>OX276383.1:38853416-40278843 GCA_946251855.1 Alsophila aescularia
TGAAATTTGGTGTTTCGAGATTACGAGAGGTTCGGTCAAACCAACGCATCCAGCTTGCGATCGCGGTGGCGTGCACGGTAGCGATCAGTTACTGCAATAATTGTACTAGTAACGACGTGTTCAAACCAAACGCTTCGTCGCAGGATGCGTTTGGTTTACACATAGGATACTCATCATCCACAAGAGTGATACCGCTTAGCTAGTAATTACCTAATAATGTTCAGTTAGCTACAAAGAACACGTGGTTTCTTATATGTCGATGTGTCAGATTCTGTATGTAAATGGCGGCGTTACAGATTCGAACTCAAATAGAGCACGTCTCGCTTATGTTAATCAACCCAATGTTACTGGCGATTTGAATACAAATCTGCTCAAACTAGTTTTAGTGCCTTTACGACTACGAATATTACTATCGCTAAAAAAGTACGAAAGCAGATATTGAGGCAGGCTTCTAAACTATAAGCAGTTGTTCTGATTGAAGCTACTTGGTAACTTTGGATGCATAAAAATGTAGATACGTTTGGTGAGAAACATAAAAATTGGATGTACTTTTGAGAATTAGTGTAGAGCTTTCAGACTTTAAACGTTAAATATTCCTAATAACTTGTGAATTAAAAGTAGGTACTTATAATCTTGAATAGTGATGATGCTGGCACATAATACAATGTTGCTGTTACCTGTTCCAATTGAAGAATGTAATTCACGTTACATCTTGAAATCTCATAAACATCCTTTCGAAGTAATTCCCTAGTTGCTTTCTACATAATTACGTTACGGGCAAACGAAATCGTAGCGTTCTGTCTTTCTCTAACAGTTTAAATTGTGAAGCGCAGCATGAGGTTTTATCATTTATTTAAATGATGTAGTTGTACCCAACGGTGGTGGCACAAGTCTATCGGAGACCGGTTCGCGGGCGTGAGCTAGTGTGAGTGTTAGTTGCCACACAGACGGGTGCCTGTAGATACTCGGCCGCCAAACCTGCTGAGAACCTGCGTTACAGAATTGAGACAAAGATTCAAAGGGCTATTCTATGAAGACAACACGTGGAGCGAAGCTTTCAGTGGCTATCTATCTTCATAGACGTATCGCCTTAGCGGTCGTGCTCCAACCAAAGAGTATATAAATACTACGTGCTCCAACGTCGACAACAATAAAATGACATTTTTGACATCCCTGTAGAGTATCTCGGTGCAGTCTGCTATAACGGGTCTATTTCCGAGGCACCGGTAGAGTCAGAAAGGTGATTCCTTTTCCTGAGCCAGATTCAGCTCTGGATTGGCACTTGAAAACCTTTATAATCCTTTTTTAAACTCAAAGCATGACTAATTAGCTTAATTCATTTTGTTTTGGTTTATTTTAATATCCGATTGTAAACACAAGCGTGTGTCTATCTATCTTCTATACATATATATCTATCTATATCTATACTTATAATAAAGCTGTAACCGGTCCAATTCTGTACATTGAAGATATTTTGATATATATTTTTTTCGATACTGAAGCCAAAACTGTAACTTTTTTCATTTTTGTCTGTATCTTGGCCACGCATCACGCCGAAACTACTGAATAAATTCAAATGAAACTTGGTATGATTTGAGTTCATACTACGAGTTAGGACGTAGTATGAACTCAAATCATACCAAGTACGAGGTAGGACGTATGATACTTTTCAACCTGCAAAATTAAAGGGTTCCCGCAGGAAGGGTTCGAAATTTATTTAAAAGAATACGTTCCACGCTTGTTTGTTTGTCGTATGAGGTAGTGCTTGGCTCTGATGTCAGAGTTTGTCAAGCCGCCCGAGGGCCTCTGACATGGCCTAACGACTGCTATTATTCAATAACAGCCGGGACCGACAGCTTAACGTGCCCTCCGAAGCACTGAGCGATGGAAAACCGCACATAACTTAAAAAAGTCATTGGTGCGGAGTCTAGGTTTTGAACCCGGTATCGCTGGATTCTAAATTGCACTATAGAACCGTTAGGCCACCATCGCTCGTCCGTTAGGCCACCATTGTTCCAAGCTGAAACTACGGGACAGATTTTGGTGTAACTTGGCATAGTTATAGTTTATATGATTGCTTAAAATTGAGAATACTTTTTTCCCGAACAAACAAAGGGTTCCTGCGAGACAGGGGTCCAATATTATGTTAATTTTGAAGTAATATAAATATCTATCTATACATAAAATAAAGCAATAAGAATGAAAAACTATATACAAAGAAATTAATTTTAAAAAATATTGCCTAGGGGGCTGAAAATAAGATACTGATCAAGAATATAACGTTTGCAAAAATCATGTCTCTCTGTTTGTCTGTTTATATGTTTGTCTGTATGTTCGCGCATCACGTATAAATTACTGGACTGATTGTAACGCGGTTTTGACTGTTGGATAGATTAGGGTTTGATTTAAAATCTGGGGTAACTGGTATCTCAATCCAATAAGTAGAAGCCGAGCAATTGATAAAAATATTTTTGAAGACTGATTAAATTTTGATCAAATGTTGCTATATTGGTAATTTAGGTCTTGGAATAGTACATAAAGTACTTTTAACCTAGAGAAATGACCACGCATGCGAAGCCGCGGGCACAGCTAGTGTATAATAAACCAGAAAGTAGGGGAAATGCTTACAAAATGATCCCCATAAGGAAGAATGCTCATATAGTAAAGAATTTATAGCCATCATAATTTCAATGTTAAGGCGGATTTTAACAGTAAGTTTCTTTATCTGGTGCCGGGTCGTGTCTCCCCTAATTTCCCCCTTTGGGGAGACATCAGGATTTTTTAAATCCTGGCGTCTCCCCTAGGCCAGGGAGATAACAGAACTTATTTTTTAAATAATATTTTGAGTACATTACAGGAGTACTCAAAATATTATTTAAAAAATAAGTTCTGATATCTCCCTGGCCTAGGGGGATTCTTATTTTTTAAATAATATTTTGAGTACTCCTGTATCCCCCTGTTGCTTATTTTCTTAGAAGACTTCCCAACCTGTGACTCGTTCGGAAGATATGGATGGATATCGAAACTAACCATGTGACATTGTCCCTCACTACCTACATAACTATTATAATATAACTGTTTCATGTCTATAGTGACAGACGTCAAAGTGGCAAGTGTCAGAGTGACAGGTATTACAGTGACAGGTGTCAGAGTGACTGGTGACAGATGTCAAACGTCAGTCATATGTCAAACTTAAAAGGGCTATAACTCTGAAACTAACGATCCTAGTCTAGTAGTTTCTTTACAGAAGTGATAGATCTCACCGATACCTACATTTTGGATGACAGCTGTCAAACTTAAAACCCTTCATGAATGAAAACTGTTCCACCCTTTCTATGTACGAAATTAAATTTCTCGTTCATTTTCTAAATGATCAACGCAAATTAATTTTACAATATAATGAGAAACATGACATTGAAAGATAACATATTCAATTAGTCATGGTAAATATACATAAATACTTTTTATTTTCGAGTGGCCAGTATGTCTATATGGATAGGGGATACATGAATACTTAAAATATTATTTTAAAATAAGTTCTGATATCTCCCCTGGGCTAGGGGAGACACCAGGACTGAAAAATCCTGATGTCTCCCCGAGGGGGGAAATCAGGGGAGACACGAGTCCGTCACGCTTTATCTAAGTATTGGCATGCTTACTCTTTCCAATTTATTAAAGTTTCATAAAAAGAAACATTTTTCAAAGTCTATCATCAATTACACCAGAGTGTCCATGATGATACCTGGAGTATGGCCATGATGATCCTAGAGGATTCCGATGATAATTCAATTGAAATTATGATTATGTTATCATTGAATAAATATAACACAAATAATGTCGTTTAGAAGGTACATATTAGCATTACTCAAATTGATCAATTATTATCTTTAAAAAGTACTAAAGCTATATTTATAATCAATAATCAGTCTGGATTTTATCCTAGGCTCAACAAAATTATTCTGTTATTATTTTGCGACATTTTTTGGAAACTTTTCCTACAAAAAGTGTCAATTTTTTTCATCTTGTATGCAAGCGGAAGGATCGTCTCACCCTAAACCCAATTTGTATGTCCAGTACTTACCATAAATTAAATTCTAAGTTTTGTGCTGCTTCCGCGCCTTGTTTAAGGCGAAATAGTATCCAAATTTGACGATTCGTCCTCACGAATAGGCATTTAAAACTAAACCTTTGAAAACGGTTAATTGACTATATTTTTATGTGTAATATATCTTTTATATGTAAAATACTTTATCTGGCTGTGGGCACCGAAACACGATTAAATAAATTTGGCTCGATAGAAAAATAACCTAAGTTTCCTGAAAATCACCCGTTTTGACGTTCCCGTCGTTGGAATGAATCAACTTCATTCAGTTGTTATCGAAGATATTTTTACAAAAACCAAATGTGTGTAATCCCAACAAACATTCAAATACTTCTATGGGATTAGTTTTTTGAAAAATCGTAAGATTAATAAAAAAAAGTTCAATTAAATTGAAAATATGAACTAAAATCGGCTCCGGAGAAGCATCCCCTTTCCTGCTTACCCTGCACCAAAACGAGCAGGACAAAAATTTGAAGCCCATAGCGCCTTAAACGAAAATATTTGTAACCCGCAAATACAATAGTCATAATACAGAATTCTGTCTGTACAAAGAATAAACATTAAAAATGGTCTAGGAGACTGAAAATAAGCTACTGACTCATTATGAATATACCTTGTTGAACGAGCAAGCGCGAAGCGCGAGCGAAGCGTCTCCGTTTCAGCTTGGCAAAAAATTCTTTCGTATGTATTTCTGTAGTGCTATTACTATTAGATGTCCGGTTGTTCTCCTCTACATGTCGCATTTCTCAAACGATCTAGACGAAACTTGGTATACAGGTTTAACGAATTTTTAGTCATCGGGGATATTTGATTGGGGGGTACTTCCCCCAAAAAGGAGAAACAAGGAAGCTACTGAATATCTGAGGCTCATTAGATCCGATTTAGATGTTTTTTTTTTATTTGAAATATAGTAAATTTAAGTGGTCTCATTAAAATTTGGTGAAGATCTGTTGGGGATCTTCGGCGTGATGAGCAGAATAGCTCTTCAGAATGCAGTAAATTGCTCACTTTTAGGTTTCTACCAGTGGAATCAGCCCTTTACCTACTAGGTATGGATTGATGGAGCACCTTGGTTATTAATGTTAGTTTTACAATAAGGTAATTAGATGGTGCTACTGTGAACCGCAAGTTTGCACTCGCGAGGTCTACAGCTCACAGTGGTATCTCTCTGTTTGTCTGTGTGTCTGTAGTTTGTACGTAACCCAAATTAATGACCACGCGGGAAAACTGCGGGCTCAGCTAGTAGGAAAATAAGATGAATTAGATTGATATAAGTAATTTGCGTTAGACTTAGTGTTTACCTATGTAGGGGATATATAGGTAAAAACTGTACTATGATATTTGAAATCTATTTATTGTTTATTATTTGACGTCTTTTTGTTAGAATTAGTATGAGTCGCAACGTCGTAAACAAGAGTTATTTATCACATAATTATATTATTATACCCGCTACTAATAGCGAGTATAACACGACTTCTAGAAGGGTTTCAACGAGTTTCTCAATAATTCGTCTGTTTTTTGTGTGTTCTTTTTCACTCATATCACCGGGATTTTTACTCTAATTTGGATGTTATTTTATATATGAAAGATTAACTTAAAGACCTCCAGTGTGGTTCCATAAGTACGTGTTTTTCACCAAAATTGTTTTTTTTTAATTAAGTCTATTTAGGTATAGTAGTTTTTTTATATGTAAAAGGAATAGGTACTCTATTGTAAGTAATCTCTTAGTATAGATCTTAAAGACCAAAAGCCTGGAGTAATGATATCAAAACCTTGACTAAGCCAATATGTAGGTACACCAAAGGCGTATTCTTGTTGTAAGAGTAGTGGACGGAAAGGGAACTGGATGGGAATGTAGGCGTGGAGGATGACTAAGGGAGCGGGAGGGTAAGGGAACAGGGATAGGAAGTAGATAGTATGTGATGAGGAGGGGGAGTATGGAAGTGGATGGGATGAGGATGGGGTGGGAGAGAGAGGCGGAGAAGTGGATGGGAAGAGGAGGGGACAGGAAGTGCCTTGCAGTTCCTCACCCCTCCCCTTAATATCACCGTCCCCTATCATTTCTCTCCCTCCTCTAGCACTTTCCCTCCCCTGCTATCTCATCTACTTCCCCTCCCCTACCATCCCATCCACTTCCTCTCCCCTCTCCTCATCCTTCCTCGTCTACCCTCCCCATGCCCGTCTCATCTCCCACCTCTGCCTCTCCTCCTCCCCTCCTTCTTGGGTCCTCGCGGTCAATGGGTTGACCAATAATCTGTGTAGTAGTTTTTTTTTTTTAATTTGTCTTCTCGGACAACCTTCCAATTTGCGAATAAAATAATATAAATTTAACGATGTGGCAAAAAAGACACAAAATCCGATTTTTTAATAGGCTGAGATGGGAACAACTCCAAGTATACAATCTTCCAAAGAAGGCTTTCGCTATTATTTTTATCAAATGATGGCGAAAGCTTTCAACAAGTTCAACACATTGTCACAGTCGGTACTGAGCGATGGTAGCCGAGTTGATTACAATTAATGCGAATTAGAATCCAACGACACCGCGGGTTCGGTCCTTGGCTCCGCACCAATTACTTTTCTAAGCTATTTGCGGATTTCCATCGCTGCGTGCTTCGGAGGACACGGCAGTTATAAGCTGTCGGTCTCGGCTGTTATTGTATAAAGCAGTCGTTAAACCATGTCAGAGGTCCTCGGGCGGCCTAACAAACTCTGAAACCAACGGCAGCACTACCACATACGTCAAGCAAGCAAACATTTTTCGTTCATAAATACGTAGATAGGGTACCTAATATGAAAGCTTGGACAATTCGGCTTTTGTCGCCGACTGTGTTGCTACTAACAATGATAAAAAAACATAATACAGGTTCCTATCTATCGGGGAGGCGCCTGCAAAGCAAACCCAGCGAAGCGTGCTGAAGGTCTTGTGCTGGCTACACTCCGATGATCACCAATCACGCGCAGTGGAAATGTATCTACAATTTCCTATTTAAATACTTAAGTAGTTACACATCAATTCAATGCAATGTAATTGCATTATAAATGTGTGTAAGTACATGTATGTAAGTTAATACGACGAAGTAGGTAGGAAAACACCGTGAGTAAACTGGCATCCGGAACCACATTTACCTGTAGTACATTCAGTAAAGTTTCAGAGAAACAGCCGCAGGAGCAGCCGAAGCAGTGCACCAAGACGCAAAGGTTCTGGCAGTGCATTTGTTTAGGACAGGCTTACCATCAGGAGAGTGAGTTGCTAGGACCTTTTTACCCGAGAACGGCAAAGCAAGGGAAGGGTAATGAGTTACAATCTAGGTATGTATGTATGTATGTATGTATGTATGTATGTATGTATGTATGTATGTATGTATGTATGTATGTATGTATGTGGATGTTCCACCATAGCTTCGCCCTTATTGGTATGATTTTGCCAAGCGAAGTATAAATCGATTCGTCGTCAGTTATAGAGTGTCATAGAGTTATTTTTTGACCAGACTACGGCGAAGCAAAGGAATGGTTATGCGTTTAAACTGAAAAATGTGATCTGTTTTACCTCGCTTGTTTATATAATCGATTCGGCTTCATCGCAAGAGTGTCACAGGCAATTTTTTTACCTGACCGTAGTCGGATATTATTTTTTGAACTAATGTCTTTTTGTAGTAGGTGGCTAAGTGGTATAAAGGCACATAATATTTGAGTCTACTTTATAGTAAGTACTAACATTATATAGACCTTTGGAGCAAGAGTCCGCTTGGCGAAGTACCACACTTTTGATAGATATATATATTATATACATTGTCACGAGGCGGTCCCAGGGTTTGGGCTTGTCCCACTAGTCCAGGACCCAAACCTCATTGACACAGAATTACAGGAACAGGAACAATAGGGTGCACTTGGACAATTTCGTGTTGATACAATACGGATGAAAATAATCTCTTATGTAGTTATTATCATATATATATTTAAAAGAGTAATTCAAGTTGTTATAAACTTATTTATGAATTTTATAATATTATTTCGGTTTTTTTCAAAAATTAATATTAGAATGACCGGTTGTTTATATTTAGAATCAATCAATGATGACCAACTATCAAAAATGAAAAGAGATGGATTATGAAAGAATTAAGAGATCAATTGAGTATTATTATGAAAGAGGTTTGGACCTCGTCACAACACACACATATATATATATATATATATATATATATATATGAAACTTGAAAATCAATATCTCAGAGGGACGAGCCAGGCAGTGTCGCGGAAGATTTGGAAATCAACGTTTAGGCACAGAATATGGTTTTGGCACTACAGTCACAGTAAATAATAGTACAACTACACTACCTATGAGCAGTCTCTTACAATACAACCAGGTGACTGACTCGTCATGTCAATCAGTAGTAAAAAATAACAAACGGCTTAGGAATCCCTAGCTAGGGTCCTAAGCTACCTAACAGTGAAAACTGCACTGCAATCGGTACTGTAGTTTTACCTGATACGCCAAAAAAGTTGTTGGATTCTAGTCTTTCCCTATGGAATATGCGTCGGCTAAATAAATTAGTGAATTCTAGATAGTCGTGATAATTTTGTTAGTAAATTCGTGCATACATGTTGCACCTAATTTATGCGGTCCACGGTCGAGAGGCTGGTATCAAATCGTCCCACTTTTGATAAGATCTGTCCTTTAGAGTCGAATATTTCTTAAACGGAATAAATTATAAAAAAACTGTCAAAGAAACCTCATTACATTTTTTTTATTTTAAAACTCATATTCTACGAGACACAAACATATTTTTTTCCAATATTATTTTAAATATACATCATCATCATCTACATACTTAGGTACTTGTACTATTATTTATTCTGCGCTTAAGTACGTTTTACACATATCTATAAACATGTGACAAATTTCAACCTTCTGAATAAAATGGCTGTGACATACAGAATTGACGGACGGGCAGACAGATGGACATGGTGAAACTATGATGGTTCCTTTCCTTGTATGTAGGTAAGTATCTACCTACTATTATAATGTAGTAGTAGGTAGGTACGAGAACGTTATATATCACGCTTGTGTCACGTGCTTATTACTTATTCAATGTTGCATTTAGAAAACGAAAAGTTAATGAGTCTAAATAAAAATACATATAATAGAGTCTCTTTTTTATTAATAGCACTAGATAGCAGGTATATGATGTCTGTTTGTACTTATGATATTAACGTTCATAAAGCTTGATTATTAAGTAAGTCCTCACTTTCCTTCAGCAAATACAATTTTATGCAGCCTTGTTAAAGCCTTATTAGGCACCTACCGCACCTAAGAACCTTTGTGCCGTGATAATACCACCTTTTGACATCCCGCGGGAGCTGTGAGAATCAGTAAAAGAAACTCTGCCGTTTTTTCCTGTGTCAGCATCTACCTACTGCGGTCACCAAGATGCCTGTTGAACTTAGCGATTAAGGAAAACCACATGCACATATAGGTGATATAGGCATGAAGGAGTCCTGTGTTCGGCAATGTCTATTTGTATTTATCTGAGCGCTACCATGCAGTATAGTACCAATTAAGGTATAGGTACTTTTTTTTAAATTTTGCCCTTACATTATAAGTTTTTGGTTTACAGGCTAGATATTTTATTAAACAACTAGATATTTAGGTACTTACACTAAATCTACTTCAGGTAAAAAAAGTTGAAACAATATAAAAACTCCAGGATGATCAATCAGCGTAGAGCTATGAGACTATTTTCATGGTTCATAATTACAGTGCATTGTGTGTATTATTGTTTACTCGTACCTACTTGTTTTATTTGTATTGAAGTTATTCGTAATGCTCTGGTTATTTATAAGATAGCAATTAGTAATTACTCTACGTCATCTATGTAGATATTTGTTACGAAAATACGTCACAGCACAGTACTTCGTCAAGCGGTTGAATTGGAACAAGGTAATAATTTATTTACTGATCATATCTAGCAAGTTTCGCATTATCATTGCAAACGAGATTTCTGATGTTCTCAGAACATGTTTATGTAGGTAATGTCAAGCAAGTAGCCAGCCAACTTAAACTTAGTTATTGTGCCAACATTTTGTAATTGTTCTTTCGCTTCTCCACATCTTTGTGAAAGACAATTAATGTCATTTGAAGTTCGGAGTTCGCCTATTATTAGTTATTAGCCAACAAAGTGTTGTTGTTGGTGCATCATTATTGTATAGAGGCTCACATTCACATCCATATTCTCTTGATCTGATCTAGGTGAAGGAGTAATAGGTACTTACCTATTGTTATATTCATACCTTAATGCATTTCTCCGCTGTTAGGTTTAGTCTAGCTCATAAAATGCGATGAAAAAGAAACATTGAACCACGAGCCTACAAATCTGAGGCACATCGTTGTTAGTGTTAATTATACAAGCGTTAGGATATAATCATAGTGACTTAAAAGGTCCTATCTCACACCCAATGTTCAAAGGAGCTTTCGAACAGTTGTATGAGAAGATCACACGTTGGAATCCAATTTACCGGGATGTAGGGAATGAGTGGGAGACAGGCCCTTAGAGGCGACATACGTAGCTCATGGCACGTCGGTGCGCAGGTGGAGGCTGCGGCGGCGCGGCGGCTGGCGGGGTTCCGCGCTCGGCAGCGGCTCGCGGGCGCAGATCGAAAGTTCGACGTGAGATCGAGCGCGCATATGTAAATATCGGCACATTTACAAGCGAAAGGGTTCACCAGAGCGGCGCACTAACGCAGCGTTGCGCGGGAACCAGTCCGGTGAGATTCCTACGGCGGCGTCCGATAGAAAAATGTCGAACGAGCTTCGGGTCCATCACTCGGTGCGGTGTGTGGTGCGCGACGCGGTCGCCACTCGACTGCCGCCCTCCTCTCACTGCCGCGATACTGGTATATTTATCGCTTAATTATTGAATTCGTCTGAGTAACAATTATACGAAGCAACTCGGCAAGGCAGGCGCTGGCTGGCGAGCGCGGCGCTAACGCGTCTGCTCGGGCGCGTTGCGTCACGGCTCGGCAGCCAGCGCCCGCCGCACCAGCCTTCGGATTTTATCTCAGCCACACGACAGCCAATACGTTGCCCACCTGTTATTCATTATATCATTATTAACCTCCAACTTATAGCAATTAGCGATATCTTCCTGCCTTTTGCTTCCGCGGTAGG
Source organism: Alsophila aescularia (assembly GCA_946251855.1). NCBI lineage: Eukaryota > Metazoa > Arthropoda > Insecta > Lepidoptera > Geometridae > Alsophila > Alsophila aescularia. Next base: position 38,864,684 of record OX276383.1, read on the forward strand.
TCTGTCTATTCGTTTTAGTTTTATGTTATCGCACGTGGAGCACAAGCCGCGAGCCGCAAGCTCACATTGATAAACATAGAAATAACAAAACGTGAAGCTGAGACATAGAGTAGGTACCTACCTACCTACTGCCTAAGGGCATCCTAATGCCTAACACTTAGGTTGGTACTACACACTTATATGTAGGTAAGAACCCTCAGGGCATAATCATAACCACAGGCATAACTTAGGGAGCTTAGGGTCATAGGAAATTCAAGTAAGGTTCCTTAAAGTTAGGTAGGCTGGTGTTGGTAGGTACCGACCTCAGAGGAAATATTTATAGGTAACTACAGTAGGTAGGTACCAACCAAACTAAAGATAAAAAAATTGATAGAAACAAAACGAAACATGCGATGCATGATGTTTCATGCGAAGCGCGATGAAACGATAATGAATTCGAAGGGTTATAAAATCAAAAAATATACCTATCATAGTAGTGTGGAGAAAGCGAATAACCAAATTTACTATAGTGTAAGGTCCCACTAGACTTGTTATGAAGCAAACATTATTTTCAGTACCTAAGGGTAATTATGGAGTTATCAAGGATTGCGTAGTGGGGAGAAAGAGAATACTTTTTCGATTATACCTTTCTCCCCACTGTCAAATAATATATTCCATAGTGGGAAAAAGACCATACATTTTTTATTTTTCCCTTTCTCCCCACTAGTGGGACAAAGGTGGTGGGGAGAAAGGTAATAATCCAATTCGGAACGCAGGATGAAAGGAATTGACAGTTGTCAGTTGTATGTGGACGTCCAAAGTCGTTCACTATCTCCGGATGATCGAGCGATAATCGCACGGATGATTCGAGCGTGTAAGTGAACACAGCTCATGTGTGTACCAACAACGGAGCCGTTCGATTTGATGCAAATGGCGAAATAATTGTTAAAAACGCTAAATATGATCACATTCGCTTTGGAAATTTGTGGGCGAAATAAGCGTTCTGGCCCCCGATTCAGAACCCTTCATAACTCAGTTGTTGATCGATATGGTATTATTTATTTTGTGGATTCGGTTTGAAATCATCCAAATTAATAGATTTTTTATTCACTATATCGAATCGAATCGATTCGGTTCGTTATCGAAAGGTTCTGAATCGTTTTGCATGTTTAGATGACATGTCGACATAGGAAAATTGTCTTTATTCCGTGTATGGTAGGGTCTTTTGTCATTTGGTTTGGAAAGTACCTGTAGTGTCAAAAGTTGAAAAAAAACATAGAAGTAAATATATATATGTATCTATGAAAAATGCCAAAAGTGTTGAAAATGTTCAAAGAAACCGGCTTGTAAAAATGAATATTTTGAAACTGCCCAGAACGCCATCTCATCATCACGATCACGATGGCAGGGATTAAAGAGTATACAAATACGGAGGGATGGACAAATGCAGTGCGATTACGTAATGTTGATCATGACGGTTTCAAGCCTTCAAATTCAATAATGCTTTGCGATAGAGTCGATTTTGCTATGAAAAAAGTGATAATCCGATTGTAACCAAGTTCTGTAATAGGGCCACTGCTTATTATCCGTAACGTACCAAGCCAAGCAAAGATTTAGAATTACGCTGAGAATAATATGATACGCATAATGTACCTACGTGTACGATGGCCGTATCGTACACACACGTTTTTTTTAGACATGCTTACATGAACTTCCATAGGCACAGCACAGACCAACAGACTTAAAAGAGATGGCATAAACCAAAACAATGCATTCCACCAAAACAGTTCCTTGAATCAGAATTTATTTTGATTAGGTATTCTGATTAGCCAATTATTCTTATTCTTATTATTTTATTGCTTAATCTTATTCTTATAGCCATATTATTACTTGGCGAGCATGGTCCCTTCCACAAAGTTTTATTGAGTGTAAAAATTCTACCACCAGATGAGGCTGGTGCCACAGAACCGAAGCGCTCCTATAACACACATAATAGGACTTCACAACAGAGTGAGAGAGAGAGAGAGAGAGAGAGAGAGAGAGAGAGAGAGAGACCTACTACCTACTACCTACCTAACCAATATTTTTAATCATGCATGTTTTGTAAGCACAGAATAAATATTAGTACATGTAAGGTAGGAGACGCAGGAGCTATGTGCCTACCTACCTACTTTTGCCACAAAAGCTGACTCGTCAAGTGTCAGTTTCATACTATTCCTCCCCTCCACTACTATTTTTCGGATGACCCAGGCGAACGCCCGGACGACGCCGTGAACGATTTCGAGTGTACGCGCGGGTGATCCGTGCGTCCTCGAACGTTTATGTGAACGGGCCCCTGGTTTTCCATCAGAACGACGGAATAAAAACGAGTTGTCAAGTTCTTTACTTGTGTCAACGTCATTAATGTCATACTGAAATGTCAAACAGATGATGTTGCCAGCTTTGCGACTTTTTAGCTAGATCTAGCAACATTGATGTTTGCGTAGACTTAACTCATGTAGCGACTTTTCAACTAATAGATTTCTAGTACAAGATCAAATCAGAGATATGGACAAAAATTGTCTGCTTGCGATGTGCAATACAAATCAATCGTAGTAAGCAACCAATATTTTTCTGCAATCGTGAATCTTAATACTGCACTAGTAGTTATTCTGTGTTTTCCTGAGGATCATATTTTTGTTTCTGACTAACGATCAGTGGTGGCTCTGGGGAGAAATTAAAGGGAGCAGTCGCTCTTTATACCCCTATAAAAAGCAACAGCTGCTCCCCATGCTGCGCCGCCGTGCCGCGCCCCTTGGATGTTGCGTTGCGAGACGGAGCGCCAGTATCCGGACAGCATAGTAATATGCGAGGTACATTGGACTCCAATTTCTTCTGAAACAAATGGACTCTTCCATGTATTCGTTTCTACTAGCTGTAAACTAGTAACACAATATAATATCTATTAGCAAATTAATTATATAATACCTAACTCACAATAAAGCAAATTTTAATATATCTGCATTAATTTTTACTAGTGCATTACAAAAAAACACATAATTATATATTAGTTACATTTTTTTAGACTTCTTGCGACTTTTAGAAAAAGGAAAGTTTAGGAGAAAGACTCAAGCTACTTTTAGCATTATGGAAATTTAGTATTATGGCAATCTTGAATACTTGAACTTGCGGATAGCGATTTATTTTTATATATTTACGATCTAATTCAATCTCTACCTAATCTGTGATCTAATTTGCAGTGCGGATCAAGGTCAGCTAAAATGTAAAATAATATTTTCCCTTGCGCAAATTCCTGCAACTCCTTTAGATCCATGGCAGCACCATTATAAATACCTATACAAAATGTACTCCAGAATAAAAGTTAGGTAAGTTTGAAAGTGTATTCAGCATACCCGGTTTATATAGCTTTCAATAGTTGTGTTTTCCAAGAGAAACCGGAACGTAGTACCTAGTACACTGAGTGTTGCCTAACTTAGGACAATAGAAAGCAACAGTTTTAACTTAAAGTTTCAGAATTAATGTCTATTCAGTCAGACATTAATTCTGAAACTTTAGTCTCTAAAATACTTTGTAAACTGTTGTGTGAAATGTATGTTTTCATAGAGGTGTTTATGTATTTCCAGATGTAGCTGCCTTTCTGGAGTACTATGCAGGTATCTCAGTTCCGCTGAAGTTTCCACCGCTCTAAGACCATTCTATTTCAGTGTCCACCCAGACCTGTTTGGAAAATATCCAGAACAAAGAGTAAGCATGAATTCCCTAATACCTAATCCCTTATTCGGGCAAAAATATATTTAAATCTTATGTTTGGAATTCCCTGTCCAAATAATAATTTCTAATAGGACCTCATGAACAGACAATGAAAAGTGTTGGTAAGTATATGTTTTTTTTAATATACAGAGACTATCATCATAAATACTGACACATCTACATTACATACAGTGTTGAAAGTAACTCCAGATTAAATAAATAACTATAAAGTATTTTATCTGATTAATCACAACACATTGGTCTCCATATGAATTTAGATAAAACCAAGATTATGTTCAATGAACATGTATTTCCGGAAGAGATTGCTGTTCGCGGATCTCTTCTTGAAGATGTTCAAGAGTATGTGTACCTTGGGCAAACACTGAAGTTGGGTAAAAACAACTTTGAGAGAGAGGCCCGTAGAAGAATACAGCTGGGCTGGGCAGCATTTAGTAAACTTCGTCGAGTCTTTTCGTCACCAATTCCCCAATGCCTGAAAACTAAAGTTTTCAACCAGTGCATCCTACCTGTTATGACTTACGGAGCTGAGACGTGGACACTCACGGTATGACTAGTCACCAATTTAAAGTTGCTTAGCATACTATGGAAAGGGCTATGTTCGGAGTTTCTTTGAGAGATCAAATCAGGAAAAGGTGAACCGTCAGAGAACCAAAGTTATCAACCCAAAGGATTAGTAGGCTGAAGTAGCAGTGGGCTGGTCATATTTGCCGAAGGACTGATAACCTTTGGGGTTGATGTGTTTTTGAGTAGAGACCGTGTCTCGGCAAATGTAATGTAGAGCACCCTCCAGCTAGGTGGACTGACGACATACGCAAGATGACTGGCGGTGGTTGGATAAGAAGAGCCGAAGATCGAGCTCATTGGGGTGCTTTGGGAGAGGCCTATGTCCATCAGTGGACTGATACGGGCTGAAAATGATGATGATGATTTTATGGTTTTAGCATTAACACCTGCTTAAGAAAAAACATAATCTAGTAATTATCTCAAGGAAAAATATTATTATGGATCATGGACTGGACTCGGCATGTGCTGCGCAGAGGCATGGATAATGCGGGCTTGAATCCCATCCGTGATCCGAACTATGAAGATAATAAAAACTTATGTTTGCATTTCCAGAAAACAAATGAAAACTCTTTACAACAACTCAGTGCACTTATTGAAGCCCAACAGTCTAGTCGCAGGTTGGCGATGCCACCTCTGCCATTTTATCTACGACAAAAAGACATGCCAGATGGTAAGATTGAAGTTACTAGGTTCAAATAAATGAACTATGAATCTTTGCATTACTGTTGAACATCAGCCTCCCTGTTTGCTTATTGTTTGCCATATACAACATGCTTGGAAAGCGTCTTCATGAATTCCCTTAGCTGATTCTCACAGCTCCCATGTCATAAGACAAGGGTCCTATTATTATTCCAGGCACCTCCCAGCATTTTTATCTGTACAATGCTAAAGACACTGGGTAAAAGTCTTGTCTAGTCCCTTCCATTTCTCCATACCGTGGGAATTCTCCTTCCATTTATTTCAAGAGTTATTTTTTATTTTGTCTTTCCATTTCATGTTTGGGTTACCTCGTTTTTTTACCCAACTGCACTTAGGGTTGTATGTTTGTTTGTACATTTCTAAGGCGCGTCCTACAACCTAAACGGCTTGATGGATTTTGATAAATGAGGTATCATTTTATTCGCCTTGATCACGAGAGTACTTTAGGATATAATTGTGAAGTGAAGTGAAGAAGTGTCAAGAAAACTAATATGGCGGCTTACAGCTGCATTATTGTATTTCCGACCTGTACAAAAAATGACCAAAACCTATCGATTGAGGTGTCAAAATGAAGATCTTTAAAGGACGATTTCAAAAGTATATGATTATAGTAACTAAACTTTAGCAATTGTCCTTTTAGATTCATAGAAAATTTTAAATTTTAGAAAACACAAGTAATTTTAAATACTACAGTCTAATGTTGCAATTGCAACCATTAAAGTAAAATGTAAAATGTGTAAACAAAGGAACATTAAATTTATATATATACTAGTTGCGCCCCGCGGTTTCACTCGCTCCCTTCGGAAACGAGTTTTTTTTTTTAAATAAAAAGTAGCCTATTCGTTAATACAGGGTATAAAGCCATTCCAAATTTCATTCAGATCCGTTCAGGGCTCTAAGTGTGATGAAGTAACAAACATACACAAACTGTTGCCTTAATAATATTAGTGTGATTATTTTTGCAGACGGTCAGCTTGTATTTAATCATTTTTGCGGACGGTCAGCTTGTATTCAATCATTTTTGTGGACGGTCAGCTTGTATTCAATCATTTTTGCGGACGGTCAGCTTGTATTCAATAATTTTATTCGCAGTCGGGTCTTTTGTATGTTTATAGTAATTTTACTTGTTATATTTAAAACTACATGTACTTAGTAAAGTACATGTAGTTTTAAATATAACCTACCTGAACTACCTGGGATTTGCCCGCGTAGTAACTTTTCGGTTATTTTTTTTATATTTTGATAAAGTACACAAAAAATAACTTGTTTAGCTGCCAAATAGTTTTTTATTGATTGCTCTTCATCTACTCATCGGATTGAGATGCCAGATTTTAAAACAAAATAGACAGACATACACACAATTTTAAATAAAGATAATTATTAAGTATTTCCGAAGAACCGTTGAGTCAGAAGGGTATTTCCTTTTCCAGTGTGAGATTTAACTCTGTTGGCACATGAAAGGGAAATTTCCTTTTCAAAATCAAAGCATACTTAATAATAATTAGCCTAATACTATTGATTTGATCTTTTTATAATATTTTATGTATTTCTTCTCGTTGATGAGATGTTAATTTTGACTTGTAAAGTGCTATTGACTTGTAAAGTGCTATTATTTTGCCTCTTTGCAATTCTTTGAATTTGACATAAAAAAAAACTGCGAGAAAATCTAAAAAAATAAATGATATTTAGCAGTTAACGCCTGCTTAGCGAGAACATATCTAGAAAACTTAAAAATATATGATATTTAGCAGTTAACGCCTGCTTAGCGAGAACATATCTAGAAAACTTAAAAATATCTGATATTTAGCAGTTAATGCTTGCTTAGCGAGAACATATCTAGAAAACTTAAAAAAAAAATATTTCTTAAAAATTAAAAAGATGGTTTCTGCATCTAAGAGAAAAATTTGGGTGTTGATGCAATGGTCATGGTAGCCGAATTAGTTATTAAGTAATAAGTCCCTTATTTTAGACCATTTTTATTCAACTAAAACTATTTCCTAATGGAGAATTTTAAGAGTTGCCCCTCCACACTCATCATCCACATACGAGTATATAACATTTTGACGACACTGACGCAGTTGATAGTGTATTTGCCTTCTAAGCTTAAGTGTCCCAGATTCGAATCCTGGCCGGGGTAAATATTTGTGTGATGAGCATAAATGTTTGTTCTCGGGTCTTGGATGTTAGTTGTGTGTTGATATGTAAGTACATGTAGCCCGCCTCGCTACACGGAATCCTATAATTATCGTGGGGGTATGGGGTATAGTAAGAACCAATCTTTATGGCGGCCGTGAAGTTAGGCGCAAGGCGATGCGCAATAGCTAATTTTAGGTATAAGCGGGCTCTGGAGAGGCACACCCTCGCGCGTTCCCGCCGCACCCCGCGCGCGCCCACCGACGTTGAGTGCTTGTGTGAACGCTATATCCGTACGCTGCACACATTCGTGCGATTCTGTTCAAGTACAGTCTAGTTAGGTATTTTAAGTTGTGTGTTACGAACCAATACAATCCACCAACACAACCCCTTAGATACTTAATGCCATTAGCATATTCCGACAAACATAATATTATTGTGTTGGCGTATGTTAACATAATTTAATGGTTGGTTAAAAAATAATGACTAGGTTAAGCGTTAAGCGTCGACGCAAATTTAGCCTAAAAACATAGCTATAGGTATAACATTCTTGAATTATTTCATTATTTGCATGTGACATGTTCTACAAATAGGTAGTAAAAATTTACTCTAATAATTGCGAACCTTACTGTACCAGCGCAAAGTCGCACTCTCAGCGCGCTTCACAGCCGCCATAAAGATTGGTTCCTTTCCTACTGTAATAATATTTATTCTATGGTATGGGTAGGTTAACTTAAAAAGAAACTGATAACTGCTGTTAAAAAACCCTTTGACATAGTTGTTTAAATGTGTTTATTACAGGACAATTCAAACTAGTAAAAATTCAACTGAATGGTGGCAATGTTAGAGATACCGTAGTCAAAGTTCTAAACGCCTGTGATATATCAACCAACTATGTCGACAAAATACCTCATATGCAACCAAAACCTGACTTTAGGTAAGTGTGCTAATGTTTTACACATATCCAAAGTTGTACAATAAAACAAACTCTTTTAAAGTCAGCATTTTACACCACCTTCTGTTATTTCTCTCCAGGTAGCCTGAAAGAGATTGTTTTGTGCGTTAAGACCTTCCATTGTTACAATAATTTGTTAATTACATTTTTGTTACTTTGTTTTACTATTGTGATGTTAAAATAGTAAGGTTTGTTTTTTTGTCGCATCAATTGAGAACGGCTTGATCGATTTGTCGCATCACTTGAAACGGCTTGATCGATTTGTCGCATCACTTGAGAACGCCTTGATCGATTTGGCTATTTTTTGTTTCTAAATGTTCCCAAATTTGGTATTTATGGAAAGAAAAATAGGAAAAGCATCGCAAAAGAAAAAAAAGTGAAAAACTGAAAGTCCTTTTATCTATGAGATTTTTCTTTGAAATCAAACTTTTGGTTGCTCCGTTCGAAATTCAAGAATAAACAAAAGACGCCTGACAGTCGTGCGTGCCTCATGGTGATGGCACGTCACGGGTACAGTGCAAAGATTTTGAATTAAGCTTAATGGAGTATACAGTGCAACCAAGTTATTGAAGTTAAGTGAAGTGGCAAAAAAAGAAACTAGGTACAGCCGCCACGAATGAGGTTCACATTTTATGTATTTTCTGTTTTTTGATTGGTCTACTTGTCGATTGACTGGAACACTCACGCTACCATTCAGTTCAAAGATAAGTTGGTGGCACTGTAAATAAAAAGTTTCGAACGATGTTTGTACTTTTTACCATGATCATCCATGCGAGTGACGCTGGGCGCAGCTAGTTGTTAATATTATTCAAGTCAAGACCAACTTTTCAGATCTGAGTTTGATAAAGCGTATCAAAAATACAGCGAAGGCTTTGAAAAAGCAACTCGAATGAAAAGAAAAGTTGATGAGAGGAAAGCTAACCAGAATATCATGTGAGTATTTTTTTATTAACAAATTACCACTACACTACACACAAAGACACAAAAACACACCCTCACACACCACCACACACACACGCAACACACACCTTCACACACACATCCTCTCACACAAAAACACATACTACACAATACTGGATCGTCGTACCGCTTACATGCCGTCAAACGTGACATTTCAAAATGACGGGATGGTCGTCTGCTGAGCTGTCAAAATGGAGGGGGGAACCCATCTACCAACTACCTTGCGTAAACAAACCGTTTTTATGACCGCTTCATACGGTTATTTATTAAACAAACTACTGTTCAGTGTAGCTAAAATAATATACAATAGATCTGCAGTAATAATAGAGATGTATTAAAATAATAATAGATCGTTATTTTAATACATCTCTATTCAAAATATTTATAAAAACACGCTGACAGTTGAAGAAAAGTCAAAATCTATGGATTTATATTTTCAACATTTTTTGTTCGAGATCTTCAGTGACGACCTATAGTTTTTTATATGTATTTAGGACCGCTACAGATGTACCTTTCCAACAGATAAAAAATAAAATCTAAATAGTCAAAGGTTTTTTTTAATAATCGACTTAAGTCGAAATAAAATCAGGCAAACACCATGCGTGATTTTTAAAAATTATTTCTACATGTTAATTAGTAGCTACATGATATTACTAGTACCGTAGATTAAATAAATGGCCCTCCATACGATAAAACATGAATAAATCGAAAATAAATGAACAAGTAGACCATGGCAACCACAGAGGTATGGTGCAATCGGGCTTTTTTTATTTGGTATCCGTAGAGACTTGGCGCATGTAAGCGGTCGAATTTAGAGCTATATAAAAGTAAAGATCAAAGAGTACTCGTATATAAATACTACGTAAGAAGAGACGAGACTGACGTATATTGGAACGGATTTTGTGAATTTTTAAAACGTGCGCTGAGAATAAGTGCAACATAACAAAACTACTGACCATAGGTAATAACACTATATCGAGCATGTAAACCAACATGAGAAACAGAAAAGGATGTCTGCAAACATAGCACATTTTTATCGATATAGATATTGGCTTATTTCCAAAGTGTTTTATAATTTAATAGAATACTTTGAATGATTATTTCTAAAATTAAGTTTATTTATAAATGAGTACATTACAGATATAAGGTAAAAATGTAATAAAAATGTAAACTTGCTGATTCTCATGTATATAATTATTAGTTACTTAAGAGACTTGTTGTCAATAAGTTAATTTATATTTATTGTACGTCCGAAAAGGGCAAAACTCGTTCCTCTAATATGAACTCTACCACCTTTTTTACACAGTTTTATGCAATAAAAGTATTCTGATTCTGATATTTTGAAAAAAATACGTACGGACTATCTTAATTTATATGTGGTTTATAATAATAATATGTTTTTTCTAAGCATGTGGTTTTTATTACATACAAAAATAATACATTATATAGTATTTTTCACAACACAATTTATGTCTTTTTCCCTGAAAATAATCTCTAATCTTCCTTACTCCTTACTTAATATTACAAACTAGCAGTGTTCCGTGATTAATAGCAGTTAAGGAGTAGCCATTTTTTTTTTAATTGGATTGTTTCTTTTTGTAGTCGGTGTTTCGAATTTTATTGCCACAGAAATATTTAATTCATGCAGCTTTTCGATCGGTATATATGTCCAGTCCTCTTTACCTGTCACTTGTATCCAGTTTTTGCACCTGAAAATAAGATTTTTAATGAAGATTAAGCGGTTTTACGCTACGTGACATTAAGTATTCTAAATGTATACTTTTACTACGTTTACTATTATATAGCGTGGAATGCAGAAGGACTTAGAATAAGATTAGGAACCAAATGTCGGATAACGTGTTAGAAAAATATCGATAGCACCGGCACCGCACAAGGTAAGCTAGCATAAAGCAAGCAAGCTAGCGGCAAGGCTATGTTATTTTGTTGAATATTATGAATGAAAAATCATTATTTTCTTGTACTTAGTAGATTACCGAATAGATTTAACACTTACCTACCTATCTTTATTCAGTGGAAATTTAGCCATAAATGTTCGTTTTTGACCCCTCGCTCTAACAGATCGCAAACCACAAATTTTGCAAGTTTTATAGCTCAGTGCATAAAAAACTTTCAAACTCAATCACACTATTAATTATTTCATGTAGAAACAAACACCTTCAAAGCATTAAATACATCAACATAAGGTAATTATCACAAAAGCAACCTGTCTAATAATTTTGTAAACAAAGTTAAACCACAGAACACATATACTGTAATAGCGAAGGCGTGCAAGAAGGTCATTCATATAGTGAAGTAGAAAAGATAGCCGCCATAGAAATTAGCTAACGTTTGATACAACATTTTTTTATTAAGCTGTTGCGCCTGACTAATTGTAGAAATGTGATACACTGCATAATAATATTCGGTTTAAGCTCTTGTCTTTGGTTTAAAGTTTGTTAGGTTTAACCTCTAGATTTTCACCGAAGTTTAGCCAAAATTCGGCTTTGGTACTTCTGTAAACCAAACATTCGGCGAATTCATCAGCTTTCATAACCCAGATTAGATGCATCACTATTAAAAAACATTGAGACTTAACTGTCCCAGAGACACTGTCCCTATCCAATTAACGTTAATCAAACATTAAATCGCTATTTTGGTATGTTCATTTAATGTTTGTTAAGCGGTAATGGACGTCTCTGAGCACTTAAGGCAGTTAGTAATGAAAATTTTACATTTGTTTCAGTGGTTGGATATATGCAAACAGCGATGAGGCAAAAAATAAATATGAAACTACATCTCCTACAAGGAACCAAGTGCAGAGTTTAATAGATCACCTTTGCCAGTCATATGGTATAAAACAAGTTGGTAAAATTATTTTTCATCCCATCTATTTGAAAAACACTGATTGGTTCCTCGAAAAGTGGGAGCAAAGTAGGTATTTTCTGTTCAAGACTATCAGAGAGGGCAGTAAAGAATTTCCGTGGCTCGTCGGCTCTTTCCGCCTTAGCTCGGCCATATTCAAGTTATAAGCCATCTCATTTTATTTTTAATGTGCAAAATGTAAACACTCCAGTTGGAATTTGAACTCCGTTACTAAAGATCCGAAGTCGAACTATGATCCGTGGAAGCTATCCATATATTATTAGGCCGAAAATTTAGTATGTACTCGTACTTATCACGAAGATGATAATTTTATAGGCTAGTTTAAATGTTTGTATCGGTGTAAAAATAATAGTAGGTACCTATGGTATAATATGGTTATAAACCTAGTTTAAAATTTCAGGTGAAATATGATAATGGATGGAATATCAGCCACATCCGAGGAGCTTTACAAAGCTTGATGGCATTGGCAACGCAACACCCACAAGTTATGGCTAACTTAGAAGGTAAGTTTCAATAAACTTCTCAAGCCTTCGATGTGAGACAAGTTACAGCTATTTTGATAAACAAAGCTATGTATTTTATTGGCTAAACTAATTTATCCAGAAAATTAATATGGCTTTTAACTGGGGCTTGGCGACTGTTGTTGCTTGAAGGGAATAGTTAACCAAGGACTTTAAACAATGTTTTGCTTATTTTGGACGGCTGGTTGGTTTTGAACCCAGGATCTATGTCGTGGCATCCTACCACACAACCAACTGTGAAATCATCGCTATAAACACATATTACTGTGCTCATATTATTTTACAGGAAGGAACATAGCACTAGGTCAATTTACCGACGTAAGCTTAGATGGCGATGTATTTTTAAATATAATGGACGTTAGAAATGAGTGGTTGTCGGTAAGATAATCTATGTTTATAAATTACCAAGTTCACCCTTGAAATACACACTACACTGACGAACTGCCCGACGTCAGCCTAGACGAGGCTGAGATGGCGCTCAAACAACTTAAGAATGGAAAGGCCCCTGGAGAGCACGGAATGACTTCGGAGCTCTTGAAAGCAGTTGGAAAGCCCGCACTTTGAGAGCTTCAGGGGTTATTTAGGACCGTTCTCAACAATGGGAGAACTGCGTGGAGCAGGAGTTGGGTAGTACTATTTAAAAAACTACCGACCTATTTCACTCTTGAGCCACATCTAGAAGTTGTTTTCCAGGGACATCTCAAATCGTCTCGCAAGAAGACTTGACGAATTCCAGCGAACAGGCCGGGTTTCGCGGAGGATAAGCACCATAGACCACATACACACAGTAAGGCAGGTTATACAGAAGTCTGAAGAATATAACCAGCCCCTGTGTCTTGCTTTTGTAGACATTTAGAAGGCTTTTGACTCTGTTGAAACCTGGGTGGTTCTGGAGTCTTTGTATGACGCCGCGACTATGAGTGTCCAAGTACAAAACCGGCAAACTAAACATATCCAACTGCGCAGGGGAGTGAGACAGGGGGATGATTTATCCCCGAAACTGTTCACTAATGCCTTTGAAGATATGTTTAAGACGCTGAATTGGAAAGGAATGGGCATTAATATCAATGGCGATAACATCTCACACTTACGATTGGCAGATGATATCGTCCTAATGGCGGAGTCGCTGCAAGACTTGCAAAGTATACTGACCAACCTAGTTGATGCTTCTCGATGCATCGGTATCGGAATGAACATAGATAAGACCAACATCATGTTTAACGATCTTATTGACCCGGAACCGATTGCACTCAATGGTGCACCTCTTGAAATTTACCAAAAATATGTTTACCTTGGGTAAATAATGCAATTAGATAAGAACAACTTTGAGAAGGAAGCCAACAGAAGAATTCAGATGGGTTGGGCAGCATTCGGCAAGCTTCCTCAAGTCTTCTCGTCGTCCATACCACAGTACCTGAAGGCAAAAGTCTTCAATCAGTGCGTCCTACCAGATGAACCTACGGAGCCAAAACGTGGATACTCACGGTCAAACGAGTCCACAAATTTAAGGTATGGCTCTCCATAGCTATGCTTGGAGTTTCTCTGAAGGACAAGTTTCAAGATATCCGACGGAGAACAAAGGTAACCGACATAGATCAAAGAATAAGCAAGCTAAACTGGCAGTGCGCTGGTCACATTTCCCGAAGAACCGATAATCGTTGGGGTAGACGAGTTCGCGAGTGGAGGCAAACGAGTGTAGGACGCACTGTGACCAGGTGGAGTGACGACCGGCGAAAAGCGGTTGGAAGAAAATGGATGAGGAGAGCTGAAGACCGAGCTCATTGGCGTGCATTAGGAGAGGCCTACTTCCACCAGTGGACAGATACAGGCTGATAATGACTCTAGAAATATGATCATTAGAAACGAGTGAGAAAGAGGATAGTCAACTTCGTCTGCTTGTAAATACTACCCACCCGCAAGTACTTCAGTTTATCCATCCGTGATCAAGGCGCTTGCAATACGGTGTCGAAATATCGGTAACATTTTACAGGTTATTTCTGTGGTAGATATCCCGTTTCTAGTGATAATATTTCAAGATTAAAATCTAGTATTCATCATACGACAGAAACTACTAAAATTACCTTGTTTTTTTAAGCTTATAAAGAAAGTGAATCAGCAAGACAGTGCATTATTATTGATTCCAAATTACGAGAAAGCGTTATCTAGTATTCTTCGGAACATTCACATTTGTAGAAGGTAAGTTAATCCTATGTTCTTATTCTGAATTTAGTCATTTAATGCAATTGAGTTAGGAGACTAGCAGGTCGCTCGCCTGATGGTAAGAGCCACGTTTGCCTTACAGTCGCAGTGCCACCCAGAACTTCGTTGCAAAATTTGCAGGTGACTGCATAGCGCTCGTCACCTGGGACATTGTTTTTTAAGTCCCAAACGCCCAGAGTAATTTCACTAGTAAAATTGTCCTTCAAACCTGAACACCAATGTTTGCACATTACTGCTTGGCGGCTGTATATCTGGTAAAGGTGAATTACTGCTCCAGTCGGACTCTTTCTGAAGAGGCACATTTTTTATTATGTCCTACATCAAAAAATATTACCACCGTAGATCAACCCCGCAACATCTGCGTCATGACGAGGGAATGCAATCCCGATCTCGCGAGATCTCGTGTCATTTTTCGAGATTAATCCCGAAGCATAATATGACGAGATCTCACTCGAGATTGACGGGATTGGGCGGCAGTACTCAGCTAAACTAACACGATTGTTAAAGAGGAATTAGAAGAGACTGAGACCATCTAAAACTGAGACTATCTACGAGTTTATATTGGTTAGAGTCACTCATAAAAAAAGATAGATCTAAATGAGTGTGGAGTAACAAGGGGTAGTTTTTTACAGTTCGCTTATAATTATTTACTCACGTTGGTGCCAACCAGTGTTGAATCAGAGAGGGCATTTTCAGCGGCTGGGTACATAGCGACTGACATAAGATGTCGTTTATCAGCACTCTCAATCTATCTATCTAA
Source organism: Alsophila aescularia (assembly GCA_946251855.1). Lineage (NCBI taxonomy): Eukaryota > Metazoa > Arthropoda > Insecta > Lepidoptera > Geometridae > Alsophila > Alsophila aescularia. Next base: position 38,880,129 of record OX276383.1, read on the forward strand.
TCAGCCCGTATCCACCCACTGCTGAGTAGGTCTCCTCTCGTTCACGCCAGTCTTTCCGGTCCTGTGCTAGTCTCATCCTTTGGCCTCCGGCGTACCTTACAATATCGTCTGACCATCGGGCTGGTGGTCTGCCTCGAGATCTTTAAGGAGCTATTTTCTTAATCACCCCTAGATCTAGACTTTTTCCGCATTTTACTGACAGTGTTATTTTATTGTTTTTGTTGATTTCCAAAAACTATTTTTTTCTCTCTATTAATAGTTTATCTTAATTAACCTCATAATCATAACCCAGCATTTTGCATCGCCTTTTAATCATGCGAATTTCTTGGAAAACTATCCGAGATCTTGAAAATGCCGGGATCTCCCGAGATCTCGAGTCAAGATTGCATTTCCTAGTCATGACCCAACTTTCTTACACATTCATTCTTACATCCAGTTGATAATGCTCTTGTATTTTTCAGAAAGTTTATGCCCAAAGTCTCCGCTAGTCAATATTGTCAGCATCTGAGGCAGTTGATAACTTCGATAGGTGATTATCGCGGTAGAGGAAACAAGTTTCCATCATCAGTGCCGGAGTCCCTCCGCAAATATGAAATGGTTGTCGAACCGTGAGTAATATACATTATATTATACTAATATTAGATTATAACTACTAATATAAGTGGCAATTGTAACGCTTGCAGAACGCTAGTTAAAGACAACGTGACCTCAACATACACTGCAATGAGGGTAAATTTTTCAAGAACGGAGTTGTGTCTTATGTTATTACTAGCTTAGCCCGCGTGGTAATTTCTCTGGAATAAAAGTATCCTATAGTATGTTATTCCAGGACCAAAAGTACCTATAGGGATACCAAACAAATTTCGTTCATCGGTCAAATAGTTTTTATCGATTGCTCGGCTTCTGCTCATGGCATTAAGATACCAAGTACACCTGTTTTTAAGCCAAACAAATCCTAGGCTGTCCAACAGTTAAAACCGCATCGCTATCGGTCCAATAGTATTTAAGATACGACTTAATAAATGGTATATCCATGTTCAGTAGCTTTTTTAAGTACCCTAGAAAATATGCAGTTGTCTATGACCCTAGATCATTTTTTTGATTATCTTCATTTTAAAGACTTTGGCGGGTTGTATGGGGCACAATCACCATCTCATTGCCCCAAGCCAACCTCACCTGCTAGTAGTGCACCCTGCCGAACAACGAATGAGGCTCTGGCGACCAATGGCTCTGGTGACAAATGGCGGTATATCCATTCAAAAAACCTGCGCAGCTAAATGGCATCGACCAGTGACGGGCAGCAGCGCCACTGGTGCGAAGAGTTGCGTACTGCTATCGCCAACCCGCCTGCCCTACGTGGAGATTATGGGCATTTCCTCCCATGACAGACACAACAAAAAAACAGCCCCTAGTTCCCGGTGGCCCTGCTATTCCTGACCACGGTGGCGGTAACGGCAGGTCGGGGGTGCTAAGAATCCCCGGGCTACGGAAGGCCACCATAATTGAATGACTTATGTTTAATGGACGCCCTCTTAGACTGGACGAACACATGGCGCAGCTGGAAGTGGAACTGGAGAACATAAGATGGCACATTTTGGGGTTGAGTGAAGACCGAAGAGAGGTGGAGGACACATTAACCCCAAATTCGGGCCATCTTATGTACTTCATAGAGGATGTTCAACAATCCCATGACGGCGTCGGGTCCCTCATTCACCGAGTCCTTGCTAACAACGTTGAAGAGATCTGTAGTGTTTCGACCAGGGTAGTTTACCTTATAATCAGGTTCACCAAGAGATATACTCTCAAGGTGATTCAGGTATACGCTCCGACCTCGTGACACCCAGATGAAGAAGTAGAAGATATGTATGAGCACATATCTAAAGTTTTACATAACACCAGGAAGGCCCACTTCAACGTTGTTATGGGGGACTTGAACGCCAACGTGGCTACGAATCGAAAGTAGAACCTCACGGATTTGGTAGCAGAAACGCTAGAGGGGAAATGCTTGTCAACTTTCTTGAGAGGGCTCTACGATTACGAAGAGCCTTCGAATTAAAAGAATTATAATCGGCTCTTCGATTATCATTCTTTCTTTAAGAAGCAGCCCCAAAGAAAGGACGTGGCGAAGCCCGGATGGTGTTACCAAAAATGAGATCGACTTTATTATGGCGGATAAGAAGCACATATTCAGAGATGTCTCAGTGATCAACAGGTTTAATACCGGTAGCAAACACTGATTGGTTCGAGGCACTCTGAATATTGACTTTCAGCTTGAGCGAGTCCGCCTGATAAAGTCCACGCTCGGACCAAACCTGCTCCAAATCTTAAAGGCGAGTGGTAAACCCGTTCTCAAGGTGTTTCAGGTCCTATTTAACTCCGTTGTCAACTGTGGGAGAACTCCCTAGGCACGGCACAAGAGTGTGGTGGTACTGTTTTTCAAGAAGGGTGATAAAACTTTGCTTAAAAATTATAGACCCATGTCACTTCTGAGCCATGTCTATAACTGGTCTGTTCTGGATTCCTTGCAGCAATGCCAAGTGGATTGGCAATATCGAAGTGCTGAGATGTCAGTATGACGCTGCTACGATATCAGTCCAAGTACATGACCGGTTTACGGAGCCTATACCATTGCTCAGAGGAGTAAGACAGGGGATGTTATATCCCCGAAACTGTTTACGACCGCAATGGTGGATATGTTTAGGAAGCTGGACTGGAAAGGGGAGGGCATCAACATTAATGACGAGTACATCTCACACTTGCGATTCGCAGATGATATCATCTTTATGGCGGAGTCGCTGCAAGAGCTGCGTCCGATGCTGGCTAGCCTGGCTGAAGCCTCACGACGAATTGGTCTCCGCATGAACATAGACAAAACCAAAATCATGATCAATGACAATATTATACCGGAACCAATAGTGGTCAGTGGCATGCCTCTCAAAATTGTACAGGAGTATATTTACCTCGGACAAATTATTAAACTGGATAGGAACAATTTTGAGAAGAAAGCCAGTAGGAGGATTCAGCTGGGCGGGCAGCTTTTGGAAAACTTCGTCAAGTCTTCTCGTCGCGTATTCCACAATGCCTGAAGACAAAAGTCTTCAACCAGTGCGTCCTACCCGTAATGACATACGGAGCCGAAACGTAGGCACTGATGGTGCGACTGGTCCACAGACTCAAGGTCGCTCAGGGAGCTATGGAACGAGCTATACTCGTAGTTTCTCTGCGAGATTGAATCCGAAATGAGGTGATCTGGCAGAGAACTAGTATAGGTTGTTGATGTAGTCGTTTTGGTAGTCGTCAGAGCCTCAAGACGAAAGTTTATAATCAGTGCGTGTTGCCAGTGATGACATACGGCACTGAGACGTGGTTGCTAACTATTGGTCTCATACAAAAGCTCAGAGTTGCGCAGCGTGCAATGGAGAGACATGCTCGGTGTTTCACTACTTGATAGAATCAGAAATGAGGAAATCCGTAGAAGAATGAAGGTGACCGATTTAGCTCTCAGAGTTTGCAAGTTGAAGTGGCAATGGGCAGGCCATATAGTTCGCAGAACCGACAACCGCTGGGGAATAAAGGTTCTCGAATGGCGACCACGAACAAGCAAGCGAAGTGTGGGGAGACCCCCCACACGATGGACCGACGACATTGTAGCCATCGCAGGAAGTCGGTGGATGGAGGTGGCACAAGATCGCTCGTCATGGCGCTCTTTGGGGGAGGCATATGTTCAGCAGTGGACTTCTAAAGGCTGACATGATGATGATGATGATGTAAAATTATAATAATTTACAATTATCTGGTAATAAATAAATCTTTTATCTTTCTTTAATTCACATAATATAGAAATTTTTGTTATTTTCTATTGAGTGTGGGCAGCATATTTGAAATACTAAAGTTATTATTGCTTAGAAACCAACTGAACCCGGGTTTGTTATTGTAACAATACATGCTCACTTAATTAGAAGATTTAAATTACAGGGAAGCTGGCCCGCTGATGGTTTCTCCAACGGGACAGTTCATCACTCCATCGTCGTGTCCCGCCGATGAACTGCTCAAGTACATCACCAACCACCTTGATGAGGCCACTCAACTTATGACTGAATATAGCATGTAAGAGATTTATTAAATACTTCACATGTCGTAAGTAACGTTATCTATTGTTGAATGAATGAAAATGTACGCCGCGACAGCAGCAGTAACATTTATTCTTGCTGATTATACTTAAGAATAGGTGATTTTGGATATGCACCGAAATTCGGTTTACATTCTGTTATATCGAAACTCGGCAGCTTTTATCGAACTTAAGGCCGGGTTGCAATGTTTTATTTGTCACTCTCATTCGTGATCAAGTAGACTGGGAGAGAAACATCTCGGGAGTAACACTTAAGGTTTTTATTTATTTGTAGGAAAACTAAAGCTTAGAACAAAAAAGTGTCTTACCATTTTCTAAATAATAGTATGCTTTCTCTTCTTATCTTATCTTACAAATAAATAAAATTGAAGTGTCTGTTTGTAATGTCAAAATAACAGCTTTTTACTAAGTGCATATGAAAGTATACACGGTACTTATAACAAAAAAGACATTTTTAATTTTTGTTTGTCTTTTTGTTCCCGCTAATCTCCAAAACGGCTGGACCGTTTCTGACGGGATTTTCAATGGAAGATAGCTGATGTTACAAGGAGTAACTTAGGCTTATTTTATTTTCGAAAAATAATTAGTTATCCGCGCAAAAAAAAAAAACATAAATTTTGACCACGCGGGCAAACCCGCTAGCAGCTAGTTGTATTATATCTTTGATATCATGTAATCACGGGATATCTTTCCAATCAATGTTCTAAGCATAAAGTAGTGTTACATTTGATTTTATTTTCTATCGAGTGAAGATACCAATTTCATAATTCTGGGTTAATAATAAAAAAGATACAGACGTTCAAAATAGATCGAAAATTGCTAGAAATAATAAATGGGCCTTAATTTTGGCCGAATTCAATACTGCCGAGCTTCGGTTTCTTCCTAATTTAATTCTGCCATACTTCGGCTTCGGCCGTAAAAAAATAATACTGCAGAGCGTGTAGGTTGTACATATTAATATAATTACTAGGCTTAAGCCAAGAGGAGTAAGAGATATAGAGACAGACCTAGGTTTAAAAAATTGGTTATTATTCATTTGATAATTTTCTAATGGAAAAATTTGGGTCACAGACGAGATTCGAACTCGCATACTGTGCCTCAGCGCGGCACATGCCTTTACCAATTCGGCTACCGAGACCTGTGCGTCGTCATCCAAATCTTTCCACTAGCTTCTTGGACGGTAACGCTATCTATTGGTAGTAATGCGAACTACCAACCAAACACGGCTAATATTGATTAACTTCGTGTCTGAAAGAAAACACTCCCAAATCTATATTTTTTGATTTTTTATAGCAGTTAACGCCTGCTTAGCGTAAATATATATAATAATTTTCTAATTAAAAAATTTGGGTCACGGGCGAGATTCGAACTCGCATACTGTGCCTCAGCGCGTCACATGCCTTCACCAATTCGGCCAACGAGACCTATGCGCCGTCATCCAAATCTTTCCACTAGCTTCTTTGAACCCGTCTTATGGGGACGGTAACGCTATCTATTGGTAGTATTACGAACTACCAACCAAACACGGCTAATATTGATTAACTTCGTGTCTGAAAGATAACGCCTCCCAAATCTATATTTTTATGTTTTTTATAGCAGTTAACGCCTGCTTAGCGTAAATATATATAATAATTTTCTAATGGAAAAATTTGTGTCTCGAACGAGATTTTTCCATTAGGAAATTATAAAATATATTTAGGCTAAGCAGTTAACAGTTAACTGCTATTTTTTTTATAATTATGTTTTGGTACATTCATTAAATTTCAATTTCAGTAATGCCGAACCAATGTTGATACTTAACAAATATAATTTTACATTTTAAATATAAAAAAGCAAAAAATCTAAATCTACATAAACAATTAAACCTACACCTAAACCAAACAACTAAACTAATAATCTAAAAATAATTGGTGTTCATGTGGCATGGTTCCAAGAACGCTAGCTGCATTTCCGCGTTGCATAGCAATAGCTATTCTCTGTGCGAAAAATGAGCCAGCCCTCTTGTCACCAGCGACGTCGATAAGGCGGGGAGAAATTTGCTTAAAAAATTATTTCGTACTGGGACCCCATGGACCAAAGGTTTCAAAGCCAAGCGGCGCAAATATATAGTCGCTTGTGACCGATATATACTTGCGTCGCTTGGCTTCTTCTGCGGCCTCCGCCGCGGCTACGGCCCTCAAGAATGACCCACTGAGACAAGAAGGGGCTAACGTATCAACACAAGTCGCGTGCCATAAGAGAGCCCTTCCCCACTCCCGGGGGATCAGCGTTAGGCCGTCTGGGCGCTTGCCATCAGCACGCAACATCCCTACTGGTTCTAGTACAGAAGGTACGTTGATGGTGGCAAGCGCCCGTTTAATGATCTGATTGATTGAACCGTGGCGGGAAAACTTACCAGCACTTCGTTGGCAAGAAAGTCCATGGAGTCCGTTGCTGTTTGTAATTTAATCTGCGTAAAACAAATTTACGTAAGTATAAAATAATGCACAATATGGTGTGGAGACGACGTAACGATAAGCTATTGGCGGTGTGGTGAGCGAGGCCGAGGACAGCAAGCGCACTAGTGAAACGGCAACAATTCTAGACTGTTAATCGTCCTAAAAACAAAATTTAACCGAACATGGCTGTATTTTGGCCGAACTTCGGTTTCGACACCATAATTATGGTGGCACTTCACATAGCTATTCGTGTTCGCATATTCCTCTTATTTGCCCAAATACGACCATATGAAGTCACTCTATTCGCCTATTTTTCAGGAACAAGACGAATACGCTAACACACGAACACTCGCATCCTCCGGGTTGTCGGTTTTTGTCACATATCAAAGAATTGTGAATATACCGAACAAGTTCGATTACACATGGAGTGCGGTGCGCGACAGCGACGGACGTTGTTTAGTTTTGTGTTCAGCAATTACGTTTTTCGATTGGTGCTTAGCACTATTTTTGAGAATTTTTAATATCCACCAGCGTCTTCTCTTCCGTGGTATTTTAACGACTTAGTTTTTATACGCGTAACATGTATTGATTAATTAACACAGATGAAATAATAAGTCGCTGCTTATTTGCGATTGACGATGTGTGGACTGTGTTCGTTTTATTCGGACTTCTACATTATGTAGCCGAATAAAAACGCGAATACCCACGAAAACCAAATAGCGATGTGAAGTGTTTACAATACAATTTTATATTCGGCAGAAGTCAGAACCCACATTCGGTGCAGCTCTACTTATAAGTACCTAATTAATTATTCTGGTTTTGTTTTTTCTTAGAAAACCCAAAAACAATCTTCAAGTAGATTCTAAACATCTTGTTGTTTTGCAAATCTACTTACTGTTTTTATAAAAGACTATAAAAGACTGCTCTGCTTTACGGCTCCGCCCGTAGTTTTCTGTTGTTCCACAGTAACTTTCCATTTTCTAGGGGAAAAGCCTATTTCCATCTGGAATTAATCAGAATCGAATCAGTAGCTACATTAGGCGTAACAAACTTTACCTCTTTATAATATTAGAGTACTTAGATCATTTTGTCGTGTTACGATGAAATATGTGTCTAAAAATTACATGAGCTGTACATATTTGTTTTAGAAATAAACACATTGAAAAGGCGCTGCATAAAGAAGTCAAAGAACGTTTCGGCCTCTTGGAGTTGCATAAAGATGACAGCATCACGCCAGGACTCATGATTCTGTGTTGCCAGAGGTTGCTGACAAGAAGCGAAAAAATAAAAGAAGTAAGAACATCAACAAAACAAGATATACGTTCAGAAACTAAAACCCGACTACGGTCGGGTAAAAAATAGCCTATGACACTCTTGCGATGAAGAGGAATCGATTGATACCTCGCTTGTCAAAATCGGACCAAGTTTATGTTTGAACGCGTAACCCTTCCTTTGCATAGCAGTAGTCGGCTAAAAAAAATGTCTATGACAAATACCTGAAGACGAATCGATGGACTCCCTCGCTTGTCAAAATCGAAATACTATATAATAGTGATATAGTGGAACATCTACATAACCACATGCATATGCATAGATACATACATACATAGGCTGGTAAACTCATTACCCTTCCCTTGCTTTGCTGTAGTCGGCTACAGAAGCTTGTAGTCGGCTAATAACTACTATGTTATAGCCAAAGAATGCATACGATCTTTTATAGATGCAGGAATTGTTTTACTGAAAACTACTAAAAGTTGTATTAAAGAATTTCACCGTTCTGCGTGTCGTAAAGTTTCCGAGGATACCTAGATTATTTCCTTTCTCCCACCAGTATGGGTGTTACAGCTTGCTTATTAAACAGATCTCCAAATCGATGCGACACGATTTGCGTTCTTATAATACTAATTGTATTAAGAACGCAATAGAGCGGAACAAGGGCTCCAAAGTATTCGCAAGAGATTTGTCTATTGGACAAAGCCTGATGACGAAGCTGAAGACAGTGGCAGCATCGTTTTGTCGAAGCCAGATTTTGAGTGAGCTCGAGAAGTTCTATGGACATTTATACACCTCATCGCATAGTCCACCTAGCGCGACTAGCGACGCAAGAGCCCATTTGACCTGACATTATACCGAAGATATTCCGGACGTCAGCCTATACGAGATCAGAATGGCTCTATATTAGATAAAGAGCATGAAGGCACCAGGGGAGGATGGAATAACGATAGAGCTACTGAAAGCGGGTGGAACACCGGTACTTAAAGTCCTTCAGAAGCTGTTTAACTCCGTCATCCTCGAGGGTACTACGCCGTAGGCGTGGTACAGGAGTGTAGTGGTGTTCTTCACAAAAAACAAAAAAAAAAGGTGATAACACCCTCTTAAATAATTATAGGCCCATTTCGCTGCTGAGCCACGTCTATAAACTGTTTTCGATAATAGTTACAAACCGTCTCGCTCGTAGGTTTGACGACTTTCAGCCTCTCGAACAAGCTGGATTCCGGAAAGGACGGTAGACCACATCCATACGCTCCGGCAGATTATACAGAAGACCGAAGCAAGGCCACAATGACTGTCCATCTTCAAGATCGGAGCATGAATTCTATCCAGTTGCAAAAAGGGGAGAGACAGGGAGACGTTATGTCTCCAAAACTGTTCACCTCTGCACTGGAAGATATATTCAAGCTTCTGAACTGGAACGGATATGGTGTTAACATCAATGGCGAATGCATCACTCACCTTCGATTTGCTGATGACATAGTCATCATGGCAGAAACCCTGGAAGACCTAAGCACAATGCTCAGTGACCTCAATATTGTTTCCCAACAGGTGGGTCTTTAAATGAACATCATGTCAAATGGCCATGTCGCACCCATGCCGTTTTATGTTGGGAACGATATTATCGAAGCTGTTGATCACTATGTCTACTTAATTCAGACGATCCAACTGGGTAGATCCAACTTCGACAAAGAGGTTAACCGACGAATCCAACTCGGATGGGCAGCCTTCGGGAAATTACGCCACATCTCGTTGCAGATACCGCAGAGCCTCAAGACGAAAGTTTATAATCAGTGCGTGTTGCCAGTGATGACATACGGCACTGAGACGTGGTCGTTAACTATTGGCCTCATACACAAGCTCAAAGTCGCGCAGCGTGCAATGGAGAGAGCTATGCTCGGTGGTTCACTACGTGATAAAACCCGAAACGAAGATATCCGTAGAAGAACCAAGGTTACCGACATAGCTCTCAGAGTTTGCAAGTTGAAGTGGCAATGGGCAGGCCATATAGTTCGCAGAAACGACAACCACGAACAAGCAAGCGAAGTGTAGGAAGATCCCCCACACGATGGACCGAAGATATTGTAGCCATCGCAGGAAGTCGGTGGATGAAGTTGGCACAAGATCGTTCGTCATGGCGCTCTTTGAGGGTGGCCAAGTTCAGTAGTGGACTTCTAAAGGCTGACATGACGATGATGACCACTGTGGATTGAAAAGGATAATAAAAAATATATGCCCTTTCTCTCAACTATAGAATAAACTAGCGAACCGCCCCGGCTTCATACGGGTACCTAAGGGTTTATCTAAATACTAGCTGTACCCGCGGCTTCGCATGCGTGGTCATTTCTCTAGGTTAAAGTACTTTATGTACTATTCCAAGACCTAAAATACCAATATACCAACATTTGATCAAAATTACTTCAGTTGTCAAAAAGTTTTTGTCGATTGCTCGGCTTCTGCTCATCGGATTAAAATACCAAGTACACCAGTCAAACCCTAAACTATCCAACAGTGAAAACCGCATCGCAATCGGTCCAGTAGCTTTTACGTGATGCGCGAACAAACATACAGAGAAAAAGACAGACTCGAATTTTTAAAATGTTATCTTGTTTAGTAGCATATTTTATGTACCCTAGACCAGTTCTTTTTTAATTATCTTCTTTGTACAGACTTTTTCGTTCCTAGTGCTTTATTATAAATATAGATAGATATAGATTACTTCAACACGTGATATGACCATTATTACCACCCGCGGCCCGCCCGCATGCGACATGCGCATCTTTGCTTTATACACCACAAAATAAAGTACAATTAGGTACGAAGATTGGGTCACGCAGAATTAATTGCAGTCCGCTCATCAAAAACATCGTCATAACTAAATAAAGTATGGTGTAAGTGGCAAAATCTGTCTACAAATACATGAAATAAGAAATACTAATCTGATATTTAATTTGATAAGGATTTTTACAATTTAACACAAAGAGCTCTAGAAATGTGAGTCTAAATTTGATATTTTGTTGCTGTAAAACATTCATTTTGGGCTTTCTGTAATAGGTATAATAGGTACAGCGACTCTTTGTGGCTCGGAAGTTGTCTGCAAATCGCTGCGCAAGATGTTATTTTTCAGGCGCAATCCCAATGTTGAAGGTGGAGACAGCATTGTATAACTGCCTCGCTCACTCGCTTACGTTTTTCGCATCATCTATCTCGCTTACTTTATGCTGCTTTATACTCTCAACTGAGCATTGTATAACTGCCTCGCTGACTTGCTTTCGTTTTTCGCATCATCTATCTCGCTCTTACTTTATCTGTTTTTCCTCACAGCTGTATAGCTAGCGGCAAGTAAGTCTAGCGGTGAACGAAACGCGGCGGGGATCTTGGCAGTCAGTTTTCGGGATAAAAAGTATTCAACATTTTAACACATTATATAAACTTTGACTGTGCCAAGATCCCCGCCACGTTTCGTTCACCGCTAGTGCCGATGGGTATATCTGCGCAATCGTTCACAGAGTCTTTTCTGTACTTTTTAAAGAACAACAATCCTGTCATACATTACTGTCAAGCAGCGTAAGCGTAAGCACATGTAAAAACCACCAGGTACCGGTATGGTTGTCATTATCAAACTTCGTTCAGAAAATTCGCCTTAAATTATATTTTAAAACTTTTCTCTTGAATCAAACTACGCCTGGGTGAAAACCGGAACAAAATTGGTTAAGCACTTTCTTAGATATTTATAGACAGACACACGCGTTTGGTCACTTTCTTTTATAATATTTAGTGTTGATTTGGCAGAGGGAAGAACCCTACATATAAAAAAAACCTCTCCCCACCAGCTTTGTGTACATCCGTGTACCAGTTCCATGTTATTCCATTTTATGGTCATTTTCATACAAGAAAGTCTGGCCCTGCACCCAGGTCGCTATTTCCATAATTTACGAAGTAACTGTCTGTTTTGTGCCTTAATGTATTATGAAGCTCAGTGACCCTGAATAAATGTACATTTTTGCTTTACATATGTACTAATCTACATAATAATATATTTTGTTTCAGAAACTGGAAGGAAACATTCTGTACATAACACATTACTACTCAGTGCTGTCAGAAGGCGCATTATGTATACCATGGAATTTCAAGTAGAACCAGAGGCAACCAGATAGATTAGAAACAATATGAATTTCGTAATACTCCACTAATAGAAAAATAAAATACAATCTCATAAGTATTTAGATAAATGTACAAAATATGATATGTCCACAGCCATAGATGATTAAAAGGATATAGTAATAAAATCAGGTATAATGTGATCAAAAAGACAATTTAATTCTGAATTTAATTTCTAATAAACAACAGTCTTTTAAGGATTAAAATTATTTACAAATAAAATACTATATACATCTTAGCGGCTACGAATATAATAATGAATGCATTGGCAATATTTAGAACATATAGATCAATAGTGTCAAATATAGGTACAATATTTAATAGTAAGACGAAAATTTTTAATCACAGAACATACTGGGCCTTTTTAGGCAACTATAGTCGTAATATATGAATTGCAGACATTTACGTTCAATTTCAATTTATTTGCATAAATATGGGTACAATCTCAAATCAATGTGTTAATTTTGTAGTACAGTCACGAGCAATGACATGTTAACATGATTCGCACGACTAATGTCAAAAAAGAAAAATGTCCAATGATAAAAATGACCATTAAAAATTGTGTCAAATATAAGTATACATGTTGCATCACATTTGTTAGTAAAAATTTGGTAGAATACCACAATTCTTATTGCTCGTGACTGTACAACAGATCGTCAATCAAACCGCTGGATGTCCCGGTATCCCGTTCGCCCGTAAGTAGACACGACCCGGACAAACTAAGATAACTTAGCTCGTGGTCTACTTGCTTTACTATTGCTATTTGCTATATTACTGTTTATCACTGTGACAAACAGACAGATACATTTACTTTCGCATTTGTAATATTAACGTGATGTCTGTAATAAGGTCTTTGTATGTTAATTAAGGGTGCATTCCTAAACACGCTAACATCGATGTGAGCGATCAGTGCTAATTTGCGTTCCGATTCAGTTATCGCGCTTATGGCAGTTGACAGGACTCGGAACGCTCGTGAACTTGATTACAAGTTCACAATAACCTAGCCTCAAAATCCAAAGTATTATTCGTGGGAAAAGTAGTATATCTAGAATCGGTCAATTATATGTAGTAATCTTTGGTACAGTGTAAGAAAATCACACACAACCGAATTCAAACAACAGTTTTCTTTGCCAGAGACTGTCAGTCTGTCACTTTGACAGTAGCGCTCACGGTGATGTCGGTTTGGGGCATGGTCGGTGTAATTGCAAAATGGCGGATGTAATGACGTAATCTGTGACGTCACAAGGGATATCGTAGTCGCGCTCACGGTGACTCGGTACGCGTGTTCGCGCGATAATATCGATTTTAGCGTGTTTTAGAATGCACCTTAAGATTATGATTTACCTTTTGGTATGTAAAACTACTTGTATCTAATAAGTATCATGTCTTCTCCCTTTTAGGAGTAATCGGTTTGAAAATCCACATTAACAAACATTTAGATGTGCATTTTGTTTACTATTTATCGCTCGAACATTTGTGCTGTGATATCGAGATAAATCCTTTACGGTGAAGTACGGTTGACCTTACAATATGTATGCCGTTTTCATAACTATTTTTCATAACTAGCTACAAAAACTTACGTTTTCTTCACTGTTTCATAACTTGCTACCAAATAAGAATAAATTAGCCGTTGTCGTAACGTTTTCATACCTAGCTATGAAGGAGGACTTTTTTATATTAATACATAACTGGCTATCAAAAGCTACTGTAAAAGAACAATAATATGATTATCGTAACCGTAGTTTGATATTTTTTGAGTTATTACAAAAAAAATACTTCTTAAAACTGAGCTAGCCTTGCTAGTTACACACTTAAAATAAGGACAAGCTGTTCATCTCATCTCATCTGTGACATTAAAAATTATGGCTCGGCTTGGCTTCGGCTTCAAAACATATCTTATGATGTTTTTTTGTATAGTATTACTAATTTTTGTATTGTAAAAGTGATACTGTTCTTGTTCAGTTATATATTATTTAATTATTTTTAATGTTTATATAAAAAAAAATGTAGCATAAAAGTGATTTAATTTATTTTGAATAATATTTTGATATGATTATGAAAGTGAGAAAGCCCTTTTTTTTTGTTTGATAACCTGCGAAACAAATATTTTAGAGTTAAGGAACGTACAAGAAATATATCTCATATGCTAGCTAGTTATGAAACAATTAAGAAAAACTCCTTAGCTGGATATGAAAGAGGCAAAACGGCGATCACGAAAACGGCAAATTATTCTTATTTGATAACCAGTTTTGAAACAGAGACAAAAACCAAATTCGTAGCTATGAAAACAGTTAAGAAAGCGGCACAAGGTCAAAAAAGGGAAGTTTTAACTGTGTTCGACGTTACCTCAAAATAAATATTCGTGACCCAAAACGAAAATGTTGGCCTTACATGACGCCACATCACGAATGCTCTTCGATAATTTGGCCACAACATTAATAGCTTTGTAAAGTACTAAGTACCTACTTCGTGTTTTCGAAGTAACACTAATTGCCGAATAAAAACTTGCATTTTGGTTTTAGACCTTATTGACTTGATAATAAGCCACATTTGAAAGCGCACAATGAGTTTCGCAGTACTGTAGTGTATTTACATATTAAAATAATTATTACTCTAAACATGCCAGAAAAGAGTTAACAATTCATTCCACTAATAACTTACATGCAACTAAGTACAGTCACCAAACAATGAAATTTAAACTTACCAGATTTTCTAATATAAAACATTAACATTTTGCTTAAGTATAAGTGGACGAATTTCTTAGTAAAATAATCATGCAATTGTGTCAAATATAAATACACATTTTGTATTACGTTTATTATGCTTAATTTTGACGCAATTTAAAGTTTATCGGTCCGTTCAAAATTTAGCTTCGAGACTTGAGCACATTTTTTTTACAAAGTAAACAAAAAATACTGTAAATTTGGAACATTTAGATTTAGTTTCCTCTGGACTACTTGCTAGAAGTAAAATAGTCAACACTGTAATAAAAAGATCATAATAACATTGTGAACTACAACTAATGCTTTTTATTTTGCTGCACAATGACCAGTTTGTTCTTCTCCTTCGTGACCTTGGCCACGGGGATGTTGGACGCGGGCATGAGCTGCCTCAAGTTTTGACTAGGGATTATCGGTGCCTGAAATATAATGGGTAACTTAAAATGCCAGTTGTCATAGAGCGATATTTGTACAGTAGGAACAAAGAATCTTTGTGGCTCGCAAGTTGTCTACAAGTCGCTGCGCAAGCTGCTATTTTTCAGGTGCAATCCCAAAGTTGAAGGTGAAGACAGCATTGTATAACTGCCTCGCTCACTCTCTTACGTTTTTCGATTCATCTACCTCGCCATCTATCCATCTACTTTATGCTGTTTTATCATCACAGCTATACCTGCGCATCGTTCACAAAGCCTAACTTCACGCCACAAAGATTCGTTGTGACTACTGTAGTCAGCAATACACGTATCTTGCAATATTTGTAATTTAATATGAAATGTCAATTTGCGCAAGTAGATAAGCTTAACGAAATAAGGTTGAGCAAGCACGATCAATATTTTTTATAGACTAGCTGCACCTGTGCCTTTGCCACACACAAGATGCACACTATTTCGTTGACAAAAAACAAGATCAGTTCAGCCGTATAGTTGTGAAAAGTTAACAGAGTTACTTTCGCATCTATAATATTAGTGTGACAGATACTTTTTTATTTGGGAAAATATTGCAATTAGGTTAGAACAACTTTGAGAAGGAAGCCAACAGAAGAAATCAGCTGGGTGCTGCCCTGCATTCGGCAAGTTGCGACATGTCTTCTCGTAATCCATACCACTGTGCCCGAAGACAAGTTTTCAGTCAGTGCATCCTACCAGTCATGGCCTACGGAGCCGAAACGAGGACACTCACGGTCAGACTAGTCCAAACATTTAAGGTCGCTCGGCGAGCTATGGACAGAGCTATGCTTGGAGTTATCTGAAGGACAAGATTCGTAATGAAGTGATCCGACAGATAACCAAGGTAACCGATATGTAGCTCTAAGGATAAGCAAGCTAAAGTGGTAGTAGTCCGGTCACATTTCCCGAAGAACAGACAACGGATAGGGTAGACGAGTTCTCGAGTGGAGACCGCGCTTAGTAACACGTAGTGTAGGACGCCCTGTGGCCAGGTGGAGTGCCGACTTGCGAAAAGCGACTGGCAGAAACTGGATGCAGAGAGCTGAAGGCCGAGCTCAGTGGCATGTATTAGAAGAGGCCTACCTCCAGCAGTGGACAGTTATAGGCTGATGATGAAACAAAATTGTAGTTACATACTATAGACGAAGTGCTGCAAAAGGTCTTATAATTCTTTGAACCAGAAAACCCGACTTTATGTGGATGTCCTAAAAATTTACTAAGTCAATTTTCGTGTCACATTGAGACCATACTAATAATTATACAAGCTTTTGTTTTGCATCCCCGCCATATTTACAGAGGTAGGTATACTCCACTTACAGAACACGAATCATTAATAAAAAAATCCATAGAAGGGAACACAAAAAAGAAGTTGTTTTTTTTTAAATCTTATAATTAGACTAGCGACCCGCATCGGTGTAATTAAGAAAAAAAATGAGGTGAAAAATTAAAATTCTCGGACACTCGACCACTCCGCTTCTGGGGACGGCGGCTCGCTTCGCTCGCCACCTTCCCCCTCGCTACGTTCGCGACTCGTATGCTCGTATTATATACATAAACCTTACGTGAAAAATAATCTAATTGATGGTGAAAACCGCATTAAAATCCGTTGCGTAATTTAAAAGATTAAGCGTTACAGAGGGGCAGACGGCGGGAAGCGACTTTGTTTTATACTATGTATTGATGCTGCTACTTACCGGTGGGCACCTAGCGAGCTGCCTCATGCGATCCACCAACCGCATGGCGTCGTCAGACGTCTCCGAGTCCGTGGTCAGGCCGAACGACAGCGCTCGCTCGGCGTTCCCGCCGTCGATGTACCTCTGAATCGACTGGAAGTGTCTGAAACGAAATTAAAAGGTTGTAAGCGAGCGACAAAAAATAACTATTTATCTGCATTTTGTTTTCTTATCCTATATTGTCTCACTGCTGGTCTCCCCCATTTTAATGCATGTATTTCGATCACCCGCCAGATCCAACAAACAGCCCTGGTCCCCAAGCTTGAACTTTTGAGACTCGGTCAGCGACCAGTTCTGAGCACCGTAGGTTAGGACGGGCAGGATGCCGATGCAAATGTCAATGAAGAAGGTTACCCTTCATCAGCTCCTTCATGGAACAGGCATTTTCGACGCGGCGTTCAGTTTATTTGTCTTGCCGGTTTCCGAAGGAGACTAGCTGGCCCAAGTATATGTATCTAGTCATCAACATAGTGTAGTTACTGCCCATTTACCTCGTTACCCTATGTTTCGTGCTTTTGGGCATTACTTGCGTTTTTCATCGGTTCATCACTAGCCCAACATTGAGGCTTGGAGTGCTGAGATCTTGGAGCGTCTATTGTTATTTGTGTTGTGGAAGCAAAGAGAACGATGTCGTCGCCAATCTCCGATTGGTGAGTCTTTTTTAGTTCCGATTCAAAAAAAAATATATACACTGGAATAAGTAATAAAAAGCGCGAGAACAGCTTGTTTTTTTTTCTTTCAATTACAAAACGTAAAATATTAATGATAAAAATTAAACAATTGAAGCTCTTGACAACTAACACTAGTAAACAAAGTGCGGAGCCGTTTTGGCGAGAAGTTGTTTTTGTACGCGAGTATATTTTTAGATAGCTTTATTACTGTTTGGTATTTTTTCGAGGTTATTTATTGTTTTATCTATAATGGTATAATAACTATAATACATTATGTCATGTATTGAAATGAGCTATTCACAAAAATAAGTTTTGTTCGGTAAGCTCCCGCCAATATCTTTGGGTGCTGATATTAGAATTATTATAATGATTGCATATATTTTTTTACTTATTTTAGAGAGGAAATGGTTTAAAAAAACAAGAAGAAAAATCAAAATTGAAAAAATTGTGTTTGTTTAAAGTAAAGGAAACTTATTTTCAAAGAAGACAGTTTTTTTTAATTATTTTTTTTCGAATCAAGCAGCTAAGCTGTAATTAATAATATTATTATTTATGTGATATTATGATCACTTAACCTTATTGATAATTTGTATGGCTTTCTAGAATAGAAACTCAAAACATTATAATCGTAAGCTTTCAGCAGGCAGATACGTAAATAGAGCAAGGGAACCCGTTACAACCCGGACAACTGCAGGTTACCGCTAACCCGTCACACACGTTTCAGGCGCGCGTATAGGCTTGAACTTGTAAGGGTTTAACAATAGACTGTAGCAGAGCGGATGGCACTTGGAATGGAATGAAAGTCAAATGGAAAATAATCAGTCAAACGACTTGCTTAGGACATACATTGGCTTCTCTGCATTTGGCTACCTTTTTTTAAATTATACATACTCCCCCCCCCCCCCCCCTTGGCGACGCCCATGCTTACCGCCATTCAATAAAGTGTAATTGACAAGTTTTCATATTTTATAAGGCAATGAAATTCGAAAACCATTTCGAGATATTGCGACGCTGATCATTACACTTATTTTTCCAAAAAAAAAGGGCAGTAACTACAAAATATATTAAGTAATAACTCTCACCCAAGCAAAATTCGGTGGAATAATAAAATATAGTTGCCTGTAAAGAAAAAAAAACTACGCTAGAGCCTGACTTTGACAGATATGTAAATGTTTTTTTTTTTTTCGAATGTGGCTTCGGTAATCTTGATCATACCACCGAACTCTGGCAGTTACGTCCTTTTAGAATAAGCTACGTTTTAATCATTAATTTCTCGGAAAATATAGCTAAGATTGGAAAAAGAAAAAAATATGTCTCTTATTTTTCAATATTCCTTCAGAGAAAAAATTTGAAAATAGTAATGTTAAAAATTTTAAATGTTGTCAATTCAGCTCGCACGACCTTGATGCGTATCATTTTATATGCGTCTCTCTTTCTAACACGTAAGTCTATCTCAGTCTATCTCGCGGCAAGCCACGGATAAGGTAACGCGGGCGTTACAGAAATTAGCGCTTGCGCGCGCTACATGGAGTGAGAGTAGTGAGACAGGCCTGCTACAGCTGTATCATTTGAAAAAAAACTTGAAAAACTGTGTTAATTTTGGAAATAAATGACTAACTATTAAAAAAACTTTTGTATTTTTTTATTTTTACATCCTCGGTTACTCTATAATATTTCATTTCTAAAATAAGTAAAACCTTAAAAGTATTCATTATAATAATTCTAATATCAGCACCCAAAAAAATTGGCGGGAACTTATTTTTTGTGAAGTGCTTATAGAATAAATAACATAATGTGTTACTCCATTAATTTATAGATAAAAGAATAAAGAACCAAGAAACAATAATAAACAGTACCTAGTTATATGTACCACAAACCCACCGTTGTTTACCGAAGTCCAATTGCGACATATTTAATCATACAAGTAGGTACTTCCTTCGATTGTGAAAGTACCAATTAAGCACTTTTTGTACTTATGTTGTTTTTCTATGAATAATGCGCAGTAGAGGTACTCTACATGTTGATTTGATTTAATTGCGCATAGCTGAATGAGCATTTATGTACTTAGATGTTTTTCTCGCTAAAGTATGAGAAATGTAACTACTTAGTTGTTATTGCAAATGAAGAATGTACTAGAAATCGCCTACGCATTTATGAAAATTATATAAGGAAGTTACTAAGTACAAATTGTCATTATTTTATCTTCGCTTGAATTGTACGGTCAAAAGTAAGACCAATAAAATTAACTTCAAATTTAATTTGTTGTTTATTTTATTAAAATCTCGGCTCCGTCCAATTTGTCTACCTAATAAACGCGCAAAAAAAAATTTTTTGAAAACGTTTTCCCGACATATACGGCTCCCCTCGCCCCTGTTTGTTTCAATTAACTTATTTTTGTCCAAAACCCTTTTTTTTGTTATCATAAAACCATTATCAATTGTTGTTATAGTATTTTTAGACGTAGTAACACGAAATACAAGCACTAAACACAACAAAAAAAAAAACACAAACTCACTTCGCGGTCGATGACCTCGCGAGTGTGAACTTCGACTTTGAACTGAAACTAGTCTCATAAAATGTACTGAGACCGAATCAGTTTATGGACCAATACAATCCCTCGGTTCAAGCTGTGTTCATGCATTAACTACACTAATAGGAAACTCTACTCTTATGTCATGCAAATAAGGTAAGGAACTCCGCTGTTGCAAAAGTCACTCGTGGTTCTTGAGGGAACGCGTGCGCTGTGACTTTTGCCACTCGTGGTCTTGTAGTGACATGTCGGTTGATTTCGGCGCCCCTCCCATGACGGCGCCCGGTGCGGTCGCACCGCTCGCACCGCCCTAGGGCCGCCCCTGCTTTTTCTGCCCACATCGATCCCATTAAGTTCATTGCGTAAGTAGATTATATCTTAAGGTTTTCGAATATATTATGTTTAACTTAATTGTTTAATAATTAAAAATAATCTATTGAAAAAAAAACATAAATCTTATTTGACTCAAAACACTGCGCAGTACGCGTGACGTCACGGCTTGTTAAATAGTTTCGATACGCGGTTGTTTTGTTCCTGTGTGCCTTGCGTTTTTTTGTAACTATTAGGAAGTAATTAGTTCCACCCGTTTGGTGGAATATCCAACATATAACGTTGGCCGTACGTCTATGATTTCGATGATGGTAGAGAAAAGGAAGCATATTTGGTATACTGTTGCTAATTGTGATCTAGGTATCACAGAGACTAGCAGCGCCATCTTCTGTTTACGACCGTAAAATCTTGAAAGAAGACGATATTTTTTCATTGATAGCTCGTTACTTTTCTAACAAGGCGTCCAGAGGCCCTATTACGACGGCTTGCGAGCAGGGCCTCAGACATAGCTTAGCGAGTGCCATTAATAAATAACAGCCAGGACCGACAGCTGCACGTGCTCTCCGAAGCACGGAGCGACGGAAAGCCGCACATAACTTAGAAAAGTAATTGGTGCAGAGCCTAGGACCGAACCCGGTATCGTTGGATTGTAAGTCGCACTAGAAAACCGCTAGGCTACTATAACATGTATATTACCTGGATGGATGTGCGTTGGCGCGCATCTTCTGCGCCTGCCTCCAAGCCGCCGCGGCGCGCGCTCTCCATATAGCTGCCTCTTCAGACGCCGCCGCGGCGCCCGATTCTAGCGCCGCGCACGCTCCACGCAAATCCACCACCTGGAATATTTGTAACATTATCGAACCACAGATAAATAGAAAGAAAATAACTCTCTTGTGTATATAAATAGCTAAAATTTCAAATAATAATAGTCACTCGAAAGCTAATATTGCTATCTACACTTATATTATAAACAGGAAAGATTTGACTTTTTTGTATGTTAAACTAAAAAAAAACTATTTTAAAATCTCTTTCACCTGTAGAAAGCTACATTATCAGAGAGTAACTTAAGCAGTAAGTACTTAATTTTTTAAAAAATTATATTTGCTAATATTACAATAATGTAATTTGCCAATAAAAACGGAACGGGATGACATGTTGCCGTGAAAACGAAAAATAACAAGTCTGTTAAAAAGCACCACGAGCTTTGCTGCCAAAGATTTTGAATTACTGTGTGAGTATTAGTGATTGAGCACTAGCCGTGCGAAGGCGGGGCGAGTTATTAGAAGTAGGTAAAGTAGAAGATTTAGGTTGGTCAGTTCATCCAACTATCAATAGATGGCGTTACCGTCCCCGTAAGACGTATATAGAAACTGAGGGAAAAATTTGGATGATGTGTCAGTGGTCACGGTAGCCGAATTGGTTAAAGGTATGTGAGGAATGGATGCAATGATGCGGGTTCGAGTCCCGTCCGTGATCCAAATTTTTCCATTAGAAAGTTATTAGCTAAAGTGAAATGGACAGGATATAATTTGGTAAGGCATGATGAAAGCAGGTAGACCAAGGAAGTCAACAAATGATATCCAAGGGAAGGGCTGAGGACTCGAGGAAGACAGAACGCCAGCCTGATGGTCAGATGCTGCTCTGCCCTACGGCTCCGCCCATAAATTTCCCATTATCCAATGGAAACTGCATTTTTTTAATAGTGTATAATTTTTTTGTAATTTCCTCTTAAGATTGAGATCCTATAAAAGATTGAGACTTAAGAATCGGGCTTTGCAAGCAAGCCCGATTCTTAAGTCTCAATCTTTTATATACCTTTTGGAAATATCTGTATAGCAAGGTCTCCCATAAATTTCCCATTATCCAATAGAAACTGCATTTTTTAATAGTGTATAATATTTTTGTAATTTCCTCTAAATGCTTGCAAAGCCCGATTCTTAAGTCTCAATCTTTTATATACCTTTTGGAAATATCTGTATAGCAAGGTCTTCATTTCATCATGTGACAGTTTGTCCAACCGAGCCATCAGCATCTGCTCGCCCCTGCTCCTCGTGTCTTTGTTGTCCTGTGAGTCCGAGAGTGAGGCCGACGGAGACTTGCCGCAGATCAGGTTGTTCTTGTATTCTATTGCAGTGTCAATAGCTTCAATGGCCTCTTCACATTCCAGTAGTTTTCGTTCCTGAAAATGACATTAAGGCTCTATACTTCCTCACATTTTTGTTCCACTCTCCTGCATACAAATTGAGCAGGAGAGGTGATACAGCTCGAGAGTAGATTTACCCCCCTTTTGCAAGCCAACAATTTTTTGTATGGCGTTAAGTCAAAAGCTGACGGACAGTAAGCGAAAATGGTTTATTTTAAGATATAGGAACCAGCCTTAATTTAAATTGAATAATTTACTAATTCAGATGTATTGAAATAAAGTTTTTAGATATTTAACACAGAAAAATTAATGATATTCCAAAATAAATAGTATATACGCGTTCGGCAAACTTTACGCTGTAGGTACTCAGGTTTCTTAAGATGTCACTATGCCTAAATAACCGTCTTTATAATCAACTAGCTTCGCCACGCGGCTATGCTTGCATGTACAGTTATCCGGGATAAAAAATATCGCATGTTGGTCTCTATGGTGGTGTAACAACAAACAAATGAAATCCAAGGGAAGGGGGGAAAAATTAATTAAATTAGGTCCAGCTGTTATCATGTGAAAGCGCCCCAAAACGTTTCACATTTATATAATCAACAAAATGTAGGACACATTGCCACAATTACGTAAGGTGTCGAAACATGAACGCTCACTAAGGAAACTGTGCACAAGATGCAAATGGCAGTAAGCCTTGGAGTGCTCCATGTTAGGCATCACATTGAGCAACAGAGTTCGAAAAACGGAGATCCAAAGGAGAACCAAGGTGGAAAAGACCCCGTATAATTAAAGTCAAGTGGCAATGGGCGGGACACTTGGCAAGATGAGTGTGCAGGTGGAGCAGAATCCTGATGGAATGGTGGCCACTCATAGAACAGCACAGCCGTGGAAGACCTTTGGCTTAATGTGACGATGACATCGAACAAGTGGTAGGAAAGACCTGGTCAAGATTAGATCAAAACCGGGATGAATAGCACAAGAGCTTATGCCCTGCAGGGAGCGGAATTGAGAGCTGCATATGATGATGATGATGATGATATTTGTGTACTCATGTTTTCCACATGTAAAAATCTAGTTAAATGACCAAAGGAAGTACATGACTTGTTCCAAAGTATTACATTAACATTCATAGTAACAAACTTTACTATGAGGTCTCACAGTTCACACAATTGCATTCATAAACAATACATACTTGAGTGCCAAACAGCACTGTGTGTTCACTCTTTGAGGAGCACATTTGTAAAGTAGATAGCTAGGTACTTTAACTGATCCATAGTATCAAACTGACAGAAAATATTCAATGAACAAAGAACAATGGCTAACCCTTACTTTGTAATGTAGTTTAGTTACTTGCTCATTATTCAAGTAAAATCAAATCGTTTATTGTGAACATAGGTTGTAATGGTGGATAGATATGTAAAATATATTCAGCATTTCAGGCATGCATTCATTTAAAATATTGATGTGAGCTCTAAATATCAAAACCAAAAATAAAATTATCAAATTCAAATTGAAATATTTAAATTTGCCAAATCTTTAATTTGTAGTCCCACATGACCCACATCACAGTAATTTGTAAGACATTTAGCGATTCGGACATTCACTGAATTAAACTTTTTTTTTTCAAATGTAATTTAAACCTTGTTGGCTTCGTAACAAGGTATTTTTCCCCTGGCATCTGCCTGTCAGCGTAAAAACAACTTTATTTCCACGCGGCGAGAGTCCCGATTTGTCCAAACGCCGTCTCAGAACGTGTTCGAATTTATCCAAACGCTGTTAGACAGCGTGTTAAAAACCTGTTTTAATTACGTTATTTTAAGCGGTGCCGCTTAAATTGACGTAAGTTTAAAATAAATGCCAGGGGCAAAAAGACCTTGTTACAAAGTCAACAAGGTTTAAATTACATTTGAAGAAATTTAGTCTAGTTTAGTTAAAAGAGTAAAATGACCAAATTGCTGTCATTGTTAATGGAATAAAATAAAATGTAACAATTGGTGCTGAAATAAATAAAAAAATAATGGATTGGACTTGCTAATATGAAAATTAAAAAAACTAATACTAATAAACAAAAGTTAACAATTAAAACCAAAATAATATAACCAAAGTAATAAACAAAAGTTAACAATTGATTAGAATTTATATTCTAAATCAATGGTCTTGTTGTCAAATTAGACAGTGAAAATGAGGGAACCAAGAGTAAATCTACCACACAGACCAATCAGAGCGCTCACTCAGTGATGAGTTGCCTAAGTATTGTTGGCTTGCAATGATGAACGCATAGTAAAATGGCTTACTTACAAACATTAACAACACTATGCATATAGTGTTGCTGCTTTACTTAGGCAAGTATTGTTTGTGAATATGGGCATAAGTCTTCTACAGTTGTAATGTAATGTAAAGCATCGGCACCAATGGGACTGTAAATGGCATTCATTTAGATTTATATTATTATCTAACTATTTTCTAAAGGAAAAATTTGGATCGGACATGATATAAACCCACATACAGCCTGTGTGGCACCGCCTCTAACTAATTCAAATTCAAATATTTTCCTTTACAAAATGATTAAACTTGTTCTCGCTCTGCAGGCGTTAACTACTAATTAAAGTCATAAATAGATAGGCATTCTTAGTAAAACTGTACAAACCTCAGAATCAGAAAGGGACTTGTACATTTTTCTTTTGTGACCTAAACTACATCTTTGCTCATGTAAGCATTCTCTAGTCTTTCTTAGGTTCTTGATTTCTTTTCTCAGCATGAGTTCTTTCTCCTTTGAAAGGTCCAAGCTTTCCAAATCATTTGTCTTCTCTTTCAGAATAGTATCTAACTGAGTGATTCTGTTTGTGAAATGTTTTAGAGAATTAGTTTTTCTATCTTTGACATCTATAGAAGTGTCAGAGAGATCGTCTAGTTTCAACTTATCCTTGACTAGTTCAACATCTAGAGTATTTTTACGCTTTTCATCTTTTTTGATCTGCCGTTTTATTTGCTCAATTTGTTTCTTATATGTTTTGAGATTAGTTTCATGTCTCTTTATCTCTTTGACAGCATCTTGGTCCATCATGCCACCATATTCAATTTTATCAGAGTAGTGCTTACTTTGAGTATTGTAGCACACAGCTCTCGAGAGATCATCAATCAGCCTTTCCTTAGCTATACAAAGACTTATCAGCTCTTTCAGTTGTGTTTGACTACTGCCGATTTCCTTTGTCAATTTCCGAGCTAGAATTTGTTTTTGAGTATACTTTTCCTTAGTTACTTTGTACTTTTTACAGATTTCTTCAGTCTTTGGTGAATCAATCATCTTGAGTAGTTCACGTTCAATAAGTTTGGGTTCAGGATCAACATCCTTTTTATGAGATTCAATGAGTATCTTTTGAGTTTCAGGTGAGATGGCTTTTGCTGCAACTTTCCTGAGCAGTTCTAATTCTGCTCCTGACAAACTTTCACCAGGCTGTATAGTTCTCCGTCTACCAGAATTTGACTGAGAAGTCATAACTGGCAACGATTGTGAACCACTCGTTTCTGATATGGTAATATCATCAGAATCATTATGATTCAAATATTCTTCACACCTGGCTGCGAACAGCTGGTCATTTTTTTCTCTGAAGTATTCCATGAATTTTCCCAATTTATCTTGGAAGACTGTATCAGAGTGGACATCTTCTTCTGAATCCGAATCAACATCAGAGTCACTGAGCTCACTTGGTTCTGTGTCCTCTGCAATTCTGGGCAAGCCCTGCTTTGCATTGACATCTTTATTATCCACATTGTCTACATTCAAACATTCATCACATTCAGCTTTTAGAAACAACCACTCACTGACTTGATTAACATCAGCCTCCGACAATGATTTAGACTGAAGAATCTTGTTAAATAAACCCTCAGCATTTGAGATCAATTTAACCCATTGAGTAGAAGCAAATTGTAGATTGAAATTATTTTCACCAGATGGCATAACAGCCTTCTCTGTGTAAACAGGAGTGTTGTTATCAGCAAAGAGGTTTACAGTTACAAAATTTTTAATTCCTCTACAGCACAAACACAAATTCAATATTTTTAATGTTTCTTGATATTCTTCCGGTTCTGTGCTAATGCATCCAATGACCCAAGTGAAGGCTCTACCACCAAATGAATCTCGCAGCATTGCTGTTAGTATGCATTGGTCATAGTTTATTTGCTTAGGTGGATTGCCAGCAAGTAACTCTTTCATGATGTTTTCTAAGGCATAAAGACCTTGTTCGGGATATGCAGCTAAGTCACAGAAACTGGCAGTGGACATTCTGTGATTGAGGACTCCATTAGTACCGACCCATTTTTGTTCAACGCTGACAGTGAATACAGTATGATTATTTCCTTGACACCTTTGCCTCCATCCCAGCTGTAGATACTGAAAAGCCTCCTCTACATTACAACACCTGACTAGTCCAGCTCCAAGGACATCAAATATGTTGTTGTTGACAACTTGCATCCAGGTAATGTGTAATATGAACTCTCGCTCTGGCATCTGATTCAGTTTGTGAAATATTTCCGTCAAGAATCTAGGAACTATGCCTTGATCACATTCACTGTGTATGCATTCAAAACCTGAAAAGGGACGAAATTCAATAAATGATATGTAAGAAGGGCAAAGCAAGCATAATATTCGGAACTATTTCAGTCAGCTGAAAACTGCATACCTGGCCCAAACAATGTGTATGTTTTTCCAGTTTTAGCTTGTCCAAATACGACGACAGAGGTATCGCATCCATCGAGGAAACAGTTAATTTGTGGTATCATAAAGGAGTTGAACAAATTAGCCTGTGTGCAGTCCACTGGTAAAGCTCTGTTGACATGGAACGTTTGTCCACTTTCTGTGATCACTATTTGCGTCACGGGATTGCTGAAGATACATTGTGTTGAATCCGCCAAGCTTGGAGGCTTTAGCCTGATCGCTATTTGCACTGGAATATCCATTTCTGTATGTAAGCACACGTACAGGAGTAGGTACTTGTCTGTCTGATCTTTATGTATAATATACAGCAGGCAAGACCGTAATACTCAGTCTCTATTTTGCACCAATCATTTTTGTGCAGGTTTATCAATTCACAAGGTTTCAATTCAAGTCATGTCAACATTGTCAACGCATTGATATGTACAATATGTACGACAATTTATTATAATTATGTTAATTGCTTTTATTTTCCCGAATTTCCGCCAGCAATCAATCCCCAGTCACCAGAAGCCATCTTTTTTGACAATGACAGCTTGACTGCTTGACAGCTTAGGGACCGTTTGTTTTGAAGCAAATAGCGAAAATAACTGTTAGCCCTGCATTCGAGATGATGCAAAGGCGTTTTGGGCTGTTTCGATTGCCATTTTTAACACAAATGATCCTTTCCAAACCGAATGAAAATTGTCCCTAAAACTTATGAAATATAGTCGCTTTTCTGATGTCAAACTTAACTGTCATGTCCAAAGCGAACGCTGATCGAAACATATTTAGCGTTTTTAACTCTGTTATTTTCGATCATTTAGCATCAAAACGAAACCCCATAGCGTTATCTATGGGTATCCTGTTTTTTTTTGTTTTAAATTGCAGGACAAAATTCAAAATTAGATATAAATTTAAAGTTACCTATGTAATTATTATTCAAGGCGAAACATGGTTAAACGAAGTACCCTAATTAAGTTAATCTTTAGCCTCTCTCAGTGACATCAATTAACTTTTAACATTCAAATCATTATTTTTGTATGGACATTGACATAGGTACATAATATAATACAAATAACATATAAAATTGACGTCTCTTGCTTCACTGCTATAGTAGGCACCTAACTTTACATATTAAGCAGGTAGGTACCTACCAACCTAGTTAATTGTTTTACCCTAACTTCCTGAGAAATATATACTAAGTAAGCTTATGTACCTACTTTCTTTAATTTTTGCAGGTATGGCGAAACATTGGTCACCTCCATTCAAACAACTTCTTATACCAGGGCTAAGCTCTTCGTTAGAATTGGTAAATGTACATATGTACTTAGGTGAGGTGAGGGGGTGGAAGAGGAAGGGGGATCACCCTCCCCCTGTAAGGTGGGGTGGAGGAAACCAAAAGAAAAATTTGATGTTAATTATGAAAATACGTACGTAATGAATCATTAATATAGGGAAAAATCTCCCTTCACAACGTGTTTTGACAGCTGTGGGCAGCTGTTTGTAGCGGTGCTTCGTTATTATAAGTATATTTCGCCAAAAATTCAAAGAATAATGCACATTTTCTTTGTATAATTTCAGTTCGTATAAAATCATTAGCTAGAGGCGTTAGGCGGAAACCCGACTTGGCCGTGATAGGTTGGAAGAAGGAGGCGGGAGCGAAACGTAGTGAGCTTTTTTTTTAGTTTTGAATCATTAAGTTTTTGAAGTGAAACTTCTTATGCGACTTCCAACAAGGTTGCGTTAAACGTTTAACGCTACCATGGAAGCCTTCCTATTTTCATTTCCACATTACGAAGTTTCACTTCTTCCGCGCGGAGGGACTCCACGATCGTTTTTTAACATAACCCCAAATATATATTTTGCTTCTTTTTTTTTTAAATATGGGTTTCCGCCACCTTCTCTTACAGGGGGGTCATCCCCCCTCTCACTCCCACCCCCTATATTATGCCGATTTTAAAGTCCTTTCCCAAGCCTATATGGCCTCTAGGGCCAATGTAAAATCTTGCGTTAGTCGATACTTCCCAATAAATACTTGGGATAAATAGAGGATGTGAACGCGTTCGATGCATCCCGCAGTGAATGTAACATACGTCTACTCTACGTGACAAAGCGAGGTGATCATGCTCGTCAATTTCTTCTTGGCGACGTCTTCGTCTCCAAGCTATGATACCATTTTGCATCGTGCTAAATCACCTAAATACAAATGATACAATAGTTTTGAACTAAACAAGCTAACTAAGCTAATAACGTTACACTTCTAAATTTACAACACAAAATTATCAAATGACAATAATATTGAGGCTATCGAATGCTCTGTTGCTCTCGTTTAGTTACCAAAGTTGACCATACACCATACGCGTATGGTCGTATGGTGGCGTAAGGCGTACACTCGCCTATTTGTCTGAGTTTTGGCTACCACTGCAGCCACGGACATAAAGTAGATAGAGTATCTCTATTTACTTTGTGGTTATCGAAAAAATAATCGAACGTTCGGTAACTCGGCTTCGATAAACTAAGTTCTGAATAGCGTTTGATAGCGTGGCCATAGTTTTAATCGTATGGTATGATGTCAATTTGATTCGATTTCGATTTCAACAAATTCATCTTCGATTCTGCTAAATCGAGCGATATCAAACCGAATGCATCGACAACTGAGTTATCGAAAGGTTCTGAATCGGGGGGCTGAACCGTATTCGATCATCGTTGGTTTGCATGTTTGGATAATATATTGTCATAGCATAAATTTTGTTTGTACTTTGACAAAAAAGAACGGAGAGTTCAGTGGCCCTATTACAGAACTTGGTTACAATCGGATTATCACTTTCTTCATAACAATTTCGACTCTATCGCAAGGCATTAATGATAGCGATATTGGCAATCCGATTGAAACCAAGTTCTGTGGTCGAAGCCCTAATTTTTATGCTATTGACCTGCTGATAAAGCATTGATATTGTATTGTATTTTGATTATTGTCATTTTTTGACATCCAAAAAACTGGTTTCTAGTTACATATTTAATTATTTTTTTCATTGGAGTGGTAATGAGCTGTATAAAAGACCCAAAAATGCATAAAAGTGTATTTTGACCAAAGTGGCGATTGACATGATTAAGCATTATAGTGACGACTAATTTTCGACATTTGCTACAAAACGAACGGTCCTGACTTTGCTGTGCTGTCACTATCGTCAATGCTATCACTGTCAGTGACAATGTAATAGACATTTCTTAGGTCGTTGCAATGAAATTCAATGAGTTTCAATGAATGAGCCAGCCAGCCAAAGTGTATAATAATATACAGCCAGTGCCCTATTTCATAAAGCGACAAATCATAATAAAACTACAAATGTCAGTCAAATACGCCAAACCTGCGTTTCATATAACAAACAATCATGACAGGACTGATGATTGTCAGTCATATTGCATTTCACAATGCCAGTCATAGTAGTGTGATGGGTAAAGCTTCGGCTGTCACAATTGTCACAATTCTACAAATCGTGGTAATTTTTGAGCAACCGCCGTTTCATAAAACGTTTTTCTATTTTTTTTATTTTTTTTCTTAGTTCGATACTCCCCAAGTAATCAATGGCAACTGTCCAAGCCGAGGTTCGTACCCCCTGGGTGCCCTTGAGCAAGTGGCCAAAAACTTAACTTTGGCGTGCGCCTTCTGCGTCACGCATTGCGGCGGAGCGCTTTTGCGCCCGCCCCACCATCCGGTGACGCTGTAGAGGTCAGTTATAGACCAACAGCACATATCGTTTCTAAAAAAAAAAAAAAAAAACTTATTTCTAATGACATTTGTTAGACAATTGTCGGTTGACTGCCGGTCACTACTAATGTTTTATGAAACACATGTAGTAATATTTTGACAATTCATTGAATGAATTGTCGGGTTTTTATGAAACGCATTTCGGTAGTTTGACTGACTTTTGTCGATTGACACTTGTCAGTCTACTATAGTTTTATGAAATAGGGCCCAGCTCTCCGGCCGGTATTATATTAATTATTGTTCTGTGAGCCAGACCACAGAGTACTTTGTATTTACCGGAGCCAGACCATAGAGTACTTTGTTTAAACCGAGACAGCCGTCGAATCGAGAAATCCAGTCCATACACTTAAAATTGCCAATTTACTTTGGCAAAACGCGATCAGAGTGCTCCGAGTGTGGTTGATTTCTTTGGTGTTATCTTATAAGAATAGCGGTGAAATAAAAAGAAAAGTGGTGGAGGCAAAGTGCCGTGCTATGGCTACGATGAAGGATTCCCATTATATCTGATAGGGTTTTCTCGGATCATATTAAATTATATTCTAAAAGAGTAAAAAGTACCACAGTCTTGTGCAGTCGTGCAACGTTGAGCAGTGGAAACTGAAAAAATGGGAGATCACGAATTAGATGAGCCCCCAAAAATTGGGCTAAAGCTGCGGTTAAACCATGAGTTTCCTTTACAAAGCAAGCAGATCATCAGACCAAGTGCTCATCAGATATTTGACATGATGCCTCTTACTGCAAGGTAAGTATAGGTAACGGAACATAAATAAATTACCTAATATACTGTACATTACTTAATATACTGTACATTACCTAATATACTGTACATTACCTAATATACTGTATCTATGTCCCTCATTTCTAAAACTAATTATTTTTCAATCCTAGTGCTATTGTGCCCAGTATCCGGAAGGACAACCGGCACAATTTCGGAAGCTTGACCCACGATTTTAGGGGCGGGGAGGGGGGGAACAGGTAGGGGTGAGTGAGTACAACCCCCCCTGAGAGTGGGGGGGCTAGATCTCACCCCCCCTTTGAGATATGATTTGTGTTTTATATATTTTATTTGTTATTTTTTCCATAGCTTTTGACCTACAATTTTATATCTCAGAGAGGGGAGGAGATCTACATAGGAGATCACTACTTTAAGGGAGGGTAGTACTCCCTCCCCCTACACGTTCCTCCCCCTCGCCCCCCTAAAGTCGAGGGTCAAGCTTCCGAAGTTGTACCAGATTTTCCAATAATTACAAGTAGAAAAAGGGTTAGGGAGGGGCGGAGGGGGTGAGGGGTGGGTCAGTGGTACTCCCCATAGAAGGGTGGATAGCATTATTTATTTCTTTGAATTTTTGAAAAAAATGTAAAGCAATATAAATTATAAAATGGATTGGAAATTTGTCTCCGGTGTGGGCTCTCGCCATAACTCTCGCGAGTTTCCCCTGATCGTCGCTCCACTCAGGACCTAAACGAGCTTCTGGCTCCGCACTTTTTATATACACTCTAGGGGTAGGGACCACAAGACCAGGTGGTAATTACTGTCACTGCCAACTGTAATTAAGCCAAAACTGTCAACAAAGTGATATTACTTTCCCTTGTCAAAGTCGTGAAAATTACTGTCTATTAGTGAATTTAAAGTGATTTTTTCTAATAAAATTAAGTTATAAATATTAAATATATACCATTCCATACCTACTTTATACAATATTATATTCATTTATGATATAAATATACAGTCATAACATATTTTAACAAATCAATCAGTAATCTACTTGGAGCTCTTCGATCTTCCCATATTTTACCGATTAATTTCATTCTGGTATTCTCCCTTATTTTTCGGAATACGACTTACGTGACATTGGCGGAATTGTGGAATGGCAACTCCATAAATGCCATAAAACAAGAAGTGAGTGAGTGCATTTACATCTTGCTATTTATGGAAAATTAAATATTTTTTTTCTCAAAAACTATTGGTTATTGCAATACACCATTTCAGATTTAGGCTTCCTATGTGTAGGCCTACTTTAGAAAAAAAACTGCCTTCTAGCTACTTGTAATTTTTGGAAAGTTGAGCTGTAAATCCTAACATGGCCAAATTGTACATTGCCATCCATCATTTTGAGGGTTGTATTATCTCCTCCTTAAAGAAAAAGTACCGAAACCCTTGAAAAATATTTTATTTTCCTATTTAATTTTTCTATTGACGCACAAACATAGGGCACTCACAACAAAAAAAACTCTAGTCCTAAAAACTGTACTTTCATGTAAATATAAAATTATAATTGAAATAGCTAGCTTAACCTGTCGGCTATTGGTATCCGGTAAGAGAATATACCTATGAGTCTATATTTGCAAATTTTGCAAAAAAATATGTTTTTTTTATTCGTTTATTTACCTTCTTTAAATACAGACTTTGTGTATGGCAGAAATAATCATCCTATATTAAAAAATAGCCCAAGAACTCCAAAAATGCACTCGTACACAGCCTAAAAGCTAAAAAACACGCCAGCCATGCCAAAAAAGAACTTATATCAATAAAATATATACTGTTGGAATGTGCTTACCAAGGCCTTCAATTGAAAAATTTTAAGTTTTTTTAAGGGATGCTTCATTGAAATAAAAAAAATGAAGTTACTCGGGGAGATGTAACGATTCTAACAATACACCATACGTCTAAATCAGTTCAGGCATTTAAAAGTTATAGTGGAATATAGAAATTCACATAAACATTTTAGACATAGAAACAAACAAACATACATGAATCCTAAAAACATTACCACCTCTTTTTGGGCAGTTGTGTAAAAATTGATTCTATACCCAAACGGGGGGAGACCCCTCTCTAAAATCGTGGGGTGACAATGTACATTACTACCATTTACACCGTCAGAGATTGGAAGTTAACTATTTTATCTATTTAGATAAAATAATATGATAATTTTATCATATGACTGTTATACATATTTATAAACACAGCTGAGCCATCCTCCCCCGTGTATGATCTCCCCCATGGGGCAGGACTGCTCAGGACCGGAAACGCTGGTGCAATAAAGAAAAGGCCTATGTCCAGCTGAGCCTTGATATTTGAGTTTATTTTCAATACAAGCAGTACCTAGGATGTTTGGAGGTGAATTGTTATCAATATGTTGGTATAGTAATATTTCCTGAAGTAATAAAGAATTATTCAGGGTTGTATTTAAATAATGACCACATAGATGAATTCACATGCTAAATCTAAATGTTTGTTTGATGTCAGGTTTGTCAAGCCACCTGAGGGCCTCTGTCATGGCTTAATAACTGCTATTAATTACTGGCTATTAATATGCTTAACGTGCCCTCCAAAGTACGAAGTGATGGAAAACCGCACATAACTCAGAAAAGTCATTAGTGCGGAGCCTAGGTTTTGAACCCGGTATTGTTGGATTCTAAATTGCACTACAGAACCGTTAGACCACCATTGGTCTAAATAAAGTAAATCTAAATAATAACTATTAACATAATAACTTGGGTTTTCTATCTGTAATTTTTTTCTTTGTACACAGGTATCTGAAATACTATCTTGGGAAAAAACTCAGTCATAAACGTCCAATAATGGATTACATCAATTTGGTGTCTGCCCAAAGGATGTATGGTAAGTTATATTTTCTATCAAGACGGGATTGCAATCCAGCTGCTTTTTCAATCCAGCTGGATTTATGCTGGATCAAAGCAGATCCATCTGGATCCAGCATTTATAGATTTAACAATGAAAATTAAACTTTTTTTAAAATCTGTAGTAACTTTAATTCTCACAAACACAGCGAAGCAACACAGACACTTATTTGCCGTAAAAACACTGGTTTATCTGGTACACTTAGATCCGAAAGTCATCTGTCAAATACGCAGAAATCAAACCAAAACGTAGGCGGTGCGGTGCAGAGGGGGTGTGCACAAGGGCGACAGAACGACAACGTGTCGCATGCTTTGTTCGGACTAACTACTGCGCAACAAATCGGCAATGTAAAGTCTTGTGGCGTTTTCTCGCAGAAATAACGTTATTTCACTTGTTATTAGCTGATTGCGGATCCGCACCGCTGGATCAAGCGCCAGATGCTGGATCCAGCATTGCAATTCCTAGTGACCTCAGGATAACAGCTGTAATTAATTAGAAACATTACAATTTAATCTGCATGCAGGTGTTCCTTTTAATCATTGTAATATAAGTAGATTAGAGATGTAAGATTACAAAATGTATTAACTATCTTAATAGCAAGTGACTTGTATTCTAGATTGTTTTAGGGTTCTTACTCTAAAAGGTAAACATGTAGCCACCATGGTGAGACAGTTGTACAATTGTACATACATTAAATGTTATTTTCAACTTAAATACCCAATATTAGCTTGTTTTTTTTGTAACTTTCAAAATGTTTTTTTAAAGCTTTAGAAATAGGGTTAATGGGCTTTTAGTAAACTCCTCAATAAAAGTGTTATGCTTAAAAGAATCTATACTTATAATAAAGCAATAAGTACGAAAAAGTCTGTACAAAGACGATAAATTAAAAAAATGGTCTAGGTACTTAAAATAAGCTGCTGAACAAGAATATAACATTATTTTAAATCATGCCTGTCTTTCTGTTTGTCTGTATGTTTGTTTATTCGCACATCACGTAAAAACTACTGGACCGATTGCGATGCGGTTATGACTGTTGGATAGCTTGGGGTTTGACTTAAAAACTGGGGTACTTGGTATTTTATGCCGAACAATCGATAAAAACTATTTGACGGCTGAACGAATTATGAAGATATGTAGTATATTGTACATTATAGGCACTTTCGGTCCTGGAATAACACGTGTGGGCTACTTTTAAATGAACTGACCACGCGGGAATAGCCGCGAGTACAGCTAGTTAATTATAAAACAGTACAAATATGTAGCAGGAAACAGTGGGTTGCGGTTGCGAGATAAATAACGGTAATCTTTGGTTGCGTCGCGTGACGCGGTAGGTTGTGGCGACTGCAAGGACCCAAATGAGCCTTTTTTTTACCATTTTTCTCTATTGGCTGGCAAAGGCGACGTGATGGTACGGTCACCGGGGACGGAGAAGTATAGAAACATTACGATTGTAACCATGATATTCCACTGGCTCCCGCCGGCGCGGCGGCGCGAATGTTCATACAAGAAACTGCGTCACCAGTGGCCACTCGCGATGTCCATGACGCCCCGCTGTGCTGCCGTCGCCGACGAATTGTGAAACAATTAATAAGAATTCGGCATAAATAACATTATAGTACATCCACTTATTGGCTGTTTCGACTATTATAGTACAAATTAAACGTGACAGCATCAGCAGAGCAAACGCTGTTTCGGCTATAATAGTACAAATTAAACGAGTCAGCATCAGCAGAGCGAACGCTGTTTCGGCTATAATAGTACAAATGAAACGTGACAGCATCAGCAGAGCTAACGCTGTTTCGGCTATAATAGTACAAATGAAACGATACAGCATCAGCAGAGCGAACGCTGTTTCGGCTATAATAGTACAAATGAAACGAGACAGCATCAGCAGAGCGAACGCTGTTTCGGCTATAATAGTAAAAATTAAACGTGACAGCATCAGCAGAGCGAACGCTGTTTCGGCTATAATAGTACAAATTAAACGTGACAGCATCAGCAGAGCGTACGCTGTTTCGGCTATAATAGTACAAATGAAATGAGACAGCATCAGCAGAGCGAACGCTGTTTCGTCTATAATAGTACAAATTAAACGTTCTAGCATCAGCAGAGCGAACGCTGTTTCGGCTATAATAGCACGCAAAGTTAACGCGAAGCTCGTAAACTAATTTAGTTCACTGGCTCATAGGTCACGACAGCTGTCTCTTGCATGTTTCGTAATACCTATCGGAATTTATTATTTCAATCAATGACCGCTACGGCTCTACCATAGAATAACTAATATTGAAAGTATTACAGTATAAAGTTGAACGACTATTAGGTCAGATCAGAAGTGACAAATGCACGATAACTCCTCTAGGGTAGTCTGCCGGTAGTAGCACGTGACCCTGGACTCATCTAACTTAGCTGAGAAATAGGTACCTAGATAATGCAAATAACGAAAACGTTATGTGGTAGACTGAAATCTCTCAAACAAGAGATTCGTGGCCCTTGAATCAACAAACGCATTCTGGTAACGAACGAAATCAATCGTCGAGTGGCATATTGCTTTTGAAATCTATAGATTGTATAAGTAGTGTAGTACGGTATCATACTTCAACAAAGTAGGTTAGGTACTTATGCGAAGGTCCACCCAATTCTACAAATTTCACGTCTATGGCACAATTTGTCCTCTGGTCAATTCGTACCAAATCAATTAATGGAGCGGTGGCATACAACCAATATGTGCGCTATGCAATCTAACGACACCAGGTTCGTTCCTTGGCCCGCACCAATGACTTTAAATAAGTTATGTGCGGATTTGACATGGATCCGTGCTTCGCCGTCGTCCCGTCGGTTGCTTACAATTGATAGCAGCTGTTAGAGGATGGACAAACTCGTGACACCAAAGTTTTGCAATTCCTCATTTGATGTTAAACATATTGCATACATACAATTCTCAATAAGTGGACCCCGAACTTTTATTTTAACCAAATTTTTTTGAAGAAAAGTTCTTCTTTTTTGCAAAAATAGAGCCTGATAGGGAATGCTCAAATGCAAAAACAATGAAAACGCATGGTAAATCCAATACCTACGAATATCTATAACTAGTGGCTCTGTGAGCAGAAGACCTCGCGCGTACAAACTGTTTTGTTTTTTGCAATCAATCTAGTGGTGCACAGTAGCGCCATCTAGTTACCTTATTTTAAAACTAACATTAATAACCAAGGTGCTCCATAAATCCCTACCTAGTAGGTAAAGACCTGATTCCACCGGTAGAAACCTAAAAGTGAGAAATTTACTGCATTTTGAGGAGCTATTCTGCTCATCACGCCGAAGATCCTTATAAGATTTTTACCAATTTTTTATGAGACTAACTTAAAGTAGTAAAGTAAGTAAAGATTTAAAGGTAGTAACACCTTTCAAATAAAAAAAGAACCATCGAAATCGGATTTAATATGGCGGATATATTCAGTAGCCCCCTTTTTACTCATTATTGGGCGAAGAATTATTGATCGGGGAGATCCCCGATCAAAAAATCGTTTAACCGGTATACCAAGTTTCGTCTAGATCGGTTGAGAAATGCGACCTGTAGAAGAGAATAGCTGGACAGGCATTCGGACAGACATCCGGACATATGAAAGAATTTTTGCTGAAGCTGAGACAGAGACGCTTCGCGCTCTTTCGGTCAATAAAGGCGATACCCATTTCATATGCATCACTATACTTACATTGCTTAGAAATGTAGGTAGATATGTGAATTAAGTAAAATAGGTAGGTACGTATTGTTCTTTTATCAATTTTATCATAGACGATTTAGTATTATCAAACAATAATGCGCTTTAGACCGATAGTCGACGTAGGTACAAAACATCCACGTGGACACACAAAAACTTGACATAGCTATGTATGTGTGCCTATAAGTCGTATATAGAAATTCACAAAATATACCTAATCTGTCAGGTGTTCATGCATTGATAAGGATACAGATTTTGATAAAGCTACTATCAATAAAATTGTATTTGTTGTAGGGTCAATGTTATTTTCGGATATTCTATTGGAAGTTATCTGTAGACGCAGAATTCGGACTTGAAAGATCCTTTGTACTTCTGAAATCAAAATTTACTTGAACGCTGGCACTCCTTTCTTAATTTTGCCCACCTTTACGTAGTTTTGTTAATCGACTTCTTTATTCAACCATAAACAAGTTTTGATTTTCAAGCCGCTCAAATTATAATAACTGTGATAATTAATATGTATCATCATCATCAATAGTCTGTATTTGTCCACTGTTTGCTGGACATATTAAAGCGCGCCACTGAGCCCGATCTTCGGTTCTTCTCATGTAAAGACAAACTAGCAAAGTAGCTGGCAGGAGTGCCAGCTACTTTGCGTGAGAAGTCGCTCCATCTGGCCGGAGGGCGCCCTTCAACGTTTTACGTTTTTTTTTTTTTTTTTTACGTTTTACGTCAATGAAAATTCTATTCAATATGCTATATGTATCGGGGTTTCGCCAAGCTGAAGTGTGCAACCATAACTGGTGCTCCGTTCCAGTTTGAAGAGCATTGTTTCCAGCGAAATTACTAGGCTGGGCATATGAGACTTGAAAACCGGTGCCTCAGGGTGACGAGTGCAGTGCCGTGCTGCGTAAGATTATGCAGCCAAAGTTCTGGGTGGTACTGTAAAGGATCATTCAGTAACTTCCATATTCCAGTCACTGTCCGCAAAATATCTATGAAGATGAACAAATTATAATTCTTAATGTCTTAAAGTCTTATTATAGTTGTTATATTTTGTTGTATGCCAGGTTGTCCAATAGGCGGCATCGGCGGTGGAACTATCGGCCGTGGCTTCAAGGGCGAGTTTTGCCGGTTCCAGCTGTACCCTGGCTTATACGAGTACGTCACCGTTCCGGAGTGCCAGTTCATCGTGAATATCAGAAACGAGAAGAATGAAACCATATTCCAGTCCGTCTTATCTACATATACGTAAGTTTCAAGAACGAGTTCTGCCGGTTTCAGCTGTACCCTGGCTTGTAGGAGTACGTCACCGTTCCGGAGTGCCAGTTCATCGTGAATATCAGAAACGAGAAGAACGAAACCATATTCCCGTCCGTCTCGTCTACATATACGTAAGTTTCACGAGCGAGTTCTGCCGGTTCCAGCTGTACCTGGCTTGAATGAGTACGTCACCGTCCCGGAGTGCCAGTTCATCGTGAATATCAGAAACGTGAAGAACGAAACCACATTCCAGTTTGTCTTATCTACATATACGTAAGTTTCATGAGCGAGTTCTGCCGGTTTCTGCTGTATCCTGTCTTTTACGAATACATCACTGTTCTGGAGTGCCAGTTCATCGTGAATATCAGGAACGAGAAGAACGAATACGTAAGTTTCAAGAGCTAGTTCTGCGGGTTTGAGTAGTATCCTGGTCTGCACGAGTACGTCAGCGTGCTGGAGTGGCATTTCATCTTGAATATCAGAAACGAGAAGAGTGAAAACATATTCCAGTCCGTATTATCAACCCGTCTTTTATGTAACTGCAAGACAAGCATGTAGTTCACATGAAGCTATGCGCCACGGCCACGCCACGCATGCTCATAACATGTTCCACTCAGAACTTTAGAATAAAAGGTCTTGCATGACACGAGCATGGCTCGTCACCTGAGCTGAGACATTGGTTTTTAAGTCTGATACGTCCAGTAATTTCTCTGGCTACATTGACCTTTAAACCAGAAAAGAGTAATGTATAAACTCGACTTTGTCAAGTATCTGTCATTAAAACAGTGTTGTGTTTGGCTGGATGAAGCTCCTGATTTTTAAGCGTGCAGTCATAAAGTGCTAGATCATTGTAGACATAAAAATACGGAAAGGGCAAGACCATACCTTATAAATTTACTCTTTGACCATATTTACCCTATTTAATCAACCAATACTATATACGTAAGTTTCAAGGGCAAACTTTGCCGATCTAGTAGAATGCTGTTATTCATAAAGTACTTACTTTATCTTTCTAAAGTATTGAATCATCGAGATTATAAAAACTAAGTAATTTAAACATTATTTTTTATTTTTAAGTCATAGAAACTTAAGAACGAAGCAGATAATGTAAAAAAAAACATAGATCGAGTCGAATTTATATTACTCAGGTTACGCTACGCCTCACGATTTTATTTTATACACTAAGAAAAAAGCCATGCTGGGAAAAGTTAACAGTTCATATAATTTAATCTACTGAACCGGTTTTGATGAAACTTGAACTATTCCCTAAGTTGAAATATACTGGAACTGTTACAAAATGTTTTATTTTTTATTACGGACTAGGCATCGTATGACCACAATCTCAGCTGATGGAAAGCGATGATGTGGTCGAAGGTGTAGCACGCTTGCCTATTAGATACCTATTCACTCTTAACTTGGACACACCTGGGTTATATCTTACCGAAAACATTGGCGAGGGCAGGTCATTCCACTCCTTTGCAGTTCTTATAAAAGGGTGGCGCTTTGCCGATCGTCTAGTCGCACGGTGATGGAAAGGTGTTGCTGGAATCAGATTGTGCAGTTCTTGTACACACTCTCCATAATGCAATCTGTAGAATACAGACAGGCATGCTACCTCACGTCGAAAAATTATTGCAAACAGACTATGAATATTACGCATTTTCAACAATGTTACATACACAACATCTTGACAGCCTCATTTTTTTTTGAAGTCGGCTGATAAAAGAACTGGCTTCAGGCATTCAGGGTTCCGTTTACGTACCCTGACTGCATGCGCGGACTGCTACTATAATAACTATTTAGAGATCCCCTGCCGTTCCACGCATTGCGGCAGTTGTTTTTTTTTCGTTGTAATTTTTAAATGATTTTCCTCTTTAGGCAAGAATTACAACATGTAATTTAAAGTTTGCTATCTTATTTCGTTTAGACGCAACGCGCCGCGCCTGTGGACTCGGACGGACAGACAGAAATCACCACATCAATAGGGTTCCGTTTGCACCATTTCGATACAGAACACATAAAATGACAAAAACGTGCACACAAATAAAAAAAATGTAAAAATAAATAAACACAGACAAATATATATATAATAACACAAAAGAAGTGGTGAATGTGGGTCCAGCAACGGGTCGACATTTTCCCTACTCGTAGTTTCAGAGTTATAGCCCTTTTAAGTTTGACAGCTGTCATCCAAATCTAAGATATTGATGAGATCTATCACTTCTGTAAAGAAACTACTAGTCTAGGATTAATAGTTTCAGAGTTAAAGCCCTTTTAAGTTTGACAGCTGTCATCCAAAACGAAAATATCGATGAGATCTGGATAGGTGTTGACGTATGACTTTAACATCTGTCACCTGTCACTTTGAGACCTGTCACTTTGACACCTGCCACTTTGACTCCGGTCACTTTGACACTTGACAATATATACATGAAACAGTAAATAATAAATAAGTAAATATATTTGGGACAATTCCACACCAATTACCTAGCCCCAAACTTA
Organism: Alsophila aescularia; assembly: GCA_946251855.1. NCBI lineage: Eukaryota > Metazoa > Arthropoda > Insecta > Lepidoptera > Geometridae > Alsophila > Alsophila aescularia. The sequence continues at coordinate 38,922,291 of OX276383.1, forward strand.
GATACCCTGTAATATGGGCACTAGATAACGGATAAACATACATAAATACGAATGTCACATCCATGACTCGAACACAAACATTTCTGCTCATCACATAAATGATTGCACTTTGCAGGATTCGAACCCGCGACCATTTGGTTTCGTTCCTTCGCTTTTTTACCGTTGTTCCCCAGTGGTGGAAAAAAAGTGGGGGACAATAGGAATAGACGAATAAATTCAGCTGTTTTGTTATTTATTTTAATTTGTTTTATCAATTACTATACCAAAGTAAAGAAATGTGCCGAATTCAAGAATGTGTCGAAAAAGGGAAAGTAGCGAACGAACCAAAGTGTCGACCCGTTGCTGGATCCGTGAATGCAGTTCAATTTAGCCTGTAGCAGAAAAAAACTTATTTAAAAAACCTGTACTATTTGTGTGATAAAAGAATGTAAATTGTTGCTGCAAGAGCGAATAGTATGAACTTACCTATGTTTTAAGATTTAGGTTCTTACAACAGTTTTTTTTGCTATATTAGGCAATGCTTATCGTACGTCTTATCGGTTAAGTATAGAACTTTCATTGTGTTTTGACACTATCTATATCCGTCTACGCGCGAATAAATAACTTTAGAAAAAATTACTACTTGTTATGAGTGCGTTTTGAGTGCTTTGGGTACACTTTGTAGAGGGTTGAGTTAACGGTGCCCTTGATGTGCTATTTTTGGGGTAGATTTCTTCTTTCGATCTTTTCTTATTTTATTATGTTTATCAGCATATGTTCGCCCACTGCTGGACGTAGGCCTCTCCTAGTGAGTGCCAAAGTTACCGAGAGCTATGTCGGTAACTTTTAGTTCTCTGTCGGATCAATTCCTCACGAATCTTGACCTCAAGAGAAACACCGAGCATAGTTCTCTCCATAGCTCGCTGAGCGACTTTAAACTTATGAACCAATCTCACCGTGAGTGTCCACGTTTCGGCTCCATAGGTAGATAGGACGCACGCATTGAAGACTTTCGTCTTTATTCACTGCGGTATGGACTATGGACGTCGAGTAGACTTGACGAATTTTACCAAATGCTGCCCATCCCAGCTGAATCCCCATATCAGTTTCCCGGTCGAAATTGTTTCTAACCAATTGCATATTGTTCTCGAGGTATGGGTGCTGTCAAGAAGGACATCAGAAGGTTAATTAAGGTGCAGATTTAGTCATTTGCGCTAGGCTCTGGTGGCAAGATGGGTCGAATATACGGGTTGAGTTTTTTTACAGGGTTGTTTTTTTCTCTATGGCAGCTTCATATATTATTTGCTATAAATAGTAAAGATATAATCATCATTGTGTTGATTTTCAATTGATCACGTTCATCTTTTCGTGTCGTGTTTCAGCCTTTTAATACCAAAATTAAATTTGTTTGGCCCAGAAGGTGGCCACATTTACCGCACTGTCTGTGGCTTCCATTAATTCTACTGGAGTGCAAATGTAGGTGCTCGAAGGGCAAGATATTAAGTGTGTCATTGTTTGTGTGGGTCCTCCTCATACACTTTGGGTGTTTGAAACTGGTGCAAACCCCCACTTGCACTTGTTACTCCTGCAGCGACCCACTTGTGCTCGTAGCGGGTTTAGAGATTTCCATACTGGCCATGGGAGTTCATGGCCAGCCGGGAGTTTTTCTGCAGGGGCAACAAAATCCCTGGGTGGTGCATGATGCTCTTGCCACAATTTGAGCATTGCCCCTCCAGCATCACCAGAGTTAGATTCAGTAGTTTTTATAAAACTGCTGCGACTTTTAAGACGACTTCTTGGTGGAGCGTGTGCGTGCTTATAAATGGGAGTGGGTTTTAGGCAGCCAGTAATGATCCTGATCATTTAGGGCAATGTCAACCTGCTTCGCATGTGCAGAGCGATCACACAGAGCATGCATACTCTCCAGCAGAGAAAAAGAGTGACATGCCCGTGGTACGGAGAACCTCAGGAGAGGCACCGCAAGCGATATATGTTAACTTGCGGAGCAAGTGTTTGCGAGCAGTTACTTTTAATCTCGTGTTTTAGAAGTGGTTCCTATAGGGTATGACTTGGTAATACGCCCCACCATTCAATAAAATATTATTTAGAAAAAAACTGTTTAAGATATAATCAAAGTTTTTATTGAGGAACATAACTAAGTTATTTCTTAACGTTATGGCACTTAGTAATTTGAGAAATCTCATAAAATATAGGACTTACTATAAAATAAAATTATCCTTAGGTGGGGCGTTTTATATAACGACCATTGAGTTATATGCCCCAACCTGTATTATAAAATGCCCCAGTGTAATAATAACATTTCCGAACCAATTAGAACAACAAATTATAAACAAATAACACGAAATTTAATCTATAACAAAATAAGGTAAATGCTCAGCCTCTAGGTAAAATTTTCACCTTAGTAATAGCAATATTTGAATAAGACACTTTGGATTATAAGAAAATTTTAATGTTTTCATTGAGATCAACATACTTAATACCCTTAAAATACTGAAACAACTTCTGAGACAAGTTGACAGATTATCACTTAACATTTACCTAATAGATTCTCTCTTGGCTTTTCGTCCACAACGATTACAAAAAAAAACTGGGTTGCGACCAAGAGAGACTTTGGATCTGCCTGTTATCAGATGTCTTCTCCATGTTCTAGATGGTATTATCTTGTAGTGATTCGCTGCTTGATTGACTCGCATTGTTTTATCTCGTACAGACCGCATAGCCTCCTCTTAGTGTCTTTTGTTCGTATTTACGGGACATAATCTGCAATAACTTGTCATTATCAAAATAAAACAGCAGAATTAGAGCGTTGGCAGTTTATAGAAATGAACGCCTGAAATCACTCATTACCTTTACTGGCTTTCAGTTGTCATGACCCTGCTCATCATTAGGCTCTTGTGAAAAGGATCCGCGAAGAAACCCTTCTCAGCATCAGACCCTCATGGGATGAATCCAAGAAGTACAAACCTACCTAAGCCTTAATATTATTTGAGTGAAACCCCCATATTCCTAATTACTACCATTACTAATATTCGGTCGCCATATTCCTGCTCATCATCTCTTGAAATGGACTCTTATTTTGGATCCAAAAATCGACACTTGAAGCGTTAGCGTTAGTTAGGTCGACCATATGTATTCCTAACTATCACAATTATTACTCAAAATCAAAAGCGTCACCCTTACTTAATACCCAGTGAAAACTTTTTATTGTCGATTAGATACCCGGGGCATTTTATACCACAGCAAGTGGGGCATATTGACAATTTTGATTTATAAAATGCCCCACCGCATTCCTGCCGACAGGTTCAAGGTTACAACGCACGAAATAATCAAAAGACAAAGGTGATTACATACAGTGCGGATTATTTTGGTATGAAAAACAAAGCAGTATAGAAATACAAATTAGTCTGAAACTCACCACAAATTGTACGGACGCCAATAAACCAAATTTCTTAATATTTTTTTATTTAACAGCCCAAATCGCTCGTGAGCGTCAGCCATGTTGCCGGGTGACTGACGAGTAAACGCACACGTGTAAGTGAGCTGCGTAGCTTTGTTTTGATTGAGTGCCAGGCCAGTGAGGCGTTTTGTCAAGTGGGGCGTATTACCTAGTTTTACCCTATGTCAATGTTCTATCTAGGGTTACCCCTAAAACTTAAGATACTTTGGCTGACTGGAGTGCTCAATAGGAACCCCTTGCCAAAAGCCTTTAAATTGGCGGTTGGCTTCATGGTTGCGCAAGTGGTAGGCGCAACTTTGAGGTATGGGAAAGATTTGGTCGTAGTGCGTTGTCCTTGTAGTATTTGCCTATAACTCTCAATGCCTGCGTTTTGCTTTCAGATTCAACAAAGCTCCGCACTTAGGTGGTCAGCGCTAGATCGTCAGCGTATTTCTGGTTTCTAGGATTTCGGACTGGTCTTTGGTGTAGACATTAAAAAGGGTGGGCGCCAGGACCCTGCCCAGCAGGAAGCCATTTTTTTGTAAGTGCCATCGGCATTTCTCAGTCTGCAAGTGTACCTAAAAACGCCGGTTTCTGAGAATTTCACCCAGTATCCGGACGAAACCGGGATCTTCTGTCGAGGTTCCAATTTTCAGCAGCTAACGTTTTATTTTTACTGTATCGTAGGCCACTGAAAGGTCGACAAAAACCAAGCCAGTGATATTTTGTGTACCTAAAAACGCCGGTTTCTGAGAATTTCACCCGGTATCCGGACGAAACCGGGATCTTCTGTCGAGGTTCCAATTTTCAGCAGATAACGTTTTATTTTTACTGTATCGTAGGCCACTGAAAGGTCTACAAAAACCAAGCCAGTGATATTTTGGGCTTCGATATGTTTGGATGGGCTAGGTGAGGTTGAGAATTTGGTAAGAGCAGGACTTTCCAGGTCTGAAACCAGCCTGGGGCCTAATTCTCTAATTTTAAGACGCCAATTCCACGCCGCCTGCGTGGAATTTGTTCGTGATCGCAGGCAGCGTGGAATCGGCGTGGAATTCGCGTGGAATTGGCGTGAGTGGTCATACAGAATCCAGGCCCTTGCCGGGAATGAGTTCCTGTTCGATAACGGGAGTTTGACGATTGAGTAGCATTCGAATAATTTGTAGGTATGGCAGAGAAGGGAGATGGGGCGGTAACTTTTGGGATCAGAGGCCGATTTCCCTGATTTTAGATGATCAATGACCTTGGTTTTGTTACACAACTTTGGAATGTTGATGGTTTCAATTGGGATCAGAGGCCGATTTCCCTGATTTTAGAAGATCAATGACCTTGGTTTTGTTACACAACTTTGGAATGTTGATGGTTTCAAGGTAGACGTTGGAGCCAGGATACGGTGACTGGACCTAGCTTTTTAGTTTGTTTCATCATGTTGAAAGATCTTTAGAAAAATGTGTTCATAAAATGTTTTGTTCGGACGCGCACTTCTTTGGCTAGTGCGCTCTGCCCACACACCCTTTCTACCGAGAGCAGTCCGTCTCTCTATCTCTTACATAACCTGACTTTATGCAAATTTCATGTCAACCATTTAGTTAAATGAAATTTATACAGGACCACCCTGGACCCTAACCCCTCCACCATATAATTAACCAATGCATAACCAAGGCTCAAATGGTGAACTGCACACTAACCAGTTCTCTATTCATTACAGGAAGCCAAAGAAAGCACCTGTGAAGTGGGAATGGAACCTGCCCGGCGCGGACTGCGAGTACACGGGACTGTACCCGCGCGCGTGGACCACGTACGACTTGTCTAAGTACGGCGTGAAGCTCGTCTGCAGGCAGATCTCGCCCGTCATACCGCATAACTATAAGGTAACTACAGTTTCACTTGTCTTCCGTTGGCAGTCTGTAGAAATAGATGTGGCGCACCTAGTGTCCCATGCTTGTCGTATGAGACAGTGCTGACCTCTGGTGTCAGAGTTTGTCAGGCCGCGCAAGGGGATCTGACATGACTTAACGACTGCTATTAATCAATAACAGCCGGGACCGTGCTCTCCGAAGCACGGAGCAATGGAAATCCGCGCACAACTTAGAAAAGTAATTGTTGCTCAGCTGAGGACTGAACCCTGTATTGTTGGATTCTAACTTCTCAGCTACCATTGTTCTATGGGATATTGTTGCCTGCCAGCAAATCTGCTCTATGTCATAAAGGCTGTTTTGTTTTGACGATTAAAATATTCAATAGAATACCTAGGAACATAAGAGAGTTTCCACTTAGGCAATTCAAGGCAAAGCTGTTTAGGTGGCTTGTTGGAAAATGATTTTTATGACATCAGGGAATTATTTATAAATTAGTATTATTATTCTTTAGTATACTCTGACATTATCTTATTATTGTGATTTATTTATTGTATTTTAAATATTGTATGTCCGTTATGGACAAATTGTTGATACTACATTATAGTATAGGTGCTATCAGTAAGATCAATTTGTACACAATTTCTGCAATATATATTCATTTTATTTTTTACAATCATAGACAACTGCATAATACTCCGTACTCTAGACAGGCTCTTTGACGAACGTCGCAATGAGATGAGAGAATTTGATTATCGCCATTTTGGCGCTGATAGCAGTAGTTTGGCAGTAGTGAGCGTCCACGGAACTATCGTATTAGTACTATTATTTATTCTGTGACTATTTAGTTTTATGGTGGTTCTCGGTTCTCGGTGGGGCGCTTTGAATCAGCACAAACGAAAGTACGGCATAGCATATCCAATTCCATAAATATCAGTGGATACAACACATACCGAGTCGCGCCCACTTTAGGGTCTACGCAAATAAATATTCGCCAGGCATCTCCTGTCATAATTAATATTCGCCAGGCATCTCCTCTCGTAATTAATTCTGGTGCATTAGTTCAGAAATATGTTGAGCAAACTTAAATCATAAATCTTCCATCAAACTAAGAAAAATCATCCAATCATCAATTCAATCATTCTACATTTATATCCTACTAGCTTACCCGCCCGCGACTTCGTCCTCGCGGACTACAGTTTATCGCGAAAAAAGCATCCTACTTACGTTCTTCTAAGATATTAAAAACCAATGTAAAAGTAGACTTAGACTTCTTGGTTATGGCCCCCGTGGCTTGTTGACTTAATCTGTGGCACCAACGCTCTTGATGATTTTTGACGGACTTGTTATTTCGTTTCCATGGCAACCGTTTCTTACAGCGAGTATTCAACATGTTCTAGTTTTCCCGTGGAAACTTCCACGGAATTCGTGGATTTTTTCGGGATTAAAAGTATCCTATGTTTTATTCTAGGGTATAAGCTATCTCCATTCCAAATTTCATCGAAATCCGTCCAGCGGTTATCGCGTGAAAGTTCTCCAAACAAACAAACAGACAACGTTTCACTTTTATATATTGGTATGGATACTTTTACTTTGAACCTCTACTTGTCTTCACTTTCAATTAGTTGAAAAGGGGTGTAAAAAGTTATGGATAGTAAACCTTGAACTAATAAAACTTACACTAGGGAGAATTATGCAATTTCAAACTAGACTTTATAACTACAGAAATAAGATCTAAAATAGTTACGAAATACTTTAATATATTTTTTATTTTCAGGACAGCAGTCTTCCGTGCGCCGTGTTTGTATTTACCGCTGTCAATTTAACCAACGAACGTAGAGATGTGAGCATCACATTCACATGGACTGAAGTACTGGGCAACTCTAATAAAAGTAAAGCTAGTGGTAAGTTCTCTTCTTTTTTTCCCTCTTTATTAGTGGTTAGAGACCCTAGGAACGAAATCAAACGGTCGCGGGTTCGAATCCTGCAAGGTGCAATCATTTTTGTGATGAGCAGAAATGTTTGTTTACGATTTTTTTTTTTTGCCCATAGTACAGGGTATCCTAGTTTGGGGCTAGGTAAGTGGTGTGAAATTCCAAATATATTTTATTTATTTATTTTACCTGACATTTGAAACCTGATAACGTAAAGCAAACGGCAGTTAAAAAAAAGATATGAATTAAAAAACAATAACATCCTAGCTGAACGCTCCTTTCGAACAACTCAAAATGTTGTACGTCTTGTTTACGACGATCAATTATTGTTTCATTTATAAAACGTTCGCTTGACGCGCGAAACAACATACCGCAATCGCGCTTCACACTAATATTATTAATACGAAAGTTTGTATGTGTGTGTGGTGTGTATGTGATTTTTCAACAGATTTTGTAGAAGTTTGGTATGTAGAAATGTTAGGTCCTGGATTGTACCATAGTACCATTTCATCATCCGTGTTGCGCAACTACTAATCCATACCAATATTTGAAACGTCTGTTTGTTTCTTTGTTTGTTTGGGTAGCTTTTACGCGATAACGGCTTTACGAATGTTGATGAAATTTAGAGGCATATACCGTGGAATAAAACATAGGATACTTTTTATCCCGGAAAATTTAAAGTTTCCACGGGAAAACTGGAAAATGTTGATTACTCACTGTAAGTAACGGTTGCCATCACAGAATGGTCTGTGGTTGCCATGGAAACGAAATAACAAGTCTGTCAAAAAACATCAAGAGTGGTGCTATACCTACTTTTGAATTGGGTTTGAATATCCTAGAAGAAAATAGAATGTATTTTTTTCGCGATAAACTGTAGTCCGCGCGTACGAAGTCGCGGGCGGGAAAACTAGTAAGTAATATTCAAGACTTCAAATGGATTTACTAAAATAGTACTGAACCAGTTTTAATAAAAGGGGCCAATTTTATTTATCTCTTGTATATGACTATTTAGTTCGTTTATTGGCATTTTTTTTTTAATTATTTGCTAGCTGCGCCCGCGGTCAAACTTTGCCACGCCCCTAACATCTGTAGGAAAGACTTTTCTAGAAATCCCTCTGTCACTTTCACATCTTTGGATACTTTTTAGTGACAAGTTTTGTGTTATGCCAATATGAATTAATATTGTTGTAATGTGCTAATCAAGGCCTTCATTTTGATACCAATATTGTAAAACATGATCTTTTTTCGCATTTCTTAGTGTAGCCATGCTGCAGCCATACATAAAGTTAAAAAAAAAACTTGTTTTACTCGAGATGACGTAAGGGTTATAACTATACCCCGTAACTCGTAATCTGCACAGGCATTTATATGCTACATATATACTAACATACAAACAAGAAGTGTAAGTGTATGGAGCGTGTCATAAACATTAGGCTCTTGGCATACTTGAAGACAATGATCTTCTCAGTGACCGGCAATACGGATTTCGCCGAAACCGGTCTACTGGGGATCTTCTCGCGTATGCCACTCACGTACTGAGCGAAGCCATAGAGATGCTGGTGAGGCGCTTGCCGTCTCCCTTGACATATCGAAGGCATTTGATCGGGTCTGGCACGATGGCCTTTTAAACAAGCTTCCCTCATATGGTTTACCTGTTGGCTTATGCAATTGGATAGTTGATTTCTTGAGGGAACGATCTATTCGAGTAGTCTTAGAGGGCTGCTCATCTGATCAAATGGCTATCAATGCCGGTGTACCTCAGGGATTGGTTCTCTCGGCTACACTGTTTTTATTGCACATTAATGACCTTCTGAAGCCCGTTACTTTTGGGTATGCTGATGACAGTACTGTAGTTGAGAGATACACTTCCAATGCTCAAGCCAGCTGTGACGCTGTCTAGTTTCAGAGAGAGGCTATGGTAGACCGTTTAAATTTAGCCTTAGAAGCCGTGTCCGATTGGGGCGATGCTAACCTGGTTAAGTTAAATGCTACTAAAACGCAGGCGTGTTTTTTTTTGCGGCTAAAAAGAGTCCTCTAAACCGATCTCCGTCTTTCCAAAGTGTAACAATACCGATAGGCGACCATTTGGAGCTTTTGGGTATCGAACTCACATCAAACCTGAATTTTGGGTCTTATATTGAATCCAAAGCCAAGGTAGCTGCAAAAAAACATGGTATTTTGTCTAAGGTTAGGCGCGGTACTTCACACCGGGACAGCTTTTGAATCTTTATCACGCACAGGTCCGATCTTGTATGGAGTACTGCTGCCACCTCTGGGATGGTTCTGCCAAGTATCAGCTCGAGTCTTTGGATTCAATTGAGAGACGTGCTATCAAGCTCATTGGGGATGACACTCTGGTAAAGAGTAAGCTTCAAAGTCTGGGGCATCGACGTGAGGTAGCAAGCCTGGCGGTATTCTACAGATTGCACTATGGAGAGTGTGGACAAGAACTGCACAACCTGATTCCCCCATTACCTTTCCATTACCGTACGACTAGACGATCAGCAAAGCGCCACCCTTTCATGGTTGAAATACCTCGCACAAGAACGAAGCGTTACGCTTCTTCATTTATTATAAGAACTGCAAAGGAGTGGAATGCCCTGCCCTCGTCAGTGTTTCCGGTAAATTATAACCCAGGTGTGTTCAAGTCAAGAGTGAATAGGTATCTACTAGGCAAGCGTCACACCTTCGACCACATCATCTCTTTCCATCAGGTGAGATCGTGGTCAAACGATTGCCTAGTCCGCAAAAAAAACATAAATCCTAAAAACATTACACTCCTTTTTTGGGCAGTCGTCTAATAAAGGCCTTCTAATTGACCGAGCGAGCGCGAAGATAATTTGAATGGTAGGTACCATATATATAGTTCTAACTTCATTGTTATCTGTGGTATTTAGTACTTAGTCATAAAAAAACATCCGAACAATGAATCTCATTGTTAGTCATTGTTAGTCATCCAAACGCTCAAGTCCAACTTAATTAGCAATTGTTCAACAGCCGCGCTGTAAATCTACAGGCGTGATAATTAATTATCAATGTCGGATCTGAATCGATCATTATTGTATCTATACTAATAATAAAGCAACAGGTACGAAAAATAATAATAAGTACAATGAAAATAATAAAAAAAAAAGTCTGGGGTCCTTAAAATAAGGTACTGAACAAAAATATAACATTTTTAAAAATCTTGTCTGTCTGTTTGCTTGTTTGTCTGTCCGTTTGTTCATGCATCACGTAAAAACTACTGGAAGGAATGCGATGTTTTTAAAAACGGGGGTACTTGGTAACTTAATTCGATGATTAGATGCCGAGAAATCAATAAAAAAATATTTGACGACTGAATGAATTTTGAAGAAATGTAGTATATTGTACTTAATACTTAGGTATTTTTGGTCCTGGAATAACACGTGTGGGCTACTTTTAAATTAAATGACCTCGTAGGCAAAGCTGCGGGCACAGCTAGTTGGTAAATAAATGAAGTCTATTCCACAAGTTATCTAGGGCGAGGCTGATTAGTTTATTATTACTGCGCGCTGGTGTTGGGCGCGTTTTATTACTACTAGACATGAATGCCTTGTTGCTCGTAAGTAGCACATTTTCTAATGAAAATTCCTTTGTATTTGAAGGTTATCATTTATTTTCTGGTCCTAAATAATATCCATTGATTATTCGATTAATTGAAGATATGTTTTTGAATTCATTGATTAAAACATTACACTCCCTTTTTTGGACAGCCGTGTAAAAAAGATAAATTCTGAACAATTTTTTTAAATTTATATTTGACTTCACTGAACTACCCTCTAACTCGTCCTTCCTCAAATACAAATTTTGTGTATGGCAAACATTTTTCATCATTCTTTATTAAAAAATGGCCAACGAATTCCAAAAACGCATTAAATAAAAATCATCTTAATCAGTCCAAAAATCTAGACTATCGTCAAAAAAATAATTATAAAATAATTCATTCTAAAGATGAACATAAACAAAAATATAACAGTCAAATTGAGAAAAATCATTTTTTTGGAATCTGATTAAAAAGTGAGTGGCGGTAGTTTTAATTTGGTTTTTGTGTCCAAATCTATACCTACTTATAATAAAGCAGTATGTAACAAAAAGTCTTTAAAATGAAGATAATAAAAAAAATGGTCTAGAGTATTTAAGATACTGAACAAGTTTTTTTTTACGTCTCCGCGCGGACTACAGTTTATCGCGATAAAAAGTATCCTATATCCTTCCCCAGAAACCTGACTATCTTTATATCAAAGTTTATCAAGATCGGTTCAGCCGTTTAGTCGTCGAACAGATAGACAGAGAGACAGATTTTACGCTTTTGTTACCATTAGTTTTGTAACATTAGAGTTTCTTGGTGCTCTCGTTCTAAGGGGCATATTTCCGAAGCACCGGTAGAGTCAACTTTTTCCTGTGCGAGATTCAACTCTAAAAGGGAATCTTCCTTTGCATACTTAGTTTAATTAATTTTATTGATTTGTTCTATTTATAATAATTTATGTTTTTATCTTTGTTCATGAGATGTTAAGTTTTGACTTGTATAAGAGCTGTTCAAACCAATTCTGTTGAGCAACTCACTAAACTAAGTTAAAGCTAAATTTATTTTATTGTAGTGATTCCTAACATTTTAGCAGTTGTTGATTTCAACTAAATTAGGACATCATTGTGACAGGACTAATTTGATTTTGACGACTAAATTTAGTTGCTAGTATTGCCAATATTTCAATAATGAACGAAAGTAATCATAAATCGTTGTTTATTATCTGTGTTTGTGAGACGTTTGTATAGAATTTTTCTTAAGCCGCTATGCGCATGCTCGTTCGATTGTTTCGAACAGTGTGGGAGTTTTGAAATGATGTGTCTTTAAAATCACTCGGAAATATAGGGGTACCAGGTTTTAAAAGTGGACCATCACGAAAAGGGCTATATCGTGTTTGTTTGCCCTTTATAGTCAGCTCGATGATGTAATGTTTATTTTTGTCAAAAGACAAAAAATAAACATTACGGGGGCCTCCCCCCGTAATGTTTAATTTTTTGTTTGGTGTACTTGTTATCTCAATCCAGTGAATAGAAGCCGAGCAATTCATAAAAAAACTATTTGACGGATTAGTGAAATTTGGTATTTTATACCTTTGTAGGTTCTTTTGGTCCTAAAATACCACATAGGTTACTTTTAACCCAGAGAAATGATCACGGAGGCAAAGCCGCGGGTGTCCCGCTCATAGTCAGAAAATATTATGTTTTTGTGATCTTTAATTCGGTATAACTCACGATTTGTACGTGGAGTAGACGTTTCACGATAAATATACGGCCGTGCGCCCTGACATAGACAACGCTGTTTGTCTATGGTATTCATATCTTGCTGAGAGTTTTCGGCACGAGTGTTGCGTGGAGGCACCTTTATACGTAAACTGAGGTACAACAGGATAGAAAAATACCACTAAACTAAACTGAGAAATTAAAATCAATTTAGGTGTGTTAAACTAAAATTTAGTTTAGTGCATTGTTATCGGCTTGGAACAGGACTAAACTTAATTTTAGTGTAGTTTAGTCTAGTTCGTGCCAACTTTGACTTTAGCATACAAAGACCTGGGTCGTGAGGATCTGTGGCGTCAAAGAAGTTAAAAACTAATTATTGAACGGTTATATACTATTATTTGGTCAGGGGTTTTATTATGACTAAAGTTAATATATAAAGTTAATACATCTTACTTGACTTGATACTTGATGCGCGGGCTCTTTTCCGCAATTAGATAGATGATGATAGATAACTCTTTATTGAACACCACATAGAACAAAAAATACAATAATAACTAAAACATTTATACAAAATAAATGGGACAATGGGCGGTCTTATCGCTAAAAAGCGATCTCTTCCAGACAACCTTTAATTAGGCTTTTTTTATTACCTTTTTTTTAATTAGGCCGGATGTTGGCCCTTTTAGCGTGATGGGCGGTGCTGCTAGTCAGTGCAGCCACCCCATGTCCTCCAGGAAGGCCAGCAGCTCTTGTATTCCGGTGCAGGCCTCCTGCAGGGTTCCCGGTGCTCCCAGGAAATGCGCCCTTTGATTCACCACGCTCCTGCAATCTAAGAGCACATGCGTGGCCGTTTCTTCAGCCTCCATGCATCCTCTGCACAGGGAGCTGACTATGGTCATTAGAGTTATTAAGAATATTACCTAAAAAAAAAAAAATGTATGTGTAATAATATCTTTTTAGGTGCAATAAAGTATTATCTATCTACCTATCTATCTACCTCTTTTGCTAACAGGTAAATTAGAATTAGAAAGATACGCAGGCGACTTCACGTGCGGAGTCACTCTAGAGCAGAAGGTGTGCGACACTCCCTGCACGTTCACAATAGCGAAGAGGAAACAAGAGAACGAGACCATCCACGAGGGGTACTGCCTGTGGAACGCCGCGAAGACTTCAGGGTACGTGTGGGACTGCCTCAAGCAGAGCGGCAAGCTGGCGCCCGACCCGAGCCTCACTCCGCCCCCGCCCAAGCTGCCAGACAAGGACAGCAAACAGAAAGAGAAGAAAGAAAAACCTAAGAAACTTTATAAATGTAAGTACATATTTATTTATTGAGCGAGTGAGCTACTCCTCGTGCCACCAAAAATACACAACACAACAACACAACAACAACAACAACAACAAACAACACAACAATTCGTCATTTTTTTTTCTTAATATGTGTGGTGTCTGGTTGTCGCCTACGAATAAATAATACTTATTCGTAGGTTGTCGCCATATTAAATATTGACTACTGTTATGTCTATAAAGACATACTCGCAATATAAATCGATTGACGTAAGAATAGTCAAAATCGGCCCACGTGTTTGTTCTCTAGTGCGCTACAAAGGGACAAACATACATACATACATAAATAAATACATAGGCTGATAAACACATTACCCTCTTTTGCGTAGCGCAGGTAAAAAATGTCGTTATCAAGTTCACGCGTTTGTATGGAATATTGTTGGAAATGCGTTTATGTCATAAGAATATTACGCATTGTTGTTGTTGTTGTTGGTATAGGTAACTAAACACATGTAGTAAATTTCGTGGATGTATGAATGTATGTTTGTCCACGTCTTTCACAGGAAATACAAGCCCAATTGCAAAATAGTAGATTGTATTACTAGGGAGCGAAATTATATTTTTATAAATTAGGCTTTTAATGAAAATGTGTCGCAAAGGATCTGGAAAACGTTTTGCAATAAAATGCCTAACTCCTTTATATCTTAGGAATACTGTGGCAGGATTACGCTGCACACATTCGATTCCGCGGCTTAGATACTGTTATCTCTCAAGTTCAATAACGAACGTGTTATGCGACTGATAGCGAAGATCGATTGTCGATCATTAGCATAATTATCTAAATTTTCACAAGATAGTTGATAATGATAACCAATGTTTGAAACACTTGGAGTCAAGTTGTAGTATTATGCACTATATAATATAGTCGCATTACTGCGCTGGTAAATTTTGAATACATCATTGAAATATCACATATCGGATCAAGCAATGAGACGCCGATATTACTTCCGTAACAATCAATAAGCTAAAGCATATATTTTCAAGCTGGCTTGGACTTGGCTCTACTCTATTTACCTTCTACATTTCATGCATATTCCTTTTACCCGACTGTCTGCGCAGTCATATTTTTGAGCTGTATGCTTGCTTGTGTTTCTTTGGGCGTCTTATATCCTAAACTACTTTATGGATTTTGATAAATGAGGTATCATTAGATTCGTCTTAATCATAAGAGGGACATAGGATATATGAAGTGTCAAGAAAAACTAATATGGCGGCTTACAGCTGCCATATTGTATTTCTGACTCAACAAAAAAAAAACTATCCAGTGAGGTATCAAAATGAAGGTATTTATAAGATCATTCCAAAAATATATAATTACTAGTTTTCCCGCCCGCGACTTCGTCCGCGCGGACTACTGTTTATCGCGAGAAAAAGCATACTATTTTCTTCTAGGATATTAAAATCCAATGCAAAAGTAGGTATAGCACCAATGCCATAGAATTAAAAAATATATAATGTCTATGACCAATGCTCTTGATTTATTTTGACAGACTTGTTATTTCGTTTCCATGGCAACCACAGACCATTCTATGATGGCAAACGTTCCTTACAGTGAGTAATCAACATTTTCCAGTTGTCCCGTGGAAACTGTCAATTTTCCGGGATATAAAGTATCCTATGTTTTATTCCAGGCTATAAGCTGTCTCCATTCTAAATTTCATAAAAATCTGTCCAGCCGTTATCGCATGAAAGCTCCCCAAACAAATAAACAGACGTTACACTTTTATATGTTAGTATGGATTAATGTTGCCTTAGACCTAAAAAAATGTAGTGAAACTAAAAAGTTTAAATTAAGTTATTATTTAAAAAAAATGGTTACTACTACGACAAAAGGAAAGGGGAAAACAAGGATTAGATTCTTGATTTTGAAATATAAGATGCAGTCGGAGGTCATCCCTTTTTATTTCTCCTTTGACGGGATCAGCTAGAACCTGGCGAGCTGCCTCATGACTACATCTTATATGTCAAAATCAAGAATCTAAAGCTTGCTTGGCTCTTTTCAGTTTTGTTTTGTTTTAGGGTTTTTGTTTTTAAAAGCTTTTATTTAACTTGCAATATACGAGTATGTATGTTTGTGTAGGTCAAAACTTGCGAGCTAGAATTAAAACCACTTCCTCTTATTCTACAGAGTTGAATTTTCACATGTTGGTTCAGTTCCGAAAACAATGAATTTTTATGGTAAGCAAAATCTGGATCGACATCTAGGATTAGCCCCAGATAAAGGAACTCTTCAACGGTCAACAGCACAGACACTAAATGTTGTATACGCATTTAATTGTGATAGCCCGTTCTAAGTTTCACCATGACATGGCTACTGCATAAAAGCATAATAACTTATTGGCATATTTCCTCCGTGTTTAACTTATCTTTTATCTATGAATGGTGTATTAACTAAATCCTTTTTTTATTTCAGGTGATTCAATAGCGTTATCGAGCAACATTTCTATGGAGCCAGGGCGTTCGGGCTCCACGGAGTTCTGCCTAGCTTGGGACATGCCAGTTATAAAGTATAAGAAGGATAAGAAAGTACATAAAAGGTATGATATAAGGCATTCTATTAAACGACACAAATATGAATTATTGGGATAGTCTCTTCCAGAACTTACACACCAATTTTTGAAAAATAATATCCCTTAAGATTACAGACAATTCTATTTATTTATAATACAAGAATGTTACAAAAAAAGGTGTAAATATGTTGGTGAACGCCCTGTGGCCAGGTGGAATGTCGATCTGCGGAAAGCGGCTGGCAGAAATTGGATGAGGCGAGCTGAAGGCCGAGCTCAGTGGCATACGTTAGGAGAAGCCTACGTCTAGCAGTGGACAAGTATAGGCAGTGAGAAAAGGTACAACCGAATTGTGTATAAAAGCCAGTGTCGGCTGTTGCATATTCGAACGATAAGTACCTATGTCATATTTGACGCACAAATTGCACAATAAAAATATAACACTCCTACTCGTCGCGTTTATAAATATTTTTATCTACACTCATATCGTAAAATCCGGATTATGAACTCAAAAATGGTGGCATAATGATATACATTACGCACGGCACGTCATGTTATAATATATATATGGTTTCCCATAAAAGCACCGGTTGGCTCCGCACCTACGAGGGTTTTCGTCATTTATTATCTATGGCGGCGCATGCTAGACCGCAAATTCGCTGTGGACTGGATTTTGGCGCCATAATTTACTTTACATTAGTACCTGACCAATTTAATGTGTTTTTGTTGATCAAAATTACCTGATTACAAATGCCCGACAGCAGTGTTAGTGAGGACAATTTGACTCCACCTGACATCACGGAAACAGCAACGAACATGACGAACGAGCTTTTACCAGAAAAATCAAGAAAATGTTACGTCATTTTTTTTTTCATTAAAAGTAAGTTCCTATTGATTTTGAAAACTAACGCGAGTGATATTCATATTAAATATAAATAAAACGGCTAAAAACTCACGAAAAATAAGATCGGAAATACTCCGACCAGTTTCGGACTATTTTGAAGTCCTTCATCTGGGAGTGTTATGCCGACAAGCCGCGACAAGCGCTACGAACGTCAGCACGCAACTGACGACGCGTGCGTGGCGTGGGCGGCCCAGTGGGCGGCGATTGCGGCGCTCGACTATGTTTGGCCTGCACAGTCACTTTGTTGTCTGTCGAGGAGTCATCACTGTCACTCACTTCCGTTAACTTTGATTGTTGGCACACTGCGCTCCTTGTGTCCGGCTCATGACCCCACATTGTGGACCCAGTGTCTGTCACATCAAGAACTGGTCTCCACGCGGAAGGAATAATCCACCCACGATCCCGGTTAAAGTTGGAATGGCGACTAATTTCGATAGCCTCCCGTACCTTTCGAGGAACAAAAACTTCTCCCTCACAGAAACCCTATCAAAACAGAGAGTGCAGAGAGTGACAGAGGAGTGCTGGAAAACAATGGCTACCATTGGCGTCAGTGTTGCCGGTGGGCTAGTACTACTGTACGTAAGCGACCGGACACAGTGGATAGATCCCCAATTTATCTGCCTTGCATTAAAGGGGTTACTGACAGGATTGGTCATCACCTGCGGCGGAGGTATGGTATAAGAACGTGGTTCCGATCACCATCACAACTCCGACGTTTTCTGTGTTCACCTAAGTGTAAGGAGTTGTTGATTGGACCAGGTGTGTACAGGTTTCCTTGCGATTGCGGTGAAAACTACATTGGCGAGATACGAAGGAACATTTCAACCAGAATAGCTGAACACATCAGAAGCGTCAAGAATATGGATACCGATCGTTCAGCGGTCGCGGAACACGGCCACTTCCCGGACGCCATTATTTGCGTTTTGATAGGG
The DNA here is from genome assembly GCA_946251855.1 of Alsophila aescularia. Taxonomy (NCBI): domain Eukaryota; kingdom Metazoa; phylum Arthropoda; class Insecta; order Lepidoptera; family Geometridae; genus Alsophila; species Alsophila aescularia. Next base: position 38,940,469 of record OX276383.1, read on the forward strand.
TTTCTGTTCTAGCGAGGGAGAAGTTTTTTGTTCCTCGAAAGGTACGGGAGCCTATCGAAATTAGTCACTATTCCAACTTTAACCGGGATCGTGGGTGGATTATTCCTTCGGCGTGGAGACCAGCTCTTGACGCGACTGACACTGGGTCCACAATGTGGGTTCATGAGCCGGACACAACCAGCGCAGTGTGCCAACAATCAAAGTTAACGGAAGTGAGTGACAGTGATGACTCCTCGACAGACAACGAAGTGACTGTGCAGGCCAAACATAGTCGAGCGCTGCAATCGCCGCCCACTGGGCCGCCCGCGCCACGCACGCGTCGTCAGTTGCGTGCTGACGTTCGTAGCGCTCGTCGCGGCTTGTCGGCATAACACTCCCAGATGAAGGACTTCAAAATAGTCCGAAACTGGTCGGAGTATTTCCGATCTTCTTTTTCGTGAGTTTTTAGCCCTTTTATTTATATTTAAGTTCCTATTGAATGAGAGTAGATAAAGTAGTGTATGAAACGGCATAAAACTAGTTATTAAAACACTCGAGTGATACTATTAAAAAACCCGCCTACGTTTTGAAATCTCATTCTCGTGTTTTAATACCCCTTATTATGCAATCGTTTCATAAACTACTATTACAAGTTATAAACGCCTTTCGTCTCATTAGAATTATAAAGCAATATGAATGGTTTCCCTACTCGTTTTTGCGAACGTTCCTTGCGCTTTGAGACGTATAGTCGCGGCGCGCCATTCATGTAGAGAGGCTATGTAACCATATAGTTCTCTACTTTAACAAAAAATATATATTCTTCTATATGATGATAAAATGTGTGCGTGAGCCATGTGCGTACGAGCGGATCGACATTATCATGCTTGAACGTGGCGGTGAGGAATGTTTATTTTTTTAAACATTGACCATAGTAATCTCAAACTCTTTTGTTTGAACTGTAAAGCTTAGACGTTAAATTTATTTACAGATATTACACGAGACATTTTGGCAGTGACGGTATAGCTGGCGCGTCCATAGCAGCGTATGCGCTTAAGAATTATCCTAATTGGGAAAAACTACTAGCAGAATGGCAGGATCCCATATTCAGCAACAGGTTAGTTACTTCATTACTTATTTAATAATCTTATTGTTAGTTCGAATGCGAGTCGCAGAGAAGCGTGCCGATTGTGTTTGTTTACAAACTATTTGACTTATTTATATGCTTTAAGAATATCATATATCGTTTAAAACACGTCAGAAGGATTTTAAAATGAAAATAGCCTATACCCGCCTACACCTAACACAAATCTGAAGACGAATTAATTGATACCTCGCTTGTCAAAAACGGACCAATAGGGGCGACTCTATGGAGTTACATCCACATACCCATATACAGTACCCGGCGATAAACAATGCACATCGGTCTTTGGAATGAGACTCGGCTAATTTCGGCTTTGTAGAGCGTTGTCACACCCTACCTGTGTGACATATTCTTTGTTTGACAGTCATTTTACAGGTGCAATAGAGTACGGTCGCATTTAGCTGAACTTATATATTATAGAGTTGTTTAAACCCCCCCAACATTAAATCTATTCATTTACAAAATAACGCATAATTGATTTTTCATCCCATGTATTCGAAAAATGCTGATTGGTTCCTCGAAAAGAGGGAACAAAGTAGGTATTTTCTGTTCAAGACTTTCAGAGAGTAATTTGTTTTAAATTTGGAACGTGAATTTTTGATGTTGGCGATGATGATTTTCAAATCGAGATCTACACAAAATTTCGAACACAATATCTGAAGAGACTGTCTGAAGGACGTAAAAATCAAAGAAGTACAAAGTGAATATAAATTTTTAGTTAGGTGTTAGTAATTACCTAGTTTATGTTAAATAGTTTATTTTTAGAATATTTAATATCCTTTTAAATAACTAATATAAGTTGTAAATTATCTAAAAGCGCCTTTTATTAACTTTTCTCATAGATTTGCTCCCTAGTGATACAATCTACTATACGATACGATACGATACGAAATACTTTATTGTATACCAAAACAAAGAACAAACAATATCAAAACTTAAATAAGGTAATACAATTGGCGGTCTTATTGCTTAAAGCTATCTCTTCCAGACAACCTACTATACTATCCTTCTAGTAGTTCCAACAGCTCTCTATAGATATTGAAAGTTTACATGTCATCGATTTGACGTAAACTAATAAAGTCCATAAAGTGCAGTATTTATTTGATATGAAATGACACTTAATAAATACGGTGATTAATGGACGGTCGTCAGTGTTCGGAAATCGTCGTAAACAGACAAATGTCTCTTTCCAAAGGCCGATGTGCATTATTTATCGCCGGGTACTGTACATAGACTGTTAAACTCATTCCCTTACTTCGCCGTACTCGGGGAAAGACGTCCCGGAATCGCTCTCCCCGATTTGCATTCGCAACAGCTTCAGTTCGCAATATGCTTGAAAACAGTTTCAACCAAAGAATATATAAATACTACGTAAGAAGAGACGGGACTGACGTATATTGGAACGGATGTTGTGAATTTTTAAAACGTACGCTGAGAATAAGTGCAACATAACAAAACTAATGACCATAGGTAATAACACTGTATAGAGTGTTATTACCTATGGTAATTAGTTTTGTCGTTAGTTTTGTTACGAGCATGTTAGCCAACATGACAAACAGAAAAGGATGTCTGCAAACATAGCACATTTTTATCGATATCGATATTTTGAGAAAAAAAACGTATTAGGACTATTTTAATTTATATGGGGTTTATAATAATAATATGTTTTTTCTAAGCATGTGGTTTTTATTACATACAAAAATAATACATTATATAATACACAACACAATTTGTGTCTTTTTCCCTTAAAATAATGTCTAATCTTCCTTACTCCTTACTTAATATTACAAACTAGCAGTGGTCCGTGATTAATAGCAGTTAAGAAGTAGCAATTTTTTTTAAATTGGGTTGTTTCTTTTTGTAGTCGGTGTTTCGAAAATGTTAGCCACATAAATATTTAATTCATGCAGCTTTTCAATCGGTATGTATGTCAAGTCCTCTTTATCGGTCACTTGTATCCAGTTTTTGCACCTGAAAATAAGTTTTTTAATGAAAATTAGAAGATTAAGCGGTTTTAGGCTACGCGACATTAGGTATTCTAAATTTATACTTTTACTACGTTTACTATTATATAGCGTGGTATGCAGAAGGACTTAGAATAAGATTAGGAACCAAATGTCGAATAACGGGTTAGAAAAAATATCGATAGCACCGGCACCGCACTAGTGCTACCAAGGCTATGTTATTTTGTTGAATATTATGAAATGATTTTCTTGTACCTAATAGATTACCGAATAGATTTACCACTTACCTATCTTTATTCAGTGTAAATTTAGCCATAAATGTTCGTTTTTGACCCATCGCTCTAACAGATCGCAAACCACAAATTTATAATAAATTATTATTAAATTAAATACATCAACAGACGGTAATTATCACAAAAGCAACTTGCCTAATAATTTTGTAAACAATCTTAAACCACAGAACACATCTTCATAGCGAAAGCGTGCAAGAAGGTCATGCATATAGTGAAGTAGAAAAGATAGCCGCCATAGAAATTAGCTCACGTTTGATACAACAGTTATGAACAGTTTTTTATTAAGCTGTTTCGCCTGACTGGTTTCAACTACAAAACAGTTAAAACAGCGTAATTCAACTTCCTTGGTCAGTACTCCTATCTCGCTCACGTTTCACCATTCGCTTCTCTTTCTTGCCTAGTGTATGTCATGCCTGTTGTGGCACGAGGCTTGCTACGGAAACGCGTCCACAGAACACTGTTCGCTTTCGCATTTCTATGTAAAAAGCTTCGAGCATTTCGACTCGACAAAAGGAATTAAAAATGCCAATACCTTAAAGAGGAGACTAAAGTGAATCAAAACATTTCGGCATTAATTGATACCATATCCTCAACATGCAATAATAGACCATCTTTTATAATTCACTTTAGATTCTGACACTTTTTTGTTTGTGTATTTACTTTCAGATTTCGTAGAATATTTGTGAATCTTATGCTTTCAGCAATATACCAGACTGGTTGAAAAGTGCCTTAATGAATGAGCTTTATTTCGTCGCTGACGGCGGGACGATATGGTTCGATGTCGCGGACGAATATCCCGAAAGTGACCCTAGGTTTGTATGAATATCATTATTGTTGCTTTTATCAACACAGTCAGTCGTTTAACACATAATATATATATATATATAGATTCAACGCTAACTCAAAGTGAAACATTAAAATATAAACTTTAATTGTGTTACGTAGATTACATTTTACAAAGTAACAAAATTAGAGTACGACTCGCGAACCATAGCACAAGCACACACACACACAGTCACAGCTTAATTTTGTAAAATGTGCTTTATGTGATACGATTAAACCTCACTTTTCAATGCGTTACTTTGAGATTAGTTGAAGTTGAATCGTTGTGATGTACGACGGCCAATATTCGTGTGCGACAGCCTTTAGTTTCTTCTCCTTAGCCAAAGAAAATATACACTACGCGAAAAGAAGCGACACTTGTGCTTGTGTGTTCGTAAAAGCGCTCGCGGCTATGTGTGTGTGAGACGGACTGCGCGGGTGATGTGCGGGGCGCGCGGTTTGAGGAACGGACGCGTTCAACGCTCCTCAGATTATTTTTTTATTTATATATATTTTTTTCAGGAATGAATTTGGGTTGTTTGGATATCTAGAAGGACACGAATATAGAATGTATAACACGTATGACGTCCATTTCTATGCCTCGTTCGCTATAGCGCAATTGTGGCCTAACTTACAAGTAAGTGGGTTCATCATTTTCTTCCGATTAGGTACCTACATTTTGAGTATAGAAAAACTAAGACTTTTTTTTTGTATTTCAGATTGTTTTACAATACATGTATAGAGATAGTATAGGATTAGAAACGGAGAAATGTAGACAGTCACTTTACGACGGAAAGAGCGTCAAATTCAAAATTAAAGACTCAATTCCACATGATTTGGGAGATCCAGGTATGATACATAGGTATATTATACCATTATCTATCTATACTTATAATATACCAGTAAGTAACAAAACGTCTGTACAACGAAGTAATCCATACCAATATATAAAAGTGAAACGTCTGTTTGTTTGTTTGGGGAGCTTTCACGCGATAACCGCTGGACGGATTTTGATGAAATTTGGAATGGAGATAGCTTATACCCTAGAATAAAACATAGGATACTTTTTATCCCGGAAAATTCCACGAATTCCGTGGAAGTTTTCACGGGAAAACTGGAACATGTTGAATACTCGCTGTAAGGAACGGTTGCCATGGAAACGAAATAAAAAGTCTGTCAAAAATCATCAAGAGCGTTGTTGCAACAGAGTAAGTGGTTGATGCTATACCAACAAGCAAGAAGTCTAAGTCTACTTTTGCATTGGTTTTTAATATCCTACAAGAACGTAGGATGCTTTTTTCGCGATAAACTGAAGTCCGCGCGGATGAAGTCGCGGGCGGGTAAGCTAGTAAAAAAATATTACTAGAGTACTTAAAATAGCCGACTGAACAAGAATATAACATTTGTTTTAAATGGTGTTTGTCTGTATGTCTGTCTGTCTTTGTGTTCGCGCATCACCTAAAAACTACTGGATCCATTGCAATGCAATGCGGTTAAAAAGCTTAGGTTTTGATTCAAAAATAAGTGTACCTGGTGTCTCAATCCTATGAGTAGAAGCCGAGCAATCGATACAAACTATTTGTCGAATGAACTTTAGCATGTTATATTTTATAGGTACTGGAATGACACATATTATGTAACTTTTAACCCAAAGAAATGACCACGAATAAATAAATATTTTATTTTGTTCGTATTAAACTAAGAAATTTCAGTAAATGCCAAACCAAGAAGCACTATAATTCAACTTTTCACTTAAATTGTCCTATTCTTTAAAATAATACATGAACATGCATAACAATTATGACAGAAACATTATTAAATAATAATTTTCAAATTTAATTTTATTGGCGTTTTTTTATGATTTATTTGTAATTCCTAAATAATCATCATTATTATTGTTATTTTATTTTATTAGTCTAAAGGTCAAATTAGTCAATATTTTGTTTTATTATCTTCCTTGTTTGTTTTTTTTTTATTAAAATGTACTAAAACAAATATGTAATGTCATTGGGTGTACAAATTTGACTTGCCTAGTGTAACATTCTCCGGTAGAAGACCAATAAAATATTATATTCTATTCAATAGGATTTTTTCAGTATGATAGAACGAGGCGGACTGATTGTAAAGCACCCATCAAAAAAGTAGGCCTGTCTATTCTTTACTCATTTGTCTAAGCGTTGGCTCACAATATCCTTGGTCGGTTTTTTTTTAAGAAACTGTATTTTTCAGATGCCTTACGTACGATTTACTTTGCAGTAATGTGTTGTGTAAAATATTTAATCTGGCTTCCCATTGACAGAGGACGCTCCATTCTTCAACATAAACGCATATAACATCCACGACGTTAGCGAATGGAAGGATCTCAACCTCAAGTTCATACTACAAGTGTTCCGAGACTATCGAATACTGCGCGCGCACATAGCGCCCTTCGGCAGCCACAGGTGTCAGTCTATGGAGTACATCGATGACGTCAGAGATGGCGGTGAGAGGGCGCTTCATACGAGAGGCCCGATGTCGCAGCCCGACACACCCGCGACTGCGCCCCATGCGACGAGGCAGGAACTGAACCAGCAGCAGGTAAGACGTCATAGCCGTCTAGTTTGTTAGTCTAGTGCGTCGATAGCGTTGAGAGGGCGCTACATTTATAAAGGGGCCCGATAAACAAGATAAAAGTTCAAAAACTAAAACCCGACTAAAATAAAACCAGGAATAAAAATAGACTATGACACTCTTGCGATGAAGACGAATCGATTGAGGTATCGAGGTATCGCTTGTCAAAATCGTACCAAGTTTTAGTTTGAACACATAAATCTTCCTTTCCTTCGCCGTAGTCGGGTAAAAATATTCTTTGTATATAAGCTTCTTAGCACACTAGCGGCGCCCCGCAGCTTCGCTCGCGCACAATCACTGAAGCTTTTCCGAATATGAATTCTGTAAGTTTACTTAATCAACACTCATATCGTAAAATCCGGATTATGAACTCTAAAATGGTGGCATAATGTCATACTTTACGCACGGCACGTCTCTAATAACAAAACATTATAACACTGTTTTTTGAACTTAAGTATGTTATGTCATATTTTTTTCCCATAAAAGCACCGGTTTGGCACCGCACCAACGAGGGTTTTCGGCATTTTTTAACTATGGCTGCGCTTGTTAGACTATATGCGACTGAATTCGCTGTGGAATGGATTTTGGCGCCATAATTTACTTTATATTAGTACCTAACCAATTTAATGTGTTTTTGATGATCAAAAGTTTTATCCGGTTTAATAATGTCCAGCAAAAGTGTTAGTGAGGAGAATTTGACTCCACTTGACTTCACAGAAACAGCAACGAACATGACGAATGAGCTTTTACCATAAAAAATACAAGAAAATACATATTTTTTTTTCATTTAAATTAAGTTCCTCTTGCATGAGTGTAGATAAAGTAGTGTATGAAACGGCACATAACTAGGTCTTAAAACAATCGAGTGATACTATTAAAAAACCTCATTCTTGTGTTTTAATACCCCTCATTATGTAATCGTTTCATGAACTACTATAATAATATCATAGACCAATATATAAAAGTCTATGATAATATCCACAACACTCGTAACAATAACACTGCACTAAGTAACTAATCGAGATAGATAATAAGAATTCTATCGAATTGCAAAAAGGGGTGAGACAGAGAGACGTAATATCTCCGAAACTATTCACCTCTGCACTGGAAGATATATTCAAGCTTCTGAACTGGAACGGATATGGAGTTAAAATCAATGGCGAATGCATCACGCACCTTCGATTTGCTGATGATATAGTCATCATGGCAGAAACCCTGGAAGACCTAAGCACAATGCTGAGTGACCTCAATATTGTTGCCCAACAGGTGGGTCTTAACCTGAACATGGGTAAGACGAACATAATGTCAAATGCCAACGTCTCACCCATGCCGGTTTATGTTGGGAAAGATATTGTCGAAGCTGCTGATCACTATGTCTACATAGGTCAGACGATCCAACTGGATAGATACAACTCCGACAAAGTGGTCAACCGATGAATCCAACTCCGATGGGCAGCTTTCGGGAAATTACGCCATATCCTAGTTGCAGATACCGCAGAGCCTCAAGACGAAAGTTTATAATCAGCGCGTGTTGCCAGTGATGAATTACGGCACTGAGACGTGGTCGCTAACTATTGGTCTCATACACAAGCTCAAAGTCGCGCAGCGTGCAATGGAGAGAGCTATGCTTGGTGTTTCACTACGTGACAGAATCCGAAATGAGGAAATCCGTAGAAGAACCAAGGTTACCGACATAGCTCTCAGAGTTTAAAAGTTGAAGTGGCAATGGGCAGGCCATATAGTTCGAAGAACTGACAACCGCTGGGGAATAAAGGTTATCCCACACGATGGGACATTGTAGCCATTATAGCCATCCCAGGAAGTGTATGGATGGAGGTGGCACAAGATCGCTCGTCATGGTGCTCATTGGGGGAGTCCTATGTTCAGCAGTGGACTTCTAAATTCTGACATGATGATGATGAAGAAACTAGTCCAGTTTTGCATCGATAATTAGGCACAGTTATATTTTTACTGTAATTAAACAAACAACATGTCCCAATCAAATACAAAACAAGCAAACAAGTTGTATTTTGTTTTACGTTACTACGTGACCAAAACAAAAGACAACATTCTAGAATAGATTCACAAAAACCGTTAGTCCGTAATTTGGCTTTAGGAATCCGAATGCGGCCTTCGAAATAGACGAATTTTACTTTTACCCGCGAGCTACGGTAATGGGATGCGGGGAACCGGATTGCGAGGGACGGAGAGTGGCCATTCTATACCTACGTAGTACTATATAATATTATGTGACTAGGGTATCAAGAAATTTTCCCTCCAAATTTCTACGTCTGGTACGTATTGGTTTAGGTCAGTCGGTACTGGTATAGATGACTGATGACAGAAGCGGCGCAGAACATTATAGTAGAAAACTGATGCGACGTACTGATCCATTAAGATTAAGATAGGTCTAGTTCTCAAGTGAGTTTAAAGCTGGCTGGGCTTTTGTACATGCGTCACGATATATGTCAATAGGTACCCGTGGCCTTGTCCACGCGTCAGTATAGATGTAACTCATAAATGATTTTCGCGTTACAGTCGGAACAAGCCGCGGTACCTTCCCCGGGCATCCTGGAGCTCCTGTACAGTGCGAACGCCCAGCCGCAACCGCACATTCTGGAGACGCAGTCGTCGATAGAGCCGGCCGCCGCCGCCGGCGTGTGGGACGCCAGCCGGTACCTCGCCGACATGTACGCCGCGTGCGCCGCGCTGCTGAGAAGAGCTGCGCTGTGGGACGTGGACGGGGACGGACTGATCGAGAACGGAGGGTTCCCCGATCAGACGTACGACGCGTGGGTCATGTCGGGGCCGAGGTGAGTGCTTCAAAAAACAAAAACCGACTGCCTTATACACGTAACTGTACACTAGATTCAGTAATTAAAATTTTAAAGTATGATGGTTAATGGTTTATGTAGAAGTATCTAACCGTCGCTCAATTCGTATGCGGTGCGGCCTGCCGCGTCTAATACAAAATGAGTCACTGAATTGCCTTATGTACGCAGCAGGTTTGTTTCCATCAAGCATGTGAATTCTTTTACGTGTGTAATGGTTGAATACATCGTATTTAAAATTCCCAGACAAAAGTAAAATCTTAGAAATTTTCGACAACCCTAAATGTTTGTTTAATTTTCTTATCACTACGCACCAAAAAGGAGGTATGTACGTACATACTGCTCCATCTGGGGGATCAGGTTGCAAGGCCTCCTCTCACCTCTTCTCGCCAGGTGCTGCTGGAAAGACCCGCTTGAGTGGAGTCGGTTCACCAGCGAGAAAGTCTGAGCGAGCCAGCCTATTGTTACACGCACATAATAACACCAAACACTGAACAAAAAATAACACCGAAAGGACAATGTTATCTTACATTTTAAAACATAATATTTTACCTTGTAAATTATAATAAGTCGAGCACATTTTTACTCATTTTCATTGTAACATTCAATTGACCACTGCGCAGTTGGCTTCGATGCGCGAACTGTGTAAATCAGATTTGTCAAATAGACTAAGGTTAAGGTTTTTATTGTTTTTTTCCCTAACTGACAACTTCATCATGTCAGCCTTTAGAAGTCCACTGCTGAACATAGGTCTCCCCCAAAGAGCGCCATGACGAGCGATCTTGTGCCATCTCTATCCACCGACTTCCAGCGATGGCTACAATGTCGTCGGTCCATCGTGTGGGGGGTCTCCCCACACTTCGCTTGCTTGTTCGTGGTCGCCATTCGAGAACCTTTATTCCCCAGCGGTTGTCGGTTCTGCGAAATATATGGCCTGCCCACTGCCACTTCAACTTGCAAACTCTGAGAGCTATGTCGGTAACCTTCGTTCTTCTACGGATTTCCTCATTTCTGATTCTATCACGTAGTGAAACACCTAGCATAGCTCTCTCCATTCCACCCAACAGGTAAACCATATGAGGCAAGCTTTTTTAAAAGGCCATCGTGCAAGACACCAAATGCCTTCGATATGTCAAGGAAGACGGCAAGCGCCTCACCATGTATCTCGATGGCTTCGCTCAGTACGTGAGTGGCATAAGCGAGAAGATCCCCAGTAGACCGGTTTCGGCGAAATCCGTATTGCCGGTCACTGAGGAGATCATTGTCCTCAAGGTATGCCAAGAGCCTAATGTTTATGACACGCTCCATATACTTATCGAGTAAGGAGGTTATCGAGATGGGACGATAATTGGCCGGATCAGCACGACTACCCTTTTTTATTACTGGTTGTACATTGGCAAGCTTCCAGCTCTTCGGAACTTTACCTGAGCGAAGAGACAGGCGGTACAAAAGTGTTAAGATGGGAGACAATTCAGGCGCACAGTTTTTCAACACAATCGCTGGAATGCCATCAGGACCACTGGCCTTGTTCACATCTAGAGTTTGAAGCGTTCTGAGAACCAATGCGAATTTCGAGCATAAAAATCCCGAAATGAGGAAGGCAGGAAGGTATCTTGCCGGAAGCGTCTAGATGCGAAGCTTCTGCAAAAAGAGAAGCAAATAAATTCGCTTTTTCTACAGCAGTGTGAGCCAGTGATCCATCAGGTATCAGCAATGGTGGCAGTGAGGGGCGGCAGAAGTTCACTTCGACCGATTTGGCGAGGGACCAAAAAGCTTTGCTACCCGCGGGGTATGAAGCCAGTTTGGCCCCAATTCGACTTACGTGATCAAAATGAGCCTTCCTAAGTATCTTCTGGCAGGTCTTAGCGGCAACGTTGAATTTTCTTTTCTTAGCCCGAATATCAGAAGATTTGCGCTTTCGAGCTGCTGAAAAGAGTCATGTCACTGAATGGAATGAAATATTCCATTGCCTATCATATTACCTCTGTAACAGCAGACGCGCAAGTCGACGGGTTCTGGGAGGTGAAACATGTTTGCCGCCAAGGGTACGATGCTAGGAATTGCCGCATCTCGTCCCAATCCGCTGAGTTGTATCTCCACCTATTACCTTTAAGGCTAGGATCAGGTGGGGAACGAGTGAGACGGACTTAACCATGCAGTGATCAGAGCTACCAAGAGGTGGGGATACTGATACGGAGTATCGGTCTGGTTCAGTCGTTATCAACAGGTCGAGACAGTTGGCAGTGTCACCGTCACGGTCAGGTACCCGTGTCGGCTCCTGCACCAGCTGAGAGAGATCTAACTCCAGAGCAAGCTTCCGCGTCTCTCTTCCAGCGTGGTCGGTTTTTTGGTATGGGACAAGCCACTCTTTGTGGTGGGCGTTAAAATCCCCCAAAAACACCAATTGAGCAGACGGGTAACGCTTTTGGGCCACACTTGCCGCCTCACCTACCACCACCTCCATCTTACCTCGCATCATATCGCGCAACTTCCTGAAGAATAACATGAATTGTGCCAGAAGTGACATTTGGTTTTTCTTCCTATTTTGTTTTTTTGTTAGGGAATGAAGTGCAACCTTCAAGTGAAGTGAAGTTTCAAAAATTTGGTATTATAAAGAAAAGTTTATATAAATCTACTCGTACTATACATAAAAAAATAATGTGGGCTTGTTGGTCTTCTATGCGTTCGCACTTCGTTCATCCGATTGAGTTGAGACTTTGTAAAGTGGCTGTTGCCACTTGCGTGAAGATTTCAGAGCTAAGAAAACCCTGCCAAGTGCGAGTCAGACATTCACAAATAAGTTGTCGCGCATCGTTGGAGTTGATACTTTGTACCTTGTTGCGCTACACTGACACTTGCGTGAAATATTTATCACTGCGTTTAGACAGTAGCGAGCAACAAAGAAGCACACATATATAAAGGCATATAATATATCCACCCAACAAGACATAAGTTCAAAAACTAAAACCCGACAACGGTCGGTTAAAAAATAAAACATTATCCCTTCGGTCCAGTAGGATAAAATATGCTTTTCATAAACAAAAATTGGTAATCATTCGCTCACATCTGTTTTACGTATTCTATGAATTTCACCGACAGATGGCGGCATCGCGGTAGCGCGTTGACTCATGTTACAAATTTATACAAAATAATTGTGTTACGCGTATTTTATAGCAAATTAATTGAAGTTACAGGTGCATAGTGACTCCAAGCCTTTTATTTGCTTTTCTTGAAGTGTTATTTCAATATCTCAACGCTCAAGAAGGCATTATTAGTCTGAGCTCAAGCGCGTCACATTGCGGCGAGTGCGTAGCACAGACTAAGTGAAAACAAGCGTGCGCGCTTTGACTCGTCTCTCAAAAGGCCCGGCAAGGATGTTAGCTCTAGTCCTGTACATATATCTCTATGCCGGGCATTAATAATTTAGACTGCCCACGTGTGAAGCCAGAACGTCAAAACGTCTCGTCAAAAAAAGGCATTAATCGCCAAAGTGTTGTTGCAGTGCATACTGCGGTGGGCTGTGGGTGGCAGCCGTCAGCGCAGTCCGCACGATGGCGCAGGCGCTGGGACACGACGCCGACGAGGAGGAGTTCGCGAAACTGCTGGAACGTGCCAAACACGCCTACCACGAGAAACTGTGGACCGGCTCGCACTACAGGTTCGACACCAAGCCCGCGAATGAACACGTCGTTATGGCGGACCAGCTCGCTGGTCATTGGTAAGGGAAATTCGATGTTATGTAATTAAGTAGATAAGATCGAGTTCATGAAACTGCTGGAACGTGTCAAACACGCCTACCACCAGAAACTGTGGACTGGCTCGCAGTGCAGGTTCGAAACCAAGCTCACGAATGAAAACGTCATTACGGCGGGCTGGTCATTAGTGAGCGCGATCTTCGATTCTTCCTTTCCAACCGCCGCCAGCCATCTTGCGTATATCGTCGCTTCACCTAGCCGCAGGGCGTCCCTGGCACGGTTTCCACTCAAGATCACGTCTACACCAACGGTTATCGGCTCTTCGGCAAATATGACCAGCCCACTGCCACTGTCAGCCTGCTAATCCTATGGGCTATGTCGATAACTTTGGTTCTCTGTCGGATCATCTCGTTCCGGATTGGATCTCTCAGAGATATTCCGAGCATAGCCCTTTTCATACCACGCTGAGCGACTTTGAATTGGTGAACTAGTCGTACCGAGAGTGTCCACGTTTCCGCTCCGTAAGTCATCAGTCACATAACTACGCAGTACTATTATTTATTCTGTGACATACATTACATACATTTCATTTATTGACGCTATGTACTAAAATAAAATCAAGCTATTTCATCAATAATTACTATCAGTTGGTTATTACAAAATACTGCCAATAGATGGCGTTACCGTCCCCTTAAGACGGGTTTAGAAACTAATAGAAAAATTTGAATGACGATTCAGTGGTCACGGTAGCCGAATTGGTTAGAGACATGTGCTGCGCAGAGGCATGGATGTATGCGTGTTCGATTCCCGTCCGTGATCCAAATTATTCCTTTAGAAAATTATTAGACTCGCTAAGCAGGCGTTACTGCTAAATTTGGGAGGCGTTATCTTTCCGACACGAAGTTAATCCATATTAGCCGTGTTCGGTTGGTCAGTTCAAAGTACCTACTACCAATAGATGGCTTACCGTCCCCGCAAGACGGGAGCAGAAACTAAGATAAAAATGTGGATGATGATGCAGTGGTCACGGTAGCCGTATTGGTTAGAAGCATGTGTGTCGCGCAGAGGCATGCGGGTTCGAAACCCGTCCCTGATCATTTTTTTTTCTTTAGAATATTAAATAAGAACTATTGTTTATTTTACAATAACTGTGATTATTATGACTACCTTCAGGTTCCTAAAAGCTTCCGGCTGCACCGACCAAGTGTTCCCTACCATGAACGTGCGCAAGAGTCTCAGAACGATCTACGACAACAACGTGCTGCAGTGGTGCGGGGGGACCATGGGGGCCGTCAACGGGTTCGTGACGAGCCCCCGTCCGCGCGTGGATCCCACGGCGCTGCAGAGCGAAGAGATGTGGTGCGGAGTCACCTACGGAGTCGCCGCTACCATGATATACGAAGGTAATGGCACCTTGAACGTAGAGTCTCGGCACGATCTGCGAAAACTACGAGCTCCAGTGGTGCGGGGGGACCATGGGGGCCATCAACGGGTTCGTGACGAGCCCCCGGCCGCGTGTGGACCCCACGGCGCTCCAGAGCGAGGAGATGTGGTGCGAAGTCACTTACGGAGTCGCTGCTACCATGATATACGAAGGTAATGGCACCTTGAACGTAGAGTCTCGGCACGATCTGCGACAACAACGAGCTAAAAAAGAGATCAAAGAGTTTGTGACGAACCCCCGGCTGCGCGTGGACCCCACGGCGCTGCAGAGCGAGGAGATGTCCACTTGAGGACCACAATTGTGTCCACGTTTCGGCTCCGTACATAATTACGGGTAAGACGCACTGTTTTGTCTTCAGGCATTGTGGAATGGGCAACGAGAAGACTTTGACGAAATTTTCCAAAAGCTGCTCAGTCCAGCTGAATCCTCCTATTGGCTTCCTTCTCAAAATACCCAGTTAATCAATTTGTCCGAGGTAAATATACTCCTGTACAATTTTGAGAGGCATGCCATTGTTCTGGTATAATAATGCCATTGACCATGATTTTTTATTTGTCAATGTTCGTGCGGAGAATTATTCGTCGTGAGGCTTAGAGGACGATATCATCTGCGAATCGCAAGTGTCTTGATGCCCGCTCCTTTCCAGTCCAGCGTCCTGAACATATCGCGGTCGTAAACAGTTTCGGGGATTTAACATCCTCTTGTACTACACCAGCAATGGGATCCACCAGCACTGTCATCGTAGCAGCGTCATAAAGACATCTCAGCACTTCGATATTCGCCAATCCACTTGGCATCGCTGCAAGTCCACAAACGCTAAGCACAGGCCGATTATGCTTTTCTGTATTGTGATCTAATATGGTTAATAGTGGCATATCCTCGTCGAAACCAAGCCTGCTCGGGAGGCTGAAACTCATTTCGCGCGAGACTGTTTCTGATGGCGTTCGAGAACAATTTTATAGACATGACTCAGAAGTGAGATGGGTCTATAATTTTCAAGCAAGATTTTATCACCCTTCTTGAAAAACAGTACAACCACACTTCTGTGCCAAGCCTCGGGAGTTCTCCCACAGTTGATAACTGAGCTAAATAAGACCCGAAGCTTTTGAGGACAGGTTTACCTCCCGACTGTAAGAGCTCCGATGTAACTCGCATCTTCACCGGAGGGTTGTCAATTTTTCAATTGTCGCAGGGCCATAGCTTCCAAGCTGACGTTTGGCACACAGCTACAGCTCATCAGTATAGTGGCGGGTCAACGTGGCTCTTGTATCCTCACAAACAGTTTCTGGTTGAGGAGCATGAGAAACGTATAACTAACGGTAAAAATCCTCGATCTCGGCAAGAATCTCCGGTTTGACACGACGGTTCTGCTGTCGAGCTTTGTCAGTTGGTAGCCAAGCCAAGTTGCTGAACGAACACTTTAGACCCTCGGTTCGGCTCTATTACTTTTTTTTGTTTTTTTTTTTTATTTATTCGGTTCACAAACTGGACGTTACAGCATATTCTTACATACAAGAACGAGAACAAGAAAAATACACATGGTAGGCTGAACGGCCTTCTAGAAGTGAACACAGCGTGCAAACTAATAATCGACAAGCAATATCTATGTAAAGTTAATTACTTAATGATGTTATATTAATTAATATTAAAATTAGCAATTTTGAATGAAAAAGTAATGTTTAATAGTAATGACAGATGCATCGAAAATGTCAAGATCCTGACAAATACTGTTGTAACTTGAACACAAGCGGTACAAAGACGAATGATGTCTATAGTTGGTACGACACAAGGGCAGATTAAAAGTTTTAAAATTACAAAGGCGACTTCCAATGCGAGGTATTGTAAACTGAAACTTTTCCAGAAGGTCTGAGCTATCTATTTTGCCACTAATGATTTTGTAGAGGAACACAATATCGGCGGTCTTACGCCTAAGGTCGAGTGGAATCATTTTATAATGTTCCAGTCTCGAATCATATGTGTGTAAACTACGGCAGCGATTGTTGGCATAAGTAAGATGGTATAAAAAAAAACTTTGAAGTCTCTCTAACCTATTAATATGAACTGCGTAAGAAGGGCTCCAAATCGGGCTACAGTATTCTAGTAAGCTACGTACGTAACAGTTAAACAGGATAATAGGTAAATCTGGATCTTTGAAAGTCTTAGTCTGTCTTGTTGTCTGTGTTGTTGTGTTGTGTGTTGAATTTTTGGAATTTTTTTGAGAACCGAAAGTCACGTCATGTCAGCTTCAGCCACCTGTTCCTACTAAGGGGCATGCGCACTTTCTCGTCTTTGTAGACGAGAAAGTGCGCATAAGTGCGTTCAAGTCGCATGTGGTTTCCGCGGCATCAAAATGTCTTTTCAGATTTTCCTGGAATTTTTCGGACCCTGACATAATTTGAAGCAGGTTCGATCGGAGCGTGGAGTTTATCAGGCGGACTCGCTCAAGCTGAAAGTCAATATTCAGAGTGCCTCGACCCAATCGATGATCGCTGCCGGTATTAAACCTGATGATCACTGAGAAAAACTCTGAATATGTGCTTCTTATCCGCCATAATAAACTCGATCTCATTTTTGGTAACACCATTATGAAAAGCTCCTCCTCTCTCTCAGGAAAGTTGACAAGCATATCCCCTCTGGCGTTTCTTCTACCATTTGGTACACCGTAAGGTCCTACTTTGGATTCGTTGCTACCTTGTTTTCCCACTTTGGTTTTCAAGAACTATCTATTTATAATATTTACATAATTCTTAGATTCTATGCTAATAATTAATATATATCCGAAAGTATGTACTCGTAGGTAAGTACGAATGTGTATTTGAAGATACTTGATTTTTATTTACATACACACATTGTATTTTGTTTTAAAGACTGTACTTTAGTTATTTTATGTTATAGTGTTGCTCCGTAAGGCTCCCACGTTCATTAATCTCTTCCATTTTTCCGCAGGCATGCACGAAGAAGCATTCGCGACCGCGGGTGGGATGTGCGACACGCTGTGTAAAATGGGCCTCTCGTTCGAAACGCCTGAAGCCCTGTACGAGAACGGTAACCACCGTTCCGTGGCCTACATGCGCCCTCTGTCCATATGGGCGATGTACCAAGCGATATTGGCCACCCCTCCCCCCTCGCGTCGCACTTCCCACGTCGGCCACGCTAACGGACAAGCGCACCACGCCAAAGAAACCTTATAGCTTATACAGCTCTATTGTTTGTTGTATGGGAATCTTAGTACTTTGCATGGTCCCAGTATTAGGTGACAAAGTACGCGACACCGTTTAACCTTCGAGCTCCGCGCATGCTAGCGCACATTACGTTAATGTGCGATATCTAGTGAGCGATGTTCGAGGGGTTAATGTAACGGTGTCGCGTTTTATAAGTTGGCCGGTTGTGTATTATTTTTGTATACGAAGAGATGTTCTATTAAATATGTTGGACGGGTTATTATTGATGTGTAACATATTTCCGCTCGCTTTTTTGTAATCTCTGGGAATGTTTTCGTGGAAAGCGTAACCAATGTGTAACCGGTGGAGTGTAACAGGAAGCCGGGGAAGCGTGCGCTATTTGATTTACAGTTTGCAATATATGGGATTGATTTCGTGAAAAGTGTAACAGGAAGCCGTCACTGGCTTTCTAGCGCGCGCTATTTGATTTGACCAATGAGCGCGCGCGGTGCTATCAAGCTAGAAGCCACCACATAAATTGTTTATAGTGCAAAATGTAAACCCTTAGTCGGGAATAGAACTCTGGTGCTTCAGACTGGCCGAGCGATTGCAAGCTATCGGCCCCATTGATAGGGACGTTAATGGGGCAGTTGGGAATATATCGCTATCTTGAAATACGTTTTTCTGACAAAAAGTAAGATCTATATTTCAGATGAAGTAGTTGCTGATTCACAGTTAACCAATGAGCGCGCGCGGTGCTAGAGTATGTTAATGTTACTT
Organism: Alsophila aescularia; assembly: GCA_946251855.1. Classification (NCBI taxonomy): domain Eukaryota; kingdom Metazoa; phylum Arthropoda; class Insecta; order Lepidoptera; family Geometridae; genus Alsophila; species Alsophila aescularia. Next base: position 38,959,189 of record OX276383.1, read on the forward strand.
AGTACCAAAGTGAGATGTCAGATGTTACACAACATATGCGGCTAATGTAAGGCTCACTCTTATTTATTTTTATTTGTTCTGCTCCGAAAGTTTCAGTACATAGAGGACTTTAAGCCTGGCTGTGCTAAAAATGTGACCGGCTAATTGTGAGATGACAAACAGTTTGAATTCATAATATGAAACCTTTGAGCAATCTCTATATTCTGTAGCGTTATCAAATGATTGTGAACTTATTATGTAATCTATTTATTGTGTTGTTTTTTTTTTGTAAAACAATGTTATTGATGTGATATTATGCTGAAGAAAAAGCAACGTTTTTGTGTAATTTTGCGCTAGAATGCGTTTATTTTTCGACTAGCTACATATTATTGTTATCCTAATGAAATTTGTAATTAAACTATTAGGAAAAAATACTATATTGTTTAAAAATATTTGTGCAATTAATTATGTATGTTCGTAATGAGCAATGTATTATATAAATAATCAATAGACATGAGGTCAATAAAGTATTTTGCAACTTTTTCAATGTTTTGTTTTATAAACTTACATCAAAGTTTTTGAACTTTAGGTCGTTATATAGAACTAGTTAAATTATTATAAAAATACAAAAACCCGACGAGCGAACAAAATTATTGAATACGAGCTGATCGCCCGCAAATTTAATCACTAATATTATACAGACGAAAGTTTTTATGTATGGAAGACAGACCCCCAAAGACCGCCACGACGAACGGTCTTGTGTCGCCTCCATCCACCGACTCCCTGCGATGGCCACAATGTCGTCCGTCCATCGTGTGGGGCCTCCCTACACATCGCTTGCTTGTTCGTGGTCGCCATTCCAGAACCTTTACTCCCCAGCTGTTGTCGGCTCTGCGAACTATATGGCCTGCCCATTGCCACTTCAACTTGCAAATTCTGAGAGCTATGTCGATAACCTTGGATTTCCTCGCTAAGGATATTATCACGTAGTGAAACTCCAAGCACAGCTCTCTCCATTGCACGCTGCGTGACTTTGCGTATTTTTTTTTACTTCTATATTTTACTTAACTTTAGTAGTTGCAATTGCGACATTAGACTGTAGTATTCACATTAACTTGAATAATCTAAAATTGAAAATTAAGAAGATTAAAAGAAAATTGCTACTTATTAGTTATCGAATTAAAATTACTACTGATTATTATTGATTATTTTATTATTACTGATTAGTTGTTGAGTTTTGTATTTTTGAAATGGTTTAAAGATCTGTATTTTGATAACTCACTCGATGGGTTTTGGTCGTTTTTTGTTCCGTCGGAAATACAATATGGCAGCTGTAAGCCGCCATATTAGTTGTCTTGACATTTCATATAGCCCCTCGTGATCAAGACGAGTCCAATGATACCTCATTTATCAAAATCCATCAAGGCGTTTAGACTAGGACGCGCCTAAGAAACGTACAAACAAACAAACATACAACCCTCCTCAGTCGGGTAAAAAAGACAATATTTCGGGTTAGGTATATCCGTCCCCTACAGCCGGCCATTTGTTTTGTACGCAGCTAGGGCAGGCCGGTCGCACTCCGCAACAAGTACAAATATTATACCTATAATTCGAGGGCGCAATATTCGGGTCCAGTTCAGTTGAGTGTCAAGCGTGCGCTCGATGAGTCGCGCGCCGTGTGCTTAGCGATAAAGTACCTATCTACTTTACTAGTATTTTAATTATAAATACCAAGAAGAAACCTAGAAGGTACTGCATAGTCTGCATAGCATTCGGCTGTTTTTGAATAGTGATAGAAATTACGACTTGTCATTCTTTACGCTTCCAAAGGATATTGAAAGGTAATAAATTGTAATACCTATAATAGGTCCTAGTTATGTAGTTAGATATTGGTTAGAGGCGTTAGAGCACTGGAAGTTCTCCCGCGTTGTGATACGGTGCATTCCAGCCTGCACGCGATGGGCGAGCGCCTTCTAGGTAAATATAATTGAAAGCTCGCAGCGCTGTGCGAGTTAAATTGCACTTTATTGCGTTGTAGCGAGAGTTGCTATGTATTTATATGACTTCACTCAGTTATCCTTCTGTACTGTACTATTATTTATTCTGTGGCTAGGGCAGTCCACAATTACCCAAACTATAGTTTGGCACTACAGTGCTCTCTACTTCCTAAAAACGGCTATTACTGCTTGCTTACTTTATGAGATATTTAAAATTATTAACTATTATATTTTTATTCATTGAAAGATGGTTCGAGTACACAAAACATTCATATTTTCTTCACATTACTTACATCGAAATCGATGACATGTTGTACAGTAGCTGTACCTGTGGCTGTACTCGGTAGTAATCATTTATTGTTGATTATGGGTATTACTAGCTCTCACACTAAATTCCCTGTATTGTGGGAAACTAGTCTCTTTCAGGGGTTACAAAATTCATTATTTATACCTACTGTACTATCGTAATGCCAACTAATTATACCTCAAACAACAGAATAACAATGTGTCCGTCATTGCAGCCGGCCATTCGTTTGTGTGGAGCCCAAAACTTTCCAAATCTAGTGCTTTCAAGTGCTCCGTAGTGCCCAAATATGGCGACTGTGCTCGCTTACTTTACGAGATATTTAAAATAAAAGGGTGGTCAGCCGGGTGACGCTGCGTCCAGCGCGTCGAAGACGTCGAGCCAAATTAGGTAATGCCGACCTGTTGAGCAATATTTACCCAAGTCAGTAGTGGCAGCAATTTGGTAATATTACTCTCTAAACTAAACTAGACTAAATTTCTTCAAATGTAATTTGAACCTTGTCGACTTTGTAACAATGTCATTTTGCCCCTGGCATCTATTCTAAACTTACGTCAATATAAGCTGCACCGCTTAAAAAACGTAATTAAACCAGGATTTTAACACGCCGTCTATCAGCGTTTGGATATATTCGGACATGTTCTGAGACAGCGTTTGGACAAATCGGGACTCTCGCCGTGTGGAAACAAAGTTGATTTTAGTGATAGTTTAGTGAGTGAGGCTTAGATGCCAGGGGAAAAAATACCTTGTTACGAAGTTAACAAGGTTTATATTACATTTGAAGAAATTAAGTTTAGTTTAGATGATGTCTGAATCGTAGGTAAGTAAATTTTATAAACGGGATCTTGGTGGAATTAATCCTAGTCGTCACTTTAGCTACTTCGTCGATCGATAACCTTGATAATGATTTGTGTCGATAGATTTTCGGTTGTTTCGGCACTGCTGCAAGCACCATGGTCACGGACAAACTGAACTGATAGCGAGTGGGAGTATTTTTAAGAAAAAAACGAGGTTGAGGCCCTTGAAACAGTGCCCATACTTAAATATCGATAAAACAAAAAATATAGAGCGAAATTACGTGAATATCCCTTTCCTAATGTTGAGTTTAGTAAATGTGAGATCTTTTAATTGTCTTTTATGGGCTGTTATAGTCTGGTAATAAGAAAATTACAGAATATTTTAAATATAAAATTTATTTAAAGACATCGGTAGAATAAATGCATTTTCGGTATATTTTTATACAAAAGTATACTTATTTGGATACAATTCATGAGATTCCTAAATACTTCACTACCTAAATTAAACTAAAAAGAGTATGTTTGTACTATTTATATCATTATTTATTACACTCTTACATCATTTGTATCAATAAATAAAACATGCAAATAAAAGGTCTCCAAAATTATATACAAAATATGTACAAGTTCCATTTTCAGTCTTCATTTATTTTCGATGGAAAAATACTAAACAACGGCAATACAAGCGTGAGATGATATTGATCTAGCGTCTACATTGTTATATAGAGATCTTCTTGGATAACATTTGACTCGCAGCTACCCTCACCTAAGAACAAGATGATCCACAAATCTGTGATAGGTTTTCTGTTTTTAGATCTTACAAAGTTTTCATTATAAATCTGTTGTTCCTTTGCGCATTGATGAACAAGGATCATAATGTATATCAGGATTTTTCAGTAAGCTAAACCTGGTGCGTTATTTTCATAAATGTGTAGCTTCATTTACCTAAGCTGCGCGATTAAGAAACGTTTTTTAAATGGCGTCCACTCTTATGCTATCTCACTCCCACTATATTTCCGTCTGTACACAAACGTAAGGAAAAAAGAGTTCGCGTGCAAAAAAATATGTTGATTAAGTCAAGTTTAGGGTGTCCAAAAGTGGTGAACTGTGGACAGCCGTTCAGTTACATAATTTTTGTTGTTTTAGCTAACTGTGAGAGCACGTAAACGCGGGAAGGTTATTCGAAATGGCGAATGTGACATTCTGTACAATGCTGCAATGTTCTAGAATACTCCGAGAAGAAAATAATCTGGGGCGGTATGGTCCGTTTGAATATGGAAATGCATGACCTGTCACATGTGTGCAGCCAGATTAGCAAGGAGCAAACAAAAATAAAATGTAGATTTTGTGGTTCTACTAGGATATCAAAGATAGATGGCGTAATAAGGCTATGCTTGATTTTTTTGCTGTCTTTACATCACAACATCGCCGCCATTTCCAAATGAATTCTTTAATCGCGCGGCTTATAGCACGTTCATGTGTGTTGTGCCGATATGTTCATGTACATGTGTGCGCCATCCCGGTCGTCGCAGCGGCGCGCGGGGGCGAAGTTAAACCGCATGTGCGTGCCGTGGGGTCCTTCTATGTCGCTGTCAAGAGTTTCGCGGGATGCCGAGGCCTCTCTCTCTACGATCGTGGCCATGTGTCTGGAAGTCAAACAAGTTGCTGAGTTTTTTTTATGAGACGAGACAAGCATTCTTTCTCCTGGTAGTAAGATGACCAGGACACAGAACTAAATTAAAAAGTGAGTGTGTTGTTGGTTGACGATGATGTTATAAATTTCATGACAATTGTTTCAGCAGTTTTTTTAATGTATACTTTTAGAAGAATTATTTACTCTCAACTAATTAAAACATAATCAGACTTCTGCTTGGCGGTTGATTGCCTGAAGTTGAAGGTAGTACTTCCCCAGATGAACTACCGATAATTGATTGCTTGTCGTGTTAAGTAGTGCTGGCCTCTGGTGCCAAGGTTTGTCAGGCCACCCGAGCGGGTTGTAACATGGCCATACATGGCTTAACGACTGCTATCGATAAATAACAGGCGGGACCGACAACGCCTTAACGTGCCCTCCGAAGCGAGCGATGGAAATCCACATATAACTTAGAAAAGTAATTGGTGCGGAGCCGAGGACTGAACCCGGTATCGTTAGATTTTAACACGCACTAGTATACCGCTCGGCTACCACCAGTTATGGTGTTAGTAGGTATATACTGCTAAGTTTCAAATAAACTATGAAACGTAGGTACACGCATCGGATGTCTTCAAAAGTAAGCACAAATAAAATCGATCCTACTAATGTTTGACACTTCGAGTACATACCTGCCGTCAAGTTTAGGGTGACCAAAAGTGGTGAACTGTGGACAGCCGTTAAGAGGGCGCGGCGGAGGCGGTATCAGGTAGTCGTCCATGCGGTTCTCACCGTCGCACGCCGAATGCATCGTGAGTGTGCTTGATGATATCTGCAAAGGTAACATTATTGTTTTTTTTATTATGAACTAGTTTATTCCGCAAATTCAGACTAGTTTATCGCGACAAAAAGTGTCCTTTGTCCTTTCCCCAGGGTTCAATCAAACTATCTCCATACCAAATCTCATCGAAAAGTGTTCCTAACCAGACCACCGCTTTCCAGGCGAAAGCTGGTGGTCTGATATTAACAATAAAATTCCTAACCGACCACCCAGGTGGATGGTTTGAGTGTTCCTTTATTATAAACGATCGTTAGAAGTTGGTACGCATTAAAAATGTGGAAGCAAAACAAAACTATATACATGTATATATATATATATATATATATATATATATATATACATGTATAATATATATATATATATATATTATAGATGTATATATATATAACTTTATATATACGAGTATATGACCGCTTTCAGACAGGCACGCGCCGCGCCCGTCTCAAGTCACTTTCAATCAATGTGTTTTAATTAAAGACTTGCTCTGTGTCCTAAGGTTCAAATTACAAGACCGCAGGCGAAACGCGGGCGTATGTCTATCTGAACGTGTTTCGCATTGGGGTAGTGTAGTGGAACAATACGGCTTACAAAGTTCGCTAAGCTCTCTGATAAGGCCTTTGTCTCAATGTTCTGTAATCTCAGCAATGGAAGTATTAAGTTTAACTGTTAGTCCTCTTCGTCCGTGATAGCCCCGTGGTAAGCGACAGGAGATTGGTACGAGGAGTAAATTTCATTCTCGAGCCGTGTTCGTTCATTAAGCTGTCTCTATTCGTCTTATATTTACCTCGTAGTATTTGCGAGTAGAAAGGGACGCAACAACAGTCTGCAAAGGCCTTCTAACCGAAAATTTGCGGTCACTGATCAAACCTTACCCAATGGATAGAGGACTTCAAAGTAAACAAAAAATGTTTGCACACAGATATCATAGTGTCGCATTTCTGAGATATTGGACCTCAAAGATAGCGTATTAGTCATTATACTAACGCGACACTTTAGGATACTAGTAACATATTTTTTTGTTTATATTGAAGTCCTCTGTCGATTTATTTAAGTTTGATCAGTGGCCGCGGCTTTACGTTTTTTTCACTTGTAACTATACCTGGTTACATAGTAAAATATAAGGTCCCCATTCCCCATCCTGTATAGCAATTCTTGGAAGAACAGCATCAAGTGAAGAGTAACGGATGCTTGTGTTACTTACAATAGAACGAGCTTTGTCATCGTTTTCTGACTGCACGCTGTTAGTTTCTGCCACGCTTCCGCCGCTCACTGTGCTGAGGCGGCCAGATGATGATGAACCTACAAAACAAATAGTAACAGCTAAGTCAGTAAAATTTTCATCAAAGAATTTCCGAAAAATGCTCTAATAAGAGTTGTCTGATTTGAAGCGGATCGACTTACTCTCACTCAAGCTGCTATTGGGTCTTGTACTTCCATTCCTCTTCTCAATTGTGCCATTATTATTCTCTTGATCTGAAAGTTAAAATAAATTTTAATTCACATTCATTGTCGTCATCTTTCGATTCTACCCGTGTTTAATTTGAACAGTTAAACTTATAGCGTCGCGCGGACTTTTTTGTGCGTAAATAGTAATGAGTACTAAAAATATGTAAGTAAGTAGTACATTATTTTATGTATCATCAATATTTTTCGTTTTTCTTTTAGGCAAATTTTTGAAACCTTTGGTTACATTATTGCAATTTTCGTATGGATCTCTATTTTTTTGAAAATAAAATTGTGCCCATGTTACTTGCTGAAAATGTAGCTTTCTATAGATAAAAGAACGTTTAAAATCGGCTTAGTATTTTTTGAGTTTATTCCATTAGAAACAAACAAATCTTTTCTCTTTATTATATTAGTATAGATGTCATATAAAGCAAATGCCGATACTCACGTTTGCTCTTGCTCTTTGAGAACATTTTCTTCACCCTCTCAAAAGGCGTCGGCCTCTTCATGTTGTCTTTGATTCTCTGTTGAATTTTATCGTACTCATCTCGCATTTTGTTCAACTGTTCCTGCTTCTCCTTCAAAGACTGCTGAGTCTCGTTCCTGTTCTTCCATTCCATCACCAGCTTCTCCACTTCGGATATGGTGAAGACGTTATTCTTAAAATCGTTTATTATTTCCGCCAACTCATCTTGGCCCGTGAGAGGGCAGGGTTCCTTCCCAGATTTGACGCTGGGACTGCGAATGTCTTTGGTATTCAAGTTTATTTGGCTTATATCACTAGTCGGAGTGTCGATGGTGAAGTTCTTAGTTTCTTCGGTGGGAGAGTACAAGAATATGTCCTGTTGTTGCGGCATTAGACGGGAGCTGTTGGCGTACAAGTTGTGTGGTCTGAACTTCGGACTTTCTACTTTGATGTTGGACGGTTGGACTAAATAGTCGTGTTCGAGGGCTTGTTGGATCCTTCCCGCTGTGTCGTCGCGTAGCGGGAATTCGTTTTGATAGAACTGTTCCTTAATTTTCGGGAGTTTTAGATTCGGTCGCGGCTTCCTTTGTATTTCTTCAGGCTTGTCAGTGGTTTCCAGATTCTGCGTGCAGGCTTCGCTGAAGGGGTCGGTGGTATCGCCGTCTCTCTGTGGCTCTACTCTTGTGGGAGAGTCGACTGTGTCGCTTGTTTCTACGATGCGGAGTTCTTCTTGTTTAGCTTCGTCTTGGCCGTCATCTTTGTCATTGTCAGACATATTCTTCAAGTAGTAGTACATGTTGGAGAATTCGTTTATTTTCTGGAATAAAGACGTTGTTATCCATCAGAATCACATTCAACGGAAAAAATAATCATTTAGAAATATTTCTCATATGAAGATTATGGCAATATTAAAAGCTTTTTGTTTCTGTCTCGAGTGACAATCGCAGTGCAATGCTCCGCCTGATTATACAACAAAAATAAGCCTTGCAATTATTATGGGCAGGCTAGCGCTTTCTACCAGGCGAAATACCTGTTTGTCTCGTCATTGTTTTTTTTTAATATACCTTTCGACTGCATAATTATATTGCCTAAAACTACAGAAACAATTGATGAAATATATATGAGACTCAACCGGAACCCATTCAAATAAAAGAACTCATTCAAATAGAAATCCTGGAGACATGAACAAAAATACAACATCACTTATCAACACACTTATCATGGTTCAGTTAGTGTTCTTCAGTATTTCAATTTGGAAAAATAAATTAATAACCAACTAAATTGAGTTACTCCCTTTGGAAGTCTAATCAATGTCAATATTTATTTATTTATTCATTCATAAAAATATTTACTTGTCGATAAGAAAAATACAAATACCTAATAATAAATATCTACAAGGGCAAAAGCGATAAAATGAAATGATTAAAATTGATTGTTACCAAGTGGTCCGAGAGCACTTCAGCGAGCCTGGTGTGGTTGTGGTCGCGCGCCAGGTCCGCGGGCGCGCGGTGGCGCACGTTGCGCAGCGCCACGGCGGCGCCGCCCCCGGGGCACTCCAGCAGCTGCCAGCACACGCGCTCCAGCCCAAACCGCGCCGCCCAGTGCAGAAGGGTTGGGTACTCCTCACCGCCTACAACATCATTTTGGTCAACATTTAGAGAACTTCTCACAACTAAATGATCACTTTTAGAGAATTCCTCACCACCTGCAAAATCATTTTAGTCAACATTGAGACAACTATTCACCATCTACAAATTCATTATGGTCAACATATAAAGAACTCTTCATCATCTACAAGATCATTTTGGTCAACATTTAAAGAACTCTTTACAAGTTTATTTTGGTCAACATTTTATGTAGGTATTCATCACCATTTTACTTTTTTATTTTGGTAATAATTTTAAGAAATCTTCACCACCCACTAAAAGCTCAGTTTCGTCATTTTAACAAGCACGACCAATCATAGTTTACAATCTCATACAGGTTATTTTTTGGAGCTGTGCATCATATTATGGTTTAAAATAGGGGTACAAAAAATAGTATACGGTCGAAATAATTCTAGTGGGGGACGATAGTGACGGTCTTATTTTTAATGAATTGTTAACTTGACTACAACGGAATTTCCCATTAAATAGAATATTGTAAAGCTTATCAATTAATGAAGATGCTCTTTATTACTGGACGTCAAAAGGTCACCGGGGCAAACCATTCAAGCATGACTCAAAAGGTACTGTCCAAAAATAATATGCTTTACAATTTGTGAGCTGCGAATTTAGGATAACACTCTGAACACTCAACTGTTGTTTTGAATTCACATTCTCACTACAACTTTTTTTTGATAATACATCACACATGTCAGTCCAATAAAGGCCATCAATCAATCAACAATCAGCGTCCGGAGGCTAGCACTGGACATTTTTGCTAAGCGCAGCCCCCTTTGTTACGTAGGTACAGCTGCAAGATATCACCTTTTTTTTAATATGTTGTACGTAGTAATCTGTGCCAATAAATGTTTTTTCTTTCTCTCTTCTTTTCCATCCACACCATTACGAGTAACGTTAGTGTATTCTAAGCCCCAAAGGATATTTATTGTTATGTTAAGAATTTTCGCGGATTCAATTTACTCACTCGACACATCTGCCTTCGGGTTGAAGTGTTCAGTGGATGCGAGCAGGTTGAAATGCGGCGGGATGTTCTTCTGGAATGCGTTCAACATCCAGCTGTCTAGCTGCTCCTTGCTCGTCGTTTTGAAGCCGAGAGTCTGAATATGTAAATTTTTATTAATTTATAGTCTTTCGATGAACACAGTCTACGACTTTAGATAATTGATGATGGAGTTAGAGATGACACTGAGTTTTATAGCTGATACACTATTTATGAATTGAGGTTTGATAAAGTTAGCTTTGTAATAAGCCAGTTAAAAAACACAATCCACAATTCTACTTTTTTGATTCAAAGTCAAATTATTTTATCTATATATATATACTTATAATATTATACTAATAATACTTCATCACGCCGAAACTACTGAATGCATTTAATTGAAACTTGTTATGATTTGAGTTCATCGTACGAGGTAGGACATAGGCTACTTTTCATCCCGAAAAATGAAAGGGTTCCCGTAGGTTACTAGACGGAGTTTATATGATGGGTTAAAATTGAGAATACTTTTTAACCCGAAAAAATAAATAGCTCCTGCGGGATAATGTCCCAAATTCTGTAAATTAAAGATATTTTGTAATTTTTTTTGGGGGTCGTTCTATATTCAATACTTAAGCCAAAACTACATTTTTAATTTATGTTTTTCTGTCTGGCTGTCCGTCTGTCTGTCTGTACCTTGGCAGTGCACCACGCCAAAAATACGTAATGAATTCAAATGAAATTTGGTATGATTTGAGTTCACACTTCGAGATAGGACATTGGATACTTTTCATCCTGAAAAAATTAAGTGTTCCTGCAGGATAGGGGTGGAAAATTATTTAAAAGAACACTAAGCACGCTGAAACTATTGGACGGATGTTGATGCAACTTGGCACAGACATACTTTATAAGATAGGTGAAAATTATGGATACATTTTGTCCCGAAAAAATAAAGGGTTCCTGTGGGATATGGGTCCAAATTCTGTACATTATAGATAAAGTGTTATTTTTTTATGATACTCCTTATTCTATTATGAAGCCTAAACTGTATGTTTTTCATTTTTATCTGTATGTCTGTCAGCCGCGCATCACGCCGCCGGAACTACTGGATGAATTCAAAAGAAACTTGGTATGATTTGAGTTCGTACTACCAGGTAGGACCACAGAATAAATAATAGTACAAGTATAGGACGTAGGATACTTTACATATCGAACAATTTATGGGTTATTATTTAGGGGTTGAAACTTATTTAAAGGACACGTACCACGCTGAAAGTAATGGACGGGTTTTGATGCAACTTGGCACTGTCTTAAGTTATATGATGGGTTAAAATTGAGGACACATTTTATCCCGAATAAGTAAAGGGTTTCTGCGCGATATGGGTCCAAAGTTATGTTAATATTTAAGTAATAAAAAATATTTTTTGGGTGGTTCTCTATATTCGATACTGAAGCCAAACTGTTTTACTTTTTAATTTTGTCTGTCTGTTTGTCCGTATCTTGACCGCGCATCGCACCCAAACTACTAAATGAATTCAAATGAAAAAAATGCTATTGGGTGCTTAAAAAAGGTATTGAACAATATTTTTTTTGTTAATCGTGTCTTTCTTTCTGTTTGTCTGTATGTTTGTTTGTTCACGCATCACGTAAAAATTACGCGACCGATTGCAATGTGGTTTTCATTGTTAGATAGCTTAGGGTTTGATTTAAATCTGATGTAATCGGTATCTCAATCCGGTGAGTTAGAAGCCGAGCAAGTGATAAAGTATTTTTGACGGCTGAAGAAATTTTGTTCAAATGTTGGTATATTGGTCATGGAATTATGGTTAATATGGTACTTTGAACCTACAGAAAAGAACACGCGTGCGAAGCCGCGGGTACAGCTAGTTGTAGATAAGCCAATATAATAGGACTTTTTCAAGTCAATATTAACATCTCATGAACAACAATAAACATAAACAATAAACAAACATAAAATATTATAAAAAAAAAACAAATCAATAATACTTTGGTAAACTAAGTATGCTATGAGTTTGAATAGGAAATTTCCCTTTCATGTGCCAACAGAGTTAAATCTCCCACTGGAAAAGGAAGTACCCTTCTGACTCTACCGGTGCTTCGTAAATATGCCCGTTACAGAAAAGAGCATCAAGAAACTCTACGGGGATGTCTTTTTTCCATATTTGTTAATTCTTTATAATTTTTTCAAATGTCAGAAATTATAATTAAACATAAATGTAAATTACAAATATAAAAGTGACAATGAGATGTCCAATGATTGAGCTTGATATTAAGATGTGTCGTTATGATATTTACCTGGCACATAAACTCGAGTGGATGATCAGAGGCCCTCAGCAGCTGGTCTAGTTCGCGCAGCCTGCTCTCGCACTTGATCTGCCGCCGGCCGAGCGACTGCCCGTTCTTGCTGACTCGCACCCACACTAGCATTGAAACATCTAGGCAGGATTCTGAGGAACAAACACAACCAAATTTAAAAAATAAAATAAAAAAAAAACTAATTTAGTTTTTCCAATTTAGTTTCATATATCTTTGTTTGATTTGGTTTTTCTTCGTTTATTATATTCAGATATAGCTCAATATTCTAAGAATCTCTCTACAAATCATGTCAGTGTATATTTTTACATGTCTTGGAGTTATATTTTAATTTAACATATTAACTCTGATAGTTCAAAAATTTCGCGCTCGCTTTAATACCCACACTGATAGAAATAACTCAAACTTATCCCGCTCACTACTCTTGCGCTTATTTTGTCCTGAAATGTTATGATATAAATATCTCTATAAATAAATGGACCCGCCGTTAGGTAACATCTAGTATAATTTTCCCCATCCAGGCTAGATTTGAGTGTCTGACCACACTCCCCCTGATTCGAAGGCTGGATCCGCCCTTGACAGCACTTGTAGGTACATATACGAACAAAATTACTCAAATTTTATAATCAAATATTAAATTGAAAGTGTTTTATTGTTCAGTGACTTTTGTCGCTGACTGACTTGACTACTAAACAGATTAGTTAAGATTTTTTTAGCTCGTGCATTTGCAGACTAAAGGGACATGATTCCCAGTGTTGACGGGCTTGAGTTAAAATAACTAGACTGTCAAATGACCTCTTTGTTGTACTTAGTTAATTCCGCCCACTAGAGGTTAAGCTAAATTTACACGTAAAATATTTCAAAACTAGTTACCTGGTATGTCAAACTGCAGAGTGTATGGGTTCCGCTTCTTGAACGTCGGTATGTGAATAACCTCGCCCTTCTTGTCCACCATTATTTTGATGCTGTCTTCGTCTCTGATAGGATCGTTGAGGAGAGCTATCACTCGACTTTGACCCTGACAGAATAAAATAAAGGTCGAATATTTATCCAATAAATAAGAAAGTTTAATGTGTGAACTTGTAAACTTGTCATTGAATGTGCATACTACAATATAAGAGACATACAGAGATTGCCTGCGTGGTTATTCCTCTGGCTTATGATTACCTAAAATACTAATACTCAAAATTCTTTCAGACGTCAAATGGTTTTTTATCAATTGCTCGACTTCTACTCATCGGATTGAAAACCGCATCGCAATCGGTTCAGTAGTTTTTTCGTAATACGCGAATAAACAAAAAGAAAGACCGTATTGAAAAAAAACTTGTTCAGTAGCTTATTAGCCAAGACCAATATTTTTTATTATCTTCTTTGTAAAGACTTTTTCTGACTTGGTGCCTTTTTAAGTATAAATGTACAAGTGCTACATTTAAACATTCTTTTTCTAAATAAAGTATGCGGAAATATTATTAACGGCCAACTTTGGAGTCGTAGGTACAAACGTATAAATCGTACAAAGTTACCAGAAGTGGGAAGAAGTGGAAGTCGTTTATCAGAAGTGGGATTAACCCCCCAAATGTCCCGTGACACAGACGGCGCATGGCACCCATGCGCACGCGCGTAGTGTTCACGTGTGGACACTGCAGCTAAAAAACAGTGTGAAAGATGATTTTTTCCACATTAACTTACAATTTTAACTTTCTTTGGCACGATCGAGAAGCTGGTCTTATCAGTGGCTGTGTCCTTGCAGTCTTTGGTCCTCAGGATCCCCACAGCGGCCGTGAGGAAAGTGTCCACGAATGATGTGTCCTTCTCTCTTACTGACATCATGTGCCACTGGTCGATTGTGGGGTACTCTGGAACAAGTATATAATTAGTATAGATAATAATATCAGATAGGGTGATCTGAATATTACAAATGCACAAGTTCGTGAGTAGGTTTGTTTATTAATCAGCGCTGAAACGGCGGATTTCTATGAAGTTTGATATATGGATACTTTAGGTCCTGGACCTGGAATAACTGTATAACACATAGGATACTTTTCATCTACCTCATAATCAATCCACGCAGAACTTTACCATAAAGACCACCATTCATAAACGACCTACTCTTGTGTGAGGAAGTGCGATCTCTCTTAAAACCTATGGGTATTTTGTTGTTAAAAGCCTCCGAGTAAGTACTAAAATAACTTAGTTTGTTTAGTTAGTTTTTAACAACAAAATACCCAATCGATTCTATTTCCCGCTCACGTAACAAATAAAAAAATGTTTTCTCATAAATCGAGTACTAAAATATATAGAATCGATTGCTTTTTCAAAACTATGGAACCAATAAATAATAAGGACCAATAATTGCAAATGAAAGTATTATTGAAAATGTTGGTGTGATTACAGGATGTCATATTCGATATCGATTTCCAGCACACAAAAGATTCAGAAAAAATAAACAAGAAACAAAAAATAAAAATAAATTGAGGACATGGCTACTTATACGTAATTTCTCTATTTCTCGGTTTCAGATTTGGCGATACAATGCCATCTCAATAAAAATGCCCTGTAAATAAAAAAATGAGCCGTCGTGGGACACCTGGCAGATGTGTAAACATTAAAAATAACTAATACAACGAGCAACGTTTTGCACCGCGTGCTCTCTCATTGGTCAATTGTGAATCAGCAACTCTTATACTTATTCTTCTTTATTCGTCATGTGATGGCTTATAACTTGAATATGGGCGAGCTGAGGTGGAAAGAGCCGATGAGCCACAAACGCTCGCGTCGCGGAACCGCTCGATCGCCACGCCCTGCTCGATCGCCACGCCAACAGTCGATGTTACCCGCGTACCGCGCCATTAGATGTTTACAAATAAATGAGCCTTCACGGGATGCATGGCAGACGAGAAACATCGAATATTGCCGAGCTGAGGCCGAAAGAGCCGTGAGCCACGAGAGGTGCGACCGCGCCCGTGGCGATCGATCGCCACGACAAGAGTCGGCCTTACTCCCGTACCGAGCCATTAGATGTTATGTTTCACATCAACAAGATAAATTAATCCTTACCTTCAGAATGGTTGCTGATTGCTTGGTTCTTCTCTACACCAAGTAGCATCACTAACATCTTGTCAGCTTTGAACAGGCCCTCACTGTTGATGTCTCTCTTCAGATCGGTCATTTTTGTTGAGAAATTTGGACATAGGATCAAGATCTGAAGTTGAGCTTTTGCTAACTTGTCTACTTTTTCTTGAGAGTCAGCTGATAAAAGTTCTTCTACTGTTACTGGCGTTACCCTGGAATATACATTTTATTATTAGCTTCCCGGTGTTCCAATGCTAGGCTCTTCTTAATTTCTTTTATGTATATATTTATTTTGCTACATCAAATACAAGTAAGTAAATAGGTATACCTATATAGAAATAAATAAAATAATAAACTTGCCTGTAATGATGTCTAGCTCTCTGAGACATGATTTTGTCAAAGCTGGCGACGAGGTAGTCGGACCAAAGGGCGCTCTCAGGAGATCCCGAACTCCAAAGAATGGCTATATCCTCCATTTCTACAACAAAACAACCCTTTGTTAAGGAAATACTTGTTAAGTTACACTTAAGTGCTTTCCGGAATATTCCTTGTTATTCGAATTTATCATGCCAAAGAAAACCAATAATTGGATTGGAAAGCATTCGGTTGAACGGACTTGCCTTCATAAGACATCTCTGATTAAATCTTGAAGGGATATTGGTCGTAGATACTTGAAGGGTATCAATAAAATCTGTCCTTGCGGTTGCTCTGAATTGAACCTATCTACTAAAGTGGTTTCCCGAATATTGATCGAGACCCATGACTTCGAGTAGGGTTGCGTATTATTATTGTCTAAAGATACATGACAATATTTGCGACAAGACATGTCACATCAGTTAAAGTATGTCTACTTATAATTATCATCACAAAGAACACACAGAGCACACTCTTGTTTCTACCCATAATGTAATTCATATCAGTGTATATGAAGATCAAATCCATCTCAAGATACGACTGACAAAATACCCAATTGAAAGGAAGTTGTCAAGGGATAATCAAGGCATGAACGATGTTGTTCACTTGATATCGAACGGAGGTCATTGGCTGGATCGAAGTTCACGGATCCAGCCCGTACGCAACATAAAGCTGTCCACATATGCCAGCAGATTTGATTCTTGTAAACTTTGCCTTGCACTGAAAAGGACGTCGAACTCTGTTTAGATAATTAACTGTTCCGAAATTAACAGTAGTTTGATTTTGCAAAAAGAATAGATACGTCTTATGGACGCCAATGCATTTAGTGTTTGAAAACCCACTTCAAATAAATTAACTTGCGCATGATGAACTAATCCATTCAACTCAGAGATATGAGACTGAACAACGCAACGACTGAAGTGACTACTTACTACCAGAGCGTGCACAACGCGGCCCACATCCAATAAAAAACTGTGACGATGCCCCAAAAACACACATTTATTTCTCTCAGAGCATGAATGAAAGCATGCGTTGGCTTTAAACTTTTTATGGCATGCAGCGCCATGCATACGCATCGCCGCTAACTAAATAATATGCTATGCACCGCGCGAGCGCCGGAAACCCGTACGCGTAAGTATAAACCCACCTCTGCCGCCAAATGAAGACTCGACTAAATGTAATATCCGTTTCCTAAATAGACAAACGTCTATCAGCGACGCCCGGAATAACTAAAGCCGATTAGATGCAGCGCGCCTTCGCTACAGGGGCTGAATATGATGCTCAAATTATGTGCCCGATTTTATATGGGTAACTCGAATAAGCCACGGATGTGCGATGTTTGAGTCAATTTAAAATTGCTCCAAGATATTCAGCGCAGGAATTCAATATCTGGTTCTTAACAAGCTTTAGCAGCACTGAAAGGAAATTGATAGTGATAACGTTAAATCAGATATGCTGAACTCCATTTTCAAGTTAATACGCATACAGCGGATGCTTTTCATAAGTCCACTTAAGCTATTTTTACCGCTCCAAGTAAATTGGACGTTACGCAAAGCTTCAGAGTGGAGTAGGTACTGGTGCCCGCACACTTACAGTACGTATTACTATTAATTATTCTGTGCTTATAGTGGGAGCGCAGGCCGCACCGCGGGTAGCCTCAATGCTTCATCGCTTACAGTTTTCAGTTCACTGCCCACTGACGTCTTTGATGTGCCGGCTGAAATATTGTAGCGCACTATTATGGCCCGCATGTTGTCAGGTACCTTTTTGATCTGGCGTTTTCTTGCCATTGTTAACTTTGTTTGGAACACTTTCCGTCGAGATGTAACGCGCACGGTTTACGTTAGCGTAAACTAGGAAGTTCTCGAATGCTCGTATTTTGGTACAATTTATTTCGTAACGATTTTAAAACGAACGTCTACCTAGTAGTAATACGCTCTATTGCTATGTCTATTTAACTTCTACTTTGTTGTTATTATATCTATCTACTTAAACTTATTATATAGCCAGTAACTACATAGGTAACAAAAAAGCTGTATCTACAATGAAGATAATAAAAACAAAATGTCCTAAATAAGCTAGGTACTGAACAAGAATATCCTACTAAAATGTTAAATACGAAAGTTTGTGAGCGAGTGAGAGAGTGTGTGTGTGTGTGTGTGTATGTTTGTCTATTTTTCATGCTGAAACAGCTTTACATATTTTGATAAAATTTGGTATGTAGATACTTTAGGTCCTGGAATAACTCATAGGATACTTTTCATCATCATCATCATCATCATCATCCACACGTGTGAAACCGCGAGCTTATTACACGACTGCCCAAAAAAAGGAGTGTTATGTTTTTAGCATTCATGTATGTTTGTATGTGAGTTTCTTTATTCCACCATAACTTTTAAATGCTTCAACAGATTTAGACGTATGGGGTATCGATAGAATCCTTACTTACCCCCGTGTAACATAGGCTATATTATTTTTTGGAAAATTTTAATTTGGCAGCTGTATTGCTCCAAATACAAAGGAGCAAAAACCTTCCGATTTTACAATATGGATATCAAATTGAAGGCCTTGATAAGCACATTCCAACAGTATATAATTTATTGGCATAAGTTCTTTTGTGTCAGGGCAGGCATGATTTTTTAGCTTTTAAGCTAGTTATTATTTTATCATTTTTAAACGGTGTCTGCTGTGTTATCGCCTCACGTAATAACTACTCGGTCGATTGAAATACGGTTTTCACTGTTGGATAGCTTAAGATTAGTCTTCAAAGCTGATATCCGTACTCATTCTTCATCTCAATGCTACGTAGAGTAGAAGCCGATACTGATAAAAACTATTTGATGCTTGCATTTGGTAGCTAAACGAATTTTGGTAAGTATAGATACTTTATGTCCCGGAAATCCTGGAATATAGGATAAAAGTATTCTATATGTACTTTTATCATAGAAAATTTCCACGTGGACTAAGCCGCGAGGCGCAGCTAGTTCATAAATAAATAGATCCTACTGATCAAACTAAATTGGTAGACAATTATAAACATTTTCCATTAATTTTTTCATAATTTTTCTGGTTTTACTTTAACTATATAATAATTAAATTCGTCATTCAATTTCTGTTTACATGTTGTACCAATATTATGTCATAGAGTCAGAAATTAAAACAGAAGTCCATGCACCGACGCCAGCCGATGATTTTTCATTCCATTCCCAGAAGCTGCGTGACTAATTCGCTCTTGTTTTTAGAGTGTGGGCAGAAGGCGTGCCACAACTCATATTTTATTTACCTATTCACGTTGTGCGTCCACAATTAATTTTAACTTTATTTATCTGCGACCTAGATAACAGGAGGAAGTTATTGTCTGCCGTGAAAGGGGTTACGTAGTTATACCAAACAACTTCATTAGGCGCTGAGTACATATGTACTTACTGGCAGGCGCCTGAGCCATGATTCACAATATTAAATTAAACGTTATTTTACTTGGATTGTGACAGCTGGTTGGTGCTAAATCTTACGTTGGAGCTTAATTTTATTTATGTGGCAGCATTGTCCCGCACGTGACTTCATTTTTGATGTGTAGCTCTATAATCATCATCAGCCCACATTTTTCCACTGTTGGACGTAGGCCTCTCCTTGTGAACGTCTCTGAGCCTGATCTATGGCTCTCATCCAGCCCAACCAAGGCCGTAGCCAGCCCAGCCAATTGACTGGGGGGGGGGTTCGAGCTTGGAAGCAAACGGGGGGGGGGGGGGGTGTTATTGTTTGGAAACACTGAAAACTCGTGGTGCTCGAAATTGTGGCACATGTTTCAGTTTTTTCGAAAAAACTATTTTATAGAAATGTCATGAGAGAGGAATTTGTAGAGAATTTAATGAGCTTCAATTTCATTAAATTAGCTTAAAATTGTTTGTCTACGCCTCATAGTTCCCTCAAAAAAAAGGAAATAGTAAAACATCTGATTTTAGGGAATTGAAAGTAAAGATAGTTTTTTCGAAAAAACTGAAACAAGTGTCAGTTTTCAAACACCGCTGTAGCTCCACAGAGGTTTCAGTGTTGCTTACTTGGATATAAAAACTACTCTCGCTCATGGGTCCTAATAATATACAAATTGTAAACATTATTTGGTAAAGACTTTATTCTACTGTCTCTCTTAATAAAAATCACCAAAAAATATAGAATTTCCATGTTGTTTCCACTTTACATTAAATATTAGCAATTTTATATTAAATATCGAGCTCCACTTTTTCCGTGTAAGGCATTTCGGGGGGGGGGGGGGGGTTGAACCCCCAAAACCCCCCCCCCCCCCCCCCTTGACTACGGCCTTGAGCCCAACCCTATAGTATGATATCAGATTTCGACAGAAAAAGTCGTTTGCACATGCATTCAACCGGTGAACGGGTGTAAAATGTATTTTATACTATTGATCAAAGCACGGTAGAGATTAGGTAAATATTACCATTTAAACAACATCAATACTTTCTTACCCTTAGGTTACCATAACAGTCTTAAAAATTTACAACTAGCTAATTAAAACGCTTTATTAGCCTTTTAATATTCCAAACGAAACTTTACCTACGTCTTGTACTATTATTTATTCTATGCCTACGTGCAGTCTTGGTAATTTATTAATATGAATCTACCTTGTCCAGCCCGGAGCAACATTAATTATGTTATGCATGAAACGAGCTCTGTCAGCGAGACACATGATCACAACACAAAACGAAACAAAACTTGTGTAAGTTTCCATCCGCTCGTAGTGCTTTTACGGCAACACTCCACTAATTTTTCTTCTGAGCTGGGGCCTAATTCTCTAATTTTAAGACGCCAATTCCACGCAGGCGGCGTGGAATTGGCGTGGAATTGGCGTCTTAAAATTAGAAAATTAGGCCCCAGAGCGGTAGAAAGTGTAGAAATCGCGCTTACCTATGATAGTTTTTTCAGGACATGCAATTTTACTAATACATTTCTGGAAATCGAAGTTATAAAATGGCCGTGTTCTCTTTTCAGGGTAATTTAGGTGGCTTATACGTTTTAAAACTCTATTTATGTAATTCTAATATCTATTTAGATGATGAAATTAAAGAACCAAAAACTTAAATGTAAGAATAATAATAATCTTAAATGGATGTCTGATTGTCTAGTTTTGTATAAGGTTGTCACTGGGGGTTCCCGAGGGTTGGTCCACCGCCTCAAGAGGACTACCTACTCGCAGAAGATCATGTATAGAGTAACTGGTTCTAAGTCGATAAACACTAGAAATTTATAGAAATTGCTACATTTTGTAGCACAGAACAACATAAATAAAACTGTGCTCTTATATCAGTTTAAGACAGTTTAAGACCTTTTATCTTCAATTATAATTATGAAACTTTAAGCTGCTTGTTTTAGATTATAAAAAGCCTAAGTATTAATTTGGCTTAAGTAGAATTTGTATACTTTTTCTATTTTAGGAATTTATTAGGAGGTCTAGATTGTACCAGGCGGGACGACCGAATGTTTTAAATGTACGAATGCAAGAACAAGCCCAAATTAAGAAAAACATCCATGCCACAGACAGACAAACACTAAAACACACGCGAAATTTAGAACACCCTTCTCTTTTTGCGTCGGAGGTTAAAAATAAAGGCTTCGATAGAATTATTTGAATTTGAGAATGGAAGTGTGAAAAATGTGTGTGGACAAAGCATAGTGATAAATTGTGAAATGAGGTAACTAAGTAGTAAGGTAAAGAAAAAGCACGACTGCCCTATCAAAAACAATTAACTTATAATCTAAGAGGTGCAATGACAGGTTATCTCTCGGGATGTAAGGAGTATAACGTTTTTTTTTTTGTATGTTGTCTTGATTTTGTTGGTCTAACATCCAAATCTTTTCGGGAATTTAAAAGTTATGGTGGAATAAAGAAACTCACTCCGCCGTCTACTCCATGTTCTTCCATTACTGTCCATCCAAAAGTTGTCTGGAAGAGATAGCTCTTAGCGATAAGACATTGTACTTATTTTAGAGAAATTATTTATGTGTAGTAATATCTTCTTAGTACAATAACTTTTTATCTATCTCACATACACATACATGAATCGTAAAAACATTACACTTCTTTTTTGGACAGTCGTGTAAAAAAGGATGAATTCGTCACAAGGTTATTCTAGAATAGGAATAAGGTATTGATATTTATCTTCTATCTATCTATCTATCTATCTATCTATCTGTCTATCTATACTTATAATAAAGCAATAAGGACGAAAAAGTTTGCACAAAGAAGATAATTAAAAAAAATATGGTCTTGGGTACTTAAAATAAGCTACCGAACAAGTATATAACATTTTTAAAAATCGTATGTGTCTGTTTGTTAGTTTGTCAGTATGTTTGTACGCGCATCACGTAAAAACTACAGCAGTGCGAGCATGGATCTTATCGATCGATAACATTACCGATTTTTTTTAATCAAGTTTGACGTTAATATTCTATAATACGAGTTCGGTAGCACGGAACGTACTTTATCGACAACGACATAAATTCGATAAATCATATTTAATATATAGATTTATATCGACAAAAGGAAGCATGAATCTTATTTTTAACAATTGTCGATATAATGTCGGTAATTTTGCCGAATTTATCGAATTTTATCAGCTTCCCAAAGTTACACGACAAACTTTTTTTTTTGTAAATTCCTTTTCGGATTATAAGCCAAAACGTGGAGGTGTCAGAACATCGTGAGGCAAGTTTCAGGGATGCCAATGATCCTTTCGATCTGGAAGAACAGCATTTTAAGATTCTTTTTAGAATTTATAAGGAAATTGCCCTCGCCCTCATTCAAGATGTTGAGGGCGTTTGTGAAGGAGTCGATCTAATGTACTGCCTGCGTATGTTGTAGTATCTACTTTACATAATAATACCAAAATACTTAGTTACATTTTTCCTATTTCCAGAAATTATCTTTTGTTGTGATTGTGTCTAATGCTCTAATTATTATGGTACCTAGTAGGTACTCAGTCTAAAAAACTACTTGTATAATCATTGTTGTAGGTTCTATCAGCTGTACGCTTTTTACCGAGGGCAGTTGCACCAACGATGCATCGGCCAGGAATATAATATAGCACTAGGACAGCACACTGTCAGACTTATCAGGGAGGTGTCTCAAGCAATTGTGCAACGAGTTATGGCTATGGTGTGGCTATACTTTAGGTTAGGTTCAAGGAATATACTACTTTATGTTAGTTAGGTAGAATTCTAAATGACAGAAGTTTCTCCGTTTTAACTTAATATAATAAAAATCTGCCAAATTGTGTCGAAAAATAATTTTTAGACTATTAGTCGTCTATCTGATATATGGTATAGTCAACGAGTTGCCATTTTTTAAATCGATAAACTCAGGACGTGTTATCGAATCAATAAAATTTACAGAGAGGCTAAATCTATGCTACCGCATTTTGATAAAAAAAGAACTGTTTACCGATCATTAAATATATCGAATTTTATCGATCGATAAGATCCATGCTCGCACTGCTCGACCGATTGCGATGCCGTTTTCACTGTTGGATAGCTTAGAGTTTTTCTTAAAAACTAGTGTACTTGGTATCTCAATCCGATCAGTAAAAGACGAGCAATCGCTAAAAAAAAATTGACAGCTGAAGTAATTTTGACCAAATGTTGGTATATTGGTATTTTAGGTCTTGGAATGGTACATATAGTACTTTTAACCTAGAGAAATGACCAGACGTGCGAAGCTGCTGGTACAGTTAGTAGTATTATAATAAACATGATCAGTGCCAGGGTGCTTTTAGGGGTTTCCATGTTCGTTTTACATCTGTGTGCCTACTTATCTGATATCTCTTCTGTCTGAATGTAATAACAACCCAGAACATTAAGCCTGGTTAATAAACCCAGAACTTGATCTTAGCCTCGGGCCTTTAGCTTTGTATTTTCGTCACCGGTGATAAAAAAATGTTCTCTCTTATCTCCCTGTTGTTAGAAATCACAAATTACAGTTTCTGAATGTTTCGACAATGTTCAGTATTGTCAGCGGGTCAACCTTGTATTTCGGTTGGGCCGATAAACAGTCCTGGTACAATGTGTTTGGCTCGACTCAAGATGCGCGATGTTACCAGTTGAAACAAAGCTTTAATTTAATAGAGTACCAAAATTAATGATACCTTATCATGTCTGTATTTCTAAGAAAGGACGTTACTTGATAAATGACAATGTTGTCTTGATGGGATAGGGTCACCTATATGCTGTAGATGTTGTTGTTTTATTTTTCTTTGTCTAAATCGATAGTCGTAGATTACTACGACTATCGATTTACGTTAATGATATTATTACGGATATTTGAGAAGAGCAAACAAACATTTGTCATGAGTTTAAAAGAACATTAAATTGTTTCGGTACAAAAAACACAGATTGCGTTAAAAGTAAAGAAGTGACACAAGCTCTACAATGAGTCAGTTTACCAAAATTTCCATACAAATGTGTCAATAAAAGTCTATAAACCTAAAATCCCGTCTCTAATGATGTCGTGACCTGTATTTGTAAACTTAAATGTAAAGTTTCTTCATTGGTGTCCAACACCATTAGAAATATACGATCTGTGGGAGCCTGCCCTCGCAGGGAATACTGAACGCAACTTATACGAGGCGTTCACACATTTACATTCTTACCGCGAGTACATTACGGGAGTTGCTTCGATGCATGTAAATCACAACATGTTTATTCAGACATACATGCCATCCTGCATCGGTAATGGACTCCTGTCGACCAAGTAGAGCTCCATGCGTTACCGTAACAGTCACTATCGCTGCTTTAATCTGTTAGCAATAAAGCTGAAGGTGGTTTAAATATTTTTTCGGGAACGGTAAACCTTAATTTGGTGGTGTTGTACGGTGTTCCTTTGACATTGATTTTGGATGGGCCTGGACATCACCGAATTACAAAGTGTGACGCTCCGATGCTGCGAAGGCCACTGCAGACGTCCACGGCGATGACAATGGCTTGTTATGTTAGGTACATAGGGCGCTAAAGCGTTGCTAGATACACATTGCCAAGCTTATTCTTTATTGTTAGGATTTGACCGACCATAATTAAAAATTAATTGATTTATCTCTCTTGATACTGACGAGGAAAATGAGTTCCGAGTAATTACCAAATAGCGTAATTAAAGTAAGTAATCTAATTAGTGCAGTCTATTCCTGTGTTTTTTCATCATTAGTAAGTAGGTAAGTACTACTCAATATTATAATAAAATATGTAAACAGAAGCGAACGCTCTTGCTTTATGCTTATAAATTAAATAAAAGAACTCCTTATTTAAATGTATAAATATTACTGTTTTATTATCAAATAAAAAATCTTATTTGGACTTTATATTTCCAACCCAACATATTGCATCGGATGCAATAAAATAGTATCGAATAAAGTGTGTACTTTATCTACATAATAGCTATTAACAACCGGTCACGTTCGGAAGCTCAATATTTGCAAAAATATCACGCCTAAAGCCCCAAAAACTTTATAGAAACTTTAATACCGGATATTCACACGAACATAAAACACAAAAAAACAATAGAGCGGAACTATTAAAAAAACTCACTTGTGTCGGTCTCCATCCTGAATCCTCCAGAGTAATAACTAATTAGAGAAGGGGTAGGTTCGTCACGTTCCCGAGTCAGACGGCTGTCATTGCAGGCCGCACTAGAAAGCGCACTAAATAATACGCGAGCCCTGAGAAGTGTGACAGGGAGGAGTGTTCGCGAGCCGAGGATGCACGGCCGGTCGGCGCGGGCGACGCGGCCCGCCGAGTGCTGGCGTCAGGCGCGACGGCGCACGCGCACGCACTTCGCATACTAAAAGCTCGTCGCGACAAACGATAATCGCAATGGCCATCCATCCTTCGCGCCTAATCTCAAATTCGGACCCATCCGTAAATAAGCCTTATCGAAGCTATCGACCAAATAAACACAACACGTTCTGATTGTATTCCGAACATGTTTCGCGTTAGGTCTAATCGGCGATGCGTTACGTTTCCAGAAACGCGATAAGCGCGCCTTGATCTTGGTGGCTCGGTTATCGTAAACTTTTATGGCACTTTATTACCGCACATAATTGTGCCGTATATATCGATTATTGCGCAATTGTGATTTCGACTGTATTGTAAATCGATAAAGCGCACGTTTGAGATAAGTTTGTTGAAAGGCCAGAAGTCATGATCTGCCAGTATTGAATCAAAGTGCCGCACTACAAATTTTATTATTTGGCACTTCGGCGTGTGCGTCGGTATTGTCTTTCGGTTATCACTATCAGTGAGGGTCGAAGGTTGTCTTGGGCGCCCGGGTGCAACGATCTCTCCTATCTCTCTCTCTACGTCTCGATTGACTTGTTTATGGTCATTTATCACAATTGTTAACTTCCCATACATTATTACCTAATAATAGATTTTACTGCGTAAATTTCCTTTTTGACAGATAACAGACCCTGGTCATGTTTAGCTAGTATGTCGGCTTTGATAAATAACATGTCCTTTTTTATGGTACTACTTATAGTAAAAAACGCGTCAAAATTTTATTAGTTTGTCCGTGGCTCGTGCTTAGGATGGCCATTCAGAATGTTGATGTGCGAGAGGCCGTAAAACCCTAAACAAATATTATGTTCAAATATGCATCACAAAAAATATAACAAATGACAACACCGCGTGGAGTCCTAGACTAGAGGTTCGCGGACAATCTGTTTGCCACTTCTAGTATTTGTAGGACATCTTGATTTTAATTATAATAGTCCAAAAATACAGGCTTTGGACGCTTACTGCTAAAACAAATTCATAGGCCTGGTCATTTTACTTCTTTCGCCATTGGTGCGGAAGTTCTGGCAACTTAGCTGGACACGGAAGTGACTTCCCCGATTCCCGCGCCACCGCCTGTCGCTAAGGATCCGCCCGCGCGCCCGCCCACCAAATATTATCTTCATGGCCTTTGTGTTAGGATCATGCAGAACACATATTTACCAGATCTATCATAATTGTGTTGCTTACCTTTGAATGAGAAATTCTTAGGCCTTCGTCGTTTGACGCCTTCCTCCCCGCTGACCCTCGGTGCCGGCATTCTGGGAACCTCGCTGGGCACGGAAGTGACTTCCCCGGTTCCCGCGCCGCCTGTTGCCAAGTACCCGCCGACCGAGTGTCTCCGTCTGCCTTGGAGCGGAATCGTGTAGAAAACTTCCTCTCGCTCTTGCATACCTTCTGGGGTTGCCACTGTTGCGGAAATTTTGCCCTTCCTGTAATGGTTTTATTCTTGTTTAATGTCTACATTGGTATACCCGATGCTTCCGGTTAGAGTTTTTGTTTTATGGACTATTTCCAACATGAACTAGAAAACAAAACATAAGTTCAAAAACTAAAACCCGACTACAGTCGGATAAAAATAACATTTGACATTCTTGCTATGAAGACGAATCGATTGATACCTCGCTTGTCAAAATTGGACCAAGATTTAATTTGAACACATAACCCTTTCATTGCTTCGCCGTAGTCGGGTAAAAACATATACAATTACACTCTATACCTGAAGACCAATCGATTGATATCTCGCTTGTCAAAATAGGACCAATAGGGGCGAAGCCACATACCCACATAGGTACATTATATACATACATAGACTGTTAACCTCATTACTTTTCCCTTGCTTCACCGCACTCGGGTAATAAGTGTTACGAATATGAAAAAGGTGCAATTTAACTAAAAGTCCTGCTTTGATTCATACTGGTACTTCGTCTATTAGGTTATTTTGTGACTATCTTGGAATCTATTGTCTCATCAATAATTGAAGATATCCGTTAGGAACAAGAAGTAGGGAAAGGAATATGTCGCATATACAGATACACAGAAGTGCAATCACTATGTCCTCAGCAGTGATCTAAACACCTTCCTTCAAGGAGTTTCAGGGTCACTTTCCAAGTGAGTCAAACGACCGGCTGAAGTAGGTCAATGTAATAAAAAACCGGACAAGTGCGACGTGTGGAGAGGGTTCCGTACGATGAAATAATTCCACTAGACGAGAGATTTACCACGTTATTTCAATACCGTAGACTTCTTTAGGTTTTTCTGTATGAACAAGTAAATTTTAATTATATTTTTTTCAAAATTGTTGGCTCTGTTATTTCTTTCGGAGATATTCGGATTGTCAATTTTCATCTATTTTCTTAAACTATTTATTTAAAAATTATACAAAAATTGAGACCCTCACCAACAAGGCCTTTCATTTGATATGTCACAAACAGTTTGCAAAAAAAAAACAGATTTGCCTCTGAAAGTGACCTTATTTAAAATTCATTTACGTATTACTTACGTCCGTGTTTTGGACACAGAAATTCATAAGTGTACCTTTTAACTTAATCGGTCTAATATACTTTGAGCAAATTGGCTGTGACAGAAGGACAGACAGACACACGAGTGGTCCTATTAAGGATTCCGGTTCCGTTTTTGTCATTCGGACATACGGAACCCTAAAAAGATGAACATTTAACAAACATTTGGCGTGAGAGGACTTTTGATCCTTTAGGAAACAGGATCGCCAATCGACAGGAAAAAAGTTTTGTCTAAATTGGGCATTTTCTGGATGACTGTACATTTTATCCAAAATCTGTGAATTAAAAAATAAATAAAATAAATATATTCGGGACAATTGCACACCAACTAGGATACCCTGTAATATGGGCACTAGATAACGGATAAACATACATAAATACGAATATCACATCCATGACTCGGAAACAAACATTTCTGCTCATTTTCTATATTCTGGTAAAAATATCTCCAAAATTAACTTTTGGAGATATTTTAGGACTGTCTCGGAACGTTTTCCTGACAACGGTTAAGGTTTATTCGTACAAAATGTATGGGAAAAGTTTTGAGTGATTTCTGACTATTCTTGTATCTAACCTCAGTTGGCCCGGTAGAGAAAAAGTTTTTGTGTAAATTGGCCATTTACTCGCTGACTGTAATTTTTTTGATATCATGTTTATTTAGTACACTGAAAAAAATAGAAATAACTAAACATTTCCGCAGATGCTGCGCTCGCGCTTTTGATGGTCTGTTTTCGTGTTTGTGCAATTTTAAATTATGTTTTAGTTCTACTTGTACATCATAGAAATGCTTCGGAGGGCACGTTAAGCTGTCGGTCCCGGCTGTTATTGATTAATGTCCATGTTGGAGACCTTCGGTCGGCCTGACAAACTCTAGTTAGCACTACATCATACGACAAGAAAAACTTTAGAAATAGCCAAGAACTTTCACGCTCGCTTCCGTCACAACCTTGTATTCTTCATCTTTTAATAATGTAAAATTTTCTACTAGGGAAAACCTTACCATTATAGACATGCTTAGGTCGCGCCAATTGTTTTTTTTTGTAAATTTTCGTGAATTTTTATTGGTATTTTAGGTCCTGGTATAGCATATAAAGTACTTTAAACTAGAGAAATGACCATGCGTGCGAAGCCGCGGGCATCTGCTAGTACTTATAATAAAGCAATAAGAACGAATAAATCTGTACAAAAATGATAAATTAAAAAAAATGCTCTAGAGAACTTAAAAAAGCTACTGAACAAGAATATAATATTTTTTAAATTCGTGTCTGTCTGTTTGTTTGTTTGTCTGTCTGTATGTTTGTTCGCGCATCACGTAAAGACTACTGGACGGATTGCGGTGCGGTTTTCACTGTTGGCTATTCAACAACTAAAATAAGCGCGGAAATTTTGAGCTATATCCATCGGTGTAGGAATTAAACAATATTTTCAAATCATAAATACAAAAAATTTAAGAAACAAAAAGCGCGAGCGTAGCGAGCGCAAAAATATTGATCTATTTGTGTCCACAATTCTAACAACACAATTAAAATATATATCTGAATCACATAAACATAGGCATTGAAATGATCAAAATACACTACAACTCGAAAGTTTCGAGCTATTTATGTTTTTAGAACAAAACTGAATACCAAAGCACATGAAAATAATGGAAAAGAATCGCGAAAAGCGAACGAAGTAATCGTAAAAATGTTGAACACTTCTGCCAGTTAAATAGTTCTAAAAACATAACTCCAAATAATATTCAAATACTAAGTATTTAGTTCTACTACTATTTAGTTTTTAAGTCAAACCCTAAACTATTTTAGGGTTTGACTTAAAAACTGGGGTATTTGGTATCTCAATCCGATGATCAGAAACCGAGCAATCGATAAAATTATTTTTGACAGATGAAGGAATTCTGAACCAATGTTGGTATATTGGTATTTTAGGTCCTGGAATAGCACATAGAGTACTTTTAACCCTGAGAAATGTCAACGCGTGCGAAGCCGCGGGCACAGCTAGGGGATGGGGGGGGGGGGGTCACACTGTTATATCCAGTATAACAGTGTGACCAACCCCCTTCCCCCTTCCCCGGACTCGAAGGCTGGATCTGTCCCTGGCTACAATGCCCTTACTGCCCAATCTCTAAAATCCATCCTCAAGAATAAATTATTAAATGAATTGTGTTAAAATCCTGTCTTCCTCTCGACTCTAAGTAGGTTATTAATTTGTACACTAACAGGTTCAACAATGATGAAGATTACCACCTAAGTTCAACATTGTGGAATGCAAATAGATAATATGAATATGATGTGGTAGAGCACTTACTTGATTCTTGGGGCAGTAAACGTATGTCTCAGATCACCAGGCGCGCGGTCTCCCGGCCGCGGCTGTCCTTTCAAAAACGCCTCGGCTTGTTCGGGCTCCTTTGCAGACAATGACCTCAGCAGCGCTCTGAACTCCTTCCTCCGAGGGCTCTCTGGCTCTCTCCTTCTGGGCGAGCCGAGCGGCCGGATGCTGTCCGACCAGACTCGGCTCGGAGCGGATCGAGAACATGGCTCCGAAGAGGATTCAGCACTGTCTGGAACATCTTTATTTGGTAGCGCGAAGTATGATGGATTATCTGAAACAAAAGTAAGCAATTAGACATAAGGGCAAACATGTGTGTGATGAACATAAATGTTTGCTGCTGGGTCTTGGATGTTTGTGTTGTGTTGATGTATCCATGCCTCCCGCGCACGGGGAATCCTAGTGCGCCGTTATGAGTGTGTAAATATATACCTTTTATAACTTTTATTTACACAGACTCATTAAACTGCCTTGTTATAGCGGTTGCTAGTATTCTAAACCAATACCTGTGCCAATAATTGTTAACGCGCCCGCGGCACTTGTCACAGCGATACTTTCCTTTGCAAACTTAATGGTATACATTACTGCTACTGTACTGTTTACCTAATTTATTGATTTAGTCCATTTTTAAATTTTAAATAAAACATGATCATGGAACACTGTGCCTAAATGACTTGTAAAAGTATGTATTTTGTTGCCCACTTAAAAATAGAATAAATACTTTTTGAGTTTGAGTCTAATCTCAACCTCCCGGAAGAAGGATGTCAAAATTGTCCGAAACCTGGTCGGAATATTTACATACTCTATTATCCGTGTTTTTATAGCCGTTTTACATATATTTAAATATGAATCAAGCACTCACCAATTATTTTACCAATTAAATGTACTTCTTATACTCCCAATTTGCTGATGTCCTAAAAAATCTCAAATCAGTAGGATGTACAATTATTATCATTCAACTTGACACAGTCATATTTTATATGTTGGGTTTTGTATTAAGGATACATTTTATCCCGAAAAAAACAAGGGTTCCTGCGGGACCGGGTTCTAATAAATAGCTATACTTATAATAAAGCAATACGTACGAAAAAGTCTGTACAAAGAAGGTTAAAAAAAGTGGTCTAGAATCTTAGAAGATGGTCTTCTTCTAAGTCTAGGGTACTTAAAATAAGCTACTGAACAAGAATATTACATTTATTTAAAACGTGTATGTCTGTCTGTATGTTTGTTTGTTCGCACATCACGTAAAAAATACTGGACCGATTGCGATGCGGTTTACTGTTAGATAGGGTTTGACTTTAAAAACTCAAATGTTGGTATATTGGTGTTTTAGGTCCTGGAATAGCACATAGAGTACTTTTAACCTGGAGAAATGTCAACGCAAGCCGCGGGCACAGCTAGTCTCCAATAAGAATAAGAATTCATAGAACGCTGGTTCCATAACCAGCGTAACCATTAACCATTTAATCGAGATACATTGTACGCAACATTGAACAAGATATCAGTTAACAATGTATATATCTTTGTGAGGGCGGCTGGTCGCACGGTGTTACCGACCAACTGCCGCAGGAATTATTCAATAACACCAATGAACTAACGGATCTCGATTACGTCCAGCGCGGCCCGAGTGCTGCAACCTACTTTGAAGCCGGATAATGCGAATTGAAGGCAATCTTCACCTATTGTCTATCCTGTCTAGAACCACAGAGTACTCAACCATCTACTAGTCACACATAACCCTGCGTTCCTATACTAGTTCCCTGATCTGATAAATGATTCAACTACTTGGCATAGTAACGTGGTGGGATGCGAGAGATTTGATCTGGGAATCTGCTTGCATACTTTGCAAATATGGCCTATTTACAAGCAAATAGGGCAATCTTAACGTTAGATGCTTATGGTAAATAGTAGAGAATCATGACTTGTACCTACCTAAACTGTCTGACATAATTTGTATCTACTATTACTAGGCACTAGGTTTTGGTGGTTACTAGCTTTTGTAGATGTAGGCCTCTTACGCAAAAGTCTGCCTGGAGAAGTACTAAACCTTTGTTCGATATTCAACCGCGAAGCAGTAGTGTGTAAACATTTCATGTTTCAGTTTGAAGGGCAATGTTTCCAGCGAAATTACTGGGAAATAATACTTAAAAAACAATGTCTCAGGGTGACGAGCGCAGTGCAGTGACGCGCAAGATTTTACAACCAAAGTTCTGGATCGCACAGCAACCGTTATGTGCAAGCATGACGCTTACCATCATGCGAGCGACCTGCGAGTCTCGTCACCCAAAGGAATAAAAAAAGGTAAGTACATAACAGAGATGGAGCACACCCGTTATAGAATAGTCAATCATTCAGATTAATTTTATGAACACTATTACAATTACCTATTGCTAAAATTGGCACTTATAGAAAAGCAAGAACGCTGGTAGCCGAACGGTAGTAAGTGCATTCACAATCTTACTGCATCTGGTTCAAACCTCGACCATGCACCTATATTGATATGAGAATTTCAATGCCAACGTTCACTTAACGCTTAAAGAATCATGAGGAATCAGGCATGCCCAAGGACCTCAATAATCATACGATAGTTGTAAACCCATTCTGGACCAGCGTGGTGGGTTTTGGGCCATCTTCTCTCTCTCTCTCTCTCTCTCTCTCTCTCTCTCTCTCTCTCTCGTGCTTCCTGTAGCGCGAATGAGATAGCAAAACTTTGCTACACAAAGGCCTGATCGTCGCTGATTCTAAGGTCGAGTAGCTATTACCTGATTTGATATATGACACCAGTGGTACAGAATTTTTTTGCTTGCAATGTGGTGTACTTAGGATACATTATAATGATGATAATAATTATTAAATTCCCCATGTAGCATTAGCTCATAATATGGTCCAACTTATGGTCCCACAGCGTGATTAATATTAATAAAAATCAAAATCACAGAGAGCCACTAAAGTGTCTCGAATCTCCCTACTAATAACTTGGGTATAATATGAGCATTTTTTGTAAACCAGCCCGCATGTGCTGATCAATCTGATCATTATGCTCGGACCATTTCAGACAGTAGAACTGTCCCTGGGAACATGTGGTCCACAACAAAAACAGTCCATGGTGCCCTCGGACCAAACAATAACACATTAGGCAAAGTCACTAAGGTACGGTACGGGCCCTCAATATGTGACTATTAAGTACTGACAATGGATCGGTGCTAACAGTTATATTATCTTATATTTATTTTAATAAACCAGGACAGTGCTGACAGACTTGACAGTAATTGATGATGTTTTTTTTATTGAAAAATATTTGTTTAGTAAATTACTTCTTGATTTTTGCGATGTAAATGTCAAGGCGGTGATTGGGGACATCTTAATAGAGATTCTTTCGCTTGAATTCCTTCTATCTTTTATTTATTTGGCCCCTACTGCTGCTTGAGACGAACAATTTTCAAAGTTAGACAATCAGATGAAGGCGGGGTAGGCCTCTCAAATGTTTGTCCTGCTCATCCAGGTGCAATGTGAGCGGGAGATGTGATGCAGTCGATTTTAGATACATTTTGTGCTTTTCTAACGATATCTTAGTATATAAAAATCTATTAAAAAAGTGTTCGGTTATTTGATTCGATAAATAGGGCAATAAAAAAAATATTTAAAAAAAATATTCTGTCGCTGAAAATATCGAGAACAGCGATGCAATAAGTCATTTTCATGTGATAGTTCGTGTTTTTTTTCCAAGGATAGATACTAAGCCTTTTCTGAAAATTTTGTTCAGTTATTTAAAAAATATATATAAAGTTGTTTCAATAGCTATGTCGTTCTCGACGTTTTGCTATTCGTCTTTTTGCTGACCCCGCCTTAAGTGCAGAGTAGTTTTTATGTATTTTGATCGTACCTTCTGAATACTTTAGTATTTTTTTGTTTAATTTAGGTCTTGGTAGATTTCATGCTGTTCGACGCGAGGTTTTAGTTGTTGTCCATGATAATAAACAGAGTCAGTTAGATTAGTACTTAATAAAATAAGTACCAGATTTTTTAAATTATTGTTTAAGGCTAGTTTCCCTAAGATGCGGTAATGAGTATCGCCTACCTCCGCTAAAATTCCAGAGTAGTGTCGCCCAAAACTTTGAACAGTAAATTTTTATTACTGTAGTGCTACGAGAAATTTCGTAGCTGTAGTGCGACTGTATCGAACTGTGACCTTAGTTTTTAAGTATGGCATAATTATGCCCATTCATTGGATTTGGTACATAGTACAACAGTACACCTTTGACAAGCTATAGTCCCCGCGGTTTCCCTCGCGTGTATTATGATGATGGATGATGATGATGATGAAAAGTATCCTATGTGTTAATACAGGATAGAAGCTACCCTGGTACATAATTTCATCCAAATCCATTTAGTCGTTTGAGCTTGAAAGAGTAACAAACATACATACACACATTTTTAAAGATAGATGGCGTTAATCGGTTTGTATGCATTTTATGACGTTTTGTATGGATTGACAGTTCTAATGTATGGAGTTCTGCATCGCGCATATAAAATTTTCCTCTCGATAAGAGAGTATTTATTTTTAAAACTAAGCTCTCACGACCTATACGATAGGTGTACTGATTGGTCTGTTACGACAGTGGATACACTTCTCGGAACTTTAATATTGGTGAGATTGGTGTGATACTGAGTGGAATATAAGCTAAAGCAATTGGTACAATCCAAATAAACTAACTACCTAGTAACTATCCCTCTGATTTTAAAATATAAGATAATTAATTATTATTATGTTATATTAAAGTTACACGAATGAATAACGAGTAAACATAAATCCGTTTAGTTTCATAGAAACACTGTAATGCTGTTGTTATAAGAATTCTGACTGAATGACTTATTTTCAGTATATTCTGGGAATTCATTTTTCA
This sequence comes from Alsophila aescularia, assembly GCA_946251855.1. Classification (NCBI taxonomy): domain Eukaryota; kingdom Metazoa; phylum Arthropoda; class Insecta; order Lepidoptera; family Geometridae; genus Alsophila; species Alsophila aescularia. The sequence goes on from OX276383.1 coordinate 38,994,691, forward strand.
CTACTTCTCAGAAGATTGTAACGGTTAAGATGAGTTCCTTAGAACTTCATTACTTACATTTATAACGAATATTTTTACCTTACTGTATTAGCTAACACAAATAAGAATTATGTTACAAGAATAAATTCAATGTTTAAATTATATTATAATAGTAGTCAAATTTAGTTTCAAATAAAAAAAAGATGCTGATAAAATGTTATTGTCACGCGGTTTATTTGTATTCAATGCAGCACGAAAATACAGATATGGCAACGTTAGTAATTAGTATTCAAAATCAATACCTAGGTAGCCTAAAAAATGCATACTACTTCTCTATACTTGTATACAACGAATTTTATGCATGGCTTATCAACATCTCTCAACGAAGACGCGACGACGATGTTGATAATTATAATAATTTATAACTTCGATAAACAAGCAACTTAAGTATTTTAAGAATATTTTAACGTAGGAGCTTTCCGTTTAGCTTTCGATTTACATATCCAAATTAAGATGACAAAGAAATTTAAATGTGAAAGAAAAGGTTTTACGTTTAAAAATAACAAAAAAATGGACTCACTCGTAGCTCGGAGGCAATAGTCAAATTGAGGTCCCATTGTTCTACCACCAAAATAAAGTTCACAACACACGACACATCCCGTTGACTGCGCGGCGTGCTCTGCGCCTTGGCTTCGCTCGTTCGGCCTATCTCGACTCAAGCGCAGGTGGACCCAGCTTTACTAACAAACTGTTCCCTAAACTGTGGCTGTGCTATACAAACTACTATCGACACTGTAGCATTATTAAGTTTAGACGCACACGTGCGGGCTTTCATGAGGAAACAGGAGCTTGCAGGAAGCGTCTACGCGCCTTCAGTGCGGTGTCTACACGAGTCAAAACAGCGGACGTAGAATGCATCGGATTGACTCGACAGTCGTTCCTGTTTATTTCTTATCCGGTTTCTGTTGATTGGGACCATTAATACTAGCGATAAATTGAGTTCGTAGATTTTGCATTGTCATCAATTAAGTTACTTGGTTGTGCTCTGATGTGGTTTGGTTTCTGGCAGCAATCTGAGAAAATAACTAGGTATCTGAAGTTTTTTTTAAATTCTTTGCACACGCAGCGGACAAGGAGCATATAATTACACACGTCATTTCAAATTGAAAAATAGCATCTCAAATTCTGTCCTGCCCGTGCCTCGCAATCTGGCGACCCCAGAAAGCCTGCACCTTTTGACGCTATTGAACGAGAGCTAGATTAAATTTTAAGTGTTTATGCGAGATTGCGAGCACTACATCGGCTTCATGCGCGCATTTCAGAAGCACGGCCCACGTCAGTTTAATACCTACCAACTATTAGTTATTCTGCAGCTAGGCGTCAATGTTTGTAAATAAACCCCGAACGCTGTTGACACTGGTTCATTCATATTCGGTGCCGGCGGAACTGAGCCCGTAAAGGGTAACCCTGGCCAGAGCCGCTTTTAGAATAGGTTTACAATAACAGTGTTACAAGTCCAAAGATTTTATATACCTTATCGCCGGGGCGTGTTTAGTTATTTATGAGGAAATGCGGGCTGAAAATCGGGGTTACGAATTCCCTTGTTTTCTCCTTCAAAATGAACCCGTTTTTATTTTCTTTAAAATAATCACTAGAAAATCTTCTATGCATGCAAGTTTTGCTTTTCTTTAAAGTTTTTTTTTTATTAGTTTTTGTTTTCTGGCGCTCAAAATGAGGTAATTGTAATTATATTTGGAGGCGAAGGATCCTAGATTTCTTTATATTTTTTTTCCAAAATAGCGAATGAGGCATGATTGAGGTGAAGTACTATAAAAACAAAATGGATGTCAAGTGATTTTAACCCTTTACCACCTACCACCTATTTTTGACACACAACCACCTACCATACGTCTCAGAGACTCAGGAGTGAAATAACTTTCGTTTGTGAAATCTATGGCAAAATGGTTTGTTTTTGAATTAAAATCAATTTAAAGACAAATCAAAGTATTTATTAAAGCAAACAAGGCCTATATAAATCAACAATTTTTCTTAAAATCTCAATTTGTTTGAAACAACTCTTAATTGTAGCTTAAAAATATTCTTCTTCAAAAAACGAGATTCACAAAAATATTGGCATAGAACTTCTTAATTTCTTTTACTAAAAATATAATAATCAACAAGTATTATAAAATCTTAGTTTTGTCATTATAATCAAATTTTCAACAAAATTGCAGGTCTCAATCTTAGAGTTTTTCGCGACAGTGAATGCACATTTTGTTGGAGCATTCAATACAAATCGTTTTTCTTTTACATTCAGAACACATGCATTGTGTCCTGCGTTTCTTTTTAAGATCACATGTTGAGCAGTTTATTCGAACCGCCAATCTCTCTTCAAAACTGCTGCCGCCTGGTAGAGCTGGTGTAGTGGTATCATCGTTGCAGAGAAGGATGTGTCGAAGTGCGATTCTGATGTCACGCTGAATCTTCACATAATTTCTTCGACGCTCCATATGCGGTCTGGTGAGCTATTCGGCTAGCTTCTTTATAAACTTGAGCTGGCTCTAAATCTTTTGTCCATGGGCTTGGGCAGATAACTGACGACGTAGCAATTCGAGGCCAAAATATCGAGCAACCTATAAAAAAACTGCCAATGACGCGTTTGACCACTTGTGGCATAATTGAAGTACCTTTGGTCGAGTAGATCCACTCCAACTTTAGTTTGATTATAGAAAATTCTTGTTCTACAGATGAAACTGAAGATTGAGATAAAATAATTTCGGTATGCTCCACAGCAAGTGATTCTTCGCTTTCAGAATTCGATTTGCAGCTATCCTCTATTGCATGCTGTATTCCGATGTCAAATCTACATCGCTACATTCATCGTTGGGTTGGTTTTCTTCATCAGATGGATCTTGTTCCAACCAACAATCAATAATACCATAATTAGAAGTCATTTATATCTAAAACCCAATTTCAAAAAACGCACGCTACCACCTACCACCCGTCTCTTGGACGCACAACGACAGTTTTTTACTTACCAAAGACAAACGCGCGCACGTACAACCACAACAAGCGCTTGCGCGGTTCTGAGGGACGCGGAGGGAAGGTACAGGGACGAACAAGTTCCTACTTGTATCGGACGCCAAAATATCACAGATATTAACGATTGAAATTTTCCCGCGTCTGTGAGACTGATGGTAGGTGGTCAAGGGTTAATTTGTACACCCGTTTCATTTATAATTAAGAGATGAAAAATTGTTTAGCGAAAAATAAGATTGCCAACAGCATTATTTTCAAGACATGTTAGATAACTAACAATATTGTATCCTCTAACGAGCATTACCGACATGATCCGAGGCGTGCTAATTCATGAAACTCTAGTAGTAAACAGAAAACATACATGTAACTTTATATATTTTTATCATTCAACATCCATCGATTCCATTCAAAAACATTAGATACCTATAATTAAAAATAAGTAAGAACACACAATAAAATCGTCTAATTAAAAAACTGGCACGAATACGTCCGTAACTGATTGCCTTTACGTCATGCAGGCTTCTATCTCATATTCTCAGTCCGTTACTGAGATAGCAGTCAAAGGGATTCCTGTACCACAGAACAAACAATAGTACTTTGTACTCAGTAGAAACAGGGCCTTTTTGCGTCAAAGATGTCTTTGCGAGCATTAATTACGAACCGCGCGACGTTTAAATACCGTATTCGTTTAAATACAGTAAATGAAATTCCCGTCGAATTTTGGGATTTCTACGTCGAGCTAAAAGACAGGAGGTACGAAAGGGAAGGATTGATTAACGTTGTAATTCAGCAGTAGGTAAGGTAGGTTGCGTTGGAACTTGGACGTGATGTGGCATTTTATGGGAGAACCGGGAATCGTCACAAACATTTCCGAAAGATAGTAACTTTAAGTTGTTCTCATACAAATTTGGTGAAGATCTGATGAGGATCTTCGGCGTGATGAGCAGAATAGCTCCTCAAAATGCACTAACTAGCTCACTTTTAGGTTTCTTCCAGTGGAAGCAGCCCTTTACTATTAGGTAGGACCTAGGAATTGATGGAGCACCTTGATTATTAATGTTATTTTTACAATAAGGTAACTAGATGGGGTACTGTGCACCCCTAGATAGTTTGCAAAATGTTTGTGCTCGTGAGGTCTACAGCTCGCAGAGACACTAGTTATTTAGGGGGAACAAGAATCTCAATCTGTAACTCCAGTACAGTTTGTACCTACTCCAGTCAAATAAGCCAAAAGAAGGGTCAACCTCGGAATGTGAAAAAATAAGCTGGAAACTTGTTTAAACGTTTATTTTGGTATTCTTAAAGTTGTCTCAAAAGTCTAATAAAATCTCCTGTCTGCGTCTTTAGTTATTCAAGGTCAAAAGTTTACACAACTGTTAGAATGCCAAAATAAAGGTTTATACAAGTTTCCAGCTTATTATCTCTCATTCCGAGGTTTAACCCTGGAGGTTAATATACCGACTGGAGTATAGCGCCGGAAGTCCCTGAAGATGTCCAGCTTTCATTGTAGTTTTATGTCTTCGATCAAACAACCAACTCCTTTAAACGAAGTTCGTTGCTTGCTCGAAGTTTAATGTACATGTACATGCAGAATATCATTGAACATATTGCGATAAGGTGGCTTAAACGAACATGTTCAGAGACTTTTGTTGCTGACTGTACATGCTACTGCGCATTTTATTCATATTTTTAGGTACAAAGGTACAAAATTGGAATTCGTAGGTGTGCGCGAATAATACGAGGGGGGCGGGGGAGCATCTCGATCACATCAGCTTTCAAACACAAAAAACGCATAAAATCAGTCCATTCGTTTGGGAGCTCCGATCCTCAACCCTCCCCCTCCTCTTCCCCCTCTATTATAGCTAAGGATCATCTCGTTCACATCAGCTTTCAAACAGAAAAATCAGCATCAAAATCGGACCATTCGTTTGGGAGCTACGATCCTCACCACTCTCCCCCGCATTATAGCTAAGAATCATCTCGTTCACATCAGCTTTCAAACAGAAAAATCAGCATCAAAATCGGTCCATTCGTTTGTGAGCTACGATGCCACAGATAGACATACAGATACATACAGCGATACACAACTTAGAACACCCCTCTCTATGGAGTTCAAGTTTTTTTTTACAAAACTGCATTATACGAGTACGTGAACTTAGATGTAGCCTGAACACAAGAGACACCTACAATAGCATCTCTGCAGCACGCATGTCTAGATAATTCCCGGAGAGTATTGATTTCTAGAGCTCAGTCGTAGTTACGTACTCGTATTTACATTCGCCCGTGCCCGCTAGAAAACTTGAAGGTGAAAATGTGACATTACCCTCGGCTGGAGCCTGTGACCACAGATTCAGCAATAACACTTACAACATATAACCTTTACTCGCTCATCTTTAAGTATTTTGTGGTTCATTAGACTAATTAATGGCTTCGGCTTAACTGTATCCGACAACTCCAGATTTTGCATAACATACACCTACTTGTTTTTGAAAACATAAATAGGATAAGGTAATCCAAAGAAATATATTGCAATACTTTTTTTTTTCCTTTTCCTAGAGTACATTTTAAGTATGTACTCTAATTATATTACAATCTAGCCATCATTTAGGCTAATAAGTAATTTAAATTTAACTTAATCTGTTAGATTGAATATAACTAAGAATGTGTCCAATAACACTTTTCTTACAGTCTCTATTAAGGCGAAAACACTTTGTTCATGTGTTCGTTCAAGTGTACGTATAAAACGTAGCACTTGAACCACATTTCACTAATACTATAACACTAAACTAACTCGAACGGTTTTGTTCTTTTGAGTCTTCTCACTATGTCCGTGTGGTCGAGGAGCTGGATTGCCTCGACATTCACATGATGATGAAGTCTTTTTTCATGAGCTTCTGCATATTTCTTGACTACTTTATCAACGAACTCTACTTTAAGGTCCCGATGGAGATCGTCATTTCTTATGTACCAAGGTGCATTCACTATTTCCCTCAGTACTTTATTCTGGAAGCGTTGTATTGATAATATGTTGCTCTTTTTGGTGCAGTCCCACAGCTGTATACCATACGTCCACACTGGCATTAGGACTAGTTTATATAGTAAAAGTTTATTATGTGTTGACAGCGTAGCGTGTCTCCCAAGCAGCTAATACATTCTTTTAAACCGTAGTTCTAATTCTTCTTTTTTCTTCTTGACATGAGCTTTCCAGCGGAGCTTAGCGTCAAGCGTCATACCGAGGTACTTTACTGTATTCTCATAAGGGATTTGCTTATTATTAATAAATATTGGTGAATAATGATGCTTTTTGTAGCTAAAGTCTATATGGATTGATTTAGATTCATTCAGTTTAATTTTCCATTTTTTGGTTTAATTTTCCATTGCAATACTTGACAAAACACCTCACACAATGAAAGGGTGCGGTCATTTTGCGATTTTTGATTTCTTACGGCTTACATTTAATCACGCGAAAAGTATTGCAATTTTGTTTAAAGCTTCCAAAAATAAACTCAACTGTGAAACGACAGTGAAAATTCAGCGGTGCAGTCGCGCATGACAATATTACAATCTCGATGCTCTCTCGTGCCGTTCGTAAAATGAGCACCGTGTTGATGTCCTATTACCGAAGCGTCTAAATAATATCGAATGCTCATCAAGACGTATGAACAATATTATTTTTCAATTTTACAAGCATCTATGGGGGAGGGGGAGGACTAAGTTAGTGTATATATATTCTGTGACTAAGTTCAGAAATGATATTTTCCCGGCTGAGAATGTCCCGATAATTTTGTGGGTCTGAAATCTATAAACTTAGCTTAGCAAGAAAATGTATACCCATCTGTGATCTTTTTCGTTACGCATTGTTAAAATCGCAGTGGTTTGCATGCACCCTTTGAGATGGGCAAAGATCATCACACAATGGGAGTATACATACAGACGGTCGGCGACGTAGTGGCCGGCCGCAAAAGAGGTGGCGTGATGATCTATTCGCATTTCAATTCGATTGGCCCCAAGTAGCCGAAGATACGAATGTGTGGAAAGAGATGGGGGAGACCTTTGCCCAGCAGTAGTACATATCAGATTGACAAAAAGAAACAAAAAAAATTGTCAAAAAAAATCAGAAGCAACGTTGACTCGAAATTGCGGTCCAAAATTGATTTTGTGAGCAAATGATTTGGCAAATTTGTTGGTTGACCTAATTATTATTAGATCTAAAAGATCTAAAATACCAATATACCAACATTTGAAAAAAATAACTTTAATAGATTTAGTTTTTTAGCCGTTAAAAAGATTTTTAACAATTCTCATCGGATTGAGATACTAATTACGCCAGTTTTTAATTGATTCCCTAAGCTATCCAACAGTAAAAAACGCATCGCAATCGGACCATTAGTTTTTACGTGATGCGCGAACAAACAAACATACAGACAGACAGACATGTTTTAGATGAATGTTATATTCTTGTTTAGTAGCTTATTTTAATAACCTTGACCATTTTTTTTAAATCTTCTTTTTAGAGACTTTTTCGTACTTATTGCTTTAATATCATCATCATCATCAGGCCGTGTCAGTCAGTCCACTGCTGGACAGAGGCCTCTCCCAAAGCACGCCACTGAGCCCGATCGTCTCTTCTCTTCCAACTGCTGCCAGCCACTTTGCGTATATCGTCGCTCCACCTAGCTGGAAGGCGCCCTACACTACGTTTACCGAGTCGCGGTCTCCACTCAAGAACACGTCTACCCCAACGGTATAAGTCCTTCGACAGATATGACCAGCCCACTGCCACTTCAGCTTACTAATCTTAAGGGCTATGTCGATAACTTTGGTTCTCTGCCGGATCAACTCATTCCGGATACGATCTTTCAGAGAAACTCCAATCAAAGCCCTTTCCATAGCCGCTAAGCGACTTTAAATTGGTAGACTAGTCGTACCGTGAGTGTCCACGACTCGGCTCCGTATGTCATTACAGGTAGGACACACTGGTTGAAGACTTTTGTTTCAAAACTTTGTTTCAACTGGGCTGGGCAGCATTTGCAAAACTTCGTTGAGTCTTCAACCACACTGGTTGAAGACTTTTGTTTCAAAACTTTGCGGTATTGGCGACGAGAAGACTCAACGAAATTTTGCAAATGCTGCCCAGCCCAGTTGTATTCTTCTGCGGGGTCTCTCTTTCGAAGTTGTTTTTACCTAGTTGCAAAGTTTTCCCCAGATAAGCATAGTCCTGAACAACTTTGAGAGCAGTTCCGTTAATAGCAATTGGTTCCGGAATTGATAAGGTGGTCCGTTGAACATAACCTTGGTTTTGTCCAAGATCATCCGGAGACCAATGCGCTGAGACGAATCAGCTAGGCTGTCCAACATCTTTTGCAAGTCCTGCAACGTTTCTGCCACAATGACGATGTCATCCGCGAATTTCAATATAAGCTTTAATATAAGTATAGATATTTATTACTTGAAAATTCAGATAACTTTGGACCCCTATCCCGCAAAAAACACTTTACTTTTTCGGGACAAAAAGTATTCTCAATTTTTACCCACCTTAAACTATGGCTGTGTCAAGTTGCATCAAAATCCGTCCAGTAGTTTCAGCGTGATACGTGTTTTTATAAATAAGTTTCAACCAATATTCTGCGGGAAACCTTTAATTTTTCGGGATGAAATGTATCCAATGTAGTATGAACTCAAATCATACCAAGCTTCAGTTGAATTTACTCAGTAGTTTCGGCGTAATGCGCGCTCAAGATACAGACAGACTGACAAAAAAAACAGTTTTGGCTCCAAAATATTATTTTATTTTTTTAACTTCAAAATTAACGTAGCTTTGGACCCCTATACCACAGGAACTCTTTATTTTTTCAGGATAAAAAGTATTTTCAATTTTAACCCATCATTCAAACTATGACTGTGTAAAGTTGCATCAAAATCCGTCCAGTAGTTTCAGCGTGGTACGTGTCTTTTAAATAACTTTTAACCCCTATCCTGCAGGAACCGTTTAATTTTCATTTAAATTCAAATTTGGTTTAAATTCATTCAGCAGTTTTGGCGTGATGCGCGGCCAAGATACAGACAAAAGACTAAAATGAAAAAAAAAGTTTTTACTTCAATCGCGAATATGGAGAACACTCCAAATAAAAAAAACTCCAATGCAAAGAATTGGGCCTGTTACAGTTTTATTATAAGTATAGATATATATAGATAGATTTTTTTAAAAGCAATGTAAAACCAATTTAGAATTGACCGGTAGGTTTTATGTTTGATATTGTGGTAGGATTTGCTAAGCCAGATCAATTAACCCTTTACATTAATATTAAATGGTCAAAGTTTGATTCGATTACAATCACGACGTAGAATCCCTGAAATTCAATTATCAAAGGTCTATCAAACTTTAATCAGCAAAGCAATCAAAACTTCAAATTTTCGACTTCATATTTGAAACACCTACGAAGAGATGGCAAATGAGTCACCGAATTTAACTACATACAATTCTTCGCTATTTTCGAGCGACTTCAAGATCGAACCCCCAGTTAGTGGAAGTAAAAAAAATACACCAGATGTCGGGCGACTGTGTTTACTTGCATCTGGTGTAAAACAAAGGTTACTTTGTGCCACGAGTTAACTCAGGGCAGTGGGCAACAACAAGGAGTAATTTGTTTTTACTTAGGCACGAGACGGCACGAGGATGTTAGTAAGTAAATTAAGATTCCATTCCTTGAATTGTGTATTTATAACGTCTTTGGAGTAACACGTATCGTTATTTTTCTTTTCGTTTCTTTTCGTACATATATGTCCGCAATATAATTTAAAAAGTGTTGAAGTGTTTTTTGAGCTCGATCGCCTGCTCCCGCCATATTCAGGGTGTGGATTCGAATCCAACTTCTCCTAGGTCCACCTAGCTACCAGGCTGGTTCTTTGAGTTATGTGACCGGCCCGTCGCCACTTCAGCTTGCTAATTCTTTGAACTATGTCGGTTACTAAGGTAACCAACATAGCTCAAAGTAAAAGCGTAAAGGTAGAAATGTTTTTGTTTGACAAGCAAATGTTTTTTAATAATACATATGACAAATATTCGATGATTTTACGACACTCTCGGTTAAACAATGATGCCAAAGAACAATTACTTTACAATTTATTATTTTGACTTCTATTACAATTTGTTACGTGTACTGGACGACTACACGACATATTCGTTGCTTAAAGGTGTCTTAAAAACTATTATACTACATTTTAATGGTCTTAATCACAGTTATGCGATTTAAAAATAACGAACTTGGTACAAACTGGGTCCTTTTCTTCGGAAATGTGACGTCTATAAGTATTTTATTCAACTTTTTGATGTTGGAACCAAAACTTTGTATTTATCATTATACGACGTTTTTTTTTGCTACTTGGGTCATCAGCTTCTACTCGTAAACCTACATTATAGTTGTTTGTTGTTCAAAAGCCTGCCGTTGGGCACAAACTTGACCCTTTCTCCTTAATATCATTTGATTCGATGATAATAGGTCATGTAATCCAGTTCCAGTCTGATGATTTCATGAGACTTCAATTTTTACTATTGTCAAAAAGTGCATGGTCAACGGATCAAGAGACTTTTTGATTTGCCTAAATGACGGATATCTTCACGCTTGGATGACTATACTTTGGAACATAATGAATATGTTCTGCAGAAGCCACAAGATATACAAATAAATGGCTAAATCAGAGTTGATATTCGCGGTACATTCGCGAAATGCAGTTTATTTTAGCATAAAGCGCACGCTTATACGGTACAGGCAACTACAGAAAATATGTGAACAATTTAGGACTTTACCGCAATTAAAATTAAATCATTTGCTTACTCGAAGTGTATGGAGATGATACATCGAAAGTTTTGGGATGCGGTTCACAATCATGTCGTTGTGACTGTACACTGCGAGCTGACTGAAAATCCATAATTAGTCATCGCAATGTTCGAGGTAATATAACGAGGGAAAGACTTGTTTTTATTACAAAATATTTGCCATTTTTGTTGGGATTGAATTTCAGCGCTCGCTTCATATTTGAGTCAAATAACTCAGGCTCTCTGCCAAGTCCTTTTCAGTTCTTACGAAACACTTGCTTGCTTTTAAATGTAAAAGGTAAAAGCTCCGTACCTTCCGTAAGTTGCCGAATTTAATTCAGTCAGGTTATTAGACTGAGAGAAGTACGGTATATCACAAAATCAAGATTACTTTCAACAAGCCGCGCTGAAAAAGCGTGATGAACTGTGTATGATTTATTATTTTAGAGCAAGCCTAGTTCCGCAAGTGGAACCGTCACAACACTTATCTGGGGAAGGGATAAGGTAAGCGACTCGATTTACGATTGTTAGTAAACTAAACTTAATTGGCGAAACGTTAACTTCCTCTATAGGGCTAGTGTGAGTAGTGAGTAATACCTATTCATATGTAGGTCCGGTCCTTCGTTAATGCAAGTACCGTTATACAGTAAATTGGTCGGCAGACTCGGACGCAGGCGGAAGCAGCCAATTGTAAGCCAAGCCGGGAAGCAGCAGGAGATGTCTACAACATCGATACTAAGTGGACATTCAATGATAGGTATAAAGGAGTTGTAAATCTTCCTGGGAAACATTTCTTATTCTTATTCTTATTCGAGATGGGAGCAGTAAGGCCTGCACTGACGTCCCGCTTGGGGTGTTTTGTGCATTTCCCTCTGCCAGCCTCTACCCGAGCCATCCCAACTTCTTTATATAACGGAGTGTGGTCTTGGGTCGCTGGCACAAGTGCTCCATTGATAAAGATGGTGCAAATGAAGATTAAGATCCTGATAATGAAGATGGTATTGATAATTTGTGGCTAGGTCATTGTGACAAGTCATGGATTCCAGTAGTAATTCTTATTTGTTCCGTGGCCGGACAGTGCCGCAGCACATGCTCCACAGTCTCGTTCTCTTCCATGCAGCCGCGACACAGTGGACTATCTGTGGCTCCAGTTTTGTACTGATGATAGTTCAAGTCGCAGTGACCTGTAATAAGTCCTATTAAAAGGCGTAGGACAGGACTGTCCTACGCCTTTTAATAGGTTTATAAACAACTTACTGATGTAACTTGAGTAAGTTGTTTGTTATATTTCTATTAAGAGTTGGGAATGTGGTCTAGGCATGCTTACAGTCCGTTTTCCTGTCCCATAGTTTTTGTTGCTCACTTTCAGCGTGACGGCGCAATAGGTCTCGCACCTCCATCGCCGATGGTTTGCATAGACCCACTACGCCATCGTTCACCTGTTTGGGAAACATTTGTACGAGCATGTTCTTGCGGAACGTTTTTCATCCATCCACACCCATACTTACTAATATTATAAAAGCGAAAGTAACACTGTATGTAATCTGTAACCTTTTCATGACTAAAGGTCTGCGCACACCTTACGTCCCTGCGGCCGCGGCACACCGTAATGGCATCGCCGGGAAAAGTTTTCTTTAGGAAGGATAAGTGATATTGGTCTATACCGATCTCTACAGCTTCACCGGACTGGGGGACAGGCGTGAAAGCGTTCCGACACAATGTGTGACGCAGAAGGCGCACGCCAAAGATTACAAACTTTCGTGACCGGCTCAAGGACACACATGGGGTACGAACATCGACTATTAATCCAAAATTTGTTAAATCGTCATTAGGTACGAACATTGGCTTGGGCGGTCGCCTAGATTACGGGGATTGGACTAAACAAAATAGAGCCCGTTGATTGACTTTTGAAGACTGATTCGGAATACAACCTTCGAGAAGAATTCAGCAAGAAACTCGAAAGCGAATAACTGATTAAACAGTGTGATCCCCTGACGGGTTGTAAGAGGAGGTAGGTTTGGGCCTCGCGAAAATCTTGCGCGGCGCAGTCAACAAGCCGCGCATTGATGTGTAAGTAAATATTTTTAATGGAAAGTTATTATTGTTTCAAAAAGTATCATTTTCATTTTTAATAGTCTATTTTGATGACTGAAATTTTTCTACTTCCATAGATATTAATAATTAAAGCCAATAAAATAGTTTTTAATCTAGAAATTTTAAGTAACATGTCGTTAAAATGATGTTCATCAAAATTAATAATAGGCTTTTACTTACGAGTTCCTTCCGTACTGCAATATCGGCATTATTATCATTTCATAGAAATAAACAACAAACAGTTAATTAAAATAGAAAAATAAAGAAACAATAAAAATAAATAAAAGGAATAGGAAAGATAAATTAATTGAAATAACCGTAGCTACATTAGTAGGTAACAAATAGTTACGGTTTTCATATTATTAAAATTACTTTTCCTCAGTTAACATTTTTTTTTCTTTTTTAAATTATTTAATTTCATAGTGTTCCTTTAATTTAAGAAACTATGTTATTTAGAAAGAATTGATCCTTTTGAAAAACGATTGGAAAAAACCTCGTGCCGTACCGTACGTAGCATCCGACAATGGTTCGGAATAAAAACATTGGAAGAAATATTAGACTGCTGACTTTGATTTCAACATTGTAAGGCACCTGAAAGATCATGCGTTTAAACATTGTTGCTAAGTACTACATATATTTTATTTTCATCTACTGTTTACCCGATATCAGAGCAATATCCCATTGAATCAATCAGAAACCTCATCTAGTACATTCAATCGAATGCATTTCAATTGGATTCTATTCGCAATCAATTTTTCTGAATCATAAGATTTCTACTACAATATACTAATTCTGTCTAGTTTTAAACTCGGTGTATTGTAAACAAAAACTAATATCACTTTAAAGCTCATCGAAAAAAATAATTTATATCATACTTACTTATAATAAACAAGTAACAAGAAGTCTGTACAAAGTTAATAATAAAAAATGGCTTCAAGGACTCAGATTGAGTATAATATAAAGTTTTTTAAAATCATGTCTGTATGTAGGTAAAAACCGGAACAAAATCAGTTCAGTACTTTCTGAGACATTTCTGGACAGATAGACGACACTTTCGGTGCCTTTCTTTTATAATAAGTATGTAGTATTATGAATATTACCCATATATACTAATAATAAAGTAATAAGAACGAAAAAGTCTGCACAAAGGAGATAATAAAAAAAATGGTCTAGTCTACATAAAATAAGCTACCAACTGAACAAGAATATAACATTTTTGAACAACGATATACAAAATAATAAATTAAGTAAATTTATTCGTGGATTATCAATTAATAAACAGATTCCTCTAAATAAACTAAGATACCGCCAAAATATTTAAGTTTCAATAAATAATTATATACTATTTTAGTATTTTAAATTTAAATTGTGTCTGTTTGGTTGTTTGTTTTGTCTGTATGTTTGTTAGCACGTCACGTAATAACTACTGGTCCGATTGAAATGCGGTTTTCACTGTTTGATAACTTAGGTCTTGACTTAAAATCTGGTGTACTTCAATCCGATCAGTAGAAGGTGACCAATCGTAAAAAAACTTTTTGACGGCTGAAGGAACTATGATCTAATTTGTTATATTGATATTTTAGGTCCGGGAATAACACTTAAGGTACATTTAACCACGCGGGCAGTTTTATAAACTATGAAGGGAACCACAAACTCTTATCAGCCTCGTAACATTGTGAATGTATACTGTCACCAAATATGTATTTGACCTTAATTAGAGTTCATTGCCTCAAAGTTACAGAACCTTTATCAAAACAACCAAAGTAATTACTTAATCTGTGACTATAAACTTCTTAATAAATTTAAATTACCTACTTTGATCGAACTTCCTTTGACATAACTTAAATGTTAATTGAAACTGAAGGCAACTAAACTTGAAATCAATTAAGTAATGGATTATTTTATCTATATACTTATAATAAAACTGTAACGGGTCCAATTCTGTACATTGAAGATATTTTGATATTATTTTTTGGACCTTACTCTAGATTCGATACTGAAGCCAAAACTGTTCTTTTTTTCATTTTTGTCTGTCTGTCTGTCTGTCTGTCTGTCTGTCTGTCTGTCTGTCTGTCTGTCTGTCTGTATCTTGGCTAGGCATCACGCCGAAACTACTGAATGAATTTAAATGAAACTTGGTATGATTTGAGTTCATACTACGAGGTAGGACATAGGCTACTTTTCATCCCAAAAAATAAAAGGGTTCCCGCAGGATTGGGGTTGAAAGGTATTTCAAAAAACACTTACCACTCTAAAACTACTAGACGGATTTTGATGTAACTTGGCATAGTCATAGTTTATATAATGGGTTAAAATTGAGGATACCTTTTATCCCGAAAAAATAAAGAGTTCCTGCGGATAATGTCCCAAATTCTGTAAATTACATATTTTGTAAAAAAAAATGGGGGCCGTTTTATATTCAATACTCAAGCCAAAACTGTACATTTTTAATTTTTGTCTTTCTGTCTGTCTGTCCGTCTGGCTGTCTGCACCATGAAAGTGCATCACGCCGAAAATTTGGTATGATTTGAGTTCATACTTTGAGGTAGGACATAGGATACTTTCATCCCGGAAAATTAAAGGGTTCCTGCAGGATAGGCGTTGAAAGTTATTTAAAAGAACACGTATCACGCTGAAACTACTTGATGGATTTTGTTGAAACTTGGCACAGTCATAGTTTATATAATGGATAAAAATGGAGGATACTTTATATCCTAAAAAATAATGTTCCTTCGGGATAATGTCCAAAATTCTGTAAATTGAAGATATTATGTAATTTTTTTTGGAGGACGTTCTATGTTCAATACCAAAGCCAACACTGTATTTTTTTTTAATTTTTGTCAGTCTGTCTGTCTGTCCGTCTGTCTGTCTGTACCTTGGCAGCGCACCACGCCGAAATTACTTAATAAATTCAAATTAAATTTGGTATGATTTGAGTTCACACTTCGAGGTAGGACATTGGATACTTTTCATCCCGAAAAAATTAAGTGTTCCTGCAGGATAGGGGTGGAAAATTATTTAAAAGAACACTTAGCACGCTGAAACTATTGGACGGATGTTGATACAACTTGGCACAGACATAGTTTATAAGATAGGTGAAAATTATGGATACATTTTTTCCCGAAAAAATAAAAGGTTCCTGTGGGATATGGGTCCAAATTGTGTACATTAAAGATATAGTGTTTTTTTTTTTAAGTTACTTTATATTCGATTATGAAGCCTGTATCTTGTGTCTGTCAGTCTGTATCTTAGCCGCACATGACGCCGCCGGAACTACTGGATGAATTCAAAATAAACTTGGTATGATTTGAGGTCGTACTACGAGGTAGGACATAGGATACGAGTACTTTACATATCGAAAAATTTATGGGTTATTATTTAGGGGTTGAAACTTATTTAAAAGAACACGTACCACGCTGAAAGTAATGGAAGGGTTTTGACGCAACTTGGCACTGTCTTAAGTTATATGATGGGTTAAAATTGAAGACACGTTTTATCCCGAATAAGTAAAGGGTTTCTGCGAGATATGGGTCCAAAGTTATATTAATATTTAAGTAATTAAAATATTTTTTTGAGTTGTTCTCTATATTCGATACTGAAGCCAAACTGTTTCACTTTTTAATTTTGTCCGTCTGTTTGTCCGTATCTTGACCGCGCATCTCACCCAAACTACTAAATGAATTCAAATCAAAAAAATGCTCTTAGGTGCTTAAAAAAGGTATTGAACTTTTTTTTTTTAATCGTGTCTTTCTTTCTGTTTGGCTGTATGTTTGTTTGTTCATGCATCACGTAAAAACTACTGGACCGATTGCAATGCCGTTTGCATTGTTAGATAGCTTAGGGTTTGATTTTAATCAGGTGTAATTTGTATCTCAATCCGGCGAGTTAAAAGCCGAGCAATTGATAAAGTATTTTTGACGGCTGAAGAAATTTTATTCAAATGTTGGTATATTGGTCCTGGAATAGCACATTATGGTACTTTGAACCTAAAGAAAAGAACACGCGTGCGAAGCCACGGGTACAGCTATTTACCAAATAAAGTGAGAAAGTATCAGAAAAAAACAGGAGAAACCTAGCAATCAACCGATCTATTCCGATTTTAACTGTACATATCTCAACTGTACCACAGAATAAATAATAGTGCAAACTGTACATGTCTCAACTGTACATATCGGCCCTTTCCGCACAAGTTCAGCCATATTCAAGTTATAAGCCATCACATTTTATTTTTAATGTGCAAAATGTAAACACTCTGGGGTTCTGGGGTTATATACATTTGTTAATTTGTGCTTGTGAATAAATATATGAGCTGTAAAGTATCTACAAGCGCCTTTTATATCTTTTTCTCATAGAGGGGGATGATAAGTAGAGTGTATCACTCGGGCGCAAAATAATTTTCCCTCGGGCGACGTAAATTGAATCCCTCGCTACGTTCAGGATTCTACTTAAGAATCCTTCACTCCGCTATTCAAAATAGCATCCTCGCCGGCAAAATATTATTTCGCTCCCTAGTAATACAATCTACTATTTCAGATTAGAAGGATACTAGATACATAGTGCCAAGAGTAATCATTTTGAATAGGAAATTGTTATTATTATATAGTCTACTTTTAAGGCGGCGTGTTGGCAATCCATGTAATCTTATGAGACTGTGAGGCGAATCATTACGTTCCTTTGTGGACTTACAGGTTGTTAGGGAGATGGGGAGAGATCCCCTTGACCTCTCCTACTCGTCCTCCATAGCGCCGCGCCACCCTTGTTATAGAACATTTTTAATTTAGATAATGACAACCCTTGTCAAAGAACATTTCTTTATTTTGATAATGAGAAACAAAGCTGATGCTTTTAATTTATTTTCACAGTAATTTCGTTCTTAATTAACGTAGATTATTAATTAATTGCGTGACTTCGCGTACGTTTGTTCTTTTTTTGATAGAAGTTGTAGCAGATTTTAATGGTTCAAATTGTTAGGAAGTGTACATATGTACTTATTTTTTGGAAGACTAGGTATGGTGGCATATGGTTTTTTGTATTGGTTTAAAGACTAGCGTTTGATAACAATAATCACCTGATGCTAATGACTACCTGTATGTGGTCCTAATGTAAGCGAAGGTGTTGAACACTAAGTCTAAAATAGACTGCACAAGGCGTGCTGGGGACACCAGAAAAGGGCTGTTTTGATGTTCTACGAGGGTATAGCCTCTTAGCTAGGCAGACATCAGGGTGGTGATTCTCGGGCGCGTGAGATAAAAGTCACGAGACGAGATAACATCTAATCTCACGCCTTGCCGCTGAGAATCACCACATAGTGCTCTACCAAGGGTTTTAACTTTAACTATGTTTTCCATCATCGGAAGCTCATGCTCATCTCATATTTGCACGTTTGGTTGGTTTTAAATGCACGACCTTAAGCGCAGCGTCCGAGTCCGACCACGACTGTGGCGCATTTGGTAACTAATGCATCTGCCTTCTAAGCGGAGTGTCCCAGTTTCGAATACTAGGCTGGCATTTGTGTGATGAGCATAACTAGGTACATGTTTGTGCTTGGATGTTGGTGTGTTGATGTGTGTCCATGCCACCCGCAAAACAGGGAATCCTCGTGGGTAGGAGCGTGTAAAAGTTAAAATTACCCATTTGAATGGAATAGTTTAATTTAAACAAAATAAGCAGAACCGAAGAGCGTCCACGGATAATATCCATCCATGACGATAGCCAGACACCTGAGCCTTCAGATACTAAATATAAAGGTCATCGACCAGCCTGTAAGCGAACCAGGGATAACACGAAGTAGAATAATGTAGCTCATCGTAAAATATGATAAATAAATAGAGAGTTATGGTTTAAGGCAGGTTACTGTTGAGCTTACTTAAGCTTCACTGCACTGCTCTGTTACATTAAATTTCTCGAGGTTTTGAAAGAAAAATAAACGTATTCATGGGTGGAAAGGTAAGTTTTGAGTTTTCTGATGTTAAAGACCCCGTAATGGATTGCAACTACAAAAAGTCACCGAAACGATGCAGGGCAGGTTGAAAGTCACCGAAACGATGCAGGGCAGGTTGAAAGTCCTGGCTACGCATATTATTGAAAATATTTAATTTCAGTCAGATATAATGGAACAGTTTAATATCAGGTATGGAAAATGTGTAAGATATGTAGTAGCATTGAAAATGTTAACGTATAAGAATATATTATACCTATGTGTGTCTCTGTCTACTACACACATAGGTATAATGTATTCTTATATCTTAGATACAAAACAAAATAACAGACACGTGTTCAAGAAAAACGTTATGTATGTTAGGACTGTTGTCACCTATGAGTATTTAATCATAGTTTTGTTTTATAATCGAAGTAGGTATTATCAGTTCTGAAGTTTCTTCAATATGTTTTTTTTATTCACAGAAATCAATTAAATGTACTCAAAACAATTGGTCTGCTAACTTAAACCGAGCTTAAACTAAACCTAGTCTAACAAACATATACCGTAGAAAAAAAACTACAATATTAACAATAATAAAAATCATAATAATATTAGTATTATTACGATTGTTAAATAAATTCACCCACTTGTGTGCCACTAGCCTAATTCGTACCTTATTATTCGTTACACACACAACATTATTTCTAAAGCTCATGCAGATAGTCTTACACCTCATCAACAGTCACTGTACACACTACTAAGTAGTAACTACATCATATTTTTAAATTATTTTGTACCTACCTCCGATTTGGAAAAAAATATCTTCTTTTTTTAAATTTTGTTCTTTTTATCTGTTATGTGCACATGGAAGAGACTAGTTCCCACAACACAGGGTATCCTAGTGTGGGAACTAGAAAGCTCAAATATCGAAGCAGCAATAATTGTAAACCTAGTATAAGTTCCTCGTTTTAAGTTTAATTTAGCTGCTAATATATCTTGTTTTCTTTTGGGAATAAATATTAATATTATTATTAGTAATGTCAATATTAGTTTCTGAAGAAACATGTTGAAGAATACAACGTAAGTTATATAATAAAGCAGTAGGTAACAAAAAGTCTGTACAACGAACAAAATATAAAATAAATGGTCTTAAACTATTGAACTGTTTTTATAAATGTTGTCTTTCTGTCTGTTTTTACGCGCATCACCTAAAAACTAGTGGACTGATGGCGATGCGGTTTTCATTGTGGATAGCATATGGTTTGATTTAAAAACTGGCGTACTTGGTATCTCAATCCGATGAGTAGAAGTCGAGCAACCGATAAAAAACCATTTGACGCCTGAACGAAGTTTGATGATATTGGTATTGGTTCTGGAATAACACAAGGAATCCTCATATCCCAGAAAAAAGACCACAGCTAGCAGGTAATAAGCCAATAAGATGAGGTGAATGTACCTAACTTGTTTCATTCATTAGAGACAAGGTATTCAATGAATCTAGGTATCATCATAATCTCGTACAAAACATGCCTGGTAGTTAGATTGATCACGTTAACGCTGCGTAGTTACGGCGCAGAATAAATAATAGTTGGATACGGTGCTTGCTAGTTACGAGTAGCACAATGAATAATAAACTTTAATTGATGCCTCCCAGCATGGAGTGGCACCGTAGAGCATTTGGCACGTCTAACAGTACCACCATACCGTCAATGTCACGGAGTAGGCTAATGATATCTGCTGTTTAATGGAATATAAATAAACGTAGCATCAATAATTAATTTTAGCTGATCGTTATTTATACAGGTTTTGTATTCAAGGGTCCAAATGCTAGATAGTTGCTGCATTGAATTGTTTGGGTAACACTGACTGACCGTGCACGTGCGACGTGCATAAATATAGATAGGTATAGTACGAACCAAACTTAATGGCGGCTGTGAAGTGCGCTGTTTGCGCGGCATCGCGCATCCCCTCACCCCTCCTACGCCCGAGTATACCTAATATTTGCTATTGCGCAGCGCTCCGCGCCAACTTCACAGCCGCCATTAAGTTTGGTTCGTACTCTATAAATTGTTTGAAGAACATTAAAACCTTCTTTTTTTTAACAATATATTTCCTATTTTGCTTAAAAGCTCTTGCATCACAGCAACAATGTCGAGGTAGGTCTAGATGCATAACCTAACGCTTTGTGATGCTACAGCAGCTATTCTACAACAAAATTAAGCAGTTAGGCAAAAATGCATAACTTTCATCTGAAAGTTATGCATTTTTGCCTAACTGTTTGTCTGTTTGTTCGCGTATAACGTAAAAACTACTGGACCGATTGAAATGCGGTGTCCACTGTTGGATAACTTACGTTTTGACTTAAAATCTGGTGGACTTTGTATCTAAATCCGATGATCGATAAAAAACTATTTACTACTCTTACTCTCTTCTCTACTGTTTTTTTTTCTTTCTATTTGATGCCTGGACAAATTTTGATGAAATGTAGTGTTATTGTGCTTTAGAGGTACTATTGATCCTGAAATAACACGTTACTTTTAAGGCGGGCTTATTCCAGAAATCAGCAAACAGACGAATAGCAAAACGTCGAAAAGAACGTAGTGAAACAACTTTATGCGAACCAAAAAATACTGTGGATAGAAAAGTGTACTACTTACCTAAAACAGAACTTTCAGGAATGGCTTTGTTTCAATGAATGCTGTATCGCTGTTCTTGTTATTTTCAGAGAAAGGAATTCATATTCAATACTTTTATAGCTACCCTAGCTACCTAGTAAACAAATAACTGAAGACTTTTTAAATTGAGGTTTATATACTGAGATATCGATAGAAAAGAACAAAATTTATCTAAAATAGACTTCCGAGCTGCATCAGCTCTCCCGCTCACACTACACCTGGACGAGCAGGACAAACATTTTGAGAGCGTATCTTCCCGCTAAATGACCACGCGGGCAAAGCCGTGGTAGTTATACATATATATTGGAATTTAACATTTTCCCCTCTGAAACAAACATGTACTTAATTAACTTTTCGAGCTTTTCGCTAACGCTTTGTACTTTATTGTTATGTACTTTCATAACAATAAATTATTTTCTTTGAAAGCGTATTTTTCCTTTACTGCGGCAGAAAGTAACTAGATTTCTAATATTCTCCGCTGTTCAAACAATCAAACAGTTATATTTTCTTGTGTTTGAAACTCTAGCAGTGTATATTTATAAATCATGGATTCCCTGTTACACAACCCAATAGGTAGGAACAACATCCGATCCAAAAATAGAGATCAAAAATCATCTTGATCTACTTCCCCTACTTTATGAGTGCTCCGCTCAGAGCAGCACACTTTTGGGAATTTCATATTAAAATTGATTTTAGTAAATGTAGGTATATAGGTTCGAAGATACATATTATTATTTTAAAACAGTACATCTGTTAAAACTCATTTAGATTTAGAGATCGTAATTTATTATTGTAAAAAAATATGAACAGGAAAGGAGGAATAGCTTCTTTAGATTAAATAAAAATGGTAATATAAAATAATACAAATATTATTAAATATTCAAATCTATACATATAATAAAACTGTTACCAATGTAAAATCTGTGCATGGAAGAGAATTTAGAAAAAAAATTAGTTGATTACATTATATGAAAGTGGCAGAATCCAAAATATAGTTTTTATATAATTTTTGTCCGACTGCCTGTCTATCTGTCTGTATATAACTTCATCACGCAAAAACCACTGGATGGATTTTTATTTTGGTTCTGGAATAACACAAGGAATCCTTATATCCTAGAAAAACGTCCACGCGGTCACAGCTACCTAGCAGGTAATAAGCCAATAAGATGAGATGAATGAATACCTAACTTTTTTTTTTCGAGATAACGTATTCAATCCATTATATCCTAAAATGAAACTAGATGGCGTTGGCGACCCTTAAAACACGCAAGTGTTTGTCGCAGAGTTATAACAAAGTCAGATTAGTGCTCTCTCGTCTATAGCGGAGGAAACGGCTGGACCGATCTTTATAATCTTTGATTTGTTGGTTTGTCTCCACAAAACCTTTATAAAACGAATTTTAATTAATGTATTTTATGAGAATGACCTCGAGTCCTCGAGAAAGGATTGACTAATTTCGATGCTGTTTTTGTTCATCTCGTACCTACTCGAGAAGGTTCCTCGCGCATTGTTCAAGTAGGTAAGTAAATAACAAGTTTTAACAAAAAAAGAGGTGGTTTATGGGGCGGGGTCGGTGGTTGCTGCTAGGGGTTTATAGAGGGGACGTGGTACGGATGGAAAGGGGGAGGGGAAGGGGGAGAAGGGCAGAGGGAGGCGAGCCAAATTTGTACGCGTGCAAAGCCGCGTGGCGCATCTAGTAGTTAATAAGTATGTTTCACGGATAACGAACACTACGAAAGTTATTACATATTTATATACCTATAGTAAAATCATATAAAGTTTTAATCTGTAATTTAGGACAACAGAATACTCGTATGTGTATAATAATAAAACCTTGTCCAAGAGCACAGCTATTGAGTTATACCACATTATCAATTAGTACTTCTACGGTTAAAATATACTCAGAATAACAAAACATCGATGGCAGAGCGACACGCTGAGTCGGTCGCTAGCGCAGAAACGACAATTGTATAATTGGGGCAGAGACCCAATTCGTAGGTGTTTTCTTACGTGTCGTCTTATAATACCCACTATATTTAAATTTACGAGGAAACCCATCAAATCTGACAGTAACTAGGCATGTACGACGCGCCCGCCCACTCTCTATCGTAGAAACGTAAACACCTAGCTGAACTTTGGCTTCGTTTATTTACTCGGGTAAATTGCTCTACCTGAGTACTACAGCTAATAGAGCACGAGAAATACCGAGGAAGAGTGAATTTTATGAAGTAGGTACTTCAAATGGAAGGGCTACTAATAATAAAAGTGGCATTGTATACGAGATATTTATGTTGGTCAAAAGAAAAGCGCTCAGCTCTAGCTACATAGGTAGAGAGACAAGACCTCAAAGCACTTAACAATTAGTTAACAGTCTTGCTAAGAAAAAAAATGTACTGTACACTATTTGTACCCAAAAGTAATATTTATTTAGTCACTTGTTAATTCAAGACGAGTACAGACAATCTGAAGCGCAGATATTAAATCCACTCAAGTCTCAATCACAACAATAAATTATTTTGGCGTGATCAAGGCGACACTGTGCTACAGCGGATCGTGTTAATTTTATAAATGCGGCTAGTCTCACAAATGGTTCTAAACAAAAAAATGAAAGGTTGACAAACTTTCGGCAGACACGGGTCGAATAGAAAATGTGGGAAGGGAACGAAGCTGCAAGCATTGTTGTTAAGCATTCATATGCCACTCCGCTCACCCATTGCCGGGACATCCGCCGCTACTTCCGCTGCCAAAGATGGTCGATCTTCGATGCTTAGTTCGTTGACAGCGAGCATCCACGATACATTATATTCGAAAGCAATACCTCGCGTGGGGAACGTGCCATGTGATCGCGATTTTTAATTAAATATCGAGAAGCAGGGCGCACGGCCGTGTGTCTCGAGGAACCGCGTAAACTTACGTTTTAGCGCGTCTTCGGTAGCTATTTTTGATGCAAAAGCGCGTTGGGACGCCAATGTCTAGAGCATGCACGGAATATGCAATGTCGTCAGCCTTCATTTTATAATGGACGTAGATTTCACCTCTACATGTCTCTACATACATTAACTCTTTCCTTTTACGATACGTTGATGTGCCAGCTGTTATCTCTAATCCGTGTTCTGTTAAAATATTGAGAAGGTTTCGTACTTCGTGCCAGATCTTCAAAATAAATAAATTGAACCGGGTTAGTGTAGCAGTATTGAATTAGATAATTGTTATGATATGTTGTACAAGTTGGTTCATATTAGCTATCTTCTAATTACCTCACGTGGCACATATTTAATGTTCGTATATGTATCCTCTATCTATATACGAATCTAAAATTTTATTAAATTGTGCAAAGCAAACTTTAAAAATAATTAAAAATAGATGGACGGACAACTATGGCAGCTCCCAGAAAAAAAACTTCTAAGCCTTTACCATTAGGTAAAGACAGATAATTAATACCAACTTAACACATATACAGGCTCTCCCGAAAGTCAACGGGGTGATACACCAGTTCAGTACAAGGGCGGATCCAGCCTTCGAGTCAGGGGGGGGGGGGGGGGGGTCACGCACTAACATCCAGCCTGGATGGGTTCGAAAATCATACAATACTAGATGTTCCCCGCGGTTTCACTCGCGTAGGGCGAGTGAAACCGTGCCCTAGGGCGGATCCATTAATTTATAGAGATATTTATATCATAAAATTTCAGGACAAAATAAGCGCAAGAGTAGTGAGCGGGATAAGTTTGAGTTATTTCTGTCAGTGTGGTTATTAAAACGAAACTCCGATTCGTACAAAGTATGCATTTAGTGTAATATCAAAAGCGCGAGCACAACGAGCGCATTTTTTTTGAATTATCAATGAATAACACTAATTAATAATGCGGTTACTACTAATGCGGTTTTAAAAGAAAATATCATTCCAAACCATGTAAAAATATGCTCTGACATGATTTTAACTTTCGAGAGTAGAGATTGTTAGAATATTCAGCTATATCTAACAATGTATTAATTAAACGAAAAAAAAAACAAATCAATCAAACATTTATGAAAAAGCTAAAATAAGAGCGAACGAAGTAATCACGGAATTTTGAGCTATTTCGATCGGTGTAGAAGTGAATTAACATTTCCAAATCATAAAAACAAACATTGAAATAAACAAAAAGCGCCAGCGAAGCGAGCGCAATAAATAGCGAGCTATTTATATTAATTTAATATAGATTTTTAGATCAAAACATAATACCAAACAAATCACATGAAAATAATGAAAAAGAACCCCAAAACCGAACGAAGAAAGAGCAAATGAACACCTGCAAAATAGTGCTAAAAACATAACTCCAAATAACATTTAAATATAGTTAAGTATTTAAACGGGACTTAATCGCGCTGAAAACTTAATATTTATTTACCTCGACGTTTCGATCAAGTTGCATTGATCGTGGTCACGAGAAGACTGAAGTAGCGGGTGTCATCAAAGGTAAGGTTATGAGTGCGACGGAAGCGAGCGCGAAAGTTCTTGGCTATTTCTTTAGTTTTTTTTGTTTGTCGTATGAGGTAATGCTGGCATCCAGCCAGAGGCCAAACTGAAAAGCTCTGACACCAGTGTCAGAGTTTGTCAGGCCGACCGAGGGCCTCTGACATGGCTTAACGACAGCCAACCGGGGCCGACAGCTTAGCGTGCCCTCCAAAGCATTTCTACAGTGTAAAACTAATACATAATATGAAATTGCACAAACACGAAAATAGACCATCAAAAGCGCGAGCGCAGCGAGCGCGGTTTTTTTTTTTTTATTTTTATCAGTGTACAAAATAAAAATAATAAAAAAACATATGAAAATAACAAAGGGAAATTAAAAAATAATGATTGACATAGGCCCAGGGGGGAAGGGGGGGGGGGGATCCGCGCTTGGTTCAGTACCGAATAGTACCGATCAGATGGGCACTACCTTCATGAAAGTTAATTGGTTTTGAGATATGGAAAAAATAATCTGATATGAAAAAATTATAGGCATTATAACAAAAATGAAGAAGTATCACCAAAACGAAATGAAATAAATGAAATGAATACGAGTGAGTGCACAAACGCCCTAAAACAAGGTACGACGTTATAGGCCGAGTGCACAATGTAAGAAAGTTTCTGACAGAAAATTAGCACACATTGATTTGTGTTATTATAACAAAGTAGGTCTAACTAGCAGACAATAAGTGTTCAATTCTAATGTCAAGTTTCAATGAGGACTGGTCCGGCAAATTTCTTACGGTCTGCGTAGTCGAAGGAAATTAAATATTTAGAAATACCTACTAAAGAATTTAAGATTTAGAGATTTTTTTTTTATTTTTTTTTTATTTTACCTACCTAAGTTAACTATTTTGTTCTTTCATCCTGAAAGTTTGATAATAAACAAAGTAAATGTTTTTAGTTTTTATCATATTTAAAGTAAATTATTCTATAATCTCAAAAACAACAACAACATAATATACGAGTTTAGTACATATAATTGTATGTATATGTCTCTACCTAGATACAGATTTAGTTTAACAATATTAACACATATAAAAACGTACTCGTTCAGGCTCACTATGTCCAGTATCAAAAGATAATTTGAAATTCAACATAATTTTGATACTAGAGGCTCTGTGAGCTGTAGGCCTCGCGCGTACTAACTTTTTTGCAAACAATCTAGCAGTGTACAGTAGCGCCATCTAGTTATCTTATTGTAAAACAAACATTAATAACCAAGGTGCTCCATCAATCCCTACCTAGTAGGCATAGATAATACACTTATATACTGAGCTAGTAGGTAAAGGGCTGATTCCACTGGTTTCTACCAGTCTGGTATACCAAATTTCGTCTAGATCGGTTGAGAAATGTGACCGGTAGAGAATAACAGAGATCCGGACAGACATACGAAAGCATTTTTGCCCAAGCTGAAACGGAGACGCTTCGCTCGCGCTTCGCGTTCGCTCGGTAAAAAATGTTCTGTCACTAATCAAAAGCCTACCTATACCGTTAGTGCTATTATTTCTTCTGTGCTTAAATTTAGTTAATATTGAGCCTGGCTAGATTTCATGGCATGATAGTAATCCTTGCATTGCTCAGAAAAATATAAAAGGCGCACTCCTAACTCTTGAGTTTAATTTTTTACCAATTACCAACACAATACAGTCTAATCCAAATAAACCTCACGTAATCCAATAAAAGAGGATTACGGCTTCTGTATCAAGTATTATAACTATATAGATATAATACCTACCTACATCAATTAATGGTGAGACTGATATTGCGGGCAACAGCTTAGAGATGCACACATTGTGTAAACATGTACGGATGCTGAGTCTCAGTGTGTGAGTGCGCATTGCGCGGTTCGTGATTCCCCATTAATGATGTGAAAGAGCTTGTAGACGATAACTCGACTAAAATGTTTAGTCGAATGTTCAGTATTATGAAACTACGATCTAAAAATTAGACAAGAAGTTAGTGCTAGTTCTGCAGTAAAAACTAAATTAAAAAAACATAGTTGTATAACTACTTCTACTTATCCTTTTAGTTTTCATAAGGTTCGCAAGTTACAACAAATTATTCAACTGAACATACAATTTGACTAGTGAATACAGCAGAATTGGCATCAACTTCTTCAGTCAAGTAAATTATGTGAACTTAGAATAAAGCTGACGATAAGTTAACATTTGGATTTAAACAATATCAACTATTTAATTACAACTGTTTACTCACCACTATTTCCAAAAAATACTCATTAGGAACTACTGCCATTCCTATGAATACGAGAATATTCAGTATGATCAATACTTATTCCTTATGTACATCTACGATAACCATGCAATTACTATTCGAACATAATTTTTCTTAAATAATTATTAGTAGGTATCATAAACTTTCATTCTAACTTATTTTAGTCAACCTCAACATTTTTTACTGAAATATGAATCGGAGTAAAATAATCGAATAAAACCAACCTCCTAAAATCGTCTATTTTCGAACCAAACCGAATAGAAACGTGCATGTCCCCGACAGTCCCATCACTAAAATTCTCAGTACCGATCGGGGTTTCGTGCGAGAGGGACGCCAAAATGACTGGCGTGGACGAAATACTGAATTATCAGCGTAATCCTGATGATGACTACTACGCTCTGCTGGGATGTGATGAGAACTCCTCCGTAAGTTAATTATTTCAATTTAAAAATAAATAAGTTAAATCCTGCTTGTTCATTGAGATAGCAAAAAAGGCACTGTAGTTTTATTGATTGTTCTGCTCTGCTCAATGACCTTATTTTTGCAAGGCCTCGAGATTTGACCTACATCCTGGGGTAATGAAATTTTGGTTTTATATTGCAATTCTGTTGCGATTGTATTTGTAGAATTGTTAGTGAGAGTTAACAAACGAAGCCCTAAGTCGTTGCGGTCGCTCTAGGCACTTCTAAGTATAGTTACGCATGGGTTTTTCCTAGGACCCTACTCTTTGGTAATGCGGAATTTACCTGCTTGCAGTCACAGTAGATACGAGTTCATAAACGTTTGTGTAGTGTGTTAGTCAGCACGCATCTATTTTATAGACTTTTTTACATTGAAAACTGCTTCGGAATAGGTACAGCTGAAAAATATCATCCACTACTTTTAGAAAAGTTTTATACCTACTTTTTATATTGGATACTAGCTGTGTCCCGGTAAATATATATATATATATATACCACGTACTATTATATATTTTATAATTATTACAAACGAAAATTTTGTATTAGGTACTGACGGGACTTGAACTCGCACCATCCGTGCCTCTCCGCGGCACAGGCTCTTTGTCAATAAAGCCACCGTAACCAGTACGTCGGTCGTACTACTCCAAATTCTTCCTTTAGTATATTTTATCTGTCTTACTACATACTTTTCTTTTGTGCATTTGCTAAGATGTTAATTTCCCAAGTAGAGCTGGTACGTAACTACATATAGGTAATACAGAATCCCCATAATATATATTCTCAGCAATCGTTGTGCACATTCAGCCGTAGTAAAGCGTATTCATTCATATTCTGTTTTGTTATTGTCAGAAGGAGATTACAGAAAATAATTCAAAGAAAAGCATTAATAACAACAAGCCTTGACTTGACCGAGAACCGGTTAGGTATTTGACCTTCAGTGCGGCGTAACTGGTGTAGGTAATTAATACGCTACCTACTTCATGACTATGGTGTTTTAGTAAGGAGCTACAATAGGCTACCAGTATTGTCTGTCTCTATAACCCGTGGCTATAATATTGTGGTACGTAGGATTCAGCGTCATCTAATGAATTACCTAGGTACTTAAGCACAGAGTTTTTTTTTTTTCATTACGGTCTAGGCAATCGTTTGACCACGATCTCACCTGATGGAAAGCGATGATGTGGTCGAAGGTGTAGCACGCTTGCCTATAGTAGATACCTATTCACCCTTAACTTGAACACACCGGGGTTATAATTTACCGGAAACACTGACGAGGGCAGGGCATTCCACTCCTTTGCAGTTCTTATAATAAATGAAGAAGCGTAACGCTTCGTATAGTTTAGATTCAGATAACTACATAGTAAACGCTACTTCATGACTGTGGTGTTTTAGTAAGGAGCTACAAAAGTAAACGCTACTTCATGACTGTGGTGTTTTAGTAAGGAGCTACAATAGTAAACGCTACTTCATGACTGTGGTGTGTTAGTAAGGAGCTACAAAAGTAAACGCTACTTCATGACTGTGGTGTTTTAGTAAGGAGCTACAAAAGTAAACGCTACTTCATGACTGTGGTGTTTTAGTAAGGAGCTACAAAAGTAAACGCTACTTCATGACTGTGGTGTTTTAGTAAGGAGCTACAATAGTAAACGCTACTTCATGACTGTGGTGTGTTAGTAAGGAGCTACAAAAGTAAACGCTACTTCATGACTGTGGTGTTTTAGTAAGGAGCTACAATAGTAAACGCTACTTCATGACTGTGGTGTTTTAGTAAGGAGCTACAAAAGTAAACGCTACTTCATGACTGTGGTGTTTTAGTAAGGAGCTACAATAGTAAACGCTACTTCATGACTGAATCGGTCCAGTTGTTTTGACGTGATGCGCGAACAAACAGACTAACAGACAAACAGACAGACACGATTTAAAAAAAAAACTTGTTCAGTAGCTTATTTTAAGCACCCCAGACTATTTTTTTATAAATATTTTTGGTGCTTACTGCTTTATTATAAGTAATAGATAGATAGATATAGATAGACTAGCGACCCGCCCCGGCTTCGCACGGGTAGATATATAGAAAGATAAAATTAGTAGGTACTTTATTTGTACAAATAGAACAACAATAATTTTTTACACAAAATGTTTATGTTTATAGGTTTTATACTCACGTACCATTTCGTCTATAGTATTGTTCTCTTTAACGCAAGGAGATTGAATTACGGTTACTATTTCGTGTATTATTAGCATAGAGCATTTCCTACGTCAATGATTATTAGATGTTCTGTGATTTCGTTTTCATGGCAAAGTTCCATATACAAAGATCCGTATCTCCTTCTTATTTTGTGATCTTACGTATTTACATTAATATTATAAAGAGGAAATATTTGATTATTTATATACTCTTTTGTTTGTGATACACAGTAATCGAGATTTTTTGCAAAATTTAATACCTCATTATTGCAATTTTAGAAGGGAACTCAATTTTTTTGAAAAATAAAATACTGCTAGTGTTACTCGCTGATAATTTAGTTTTCTTCATGTGAAAGAATTTTTAAAATCGGGTCTATATTTTTTGAGTTTATCCATTATAAACAAACAAACAATCAAATCTTTCCTCTTTATAATATTAGTGTAGAATTGTAGATGTAAATAGTAATTTGATTAAATAGTGCCCTTCGAACATAATAGGTGCCTACACGCACACTATGTCTCGGTGAATAATTGACAACTAAATTGCAAGAAATTCAACCGTCAAGCAGTAGTGTGCGTGTAGGCACCTATTGTGTTCGAAGGGCACTATAAATATAATATATATATTATATATATATATCTATATATACACAGTGAAATTAGAATTACTTGTATTGAAATTGCATGCCGGTCTCACTCTAAATGTTTAGGTTTATTGTTGAAGTTTCTTGTCCTATTATTTGTACTATTATAGTTTGTTGGGAAAAGGGAACAATTTGAAATGCTACCTGGTTCAACTCTCCCCGCGTGCTGGATGTTGGCTAATGCGTCGCACTTCTCTCCTTTTCCTTTTCCACTCGGAGCTGATATTCATAATAGATGTGAATGATGATTCTCATGCACGAAGACCGCGGCTGATGAGGCAATTCCGTCGGTTTTGCTATTATTTTGAGGAGAATTACATAGCTCTCGACTCGATCGCGTGCCGGCCCGACGTCAACTCGTTTTCCTAACTACCACAACAGGTCAGCCAAGAAAAATAAGGGAAGGTTGAATTGAAGGTAGATGAAGAAAAAGGTTTCGTTTTTAAATTAAGAAATGTTGCGTCCATAAATTGTGGCTCACCAATATTGCGAACATAACCACAGAAGAAATAATACTACTAACGTAAATAATAGTACTTACATAAATAATAATACTAACGTAAATAATAGCACTAACGTAAATAATAGTACTAACGTACATAATAGTAATAACGTAAATAATTGAACTTAACGTGGAGAAGGCTCACTCCGCTAAGACAATTAAAAAAAAAGCGACTCTTGACGCCACTCAATAAAGTGCAATTCAGTTCGCATGACTTTGATGCTTATCATTTTATATGCGTCTCTCTTTCTAACGCGTAAGTCTATGTCAGTCTATCTCGCGGCAAGCCACGGATAGAGTAACGCGGGCGATACAGAAATTAGCACGCGCAAGTACATCGAGTGAGACGGGCCTGACATTACTGAAATATAGTACTATTATTTATTCTGTGATTTAACACTCAGAGTAAGGACTTCAAAATAGTCCAAAACCTCGTCGTATTATTTCTAAATATCTTAACCGTTAGTAGCCGTTTTATACATATTTTAATTACAATAACTTGCAGCTTTCTATTTGCCACTATTTATATTTATTTGATGACTAGCTGTGCCCGCGGTGTAGCCCGCGTGGTCAGAATTCATGGGTGTTATTTTTTTGCGCGGAAACCTAATACTTTTTCAAAAATAAAAGTAGCATATGTTACTCCTTATAACATCAGCTATCTTCCAGTGAAAGTCCCATAAAAATCGGTCCAGCCGTTTCGGAGATTAGCGGGAACAAACAGACAGACAGACAGGCAAAAACTTTAAAAAACATGTTTTTGTTATTAGTACCATATATACTTTCATTTAGTAAAAAGCTGTTATTTTGTTTCATTACAAACAGACATTTCAATTTTATTTATTTGTCTAGACTAGATAGAAAAGATCTAGACTATTACGAACATAGTCCTGAAATCTAGTTGAATATGTTTTTTAAAATATTAAGAGGTTTCCGTGTCAATAATTTATCCAAAATTTGATCTCGTTTACGATATATTCTACTCTACATAAAGTATCCTTATGCGTGAGTGTGTGTCACTTACCTCCCGCTTACTCCTGAACCACTGTTCTAAAATTTATACACTATTAGCACATAGTATGAAATAGGACTTACAATTTATTATGATTATATAGAATAAGAGCTACAGTCAACCTAGTTAATGCGTAGTTAATTCTGCGTTATCTCCAAAGCAAAGATAATATTATCTTTGCCTAAAGGGAAAAAACCGCACGAACAATTTTGTTTTACGGAACCCTGTCCTTATGCGCAACCTGACACGCATTTCAGCGACGTTGCTTCGAGTGGGATCTAGAAACTAATGACTACTGAAAAACAAACAACTACTGGACCTATTGAAATGCAGTTTCCGTAGTTGGGTAGCTTAGTATCCTGGTTATGAAACCCTAAGTTTATGCGTATCCGTCACGCACTTGGCCGGTTTTAAAATATATTTTTAACTTTTATTTTGCCGTCGGGTTTTTAATTTAGATAAGTACTTATAACGTAACTCTTTGACTTGTAAATTAATTAAATTACTGGTTTGTTTCAGGTAGAGCAAATTACAGCCGAGTACAAACTACTCGCGCTGCAGTACCATCCTGACAAGAACGATGGCGACAAGGAAGCAGAAGCGAAGTTTCAACAACTGAAGGTACCTAGCCACAACAAGTTCTAAATTCTAGTGCTTCCACGTTTTCACAGTCCACGAAGAGATGTGGTTAAAGTATTATAAAAGTTAGAAACAGGATATCCAGTACCTTGTTTATACTTCTATTGTTTATGACTATGTTAGTTTTATACCATGTATTGGTTAAAGGATGTTCATCCGTCACTAACTGTGCTCCAACGATGTTTCAGGAGGCCAAGGAGACTCTGTGCGATCCAGCCAGGCGCGCTTTCTACGACAAGTGGAAGAGTAGCGGCATCGCCATGGGATACCAGCAGTGGCTGGGCATGAAGGACCACGTGCAGCAGTCCATGCACTGGTCGAAGCCGAATACTAAAGACCGCATGCTGGAAGGCGACGCAAAGGGCTCAGGCCCGTCGAGCCTCGGCCAGAGCAACGCCGCCGCCCGACGCGCTTCCGAAGGCGGTGCCGCTCTGTGGGGACGCTGGGGCACCGGCAACCAGGAACCACCTTCCGAGGTCATCTCCAAGTTCCGCAACTATGAAATCTAATTTCATATCCCACACCAATGCTCGCAATCTTGGAGCGTTGGGCCTCCCGAGGGTTTGATTTGTTTGTACTTACTTCACTTATTTTGTAACAGTGTGCCGTGTTACAATTTTCCTGGCTGTTGCAGTACTTGCCATCACAATCTAAATGTTTGTATTCGATGTTATTAAAATAAGTCAACTTATTTATTGTTAAGGGTTAATTAGTTTATCGAACGGCACAATTATTGATCAGGTCAGCTCGAATCTCGAATGTTACTCGAATGTCGCTCGTATCTTAAACATTTTTCAGTGTTTCATTGTTCTAAATGTCTATATATTTATGTTGTAGAAAGTAATGGATTTTTATCTTAGAGAGCCCCAAGCCCTTGAGTGTTACTAGTTGAATTTAGTGTTAGACACATTAGATGTACCCTTAGCTTTAAGCTGTGCACATTCCTGATAAAGTCTGATTTATATTTTCTGCTCTAGAACAATATTTATTAAAGTCTATTTAAGAATCTCTATTTTGAAGATTTATATTTTTGATCCTATTTATCTTACTATAAGTACCTTTATGATATTATGTTTTACAAGGATGAGGAAAATTAGATTGTTGTGAGCTATTTACAGGGTAAAGTTGTGAGAAATGGCTGTTTTTTTTTGTTATATTTTTTATTATCTCTTCTTACCTCTAAGACAAGTATCAAGTTCCACAATATAGGTGTTGTGTTCCCCGTTAGTGCTTAGAAGTTTTATGATGTTATATGTGTTAAATGTTAAACAGTATTTCTTTAAATGATAAAAATATATTCATAAATGTTATAGATGGAGTAGTAACAAGGTTTTGAAATTTCAATGTTTTATCTCATAAGATTCTGAATATGAAGCCAAATGTATGAGGAGTTTTATTTTTGATGTATTTCAACTTTTAAAAACAATAAAGGGTTAATCCACGTCATAGTGTGTTTCATTCTCCAATGGGTACAAGAACGGAGTAATATGCAGTTGTCCATGTACAAGAATTATTGATAGCTAATCTGCTAACTTTACTACAATTAAATGTAGGCGTTGAATTGTAGGTACTACGTTATAACTCTATACTTGTAGGTACTTACTACATTACATAATATGGATAAACCGTTAATGTTTTCCACATAAAGTGACACTTTGATATAAGTATCTAATACATATAATCCTGAAAATTATTACCTACAAAGGTAATTTATTTGGTCACTATAGATAATATTAATACAGTTGTTCGAACTCGTCCTATGAAAGTTACTGTAACTTCATGAAAATCAAAATTTTGATTTCCATTTCCTAACATAATGTATGAAACTAAAAAAGTTTGATTTTCATGATAATATAAACAATATTATAAAAAATAAGCATATTGCAGCAGAATCCAACTTTTTTTAAAAAAGACACATTAAATCAATTTAAGGTAGAAAAACCTCGAGTTTTTTTTTTTAAGAACATACCTCTAACGGTTATCATGAGATATAGAGATCAGACTATGGCAGAAAGCTGACATATAGAGATCCCTGTATAAAAGCTCACCTGTGTATTTAATTTTTATGACAAAAGGCAGCAATGATAACTATCTTAATAAAACGGATTTTGTAAGAATAAAGCTCTATATTTCTAACAAACATGGAGCTCTCTGGAGGTATAATAATTCAAATCTTAAAAGCCTAGCTCACAGAAGCGATCGGATACACGATACAGACGCAACACGATAGTGCGGTAACTTTTAAATCGAGCCTTATGATTCATCCTTTTATCATCACGACGTTGCAAC
This sequence comes from Alsophila aescularia, assembly GCA_946251855.1. Lineage (NCBI taxonomy): Eukaryota > Metazoa > Arthropoda > Insecta > Lepidoptera > Geometridae > Alsophila > Alsophila aescularia. The sequence goes on from OX276383.1 coordinate 39,030,675, forward strand.
CAAAACACATCATCAGCCTATATCTGTCCTCTGCTGGACGTAGGCTTGTAATGCACGCCACTAAGCTTCGTCTGAAGACGAATGGATGAAGAAAGCTTCAGCTCTCCTCATCCATTTTCTGCCAGCCGCTTTGTCGTCTCTGTCGCTGTTGTTGTCTTTTCACAGGTCACCATTCCACCTGGCCATAGGGCGTCCTACGCTGCGTTTGCCTAGACGTGGTCTCTACTCGAGAACTCGTCCACCTCAACGGTAATCGGTTCTTCGGGAAATGTGACCAACCCACTGCCACTTTAGCTTGCTTATCCTTAAATCTATGTCGGTTATCTTGGTTCTCTGTCGGCTATCTTCATTAAGAATGATGTCCTTCAGAGAAAATTCAAGCATAGCTCGCTGAGCGAACCTCAAATTTGAGGTCTCGTCTAACCGTGAGTCCTTCTATAATTAATGTATGCCGTGAGTGTCCACGTTTCTGCTCCGTAGGTAACTAAAACCCGCAACAGCCCATTTCAGGGCTTATGGTTCAAACATCGAAGCAAATGAAGTGCGGTAAAAAATAAAATTGTAGTAAAATTCGTATGTAATCGCAAGGGTACTTTCTAGGGAATGCAGACCCGGGTACCCGGGAACCATCTGGGAACTGCTGCCGGTTCTCTCAAATAGAATACCCGGGTCTTCGGTTCTAGTTGTACCGATAAAAAAATATTAAAAAGTTATTTTTGTATTCGTTTATAACAACAAATTCTTATTTGAACATTAAAACTATAAAAGATTTAAACTATTCAAAATAATGATATAAAGTACATAAGGCTTGTTTAAATAAAATAGAGATATGAGTTAGTTTTTTTTTCTGAAGTGCGTCTCAGTGCCGTATGTCATCACTGGCAACACGCACTGATTATAAACTTTTGTCCTGATTAATACCTTTGATTATATCCTGTTATATAATCAAAGGTTACATTCTTAATTCATTACTTACTTCTACACCGTCTTACGTACTTTACTAAATAAATTAGTAGATACCTATATACTGTCTTCGTTTACGCTAAAACGAAGGAAAATAAGATGCACATTGTTTCGACGACAAGATTAATTAAAATTATTCTTAGTCGTGATGGCTAAGCGATCAAAACACAACTTGGGTCACTTAGAATAATTATTTTGTTTATCATATTAGTATTATTAGAGACTTTTTTCAATAGTTTTATTTCGTTTTATTACTAACATCACATTTTACCTTAATTAATTTAGCAAAAATATGGGTAAGTTACGTACCTAATCATGTAAAAGCTCTTGATAATAGAATTTCAAGAATAGACGCAGAATATGACTGACTAGTTATTAACCGCGGTTTTGATTGCAATTATTTAGTTGCGATCCAAATCGGTGATGCTCAGAATAAATAATAGTACTAAGTACAGAAGAATCACTAAATATACATAACATCGTAAAATCTAAAATCATAAAATCTAATTTTATGTATACATACAGAAATATACATAAAATCGTAAAATCTCATTCAATTGATGCCAATTTGCACCCTACGCGTATTGGAGAACGGCGATATTACAATGAACCGCTCAGCTCGATGACGTCAGCTTATAGTGATGAAGCCATAGCTTTATTTTGCCCATGAGAAACAACCGCTTGGTATATCTCATCCATAGAATAAGTATACTAATACGGGGACGCCACATTTTTCACAGAATATGTTATGCAAACAACGCGTGACAATTCAATACAAGCATAAAAAGAAACAACAAGTTTCCACGCAGCCATCATCCTGTTTAACAATTCCGGGGATTCTTGTATTGGAAAACAAGTGGCACGTGCTATACACACTCACCTACCCACATTACGCTTATTCAATTCACATTCCTACCTATCTATCTTACATGTATCATCGGCTATCTATACTATACCTACACCACTCGGAGTATACATATTTGTAAAATATATAACAACAGTTTCGTAAATAATACTTGCTATCGCGTGCGACTCTATCTATGTACTTCCAAAGCAGGCATGTCAATAATTATTTAAGGGTTTCTGTTCTTTGTTTAATTTGAACCATTTTGATGGACATTATAATCCTCGGAATGCGAATAAGTGGAAATGGACAGAACACATGAGAAGACGGATTGAAGGTGGACCAAGGCAGTCACCGAATCGTATCTAAGATATGGTCTGAGCTGAGATCTCGCGGCAGACCACATTGTGAGGTACCTGGAGGCCAATGGATGAGACTACAGGAACGAAAAAACTGGCGTGAACGAGAGGAGGCTTATACTCTTTACATTCCGATGGCCGGTTCAAACCCCCGGCCCTGCAGCAATTACTGTGCGGACGATGCGCTCAAAAAAGGGAAGGAAACATAATAAGGAAATCTGATTGTCCATGAACCTTACAATCAAGGCCATGTGACATCCACCAACCCGCGCTGGACCAGCTTGGTGGATTATAGCCCCTTACTACTACTACTATAATCACTATAATCATACTAATGTCGTTGCTCCCTTCGATCAATAAAGTTTGCTGTTCTGAGTGAGGGCTCTTTCAGTCCCTTTTCGAATGTTTCCGCAAGGGTAAGCTGGAGCAACTAATGAGACGTCCTCAGAATTGACAATGGGGTCCTAACATTTTCCTGTGGAGCCTGTCATGCTATTTTTTTTTACCTACAACCGCCATTCTGAATAAATCTCGAAATCGCTGCCACTGACCAAATATTAAATTTAGGTAGATTTATAAATTTGGATTTTTAATGGACTACCATAAACAAAAATATATATAAAAACAAGACAAGAAAGCCAGCAGTACTGAGCAGTACTTACAAACCCTCAAATGACCCTGAAACACGAAATTAAATTAAGTAGGTATGTTAGTTTATTTAAAGCATCACCATTACTCACCATTACCATCATCAGACTATATTTGTCCACAGCTGGACGAAGGCCTCTCCTAATGCACGTCACTAAGTTCGTTTAGTACGTTTGCCTAAACGTAGTCTTCACTCGAGAACTCGTCTACCCCAACGGTTATCGGTTCTTCGGGAAATATGACCAGACCACTGCCAATTTAGCTTGCTTATCCATAGAGCTATGTCGGTTACCTTGTTTCTCTGTCGGATATCTTCATTACGAAACATTATTTATTGTCTTTTTTAACCTGTTCTATCCCACTGCTGTGCAAATCCCTCCCCCATATCCTTCCGGGCTTCTCATTCCTGAGCTTTATCTTGCCAATGACTATAAAAAAGACAGACGACTTGGGAACCTCGTTCTATTGTGAAGTCGATTAAAAAGGATCAAAATTTTAGAGCCAGCGTTTTAAGATCAACCAAAGCTAAACTAAAATGTAATTCTAAGAGGTTGCTTAGCCCAAAATATCAGTCAGGTGGGCCACCGTTATCTCTACAGCCCATGCCAATAATTGTTATAGCCCCAGCGCCCGTCGCCGACAGTACGAAGATTCCATTCACTGGATGTTTACAGTATCGGGCTCCGGTTTCATCGTTAACCAGTAGCTACCTCGGTGAGGATAGCACCAGTTTATCACCAGAATTTGTTCGGCACTAGTGTATTGAAGACACAAGAGGAATAAATAAAATTGTTGGTTTAACGATCAAAGCTGGGAAAGTGCTTTGAAATAGGTTTTGATAAGATATCGCATTTCTTCTCGTATTCAGCCTTGAATACAGTTGTGGATCAACATTACCTATGATCCGGTAACATGAATTATTTAAAGCACTTAAGTACCTGGAACATGGAGTTTTTTTTGTAGAATCTAGTAAATAATTTGATGCATTCTACTAGGCATTGAACGATGGATTTAAAGTGGTCGAGTGGTAAGTTACTTTGATTATTTTTTTATGTGTAAATTATGAGACAGGTATGAGTAAACCATGCATGTTTAGTCCAAATGTGAACAGCAAAATATGATTAATATTGTTTTGTAGTGAACGTGACTTTAAATTGGTAGGCCTACCATTATGAGTGTACTATGTATAATTCATTATGTACATGTATTCAAATTAGTAACTGAGTTTTAAAATCTTTCAATGACTGTTTCATCATTCTGTATAAATAAAATCTAAACCTACTGTATTTTTCTAAAGAATAAATTTGTATTTTGGACGGGACTCGAACCTGCATAATCCGAGCCTCTGCGCACGCTTTTTACCAATTACGCCATCGTAACCACTACCTCCGACATCAAATTCTTCCTTCAGTTTCTGTCATCGGTAAGCACTAAGCTGGTGTCACTGCTAAATAAACATATAGTAAAATCTATACTGTCCAAATATTAGATAGGTTTTGAGTATCATATAATGTTTGTTAATTTATTGATAAGGTTCAGGTTTGGAATGACTTGCATCTCCCACGAAAAGAAGGTGAACGGATATGAAAATTATCGTTTGAGAAGAGGGAATCACTCAATATTTTATTTCCCAGAGACATGTTACAGCTTAAATTAATGGAGCAGTTAAAAACAATCTTTAGTACCTGTTGAAAAAGATTCAAATCAGCCTTTGCAACGAGTTACGATAATGCGCAATGGAAAAACATAACATCCAGCATTCTGTGGAAGGCTCACAAGCAAACATTAACGTTTCCTTGAATGTGGAAACGATGGGGACATTCGACACGAGTTGGAACCAATTCTCTTGACTGACCTCATGACAAAGCCTCGTTAGTCTCAGATAGCGTAATACAATACTGAAGGTTGAACTTATGAACGTTTTCTCTTTTCTATTCTGTCTCCAGCCCATCAATAAGCTGAAGGTGAAAGCATTAAGAACTTTTACGCGCATTTCAGTGGCATTGTTGAGTGAATTAAAAAAAATATTACCTGATAGTTGAAAAATTGTGATCCCGGACTAGGCGGTGTATAACTTTCCTCAATAGGATATAAGAGCGTTGATGCCGTCTTTCGGATTGGATCTCTAATCCGAGCCAAACAAATCTACGCGGCGTCATCAGAAATGCTCGTACACAATTGCCCCAGATCAGTAAAATCTATACCATGTTGACGATATGTAAATGTTTTTTTGTTAAATTAAGATATATTCCGAAGAGATTGTTTACTTATCTATACCTACTTATAATAAAGCAATCTGTACGTAAAAGTCTGTACAATGAAGATAATTTAAAAAAAAATGCTCGAGTGTACTGAAAATAAGATAGTGAACAAGAATATAACATAATTAATAATCACGTGTCTGTTTGTTTGCGCATTATGCAAAAACTACTGGACCGACTGCGATGCGGTCTTCACTGTTGATAGGTTTAACTTAAAAACTGGGGTAGGTACTAGGTTTCTCAATTCGATGAGTAGAAGCATAGCAATCGATAAAATACTCTTTGACGGCAGAAGAAATCTTGATCAAATGTTGGTATATTGGTATTTTAGGTCCTGGAATAGCACATAATAGTAATTTTAACCTAGAGATATGGCCACGCGTACGAAGCCGGTGGTACAGCTAGTTTGTATATAAAGTCGATAAAAGTTTATGTAAGTACAAGCTAAGTCCGCAGCTTTGCACGCGTGGTTATTTCTCTAGGTTAAAGTACTCTATGTGCTATTCCAATACCTAAAATATCAATATACCAACATTGAGCAAAATTCCTTCAACCGTCAAAAAGTTTTTTATTGATTACTCGGCATCTAATCATTGGATTAAGATGCCAGTTTTTAAGTCAAACCCTAAGCTATCCAACAGTGAAAACCGCATCGCAAACGGTCCAGTAGTTTTTAAATAATGCGCGAACAAACATACAGACAAACAAACATATAAACAAACAGACAGACACGAATTTAAAAAATGATATCTTGTTCAGTAGCTTATTTTAAGTCCCTTGACCATTTTTTTCTTAATTATCTTCATTGTAGAGACTTTTTCGTTCCTATTGCTTTATTATAAGTATAGATGAGTTAAAGACAAAATCTGTTGTCGACGTCGACCTTTGACTTACTAACCAATTTCTAATCGAATCAGAATTACTCCTTAGCTACAGAAAGTACATCAAGAGTGAACAAAGAAGACTTACAGGAGTGTTTCAAAGCAAACACAGTAGTGTGCAATGCTAAGCACAACCATGCATGTACTTACTTTGTTTGTTCTGAACTGCTTCTCCGACCATCACGAAGACTGAAGCCGTCCTCAAGACAAAGAAGCTTTAGGGTAATGTATAAACAACAGGAATGTTATGTACAGTATACTAATAATTCTATATGTAACGTTTTTGTTGTCTTAAATTGCTCTGCTCACAACATGGCAGTTGAAAATTTGAAGAAAATCAAGGAAGAGAGATGAGATAAGAACATGAGATGAGGTTGAAAAAATTACAGTACACAGTAGTGTAGGCAATATTTTGACGCTTATGACCTGATGAGTGATTGCAGTCAGTCATGGCCTTTGTTATATTTTGGACTCATTTAATAATCTATACTTATAATAAAACTGTAACGGGTCCAATTCTGTACATTGAAGATATTTAGTTTTTTTTATTGGAGGATTCTCTGTATTCGATACTGAAGCCAAAAATGTTTTTTTTTTAATTTTTGTCTCTCTGTCTGTCTATGTCTTGGCTAGGCATCACGCCAAAACTACTGAATGAATTTAAATGAAACTTGGTATGGTTTGAGTTCATACTACGAGGTTAGACATAGGTTACTTTTCATACAGAAAAATTAAAGGGTTCCCGCAGGATAATGGTTGAAATTTATTTAAAAAAATACTTACCACTCTGAAACTACTGGACGGATTTTGATGCAACTTGGCACACAGTCATAGTTTATAATGATGCGTTAACATTGGGGATACTTTTTATCCCGAAAAAATAACGGATACTGCGGGATACGGGTCAAAAATTATGTTAAGCATAAAGTAATAGTAAGCATAAAGTTGTTTTTCGGAAGGTACTCTATATTCGATTCAGAAGACTTTTCTTTTTTTAATTTTTGTCTATCTGTCTGTCTGTATCTTGACCGAGCATCACGCCAAAACTACTAAATGAATTTAAATTAAACTTGGTTTAATTTGAGTTCATACTACGAGGTAACATTGGATACTTTCATCCCGATATTTATCATGGTTCCCTTGGGAGAAGGGATGAAAATCAAAATGTGTACTTAGTTGTAATTCATGAACGCGTAGTCCGATTTCATTCATTTTTTTTTGGTAGAAAGGAGGTACCTACTTTGAATATTTTCATGTAAATATTTCAAGGTTATGGGGTTTGTACTTCAAAAATAACAGACAGCTCAACCCTCAGTATTATAAACAAATAACGAAACCAAAAACTTGTCCAAATAACTTGAAACCCGAAATGTACAGGAACGTTGGAACATACGGCTCATCTTAAGCTGGCCTTCGCACTTTATCATAAAGGATTAACGGTCACCGTAGACACAAACACAACGTAGTGTGGGACGCCCGCCGGCCAGGTGGAGAGACGACTTGCAAAGACAGCGACTGAATGAGAAGTGCCTCAGTGGCGTTCATTGGGAGAGGCCTACGTCCAACAGTGGACTGGTATAGGCTGATGATGATGATGATGATGATTATGTATACACAAAACTCGCGTTAGGCGTATTCTGTGGTTAGGTGACAAAAATCTTTACCGACCTGTTTTTTGGGACATTGTTAGGATAGTTACCAGTAGTGAAAAACTAAATTTTCAGCTTCGAAAAAACTAACTAACTAACTTCGTGGTGCTCGAAAAACATCGAAATTTTCGTACTTTTTCAGATTTTGGCTTATAACTTTTAAGAGCACTAAAGTTGTGTTTTGTTTTTGTGTAGGTAGTATAATAATGGGTCTTTTTAAATAAATAAATACCTCCTTGTTACAATGTTTACATTTTGTGAAAAAACTTAACCATTGAAATTTATAAGAACTTCTAAGGAGTGGAATGCCCTGCTCTCGTCAGTGTTTCCGGTAATATATAAACCAGGTGTGTTCAAGTCAAGAGTGAATAGGTATCTACTACACAAGCGTGCTACACCTTCAACCACATCATCGCTTTCCATCAGGTGAGATCGTGGTCAAACGATTGCCTAGAACGTGATATAAAAAAAAAAAGTTATATAACACGGTTACCTAACAACATTTTGTTAGTAACATGTCGCAGTAGACCCGGCTTCATTGGTTTCGATACGACTTGTACTTTCAATAAGAATTGTCAGATTTTTACTAATATTTTTTCATGGTGAATTAATGATTCCAACTTTCAAATAATCGATTTAATTTTTAAATTAAATTATAATAACATAAAATAAAAAACTTTGATTTCACGCGTAGGAGCTGAGTCCATTTCATTGCTCACGAGTGTAGTTTCACTGATAGTCCTACTGAACACAGTATCAGTCAGTTCCAGTCAGTTTGCTCAGCAGGATGGAGCGGTACTACCTGGACGTCTTGGGCACGGGCCGCGCCAGCTTGCGGTAGTAACCTTCGTCCTGGTACTCCAGGTCGCAGGGTTTGATGAGCTCCTGCCCGCTTTGGTGGACCCACTTGTTGGACACTGGAAGGTAAGTGTTGTTTTGTTTTTATAGCAGTGTTTGAAGTTTTATTTGATTTTCATTCATAAATAGGAACAAAAACTTGTTTAATGTGTGTAAAATGGGGGTTTGGAATTACTGTCTTTCGGCCTGATATCAATGTGTTTTTCAAAGCTGAAAAGGCGAGATGATTCTTGGCTGTTTGGAAGAAATAAATGCAGCCGTTTAGCAGTACGAGTTGCCAGTTTAACAAGTTTGATATTCGATCAATTTCAAAATTTTGTTACTCGTTAGATAAATTTTCGTGAAAGCTTAATGAGATCTTGCGATTTTTTATTTTATTATGATAACGAGACGGTAACTTGCGTGGAGGTTAGCCTCGGAGGCTGTAGAAGTTGACCGTCTTGAAGAGGAGTGACAGGAGCTTATTATACGTAGGCGGAGATTCTTTATACTCAGCTGCATCTCTGACACGCACTTATTGCAAAGGTATCGACTCACTAAAGAAGGGTTTGTGTTTCTCTGCAATACTCTGCGGGAATATACAAGTCTCAGGAACTCTCAAAGAATCTCTCTAGAGACAAAGTTAAGTTAATAGTAAAGAAAATACTTACCTACTTTATCTAATTAGAAACTTGTATTTTGTATTTTTGTAGCACGGTACCAAACCTACCTACGGTGTAGGTACCAAACCTACCTACAACAATACTTCAAAAAAATTACATATATTGTAGTGCGATTGGTACCTAGTGTAGGTACCAATCTACCTTCTTTACAATTTTAATATTGTGATGACGTCAGATCGATTTATATTTCGCCAAATACGATTCAATTAATAAAACAAACACTTAGTCCAGGATTTCCGTCTAGTCCAAAAATCAAGCACTTTATCGAAACTAGATGTCGTAATTGAGGCATAAAAACGATATGAAATACCAGGTTTTGTTGGATTACTTTGGTCCGTAACTTCGTTAGTACCTTTAGTTTCTTTCCATTTATCACCTCAACTAAACGTAAATCGATAATCTTGTTTTCCCAATAACCACAGATAAAAACTACATAAGAAAAACAAAACGTTTAACTCGGTGGACCTTTTATCTGTTTTTTGCTTGTCGAGAAGAGAGATAGAAATATGCAGTGTGAAGTACGTTCAATCGAGCTACTCGAAGATTTTTATCGTGTAAACTTCATTTGAAAATATGATCTTTCTGATTACAACCAAATCTGATAGTTAAGCGAGCTCACGAAATAAATTAGCGAGCTAACGAAAACTTTTTCCGTTTTCTTAAAATGTAAACTCGTACTAGGCGTACAGAACTCGTTTACCCCAACTGTTGTCGGTTCTTCGAGTTATGTGACCGGCCCAGTTTCCGAGATATTCTACTCTATTGACTCTTTGTGAAGGCATCTTGGCCTATAATGCAGCTGGGAACGTTCAAACGTTTTTGTGTTCAAATGTTCAGTTTTGAAGGCGTTCTTTGTAGTTTGAAACCGCAGAGGTCTGATGATGTTTGGTTGTAGGTATATATTATATGTAAGTTTATTTTATTTTAAAATAATCAACTCCCGAGCTATTTCACAATTTTACGCACCCCCTTTTTTCTTGCACGTTCAGGAAAACAGGATGACTGGTAGAAAATGCTTTCTAGTGTACACGAGCACTCGACGTGTAATGTCGATTAAAATGTGTAATCATGTACCCCAATATTTAAAAGAAATAGGAACAGACTCTACCTTTTTCAATAAACTTAGGATACCTAGGTACACCTCATCAAAAAATGCTTCTATTCTCTACAAGACTTCTTGGAAGATAAAAATGCAAAATAAATGATTTTCTTTTTCGGTCACTCTTTATTATACTGGGTTATTGGTAATTCGACGTATTCCCGACAGGTCATGTAAGGGATGCTAATATGCAACAAATTTAAGCACCCTAATGTATAGCGAAACATCAATACTGGGAGTCCTTGGATATACCAATACTGAAACAATCCGAGGAAAGGGTAAGAATTAGCCAGATTTCAAACAATACTTGCTAGCGTGGCGTAGGTAAAGTCTAAGTTAACAGAAACTAAGCTCACATCGTTCTAAACAAACAGACCTATATTGAACAAAAGCGACCAATCAATGAGCTAGCCGTCAGCAGCAAAGGTCAAATCAGATAAAAAACCAGTTGGTCCATATTATTCACAATGGGTGTGTGCACATCCTGTGGTAGTAAAAATTAAATTATTGTTTATGTTGTTCTAGTAAAAATATTCACTTTTATACTTTTTTGGAAAGCTTGTGAAACGAGGAAGTTTTATTGGTAATTTGTACAGTTAATGTCATAGTGTTTTTTTTAACCTAAATGATGTTAAGTAAACATCATCAAAAAAATAAAAAGCTTTATATGTCATTAGTGGCAACGTAGTGGCACGATCCCTATCAGCGCATAGTGCCCGATCGCCCACACAGTTCTGCCACAGTACATATATTCCGTAAGGACTATATATGTACTGTGGTTCTGCTTAATTTAATGACTATGTTTTATTCTGTGCCATTGTTTGTTGTCGACTTGGCTAGTATGTGTGTTTATTATCAAGTTTAGAGGAGCTTAGTCTGTACAGTAGCATTCATTCAATTAACACATCTATTTAACTTTCACTTTGTATTTTTTAAACGCCCCTTGGATCCGTCGCAGTTTAAGTGGTGCACCCGGGTAGGATATCCATTATCTAGCTGCCGGGTTGATTCTTAAGGACCCTAAAATCAGTTGCTCCCGTCTAGTATCCTGCAGTGAATTTGGATATCCTTGAGCCAAAATAATAACTCTTCCGTGACGCGTGTGCAGCGAAAACAGTTCAATCAGTGATCGATTTGTGCCCCAGACCTGAGACGAGACGGATTGGCCCTGGAGACTCACGCAAGGAGGATATAGGATTGAGCAGTTTGTGAGTAAACCTCTTCACACCTGTTTTCATAATACCATATCTTTTCCGAATTTTCCGACACCAACTCGTCGGCCTAACTTTTTACGCCTATCTGATTTTGTTTGATTCAAGAATCGTAATATTCGTAATTGCTAGTGTTTACTAATAAGTTGTGTTTAGATAGATAGATAGATTAACTTTTTATTGAACACCACAATTACAACGAGAAATTGTATCTACGAAAACAGTATAACAATGAGTGTCACAAGGGGCGGTCTTATCGCTCAGAGCGATCTCTTCCATACAAACGTGCACGCAGAGAAATAACGAGTGGAGTGGAGTTTGTGTGTAGGTTCCTATTTTTTTTATATGTATGTTTTTTTATGTTTTTTTATATATATATATATTATTTATTTTATATAATGTACTTATGGTATTTATAAGTAATATTTTATATCGTATACGTATTTATATTCTAAAAATATAAATTTATTCATTTCACTGAATGTATACTTGCATAATATGCACACTATCGTTCATTAATGTTCATGTTCTCGCTTTCTAATCTAAGGTTGCCTGGAAGAGATCGCTGCTTAGTGCTAAGGCCGCTGATTAAACTATTTTAAGGTCATTGTTGATGTGCCATAATTTAAGTTTTTTTAGTGCAGTAAAGAGTTATCTATCAATCTATAAATATATACCTACACAAATAACAATAACAGAATTGATACGTAGTAGTTCAGCTAGTGCGATAAATAAAACATTTTAACATGAAATTAAAAGACGTGTTTAGTGATTATCGAAATCAATTTAATGATATTTTTACTTGTTTTATGATTATTGAAATCAGTAGTAGTTAAAATGGTTAACGAACATAATGAAACGATTAAGATCTTTCCTAGGGAAATATTGTATATAATTCCTATGTATGATGGAGACGAAAAACTTTTGAACTTATTCATTACGAAATGTGAATATGTGATTAGAGATTTTGAACTGGAAGGAAATACGTCACAAAATTTGTACGTAGGTATTTCATTCTGTGACGAGTAGACTTACGGGTAGAGCTGCGACTACTTTGTGAACATCAAAATTTAACATCATGGTGTAACGTCTAACTTCATCTCACGTTGTTTTTATTCCATTTAGTCGAGTTTTCACTTAGTATCAACAAAATAGTCTACTTTCACAATGAAATAAACAGTCGATGATAAATAAAGAAATACGTAACCTTAAAAAGTCTATGTCTTGTCAAGATTTTAAGTATTTCTTGTCTTTGAATTAATATGACCATTCTACACGTTACGTAATCTACAATCGTAAACAGAAGTTTACCTAAGCCAAAACGACTTGTTGCAAACAAATTTTCACCGCAATATCTACTCCGACGCACCGTATTGAATGACCGTAATACAGGTTCTGATTGAAACAGAATGGGTGGTTGCTACGCTAAAATTACGAACGCGACCATAACAGAATGCACCGATTGAAACGATGATAACTATCCTGTGGTGACGAATGGTTCTTTTTTAGCCTCGTCATTTTTATGCTGGATGAAAGTATTTCTAATTTATTTTGCTAATAATTGTGGTCAATTTTTGTCTTTAAATACCTGTTTTACATAGTGAAAAAAACCCCAATATTGTTTTTTTTTCCCTCCTTCCTGGTAAGTACCTAGAGGTACGTTCGCCGACCAGTACGCTGCCACGGGTCTTTGGATACCTGTCCCCCGGGAGCTGCTCTGCGCACTACGGCGTTACTACTGGCTGCTGCACAACTCTGCACCAACTCTCCGCGGAACGTCTTCGCACGCATGCCTTGAAGCTAAGTCCCAAGCCGAAGGACAATATCAAACCTACGCCACCTCCTGTAACTCACTCCCTGAGTATTTTTTTCTATCTCTGATTACACTGGTAGTTTACTATTTTAACTATATCTTTTTTTTCTACACCTACCGCCACTGCTAGGTAGGTAGGCTTCTTAATCATTCTATAACTCTTTCTATAACTAAACTGTCAGGTGACAATGGACTGAACTAAAACAAATTCTTACCCAACATTTCGGCTATTCCCGCTCGGAAGAGTGTAGCGCAATTGAATTGGAAAGTTTGAAAATAAAACATGGTGAATCACATATCCAGTTTTGTCATAGAATACCGAATGTTAGGAGTTATTTAATTGCGAAAGTAAACATAATTACCGATGAAGGAATTAAAGCAGCGAAAATGATTATCTATAATAGTACAGCTGTGAAAGTAGTTCTATGTAACCTCCCTGAAGATATGATTCAAGGGTTGCTCTTCCCTTGAAAATGCATTCAGCGTAGTCACCGGGGAAGTAAATTTTCTGCAACAATATAACGCAAAAAATAACAAAGCCAAACCGGCCACATAGCTACAACCAAACCCACAAAATTCTCAAAGATTTTAAGCATTTGTTAAGACAAATGCCTAATTAACCTAACTTTAAGTTTGGCATCGCACAAAACCAGAACTTGCCTAGGTTCAGGACAAATTTCATCCAGCCAAATAGGTTTGCACCCCCTCAAGGTTATTGTTTGGAGTGCAACCAAATATGCCCCAACGAAATTTTAATCAGGGGCCTACACAACAACTACTCCTTTCCAACAATTTTTCACTACCTACAAACAACACGAACCCTTTACAATCGTCAGCACAAAGCATTCACGATGTAGTAATATGTGTACTATTATTGAAAACATTCAAAAGTACACTTCCACCCAAATTCTTTGTTTATGACGTCGACAGTAGATACGATGGACATATAGGATCTGATCTGTTTAAGAAACTGGCAGCTAACTTAGATAAGGGAAATCTGATTTTAAATACACTCAACACTGATATACCCATAATATACGATCCACCCTATGAAGTTATGTTAGAACCAAGGTCCGAAACACGAGTTAAAATACCAACCAATTATCAAAACAGCGATGCTATTGTGGGTTTTACGGAGTTTAGTGAAGGAATACGTATGCCAACAGCTAACCTCGACGGAATTAATCTCGCCGACGTCCAGTTCCTGAATTACTTATTGCAGAAAAGTGGGAGTGAGATTATTAGTGATAGTTTAAAATGTGAAAGTTTTTAAAAGTGTTCGCATAGGAAACATTGTAATTTGGGTGATTATAGCATTAGTAATTGTACTTTTAGCCCTTAAGTATATGATTCGTAAAGCATAATTGTGTGAGGAAAACTCGAGATGGTCCTTCAGATCTCGAGTTATCGCCCACACAGTTCTGCTTAATCTAAATACTATGTTTTATTCTTTGCCATTGTTAGTTGTCGACTTGGAACTTTTGCTAGTATGTTAAGGTGTTTATTATTAAGTTTAGAGGAGCTGAGTCTGTACTTAGCATTCATTCAATTAATACATCGATTTAACTTCAACTTTGTATCTTTTAAACGTCCCTTGGGTCTGTCGCAATTTGAATATGTTTTAAATGTTTTTAGATATATTATTGCTAATTAAGCTTTGTTAATAAGTTATCTACACTAAAAAAATAACTTAAATGACATTCAATTTGCCATTTCTTTTTTATTTCGTAACAAATGACCAAAACAGGGTATGTTTTGAAAAATTGCAAGATTTCAATTATCTCAAAAACTATCAACTTTCGGTCATTCATTGGAGGGATTAAAGGAAGATGCCAGCTTTCGGCTTCCAAGACTTTGAAATGTTTAATGCCGCGGACACGAAATCTATCCACATTATTGACTATATAAAATAATTAAATTAATTCTTATTAAAACAATAACTTTCGGGAACAGATATTAAAAAAAATGAATATTTCTATTCATTTTTTTCCGGAAATTGCTGTGAATTGATACTAATTACGTGTTATAGTGTTGACACGAACGCCTAATACGTATTCTTTTATCCTGCTTATACATTAATTCATTATTTGTTGTATAAGCGTTTCAGTGGTTTAGGTACCAAGCTCTCAAGCCGAGAAGGCCCAGTGTCCGATTCTCAGATTGAGTACCTAGGTGCCTACTACTATAGCAGGTATAGGTAGGTAATAATACTTTATAAATTATATTAAACATGATCGTAAAGTGTAAGTACCTACATAATATCTCAGTGTCATAAAAGATTTCAATAATTATCTTGGCTATTTTATTCCCTTGACCATAAACCGTGTCACATAACCAATGTGAAATGTGATGTGTTATGTGAAAGTTACATAACCACTAAAGTTAACTTTATTTCCTCATAACCTATTTTTGAAAAGTTCCCAGAAAAAACACGAAAAAGCTTTTAACATAATGCTATAAAAATAAATATACTGTTCTGTTGTGTCCGCGATAATTTTACATCGAGCCTAAGTCACTTTTGAGATCTGGCATAGTTTTTGTTGCATATTAGCAGCCCTACCACGTCCTGCCGGGAATACGTCGAATTACCAATAATAACCCTGTATATGTTTTACTAGCTGCGCCCCGCGGCTTAGCACGCGTACATTTTGCTCATCCTCCCCCACTCTCTTCCTTCCTTCCCCCTTCTTCTTCTCTCCTCCCCCATACCCCTCCCCAGCCCCGACCCCTCTATACCCCTACCAACAACTCCTGAACAAATCGATGAATGTGGTGGGAGGGCCACCACATTCAGATGTCAATCCGTTCTCGACATATTATCAAAAAAAATGTTCCATATAAAATGTATGAGAAAATTAAGTTTCTTCTTTTTTTCCGATGTTTTAATAGTTATTCTGCTATTTGGGCGGAGACAAATCCAACAAATCAAAGATCATTAAAATCGGTCCTATAAGGTCCGGTAAGACCTATTTAAGATAGTTACTCGTACATGCGAAAACAGAGAAATAAATATGAACGTACATTTTGTTCTGAAGAATTAAATATAATAATATCTAGCATAATGAGAGCGATGGTGGCCTAACGGTTCTTTAGTGCAATTTAGAATCCAACTATACCGGGTTCAAAACCGAGGCTCCGCAGTAATGACTTTTCTGAGTTATATGCAGTTTTCCATCGCTCCGTGCTTCGGAGGGCACGTCGGTCCCGGCTGTTATTGATTAATAGCAGTCGTTAATCCATGTCAGAGGCCTTCGGGCGGCTTGACAAACTCTGACATACGAGGCCAGACAACAAACAGTAGCATAATATTTATTTATTTATGTAATAAGCACAGCCACATCACGCATATTATAACACTTAAATCTAATAATACACAATATTCTTTGCTGATATGCGTGACAAGTTCGGCGCGTGCATAACATCGACCACATGTACTCGTAAACATAATAGAAAAGAAAACTAGTTAAAAAAAGATATAGAAAGGTTAAAACAGAAAATAAAAATAAGATGTTAGCTAGAGGAACTGTGTGTTTGGGAAAAAATGAATTTAAATATTTTGCGTTTGAAAACTGATAATGAGTTAAAAAATATATCTAATTATTCTATTTTTGTCGAAAAATCATTGTATTCGTTTGAGATAGGTGAAGAGGAGTTTTGTAGTCCAAGATTTGTGCATGCGGCTGGGGTATGCAATATTTTGTTAATTGGATGTCGCGGATAGTTGTAGGGAACTGACAAGGGGAAAAGTTCAAGTAATTGACTACATTGTATTTTGCCGTTTATGTTTTTGTGTAAAAAGGTTAAATCTATTAGTTTTCGGCGATCACGAAGTGATATCATATTGAACTTTACAAGGCGCTGGCTATAGGGATGTCTATGGGAGAAATCGGGTATGAGAAATGCAAGATGTCTAGTAAAATAACTTTGTAAGCTCTCAACGCGTCGTGAGTGAATGGTGTAATAAGGACTCCAGACGACAGATGCATATTCTAGATGGCTGCGCACAAGTGCGTTATACAATATTAATTTAGTATGTGCTTTAAACCCTATGGTACTGCATTTAATAAATCCTAACATTTGAGCTCCTTTTGTAACTATTTTATCTATGTGCGATACAAAATTTATTTTACTATCTATGTATACTCCTAAGTCACGAATTTCCTCAACTTCCTGTAATGTTGCGCAGCCAAGCTTATATGTAATGATAAGTGTTTTTTTCGGGTGTATTTAATATGAAGACATGGATAATTGTATCTGTCTTGGAGGTCTGCGTTTTCAAATAAAACAAGAATCATCCAAATCAGTTAAGAATTCCCTGAGATTGGTGTAAAAAACGGTCGACTCAAGAACCACCTTATTTTTTTGAAGTCGATTAAAAATGGCACGTATTAATATTTACCCCATTTGGATCCTCTGAGCACGGGGCAGGCGGCGTGCAGCGTAGCTAAGTCCCCCTCTCCTGAAGGATGCAGGTTCATCCAAAAAGCGGCCGCGCGTTTGACCGGGAACAGACTCAAGCCTAGCTCCGTGAACACTGTCGCGCCGCCTTGTGCTACGTCAGACATCTACAATATAACAATGTGCGTTTTTTAGGCGATAATAATCTATTGTACATTTTAATAGGACTGTACTATGTGCATCCGTCCTTTATTTCCTTATTGAAATGGAAAGAGAAAGAAGATGCTCTAATATAATAATTTTCTAACCGAAAAATTTAGGTCACGGACGATATTCGAACTCGCATACTGTGCCTCAGCGCGGCACATGCCTTTACCAATTCGGCCACCGAGACCTATGCGTCGACATCCAAATCTTTCCACTAGCTTCTTTGAACCCGTCTTATCGGGACGGTAACGCTATCTATTGGTAGTATTACGAACTACCAACCAAACACGGCTAATATTGATTAACTTCGTGTCTGAAACATAACGCCTCCCAAATCTATATTTTTCTGTTTGTTTTTTTTGTAGCAGTTAACGCCTGCTTAGCGTAAATATATATAATAATTTTCTAATGTTTTTTTTTTACAACATAATACCAATAGATAGCGTTACCGTCCCCATAAGACGGGTTCAAAGAAGCTAGTGGAAAGATTTGGATGACGACGCATAGGTCTCGGTGGCCGAATTGGTAAAGGCATGTGACGCGCTGAGGCACAGTATGCGAGTTCGAATCTCATCCATGACCCAAATATTTCCATTAGAAAATTATTATATATATTTACGCTAAGCAGGCGTTAACTGCTATAAAAAAACATAAAAAGATGCTCTTAGTTTAGTTTTAGTCTGTAAAAATGCGCAATAGAATTTCTGCCAATATTATAAGCAAAAGTAAAATAAAAATTAGATTGTTCTAAATAACTGTCTTATTTCCTAGATTACCGAAAAGTTTTGTGCAAATAAACAGGAAACTACGAAAAATACTGATTCTCCGAAAACTTAATACAATGAATTGTCGAAGGAATACTATTTTACCATCTAAAGTTAACGTCGCCGCGTCGTTAGCTTAGCCGCACGGTACACCATTTAACGTCGCCGCGTCGTTAGGTTAGCCGAGCGGTACACTAGTTACTATTACCTTGTACTATTATTTATTCTGTGCTATTACTAGCCAGATGCTGAATGATCATTTGTTTCTCATTGAGTTTGTTTGAAAATATTCCAACGAGCCCAAACAGAATTGATAGTCAAAGCCCAAACATGATGAAATCGTAGTGTCAAGATTCATTGACCGTTGACGGTCTCCCTTTTCCGTTTTGACTGATGCAGCTATTCTAATAACTTACGTAAAATAAAACGGTGGCAATACGATTTCCGACGAATGTTGTGTAAGCTTTTTCAGGTTTCTGTAACAAAACAAAACTACTTACAAATAAATTCAAATAAATCTACGCAAAAGACATATGTGATAAACTTATGGTGATTCAGGCTTGCCCCTTTAAAATAATGGAGCGAAAAAATATGACTCGGATTGGCACCGACTTCAAAAAACTTGATCTTATCTTATGTATGTTCTTACTAATAAGTTTGGGTTGTATGGTAAATGTAAAATGTATGTTTGTTTGTTTGTTCGTTTTTGCGCGTCCTACAGCCTAAACGGCTTGATGGATTTTGATAAATGAGGTATCATTGGATTCGTTTTGATCACGAGATTGCTATACAATGTATGCAGTGTCATAAAAACTAATATGGCGATGAGCTTGGTATCTAAACCACTGAAACGTATGTACAACAATAAGGATTAAAAAATACGTATGCGTTTAGTTATGTTTATTACTAATATCATAAAATAATTTACTGAAATGATTTCTATTACAATAAACTAAGATAGACATAAGAGTTATTTTTTAAAACGTCATTATTTATAGATTTATTAATAGTTTATTTGCACTATTATTATAACTAAACAGCAGCAGTTGTGTTTTAAGCTTCTTACAAAATTTCCAATTTTAGATTATTCAAGATAATGTATTATACTTTAATCTATTAAAGTAAAGTAAAATATTTTACACCGGTCGATTCTTAGAAAAACAGTAGGTACTTAAATGTTCGAGAAGCGTGGCTGGATGATGCAATACCTACATTTAAAGGAACCTGGAACACACCAGTGGAGCGTAGGTACTTACAGAATTTCTAGACCACGCGGTAACTTTAAAGCCGCCGCCGGCCTTAGATATCTAAGGACGCGGCGCGAGGCGGCAACATCAAAGGCGCCACCGACCTTGAAATTTCAAGTACCTACCGACTACTGTTAGTACATACGAGTACCTTCTGGAAACTGCCGTCGCGGTATAAAAAGGGCACGCATCCGCTGCCTAGGACAGTCTTGACTTGGCATTTGGAACGAAACGATCAAAGTGATTCGAAGCGAGTATTCAGTGATAATTGATTAGAGTATACAGTAGAGTTAAGGAGTGTTTAAGTGTTATTTGTAAGTTGAACTACTTATTGTGGTTTTTCGAATAAAGGTTTTAATTTTTGGTGTAATTGGCGTACATTAATTTTATCTGAACCCCAGCTCGTAACAATATGTGAGTAAAACAGAAACATTAAATTTATATAAATACTAGGTGCACCCCGCGGTTTCACCAGCGTCCCTCAGGAACTATGCTATTTTACAAGATAAAGAGTAGCCTATGTGTTAATCCAGGGTATAAGCTACTTCCATACCAAATTTCAGTCAAATTCGTTCAGCCGTTTAAGCGTGAAGAAGTAACAAACATACACACACACACACACACGAAAACAAAACACACGCAGCCACACAAACCCTTACTTACATACAAACTTTCGCCTTATAATATTAGTGTGTTTATTTTTGCGGGCGGTCAGCTCGGTACTAATTTTGTTTGCAGTCAGGTTTTTGGATTTTTGTAATAATTTTACTTACTCTAATGGTTTAGGTATAAACCTAACATTTGTAATTTTGAAAAATGGATATTGTTCTGGATCAATTGTTATTATTTTTAGTTGTTGTTTACAATATATCATTTTTAATATTAAGTCAATTTCACTGGAAATATATCATTTGGAAATATATTTTCATTTCTTGATTTTGAGTGACCTTTGAAAACATCGGAAGGAATATATGCCAAAACTTACTTTAGGAACACTTTGACATATTAAAACCAAGGATGAATTACCTACTTACTGAATCAGTTTAGACGAAAATTATTTGAGATTTTACTGGAATGGAATGGAACAATTCCAAATTTAAAAAAAAAAATACAAATCTCGTAGATATGAGGAAACATAAACACAAAAACAAAGAAATACTTTTTTAAGCAATCTTTTCTAGCCAATACCGGTACCACTTAAGACCTGAGACCTCATCGACACCAAATCCTAAACTCGAAGGGTTTCATCATTTTGGGTAATGGGTTCCTGAGACACCTTCGGACTCCATCATCAGACCCTGGATACCACTTTAGACCAGAAAACTCATTAAGACAATCCTAATGAGCCCAAACTAGAAGGGGTTCACATCATTTGATTGATGAGTTCCTGAAAATACCATCCGGATCCATCATCGACATTGGATACCACATAAAACCAGAGATCTCATTAAGACAAACCAAATGAACTCAAACTTGAAGGGGTTCCATCATTTGATTTTTGAGTTCCTGCGACTACCTTGCGAATCCATTATCAGACCCCGGATACCACATTAGACCAGATAACTCATCAAGACAAACCAAGTGAATCCAAACTCCAAGCGGTTCCATCATTTCATTTTTGAGTTTCTGTGACTACCTTCCGGATCCATTATCGACCCTCTTGGAGACCACATAAGACCAGAGATCTCATTAAGTCAAACCAAATGAGCCTAAACTCGAAGGGGTTATTTGATTGTTGAGTTACTTGTTATGGGCAGTCGTGTAATAACCCAGATAATTAAATAATAGTAGTTCATGAAACGGTTGCATAGCGAGAGTTTTAAAACACGAGATTGAGTTTAAAAAACAAGTCGTATGCGAGTTTTTTAATAGTATACCTCGAGTGTTTTAATACCTAGTTAAGGGCCGTTTCATACACTACTTTATCTACAGTCATGCAATAGGAAAACACATTTAATGAAAAGAAATATGTCGTTATATTTTCTTAATTTTGTGGTAAAAGCTCGTTCGTCATGTTTGTTGCTGTTTCCTTGTTGTCAGGTGGAGTCAAATTCTCCTCACGAACACTGCTGTCGGACATCTATCTATACTTATAATAAAACTATAACGGGCCCAATTCTGTACATTGAAGATATTTTGATATATTTTTTGGGGTTACTCTATATTCGATACTGAAGCCAAAACTGTATTTTTTTTTTATTTTTGTCTGTCTGTCTGTCTGTATCTCCGCTAGGCATCACGCCGAAACTACTGCATGAATTTAAATGAAACTTGGTAGGATTTGAGTTCATAGTACGAGGTAGGACATAGAATACTTTTCATTCCGAAAAATTAAACGGTTCCCGCAGGATAGGTGTTGAAAATTATTTAAAAAACACTTACCACTCCGAAACTACTGGACAGATTTTGATACACATTGGCACAGTCATAGTTTATATGATGGGTGAAAATTGAGGATACTTTTTATCCCGAAAAAATAAAGGGTTCCTGCGGGATAGGAGTCCAAATTCTGTACATGAAGATATGTTGTTTTATTTTTGGAGCCTGTTAAATATTCAATACTGAAGCCAAAACTTTTTTCTGTTGTCTTTCTATCTGTCTGTCTGTTAGTCTGTATCTTGGACGCGCATCACGCCGAAACAACTGAATAAATTCAAATGAAACTTGGTATGATTTGAGTTCATACCACGAGCTAGGACATTGGATACTTTCATCCCGATAAATTAAAGGGTTCCCGCAGGATAGGGGTTGAAATTGATTTAAAAGAACACTTATCACGCTGAAACTACTGCAGGGATTTTGATGCAACTTGGCACAATCAAAGCTGAAAACGTGTATGCGGTGATTTAAAATTATATTCCAGAGATATATGTGATAAAATATACAATTTAACAATAAAATGCTACTAAATAGTTTTAAAATTATGAAAATCTGTAAATTTTGAATATTTTTTCAGGAAACGATATCCTTTTTAGTAACGCAGTGTGAAACGCTCGTGATTACGTGTATTATGATATGCCACACTTGTATATCCAGTTATATTTGAGTTTGCAAAAAAACATCATATAAACTAATATGATGAGTGAAAATTGATGATACTTTTAATACCGAAAAAATAAAGGGTTCCTGCAGGATATGGGTCCAAATTCTGTATATTGAAGATATTCAGTTTTTTTTTGGAGGCTTTTCTATTATTCTTACCGAAGCAAAATCTTTTTTTTGTTTTTATTATCATTGTTGTCGGTTGTCTGTCTGTCTGTCTGTCTCTCTGTCAGTATCTTGGACGCGCATCACGCTGTAACTACCGAATGAATTGAAATGAAATTTGGTATGATTTGAGTTCATACTACGAGTTAGGAAATTGAATACTTTTCATACCGGTAAATTATGTAGTCCCCGCAGGATAGGCGTATTTTATTTGGAGTTGGTATTCATGTTTAACGGTTTATAGTTACTTCCGTAGTTCACCTCTAGGATACTCAAGGAATATTCCTCCAAATTTCAAATACCTAGGTCCACCGGCTTAGGCTGGGCGTTGTCTGTCAGTCATACAGTCAGTAGGTATTTCACGGAAATTTTATAGGCATGATTAAAATAATGTAATAAAACACAATATTTTTATAAAAGTGAAGGGCATCTATACTTTAAGCAGTAAGTACCAAAAAAACTCAATAAGGAAGATATATAAAAAATAAAATAAAAAAATTATATAAAATATATATATAAAAGAAAAAGAAAAAAACATTTTTAAAATTCGTGTCAATCTGTCTGTTAGTCTGTTCACGCATCACGTAATAACTACTGGACCAATTGCGATGCGATTGTCAGTGTTAGATAGCTTAGGGTTTGACTTATTATCTCAATCCGATGAGTAGAAGCCGAGAAATCGATAAAAACTTTTTGCTGGCTGAAGGAATTTTGTTTAAATCTTAATCTTATTCTTATTCGAGACTAGCTGTACCCGCGGCTTCGCACGCGTGTTCTTTTCTTGCGGTTCAAAGTACCATAATGTACTATTCTAGGACCAATATACCAACATTTGAACAAAATTTCCTCAGCCGTAAAAAATACTTTATCAATTGCTCGGTTTCTAACTCACCGGATTGAGATACCAATTACACCAGATTTAAATCAAACCCTAAGCTATCTAACGATGAAAACTGCATTGCAATCGGTCCTGTAGGTTTTACATGATGCTTGAACAAACAAACATACAGACAAACACAAAGAAATATACGATTAACAAAAAAATATTGTTCAATACCTTTTTTAAGCACCCAAACCTTTTTTTTCATTTCAATTAATTTAGTAGTTTGGGTGCCATGCGCTGTCAAGATACGGACAAACAGAGAGAAAAAATTAAAAAGTAAAACAGTTTGGCTTCAGTATCGAATATAGAGATCCATCCAAAAAATATTTTTTATTACTTAAATATTAACATAACTTTGGACCCATATCCCGCAGTAACCCTTTACTTATTCGGTTTAAAAAGTGTCCTCAATTTTAACCCATCTTATAACTTAAGACAGTGCCAAGTTGCATCAAAACCCGTCCATTACTTTCCATTACTTTTTACTTTTTCAGGGTGGTACGTGTTCTTTTAAATAAGTTTCAATCCCTAAATAATAACCCATAAATTTTTCGATATGTAAAGTATCCTATGTCCTACCTCGTAGTACGAACTCAAATCATACCAAGTTTCTTTTGAATTCTTCCAGTAGTCCCGGCGACGTGATGCGCGGCTAAGATAAAAGCACTATATCTTTAATGTACAGAATTTGGACCCATATCTTACAGGAACCCTTTATTTTTTCGAGATAAATCTTATAAACTATGTATGTGCCAAGTTGCATCAACATCCGTCCAATAGATTCAGCGTACTAAGTGTTCTTTTAAATAATTTTCCACCCCTATCCTGCAGGAACACTTAATATTTTCGGGATGAAAAGTATCCAATATCCTACCTCGAAGTGTGAACTCAAATCAAACCAAATTTCATTTGAATTCATTAAGTATTTTCGGCGTGATGCGCTTCCAAGTTACAGACAGACAGACAGACGGAAAGACAGACGTACAGACAGACAAAAACAAAAAATACAGGGTTGGCTTTAGCATTGAACATAGAACGACCTCCAAAAAAATTACATAATATCTTCAATTTACAGAATTTTGGACATTATCCCGAAGGAACACTTTATTTTTCGGGCTAAAAAGTATCCTCAATTTTTACCCATTATATAAAGTATGACTAAGCCAAGTTTCAACAAAATCCGTCAAGAAGTTTCAGCGTGATAAGTGTTCTTTTAAGTAACTTTCAAGGCCTATCCTGCAGGAACCCTTTAATTTTTCGGTATGAAAAGTATCCTATGTCCTACCTCGAAGTATGAACTCAAATCATACCAAATTTCATTTGAATTCATTGAGTATTTTCGGCGTGATCCACTTCCAAGATACAAAAAGACAGACGGACAGACAGAAAGAAAGACAAAAATTAAAAAAATGCTTTTTGGCTTCAGTATCGAATCTAGAACAAGGTCCAAAAAAACAATTTTAAAATATCTTTAATGTACAGAATTGGACCCGTTACAGTTTTATTATAAGTATAGATAAGGGCGGTAAAAATGTTGTTTACATGTTGGTACATTGGTATTTTAGGTCTTGGAATAGTAATAGAGTTCTAGAGAAATGGCCACGCGTGCGAAGCCGCGGGTACTGCTAGTTTTTAATAAGGATAAAACTTATGATCAGCAAAAACACATAACACATTACATTGGTTAAGTACCATTTCAATATAATGTAAATTATGGCGCCAAAATCTAGTCCACAGCGAATTCACGTGGATACGGTCTATCACACAACGCCATTGATAATAAATGGCGATAACCCTCGTTATACGGATCCAAACCGGTGCTTTTGTGGGATAAAATATATATTATAACATTGTTTATTTCTAAAAACAGTGTTACAATGTATTTTTTCCTTATGAGAGATGTGCCATGTGTAAAAGCATGTCATTATGCCACCGTTTTTGAGTTCATAATCTTGATTTTACGATATGAGTGTAGATAAAAGCTAGTAAATAGTTACTAACCAAATTTTTCTGAAACTTATACCATAGTGCATATATAGTCTTTAAAATATACTGTGCTTATACAGTCCCGAGGTCTTTTTACCCGACTACAGCCAAGCAAGGGAAGGGTAATGAGTTTAACAGTCTATGTATGTATTATGTGTCTACGCATGTGGGTATGTGGATGTTCCACCAACCGCCGTCAAAAAAGCCGTTGCAATAGAAACTAATATAGGATACTTTTATCCCGAAAAAAAGTTAAGTAAGAAAAAAAAAAAGAAAGAAAAACGGAAAAGTAAAGTAAAAACCTAAGTAAGTAAAAAGTTAAGTTTGTTAAGTAAGTTGCCACGGAAAAACTGGAAAATGACGATTACTCGCGAACGGGATGACGTTGCCGTGGAAAATAAATAATCGGAAGTCTATCAAAAAGCGTCAAGAACGTTGGTGCTATACTTTGGCATTGGTTTTTAACATCCTACCTAGATGAACATATTTTTTTTGCAATAAACTGTAGTCCGCGCGGATGAAGTCGCGGGCGAAAGTTAGTAGTAATATATATATCTTTATTTTATCTAATAGAATTTATGTTTGCATTGCGGTTTTTCCTGTTTGAAACGTAGGTTTGAAAGATGATGTGATGGTTCTAAGTTATTATAAAGGGGGAGGGGGGGTCGGTATCCTTTAAGGTGATGTGATCGAGATGGTTCTAAGTCATTATAATGGGGGGAGGGGGGTCGGTATCGTTTAGGAGTTTCATAGTAAAGAACAATTTAAATTACGCGATATTGCATAAACACCGGGCTCGAGGGATATTACTTTTAGACAAATTCATTTGGTATAAAGATCACCGTCATAACCTTACGTTGCAAAAAGGTATATAACATAGAAATAAATTATTGAAAAATTAAATTATTTTTTCATCATCATCATATTGTCAGCCTTTAGAAGTCCACTGCTCAACATAGGCCTCCCCCAAAGAGCGCCATGACGAGCGATCTTGTGCCACCTCGATCCATTGACTTCCTGCGATGGCTACAATACAATGTCGTCGGTCCATAGTGTGGGGAGACCCCCCACACTTCACTTGCTTGTTCGACCACGTCTCAGTGCCGTATGTCATCACTGGCTACAAAATATAATAAAAAATTAAAATTACAAGTTTTAGGACTTCTAAAGGCTGACTTGATGATGATGATGATCATATGTTTGTCTAAATATCCATTAAGTTCACAACGTTAGTACAGTAATACGTAGAAATGTTTTCGTTGATCAAGTAAATGTCTATTTTAAGACACTCACGATGCCAAATAACAATTACTTTATACTTCTATTACAATTTGTTACGTGTAATCAACGAATATACGACATGTTCGTTGTTTAATGGTGTCTTATAAACTATTATACTACATTTTAATGGTCTTAATCACAGTCATGCGACTTTAAAATAACGAACTTGGTACAATAAACGACTGTTATAAAATCAGTATCCTAGTTTTAAGTTGTATAAATAGGGCCCTTTTCTTCTTTAATGTGACCGTGTGACGTCTATAACTCTACTATTCAACTTTTTGATGTTGGAACCAAAACGTTGAATTGATCATTAAATGACTCTTTTTTTTTGCTACATGGGCCTGTCCGCATCCTTCCAATAGTCTTCCCCCACTTTGCATCACCTGCCCCACTTTCCCCCACCTTTCCCAAACCTTCATGCCCCACATTACCCCAGTTTTTTTTTCCAAGATAGCTAACGATCGCGCAGCGTTCTCGTTGCGATTTGTTAGCTGAATCGCACTGCTGC
Source organism: Alsophila aescularia (assembly GCA_946251855.1). Lineage (NCBI taxonomy): Eukaryota > Metazoa > Arthropoda > Insecta > Lepidoptera > Geometridae > Alsophila > Alsophila aescularia. Next base: position 39,058,407 of record OX276383.1, read on the forward strand.
TCAGTTATGCGTTATGCGCTACCCACAGGGGTAAACTATAGGAGCTACATAACTTATTTTACTTAGTAACATACTTACCAGTGCGAAGTCAAAGTGCGGTTCGTAATGTCCACCGATGCCGTAGTTGACGACCTGCAGCTCTTCAGCCGTCTCCATGTCGAGGCCGGTCATGTCGGTGATGCGCTGCGATATCCGCGCGATGGCTGGCGACTCCTCGTTACTGAGCCAGGCTGACTTGCAGATGCGGGAGTTGGTGGGCTTCCGCTCGCCGGTCTTATGGATGTGAACTGATGCGCGCTTGAACTGTGTACACGTAAACATTGGTTAGTGGTAAAACGTTTATAGGGTTTGATTCCAAAGGGCTAAACGGAACTTTAATACTGTGGCAACGCTGTCTGTCTGTCAGTCCATCTTTTACTGGCTTGTTGAGCCTAAACGGGACAAGATAGGAACTAAAACAACCCAAAATGGAAATTCTATAGGAGTACTACAGAAACATCAAAAGCGGTGAATACGGAGCCGTAAGTCATGTTATACTTATACAAGTATCAATAGTACAGTGCAGTGTCTAAGACAATAGTACAGTACAGTCTGTTTATATAGGTTAGGTATAGGTTTCTTAAGTTAAAATGTTCGAATTTCGATCACTAGCGATAAAACAAGCTCACCCTCGGTTTAGCCAAAGTTTTAATTAGCTCGATTTCATTGTCGCTGAGAACCTCGTGGAATATGAAGATGTCCGGTTGGATATAAGTTTGTTCTACTTTAATGGGAGCGTATTTGAGGAAAGCGTGATGTTCAGACGAATACCAACATTTCAATCTGTAACAAAATGTAAACACATAGGTAGGTACTTGCTGTAGGTATTTAGTGATTTATAATTATAGAAAAATGAACGCAACAACCATACTAGGTAAATTTGATGTGTGTTTGTTTGTTTGTCATATGAGGTAGTGCTAGCCTCTGATGTCAGAGTTTTATCAAGCCGCCCGAGGGCCTCTGACATGGCTTAACGACTGCTATTAATCAATAACAGCCGGGACAGACAGATTAACGTGGCCTCCGAAGCGCAGAGCGATGGAAAACCGCACATAACTTAGACAAGCACAAATTAAAAATAATCAGAATTAAAAATTATAAATAATTATAGCTAAGAAGCATCTCGATCACATCAGTTTTCAAACATAAAAACACATCAAAATTATATCATTCGTTTGGAAGCTACGATTCTCACCTTTCCCCCTCCTTTCCCCCTTCCCTCCTACCCCTCATTATAGCTAAGAACCATCTCGATTGCCCCAGCTTTCAAACATAAAAAACCGCAGCTAAATCGGTCCATTCGTTTGGAAGCTACGATTCTCACTCGTTTGGAAGCTACGATTCTCACCTCCCCCCTCTCCCCCATATATATTTCGATCACATCAGCTTTCAAACAGAAAAAAGTGCATCAAAATCGGTCTATTCGTTTGGCAGCTACGATGCCACAGACATACACACACCCCCACACACACACACACACACACACGCACACGCAAACGCACACGCACACGCACACGCACACGCACACGCACACGCACACGCACACGCACACGCACACGCACACGCACACGCACACACACGCACACGCACACGCACACACAAACACACACAGTGATACATACCCTAAACTTATAACAACCGTCTTTTTGTTCGGGGGTCATAAAATAGTTTGGACTACCCTTCCATAACCCTTCGAGCACCGCACATTAACGTAATCTGCACCAGCATGCGCGGTGCCCGAACGATTATATGACAAAGATGCGTGGAGGCTAATTATCAAGCGCCACCTGGCGAATCAAATAGCACATAGTTATACAGTTGTTGTATCTCATGAAGGCGGGTTGGCCTTGATTGTGTATGTACATGCACGTGCACATTGTCACAGAATATATACATGATGTTTCCGTGTGCTTAGCGCAATCACCCGAGCTGATGCTCCCGAGTTTACGCACACAGAAACAATGTGCACTGCATCTACACACACGCAATAGAGATCAACTCGCCTTCGTGAGATAGAACAACCCTACCATGTATATTATGTTAGAAATTTAGTAAATATATGAAACAAAATACATACAAAATATGTACCAGGAGCCCTTTTTTTTAGTTGTACTTGGCGCATAACCACAGAATAAAGAAAAGTACATCAAGACTTCTGGAAGGAATTGGGGTAACCTTTGCCAAGAAAAGGGACAGAAAGGGTAAAAAAAGAAAGAAGATCGCAATCGAGTTTCTTCTCGAATGGTTGTATTCCGAATCCGGTGGAAGGCAGTTAACTTTCACGGGTGTTCATGTGGAACAGTGTTGATTTTGTTCCAACAAGACCTGTTTAGTTTATCAACTTTATCAATCAATTATTTATAGCGCGTGTAGGAAATTATATTCGTTCTTCACTAACTATACAAGAGTGATTCGTATTATCTTGTAAGGATTATAGTTTGTTGGTCTCTCAATACTTGCAAGACTTTAAATAGTATTGATAGTTTTCTTACCTTTTACTGATATCAGCCGATATTTCCATGTCACCGCGGCACAGAGCTTCATACATATTTGTCTTTTTTTTGTATGAATATTCTCCTACATCCTGCTATAGCAAAACATTGTAATATATTAGTTGATTATTTAACAGTCATATCTGATGTTTTTACTCGTAAACTGAAAAGACGTAATAGTGTTTTTCTATAATAGGAAGTCATTTCAAAGTAACCTACTGATCTTATAATTATGCGAATGCGAGTTTGTTTGTTACGCTTCCACGCCTTAATTAATCAACCGATCATCATGAAATTTGCATATACGTTTTCAGGGGTACAAAAAAGGAACCGTATGACCTTTTTTGTACCCGATCCCGAATAAAAGGAAAAATAACGAAAAAAAATGTTAATTTTGTATGGGAATTGTCAAGTTTTCATATTTCATAAGGCAATGAAATTCGAAATCGGTTTCGAGATATTGCGACGCTGATCATTATTCTTATTTTTCCAAACTTTTAGTGCAGTAACTACAAAGATATTAAGTAATAACTCTCAACCAAGCAGAGTTCGGTGGAATAATAAAATAAAGGCCTGTAAAGAAAAAAAAACTAAGCTAGAGCCTGACTTTGACAGATATATAAATGTTTCTTTTTTATTCGAATGTGTCTTCGATAATCTTGTTCATAACTCTGGCAGTTACGTCCTTTCAGAATAAGCTACTTTTTAATATTTAATTTCTCGTAAAATACAGCTTAGATTGGAAAAAGAAAAAATACGTGTACCTTATTTTTCAATATTCCTTCAGAGAAAAAATTAAAATAGTAATGTAAAAAATTTGAAATGTTGTCAATTGCCACTTCGATGTCAAAGTGACAGTACTTGTACTATTATTTATTCTGTGGTGACAGTATAAATGTACAAGTTTGTGTGTAAGTGAGTGAGTGTGTATATGTATCATTGACCGAGCGAGCGCGAAGCGCGAGCGAAGCGTCTCCGTTTCAACTTGCGTAAAAATGCTTTCGTATGTCCTCTACAGTTCACATTTCTCAACCGATCTAGACGAAACTTGGTATACAGGTTAAGCAAATTTTTTGAATTTTTTGTCTTCGGGATTTTTTTTCTTGGTACTCATAATTAAAACACGAATAAAGTTTGTCAATAACTTTACGTAAGTAGGTGCTCTATCGGTAAGTACAAGGCGCGCGACTCATCGAGCGCACGCTTGACACTCAACTGAACGGACCCGAATATTGGGTCCTTGAATTTATTTGTACTTGTTGCGGAGTGCGACCGCCCTGCCAGGCGACAAATATCCCGCGCCGCAACACGTGTCGCTAGATATGCATCGCGCTCTTTTGGACGAAAAAGAGCAAGATGTCTAGCGACACTTCTCGCGGAACATTTGTCGCCTCGAGAATACGAGGCTTAAGACTGGCGGATTCGACTGTAGATCTTACTTCTCTCTATAAACAAGATTGGCCTGAATTCACTTGCAAACCTTTACAGGCGTGACAAGTGTATCGATGAGTGGTGACATACAACTCCGCCAGCTCGCGGTGCCCGCCCCAGGTCCCACGTTCTCATTTTGTAATGTTACCTACTTAAGTAAATACAGGCTGTAATATAATTCCGGGTGGCGTATTCCACACGGCATGGCGAACAACGTTAGTATTACGACTTTTGTGATTTCGAAAATTTTCATTCATGAAATCACTTAAAAAGATTTCTAAAAGAACATTGTACTTAAAAACCTAGTAGCACAGAATAAATAATAGTACCACCTAAGTAGTAGTAGTCTATTTGTCAAGTCAGATTGATAAAGTTCGCACATCAGAGCCTATTGCGCAATAGTCAACTGAACGTGAATATGAAAATGAGTAAAAATGTATACGTCTTGTGTATCTTGTCAAAGGTAAAATATTATGTTTTCAAGTGTAAGATAACATTGTCCTTCGGTATTATTTTTTGTTTGGTGTTTGGTGTTATTGTTGCATAATAACACGACAACAACGAGTTCACCAACGGTTCATCAACGAGGAAGTCTGAGTGAGCCATTACTCAGTCTTCCTCGTTGATGAACCGTCTACACTCAACCGGGTCTTTCCGGCAGCTCCTGGCAAGAAGAGGCGAGAAGAGAGGAGGCCTTGCAACCTGAACCCGCACATGGAGCAGTAAGTACCTACATAGGTACATTCTTTTTGGTGTGACGTGATAGGAAAGCAAACATTTAGGGTTGTCACTAATTTCTATGATTTTACTTTTGTATGGGAATTATAAATACGATGTATTCAACCATTGCACATGTAATGAATTCACATGCTTGCTCCAAATAAACCTGCTGCGTACTTACAAGGCTATTCAGTTACTCCCTGTTATATTTGTGTCAATGTCAAACCTCTTTCATCATAATCATACTCATTTGATAGTTTGTCTATATTAATTCTAAATTCAAATAACCTGTCATTCCTACATTGTCATTGCATTGGCTCATCTCGATGGTTACCTACGACATGTTTTTAAAAATGCGTAAAGAAGTTGATTACATCTTCCGTATTGTTGGTATAAAAATCTCTGCGACAATACTAGATAATAAACAATTTCCTGAACAATTTTGTATATATTGTAAAGTTGTTAGAAAATCGAGAGAATACTGAGTAACCAAGAACAAGATCTTCAACTGCGAGCCTATTATCTGCTTTGAGAGATAAACTACAATCCAAAGGTAAAAGGATGGCTCGCACCACTAAGTATCTTCTGCACCTACTAATTATATTATTGTGAGCTAGGAGTTCCTTTGAGCTGGTAGACACCCTCGGGGGGCCCCGGCCACATATATTAGAAAAAACCAATGCCGATGTAACATATTATAAGTAGCTAGCTATAATAGCTAGGTACTTAAGTACTTATCAATTTTACCTAATTACTTCAGTGTTTAGAATAAGTAATTTAGGTTCGTAACTTCGGTCTACAAAGAACTAATTTCGTTCTCGGATTATAGGCCTAGAGCGCAGATAGGTCTAATTTCATCTTGCTTCAGGAAAGTCATTAAAGTAAGCTAAGATAGTATTTATTTATGTAATTAACTATAGTCAGCTCGCGCGGTGTCAAGACTTTTAAACCGCGGCGCCCCGGCGCGGTACCCACCTTGTGACGAATCGAGTCGAGCAGCTCAGTGTAACATATCCGTTCTTCAATGCGCGTAAGACACAAATTGTCTTGCACTGAATAGGTTTTGCTATTGTAGATATATTTCAGTAGGTATTCATGCGTTTTCTAAGGGAGTGTTTCTTCTGTACGTTGTACTATTTTGAGATATTCTGTGCCCGCGCGCCTGATTTAAAATAACGATTAGGTACTCTAGACGTTTTTCTTCCTGACGAATTCAATCTCAGATTTAACTTACCCCTCGCAGTTCTTTCTTCTTTTGAGCTTCATCCTCTTCGATGGTCTTCTTGAAGTGCGGCACGTTGCCAAGCGCGTGAGAGTGGTTCGGGTCTATTTTCAACAGCTGGTAAGTCCATTCTAGCGCCGTTCTCGTATCACCTGCAAAATGACAACGAATTATTAACTTTAACGTAGCACGAAATGACGCGGAATTTATTTTGACATTAAATTTTTATACAAAACTTACATTAAACAGATATGTTTCATATGTTTACATCAAACAAATATGTTACAGATATGTTTAATTTAAGTTTTGTTAGTTTTGGATAGGCAGTTTAGAACAAAAATACAATGTAATTACAAAGTTTTGTCTCAATCTGTCTTATAAATCAAAAGACATTGATATCAAAAATATTTCACTTCAAGCATCATTCCAGATTGATACCAAAGTCCTCTTTCTTCAAATTCGTGTATTCGGCATATCAACTTTGGTTGCCTCAAATTCTCCCAAGCCATGATGTGCCACGATCGCTACTTCCCCACTGCTACTTCCCCACAACTAGTTGAGCAGTTGAGCAGTCTGTAGGACATAGGTTGTATTACCGAACATTTTATGCTCTATAGCTCAAATATTTTTTGGTCAATTTTGTTGATCAGTAGGTCATATATGCAATCTAGTTGAGCAGTGGGTAGATCCGTTAGGTCGCATTGGTAAGTGTTTTTTTAAATAACTTTCAACCCCTATCCTGCGGGAAGCGTTTAATTTTTAGGGATGTAAAGTATCCTATGTCCTACCTCGCTGTGTGAACTCAAATCCTACCAAGTTTCATTTAAATTCATGTAGTAGTTTCGGCGTGATGCCTAGCCAAGATATAGACAGACAGACAAAAAAAGAAAAAAAAAACAGTTTTGGCTTCAGTATGGAATACAGAACAGCCTCCAACTAAATATCTTCAATGTACAGAATTCGACCTGTTACAGTTTTATTATAAGTATAGATAATCTATTTACAAACAAAAAAGGCCTTCAATTTGATACCCATATTGTAAAATAGGCAGAAAAAATATTTTTTTCTCATTTGAAAATGGAGCCATTTTGGCCAAAAAATAGCCTTTATTACTTGGGGGAATATAAGGATTCTAACAATACCCCGTACGTCTAAATCTGTTCAGGCATTGAAAAGTTATGGTGGAATAAAGAAACTCACATACATACACACATACATACATACATACTCGCACATGAATCCTAAAAACAATACACTCCATTTTTTGGGCAGTTGTGTAAAAATGGGGGAAAATTACGTATAAAACGTGTATTTCTTCGAAAGGGTGAAGTTTGAGGTAATTCGGAATAACTTCTATGTAACTTAGAAGCTGAATAGTGAATCCTACAGCATTATCGTATAACCGGCCACTCTTTGTACCTAGACGGCTGTAAGGAAATGACTGCAAAAACTATGTTTTATTTACTGTTTTATTTCTTTGATTTTAAACAATTGTGCTAGGTACTTTGATTGTGCAACCGTTCATATGACAGTATTCTCGAATGAAATTTATCTGGATTTAGTTTTCGAGTACTGGCAACACTGTACAAAGCTATGCCACAGAATAAATAATAGGCTATACTCTAGTTTCCCTTGTCTTGTTGGAAACTAGAGCTTTTGCTCGCTGCGTAGTGCGTACCAAACGCAGTGTGAATCAGTCGCGATGTCAAATTCAATCGAAGTGTGTTGGCGTATGGTCAGTTATTTTTCGGCAGCTTTTTTGACGATTCTCTAGTTATGCTTTGAATATTGACTAAGATTTATTATTGCTAAATGGAAAAAATACATGGGTTGTTGTGTAGTGTACTTACATTTCATTATGATGTACAACGAAGTTTTGGAGTAATCAATACTTACTCACTGTGTTACCTTACAATTATGATACTTTTGTATCACCAGTTGCACAATTTGTGTGACACCACAATACATTATGCTACCATTTATGTCGGGATGATACTGGTCGTAGTTTGAAATGAGATTTTACCAATAGAGACGTCATACCCATTATAAAACATGGCGAAATTGAACTATAGCTACTGACATAGAACTTAAGCAACTATATTTGCATCACGTTGTCAGAAAGAGATAGACATAATATGTTCTCGGTTACAGTGAGTTGCAGTGAGCGGCCGATCGTCAATCACAGCCGATGACGGTCTGTGAACTCACAAGCGTCGGCTAGCAACTAGATTAAACTGGGGTAAAATGGATAGAATGGTTTATTCAAGATCAAAATAAAAAAAAATGTTTTTAAAAACAAATATTTTCCTAATAATAATTCTATATATCCCGGAGAACACCGTATGTTCGCCGGACACTTAAGAAACGCGCGTGTTTCTTTTTTGTGAATTGCTTATAGAATATATTACATAATGTTATAAACCATTTTATTATAGCTAAAACAATAAAGAACATCTAAAAATATACTATTAAACTATCAAGAATATAGTCACGTTAACATTTTCCCGCCAAAAGTGACGAATGTCACTTTGAAACACTTTGTGACAATCGTCGCTCACGGGATACTAAACACAAAATTATTTTATTATGTTCCTTACAGTATTATTAGACGTAATACCACAAAATACAAGCTAGAAATCACTAAAAATAACAGAAATAAAAAATTACAATCACTCACTACGCGTCGATAATCTCGCTCGCCTGTAGTCACAAAAAAAAACGATTGGGACCGAACCACTTTATTATCCAATAAAATCGCTCGTTTCAAGCTGTTTTCAAATATATGTAAAACTAGCGACCCGCCCCGGCTTCGCACGGGTAGATATATAGAAAGATAAAATTAGTAGGTACTTTATTTGAACAAATAAATCTATCAACAAATAATTACTAAAAAAAAAATTAGCACAATTATAACATGAGAACGATTCCTTACACTAAATACTTTATTTTGACATAATATATATAACATAACAACAATTTCTGACCCTAAATACTGAATTTGCACAAATATAATATAAGTAACAACAATACCTTACATTAAATAATTTATTTACACAAACATAGCTTAACAACAATTCCTTACCCTTACTTCCTCCATAAACTATTGCACTCTTTTTGCTTTAATGTTTTGTTTATAGGTTTTATATTGACGTACTATTTTGTCTTTATTATTATTCTGTTTAACGCAAGGTGGTTGAAATACCTACGCTTTCTGTTATTTAATGTTTAACGCCAGTAAACGTACCTCTTTTGGCTTAAAAAACCGGGTAGGAAGTAAGTGTAATTCTACCTTCTTTGGTTTAAAAATCTGGATGGGACAGTGTCGGGCGCACGGCCGTTTGTTTGTCGTGAAACGTCTACCTATTATTTATTCTGTGCGTCGACGCCACATCTAGAATTTTTAAAATCGGGTAATTATGTTTTTCTTGCGTTTATTGAGTTTATCGGTAATTTTCTTAATTTTAGCATTTCTTTACACGTCGTAACTACTATAATTTTAGCATTTCTTATCACGTACTCGAGACTTGTTATTATTTCGTTTCCACGGCTACGTTCTTCATACAAAGTAGGTAATCGCCATTTTCGCAAATGTTTGATACCTCGGGTTACAATATTGCAATTTTAGTAGGGAAATCTATGTTTTGAGAAATAAAATATTGCCCATGTTACTCGCTGATAATGTAGCTTTCTATAGATGAAAGTATTTTTAAAGTCGGTTCAGTATTTTTTGAGTTTATCTATTACAAACAAACAATCAAATCTTTCCTCTTTATAATATTAGTGTAGACAAATACAATACTCTATCCTAATCCAATACAAATAGGGTTGCAACTCCGCTAGAATCCCCGACTGAAGATCGTCAGCCGTGGCCTTTAGGGTCGGAGCGCAGACTGACAATGGTCAGCTGTTGGTAAGCACCAACATCCCCTAGCATCATACGAAATAACTATGCTGCGCGCCATTATCGCGTTCTCTCTGTCGCTCATACACGTAACCCGCTACAGTTACTGGTCTCGTTCGTGTAGGTGGCGAAGCGGCAACGTCGCAATGATTTGATTGCGTTAATTTAGAGTAAAATTAAATTTATTATTTTCCATTTTCAATAGACAGTACTTAAAAATGAAAAGATACATCCTTCCTGCCTTTCACAGTCATCCCAGTGTATGTAGTGCGCTTTCTAAACACACAAGATGGCATTTTTGATTATTTTTCATGTTTCGAAAGCCGCGTGTATTTACGTGTTGCGTCGTTGCCACTGTTGGGACGTCGACACAGGCTGATTAGCTTGTGTTTACTTCGCCACGCAGAGCGGGGTACAACGCATCTACCTCAATTTATTTATAACATCATTGGTAGTTTGGCTATTTTTGTTATAAATTAAAGAAGGTAGGTGAGTGATGCTGATCATTTATGATGGGACTGCGGATGTAGAGTCACTATTCACTGTCACAGAGACACTATTGTGTAACGGCTGCGTAAATTGCGTGCGAACTGCGACTATTGTGTCATCGTCGCACAATACCTATTTAGAGTAAGTACCTATTGTGTCATTTGCGTCTAAATTTTGGATTTACTCATAAACTTAACTAATCACAATTCACACTATTTAGAGGTAACTACTAAGTACCAAAAAATATGTAAAATGAAGATAAATTAAAAATAACTAGCAAGCTAAAAAACACGCCTGCCTTGCCAAAAAAGAGATTTTGCCAATAAATTATATACTGTTGGAATGTGCTTATTAACCTTCAATTTGATACCCATATTGTAAAGAACAATGGCGAACTCCCATACATACTTTTATGTGAGTCAAATTCACGGTGTCTTTAGACAAAAAATATCGCTAGTAATTCAGCATCATTTCCTGAGATTGTTAGTCTTAAGTTTTTTATTAGGGAGGCCAGGTATAATTGTTATTAGGCTTCAAAGTTTTGTAGGTGTCAAAGTTTTGGTATTATGTTACTGTTAATGACCTTTGAAACAAGTCTCAGAGATTTTAATTAATTTATCCTCTAAATTAGGTAGGCAGGTAAGTACTAATGCGTGATAAATATAATATTACATATATATATTATTATATTATATTTATATATTATTATATAATGTTTCAAGATATTGTAGGTACCTACCTATTCAATTATATATCTAGTGTAACAGACTAGGCTTTTGAATAAGAATTATTTTCAATCTGTTACTGCCTGGCGAGATTAAAAAACAATATGTTTAGATATGTTTCTGCTGTTTCACTATGCAGGGAAACAGGTGTCCCATATTAGCACAAATATTTTGCAACAATTCCTTACACTAAATATTTTATTTACACAAACCTTTGTTTCTTTCATATTTATTGTTCAATACTTTAACCAAAACGCCATATGTACTATTATTTCTTTTACGACCTGGATGACTGGTAGATAATGCTGTTTAACATTAAGTCCTTCCTTGTACCTACACTATTTTTGTGCAATACAATTAAATAAATTAACATACCCTATGTTTAACAACAATTATTTACATTTCCTCCATAAACTATAATACAAACTACAAAGAAGATACGGGAACTATAACGCATTGTATTCCCTTTGCTACGAGTGTAACGTTTTGTGTAGAGGTTTTATATTGACGTACCATTTTATCTATAGCACAGTCATAGACAACTGCACATTACTCCGTACTCAGCACAGTCTATATTATTATTCTGTTTATCGCAAGGAGGTTGAATTACGCTTACTGTTAAGATTTAACGCCAGTAAGCTTAATTCAACCTCCTTTGGTTAAATAAACCGGGTGGGAAGAAAGCGTAATTAAACTTCCTTTGGTTTAAAAACCTGGGTGGGAAGTATACTGTGTTGACAATTTTGACATCCAAACTGGAAACGTCATTGTATTTTATATATATTTTTCACCCGTTGGGCAGGCAACAAGGCCGGTAAAACATTGTAGGTCGGAAATGAACTTTAAATTTCATGATTTTTTTAAATTGTTTTGATAACCAGGCTTTTTCTAGCTTACAGGCTATGTTGAAAAATAATTACTGAAGTTCTGTAGAAATGATATGTCAAGACACTGCAAGATTTATCGCATAAAATTCCGCCTATGTCTTTCTTTCGAACTTTTTTTTCTGACTTTGAAAATGGTGCCGTACTGCCGCCATAATGAATGTTTTATTATATACAGCCTATGTTACTCGGGGGATGTAAGGATTCTAACGATACCCCATACGTCTAAATTTGTTCAGGCATTTAAAAGTTATGGTGGCATAAATAAACTCACATACATACAAACATACAAACACACACGAATGCTAAAAACATAACTCCTTCTTTGGGCAGCCGTGTAATAATGGCCTAGAGTACTTAAAATAGGCAAATGAACAAAAATATTTCATTTTTAAAATCATGCCTTTCTGTTTGTCTGTATATTTGTTCGCGCATCACGTAAGAACTACTGGACCGATTGCGATGCAGTTTTCACTGTTGGATAGCTTAAAGTTTGACTTAAAAACTGGTGTAATGGATATCTTAATTCTATTTTTAGATGCCAAGCAATCGATAAAAACTATTTATAGTCTGCTATTTGACGGCTGAACGAATTTAGAAGAAATATATATTGTACTCTAATTGTACTTTATTGATAATTTTGGTCCTGGAATAACACAGATGGGCTACTTTTAAATGAAATGACCACGAGGGCAAAGTCGCGAAAATATGCGAAAGTTTGTGAGTGAGGGCACAGAATAAATAATAGTACAAGTGTGAGGGGGGTGTTTGAGTTTGTGAGTGTGGGTGTGTGTGTGCGTGTATGTGCGTGTGCACACAGATATAGTCGCAGGGCGCAGTTAGCTATACAATGTTATTTGGAAGCAGGAGTATTATTGTGCAAGGAAACAAAAAGATAACTTGTACCTTTTTCGTTTGTACTGACCTAACAAATGATGTGAGAAGGCAATATACTCAAGTAAGTCAACCTCATTAAAGGGGTATGTCACTTTCTCTTCTTTGAACTTCCTATAGGCTTCTATCATCCAAGCTAGGGCGTTTTTGAAGTCCTTTTCATCGTATGATGCTCTCCCCAGCTCGAAGCAATCACCTGCTTTCATCGGCGTACTGTAAACAGAGTACGAATATTATTTTCATAATATCAGAATTTTGATTGTATATACATTTAAAAGTACAAAACGAACAGTAAAGAAGGTAAGAAAGTCTTTACTGGAACTGGACCAACTGAGGTTAGTGTACTAAATAACGACAGAAATCGCTAAAATATATCCAAAAAATAAGGAAGTCAGGAAAACGTTAAAATTTCTAAATGAAATCGAATACAAATGCTATGTGGTGTCGACTTGACTGACCTACGTGTGCACCGTTCCTAATCCTGGAAAAGTATTTTGAGGTTCCCAGAAATTAAATTACGTAGTAGGCACTAAGTAGGTAGATTATATATTGTCAACACACTTATACAAGTACACTTTATACAATTAGAAATACAAATCAATAATAGTTTAACCCAAGTTACCGATTACTCCAACCGTAGAAAGAGTAGGTCTTTTTTTTTTCAATTGACATTGTATTGACAACCTTCCAAATTCAACTTTACCAAAAACCAACCATAAACAAAATAAGGTTGCAGGCTTACGCCACACACTCCTCTCCAGAGACCGGCTTTCGGGCGATAATAATCTGGAAAAACTACTTTTCTACCGTATCGCATTCTATGATCACGGCTTATGCATGATCTACTCAGGTGGTTTGTCTAGTAATGGTGATTTTTCAGGTGGTCTTGGGTGGAGCTGGTTTTTCAATTTGCATTTCAGGTGGACGAGGTTGCTGGTTGGATGTAGCAGTAGGAGATTCTACGAGCATGTACGCCGGTTTCACTCTGTCGACTGAGACGGTAAGTGGTTTTCCTTTGAACAGGATTTTGAATACTTTTCACCTCTTTCCAGAACTTTGTGCGGTCCTGTGTATGCGGGTTGCAGTGGTCGGTGGTACGCGTCTTCTCTCAGGAACACGTGAGTAGCATTTTGCAGGTCTTTAAATACAAATATGGACTTTTTGCAGTGTCTTGACGCTGGTTGCAGCTGGGTTTTTGTGAAAAAACTCTGAGCCGTGCAGTAAAGTCAGTGTGTGCCGTTAAGCCACTCTTAGTTTCTACCTACCTAAGGTGGTGGCTAAACAAAAATGAAACTAAGGTATTGATACTCAAAATTACAAAATTTAATAAATAAAGAAAAAACAAATGAAGCTAAGTTATAATAAAATTATGATTGAGTTAAAAAATACTATTAAAACTCAGAAGGAGGGCACATACATTTATGATGTCGTGGTTCGACCTGAAGATTTTTAATGTTTCCACTTCCGTAGCGCAGTACTCCCCTTTTAACGTAAGTCCGGCCGAAGATGGTAGGTAGGCCTCAGCTTCACGGAGCAGCGCGGAGCAGTAGGCAGCCAGGATCAGCAACGGCGATGGCTGTCCTCGGTGCTAGGTCGCACAGCGAGGGCGGTACACGGAATTCCCATGTATTAGGGAAATCTGTGAATTGCAGTATCTTCCGAATGGTACAGTCAACTCGAGTGGTGCAGTTTTAGCGGTGCACCTGAAATCGATAAACCAAATGATCACAATTAGGCTCATCTATGCATCCGTTCTGAGGGCCCACCACGGCATTACGAAGAAAAGTGGGTAGGTACTTACGTAGTAGTTCCTGCCGCCGCGGTGGTACCTACTATCAGAACGGAGTTCACACTTTAAAAGCAAGAGAAGCTGAAGGCCAAATGATAATAAAGGGAACATCGTAATCCACTTGTAAATAAAACAGATAATAAGGAATTTAGAAATATAATTTAGAAAAACAATGTAGTTGTGAAAAATTAATGTGATGAAATACTAACGGAAATTTCCAAGTGGTAATAAAACTATTTTTGCAAATATGAATAGTATGGAAAAAGCTGAATTGAAAAGCAAAATGAAAGATTGATTACACAAATCGTAAAATATAACAGTATAAAAAGCAAGTCGTGATGTGTGTTTTGTGTGCAATTCAAAACTTACCCTATATCGGGAATACACTCACACGGAGACGGAGTTTGGGTTGACGTTAATTGTCGTAACCAGCTAAACCGCTGATATTAAAAATGATCGCGCTTGTCAGCTAGGACGCCGAAAATCGCTAGCCTCACTCGAGCTAAGTTCGCTGAGAGTGCGTGCGATGCGCGGACGCCAGCTCGCTTCGTTTGCCTCCCCTTCCTTTGAGTCTTGTCCCGCAGGCTGAGTGGCAGTGTGCGTGCCAATAACACAGTCACACAATGCGTTCGGGTTTAAAGGCAAAACAATGAAAGTGTTTAGTACATACAAAGAACTAAACATTTTAAAATGAACTTTTAATTAAATATATATATAATAAATATATATATACATATAATAAATAAATATATATATATATATATATATAATAAATATATATATATATATATATATGTGTAAATGAAGTTAATGTCACTTAATTTAAATTGTCTATTAGGCGCGCATTCACTGAATGTCGCGTATCATGTGTAAGCTGTGGTAGTAAGTAAATCTGTGGAAGGATTTGAGATGTAATCTGTCGTCAGACGAGTGTACTTTATTATTACATTTTAGGTCAAGGAATTTGTGAAATAATAGCTTTAAATGTTGTTTCTCTTTTCAGGTAAGATTCGTAATTAGTTGCATTAAACGTACATAATCATAAAGACAAATATGTAAGGCATTGTTTAATAAAATATTCTCTTTTCAGAGCAACACAATTTGGTTTTTATTTCGTCGTTCTAAGAAAATGGTGGCTGTGTATAAAGCTACATTATATATATATATATATATATATATATATATATATATATATAATTTAATATCTAGGTTTTCTGTAATATTATTTTACTATTTGCTTAAAATAAATATACTAATAACGTTTCGTTACAAGTGATGTCAGTCGTTGTATTTGTATTGGGGCTGAATATCTCTCCAGGTAATCTTAGTGTCTGGCCATATAGAATTTCGGCTGAAGATGGTTGCAGGTCTTCTTTATAAGCACATCGTTTGCCCAGCAAAACTAAAGGAAGACTTTCAGTCCAGTTTTCATTACCGTGGCAAGGGATCGCGGCTTTTAACTGATGGTGAAATCTTTCTACTAAGCCGTTGCAGGCTGGGTATGCTATCGTGCTTTTGTGTTTAAATCCTGTTGTTTATGACAGGTATTTGAAAAGAGAAGACTGAAATTGTGTTCTTTTGTCTGATACGATTTCAGATGGACATCCGAAACGAGCGATCCATCCTGTAAGTAATGCTCTTGCTACAGTCTGCGGTTATATCGGTGATTGGTAAAGCCTCAGACCATCGTGAAATCTGTCCACGGCGGTAAGACAATACTTGTATCCGTGAGAGACTGGGAGAGCAACAATAAGGTCTATGAATGTGTGTGAATCTGGCACTCGGTAGTTGAAATGTGCCTAGAGGCATGTGCCTGTCTATATATCTATGTTATCTTTGCGCGGTGGCATGCATAGCTTTCACACACACTACTTTGACATAACCTGTTGACTAAATGAAAGGGGTTAGAAACTTATAATGTACTAGTGTTAACAAGTATATATAACGTAGATTCCTACCAAAGAGTAAAACGTTCAATATACATAACATTTATTTAAAAAAAAACAATTAGAAGTTATTTTTTGTCTGTGGGTAAAGATTGGAGGATTTAGTAACGACCTGTGGTCGTTAATGTTATAATGGACTAGTATTAGCAAGTATATATAACGTAGATTCCTACCAAAGAGTAAAAAATTCAATATACATAACATTTATTTAAAAAAAACGATTAGAAGTTATTTTTTGTCCGTGGGTAAAGTTGGAGGAACTCATCTACCCCAACGGTTATCGATTCTTCGGGAAATGTGATCAGCCCACTGCCACTTCAGCTTGCTTATCCTCAGAGCGATGTCAGTTACCTTGGTTCTCTGTCGGTTATCTTCATAACAAATCTAATCCTTCAGGTAAACTCCAAACATAGCTCTCTCCATAGTTCTCTGAACGGTGCAAAATTCGGTACCCAAAAACTTTTCCGAGAGCGCCAAAACTACATAAGGTACGTGATTATCGCTGGCAGCATGGGAAATATCTATTGGAATAAGGATGATTTGTGGTCGATTTCAGTCTAAAAAATGTCTTTTATTTTTCAAGTTAAGGTCTTGGGTAATTTTTAGCGGTGTGGCACAGAATCAACAGTGCCAACATTGCCCAACGTTATTTCAGTACATTTGATAGTGCAGCCCCGACTCCTATGACATATTTGTATGAAAGTTGAAATAAAAGCCAGCTCAACATTACCCACTTCACTGTGTTACAAAATAATGACTTTTATTTCACTTTTATGTTCTGGATCGCATCGTTGCTCCTTTTTCATGCTTGATTCTTAAAACCATCCTCTTAAGTCTTAAAATGGCTTCACAAATGAAGGGTGGTAAAGTTGGGCACAAATCCGCATAACTTTACACGCCTCTTTTTTTCTACTCAAAAATCTAGATTTTTGACCAGTGTAATCGATTCTAAAACGGTTTAATAATAGAACCTTAAGTCACATGCGGCTCAATACCCCGTATTTTTAGACACTGGCGTAAACAGTGTAAAAGGTGAGCAAAGTTGGAGGATTTCACGGTGTCAAGTATGAACTCATGTTTCTTTGTTGTGTGAAGTACCGAAAACAAAATTGAGATTGTTTCTGAATCTCGGCCTACGTTTATGCAAATTTAGATTAGCCGCGTACCTGGATTCGACTCCAATCAACATTCCCTCCGCAAGCTCGTGTACTTTGAGGCCGTACGTCTCTTGGAGACGAGTAAGCGCCTGCGCAGCGCCCGAGAGGTCTTCCGGTGTAGGATACTTCACGTCGTCATGGTTCATGGTGATGTTCTTTATGGATTCTATCAAAGAAAATATACAAGACTTTGAACAAATTAAGAAGAACAACCCTAGACCTAGAGCGGACGTAGTCTAGCAATGAGTTTGGTTGTCTGTTCTTTGGCATTCTCTCAGCTATACATATCCGCTAAGCATATACCATAATGTCCTGGCTCCACAGGCAAATAGTTTAGTTTAGGCATAGAACCACCATACATATACACCTATATTTACGCCAAACTTTTTTATGTAACATAAACAGTATGACAGTATTATGAGGGTATATTAGGTAATAACGTCTGTTTGTTGGTACAAAACTTAACATTCTAAATCTTGGCAACCATGGATGTCACCCACTTTTGATAAGGCAACCTAATACTCTTGGATAGGATATAAAATAACCTTTCATTTCGTAAAAGAAACAATTAAATTACTGATGAGGGTATATTAATAACGTCTGTTTGTTCGTACAAAACTTAACATTTAAAATCTTGGCAACCATGGATGTGACCCACTTTTGACAAGACAAGGCAACCTAATACAACTGTATTAGGTTGCCTTGCCTTGTGCCTTTAACCCTACCCTGCCCAACTGGATAGGGTATAAAATAATCTTTCATTTCATAACAAAAAACAATTAAATAACGGATGAGGGTATATTATTGACGCCTGTTTCACAAGTAGCACAACATTGTCTAAAAAAGTATTAATGATATCTTAGAGACAATAACAAATCAGAGCTCTTGTCTTGGATAAATCTAAAAGTATCTTGAGATAATATCAGTAAGACTGTCCCCATTTGATGATAATGATTTTTGAAAAATTTGCTATATCTTGAAGCAAAAATTAAGAATGAGTTAAGACTACTTTCTAGATATACTTTAGCCCCACTCAGGAGTGTAGAATTGTAATGCTCTTAAAATTAAATTCTAGATATATTACAATCTAACTTAATGCAATCTTTTAGTTGTTTTGTTTGTTTGTAGTATGAGGTAGTGCTGGCCTCTGGTATCAAAGTTTATCAATCCGCCCGAGAGCCTCTGACATGGCTTAACGACTGCTATTTATCAATAACAGCTGGGACCGACAGCTTAACGTGCCCTCCGAAGAACGGAGCGATGGAAAACCGCACATAACTCAGAAAAATCATTGGTGCGGAGCCTAGGTTTTGAACCCGGTATCGTTGGATTCTAAATTGCACTATAGAACCGTTAGGCCACCATCGCTTTTAGTTTTGAAGATAACTAAAATACTTTGTTAGGATATTAAAAATATTACTGATATTCAATAGAGCAGGATTAAAAAAGACAATAAATAGCTTATTTAATCCTTAGTTGCTCTTAAAGTTATTATTTAGATAAATTAGTGGAAATATTAATTTCTGACATCTGTCTAGAAATACAAATAAAATGGCGAAGAAGTATGTAACTAATTTATTGGAACATTAAAAATTTGTAATGTGTTAATTGTTTATTGGAAATTACAATCATCATGCGTTTGTATTGTTGGTTTCTCGAACAAATTGAACAGAAAGTGCTATAAAATAAACGGGCTTTAAGAATAACAAAGAAAATATATTTAAAAAAACTTGAAATTAAAGTTGTGAATAACAAAAATGTATCACTTGCAACGGAAACATTTCATTTACTTTACTTTATGGGATATTTATGCAGTTTCAGTCACTAAAAATATAAATCTAACCCAAAGATAAGTTGAAATAATGTTATAAAACCTGTTTTTTTTATTTGTAAATTATACAATACGGCATTGGATCACAGGATATATAATAGAAACCGATAAATCTTATTTTTTTAGCGAAGTAAAACTTTAGAAAATATTGACCACCTAAAGTAGGGTAAGGACGGGCGAGTTGGTATTAAATTTAATCCTTTTAAAGAAATATTATACTGAAGTTGAAGTTATAAATGATTTCCGCAATACCAATTTAGATTAAACTTATTTTTACATTTATTTAAAATACCCATTTTATGCTTGACTACTTTTTTTCAATATTATTTTGGTATTAATATAGGACAGTTTTATGCAACACTTACAAGAAGAAAGATTAAGTTTGTGAAGAAAAAAAAAACCTTGCTTAGTGCGTCGTCTTGGTAGATAGAATACTATAAAGCCTGTCATCATATCTATTAAATTATTCTAGAACTGTTTTAGAACAAAGACCAGGGAAAATATCTGATTAAAAATATATACCTAATTATCAAACTAGTAAGTAAATATAGGTAAGTAATATCTATATTATAGAAGTAGACTTATCCTGAGCAGATTACATCCGACCCAAAAAGTCATTTTTTTTTTTTTTAATAATTTAAATAATTTACAATTGTGGAATGTTAACAACGAGGCAAAAATTTAAAACAATCAATTTTCAACAATTTACATTTGCAGATATTTGCGATATATGCGGGATAAATAATTGCAAAGTGCCAAAAGTCAAAGTCAAAGTATTTTATTGTAAATAGGCAAAATAATAGCACTTTTACAAGTCAAAATTCACATCTCATGAACAAGGAGAATTACACTAATATTATGAAAAGATATTTGTGTAATTCTTCTTTAGGTAAACTAAGTATTCTTTGAGTTTGAAAAGGAAATTTCCTTTTCATGTGCCAACAGAGTTAAATCTCACATTGGAAAAAGAAATATCCTTCTGACTCTACTGGTGCTTCGGAAATACGCCCGTTAGAGAAGAGAACACCAAGAAACTCTAAGGGATGTATTTTTGTTTCATATTAGTTCTTTATATTTTTCCCAAATGTCACATTTTTATAACAAAACTTACGTAAACTACATATATAAAAGTGACAATGATGTCTCACAATCATCTAACAATCAAACTGGGCTAATTGGCAATAAACTATTTAAACTGGCAATATTTGAACACCAAATAGGTAAATTCATAGAGGGTAATTTTTAAAATACCAGAAATCTCTCAGATTATGTTATTTTCTAAAGTTAACTAAATGCTAACCTTGTTATTTTTTGCAAAGTAGCGTTTTAGGTAATAAAAAATGCGCACTTTTTTATTAGTTACTAATTTCTGCTATCAAACTTATTGAAGTTAAATAATATAATATCCCCTTTCTATTTATGTCGTCGAAGACTATTAGATCTTTGTATAATTTTTATCTTAAAAGTAATCAGTATCAGTTTTTTTAATCAGAAACAAAAAGTACTTGTTTCAACTTGAGGAAGACAATTTAACGCAGTTTTAGTTTATAATTGAATTAAAATTGTCTATAAATTTAACACATTATTTTTTTGCTTAATTGTGATTTGGAAGTTCTAGCTAATTCTGAAACGTCTTCTGTCTGTCTTCAAATATTCTAAGTATAGAGCAAACACAATTTCACACGGATATACCTAAAGCAAAATTAAAACCTTTTTGGTTGAAAAAAATATTTTATTTACTTATAATGATGAAGTAGCGGTTTTTTAAAACTGTTTGAATTTAAAGTCCAAAAAGATTTCTTTAAAATCGATTCAATAGTATTTTTTTCTTGTAGAAACTAAGTTTAGATATTATATAGACCTATAACATTTAATCTTTATCCAAATTGCTTCTTGGGTTACATGTTCATAGCTGGCAATTTCATATTAGGCTAAAGGAAAAGTAGGCAACCTATATTTTTCTGATTCTTCGTATAATATTCTCTCGAGTAATGCTCGTTTTTTAAAATGTATCTCTAAATTCTAATCCATAACTATGATTGTGAACAAAATCCGTCTGGTAGTTTCAGCGTTCAATATCCCAAGATATAACAAAAGCGCGGTCGTCTGTACAAAATTTGACGATACACTTCAGAAAATTACAGCAGCCTTAAAATATCAAGTAATATGTAAAAATAATGCATAAAATATGTAAATGCTTTTTAATTATGGAGCAAAATATTTCTAGATGCACGTGATTTCAATCCACGGATCTCTGGATTACGCACCTTTGCATGTTTCCACTTCGCACTGCTTCGTAGAGGGAACGACGAAATTCGGTACCGTTCTATAAACGGATGTATTATTACTTTAAATTTAACATAACTTTCGACCCCTATCCCGCAGGAACCTTGTATTTTTTTGGAATTAAAAGTGTTACAATACAATACAATACAATAACTCTTTATTGAACACATTACAATAAAAAAAAACAACATAACAGTAATTATATATAAAATCTAATGTTGTACAATAGGCGGCCTTATTTCTATTTGCAATTTCTTACAGGCAACCTTTGGATGGACAGGAATATAAAATAAACATTGCGGTCAGTGATGGAGACTTACTTTGGAACAAAAAATGTAATAGATAAATAACAATTATATACACTATATAACTATATACAACTATATAACCTAATATTTGTATACATACTTACATAATGTGTTATCATAAATTTTGTTAAACACATAAATATATAATTTTAACACATAATTTAAACTTTGACTGTTCCAAGTTACATCAAAATCCGTCCAGTAGTTTCAGCGTGATAATAACTTTCTACCCCTATCTATGCGGGTTACATCAGCTATGATTGTGGCAAATTGCATCAAAATCCGTCTGGTAGTTTCAGCGTGATGCGTGTTCAAAGAGACAGACAGACAGACGGACAAAAAAAACGTTTTGGCATCTATATAGATTTTGAAGTTTACCTCAATAATAATTTAAAAAATATATTTAATGAACAGATTTGGCTGAGTTACAGTTTTATTAAAGTATTTAAAAAATATTAAATGTAAAGATTTAACCCAGTTACAGTTTTATTGTAGAGTAGATAGAAGATAGATTAAGCGCGGCCGCGGTAAAAGTGGCCAGTTCCCGAAGAATATCGTGTGGATGTTAGAAAATGTAAGGTTTGAGGTGCCATGCGATTGTTTTCCGATCGATTATTTAAGGAAACGCTATATCAGGTTTTGTCTGTACCCCACTATAAAAATAAATGATAATAGTAGTTTAAGACACGATTGCAGGGCTATTAAAACTCGAGAGTGAGTTTTAATAGTATCACTTGAGTGTTTTAATACCTAGTTATGTGCCGTTTTATACACTACTTTATCTACACTCACATAATAGGCAATGACTACAAATTAAAAAAATAACTTAAAAAAATAAGAAAAACTGCTGGTGAAAGTTCGTCATGTTCGTTGCTGTTTCCCTGATGTCGGGTGGAGTCAAATTCTACTCACTGACACTGTTGTCGGGTATTTTCAATCAGGATAAAACTTTTGACACGAAAACACATTCAATTGGTTAGGTACTAATGTAAAGTAAATTATGGCGCCAAAATCCAGTCCTCATGGCATTCGCGCGCATACGGTCTAGCACGCGCTGCCATATAATAAAAGGCCAAAACCCTCGTTGGTCCTTTAAACCGGTACTTTAATGGAAAAAAATATAATTTATAACATTTTATTATTTCAAAAATTTGTGTTATTACCTATATACATTTTTTATTTAGGCGTGCCGTGCGTAATGAATGTCATTATGCCACCATTTTTGATTTCATAATTTGGATGTTACGGTATAAGAGTAGATAAAATAAGTACTTAAAAAACAACAAAAAAAATATATTACGGTTAGTCATTAACAACTAGTTATTATTATTTAGTTAAGTGTGTGTCAAATTAGGCTAATCACTATTATTTTTAATAATCAGACTTCAAATAAAAAAGGAGGTTTTCAAGTTGATGTGTGTGTATGTAATATTGTTGAAAATGAGTAATATTCATACATGTTAGTCTATATAGGTGTCTAAGCATATGTTCCAAATTTCGTATATGTATGTATTTATGTACCTATGTGATATAGTCAAAAAAAACTTGATATTCATATTGTTACGCCGGTCGATTCTTAGAAAAACAATAGGTACTAAAATGTTCGAGGAGCCGCGGTCGCATGACGCAATACCTACATCTACAGGAATCATCTGGAACACACCAGTGGAGCATAGGTTTCCTACCTACAGAAGTTTCCAGAGCGCGCGATAGGTATATACTTACGGGCGCGGCAACATCAAGGCCTTAGGTACCTACAGGCGCAGCGCGAAGCGGCAACATCAAAGGCGCCGCTGACCTTGAAAGTTCAAATACCTACCGACTACCGCTAGTACATACGAGTACCTTCTGAAAACTTCCGTCGCGGTATAAATAGGGCGCGCATCGGCTGCCTGGGACAGGACAGTATTGACTTGGTATTCAGAACGAAACGATAAAATTGATTCGAAGCGAGTATTCAGTGATAATTTCTTTTTGTGGTTTTTCGAATAAGGGTGTTGATATTTTTTGGTTTAATGTACGCCAACATTAATTTTATCCGAACCCCAGCTCACCTAAACAAATCACCAAATTTCATGAAAGTATGTATGTTTGTCCACGTGTTTCTCGGTCTGAAAGTCTGATTGTAATAATTATTTATGTAAATAAGTAGTTTCAGTATTGTTCAACTTAGGAAATAGTTATATTTTGATCAAAATCGGTCCAAAGTCAAAGTTAATGTATTTTATTGTAAATAGGCGAAATAATAGCACTTTAACAAGTCAAAATTAACATCTTATGAACAAGTAGAAATAGATAAAATATTATAAAACTATCACATTAATAAAAAATTTGGTAAACTAAATATTCTTTGAGTTTGAAAAGGACATTTCCTTTTCAAGTGCCAACAGAGCTAAATCTCATACTGGAAAAGGAAATACCCTTCTGACTCTAATGGTGCTTCGGAAATACGCCCGTTAGAGAAGAAGCACCAAGAACTACGATGATGTATTATTTCCATATTTGTTAATTCTTTCTTTATTTGATTTTTCAATTATCACAAAACAAGTAAACTACAAATATCCATACCAATATAAAAAAGTGAAATGTTGTCTGTTTGTTTGTTTGATTGTTTAGAGAGCTTTCACGCGATAACGGCTGAACGGATTTTGATGAAACTTGGAATGGAGATAATTTATACCTTGGAATAAAACATAGGATATCTTTTATCCCGGAAAATTGTAAATTTTCACGGGAAAACAGGAAAAACTGGACAAATGTTGATTACTCGCGGTTGCCATGGAAACGAAAAAAACAAGTATGTCAAAAACCAACAAGAGTAGTGCCACAGAATACATAAAAATACTAAGTAGTGGTGCTATAACTACTTTTGCATTGGTTTTTAATATCCTAGAAGAACATAGGATGCTTTTTTTCGCGATAAACAGTAGACCGCGCGGACGAAGTCGCGGGTGGAAAAACTATAGTAAAAGATAAAAGTGACAAGGAGATGTACCACAATCATCAAACAATCAAACTGGGAAAAATAAGGTAAAAATTCTAACTAGATATTATTATGTTGTATAAAACGTCAGTCCAGACGTAATAGTCCAGTCGTGTAAAGATATAGTATGTATTTTTTCTTAGCGAACGGAATAAGTACTTCTTTTTCTTAGGCCTACTTGAACGAAACTAAGTTGCCACCAGCTTCTCCACCACTGGTATGTGCAACAGGTGTCAACCGTATCAGAATAGGTGTAAATTTTGAACGTGGTTAGGAAGCTTGGCCTCATTAATTCTCTCTATAAGGAAGGGATTTTTACTCATGTGGTACTCTCGAAGTCCCATATATAAATTGTATACCTAGTTCTGTTATTTTTAGCTATTAGTTAATCTATTTGAAGTCTATTTCTGTACCATGATAATTTATGCAGAACTTTTTTGTAAATCTGTAGTTTAAAAGTAATGGGCACAAAACATAAAATTATACGCTCTACAGCAGTGGTAAAATTAGTGCTAAAAATTGCAATGTGATGTTGCTGTAAGTTTCCTTTGTATTGTTGTTCTAATTGTGTTGTCGTGTCTATAATGATTTACCTGTGTCAATTTTAATGCTATCTTCAATTAAATCTAAATCTGTTGTTAGCCTTTTTATGAGAGTGAAAGCGTTGATGGGGTTCTCCAAGTAATTTGGTATGTCATCCATAGCTTTGTCATGCTCTTGTTTGTAATGGATCAAATGCCTGTAATAAAAGAAAAAGTTTATAATACATTATATTCTAGTTAAATATGGAGAATTTTGTAAAAACTTTTATGACAACAATCAGAGGTAGAGTGTCGCAGTTGGCATCAGGCTTGTTTTCGATGCCTTTCGATGTTGCCACGTCATATCGACTTCAGCTATGCTTCAGCTCGATTCATATCTGCGTCACCGTAACGTGGCAGACACGTAATAGCTCGAAAGTGAACAAATTTAAAAAAAAAACTCCGCCTCCTCCCCCATTATTGTTTAACCCGCGTAGTTAAAGAATGGTATTGTAAATGACGGCCACTCTCATGCTGTTCCGCTCAGATTATGTT
Source organism: Alsophila aescularia (assembly GCA_946251855.1). Lineage (NCBI taxonomy): Eukaryota > Metazoa > Arthropoda > Insecta > Lepidoptera > Geometridae > Alsophila > Alsophila aescularia. The sequence continues at coordinate 39,084,580 of OX276383.1, forward strand.
TCCGTATATACTCGCAAACAGCCGGACAATGCGCAGAAAGGTTGGTTGGTTGGATGTCGAGTGTCCAGTGATACTAGGCTCTCGATACTACACCGAAATCATTTAAAGTATTAAAAAAAAACTCCTAATCGAATTGTGCCCGCGCCTTTGCCCGTGCATTCAATAGTTAATGGTATCCTATATGCATAGGTGGGCATTGACTCGTTAATCCGTTAATTGTTAATTAACAAAGTTAACAAAATGCTTAACGGATTTACTTTTGAGTTAACTCAAAAAAATATTAACGCTCTGGTTAGTAGTCCGTTACATTGGTTGTTTGTTGATTATATTGTCATTATTTGTTTATTACGCGCCACGCGGGCACACGAGCGTGGCGCGGCGCTGTTGCTCAAAAGAGCAAAAAATAGCCAAACCAGAGAAACTCATAAAAATAAAGCGGCTCTTGATGACTCTCTTGCTTTGTGCCAGTGAATACGACAAGTTATTATGATTTGACTTTTTAGCGTTTGCGCCATTTTTAACCAACTTCATTTAAAGTTTATCTTATTCGTCTGTGTTTTTGTTGGTGGAAATTGATTAAATTGACGTTCAAATTCATTACATTTACATGTTTTCATCATGAACACTACTTCTTCTACTCAAAGTACGCAAAGCACTGCAAGTGAAACTGAATCAAATCGTTGGCCACACTGAATGATTACTTTGTATTCCAATCAATTCAATCCAATATCCAATCAAAATTCAAATCTATCATCTAAAATATTTTTGTTTTATTTACCTACGTATCCCACCCCAAAAAGCGCCAAAAGCATCATACGTTTTTGATGGTTAACTTTTAACGGTTAACTTTAAGTTGCGTTAAATTTCCGAAACTTTAAAGTTTTATCGATTAACGAAGTTAACTTTTTTATTAACGAGTTAACAATTAAATAACTTAACTTTTGAATTAACTGTGCCCACCAATTGAAGTATTTCATTTTTTGATTCAATTTTTCAATATTGTATTTCTCTCTGTTAATCGAAGCTATTTCATTTTTTTGATTCAATTTTCTAATATTGTATTTTCTCTGTGTAACCGAAACTTAACTTTGTAATACTATTTGAACTACGTCTAATATTAACAAAGGGATAAGGTTGTACGCGAAACTCGTTCAACCTCACCTCTTTTTTTTAATTGTTATGATACTGCCTTTAAATTGTCTTCTATTCTATTTTCAAAATTAGGACTTTCTTAGATGTTTCGATAGGAACATCAGTTACCTATTTATCGTCATCGAGTTATGTTCTATCTTTCAAAATTGTTTTAAGGCCTCTAATAGATGTATTCTTTTGGCCTCTATAAATAAAATGTTTTAAAGCTTTAATATATGATAAAATAAATTGTATGAAACCATGTAAAAATCAGTTATCAGATAGCTAGCATATAATGAACAAGTAAATTACCAGAAATAATTCCGTCTTAAGATTTCTTTTTATCTATTAAAATCTATGTAAAACAATGATAAAACAATGCAAAAAGTGAGTTATTTTAATCAAATAAATGGTAAAGTGATCGAGTAAGTGTCTGTGAATTTGTTGAACTATTTTTAAAATAATCCCACTTAACTCATAGATCACCGAAAAGGACCTACAAGCTACGTTGCACCAACTCACCAGCCACGACGACTTCACCAGGGAACTGAGATCACCTGTCATCAGAGTACTTCGGAGAAGATAGACCAGCTGAAGATCAAGACGGATATAATTGAAAGGGAGCTCGTCCGTTGTGATCTGGTATGGAAGTTATAGTGCCCCAAGGCACCTGATTACTCCGCAGATCCTCAAGAATTAAAGGCGGCTCCAGAACCGGCTTCACCACATCACCGAGGTCTGAAGTTGGACGAGTAATTGAAGACCGGAATTCTACATCAAGACCGAAGCCTACTTTGAGGCAGTTGTGCAGTTGCTGTCTTCCTCTCCTGACTCCGAGTTGCTGGAAGTCCATCTCGAATAGTTCCAGATGCTTCGCTCGCTCCTAACGAAGAACATTTTACCTCACTAACCTTACGTATAAATATTTACTTCTTCGATATAATTAAACTCAGGAATCCTCCCGGATAGGTTAGGTAGATCCTCAATTTAATAAATTTTAGGGAAATCTGATAGGGAAGCTTTAGAGTCCCAAATTCTTTCGTAACCTTTAGGAGTCAGGCCTTAACTTTATTTCCTTTGACAAGGTTAATGGACTGACTTGAGTAATTCTATAGATTGTCTGGATCATCTATAAATTATTCAAGGTAGTCTCTGATTAATGGAGTACCTAGAGGGATAAAATAAATTAATCCTCCGAATACTCTCTAGTTATTCTATAAAGATATCTTGAAGTAATTCTGTCACTCTTGAATACCACAAACAGATCTTCAACATATCTTAAAAAAAGCCCTCGTGTCTTGTCATTATATTTAAAAGCAAAGAGTATTGATATATGTAATATCTATTATTTCATTTTAATTTTTGTACGTAGCGCGTACCATAGCCAGGTTAACGTCTCATGCTCATGAGGATTTATGTCTAAAAAGCATAATTCCCCATCCATCATTTTACGGCTATCCTTCTAGAGTGGCAAGCCATAGTCGAAGAACAATAATACTTCATACCCTCTAAAGAGTATATTACTAGTGGCCTTAATGCGGAGGTAAGTGTAATTCATAATCTTGCAAACTGTACGATAACACCTTACCTCTACGGTCCATTAGTCGTAGACTAATGGCCGGTTCCTAAATCTTAAAACGAACCGTTTTCGCTTACTGTCCGTAAGGCTTTTGACATAAACGCTATACAAATAACGTCAAAAAGTAACGAGACGTAGGAAAAACGACTCGTTTCATTTTTATAGGAATGGGGGGGGGGGTTAGGGCTTTTAACTGGAAGTAAGGTAATTCATAGTCTTATAATCGATAAGATAAAAACCTTACCTCTACAGTCCTTCCTTGAGGGTTAAGTCACCATTTTCTTTATGGCTATAGATCTTTTCTCAGAGCATTACGTCACAGCGTAGAGCAAAGAGGTGAGACCTCCTATCTCACTCTAGATATCCTTCGATTTTATCTCCAAGCGTTACGTCATAATATAACGTAAAGAGGTAAAACCTCCTATCTACCTAATCGTTACGTCACAAAACGGCGTAACACGTAGATATCTCCTCTTACTCCCATTTAAGAGAGATCCATCTCTCTCCTTCCTCTATCCTCACATGTGTTACGTTACACAATGTCTATTACTATTAGCGAGTACAACCAATCTACCAACATTTTCCTTATTCTTCAGTTTCATTTACTTTATTTAGAGCGATGGTAGCCTAACGGTTCAATAGTACAACTTAGAATCCAACGATATCGGGTTCGGTCCTAGGTTCTGCACCAATGACTTTTCTAAGTTATGTCATGTCGGTTTTCATCGCTCCGTGCTTCGGATGGCACGTCTGTCGGTCCTGGCTCTCATTGTTTAATAGCAGTGGTCAGAGGCCCTCGGGCGGCCTTACAAACTTTGACACCAGAGGCCAGCACTACCTCATACGAGAAATATTTTTTTCTAGGATGGATGTATTTTAAGTTTATCTCTGTATTGTACAGTACATAATTATGTTAAAAATTTCATCGAGATCTGTTAAACCATTTTGGATTTACAGTTTTCCCGCAAGATTTTTGTATTTTTCGGAACCGCAAAAAGAGTGGGGTGATGCAAGTTTAACGTGTGATCTCTGTGTTTTTGTCTGTAGCATCGTAGTTCCCAAACAAATGGACCTATTTTGTTTTCTGTTTGAAAGCTGTTGTGATCGAGATGGTTCTTAACTATAATGTGTGTGTTGGGTGTTATTTTTTTTATGATTTCACATGTAGTATATCGTGTAGTACCTTTTTGTAAAAATTTATAGAAATCGGTTTAGTCGTTTCCATGCAAAAGCGAGTGTAACCAATCTATTAACATTTTCCTGATTTCTCGTTTTATCTTACCCTTTTCCGTGATAAATGTATTTTATGTTTATTTCCGCATTGTACGTTCAGAACCTAAAATATTTAAGTTCATATTTCATCAACATAATGTTAAGCTGTTTTGGACTTACAATTTTCCCGCTGCATTTTTATTCTGTTTCGGGATAGTAAGTATTCAATTTTTAAACTGTGTTTAAGATTACAAATTTATTGGATTTACCGTTTTGTTGTGAAAGTGAGTCAATCCAATCTACCAAATTCCCGATTTCGGGTAAACTTTCGATTTTCCGGAATAAATGTTAGGTTATTGCTAGGTTGATATTTGTATTTTTCACTAGAGTTTCTCAATCTACCTATTTTTTAAACTTAATCTTAACATGTTGTTTTTTTTTCTTCATAAATGTCGATTATTTCTTCATTAGTTTCCAACTCTAGTGCAGTGGGTGGACGGGGAAATGCGAATTCCCCGTGCACCCACCAGTGGAAGAAGCCAGTGGGTGCACGGGGCATGCCCCAATCTTAGCAGTTTTTGAGTCATCATCATCATCATCATCATCATCATCATCATGTCAGCCTTTAGAAGTCCACTCTCAGACCAAATATTACTAAAGAATCGTAGGCAAATGTGCTATTTTTTATTTATTTTTGTGGAATGATTTATGCTGTTGGTCTATAACTGATCTCTATAGCGTCACCGGGCGCGGTGGGTGGCCGCGAAAGCGCTCCACCACAATGCGTGACACAGCTTGTTCAAAGACACCCAGGGGGTAGCAGATGTCCTATAGCTACGTTTATCGATATATATATATATATATATATATATATATATATATATATCACGAGTAGGGATGCCTGCAAGCGCTCGCACGCATATAGATAATGTGGGTGACACGTCTACGCGGATTCGACGGGCAAGGCGCCGGCACCTACCTATTACTGGCTTATAGAAATACAAAAACCTCACAGCTTCCAATAGTACTAATATTAAAAATTCGAAAGTTACTCTCTCTGTACAAGCAGACAGAGGGGTCTGATTGTTAGTTTTTCATGACAAAATGACTGAGCCGATCTTGATATGGTATAAATATATCTGAAAACACGAGGAAGAGCATATTAAGTTAATTTTCACCTTCAGCACCGTTTTCCAACGCGGTTGATACCTCGGGATACATCTAGTAATACAGCAAAATAGTTAATGGAACAAAAACGAACTAAATAATATATATAGTAATTTGATTTCTATTTTTAGATTGAAGAAACAAAAAATTAAACAAATAAATAACGAACACTTTTTATTGCCCTTCAAAAAGAGTCAGCTTATTCTACAGCGGCTTTTTTGTTTCCTTTGAATGACTGCCCTCAACAGATGTACTAGGTGATTATTGCACGGTTCTTGATCAAAAATATGGGTATAAAGAGCAGATGTGTGTGAAGAGAGAATGTTTAAAATATTAATCTCAAGATACGCTATGTTCATTATATCCCTACGTATAATCAGTCACTTTATAACTTGAATACGCAAGCGAGATAGTTTCAAGGTACTATTAAGATCACTTAAAGGAATCTTATTGGTCTAGTGTTATAATATTAGTGTGATATGTAGTTAAACCAATATCAAATTAAAAGATTTTAAATGTAATTAGAACAAGAAATGCCTATTGACATAACATTCCGTTTTTTTACTTTAGTTGTATAACATAACTGTTGACGAGCGCAACAGTAAATGATAAGTACATGCGAGTAAGTAGGTAGAAAATAGGAACACAGTTAAATAGGCCTAGGTGTTACGAACACTTTGCGCTATTCGGTATGTAAGCAAGTTAACGCATAAGCGAGATAAATATTAATTTGTATGGGCCTAGGAAATAGGAAAACGAAGTGTAGAATCTAAGTGCCATCATGTATACATCTAAAGCATACGGGATGGCCGCGAACCTCTTTAGGAAATAGTTATGAACATGCAGCCACAGACAGACTAAAACTCTCTATGGATGCATGGGATTACAGGTACAGGTTGGCTCAGGAAAGCCGCGCTCTGTAAAAGGTCCTTATTTACAAGCAAAGTGATCGTGAGCCAGCCTAAGGTAAAATTAACATGGTCTAAATTAGAAACAGATAAAACGTAGATAGTAAGAGCGAGAGGAAGCTCACTGTGAGAAACGTTTCTAGATTCGGTAAAGTGTGATGACTTTTGATGAGTCACACATAGGTTTCTAAACTGGACAAACATTTAGGAACATGTCTAAAGTTTGGGTACTGTCTTCGTACGGGTGCGAGCAGATCACAAGATCGGAAGTTCTCCTCGCACCCGTAGCAAAGAAAAATTAGACTTTAGGGGTGAGCTTATGTAGCGAATAAGATAAAATAAATCACCCAATAGGAGATCTTTGCGTGTTTTGGAAAAGTATAAAAGCCCATACTTCAAATAATATTCGTGCATTAATCAGATCCCGTTCGCTGAAGCAGTCGAAAACAAGAAACTCTCCTACAAGTGACCATAACGTAGGAATTCAGTACATCGCACAATAATAAATCAGGGCTCCGATAGCCAAACTCTGTAACGCGGGCTATGCTATAAATTCTAAATATAATCCGTGTTGTATCTTTTATTGTTGAAAACAATAAACCATCTATAAAGTGTTACTGAACTGTGTTTCTCTTCATCTGACTCCTGAACGTACGTCCTGTGCTCGAAGAAGTCTCATTATCTCTCAACTGGGACCCCGCACCTACGCGAGAGTCTGCATCAATAACTAACATTAAGCTACTCACACAAAAATTTAACATGAAAATTTTAGACTATCAGAACCATTTCTTACTTTGACTTCGCTTAAACGTAAAAAATGCCACGCCATAATATCGACAAGGCGCACATCTCTACTCGATGCGCCACGGGCGAAGCGGCGAGCGGGGTAGTGAGACGCGACACGCAACCTCACGTGCGTTCCTCACTCCCGCTATAATTTAACATTCAATCCGTCTAAAAGTATGTAAAACTGACTTAACTGTGAAATGTATTGTTACATTTTAGTTTCGTGTGTTTTGTGGAGTCGTGAAGACAAGTTTTCACCGCACATTGCACCATCTTTTCGGCAAAAACAAAAATATTTTGAACTGACGCACTCGCTCAAACGCAGATCGAGGACTATTCGCGCTTGCCGGTTGATAGCGACGATGTTCAGACCTGTGCCTACTGGGCCCTATTTCATAAAACTATAGTACACTGAAAAATGTTAATCAAACCGACAATTGTCTGTCAAACTATAGAAATGTCGTACATTTTTGTTATATGAAACGTAGGTTTTGCGTATTCGACTGACATTTTATTATGATTTGTCGCTTAATGAAATAGGGCCCAGTTCGCACCGGAGTAGACGCGCTCCATAGTAATATATCTTCATAGAGTCCACTGCTGAACCTATATAGGCCTCCCCCAAAGAGCGCCATGACGAGCGATTTTGTGCCACCTCCATCAACTTACTTCCTGCGATGGCTACAATGTCGTCGGTCCATCGTGTGGGGGGGGGGGGGGGGGGGTCTCCCTACACTTCGCTTGCTTGTTCGCGGTCGCCATTCGAGAATCTTTATCCCCAGCGGTTGTCGGTTCTGCGAACTATATGGCCTGCCCATTGCCACTTCAACTTGCAAACTGAGAGGTATGTCGGTAACCTTGGTTCTTCTATGGATTTCCTAGTTTTTGAGTGAATGCAAGTAATTGTAATTTTCCCGTTTTGCCGTGGTAATTTTCCTTTTTCCGTGATAATTTTCCATTTTCCGTTATAAAAAGTACCCTATGTTGGTCTCTGTAGTGTGCACACAGTATCTACTCGTACATACAAATTTTCATCAAAATAGGTCCAGCCATTTGGGCGTGAAAACTCCCCAAACACAAACACACAACGTTTCACTTTTATATATTTGTAGGGATATTATTTAATGAATTCAGTTGTTTCGAACAAAAGTATCGAATAAAAGTGAACATAAGTAAACGATGGTATGGTAAGGTCTCTATTTTCGTTAACTCTACCCATCCAAGGGTTGTATGTAAAAGTTTGCTATATGCAATGAGATCGCCGATTATAGTACTCGTATGTTCACAACTTTTTTTTTGTTTTTCGATGTATAACGAGTTATTATTTTGTATTTACAAATTATGTGATTGAACTGTTTTATTTGTTACTTGCTTTGTCAATAATATGCAGATTTTCTTTATATTTTGTTTGTTACTTTACTACTGCAGATTCTGTACATAAAAATATTAGGTACAAAAATATATTTTTTGTATTTGCGCTAAACGTACATCACAACACCGCCGCCATTTACAATCCCATTCTTTATCTACGCGGGTTATAAGAACAATCTCGACACAGTACATATATTAGTCTTTACAGAAAAGACTAATATATGTACTGTGATCTCGATCACATCAGCTTTCAAACAGAAAAAAAACACGTCAAAATCGGTCCATTCGTTTACGTATTCTCTTTGCATTCGTTTGGGAGCTGCGGTCCATTCATCCCATTATAGCTAAGAACCATGACGATCACATCAGCTTTCAAACAGAAAAAACCGCACCAAAATCGGTCCATGCCTTTGGGATCTACGATCGCTCCCCTCCTCTAGCTACCAAACGAATCGACCGAATTTGATGCAGTTTTTGTCTGTTTGAAAGCTTATGTGATAGAGATGGTTTTTAGCTATAAATTATGTCGGGGGGTTAGTTCCTTTTTTTAATTTATGCTTGTGTATTGTCTGTCGGTAGATCTGAAAGCTTGCGCTTGCCGTGTCTGCCACGCTACGTGACCCTCGTGGTCATGTGAATCTAGCTTTCTCCGGTGCCAAGTGTCCATTACAATTTGTCCCGAATTCATACAACTTTAGTACTTACCCCTTCAATACTTGTAGCCTCGTTTCCTCCTTCATAATATAAATATCTAGATCATTTATGAACCTTTTGTGTGTTTCTAGCAGAGGTTCCAACTCCGATGTCGCAGTGAAGAGTTCTGCTCGACTCCACGAGCAAATATGAAGTAGCACCGTGAATAATAGTAATCGAAGCATGCTCGCATGGTCGGGGACCATATTGATTCTACAATATTTCTGGTATGAAATCAGACCGAGAGAGATAGTTCTTAGGTTATTACTGATTTAAGTCGTACTAACATTGTCGGCGAAGTCACTTATATAATCGTTATTGTGTACACATTTGCTGAAAAGGTAGTTTAGAAAGAAAAACAGCTGTGCAAATGGGAATGAAAGATGATTAAGAATGTACTAAACAGGATGTTTCATAAATTAACATGCGCATGTTATTAATTAGTTATCAGATGTGACAAAAAAACACAAATAATACTACTTTTTTGTATAAAACAATAAAATAATAATTTATATATATATATATTTTCAGAGCAGAATGTCAAGACAAGAAGAAAACGCGACTCCTGCCCATAAAAATTGCAGTGTAGAACTTCGGATTGTAAAATATTGCGCGATAATAAGCCTGGAAATTGTGCTCTTGAAAAGTAATTAGCGGCTGAATATCTGGCAAAGGTGGCTGTGGTACTTGACTGAAAGTATTAAAAAAAAGAAGTACATCTACAATAAAATATTATAAAGAGAATTATATACTAATATATAAATAATTGTTATTATAATTGATTTGTTTTTTTGTATGTTTGTATGGTCGTTTATTTGTTTGTAGTGGATAAACTCAACAAATAAAGAACTAATTATAAAAATATATTTCACCTATCTAATGTAGATAGGTGAAATATATTTAGGTGAAATATATTTTTATAATTAGTGAGTAAAATGGGCTGTAAAAATTTTATCAAAAAATTAGAGATCCCTGCAAAAATTGCAATAATGTAACCAAAGGTATCAAAAATTTGCTAATAAATGACGATTACTCGCTGTAAGGAACGGAACGACATGTGCAAACGAAATAATAACAAGTCTGTCAAAAAGCACCACGTTCGTTGCTGCCAAAGATTTTGAATTACGCTTAGGGGAGACCGGGGGCAAAAGTAACGGCGGGTTGAAAGTAACGCGACCGTTGGTTGTTAGCTTGCACCGCCCCCCGCGCATGAGTTTAGTCTCTGCGCCCGCACCACGCGGCAAGGTTGTGTTAGTAGAAGTATCGTGATTTTTTGAACCAAAAGTAAGTTTTTTGTTGTTTATTCATTTAGTGTTTACGTAGAATTAAGATGCTGATAACAGTATGACTATTAGTTCGTTGATCAACCTTAAGATTGTCTTTAGCATGTTATAACTTGTTTTCGTGTAACAGGTTCAGTTTCAAGGTTATTTGGCATCAAATATCAAAAACGGGGTTGAAAACAAAAGTAACATCTCATGGCAGGACAAAAGTAACGTGTTACTTATATGAGTGTGATGTTATTAAACTTTTTTCTTTTTTTTGTTCAACTGAATGCCACGGCAACGGATTAGAAAAACTGATAGAGGCACCACTAGCCAGAAGTATATAAAAAAACAGCAGATGAACAATTTAAAGACAACACAAATATAAGAGCACTAGCAAGAAAATATGGTGTTTGTCATGTCACATTAAATAGATATATTCAAAAACGTAAAGAAGGAAATTCTCATGCATAAGTTGGCTACCGTTGCGTCAACCGCGTTTTCACTTCAGAGGAGGAATTCGTTATACGGGACTACATCATTTTATGTTCCAGTGTCTATTTTGGATTCATCCCAACAGAAGTGCGCAAGCTGGCCTACGAATTGGCCATAAAATATGAGAAGACATATCCAGAGCAGTGGAACCACAATCATATTGCGGGTAAGGAATGGCTAACTGGATTTTTGAAAAGACACCCAAGCCTGTCCCTGAGAAGTCCACAAGCAACGAGTTTATTGCGCGCTAAAAGCTTCAACGAACATAATGTGAACAATTTTTTTGATAACCTGGCTGAAGTTATTGACAGGGATAACTTTGCGCCAAAAGACATATGGAATATGAATGAACAACGGTACAAAGACCGAACAAAATAGTGGCTCAGAAAGGAGTTAAACAAGTAGGTGCGGTAACCTCAGCCGAACGTGGGAGGCTAGTGACTGTTGCAGTTGCTGTTAATGCTCAAGGAGGACATATACCACAATTTTTCGTGTTCCCATTGAAGATATACCAAGACCATATGGTACGGGAAGGTCCGATCGGATCTGCTGGGGCAGGGAATGCAAGCGGATGGATGCAGGAAGATGAGTTTTTGCTGTTCTTATAACACTTCAAAATACAATTAAAGCCCACTCCTGAGCAAAAATGTCTGCTTCTTTTTGACAATCACGCATCCCATATATCTATTAAAGCACTGGATTTTTGTAAAACAAATGGGATCGTGTTGTTGTCTTTTCCGCCGCATTGCACCTACAAGTTGCAACCGTTAGATAGAGCAGTTTTTGGACCGTTTAAGAAAATGGTAAACACTACCACAGACAACTGGATGCGGAATCATCCTGGTCAAACAATGACCATCCATTACATTCCTGGGATTGTCCGCGAAGCATGTACTCTAGCAGTCACCGACAGAAACGCGATTGCTGGTTTTAAATGCACAGGTATAAGTCCGTTTAATAGAAACGTCTTTACTGCGGTAGACTTCGCACCGTCTTCTGTAACGGATCGACCTTTGCAAGTTGAGATTGAAAATCTACAAACAGCATCCGAAATTCATAATAGTTCAGAACCGGTGCCAAATAACCCACTAGATTATCATTCGGTTACTTTTGATAATACCAAATCGACTTCTCTCTTGGACATGTCGGACTTACAAGTCAATGATTTGAATCAACTGTCAACCGCTGCTATTCTTAATCCATCACCGCTCTCGCTACAACCTGGATCTAGTGTGCTACAGTCAACTTCGACAATACCTTTGTCACCAAACTTACCATTACCAGGACCTAGTGGGCTACAATCAGCATCGATAATTTCTTTTTCACCTGAAGTGATAAGACCTTTACTGCGAGCTGGTCCAAGATCCGAAACAAAGAGGTCGTAAAAAACGTAAAACTCATATTCTTACTGACACTCAAAAAAACGCAATTGAAGAAGAGTTTAACCAAAGGAATAAAGCCAAAAAGCCACCACTTCGGCTCAATCTAGGAAGAAGCAAAAAAAATATAGTATCTGCAAAAGGAAAAGGAAAAAATACGAAAAAGCCATACAAAGAAAACATATCAGCAACAAACAGCAACACTTCTGATGAGGAAGATTGCTAATGCCTCGTTTGTTTAGAAATTTTCAGCAATAGTTTACCAAATGAGAAGTGGGTCCAATGTGGCGAATGTAAAAAGTGGTCCCACGGTGCTTGCATCAAAGACGAGGATGCATTTTATGTTTGTCATAATTGTGAGTCGGAATGAATGAAGAATTTTAATCAAAAGTTGCATGAATAGCATGCAACTATGTAGTAGGATAAGAGCAACATAAGTCACGTAAAATTACTATAAAGTGTGATTTCTTTAATATGTAGATGTTTAGTTGTGATATCAGTGTCAATTCAGAGGTCGCAAAAACTAAACTAGCCTAATTTGACAGCACTAAAAATATGCCATGGTTTTTATTTCGATTGTTTTGAAACGGTCACAAATTTAGTGCTGTTAAAATAGGTTAGGTTAGTTTTGGCGATTGTTGAATTGACACCATGTCACTTTCATCCTAAATCCCACGTGTCATTGAATAGACTTTATTTTTATAGTTGTTTATAATTTAGAAGTATTTTTGGTTTTGTCAAGATGTTTAAAACTCAATAGGAAGTTAGTTTTGTTGATTGTTGAGAACTTTTTTTGTTTTGTCAAGAAGATTTGTTACCTATTATCTCCTAATAATCAATATTGATTTTCGACTGAATAGAAACATGAATCTCAAGTTAATTTTACGTTGAAGTTAATTATTTTTGTACTAGGTATAACTTTGAAATAAATAAATTGATTTAACGTTGTGTTTTTTATTGGTAAAGTAACAAAGGGGAGCACTTATACGGTGTTACTTTCACCCACGCCCTGTTACTATCGCCCTGACCATGGGGTCAAAAAGTAACAATCTCCAATTTTTTTGGGAGCTTAATAATTTTCTGAAACTATGACATATTGTATAAAATTATAATGTACATTTATAGACCATAAACGAAAGTTGAATTTGGCTATAATTATTTTATCACAAATGTACTTACTTACGAGAAATCTGGCATGGAATACAAACTGTTACTTTTGTCCCCGGTCTCCCTACTGGCTTTTTTTTAGAAGTTGGATCCTAAATAATGCTAAAGTAACAAAAATGCCACGTGCGGTGTGAGCGCTACCCGTGCGAAGCCAGAGCAAGTCACTAGTCATTAATATTTTGAAATAATTTGAAAGAGTTGAGCTGGTAAACACTTAATGAACTTTTCGCTTGTTAGATCCATAATTCAACGCAAAATACTTCTGTTAGTGGTTTTGCACCTCCTGTATATTTACTTTGTATATCTTTTATAAACCTATATATTTTCTATGTACCTTGGTATTTCTTTTGGTGTTTGCACAGATTAATCAATTATTATTTTGCAGATTATTATTTAATGTCCCAGTAAATCAATGGCATTCGTTTTGTTTTCCATCGTCTTCTAAAAGGAGGAGGTTATTATTATCTATCTATACTAATAATAAAGCAGTCATTACGAAAAACTCTGTAGAAAAAAGATAATTTAAAACAAATGGTCTGAGGTACCTACGTACTTAAATTAAGCTACTGAACAAGAAATTAACTAAATTTTTTTAATCGATTCTGTCCGTTTGTTTGTCGGTATGTTTGTTCGCGCATCACGTCATACTACTGAACCGATTGCGATGTTTCTCAATCCGATCAGAAGAAGCTGAGTAATCGATAAAAACGTTTAGACGGCTGAAGGAATTTTGAACACATGTTGGTTCAACATGTATTGGTATATTGGTATTTTAGGTCTTGGAATAGCACTTAGAACACTTACTTACAACATAGAGAAATGACCACTCGTGCGAAGCCGCGGGCGCAGCTAGTAATTATATATTTTTGTTTATTTGTTACCTCATTTGTCTAAAAACCGCAACCTTTTCATAAACTACTTATTACAGAATAAAACTAAATATAACTGAACTATGTATTGATTTTTATGTTCTCGATTTAAAAGTATGCATAAAACTACGAAGAAGAATGGTTAGGTAGGTAAATTCTTCGTAGGTATAAAGTAGAAAAACATTTACTTTATTTTTTTGTTCGAAAGCGTATACTCTCGCGGTGATCCCATATAAATTGTACCTATCAAAAGTGGATCAGTAGTTTTTTTAGCTTTATTTGTTAATCCATTTGAAGTATTTTTTTTGTACTTAACATGGTATTTTGTACAGCACTTGTTGTTTAGGCGATTTACAAAACACGTGAACGTGTGTTACAATTTACAAAATACGTGAACGTGTGTTACAGTTTACAAAATACGTGAACGTGTGCTACAATTGACAAGTTTTCATATTTCCTAAGGCAATGAAATTCGAGAGATTGCGACGCTGATGATTATTCTTATTTTTCCAAAATGTTTAGTGCAGTAACTACAAAGATATTAAGTAATAACTCTCAACCAAGCATAGTTCGGTAGAATAATAAAATACAGGTGCCTGTAAAGAAAAAAATATACCTGACTTTGACAGTTTTTTTTTCTCATATGGCCTCGGTAATCTTGTTTATTCCACCGAGCTCTGGCAGTTACGTCCTTTTAGAATTAGTTACTTTTTAATTATTAATTTCCCAGAAAATATGGCTTAAAATGGAAAAAGAAAAAATTTGTATATATTATTTTTCAATATTCCTTCAGAGAAATAAATAAAATAATAATGTTAAAAATTTGAAATGTTGTCAATTACAATACGTGAACAAGTGCTACAATTTACAAAACAATATTCGTTTGGGAAATCCGATCCTCACTCCCATTCTCTCCCGACAATTCCACGAAAATATCTTAACGCGACGCTCTTACGTGTCGAAAGGTCATTGCGAATAAGAGTCCAGCTGATTCGTTGGGTTTTAGCACAAAAAAGAAAGGAAAAATAAAGGGCGCTGGCGGTCAGATGCAACTTGCTGACTCGTAGGTTTGCCCGCTGTAACGCCGATGTAAAGATTACTCTCTTTAAGGCATATTGCCAATCATATTACGCGAGCAGCCTATGGGCCTACAGCGCTCTGCAGGTTCAATATAACAAAGGATTCAGGGTGCTGTTGGGCCTGCCTAGTTTCTGAAATGTTCTCAGAGTCACGCACTGATGATTATTATGCGTAAGAAAGAAAGCAGCATCTCTCTTATGCAGAACTCGAGGCAGTGTCAACGGTATTCTGAATTTTTGAACAACCTGAACAACCGATTGTCCATTGCAGGGCACATTTGATACAGTTCATAATACTTAGGTATTACAAAGTGAAAACTATTTTATTATTTATTTATTTATTACATAACAAGAAAATGTTCATAATTTGCTTATAGAACCAGTAAACCTAGAAAGGTTTGTCTTGGCACTAGGTCCTCTTAAAACCAACAAAAAATAAATAGTAGGTAACTGTTAACAATAAAAAGCATGAACGAGCGCGGCGTACGAGCACCAGGCAAGGTACCTACGACGCGAAGTTCGTAGGTATCACAAGACCAGGGCCATTATTCTCTATTGCCAATAAGACACGTTACGCGCCGCGTTAAGATATCTGCGTGGAATCGTACGGCAATTGCTGTACTGACGTCACACGTTTTCGGCAAGGAATTTCATGCGGTATAGTGAATAAGCGCCCAGTATTATACGTAGCATAGGTACCTACGCACAGCAAGCTCCCGGTGCACGGTGCAGCGCTCGCACAGACTGCCTATAAAGGATGCTCCTATTTAATGTGTCAATGAACAGACGTATTGTTGTTTTAAAATACGTTTTAGATTTTTTGGCATATTTTATTTCGAATATCTTTTTTTTTTTTTTTATTACTGACTAGGCAATCGTTAGACCACGATCTCACCTGATGGAAAGCGATGATGTGGTCGAAGGTGTAGCACGCTTGCCTAGTAGATACCTATTAACTCTTGACTTGAACACACCGGGGTTATAATTTACCGGAAACACTGACGAGGGCAGGGCATTCCACTCCTTTGCAGTTCTTATAATAAATGAAGAAGCGTAACGCTTCGTTCTTGTGCGAGGTATTTCAACCATGAAAGGGTGGCGCTTTGCTGATCGTCTAGTCTAGTCGATCGGTCGTCGTGGTGATGGGGGAATCAGGTTGTGCAGTTCTTGTGCACACTCTCCATAGTGCAATCTGTAGAATACCGCCAGGCTTGCTACCTCACGTCGATGCGCCAGACTTTGAAGCTTACTCTTTACCAGAGTGTCATCCCCAATGAGCCTGATAGCACGTCTCTCAATTGAATCCAAAGACTCGAGCTGATACTTGGCAGAACCGTCCCAGAGGTGGCAGCAGTACTCCATACAAGATCGGACCTGTGCTTGATAAAGATTCAAAAGCTGTCTCGGTGTGAAGTACCGCCTAACCTTAGACAAAATACCAAGTTTTTTTGCAGTTACCTTGGCTTTGGATTCAATATAAGACCCAAAATTCAGGTTTGATGTGAGTTCGACACCCAAAAGCTCCAAATGGTCGCCTATTGGTATTGTTACACTTTGGAAAGACGGAGATCGGTGTAAAGGACTCTTTTTAGCAGAAAACAAACACGCTTGCGTTTTAGTAGCATTAAACTTAACCAGGTTAGCATCGCCCCAATCGGACACGGCTTCTAAGGCTAAATTTAAACGGTCTACCATAGCCTCTCTCTGAAACTGGACAGCGTCACAGCTGGCTTATGCATTGGAAGTGTATCTCTCAACTACAGTACTGTCATCAGCATACTCAAAGGTACCGGGCTTCAGAAGGTCATTAATGTGCAGTAAAAACAGTGTAGCCGAGAGAACCGATCCTGAGGTACACCGGCATTGATAGCCATTTGATCAGACGAGCAGCCCTTAAGACTACTCGAATAGATCGTTCCCTGAAGAAATCAACTATCCAATTTCATAAGCCAACAGGTAAACCATATGAGGGAATCTTGTTTAAAAGGCCATCATGCCAGACCCGATCAAATGCCTTCGATATGTCAAGGGACACGGCAAGCGCCTCACCATGCATCTCTATGGCTTCGCTCAGTACGTGAGTGGCATACGCGAGAAAATCACCAGTAGACCGGTTTCGGCGAAATCCGTATTGCCGGTCACTGAGAAGATCATTGTCTTCAAAGTATGCCAAGAGCCTAATGTTTATGACACGCTCCATACACTTACAGAGTAAGGAGGTTATCGAGATGGGAAGATAATTGGCCGGATCAGCACGACTACCCTTTTTTGGTACTGGTTGTACATTGGCAAGCTTCCAGCTCTTCGGAACTTTACCTGAGCGAAGAGAGAGGCGGTACAAACGCGTTAAGATGGGAGACAGTTTTCAGCACAGCACAGTTTTTAAACACAATCGCTGGAATACCATCAGGACCGCTGACTTTGTTCACATTTAGAGCTCGAAGCGTTCTGAGAACCTCCTTCTGGCGAATGCGAATTTCGGGCATAAAATCCTATCCTATATATCCTATATGTAGGCATAAATCAATAAATCCTCAGGAAGAGGAAGGCAGGAAGGTATCTTGCCAGAAGCATCTAGATGCGAGGCTTCTGCAAAAAGAACAAATAAATTCGCTTTGTCTCCAGCAGTGTGAGCCAGTGATCCATCAGGTTTCAGCTATGGTGGCAGTGAGGGGCGGCAGAAGTTCACTTCGACCGACTTGGCCAGGGACTAAAAAGCTTTGCTACCCGTGGGGTATGAAGCCAGTTTGGCCCCAATTCGACTTACGTGATCAAAATGAGCCTTTCTAAGTATCTTCTTGCAGGTCTTAGCGGCAACGTTAAATTTCTTTTCTTAGCCCGAATATCAGAAGGTTTGCGCTTTCGAGCATCAGCCCAGTCTAGATATGCCGCACGCTTTAGAGCCACAGCACGACCACAGCTGGATCCAAACCAAGGTCAGCCTTGGTTGGTTTCAATCTTGGTTTATATCAGAAGATTTGCGCTTTCGAGCTGCTGGAAAGTCACTTCGACCGACTTGGCCAGGGACTAAAAAGCTTTGCTACCCGTGGGGTATGAAGCCAGTTTGGCCCCAATTCGACTTACGTGATCAAAATGAGCCTTTCTAAGTATCTTCTTGCAGGTCTTAGCGGCAACGTTAAATTTCTTTTCTTAGCCCGAATATCAGAAGGTTTGCGCTTTCGAGCATCAGCCCAGTCTAGATATGCCGCACGCTTTAGAGCCACAGCACGACCACAGCTGGATCCAAACCAAGGTCAGCCTTGGTTGGTTTCAATCTTGGTTTATATCAGAAGATTTGCGCTTTCGAGCTGTGGAAGTCTTGTCACTGAATGGAATGAAATATTCCATTGCCTGACATATTACCTCCGTAACAGCAGACGCGCAAGTCGACGGGTCCTGGGAGGTGAAACATGTTTGCCGCCAAGGGTAATTGTCGCATCTCGTCCCAATTTGCTGAGTTGTATCTCCACACGCGCCTATTACCCTTAAGGCAAGGATCAGGTTGGGAATACACTGAGACGGACTTAACCAGGCAGTGATCAGAGCTACCAAGAGGTGGAGATACTGATACGGAGTATCGGTCTGGTTCAGTCGTCATCAACAGGTCGAGACAGTTGGCAGTGTCACCGTCACTGTCATCAATAGTTTCTGAGTAATAGCTGTTTTAAGGGGGGTTTTTTGAAAAAAAACAAAATTTTGTGATGTAAAGTTTGATTTTATTCTCAATTTTGTGTTTCTTCGAGTGTTAATGTGTAATATTGGTGGAATATTAACCATTAGGTGTTCGTTAACGTGCACGAGTGTAGGCAAAAGAATCAAACGCAGAAATAAATGACATATTGTGATTTTTCTAAATCTCCCTCAGAAGTTTCAGTAAATGTCCACCATTTTACTGATTCGTGACTTTGACAATAATTGACTGTGACGTGACATTATGTACTTTAAACTATAAAATACACTTGACATTGGCGAAATTGCTAGTAGGCCAGTGCCTCCGCAGAAGCCATCGAATAAAAAAGAGAGAGAGAGCTGTTTTAAGTTTGACTGCTGTCATCCAAAACAAATATATCGATAAGATCTATCACTTCTGTAAAGAAACTACTAGTCCACGATCTATAGTTTTCGAGTTATTGTAGAAGTTTTAAGTTTGACAGCTGTCATCCTACTTCAGACTACTAAAGAACTACTGAACTCAGACTACTGAAGATATCCCCACGGAAGATCCTGATGGGGATTTAGGGAAAACTATTTAACTTTTTCTCAAATTCCCTACAGGTGGGGACGGTCTGATCATTTATTTTTATTTTAACTTATTTTGTCTAAATTAATACAGTTAACGCTTTATCTGTCTAAAACTCATTATGGTCAATAAGGGTAAAAATCATGTGACGCTAATTTTTGTAAAGTACATTGCTCCAAAATAATTTAATCGGTTTTAGACGATAAGTATCTTGTTTCTTTTCACGTATTTTGACATAATGAACATAGTAAATGCCAAATCTGACTAAATCTGATTGATGTCATAAAGGGTCAAAATCGTGTGACGCTAATTTTTGTCATTTACTTGGCTCCAAAATCATTTAAAAGGTGTCACATGATTTTCGTCACTTTAAAATGTAAAAAAACTATTAGTACTCAATAGAACAAATTGTTTATTTTTTGTCTAATCTGTTCTATCGTAGAATAGCATGGACGGCCAATAAACAATTTGTTCGGATCCAATATGTCATACTGCACAGTAGAACGTTTTTTTGTCGTATCTTTTCTATAGTAGAACAAGTAGTAGAACCAGACTCAAGAGACAGGTCCAATTTTTTTAAAGTTTTTTTTATATAGGTAAGAATATAATATATTTTTATAATATATAAATATTATTATTTATGTTTACGCTAAGCAGGCTTTAACTTCTATAAAAAATACACAAATATAAAATACCATAGTCCTGTACTTTATTGTACTGTGTGTTCAATTTTATCCAAAATGGGCTTGGTAGTGTCGTTAATTGTAGACGACGGTAACTGGGAATTGGGGGCAACGTGCCGTTCGTGGCTCGTCGGCTCTTTCCTTCTCAGCTCGACGATATTCGATGTTTCACATGCGAGGCGTCTCGCCACAGCTATTTTTTTTAGGTTTTAGTTCATTACCTGCCTCGTTCTTATGTTTTTTTTTTTACAATAAAACCGTGTATCTTAAATATTTACAACTTATTTTATTTCTGAATGAAAATGCACCTACTATCGCTGTAAACGTTATTGGAGTGTAGCGGGTGGACGGAACGGTGTCGACAATGGTGTCGACTTTTGTTTGGAAGCAATTAATGGTGCACCTATTAGGTATCTAGTTTGATCTATATACCTGTTTTTTTCCCAATGTAATTAAATGCATTAAATACTACTAAATCATAAAATTTTCAGCACGTACACTCTAGGGAGCGTTCGTACACTAGTTTTCAATATTAAATAGTTTCTAATAATATTGCTAAGTACGAATTCTCTGGGGAGTATACTCCCCAGCAGCGCCACAATAAAATGTTAATTATTTCGTTATCTGTTCTATGCACAGCATTTATCGACTTACGTACATGATATATATTCAACGTACATTACTTTTCGCTATGACTGATCCCTATAAATTATGGTGGCGCTGCTACGGGGAGCATGACACCATTATGGTACTTTGAACCTAAAGAAACGACCACGCGTGCGAAGCCGCGGGTACAGCTAGTTATGTAATAAAAAAATATATAAGACTTATTAAGTCTTCACTCAAGTAAAAAAATACGCACGTTACTAAATAATTCTGTATTATATAAACTTGAATTATTTTTGTACACAAATCCATAACATTTCGGGTTCAACTACCGCCATTTAGTGGCAATATAAATCAATAGAAAATACTATGTTAATAATCCTGTGAACTAATAAAATCTTATATAAATTATTACAATCATAACAAATGCATTCCAGGAATATAAGTTGCAATCACTTAAGTTAATCACTGCTTTTTATTATATTTACTAGGTTTTAATTAATAAGAAAACTAACGTAGTTTTTATACGTTAAAAAGGCAAAAACGGGAGTTACGTATTTTAGTTAATTATTCCAACTATAGTTTCAAACACATCCGGTTGTCTTTCTCAAGGTGAGTTCGGAACGCTCGCGAACGTGTCCAGACTCGCACTGCGAAGCGTAGTAGTAAGTAGTGATTGAAACTATAGTTGGAATAAAATTAAATCAACTAAAATACGTGAGAGTAACTCCCGTTTTTGACTTTTGCAAGGTTTTTATTAACTCACTGTATAATTAGTATGTCAAATCTTGCAATCTATAAAAAATACACAATTTTTTCTTGACATTATCAAGTTGTTATTTATTTCACATAATATAGAGACCCGATGACAATATTTATTAGTCACTTTTTTAATTTATTTATTTGATGATGAAGTGACAGTAAACATGGCAACTCCTTTATAGTTTTATAGTGTGAGGTTCTCGACGCTGACACCCGCTATTTCAGTCTTCTCGTGACCGCGATCAATGCAACTTGATCGAAACGTCGAGGTAAATAAATATTAAGTTTTCAGCGCGATTAAGTCCCGTTTAAATATATAACTATGAGGTTCCATGTTTGGGCTCTTCTCATAAAACTCATTATGAATAAGCCCCCCTTATAAAAAGTTATGTAATGATTACTGCGCAGTACAATATTGTATTGCGCAGTATTACTAATCATTGCCTAATCAATGCATAACTTTTTATAAGTAAGGCGGAAGATGACAGGCTGCATTATAGTAAAAAATGGTCACACTGTCCGTCGCTTATTGTACACTGGTAATACATTAATTCATGGCATATAGACCTAAGGGTAACTAAGTAGCCTCTCGTTACTATAAGCGTTTATCTTATAAATAAACTTAATGACGTTATTTTGTCATATAGGCAAGATACATTGTTTTACAATACATACTATAATTGGTATCAACAGAATTATAGAGGATATGAATATTAGATTTCAACTAGAATACATAATACATATTCAAGTTTAAATCTGCGAACTATACCTAGGCCATGTAGAGATACCACATTTTCATTAATACAATGAAATTTGAAATTTTGAACTCACAATGATATTTTTTTCCAATACTAAGCTCTGTCAAAAAATACCTAAACGTGACCCTAGTATACAGATATATTAAATATATAAGATCCGTTAATTATTCTACATACAAAATTTTACTATCATACGTCAACTTCTACCTACTGATTAAATTACTTCCTACAATTTGATTACAAGACTGAAACGCATAGATCTAGTTAAGGGGAAGATACGCCAAGCTCTCATATCACGTTAACAACTACTGTACTAGATACAAGTACAGGCAAACACACCCACAGACATACGCAGACTAGCGTGAACGAGATAAAGATAGCTACAAAAAAGTCACTCCAACTGTGACTTCGGCCAATTATGTGCATTGCCTAATTTATGCGGTCCACGCCCCTGGATCTAGTACATAATCTGCCCACTTTTAATGAGATCTATGCTGAAACGTAAAGTTGTTTGTAAGGGTCTAAGTATGAAATTGCCGTTTTACCGCACTGGCCACTTTGAATTAATATTAAACCTGCATGGTGTCAGATTAAATAGTGAAACTTTTGTCACACGAAAACTATAACATTCTAAATTTAAAAAGAACATGGAATTTGATTGTTCGATTGTTGTTGTTTCAATTGTTTTTACCAGTCTCGAGAAAGCCAGAATAAATAAAAAATGTATGAAATTCTTAACTCTCTATTGTCAACATTGCAAAATTGCATGAACTACCGTATCTGGCAGTAACCGTGACCAACATCACAGTATGAAAATATGGCCACCTAAAAGTAATTTTCAAGTATGGTAGAAACATGTCTAAATTTCTTAATTAAATTCGAAATGAGATGTTTTTATCTTATTACTATTTTAACCTAGCAAGTTTTTAGTTTTACTATATTTTGATTACACAATATTTGGAAGTATCATATAATCGATAGATAGGTACATTTAAAAAAAACTATATATGTATGTAGAATTAATTTTGATTTTTATGTGGCAGCACCACAAACATCATGTCTCTTGTTTGCTTTGAATGTTTGTTTTGTGGATTTGTGATTTTATCCTATTGTTTTTGGAATTTCACGTGCCATAAGAATTCATGTGATTCAACTGAATTGAACATTTAATTTTTTTATTTTGTTCGGAGATAATGGACTCTCTTAATGTTGTTTTGAGGCAGGACTCGTAGTGTATTATTTGAACTAATTTGAAGTGTTATTATTCTACCGAGATAGTGAAATATTGTCGAGACAGTGACTCTAAACTAGTGATTTTATTGTGATTCACACAACAACATGGGTAAAGGCCATAGAACTTGTGAAGTGTGTGGTATAAAGGAGAGACATACTCCTGGCAACAAATCCTTGTTTTTTTCCAAGTTTCCACTGGATCCAAACCGGTAAGTACGACGATTTGATTGTATGTATTTTTTTTCCAATATTTACTTCAACTATCACGATATTGGCCTATGTCGGACTCATTACAGCTTAGTCCTGCTCATGCTGAGCTCCAATATATCACCCACCAGCATATTACTATGGGATAGGAGAGAATTGAAATATTATCCTAGCTGTTGAATAATCACCTTTATTGGCAACTTTGTGAACTTGCGTTATTAAGAAAGATATTATGTTACCTTATCCACATTATGTTCCTTTAATTCCAGCTGTCGAGTGTGTCTTAAAGCAGTTGGTAATTAAGAACTGGCACACTTACCGATTGAAAAACTACAAGAGCAGCGTAATATATGCGGAAACCATTTTCGAAGAAATGATTTCAACATGAAAGGAAATCGGCTCAAGAAGCATGCAATTCCAACTTTGAGCTTGACGCCCTGTGGCCAGAGGGAGTGACGACCTGCGAAAAGCGGCCTGAAGAAAGTGGATGAAGAGAGCCGAGAGCTCAGCTCGGTGGCGTGCATTAGGAGAGGTCTACATCCAGCAGTGGACAGAAATAGGCTGATGATTATGATGAATTAGAATTATGTTAATTTACATAGAACTGTTAATTTTACTAAAACTGCAGTTATTTTGTGTTTTAATTTAACGAAATCTATTATGTTACAACTAAGTAAATGCGCAATAAAACATTATATTTTTAACTATAGTTTTATTTTTCGTAAATCTCGAAAAAACGAATACCTTGTACTATTAGTTATTCTGTGTACTACAACATTACAGTATCTATTTCATCGATATCGATGAGTTATACAAAATATCGATAAGATGTAGCACATCCCTATCGTTGACAGGCTGTGTGACAGTTCATATTTGTAGATTGGTATCATTGGTTTTTTTTTGCGCGTTTGGTACTACAAGGTTAAAAACCTCGTAAAAAACTTATGCATGTAGTTCCGTCTCTTCCCCCCGTAGGTATTTATATTCTCTTTGGTTTTTACATTCAGCTTTTAACGTGAAGATGGATACAGTCCGGCGCAACCACAAATAAATTCTCAAATTTGTCTCAATTGTATGGACTTTGGCAGAACAGTGAAGTTCATTTGTGTTTCCGATCCCAATGCACGAACCAAAAAGAACGGACTATAGAGTCCAATCATGATAATCTTACTATATACTCTATGGTCCATTGAAAATCAAGAAATATTCAAAATTTTGGTTAGTGTTCTGCGTATTTTTATGTTTATTCATATTATTGTTAATACCGTGCTGTTTTATGTTTTCTTTGATGAATCATCAGTATAAAGTGTTAAACCGGTTTATATGATAATTTTAAAATGCCACCAACTTTAGAAAACTACAGCAGATGTGTTTTATGTCGAGTTCGCGCCAATCGCGAAAACCAGAACAAAAGAAAATTTATGACATGATCCTATTGATCAGCCCCGGTAAGCATTAATTATGATATTGATTAGTGCCACCTCCCATCAACGTGACCATAAATGATAATTTACATGATATTCATTTTGTATTTTCATGTTGTTTTAATACTAGGGATGCGCAAGGTTAAGTAACTATTAATTATCGATAAAGCTTTCATAGGCTAGGTCAGGCTGCCTATAACTTATTTCCTTATCATTAATCAACATGTTTATTTCCAGATGCAGAAAATGAGGATCTAGCGTACATTCCTATAGAGACCAGTCGTAACATACAATTATGAGTGCGTGAGATAAAGAGTAGGTACATCGCAAGGTCTCAAATCAGAGTGAAGCACTAGTAGGTAAGCTTACCTATGTTTGCAAAATCCATTTTCGTATTTACATTGTAAAGAAGTATTATCTACGAATAAGTAATAAGTCAGGAAACGTAACAGCGTTAATAAAATGGCCCGACAAAAGTCGTGCCCAAGTAGGTGGGGCTTAAAAGTCGTGTCCAGCGCGTCATCAGTCGTACATTTTTCATGCAAGCGAGCACACGTCATATCTTCGCGTACGTTTTAGTTTTATCATTGTGAACTACAGCTGTGAATCATCATGCCAGCATGTGTTGTGTTGTGAAGAGGTGCAGGAGCCATACAAGATTATAATGTCCAGGGATCACTTTTCACTAGTAGTAGTTGCAAAATTATAATTATATTCAAAGACGCTCAAATACATTATCAAACCGCGATGGTCAATACTATGCAAAATGAAGTCAGTCAATTTTTGCACTAAAGATTTTTTCTACTCGATGAAATTTTGAAATTAAGCTGTTAATTTTTCACGCAGATGATTCATACCGAAGAAACGTTAACATATTTAGGAGAATACTAAACAAAATGAGAAAATAAACAATAATGAACGATTACAGTTGGTATGTAATATAGGTTCGGCTTTTTCGACTCATGGGAATAACAATAGCATTAAAAAAAAAATCATAGTTTGGTCGAATTAAAGCACGTTTAATTTTTCAGGCTAATGAAAATTCACCTTCTGGAAATTTTGAAGTGTTTGATTTACCTGAGTTGCTCAAAAAACAAATAATGCAAACCCTCAAGCGCATAAGGCACAAAAACTTGTAAGATTTCACTATTATTTTTTGCACTTAATATTTAGGTTCGATAGGAATTTTTATTTTAGCTGTATATGCGTATCTATTTCAATTAGAGACAGTCTTTCATAAATTTGAAACTGATCTTCAATAAGGTTATTTTCAGGAGAATAATATCAACACTGAATGTAATGACGGTGTTGAAGAAGAACCAAGAAAAACAAAATTAAAAAATAATCTTATTTCAACCGAAGTCTTTAGTTTTGAAGAAGAGGATCATGCGTTACGCCGATAATATAACCAACGTCAGATATTGAATCTGCTCTGAATACTCCTAAAACAGACATTTTAAAGCAAAAACTAAGAAAAAAACTATTTTGGCAGTATAACGACTATCACAGATCAGAAATCTACAACGCCCAAATAAAAGATTAACTATGAAGAATATTTCACTTAAAATATTTTATCCCAATTGAAGAAAAATGGATTTGGCGATACTACAGAAAATACTGCATTGAATGATTTTTCGGACGATATAGTTTTAGCCCTTAAAAGGAAAAAGTCAAAAGTTACTTTGATCTTTAATGGCTGTGCATCTAACATCGCTACGGCTAAGATGTTGGGTTGCAATTTTGAAGACACAAACAATTCAAAATCGTTTTTTGACCCATTTCATATGGTGAAACTTGTGCGTAACACATTAGAGGAAAAAGAAACTGGTAGATAAAAACAAGAAAAAAAATTGAGTGGGCACATTTGCAGAAACTGAAAAATGTTCAAGATATCGTTGGATTGCATTTTGGTAATAAATTGTCAAATCGGCATATAGACTTCCGAAATAATATCATGAACGTGAAACTAGCGATTCAAACCTTAAGTCAAAGTGTAGCTGATGCGATTAAGTTTGGTTCGCAACAGTTAAACATGCCTGATTTTCAAGAAACAGATGCAACTGTTAGCTTTTTAGAAACGTTTAACAACCTTTTCGACATACTAAATTCAAGATCGACCGATACGGGTTTAAACACCCTTTTTCAGTGGTAGAAAAAGAAAAACTACATGACGTTTTGGATCAAAGCGAAAAATATATTAAAGGTCTCTAAATCAATGTGCAGTCAAAAAAAACTCGAACAGTAAATGGACAAAGAGTAACAGTATATACTAACTCCTTGAAACCAGTGAACAAAACTCAGTCCAAAGCTGGACTTCTAGGACTCCTCATATGTATTTCAAGTTTTAAATTACTTTTTGCACGGCTAGTAGAGTTACAAATATATAAATTTATTTAACCATATTAAGCCAAAATCATATTGAGTTGTTTTTGGAGTGATCCGCAACCAAGACCGTTGCAACAATAACCCAAACGCCTGACAGTTTATGGAAATATATAAAAATAATTTACTGAACTTGAACCTCAGCTCTAAATTCACAGGCAACAACATACCATTGGAGGATATTCCGTTTTAAATTTCTCAGAATCCGTCTTCACTACATTGCGAAGAAAGATTCTCTTTTAATGTCTTCTGGACAAAAACTTAATAAATTAATTATATTTCGCGGGACAAAGAATTTAATGAATTGTAAAAAGTGAGCCAAAAAAAAAAACATTGTACAATAATATTGTTTTATTACTGACTTGGTCCGGTCCACTTATTGCATAACATCGTCCACGCCGCTATGAATCAGCTGTCATAGCAGACATTGCAGCACGCGCGTGAACCAATCCCTGCTTTCGTTCTGAATTTAAACCAATCACCAAGCATGTCTATTTGTAACCTCGGAAGTGATTCGTACTTTGAATCTTACGTCGTTTTGGTTTGAAGAAGGGGCACTTTTAATGTGGCATTTGTTCTGAATTAGAGTTCCTGACTTATTATTTATTCGTAGAGTATTATAAATAAAATGTTCCGTTGTTCAAAAGTGTTTTATTTCTAAGTTTTTTATTACATGGCTCCACAGTTACCTGTTGCAATGGGTATCCAATAAGCCCAACGTTGTTGCATTGTGAGAAAACAACGTTGGGCTTATTGGAACCGTCTTTCATTAATATGAAACCTTGACGAGGGCATGCATGTTTTATCGATATCGATAAAACCAAGAATACGTGCAAGCAAGCACAACTCTATCCGTTAGGTTGGTAGCATTGTCAAGATAGGCTAACGTCTGACTTTTAATATTAGTAATGTTGGATGCATTGATGCCAATAAATTTCTGCCAAATTGCTTTCATTGGCTAGTAGGGAGGTCCCGCCTCTTAAAACGTAGTGATAATATTCTCTTTGGATGGATACAGGAAAATATCAGTTTAATTTTCGAATACGAGTTCTAACGTCGAACTAACGCAGCAAACACTGCTCGTAATGTCAATGCTGTGTTTGGAGAGGACACGGCTAACGAACACACCGTGCGTTTTTGGTTTAATCGTTTTCGTAGTGGAAACTTCCGACTTGAAGAATGAACCACGAGGAAGACCAGCCACTAAGGTAAATAACGATGAATTGAAGGTGATGGTGGAAGCCGATTCATATCAAACTACCAAGGAATTAGCGGCATGGTTTGATGTTAGCATCCCCACGATATTGACCCATTTGAAGCATACAGGTAAAATTTTGAAAAATTGATGCCTTATTATTTGACTGATCTGCAGAGAGCAGCGCTGCCTTACCTTTTTAAACCGGTACAGAAATGGAGGGATTTGGGATCGAACAGTGACGTGAAACGAAAAGTAGATTCTTTACGATAATCGCAAGCGAAGAACGCAAGATTTGGTTAACTTTTTGCATGGAAAAAAATCTTCCCTGGTAGCAGTACAAAAGGCCTTCATATAGTTTGCGGAGTCCAGGTCCCCAGAGTTCTGTCTGAATGTATATTTACCAACACTTTGATTAAATCAATATATTTTAACCCACAAAAATAAAGGTTTTAATTTTTCAGTATGAACGGGCAAATTCATACTTCAACACCTAATATATTGTACTATTTAGTTAACATAGGCACTAGCCCGTTTAAAAAATGAGAAGTTTCAGTCCATTTTAATATTTTTCTTTTAATTACATTTAAGTAAATACTTAAACTTTTGTTGCAATATTTATCGAAACTGCCCAAAAGCACCGTAAAGCATCGTATTGATTGTTTAAATATGTATTCATCAATTAGTATACATTTATGAATTTTTGTGTATGCATTTGTTTCTATTTTAAATACAATGAAAAATCTACAATCTATGCATAATTCGCGCTAGTAAATTAATAATTTGAAAATGGCGGGTTTTTCGATTTTTATCTGGCGCAGCATGATAATAGTAATTATTGGTGGTATGTAAGCAAAACAATAAACAATAAAAATAAATTATTATAAAAAAACAAAAGACCCGACTGCAAGCAAAACTACAAAGAGGCAAACAAGCTTTAGATTCTTGATTTTGAAATATAACAGTCGGAGGCATCATTCATTTCATTTCTTCATTGACGGGATCAGCTAGAACCAGCCACCCGATTCAGAACCTTTCGATAACTCAGTTGTCGATTGATTCGGTTTGGTATCGTTCGATTCAATACATTTTTAATATGAATTTGTCGAATTTTATCGAATAGAATCGGTTCGTTATCGAAAGGTCCTGAAGCTAACAACAAACAAAGAAATATACATAAGCTAACATACATATATAGCAAAGCTCAATCTATCTACAAAGTTTAGTATCGATACGACGTGTGGTCTTTGAATAAAAATGAATCTGCGATTGCTACGGATGAATTTCCGCATATCTCAGATGGTCCATGGCCTGAGTTTCACTAGAAGGCGCTAATGAAGAATATTTTAATAAATATTTTTTGGTCCTTTAATTGAACTTTGTTCGCGGCTAAAACACTATACTTTTCATTGTCAAACTAAGGCCCACTTGCAGCTGTCATTGTGTAAGAAAAGTAGGATAGAGAGACATACGCCGACAGTAGCGCGAAAGAGATAACAATAATTTTGGACTAACCTTAACCGAGCCTTATATTTTATAACACATGTTCCCTACTAATTTACAAAGGGCGAATACGGTTAAATATTACATTTACAATCGAAACAAAGTCGCGCGTCTTTAACGCACAACAGGTGCGTGGCTCGACACTGCATGGGTTAAGATGTAATATAATCAATACATGGTATTATAGCCACAAATAGTTTTAAATCTTACCTGATACAAAAACAAAATGCAAATATTGCAAATAAAGCGCCACCTAGTGAAACTCATCTCGTGGACATCTTACAAATAAAGAAAAAACCCTCTTTAGAAGACAGTGTGCTAAACGCCATTTTCAAATAATTTTCTTGCTAGCGCTGCTTGTACTAGTTTCACTGACACTCCTACTGAACACAGTATCAGTCAGTTCCAGTCAGTTTGGTCAGCAGGATGGAGCGGTACTACCTGGACGTCTTGGGCACGGGCCGCGCCAGCTTGCGGTAGTAACCTTCGTCCTGGTACTCCAGGTCGCAGGGTTTGATGAGCTCCTGCCCGCCTTGGTGGATCCATTTGTTGGACACTGGAAAGTAAATGTTTGAAGTTTTATAGCAGTTCTTTCTCATCTATTGTTTCTTTCTCATCTATTGTCCTCGCTACACGTCATAAATACGAACAAAAACTTGCGAGTAATAGATAAGTTTGGAAACACTGTCTTGCAGTTTGTCTGTCTGCATCAATGCGCTTTTTATCTGCTTCTGGCGAGATGTTTCTTAGATGGTTTGGAAGAAATCAATGCAGCCTTTTCCGAGATATTGAGAGCTCTTTTTCAATTTTCCGCACACCCTACCATTTTTCTTGCACGACCAGGAAACCAGGATGACTGGTGGAAAACGCTCACTAGCATGAAGTCATCCATATATCTACACTTTTTGTGCTGAAGTATTAAATATGATAATGAGTAGCATTATATAAAGACAAGGATCGAGGGGATCTGTGACTTCAAGAAATATTTATATGAAGGTTTGAACTCTGTGGTTTGAACATTACAAGTCGGTTATAATATAAATTATAAACTACTAGCAGCACCCCGCGGTTTTACCCGCAAGCCGCGTGGACGATTATGAAGGATGATGATTACGAAAAGTATGTGTTATTCCAGGATCTAAAGCAAATTTTTTTTTTTTTTTTTAATTGAAGCAAATTTCACCAAAATCAACTTTTGGTATGTATAATATTTTTTGGATAGTAGGATTTTTAGTCGGTTGGTTTTAAAACTTATTTGTTCTTATGAAGAATTGTAACGGGTCTGCCACAAAAACTGTTTGACTTAGAAAATACATAAGAGCTCCATCGCCACATCGCATCGTCGCTTACTTTATCGCCCACCATCAGGCGAGGTGGGGGGCAAAAGTAGATCTATCTATACTTACAATAAAGCAGTGTAACAGAACGTCTGTACAACAAAGAGAAATAAATGGTTCAGGGTATCTACTTAAAATAAGCTGCAGAACTGAACAAGAATTTATCATATTTATAAATGGTGGTAGTTTGTGTTAAGAACAGCGCCATCTTTGAACCTACGAGTATGTTCTAACTAAGATGGCTCGATCGATATCTAGCATACTGCAGTACAAGTTAGTTTAGTAACGGGCTAACTCATCATGAGACTTCGCTTTCCGGCGTATATACCTATGTCGAAACCATCACCAAGCTGTACAATATTACATAATATAATTAAATCATCAGCTTCAAAGCCAGCCATCTCTAATTCACCCCGAAGCCCCACCATAGGACTGCAATATAGTTAGACACGAGAAAATACAGTCTGTCTGTCTTTTAACTGGACCGATGGAAATACGGTTTTCACTGATGGATAGGTTAGTTTCGACTTAAAATCTGATGTACTTTGTATCTCAACCCGATGAGTATAAGTCGAGAGAGTAATATAAACTACATGACGTTTGAACAAACTTTGTTGAAATGTTGTATATTGTACTTTATTGGTACTTTTGGTCCTGGAGTAATACATAGGTAACTTTTTACACAGAGAAATGGTCATGCGGGAAAAGCCAGGGGCATAGTTGGTGTTGGTAACATATAAAAAACCTGTTTTAAGAACTAATCAACTATTAGTCTCATACACAAGCTCAGAGTTGCGCAGCGTGCAATGGAGAGAGCTATGCTCGGTATTTCACTACGTGATAGAATCAGAAATGAGAAAATCCGTAGAAGAACGAAGGTTACCGACATAGCTCTCAGAGTTTGCAAGTGAAGTGGCATTGGGCAGGCCATATAGTTCGCAGAACCGACAACCGTTGGGGAATAAAGGTTCTCGAATGGCGACCACGAACAAGCAAGCGAAATGTGGGGAGACCCCCAACACGATGGACCAACGACATTGTAGCCATCGCAAGAAGTCGGTGGATGGAGGTGGCACAAGATCGCTCGTCATGGCGCTCTTTGGGGGAGGGCTATGTTATGCAGTGGACTTCTAAAGACTGACATGATGATGATGAAGAACTAATCATACTTCTTTAAAGGTGTGAATTAAACAAGAGACGTTCGCCATAAATATATATATATATATATATATATATATATATATATATATATATATATATATATATATATATATATATATATATTCGGGACAATAGTTTGTCTTACTCTTTGACACATTCTATATTTTTCATCTATGCATCGTTTTCACTAAGTTCCAATTTCGTAGATATCCGTTTACTCTGTCTAACTTAACTAAAATCCTTCTCATTCACACAATTTTCGGTCACATAAGTCTTTATGCTAAGTTTAAAACTTACACTTAGACAACATATTTTAAAACGTATAAGTATATCCGTTATAGATTTATAAAATGATCTATTCATGTAATTCATTTTGCGATTCATAAAATGAGTCTTAAGGCTATAAAATTGTTTTTGACATGGAGGTCTGCCCTTTCAAATAAAATAAGAATCATCCAAATCAGCTAAGAAATCTTGAAGAATGGGAGGTAAAAAATACAATCGATTTGAGTACCACCTTCTTCTGGAAGTGGATTAAAAAACGGAACCGTGCCCCATTAGTACTTACCCCATTTGGACCCCCTGAGCACGGGGCAGGCAGCGTGCCGCGTAGCAATGTCCCCCTCGCCTGAAGGATGCAGGTTCAGCCAGAAAGCGGCCGCGCGTTTGACCGGGAACAGACTCAAGCCTAGCTCCGTGAACACTGTCGCGCCGCCTTGTGCTACGTCAGACATCTACAATGTAATAACACGTTTTAGTACATAATACGATCTATTGCACATTTTGATAGGATTGAACTAAGTGCATCCATCTTTTATTTTCCTTATTGAAACGGAAAGATACAGATGCGCTTAGGTTTAGTTTGTAAAAATGCGCAACAGAATTACTGCCAATAATAAAAACAAAATTAAATTGAATTATATTGTTCAAAATAATTGCCTTATTTACTAGATTAAAAAAACCAAGCCAGACAGACTTTTTAGATTACCTAAAACTTTAGTGCAAAAAAACAGGAAACTACAGAAATATACTGTTACTCCGTAAACTTAATACTTACAATGAATTGTTGAAGTAATACTATTTTACTAGTTAGGTACTAACCAGAGTCTGAAATCTGATGCTGAACGATAATATATGATTCTCATTAAGTTTGAATGAAAATATTGCAACTAGGCCAAATATAGGATTGACAGTCAAAACCTACGAATGACAGACATGATCAAATCGTTCAGTCAAGATTCATTGATGGTTTTCGGTGACCCTTTTCTGTTATGACTGGGGTGCGTTTAAGTCAATTATCCAGTATAAAATTTAAACTGACTAAACGTCAAACACCCCGTTCAAGCACACCGCGAGGCGAAAAATTAACCCGACTAAAATTTAATCTGCCCCGTTCACGGGTGCCCGCTGGTATAAGTTTTCGCCTGGCTAGGATAAATTTTAGCGAGCTTTTGAGGTCGCTAAATTTTAGTCTGCTGTCAGAATGACAGCTGTGTGTCATTCGATTCGTGGTTAGATTCAATTGGTTGATTGTTTTATTCGTAAATACTTTATATATTTATAATAATGCAGTAACATAAATTCTGTGCAACGAATATAATATAAAAATGATTTAGGGCGCATAAAATAGGCTACTGAACATAAATTTGACAAGTCGACAGTTGAATTTGACAGATAAACCCAAGATAAACCTATGACTCTGTTCAGCGAACCCTCGCTAGTTAATTTTTATCCGGTGAAAATTTCGCCGACTTACTTAAACGCACCCCTGATGCAGTTCTAAAGTCAAGTAACTTACGTAAAATAAGACGGTGGCAATTCTATTTCCGGCGAATTTTGTGAACGCCTTTTCACGCTTCTGTAACAAAATAAAAGTACTTAAAAAAAAGTACAAACATATTCAAATAAATCTACGCAAAAGATATCTGTGATAAACTTATAGTAATTCTGTGATAAGCTTATGGTGATTCTGAGATAAACTTATGGTGATTCTGTGATAAACTCACGGAGTGGTCCCCCTTTAAAAGCCGGAAATTTAATTAGACAAGCAAATCAGCTTCTGGGATGCTACTTTTGGATGATATAAAAAATAGTGAAGCGAACAAAGGGCTTTAGTATACAAGAGAACGTTAACGAACTGTATACTTATACAGAGTGTAACATATTGCCCTATTACTGGGCTGGGGTAATCCACACGGGAAGACGAATAGCGTTAGTTTTACGACTTTTGTCATTTCGAAGTTTTTCATTAAAAAATTTACTTCTAAAAAAATCTAAAAGAACTTTGCACTTTAAAGCCTAGTAGTACAGAAATAATAGTAATCAGCTGGGAAAAATCGATAATCATCTTGACCTTGAATTGTGATGTCAAAAGACCCCGCGCATTGAAGCTGAACTGCGCAGTACTGTAGTCATTCGCATATCAGTATAACGTCATCGTGAAAATATGATAGAATTCTCTATAATATTTTCTGTAAAAAGTGAATCTTATTCTAAAATTTTGTACCTAGTTTTGAAGAGTAAGTGTAGTTTATGTGATCAGTTTAAAGTGTTACCTAACATTGTCGTTTCCTAAGACTTCAGCGTTTTCTTCAACTATACGTAACACTGATTACTCGAACTATGTTCGTGCAGAGAGACAATAATAGGCTGGTTCTTTC
Source organism: Alsophila aescularia (assembly GCA_946251855.1). Taxonomy (NCBI): domain Eukaryota; kingdom Metazoa; phylum Arthropoda; class Insecta; order Lepidoptera; family Geometridae; genus Alsophila; species Alsophila aescularia. The sequence continues at coordinate 39,119,832 of OX276383.1, forward strand.
CCCCAGCGCGCAATCGAGGAGAGGCCTAGCCACATGGAACAGTATGTATGTACCTACTTTTTTGTACAACGTGATAGAATAGTAAACAAACATTTAGGGTTGTTGCAAATTTCTAAATTTTACTTTTGTATGGGAATTTTAAATACTATGTATTGCACACGTAATAGTAGTTTATGAAACGGTTGCATATAAGGGGTATTAAAACACGAGACTGAGTTTAAAAAACGAAGCCGTAGCCGAGTGTTTTAATAGTATCACTCGAGTGTTTAGTGCTAGTTATGTGCCGTTTCATACACACATGCAATAGGAACTTACATTTAATGAACGAAAATATGTCGTAATATTTTCTTCATTTTTCTGGTAAAAGCTCGTTCGTCATGTTCGTTGCTGTTTCCGTGATGTCAGGTGGAGTCAAATTCTCCTCACTAACACTGCTATCGGGCATTTGTAATCAGGATACAACTTTTGATCAACAAAAACACATTAAATTGGTCAGGTACTAATGTTAAGTAAATAATGGCGCCAAAATCCAGTCCACAGCGAATTCGCGCGCCTACGATCTAGCACGCGCCACCATAGATAATAAATGCCGAAACCCCTCGTAGGTGCGGAGCCAACCAGTGTTTTTATGGGAAAAAAAATACTAGCTTTCCCGCCCGCGACTACGTCCGCGCAGACTGCTGTTTATTGCGAAATAAACATGCTATGAACATAGCATGGTGTTTTCAATGATATTAAAAACCAATGCACCAATGCTCTTGAAGTTTTTTGATATACTTGTTATTTCGTTTCCATGGCAACCGTTTCTTACAGCGAGTAATGAAGACTTTTCCAGTTTTACCCCGGAAACTTGCAATTTTCCGGGATAAAAAGTATCCTATGTTTTTTCCCAGGGTATAAGCTATCACCATTCCAAATTTCATTAAAATCCGTCTAGCCGTTATTGTGTGAAAGCTCCCCAAACAAACAAACAAACAAACAGATAACGTTTCAATTTTATATAATGGTATGGATAACATCGTTTAGTTCAAAAAACAGTGTTTTTATGTATTTCTTTTTCTTATTAGAGACGTGCCGTGCGTAATGTATGTCATTAGGCCACCATTTTTGAGTTCATCATCCGGATTTTACGATATGAGTGTAGATAAATTAATTTACATGCTTGATCGAAACAAACCTGCATCGTACCTATAAGGCTATTCAGTCACACGTTGTATAATTGTTTGCAAAATAAAATGAATTATATTCTATTATTGTTGCATTCTTCCAGGACTCTCCAACTTACGATTCCTATCCACACTGCCCAGTTCTATAGTAAAGGGACATCAACTTATATTTATAAAAAGTTCGGAAAATTCCAAAATTGGGAGGCATTAGGCGTATACCGCCAGGTTCTTGCTGGTCCTGTCAAAGGAGAAAAGCTTGTTTAGTTTTGTACGGTTTATTTTTTTTATGCTTACCCGTGCGAAGTCAAAGTGCGGTTCATAATGTCCACCGATGCCGTAGTTGACAACCTGCAGCTCTTCAGCCGTCTCCATGTCGAGGCCGGTCATGTCGGTGATGCGCTGCGATATCCGCGCGATGGCTGGCGATTCCTCGTTCTTGAGCCAAGCCGACTTGCTGATGCGGTAGTTGGCGGGCGTCAGCTCGCCGGTCTTAGGGTCGTGGACTACTGCGCGCTTGAACTGTGAATACGTCAACATACGTTAGTGGTAACATTTAACAAACGGAACCTTGATACTGTGGCAAAGCTGTTTATCTGTCTGCCTGTATGTTAATGGCTAGTAGACCCTAAACGATATAGGATAGGGACATGATGAAATTTACACATAGAGCTCCATAACCCAAAATGGAAATCATATATACAATCTTATATCTAACTAGCTTTCCCGCCCGCGACTTCGTCCGCGCGGACAACAGTTTATCGCGAAAAAAAGCATCCTATGTTCTTCCAGGATATTGAAAACCAATGCAAAAGTAGGTATAGCACCAACACTCTTGATGTTTATTGACTTGGAAACCGTACCTTACAGCGAGTAATCAACATTTCCCAGTTTTACCGTGGAAACTTACTTTTTTCCGGGATAAAAAGTATCCATGTTTTATTCCAGGGTATAAGCTATCTCCATTTCAAATTTCATCAAAATCCGTCCAGCCGTTATCGCGTGAAAGCTCCCCAAAGTAATGTATTTTTGGTGAGAATAAATAAAGGTTATCCACTTTCAGAGGCTATTATTTAATTAGCATGCAATAAAGAAAATTTATATATGAACACAACATGGTTTTACTTCTGTAGACATATATAGACAGCTACTAACAAAACAGTTGCTAAGTAACAATTGTCGATGATACTCTCTCTCACTTGACAGAGGAGGTCCTATATTACATCACAAACAAACAAACAAACAAACAAAGAGGAAACGTTTCACTTTTATATATTGGTATGGATAACTATTTCTATAATAATATTTCAGAGGGAGGTGAGATATTGGTGTCAATTCTGTTGTTCACTCACTAAAACTAAATTAAAACGAAAAGTGTAGAGATTCTTAAAACCTATTCGATCATTTCAAGTAAACTTTAGGACTTGCAGGGGGTGTTGTGTTGTGCAGGGCTGAGGGCAGGGAAGGGATGGGGATTAGAGGGGAGAGGAGTAGGGGGGGATTAGACCCCACGGTGAAGCTAAGAGGAACCCGGGGCCGCGCTGGCAGGGTGTCGCCGGCTGGCCCCAAGGAGGGGCCGCTTCACTGGGCTTTGCGCTCCAAGCCTATGCTGAAGTGGCCACAGTGGTTGGCGGTGGGGCCACTGATCAGACCCATCGCATCCCTTCGAGTTATTTGACTAGGTATCTACTATGCAAGCGCGCTACACCTTCGATCACATCATCGCTTTCCATCACATGAAATCGTGGTCAAACGATTGCCTAGACAGTAATTTAAAAAAAACGGTCGTATGTCGCCTGAGGCGAGCCGAGGTTCCACGAAGCGAACCGAAGTGCCCTCCGAAACTCTCGTATTTGCTTAACTTCGATCAACTTAGCGAGTAGTGTAGTGGGCTTTTAAGGCTTGGCATCTGTCAAACTTTAAACTGACTTGCAAGCGAAATATCAATAAAAAAAAACTCCCTTTAGTCTTGTGTACTAGACGTAAAAAAATATATTTGCAATCCTATCATAATTCATGCAGTAGAGGTAGTAATAGATGCAGATACTAGTACGGAATAATGTGCAGTTGTCTTTGAGATACGATTCCCCATTTTGAAACTTCAAATTATGTGTGTACCTTTCAAATCACTACTCGTTTTGTTTAGCAGCTTCATAAGTCGATTGCCGATGGACAGATAGATAGACATATAGTTTTGCAACATCAATAGGGTTCCCTTTGGTATATTTGAGTACGGAACTCTCACGAAAACTGATGTTACATGATGTCAATAGCGTTACTTACCCGTGGCACAACTGCTTCCCACTACTAGTTGTGCCATGGGGAATTGCTGTTCCCTTAAGCACTACCAGTTGTGCTAAAGGGAAATATATTGTCCCAATGATACAACCAAACGATGCCAGTAGTCCGGGTTAGTCCAACTGGTTCTACTATTTGTTCTACTAAAGGACATATTGGACAAAGAAAACAATCTGTTCTAATGAGTAATCACTTCTGTAAAGAAACTACTAGTCTAGAATCAATAGTTTCAGAGTTATAGCCCTTTTAAGTTTGACAGCTGTCATCCAAAACGCAGATATCTATGAAATCTATCACTTCTGTAAAGAAACTGCTAGTCTAGGTCTCGTGGCTAGAGATTCTAGGTACGAAATCGAACGGTCGCGGGTTCGAATCCTGCAAGGTGCAATCATTTGTGTGATGAGCAGAAATGTTTGTTTCCGAGTCATGGATGTAATATTCTTATCTATGTATGTTTATCCGTTATCTAGTACCCATAGCACAGGGTATCCTAGTTTGGGGCTAGATAATTGGTGTGGGAAATGTCCCGAATATATTATTATTATTCAGAGTTATAGTCTTTTTAAGTTTGACAGCTGTCATCCTAAACGAAGATATCGATGAGGTATATCACTTCTTAAGTTTGACAGCTGTCATCCAAAACAAAGACATCGATTAGATCTTGTCAGGTGTTGAAGTATGATTTTGACGTTTGCCATGTTACTTTGACATCTGTTAACAGTCACTTGACACTTTCACTTTAAAATATCGTACTACCTACTCAGTAGAACAAATGTTTTTCTTTGTCCAGTCTCGTTCTATCGTAATCTAACAGCATGGACGGCCAATACACAATATGTTCTATAATCAAACAAATAGTAGAACCAGTTGGACTAACCCGGCACTACTGTCATCGTTTGGTTGTCATTGGGATAATATATTTCCCTTTACACAACTGGTAGTGATTAAGGGAATAGCAATTCCCCAAGGCACTGCTGGCATTGTTTGGTTGTGTCATTGGTATAATATATTTCCCTTTTGCACAACTGGTAGTGCCAAGTAGTTGTGCCACAGGTAAGTAACGGTCAATAGTACAGTGCAGTGTCTAGGTTTATTTAAAAGCTCACCCTCGGTTTAGCCAAAGTTTTAATTAGCTCGATTTCGTTGTCGCTGAGAACTTCGTGGAATATGAAGATATCCGGTTGGATATAAGTTTGTTCTACTTTAATGGGAGCGTATTTGAGGAAAGCGTGATGTTCAGACGAATACCAACATTTTAATCTGTAACAAAATATTAATACATACTTTTATACTTGCTGTCAATGATGTATTAATTAATAGATGCGTTTTGTCATAACTAACGCAAAGTCAATGTTGTCCGAGCTTACCCACACACGTCAACGTCTATAATAGAACGTACCTAGTTGCACACTTACAAATAAATTACATACAGTCGAACATATAACCGTCTCCTTTTGTGATGTCGATTAAAAAGCGATGTACATAACATTAACACAACAGAAAAAAAAACAATTATTTTTCCACGACCTAGATTCAGTTAAACATATAAATCTTTTCTGGCAAACAAACGATTCACAATCTGAGTCGTTATCGACGTCAAAACGGCTAGACTGATTTTGATGAAAATTGGTTTGTAGAGACCAACATAGGGTACATTTTATCCCGGAAAAAGGAAAATCGCCACGGGAAAATGTCGATCACTCGCAATCACACCATCAGCAATAGTTAAATATAGTTAGGTAGGTACTTCTAGGTACTGTACAATACAGAGATAAACATATAAGATAAATGTATCCCGTAAAATTGAAAGTTCACATGGGAAATCTGGAAAAGTTTGGTATATTAGTTTTATTCGCTTTCACTTTACATCAAAACGGCAAAAGCAATTAATATGAAATTTTATACACTGTTTAAAATATAATTTTATTATTATCCCGGTATCCCGTTATATTATAAACGGTTTAACGTATTTTGATACAATTTTGAACATAGGTGATGAATCTACGTAAAATACAGAGAGAAACGTAAAAAATACATTCATAACGGAAAAAAGTAAGTGAAGAGGGAAAATCAGGAAAATTTTGGTAGATTGGTTGTAATCGCTTTCACATGGAAATGGCTAAACTGATTTTTATAAATTTGTACAAATAGATACAAATAGATACCAGTATATTATACATAAAAATAATATATAATATAATATATAAAGACAAAAATAGAATACTATTGATCGCGAAAAATATAAAAATCCCGCGCGAAAATCGTAAATCTAAAACGGCTTAACATAATTCGATGAAATTTTGAACTTAGGTATTGTACAATACATAGATAAACATAAAATACATTCAACCAGAAAAAAGGTAGGTTAAAGCAAAAAATCAGGAAAAAATGGTAGATTGGTTGTAAAACTCGCTAACACTAATGTGTTACATATTGGAGTAACATATAGGATACCTTTTATCATTGAATACGAAGGCAAAGCCGCGGGGCACTGTTGCAAAAATATTAAAAAAACTTTACCAGGAGCCATACTTTTTTTGTTTTTCTCGGACGTGGCGCAGAACCGATACTTCTGGAAGGAATTGGGGCCACCTTTGCCAAGAAAAGGGACAGTACGGGTAAAAAACGGTCTAGGGCGTGTCGGACACGCATAGACTTAGGGTTTCATAGCCAGGACCTTAAGCTATCCAGTTGTGAAAACCGCATTGCAATTGGTCTAGTAGTTCTTATATTTACGCCAACAAAGCTGACATGTAACTCAAGCAAAATGGTCACTTTAGAGCCGAATATTTCGTAAACGTAATCATATAGAAAAAAACTGCCAATGAAACCTCATTATAATTTTAAAATACCTGTTACTCGATAGGGCACAAAAAAATCTTTTTTACTGTTCCATTTTCTAGTATGGGAGACACTACAAAGTTATTTTAGAATATTATTTCATACATTTATGTAGCGTTTATAAATATCTATAAATGTGCTAAATTTCATGAATAAAATGGCTGTGACATACAGACGGACATAATGACACTATAAGGATTCCTTGCTTGACTAAGGAACCCTAAGAAAGATCGTCGTCGAGTTTCTAGCCGGTTCTCCTCGAATGGTTGAATTCCGAATCGAATTCTCGAATGGTAGTAATCAGTTAACTTTCATGTGTTTGTACTCTTGGGGTTTTGATTTTGTTCCAACACCATTTATCAACTTTATCATTATAGCGAGTGTGGAAAATACGTGCCACATAACATACCTGTACCAAACAGAAGTGATTCGTTTTATCTTGTAGGGATATGTAGTTTGTTGGTCTCTCAATACATGCAAGACTTTAAATATTATTGACAGTTTCTTACCTTTTACTGATATCAGCCGATATTTCCATGTCGCCGCGGCACAGAGCTTCATAAGTCTTTCTCTCTTTTTTGTATGAATATTTCCAAACGCCCGGTGGCGGCTCTTTTTCCTCTGCTTCGGTGACCAGATCTTGCTTCGGATCTCCTACATCCTGTATTAACACAATATTGTAAAATATTAGTTGAGTATTTAACACTCCATATTTGATGCTTTTACACGTAAACTGAAAAGACTATTACTTTTCTATAAAAGGTAGCCATTTAAAAGTAATCTTCAATCTTAATCTATCTATACAAATGTCACCGTATGATTTAAAGAACTGACAGATTGTAATAAATCCGGCGAGATTTTAAACAACTATAAATTGTGAAAGGACCATTCGATTTATAATAAAACGAATACAATTTCGACATATTAAAATATATCTGTCTCCAATCGTAAAATTGTGAACACACACATGTACTATCAACCAATCAGAGCACAGTTTTAAAAGAAATAGTCAAAATAATTTGCCAAGCATTGCAAAATTTGTACACGGGCAAATCCACGGGGCGCAGCTAATATATCATAATTTTTACTAACTTTGTTTTGTCAAATGCGGCCACTGATTTCGTTTACTTTAAATATAGAGTAGCGAACCCAGTTATAACACCTGATTCAGTAGCAAAGAACCAAAAACAAAATATTTAATCATCTTTTTAAGCTCCACATCACGTACAACAAAGACCGTTCACAGTTACTTAATTTGTGATTCAGTCAAATGCTTCAGTTTCTCTGTGTGTTAATCGAATTCGGTCGTTTGTCTGTCAGGTGAGACTAAAGCCTATTTACAAGGCGACAAATGTCCCGCGACACGTGTCTATAGACATATCAAAGTATTAAAACAAAGTCACTTTCTGCTGTCTGTCTGTAACGCTTAATCTATTAAAGTACGCAACGGATTTTAATGCGGTTTTCATCATCAGTTAGATTATTCTTCACGGAAGTTTTATATATCCACGGAAGGCTGGATTTTTGAGACGGGACAGTAAGGGCAGGTACCCTAACCGTTATAGTTACAGGAAAACGTTCCAAGGAGTCCTTCTATAACTTTTGAGATATTCTAAACTGTATTCATAGATTTTGGATAAAATGTACAGTCAGCAAGAAAATGGTAATTTTACACAAAAACTTTTTTTGATGCCAATGGATCCTGTTCTTATAAGGATCAAAAGTCTCTACTAGACCGACTGAGGTTTGAGTACTAGATATGTCAGAAATTGTGAAAAACTTTTCCCATACATTTTGTACGAAATTTCCTTAACCATTGTAGCTACAGGAAAACGTTCCTAGGAGACTCTCCGTAACTTATGGAGATATTTTGACCTGCATTCACAGATTTTGGAAAAAATGTACATTCATCGAGAAAATAGGCAATTTACACAAACATCTTTTACGATTGGCATACATTTTTTATGCCAATCGATCCTGTTTTTTATAAGGATCAAAAGGCTAGATTGAGGTTAGAGTAATAGAAAAGACAGAGATTGCAAAAAAAAACATACAATTTGTATAAAATAAAATTCTAACATCGTTCGTATCCATTTTTTTTAAAATACTGACTGTTTTAACCTCAGTTGGTCCGATAGAGACTTTTGATCCTTATAAGAAACAGGATCGATTGACTTATTTTTTTTAATGAAATGCCCCTTTTCTTGATGAAGGTTTAACTTACCCCTCGCAGTTCTTTCTTCTTTTGTGCTTCATCCTCTTCGATGGTCTTCTTGAAGTGCGGCACGTTGCCAAGCGCGCGAGAGTGCTCCGGGTCTATTTTCAACAGCTTGTATGTCCATTCTAGCGCCGTTTTGGTATCGCCTGCAAAACGAAATCGAGTCATTTAGCTTTAACGTAGCCACGGAATGATGTGGAATTTATTCTGACAATAATGGAACGAGTATTAATTTTCATACAAAATAAACTTTTTTTAATATATTGATTGCTCTAATTGAGTCAGGATAGGCAGTTTCAGTCTAATTCAGTCAGGATAGGCAAACAAAAGCGATCTATTTACAAAGTTTAGTTTCGATCTGTCTTGTATATTAAAAGACATTGATACCAAAATATTTCACTTCAAGCATCATTCCAGATTGATATAAGCATTATTTGGTAATCCTTGAGATATACAAAACGAGATTTACCTGTCTTTTATTAGTTTTAGATTTTTAAACGGACAAAGATGTTAATATAATAATATTTGAAGTACCTACATAATTATTTCTTTTCGGCTAAGGCACCAAAGACCTCTAATTCTTCATTACAACTTTGCTTACCTAAAATTCACGCATTGTATAACTAAGTAAATATTTGCACTCCATGTTGCTCCAAGCTACGATGTGCCACGCACGATCGATTCACGATTCTATTTACTTTTCGCCACACACAAAAGTGAAATATTACGTAGGTTCGGCAAGTCGTTTGATGTTGTACCGCGGACTTCAAATATAGACAGAGAGGTATCTAATCACACTTCACACTGTAATAATGTCAAAATATGCTAGTTTGTGAGTGAGTGTGTTTGTTTGTGACTTCTTTACTCGGAAAAAGATTTTGTTGAAATTTGGTATATAGATAATTTAGGTCCTGGAATAACATATAGGATACTTTTAATCATCACACCACACAGGTAAAGACGAAAAGCGCAGCTAGTGAATACATACAATATGAGATAATTTCAACATCAAAAACTACAACACAATTACCAAGATGATCTTTTCCTTATTCACCTGTATTATAATTTACCTACACAATGTTATTTGGAAGTAGCGGTATTATTGTGCAAGGAAACAAAAACATAGCTTGTACCTTTCCTGTTTGTACTGACCTAACAAATAATGTGAGAAGCCAATATACTCAAGTAAGTCAACCTCCGTGAAGGGGTATGTCTCTTTCTCTTCTTTGAACTTCTTATAGGCTTCTGTCATCCAAGCTAGGGCGTTTTTGAAGTCCTTTTCATTGTATAGTGCTCGCCCCAGCTCGTAGCAGTCGCCTGCTGACATCGGCGTACTGTAAACATAGTATTACATATATTATTTTTATAATTTCATAATTTTGATTGTATAGGCATTGATGAATAGTACAAAATGAGAAAGGTAATGAAGCCTCTTTTTCAAAATATGCCTATTGTGAACGGGACGTATCATCTATTCTATCTATACCTGTCCAATAGAAACGAGTCATGCTGATATAGTACAGCTTAAAATTTTGATAAAGCAGTTGAAAAGTTATTAGCGATTTCTGACTTTTTACCAGACTGCGCAACGCAAATGCCCTAAATGTGTTTATCAGCCTATGTATGTGTCTGTTCCTTTGTGGCACTATATAGACCAAACGTGTGGACCGATTTTGTAGATTCTTACGTCAATCCATTTGGCTTAATGTTGCGAATGCTACTAGACATGACAGTAATCAAAATTCAATATTGGGACAACCAGACGCCATATTGTGAAAAATAAAAAAAAGTTGACGACCTATGTCAAGTGGGATTTCATTTAATAGGTATTTGAAAATCATCTGTAGGCTTCTCTTATAATTTTTAATTTCGAATGACCATTTTGAATCTATTACGATTTAAAGTTGGTTAGCAACCATTCTCACTAATTCTTCTACATATAAACTAAAAGTTATGAAATAAAAATACATCATGCATTTAATTTCTCCTCTGACGGAATCAGCAAGAAACTGTTGAGCTAACTCTTCGAAATCGCATCTTATATTACAAAATCAAAAATCTAAAGCATTGTGACGATGTCAAACCTCTTTCATCATAATCATACTCATTTGATAGTTTGTCTATATTAATTCTAAATTCAAATAACCTGTCATTCCTACATTGTCATGCTTTTGGCTCATGGCCATGTTTTTACAAAATATCTGATAAAAAGTGGTAAATAAATTATTATTTTATCTACCTATATCTGGTAGTTTAAGTTCCTGATTAAATACCACCTACCTAAAATAACGGCCAATAGAATGCCCACCAAAATGCAGACTTCTAGCTTGGGGCGTGTTCGTGTTCAGTAAGGAAGGACCACCTCGACTAGCAGAGTCCTGCAAGCGTTGCTGATAGGCCAGCTATCTCTGTACATGGTCATCATCTGCTACAACGTGTCCATGACGGTGAAGCCGCTGTTTATGAACATATCCGAGTGCTCCTAATTGTTCCTGGCCCCCGATTCTGTAAGCTATTGAACCGCGATAACGCAAGTCAATCGCTTGAAATTTTTTGAGAAATTTTCTTATTTACCACTTAAAAGAGCTGCAAGCGAAAATTTTGCTAAAATTTTTTTTTTTTGTTTTTTTCCATGTTTTTATTTTATGAATATTTTCAAAAAAAAAACACTTCTAGCACTTTTAAGTGGTAAATAAGAAAATTTCTCATAAAAATTCAAGCGATCGACTTGCGTTATCGCGGTTCAATAGCTTACAGAAACGGGGCCCTGTTCTTTTATATTGTCCACTGAGGTTTGGTCCCTGGGCTAGTGGAACAAACCCTAGGACCGCCTCGTGACAGCTTGTTTGCTTCATTTTAGTTTGATTCACAGTCTGTTTTTTATAATAATTTATTTTTATCTACTGCTGTAACCTTAGTTGGTCCGGTAGAGACTTTAAATCATTATAAGAAACAAGATCGATTGCCATCAAAGAAGTTTTGTGTATTTTACCCATTTCCAATAAAAAAAAACTGATGCTTTTCGCAATCGAAATATCTTCAAAAGTTAGGGACAGTCTCCTAACAACGTTTTCCTGTAACTACAACGGATTAAGGTAACCTGCCCTTACTGCTCCATCTCAAAAATACACCCAGCATTTTTTAAACGATTGCCCAAAAAAGGAGTGCAATGTTTTCAGGGTTCATGTATGTATGTGTGTATGTGAGTTTCTTTATTCCACCATAACTTTTAAATGCCTGAACAGATTTGGATGTATGGGGTATCGTTTGAATCCTTGCATCATCCTGAGTAAAATAAGCTTTTCTTATATTCTATATAGCTACAGTATGGCTCCAAATTGAATGCAAAAAAACTTCGAATTTTTCAATAATGATCACAACACAACATTACAACACAACACATAATTTATTGGCATTAGTAATTTTTTGGCAGGGCAGGCGTGTTTTATTTTTATTTTTGGCTTAGGTAATTCGATAGATAATTTTAGAGATTTCAGAGACTTTTAACCTAAAAGTTTTTTTTATTCACAGTGCACTCCAAGTGTTAGTGTTGTTGTTAAACACCTTAGCTACCAGACAGCGATATATTATATAAACTAGCTTATTAAATAGGTGTAACTTTAAGGGTACATACAGCGCTAGAAAAAAGTAAAACATCATTACTATTTGTTTAGGAAATATATCTACCTACAGATGTGGCGTACGTGATAAACGACCACTTAGCGCTGCCGCCATAATTTATTCGTTTATTTTTTATTCGAGAATTCATAGCGTGTGATAATTTGCCTTATAATGTTGAAGATTGTGGGCACGCTTGTCGGTGAAGGTTAAGGTTAATTTATGCTAACTATATGTTTCACTATGCTTCTGAGACAAGTCTCATAAGGGCAAGCCCTTAGGTCAAATTGAACCAATGTCAATGTTAGGTGCTAAACTTCTATGAAAAAAAGCTCAAAATGTGATACAAAAAAAACAGAGACAATAAATAAAATTATTCCTCATCGTAAACCTGACGGCCGGTTGGTCTAATGGCTAGTAACCCTAGGAACGAAATCAAACGTCGCGGGTTCGAATCATGCAAGGTGCAATCATTTGTGTGATGAGCAGAAATGTTTGTTTCCGAGTCATGGATGTTGATATTCGTATTTATGTATGTTTTTCCGTTATCTAGTGCCCATATAACAGGGTATCCTAGTTTGGGGCTAGGCTAATTACCTGTGTGGAATTGTCCCGATATATTTATTTATTCTTAATACTTGAGTTTTGTGAAAACGTATGTGTGGCCTTGTTTAAGATAACCTTTGGAACTATTAGACCGATTTTAATAACAATACCTACGTTGTCAGACAGATATGACACCGAAGAACAACGCTAAGAATTAATTAGGAATTAGTTTACCCAGCTAAAAGTGAGAGCGAGCAATACAAATCATATTCGTAGTAAGTCCATGAAAAATCTGTAATTGACCAAGCGAGCGCGAAGCGTCACCGTTTCAGCTTAGGCAAAAATGCTTTCGTATGTCCGGCTGTTCTCCTCTACAAGTCGCATTTCTCAACCGATATAGACGAAACTTGGTATACAGGTTTAACGAGTTTTTAGTTATTTTTAGACGTTGGGTATTTTTGATTGGGGGGTTGACTTTCTATAAAAAGGGGCAAAAAGGGGCGCTACTGAATATCTCCGCATAATTAGATCCGATTTTGATGGTTCCTTTTTTATTTGAAAGGTAGTAACTTAGTAAAGTAGACCTCATAAAAATTTGGTGGAGATCTGATGAGGATCTTCGACGTGATGAGCGGAAAACCTCAAAATGCAGTAAACTGCTCTCATTTAGGTTTCTACCAGGGGAATCAGCCCTTTACCTCCTAGGTAGGGATTGATGGAGCACCTTGGTTATTAATGTTAGTTTTATAACAAGATAACTAGATGGCGCTACTGTGCACCGCTAGATTGATTTCAAAAAAGTTTGTGCTCGCGAGGTCTACAGCTCACAGTGCCACTAAGAAACCGGGATGTGATAGAATCTTACGTGTAAGCGATTTTTTTATCAGTCATAATACAATTGATCCAGGTAAATAAAAACCTATGAGCCATCGCGGGACGCCTGGCAGATGTCAAAACATAAAAAAAGAAAATAACTAGTACAACGAGCAACGTTTTGCACCGCGCGCTCTCATTGGTCAAATACTGTAAATCAGCAACCTGATCTATACTTACTTTTCGGCCTAATACCCTAATTCTGGTTGGCGTAAAGGGAGGACGCGCCAAGAGTCGTCGTTACCCCCGTACCGCACCATTAGATTTTTAGACATCAAAAATGACACCCGACTCGACAATAACATAACGCCGTAGCAACCTTCGCGATGTCGCTGCCCGCACTTACCTAGATTAAACAAAATAAGAGAGATGATTACATTGATTATCCATCTTCTCCGCTCGTCCGTATTTTGTTATTCTTATTACTGATATCGTGAACTACTCCATCAAAATAGCTTTTTTTTGTCATGCATGTTAGTTTCAGACAATAGAGCTTCATCTTAATGACTGGCGAATATTGAAGCCTCATATACGGGAGTTACAAGACCTTCCCTGACCTACCCTTTTACTCTAGCTTCGCTATGCTTATTACTTATATGTAAACTTTACTCTGTCTCTGAACTTCAGAAACAATATCGTGTTTCTTTCTCCTATGAAGTACCGAAAACAAACATGACATTATTTCTGAATCTCAGCCTAAGTTTATGCATTTTTTCAGTTAAGCTGCGTACCTGTATTCGACTCCATTCAACATTCCCTCCGCAAGCTCGTGTACTTGGAGACCGTACGTCTCTTGGAGACGAGTAAGCGCCTGCGCAGCGCCTGTGAGGTCTTCCAGTGTAGGATACTTCACGTCGTCGTGGTTCATGGTGATGTTCTTTATATATTCTGTCAAGGAAAATATACAAGACTTTGAACAAATTAAGATTAGACCTAGAGAGGGCGTAGTCTTCATAAGCAATGAGTTTGATAGTCTGTAGCCTGGACTTCTCTCAGGTATATATTATGTCCGCAAGCGTATACAACATATTGTCCTATGAAAATTTACTATTCAAAACAGTATTGGCTCCACACACAAATAGTTTAGTGTATGCATAGAATACATACATACTTACTTCTATGTTTAAGGCAAACTTTTCTTAGTACGTAACATTTTACCCTCATACTTTTGTGAATCTTTCTCAATTTTTTTTATGGTTTATGTATTTTCTTTTAGGTTGAAACGAATTGAGGAGTAGTATATGAATAAAGGTAAGGTTAGAGACCTAGTTAGGTTATGTGAAAATAAGATTGCTGACTCTCTATCATAGATTCCTAGGGCTCAAGGGGGAATACTTAATACAATAACTAACCTAATATTAGCACTCTACTAGACTGAGTGCCATAAGATTTATGCAGTCTAGTTTTAGAACACATTATTTCGAGTACTGATTTGGTAAAAGTTATGTAGGTATCACAACAACAACAAAAATCTGATTTTTGTGCGTAATGTATCGCTCTTTAGACATTTACCGTTAGCTCAATATTTTCCCTTAATGACGTCATGTGTGAGTAAACTAAACAAAGCCTAAGGTGAGAGTTACGCGATGCCGTTATTTCATCGAAAAACAACGCTTGGATTGTATTTCATGACCGGTTTTTATCCGCAATGCAATCTTGTCAAGTTGCGACGAATGTGGATGCATACTATAAAGGACTTGGGTCTTTACAAGAAATGTTTTGTTGACGTAATACCACACATGAATATGATGTACAAGGTAATAACACTAGCCTGAATATGGGGCGCTCATTTTATCACCAATCATAAACTGGTGTAAAATAAAATATGTATTTTAAAACGTCTAAGCGTCTGGAATAAATCACAAGAACTTGCATTCGGCTCTGTTCAGTTAAATCTATAGCTGGAGGATGGGCAAAAATGTAAGGGTTCTGGGACCGCTCCACCAATAGCAATCTACTCTAATATTATAAAGAGAGATTTGTTTTTTTGTATGTTTGTTTGAGTGTTTGTTTGTAATGGATAAACTCCAAAAATACTAAACTGATTTTAAAAAAAAAACTTTCACCTATAGAAAGCTACATTATCAGCGAGTAACATGGGATGACGTTTAAAAAAATGTGAGTTAGCAAAAGTTTGCCTTAAAAATATCGATAACTCGCTGTAATGAACGGAACGACATGTTGCCGAAAATATACACTCTAGTTGACGCTCGCGTTGTTTACAGCAGTGGGAAAATTTTACACTCTGGTTGACGCTCGCGTTGTTTACAGCAGTGGCAAAATTATACACTTTCGTTGACGCTCGCGTTGTTTACAGCTGTGGGAAAATTATACACTTTGGTTGGCGCTCGCGTTGTGTATATCAGTGGCAAAAATATATGTACGCTCTGGTTGACGCTCGCGTTGTTTATAGCAGTGACAATATTCGTACTGAAAAATTGCAACTTGATGTTGCTGTTAGTATCCTTTGTATTTTTTTCCTATTTGTGTTGTCTTGTGTGTGAATGATTTACCTGTGCCAATTTTAATGCTGTCTTCAATTAAATCTAAATCGGTTGTCAGTCTTTTTATGAGAGTGAAAGCGTTTATGGGATTCCCCAAGTAATTTGGTATGTCATCCATGGCTTTGTCATGCTCTTGTTTGTAAAGGATCAAATGCCTGTAATAAAAGAAAAGGTTTATTATAAATTATATCCTAGTTAAATATCGTGAATATTGTTGAAAAACTTTATGAAATATTGAAAATAATTATTTAGTTGATTAGGAGATAAAAAAGGTCAAGTGTCGCAGGTGGCATCATGCGTGCCACATCGCGTGTTTTCGATGCCTTGCAATGTTGTCACGTCACATCGACTTCAGCTCGATTCATATCAGCAGACACCGTAACGTGACAGGCACGTGATTGCACAGACGTAAACGGATTATAACATACATCATCTTAATCTTTGGGCGTATTCACATCAAGCAAAAGCAAGAGGAGCGTGTCTGAAAAAAAACTGTCTCTTTTTTGTATATTGTCTATAGGTAGATATTATGAAAACTTGCGTCTTTTCTTGTCTGCCACGCTACACGCATCGAGCTTTTTCCAGTGCCAAATGTCCATTACCATTTGTCCCCGAATGAATATAACTTTAGTACTTACCCTTTCAATACTTGTAGCCTGTTTTCCTCCTTCTTAATATAAAAATCTAAATCGTCTATGATTCTTTTATGGGTTTCTAGTAAAGGTTCCATCTCCGATATGGCAGTGAAGAGTTCTGCTCGACTCCACGAGCAAATATGGAGTAACACCGCTAATAATAGTAATCGAAGCATGCTCGCTTCGGGAACCATGTTGATCCCTCAATATTCCTGGAAAAAAAGACGATAGTTCTTAGGTTGGCTGGTTATTACAGTTTTATATAAATAAATAAATATATATTCGGGAAAATTCCACACCAATTACCTAGCCCCAAACTAGGATACCCTGTAATAAGGGCACTAGATAATAATATAGTAATAGCTCCAGCTAATACTGGTAATGATAATAATAATAAAAAAGCTGTAATTAATTCCAACAGATCAAACAAATAATGGTATTAATCAAGATCTAAAAGGAATTTGAGCTCTTTTAGTTATAGCAGCTATAATAATTATAATACTAATAAAAATTATACAGTAATAATTTTTTATAAAGTCTAAATAAAAAATATAATTTCAATATGTTTTTTTACTACCATTTTCGGCGAAGCCACATAAATAACAGCTATTGTGTACATATCCTAGCAAAGTAGCTTAGAAAGAAAAACAGCTGGGGGTATGTGAATGAAAGATTAATAAGAATGGACTAAACAGAATGTTCCATAAATAAACGTGCTCGAGGGCTACCCCCTGGTACACCTCCCTCCCGCGGAGACGCTTAGTTTATGAGATATTTCAAAGTTTAGAAAAAAACTAGGATTTGGGGGAGGGTGGGTAGTGAAGGAGGTGAAGGAAATGGAGGGGTACCCTTTCCAACTCGCGAAGAGGTGTTTTTTTTTAAATCGTATCTTTTTCTGCTTGTTTTGCATGGAATTAATTTGAAGATGTTACGTATGGCCCCAAAAACTAGGGTAGGTTAGGTTTGAACATGACTACACATAGCGCGCGCCGAGCGAACGAAGCGAGCGTGCCGCGGCAGCGGCCGGCAAGCGCCAAAGTCAACTTACGGGCATTTGGTCGCCGAAGGCGCGGTGCGGATTGTAAAATATTGCACGATAATATTAATAGTATTAATATGCCCAGTAATTTCGCTGGAAATTGTGCTCTTGAAAAGTAATGTTTGCACACTACTGCTATCGCCTGAATATCTGGCACAGGTGTAGTGTGGTACTTCCCCTGGAGGACTCTTGCAGAAAAGGACTATGAAATGAAAGTATTCAGACAAGAACAAGAAAGTGCTAAAAAACCCGACTGCGAAAACACTAAAACGAGGCAAAAATCTTTATAATCTTTATAGATCCTAAATCGTCATTCGAAATGATAAGAAAAACCTATGATTTTCAAATACGTATTCAATGATATTAAATAGTCCCCCCCCCCCCCTCCCCCCACATAACATAGTTCGTCGACCTTTTTTTTTATTTTTCACCATATGTCGCCATATTAAATTTTGATTATTGTCATGTCTATAGTAGCACTCACAAGATTAAGGCCGTAATAATGGTGAATCACGAAAAATGCGCGATGTTGAGAGGAACTTTTAGATGAATCCTTTTGTTCATTTCCTATATGAAAAATATATAGTAAACATAAGTTCAACATGAACAATTTGTAAAATACATTAAAACTTTCCCATAGATCCGCTCGTCAGAAACATGTAATTTTTTACAAAAAGTATGTTATGACATTTTCAACAACTTGTATTGTTTAATTTGTATATTTTCTAATAAATAAATGGAAAATAAAATAAAAACCAAAGCGTTTTCACTTACTCCCCGCTAGAAGCACCCCCCGAGGCCTGCGGAAGTTCTACCCAGTCAGGCGAAACAGCTTAATAAAAAACTGTTCCTAACTGTTGTATCAAACGTGAGCTAATTTCTATGGCGGCTATCTTTTCTACTTCACTATGTGCATGACCTTCTTGCAAGCCTTCGCTATGAATATGTGTTCTGTGGTTTAACTTTGTTTACAAAATTATTAGGCAAGTTGCTTTTGTGATAATTACCGTCTGTTGATGTATTTAATGCTTTGAAGGTGTTTGTTTCTACATTATATAAATAATAGTGTGATCGAGCTTGAAAGTTTTCTATGCAATGAGCTATAAAACTTGTATAAAACTAGGTACAAGAAAATAATGATTTTTCTTTCATAATATTCGACAAAATAACATAGCCTTGCTAGCACTAGTGCGGTGCCGGTGTTATCGATATTTTTTCTAACCCGTTATTCGACATTTGGTTCCTTATCTTATTCTAAGTCCTTCTGCATTACACGCTATATAATAGTAAACGTAGTAAAAGTATAAATTTAGAATACCTAATGTCACGTAGCCTAAAACAGCTTAATCTTCTAATTTTCATGAAAAAAACTTATTTTCAGGTGCAAAAACTGGATACAAGTGACCGATAAAGAGGACTTGACATACTTCCGATCGAAAAGCTGCATGAATTAAATATTTCTGTGGCAAACATTTTCGAAACACTGACTACAAAAAGAAACAACCCAATTTAAAAAAAAATTGCTACTCCTTAACTGCTGTTAATCACGGACCACTGCTAGTTTGTAATATTAAGTAAGGAGTATGGAAAATTAGACATTATTTTAAGGGAAAAAGACACAAATTGTGTTGTGTACTATATAATGTATTATTTTTGTATGTAATAAAAACCACATGCTTAGAATAACATATTATTATTATAAACCCCATATAAATTAAAATAGTACTAATACTTTTCTTTTTCTCAAAATATCGATATCGATAAAAATGCGCTATGTATGCAGACATCCTTTTCTGTTTGTCATGTTGGCTAACATGCTCGATATAGAGTGTTATTACCTATGGTCATTAGTTTTGTTATGTTGCACTTATTCTTCAGCGCACGTTTTAAAAATTTACAACATCAGTTCCAATATACTTCAGTCCCGTCTCTTCTTACGTAGTATTTATATACTCTTTGGTTCTACCGGCCGGCCCGGCACCATGACATTCAGTCTGCCACGGCAGTTTAAGACGGAAGGACCACGCTCACGTTACGGATGAAAATATTTTGATCTTTTCTAGGTTTTAGACGATTTTCTTGAATTAATAAGATAACAAATAGTGATAATTAAGAATTTCAATGTATTTCTGGACCTGTATGTAGACATATTGTTGATTTTTGTATTACTTTTATTGTTTTGAGGTATAGAATGTTATATTATATTATAATCTAATGTTATATTTTGTGCAGTAGTGATTTACCTACCAAATATAGGAAATAAAATCTTCAAATAGCGTGGACATCGATTGGCTTTGTGGTAAGTACCTACCTACTTTATATTATATATATATACTTTATTTTTACACCACTGAGTGACAAGACGAGCAGGTCGCCCGCCTGATGGTAAGCGCTGTGCCTGCTCGTATCAGTAATACTTATTTTTTATTACTTTAAACAATTTATTAATGACATTATTTTCAGTTCACAGACTATTTTACTTAGTATACCTACTATTGTAGTAAAGGTAGGTAGGTAAGTACCTCTTACACGCGCGATCATAATTATTGTGAACTAGTGACTCGCCTCGGCTTCGCACGGGTAGCTAAAGGTTTCTCATTATTTGTACACGATTCTACCCGTATTTAAACTAAATTGAACAAAAAACGGAGTAAGCGAAGGTAATTCAAAATCTTTGGCAGTCGCGGTGCTTTTTGATAGACTTGTTATTATTTGATTTCCATGGCAACATGTAAAAGATATTTTTAAGGCAATTTTTTGATACAACCTTATAACCTAGCTGTCTAATTTATTAGACTATAACTTAAGCCCAATAAATTGTCCTACAGCAGTTTATTATAACGGGACACTGAGAACAACACTTAGAAAAGGAAGTAAGGATTTACCATTGCTACATTTTATAATTAAGAAAGCTACTTATATTTTATTTTCAGGAAGGAAAACCAACGAAATGTTTAAAATGAAACGACTGAACTACAATCCGCGGAGGCTGATACTGCAAATTAAGTTTTCTTTTCAAAACTTGTCTTAGTTAGGTATATACATTACACGAAACGTTTTCCTTTGCCTATATTAAGCTATATAGGCGATTTTAAAAACTATAAAAGACTTATTATGTATTGCTTGGTTACTACAGGTTTATAATAATCTGGAATGTTCCACAGATGTCATGAAGAACTGGAAATGGAAACCATACAATCAGAAATAAATATTGCCAGCAAATGAACTGGTAATCATAATAAGATTTACACAAACCGCCTTTGTCTTCGTGGTTTTGTTTTTTTTTTAGATGAAAAATAAAATTTTATTAAATTTCCTTATATTAATTGCTGACTTTTTTCACTAAATGTCTAACTTCGAATCGTCAAACTCCAGATGTCCTCTCCACAAACGTAATAACTAGCTTAAAAGCTAAAAAAACACGCCTGCCCTGTCAAATATGAGTTTATGCCAATAAATTATATACTACTAGTTTTTCCACCCGCGTCTTCGTCCGCGCGGACTACTGTTTATCGCGAAAAAAAGCTTCCTATGTTCTACTAGGATATTAAAACAAATGCAAAAGTAGGTATAGCACCAACGCTCTCGATGTTTTTTGACATACTTGTAATTTCGTTTCCATGGCAACCGTTTCTTACAGCGAGTAATCAAAATTCTTCCAGTTTTTGCAGTTTTCCCGTGGAAACTTACAATTTTCCGGGATAAAAAGAATCCTATGTTTTATTCCAGGGTATAAGCAATCTTCATTCCAAGTTTCATCAATATCCGTCCACCCGTTATTGCGTGAAAGCTCCCCAAACAAACAAACAAACAGACAACGTTTCACTTTTATATATTAGTATGGATTAGAATATGCTTATGAACGCTTTCAATTTGATACCCATATTGTAAACATCGAAGAAACAATATTTTTTTACAATTGAAAATGGAGCCATACTGCCGCCATAACAAATATAGCATATGTTACTCGAGGGGATGTAAGGATTCTAACGATACCCCGAAATCTGTTTAGGCTTTTCAAAGTTATGGTGGAATAAAGAAACTCACATACAAACTTACAAACATACATGAATGCTAAAAACATAACACTCCTTTTTTTGGGCAGTCGTGTAAAAACAATAACACTAGCCTCCGCCTGCGGCTGCGTGGGTGAAGCCGAGGGTGGAGGATAGTCTACACTAGTATTTTAAAGAAGAAAGATTTGATTGTTTGTATGTTTGTTTGTTTGTAATGGATAAAACCAAAAAATACTGAACCGATTTTAAAAACTCTTTCACTTGTAGGTAGCTACATTATCAGCGAGTAAAAGGGGTGTTTTTTTTAATTGCAATTCTTTCGCAAATTGCAATAATGTAATCCAACTCGATGAAAACTACCAACTTAATTCTGGCTGAGTTGATTGGGTAGGTACCTAATTAGCATTTTTTTGTCACCATACTCTCACGATTCATCATTACTAGCACTCGTCGAATATAAATAAATTGGTGAAAACTGGAACTTCCTAGCTATTTCCATTGCTGAGATTCAGTAAGTTTTTTCTGGTCATCATCAAATCTTCATGGTTCATCATTTAGTACAATCCGTGTAGAATAAAATAACTAATGAAAATTAGAACTTAGCCCTCCCATACCAACTATACCCTCCAAAATGTATAGGCAAAAAAACAAACATTATGAGAAACACTTCTGTATACTCGTTACTCTTTATTTGATTTTAAACTGCCATCACTGTTATACTGCCATCTGCAGTTCGATGTCACTGCAGCACAAGTACTAGTATTAGAGGTCGAATCGTGAAGGTCATTGGCAAATGTTACCACCTTAAGACAAATCGATTGAGGTAAGAATCATCAGAATCGTCCAAGCGTTTGGTCTATGTAGTGCCACAAAGGAACAAAACATACATATATAGGCTGATAAACACAATACCGATTGCGCAGTCAGGTAAAAATAAATTGGTACTTCTTAAATATTTAGTAATAATTTGAAAGAGACGAATGTAAACACAAAATTAATGATTACGCTTGTTAGATTCATAAGTAATTAAAAAATAAAGGAAAAATACTTTGTTAGAGGTTTGACGTTGTTCGTGCATTCGCCCCTCGCCATGTGCCATCTTTTCCACCTCCTGTTTATTTACTCTGTATTTATTTTGTAAACCTATATATTTTCTATTTACCTCTGTTTTCATTTTGGTGTTTGCACAGATTAATCAATCATTATTGCAGTTTTATTTAATGTCCCAGTAAAACAATGGCATTCGTTTATTGATAATCCACTTCTAAAAGGAGGAGGTTCTCAAGATGTCTGTATTACTAAGTACTTATGTTTGTCTCATATCCCTAAAACTTCTGAATGGGTTCGAATACAGATATCCGAATCGGATATCTGTGGGTTCGATTCTATCTATCTGTACTTATAATAAAGCAATAAGAACGAAAAAGTCTGTACAAAGAAGATAATTAAAAAAGAAATGGTCTAGGGTACATAAAATAAGCTACTGAACAAAAATATATCATTTTAAATATTCGTGTCTGTCTGTTTGTTTGTTCGCGAATCATGTAAAAACTACTGGACAACCCCTAAGCTAACCAACAGTGAAAACAGCATCGCAATCGGTCCCGTAGGTTTTACGTGATGAGCGAACAAACATATACAGAAAACATTTAAAAAAAAAAGTTCAGTAGCTTATTTTAAGTACCCTGACCATTTATTTTTAATTATCTTCTTTGTATTCGTTCTTATTGCTTTATTATAAGTATAGATTCAATAAATAATATGCTACTTTCCAGTGTTGGTGTCATTTTTATAATGTTAATGTTAATAAGAGGAGATTAGAGATAGACCACCTGCCCGATAGTCAGACGACACGTCAACAAGTGGCAGGAAGGGAGTGGATTCGCTTAACGCAGGAGGGAAAACTCGCAAAATCGACGACGATTGTCAATTTCTCACAGCAATCGTAGATCGTCGAAGTTCGATGCTACGACAATCGTCGTCGACTTTGCGAGTCGTCTTCCAGACCGGAAAGGGCGTTGGCCTGACATGAGATCTATCGCAGCAGTGCGTTGCTGTAGGCCGAAATAGAAACTCAGCCATAATATTATCAAGCATTATAAATGCTCAAAGTAACTAAGCTATGACCACCTAGATAGAAGGAAACACGGATGTACGCCGCTAGTACCTAATATAATATAAATATTAGGTATTATATAATATCTTATAAATATTATATTAGATACTAGCTTTCCCAGCCGCGATTTCATCCGCGCGGACTACTTTTTTATCGCGAAACTACCCATCCTTTGTTCTTCTTGGATATTAAAAACCAATGCTAAAGTAGGTATAGCACCAATTCTCTTGATGTTTTTGACAAACTTGTTATTTCGTTTCCATGGTAACCGTTTTTTACAGCGAGTAATCAACATTTTTCCAGATTTCCCGTGGAAACATACAATTTTACGAGATAAAAAGTATCCTGTTTTATTTCAGGGTATATAACCCATCTCCATTCCAAATTTCATCAAAATCCGTCCAGCCGTTATCGAGTGAAAGCTCCCCAAACAAACAAACAGACAACGTTTCACTTTTATATATTGGTATGGACTAGTTGTACTCACAGATTTGCCCGCGTGGATATTATACCAAAAAAAAAACCTGTCATTTATTCCGTACATTATACCACCAGCTGTCAAAGTTTTCATCGATTGCTCGGCTTCTACTCGTTGGAGTGAAATACAAAGTACACCAGATTTTAAGTCCAAGCTCATTTGAATCGGTCCACAAGGCCATTAAATACACTAGGCCATATTTTTTTTATCATCTTGTGTACAAACAAGACACACTTTTCGTTACTTACTGCTTTATTATAAGTATGGATAGATAAGTTTTCATAAATAGGGCCATAGAATAACTATATATATACACACACAAAGGTGGCGCCACTTTATAACAGGGTTCGAAATCCGTGAGCAACGCGGTCGTGGCGCAGCTCTAGTAAAAGTGCTTACACTGAAAGTTAGTTGTACTGTGGATACATGCGCTATAATTGACGACCGGTTGGTCTCGTGGCCAGAGATCCTAGGTACGAAATCGAACGGTCGCGGGTTCGAATCCTGCAAGGTGCAATCATTTGTGTGATGAGCAGAAATGTTTGTTTCCGAGTCATGGATGTAATATTCTTATCTATGTATGTTTATCGGTTATCTAGTGCCCATATCACAGGGTATCCTAGTTTGGGGCTAGATAATTGGTGTGGACATAACCGAAAATATATAAACAAAAAAAAAATGATATAGATATTGTATAGATTATATGTATAGATATTGTTTCTCCATAAACCATCGCACAAACAGTCACTCGGACGTTGACTCCTCCGCTGCTCGCCATTGTATTATATTCACGCATGGGAATGAACTCTTAAAATTTTTATTGACGCGGAGATCCTGTCAGACCGCTTCCATATTAAATTATGTTTATTAGATGTATAAAAACATTTTTATATAATTTTACGCATACTTAACTTTTTATGTTTCATTCACAGTTAATATATTGCTCATCCAATTAATTTTATTTATGTCGGCACTTTACTATTTCGAACAGATGGCTATAAGCTAAGCTAAATAAGAAAGTATGCTATTAAATTTTAGCTACACCACACCATCATGATAAATTCATAATTATTTCCCATCCTTCCTTCTTCAACAATTTCATTAAAACACATATCATATGCTCTCTAACTAAACATAATACGCAAGTTAAGTTAAGCATAGAATGTATCTATATTTTATACTTATAATAATACTTATATGAAGCAATAAGTACGAAAAAGCATAGCCTAGGTGGTCTAAGGTACTTAAAATAAGCTACTGAACAAGAATATAACTTTTTTTTGTAATCGTGACTATCTGTTTGTCTGTATTCTCGCGCATCACGTAAAAAAGAAGGGACCGATTGCGATGCGGTTTTCACTGTTGGATAGCTTAGGGTTTGACTTAAAAACTGGGGTACTTGGTATCTCAATCCGATGAGTAGAAGCCGAGTAATCTTTTTGACGGCTGAAGGAATTTTGATCAAAATGTTGGTAATTGGTATATTAGTGTTTTAGGTCATGGAATAACACATAAAGTACTTTTTACCTAGGGAAATGACCACGAGTGAAAGCCGCGGGCACAGCTAGAACTTATAATAAAGCAGTAAGTACCAAAAAATCTGTACAATGAAGAGAATAAAAAAAATTGGTCTAGAGAAATTAAAAAAAAAGAGTTTTTTTTATTTTTCCTATTATTTTATTGGTCTATCTGTCTGTTCGCGCATCACGTAAAAACGAAGGAAGCCGAGCAATCGATAAAAACTATTTGTCGGTTGAAGGAAATTTGACAGAACGAAAAGTACCTATTGAGTACAAACTCACTAGGTACTTTTCGTTCTGGAATAACACGTAGATATCTTATAACCCAGAGAAAGGACCACGCGGGCAAAGCCGCGAACATAGCTAGTAACTATATATGTACCCTATGCTAAAGTAAAGTTATTCTACGGCTAAAGGTAAGAATACACGCAGATTCTGACTAGTTGACACAAACTAGATATAGGTACTAGTTGCGACACTAGCACAGAATAAATAATACTACAAGATACTAGCTCAATACGTCTAAACTCTAGTCAGTTCCTAGACAATGTCTAATAAATAATACTACAAGATACTAGCTCAATTCGTCTAAACACTAGTCAGTTCCTAGACAATGTCTAATAAATAATACTACAAGGTCAATACGTCTAAACTCTAGTCATTTCCTAATAATGTCTAATAAATAGTACTACAAGATACTAGGTCAATACGTCTAAACTCTAGTCAGTTCCTAGACAATGTCTAATAAATAATACTACAAGATCAATACTTCTAAACTCTAGTCAGGTCCTGGACAATGTCTAATAAATAATACTACAAGATACTAGCTTAATACGTCTAAACTCAAGTCAGTTCCTAGACAATGTCTCATAAATAATACTACAAGATACTACCTCAATTCGTATAAACTCTAGTCAGTTCCTAGACAATGTCTAATAAATAATACTACATGGTCAATACGTCTAAACTCTAGTCAGTTCCTAACAATGTCTAATAAATAGTACTACAAGATACTAGGTCAATACGTCTAAACTCTAGTCAGTTCCTAGACAATGTCTAATAAATAATACTACAAGATCAATACGTCTAAACTCTAAGTCAGTTCCTAGACAATGTCTAATAAATAATACTACATGGTCAATACGTCTAAACTCTAGTCAGTTCCTAACAATGTCTAATAAATAGTACTACAAGATACTAGGTCAATACGTCTAAACTCTAGTCAGGTCCTAGACAATGTCTAATAAATAATACTACAATATACTAGCTCAATACGAATAAACTCTTGTCAGTTCCTAGACAATGTCTAATAAATAATACTACAAGATACTAGCTCAATACGTCTAAACTCTAGTCAGTTCCTAGACGATTTATACTACAAGACACTAGCTCAATACGTCTAAACTCTAGTCAGTTCCTAGACGATTTATACTACAAGACACTAGCTCAATACGTCTAAACTCTAGTCAGTTCCTAGACGTGTTTGCTGAGCAAACACGACATTGGCTCGATGAGAGTTCAAGCGGTTTACAGCAGCAGGAAAAGCAAAAGTTTCCTAAATATTAAATTTATCTCGTAGCCATCAGAAACTTTGAACTCATGGAAGATAACATTATCAAATCAAATGCAGAAATCTCCTAGGTAAGTACATTTAACTGCACGACAATATGACGACAAAAGTAAAACCTCGTAGACGTGACCAGAAATCACGAGGCCCTGCAAAACCATTACATATTATAGACAAAGCGCCTCGGATGTCTGGATATCTAATTAAAATAATTGCGTAACTCAAGGAAGTAAAACGTCGTAACTGCAAGATCGGCAAACTGTAATTGAGTGAAATACGAGTAGAAACGAGAAAATAGGGCCGAAGTGGACACCGGACTTTCTCAATGTAAACGGTTTTTACATTGAGAAAGTCCGGTGTAACTTAAAATGAGGTTTACTATAGAATATTATTAACCATGCTTGCTTATTAAGATATGTCTAAATCAATTGGTATTCTAGAAAATTTTGGTTAAAGTGTGCTTTCTTACCTTGGCACTACTGAGTTTGTATGTTTAATAATAAATTAAACAAGACTGGACATATTGTATGCACATTGCTCATTTCAATTTTATATTTTCGAAACTTTATTCCAAGAGGAAAAATTGTATCAAAATGTGAATGTTAAGTTTGACCAACATTTTGTTACTTTGATGCAAAGGCAATGTATTGTAAAACTAAATATTATAATTGCATGGTATTCTTTATTTTCATGTACCTATCCTTGCGTAGGTACGTATATAGTACAGGCACGTATTGGAAATATTCACGTCAACGGAGGAGACGCAAATAACTGCACAGTTATAATTATAATTCCCCTTTAGTGAATTGAATAAACTAGCAGAGCGGCAGGAATAAACTAGCAGTTTCATAGGGGGAGGGTCCGATTAACTAATAAGTGACGTAACAGTGTAGTTGGTTAATTTGACCATATAATAAAATATCGAAATTTGGGCGTCTCAAGAACGAGATCAATGCAGGGAATCGACATCACTTGTCATCACTGACATCATAGCCTTCATCGCGTTTACAAATCAAGGAAGAAATAACGATAACGCTTGTTACGGAACATCGGAGTAATTTCTGGAACATGCGCATTAAAAGCGTGCTGGCCGACGTGACCAAGCGACATGTACGAAGCGTCCCGAGTACATTATCAATAGTTTACGATAAACAAATAGGACACTGCCACCGCTCATGGCGCAGATTACTTAACAGCTACTACTTATACTCATTGATTATTTAATAGCTATCATTGCCTTGCCACTGTTGATCTAAATAGTTCTCTCAGTTCGCGGGCCATGATACAATTTATATTGGACGAAATTGGTCAATTTAGTTTTTGATTGAAAGAAAACTGCAAAATTTTTAGTCGGTTGACTGACCCGTAAATCTTATTAGGTAGAATACTATTAATGTTTCACACAATACACATTTCCATAAATCATACCATACGCTTGTGATTTATTCTCTTATTAGTGAATGTCTACAACCGTTTTACATTTATTTATCTACTTTTGGATATTATTGCAATAAATTAAATTCCGATACAGATCCCATTGGATTATAAATAGACATCTAGAGTTATGAAGGAACCGGTAAAACGAACAGATAATAATTCTCACTGCTTGATCTCAGTTCGTATCTTAGTATTATAATAATAACTGTCAGTGAATTTAAATGGGCCATCTAAAGCAGGTTTATCTGTTGACAACGTATAAAGACAGATAGATTATGTTCTAGCTATTTCCTATTCTAAAAAATCGTTAGGTATAGAGCTGGTGAAGACCACCGGATGTGGTTGAAACTATAGTTGGAATCACAGGTTGGAATAATGCAACTGCTAAACGTGAATAACTCCTTTTTTTGTCTTTAAAAGGAATAGAGCTGTACATTTACACATTTTTTATTATACTTTTCATTTAAAAAAAATAAGTAGGTTAAAGTTAAGTTTTTTACATAAATTTGTTCCCCTGTTTGAACTCTAATTATTCTAATAGTATTATTACTACGTATTTAACCTAATCACAATAATTGATACTTGCTTGCGTATTGTATGAGGTAGTGCTGGCCTCTGATGTCAGTGTTCGTCAGGCCGCCCGAGGGCCTGTGACATTGCTTAACGACTGCTATTAATCAACAACAGCCGTGATCGACAGCTTAAAGCGCCCTCCGAAGCACGGAGCGATTGAAAACTGCACATAACTAAGAAAAGTCATTGCTACGAAGTCTAGGACCGAACCCGGTATCGTAGGATTGTAAGTCGCACTTGTAAACTGCTAGACTACCATCGCTCTTGAATTTTTACTAACATACTGGTCTACGACTGTGGCCAAAACTGTCGCTGTCTGAAAGTGTCTTAATCCGTCAAGTGTGTAGTTTACTGCAAAGTTATTGTTTCCTATTCATAAGTAAGACACGCAGGCTACACGCGATAAATTTCGACTTTTAATTCATTACGAAATAGTTGGAATTTATACAGTTGAGATAGGGTTGTTTGGAAATGGACAAAAAAACAACATTAAAATGTAACTTTGGCAACATATAGGAACCTCTGTGGAATCTAGTCTGCCATAAATAATGGCATAACGGGCCTCCGATAAAATGGTAGGTATACAATGTACTTGTCTACTAACGTGAAAGTGGGGTCTACCTTACTCGTATTAATAAGATTTAATAAATAAGAACGAGTAGTGCAGACTTATATTTCTCAAAGCAGGAGAAGGAACAGTAAAGATCTGAAAATCTACAGAAAAATAGAGCTATAGCTTTGCAAAATGTAGGTGTCGGCATTACATATCGCCTTTGCCCACGAAAATAGAATACAATCAGATATTGTATGACCATGGAAAATCCATCAACTTAAATTACTCCTTACTGCTTGGCTCTCTTATCGCAGCGTGATAGGTTGACATCCAAGCATAGAAAGTTCTAGTACCGATTGAAACGTATGATTCCCAAATTTGGAGCTGATACCTAGAAGAGTGCTTTTAGAGCATGCAGGTCCAAGGGAACATTTACAAAACTATTATTGTTCACATACCTCGTAGTATGACAGGAGATATTCTGATAAATCCAATTACAGCGGTAGAAATGATCTCATAGACCGTAACAATTTTAACCTACCAGATGGTAAAGTAATTCAAATTGCTCGAAATAAATGCAACTTTAGTACGACAAACGAGGGAACACTACCGGCAGTATCTTACTTGCGCACTGACGCGTCCACCCGCGGGACTACGTACAAAAGCACTGGCAACTATGACGTATGACTGACTGGCACTCAGAAGCTAGCAACAAAATGATGCTGGGTGGCCTGTGACCTTATCTAACTTCTGCTCGCGAGATGACGCGACAATATGTACCTACACAGATAGGTATATTATGAGTATTGCTACCGTTTTAGATTGGCGAAACATGCACTATATAAATAGCGGAACGATGACTGTAAAATTCTGATGATGAAGTATGCTCCTATGGTGAGATTCCTTGGCCTGGGCTAATGATAAGGCCCGCACTCTGCGGAAATATTGATTTTCGTCCTGGCAATTTGACTTTTAGATTAGGCCCCTAGATGCCCCAATACAATCAATACTTGACTTTCAGTCATCGTTAACCTAAAGTTGTCGGACGCGTAACGGAGCTTACGGAAGCTCCGTAGTTTTAACATTATGGTGTTTTAATGGCCTTCCTGGCACGGCTCGTGATTTTTACAACTTTATTTTTATTATTTCTGATGTCACATCCTCACATCACAACCACGGTAATGATAACATTACCGTGTCACAACACACGAAAACTTTAGTATGAAGTAGGTAGGAGGAGCATCAATACTGATGGGTGGATAGACTGGAATGATATTAAGTGCCGGCCATATCTCGTAATCGGAACTAAATATAAATAAACTGGCTTTGTTGGAAATCCTTAGGCAATGACATGTCCAATTAGAAGTTCCCCGATCAGGAAGCCGGTTCATAAATGTGAGATGTTTCAAGTTGCCACACTGCAGAACAAACATTGTCCAACATTCTCTATTGTACGGAATGTTTTCATATTAATATGGAATCTGGTCTAAATATGTCATATTTTCTGATTCCTTGGCCTCGGCAATAGTAGCGATTTTAGTGCTTTGTACGTACTTCGAGTTTAACAATGTCCTAAGCTAAGGGAAAGCTAAGGGAAATGCTCAAAATTGGCTCAAAATTACCCAAGCCACGACGCAAAAATTACCGATTTTCATACAACTGCCCAAAAAAAGGAGTGTAACATGCATCACACACACACGGTCCTATTGAGCACTAATTGATTTGTTGTCGCGGTTCATGTGATTTTTGTATTATTTAAGTTGTTTATGTTTGTTGGCCATAAATTATTTTTATTCTTATTTTAATATTTTTAGGATTCATGTATGTTTGTTTGTTTGTATGTATGTATGTATGAGTTTCTTTAATCCACTAAAACTTTTAAATCCCTCAACAGATTTAGAAGTATGGGGTATCGTTAGAATCCTTACATCCATCCGAGTAACATATGCTATTTATTTTTTTACATTTCTATATTGTGGGCAGTATGGCTCCATTTTCAAATGCGAAAGAGAAAAAAGCTTCGAATTTTACATTATGGGTATCAATTTAAAGGCCTTGATAAGCAAATTCCAACAGTATCTACAGTAGTCGCAGCCAATCTATATGTTTGTGAAGTTAGGCTCTGTGAACGATTGTGCAGGTACTGCTGTGGGGATAAAACAGCATAAAGTAAGCGTGAGATAGAATATGCGAAAAACTTCCAAGACACATACTTCCGCTACGACTGCCGAAACAAGCATGATCATTTCATTTAGAAGTAGCCCATAATATGTGTAGTTCCAGGACCAAAAGTACACATAAAGTACAATAATATACTACATTTCTTCAAAATTAGTTCAGGTGTCAATAAGTTTTTATCGATTTAATGGATTTTGATGCAACTTGGCACAGTCAAAGTTTATATTATGTGTTAAAATCAAGAATACTTTTTATCACGAAAAAATAAAGGCTTCCTGCAGGATAGGAGTCTAAATTTATGTTAATTTGAAAGTAATAAAAATAGTAGGTACATCCGTTTAAAAAACGGCACCGTAAATTCGGCGTTCCTGCCACAAAGCAGAGTGGCGCAGCGGAAGCGTGTCGGGCCAGTAACCCAGAGACCCAAGGATCGAATTCACGGTCTTCTATAGGTAAATGTTTTGCCTCAATGTTTCTAAGCATTTACATATTTTATGCGTTATTTTTACATTTTCTTTGATATTTTTAAGGCTTCTGTAATTTCCTGAAGTAAACCGTCAAGTTTTGTATGAAAACAAGCAGATAAACATATACAGACGATCGCGCGTTTGTTATATCATGGGATATTGATAATTTATAACCCTTTCGACGAAAATTATCAAGTGAAAACCACATCGCAATCGGTCCAGTAGTTTTTACGTGATGCGCGAGCAAACAAATAAACATACAGGCACAATTTTTAAAAAACGTTACATTCTTGTTCAGTAGCTTATTTTTTATTTTATTTTTTCTTCTTTGTACAGACTTTTTGTTATTTACTGCTTTATTATATGTATAGATAGGAAAGCCTATAATAAGTCTATAGTTTCAATATAACATGGTAAATCTCTCAATATTGTGACATAATATATTTATCGTATGGAATCCTTTCCACGCAAGTGCAACTCCCAATTGTCAATTTTTCGCAATTTAATATGTTATACCCATACATT
Source organism: Alsophila aescularia (assembly GCA_946251855.1). Classification (NCBI taxonomy): domain Eukaryota; kingdom Metazoa; phylum Arthropoda; class Insecta; order Lepidoptera; family Geometridae; genus Alsophila; species Alsophila aescularia. The sequence goes on from OX276383.1 coordinate 39,152,997, forward strand.
AAATCAACATAAGAGTTTTGAAGTTGGTGCCAAACTGAGCCATATTATATAGATACGCAAATAGTTAGGGTACCATAGCAACAACATAACGAAAAATTCTTAGTTGTAACTGAGTAAAACTATTGTTGCAAATTGCAAAATTTTTACTCAAATTATCACCTCATATATATACCTAGATACATTGCACCACACAAACACAACCTTAGATAGATAGATAGATAGATAGATTGATAAACGCTTTATTGCACATAAATCATACACAAGAATAAACATTTAACTTAAATAGAGTACAATGGGCGGTCTTATCGCTTAAAGCGATTTCTTCCAGACAACCTTTGAATGGAGAGGAATACATTTAATTGTCATGGATGGTGGTGCTCAATAATAAACAAAAATAAATAAATCTAAAAGGTGCATGAACTTAAACAACTAATCTACACATACAAACAAACACATACACATACAAACCCCACCCCTACATATATTGTAGCGTATACTACACACGATTACTACTTTCTTGTCATCTGGTAAAATATATTTTGGTTTCTGTGAATACTTTCTATTTAAATTTATATTATTACTATAATTATATACTCTAATAACAAGACCTTGAACTACAACTTTATTAAAATTGTCTAGTACTTGTAGTAATACAATCTTGGCGCCATAGAAGAGTCCTGTGACCTCACAATACAGGTTTATTCCTAGTGTGGCGAACAGTGTTTTGACTGAGTTACAATTTTGCATCTACTAACATTCTTTTTGCATACTATGTTATATTTAAGTCAATAACATACCTTAAGCACTTTTAACAACTCAATAAATGATTTATTATTATTATTATTATTCTAATTCGTACATATGTGTAAGCTCCATGTATTTTCTTAGCCTTGAAAAATCTATCCATTTTAACATTTGTAGGGCACCCACCGTAGGATATAGTGCGATGAATATGTCTATAAATACAAAAAAATACATATCTCAGATAGGGGTGGCCAGGGCCCTATTTCATAAAGCGACAAATCATAATAAAACTACAAATGTCAGTCAAATACGCCAAGCCTGCGTTTCATATAACAAACAATCACAACAGGACTGATGATCACATTGCATTTCACAATGCCAGTCATAGTAGTGTGATGGGTAAAGCTTTGGCTGTCATAATTGTCACGACAATTCTATCATGGTAATTTTTAAGCAACTGCCGTTTCATAAAACGTTTTTCTATTGACATTTGTTAGACAATTGTCGGTTGACTGCCGGTCACTACTATTGCTTTATGAAACACATTTAGTTATATTTTGACAATTCATTGAATGAATTGTCGGGTTTTTATGAAACGCATTTTGGTAGATTGACTGACATTTGTCGATTGACACTTGTCAGTCTACTATAGTTTTATGAAATGGGCCCTGGGCCCTATTATAGTTTGACTGACAATTGTCGGTTTGATTGACATTTGTCAGTGTACTATAGTTTTATGAAATAGGGCCCTGGATGTAATAACCCCCCCCCCCCCCCGCTATAACTGGGGAGGGGTACTACCTCTTCCCTTAAAATACGGACGGTAAAGTTTGTAGAGGGGGGTTATGGGGAGGGAGTGGTACACCCCCAGAGAGTGAGGGGGACCACTACCTCACCATACACCCCTCTCCTACTAAAATCGACGGTAAAGCTTGTACAGTGGTTTCCGGACAGTCCCCATATTAGAATACCGAAAAATCGGAGGTTCGAGACCACTCCTCGGATGGTCAAAGAAACAAGTAGGTAGGTTCGTAATGTTACAAAATCTATCCTAAAATTGTGTACGGAAAATAATTGAAACTGGAGGTTGTAATAAATGGTTGTACTGGAGGTTGTTTGTTGGTTGTGGTATGTACTATCAAAAACAAAATACAAAAACCAAAAAAATAAAATCGTTTACCTTCTTTGCTAGAGATCACATGGAGAGTATCACTTTTTAAGTACCTATATTTACATTATCTTGGATACAGTAAAATCAGGAATCACTTGGAACATGAAAACCAGAAAATAATCAAAGCAGTAGAAACAAACAACCGACCAAAATAAATCGATTCAAAACAAAGCCTCCGTTATTGTTCAGTCAGTGCTGCCAGAAGTGTCAAATCAGAAAAGCTTAAACGGCTGAATTTGGAGTCAAGTGGTGATATAGAATAGGTAGGTCAGTTTTCTACTCAAAATGCTGATTTTCGACCAATATTATAGCCGTACCAGACGTTCCGACTTGGCTGACCCACGTCTCCAGATGAAGTTTTCGTAATTTCCCCAAATGGAGCAAAAAAATTCCTCAAAAAGATACTATTTCAGCCATTTTTCCTCAAATATTTTGATACTACCTTTTCTTTTTTATACGACCTATTTATCAACTTTTAAATTGTAATAGAACAATATTACCGGCATAGCAACAACGCGCTACGCTGCGACATCGTTTTAAATCAATTATAATAGTTTCAACAATTTGTAGCTCGCTTCGCTCGAGCTTAATTAGTTAAATTGGCTGTTGTTTTTTTTTTTTTTTTTTTTTATTTGTGGCAATTGTCTTTTTGACATTTCTGCCAGAGTCATGTAGCTTCGCGTCAAAAAGTTTATAAATAATTTACTAGTACAGGAAATTTAGAAACGTTAACAAGACCAGATTAATATGATGAATTTTACAAACATAGGAGAACTACATACATAAATGAATTAAATATATATATATATATATATATATATATATACATATGAACTATAATTTATAAAACTACAATATACACAAATACTTAAAGTTTCAGATTATTTAATGAAAGGAATTGAACTAAAGACATATAAATATTACGACTATTGGATGATAAAAGTTCTGTTATATGAGTTGGCAATGAAACTTCTAGTGAAATAAGAGACTGAAAGAATGAGAAATGATTCAGTAGTGGACATGAAAAGAAAATATGATTGAGATCTCCATCATCAAGACCACATTCACATATTGAAGAATCTTTAACATGAATCTTTTGCAAATGAGTAGGGATACAACAGTGACCCAGCCTCATACGAATGATTGAAGATGTAAAAAGCTTGCTGAAGTGCCACCGTGCAAACCATGGTTTACTAGGGATGTCAGGCTGAATTCTAGCAAAACCAGAACCTTTGTATTTGCTAGAAGATCTCCAGTTTATACACCAAGAATTTAATAAATATTTTTTTGGTAGGCAAATAAGGTCCTGGCTATAATTTATAAAAGGAATCTTATCGCCACAAGAAACTGCTTCCTTGGCCACTCTATCGACACGCTCATTACCAGAGAGGCCAACATGCCCAGGCACCCAGGCAAGAACTACGTCTAAGCCTTTAAGGAGACATTCAGAAATAGACTTTTTGATATGAAGTAAGATTGGATGAAATTTAGAATAAAATGGATTAGAAAGCAAAGATTGGAGGGAACTACGTGAATCTGAGAAGATAATAGTACGACGAAGTTTAAAGAGAAGGACATATTTAACCGCTTCAAGTATAGCCAAACATTCACCGGTGAACACTGATGACTCAGGAGGACACTTAACTTTTTGGACAATGTCGAATTGAGAATGGAAAACACCACAACCAACACATCCAACTGGCGATAATTTTGAGGCATCTGTGAATATTGTATGCCAACCAAGCCAATCCCTGTGCAAGATCTCTCGAAAATGCTCATCAGCATAAAGGTCACCTTTGCAGATATCAAACTCTAAAATTATTTGCGGATGAAAGGTAACAATGTCGTAATCAAAATTAAAAATTGGGAGTTTTGGAGACCGGTATGTAGGGTCTTTAAGGGATTTATAAACTATGAAACTTTTGAGCAACAGAGGATGATGTTTACATCTCCAATAACGGGAGGTATAAACGTATTGATAGAAAAGTTGAAGCTTGGGTATAAGAGGATGATTAGAAAATTGAATAAAACGAAAGAAGAATCTGTTGGAAAGAAATTGTCGGCGAAGATGGAGAGGAGGATCAACACACTCCACCTGGAGTGCATTGATTGGAGAGGACTTCATCGCACCTGCGATAATCCGAAGTGACTTTGACTGAATTAAATCAAGTTTTCTTAAGCCAACCCTGCAAGCAGGATCAAGCAGAAAAGTACCATAATCTAAAACGCTACGAATTATAGCGTTATATAAAAGTTTAAGATTAAAAGGATGAGCACCCCACCATACTCCCGACAGACACCTTAAAATGTTCAGATTCCTCTCACACTTATTTGCAATATATTCACAATGCAAACGTCCAGACAACTTATTGTCCAACAAGAGACCGAGGAATTTTACGGACTCTTTAACTGGAATTCTGCTCTCATTAACAGTAATGTTTATATCAGGAAGATTTCTTTTACGAGAAAAGATAACGATATTACTCTTAGAAGGCGAGAGATCCAAGCCATTTTTATGAAGCCAAACATTTAAATAATTAAGGGAAAGGGAAATACAGTTACTAGCATCATTAATTTTATGATGAGTACTATATAAAATAATGTCATCCGCATATTGAAGAATGCGGCAGAGACCAATTGAGGATTCTAGATCATATGTATAGACGTTATAAAGGAGAGGACTGAGGACAGAGCCTTGAGGTAATCCCCGCCATATGGTTCTAGTTGAAGAAATCGAGGGGTCACTACAGTGGAGGAATATGTATCTCTCTGAAAGAAGGTTCATTACAAAATTACTTATTTTTACTGGAATTTTCAACCGACTAAGCTTATTCTTGAGAAGGGGAAGCTGAACATTATCATAGGCTGCAGAAATATCTAGGAAAGCACCAACAACAGATTCATTGCGAGTAAAGGCAAGTCTTATATCGGTAGTAAATATACCCAGGCTATCCATAGTGCTTTTGCCCTTTCTAAAGCCATACTGAGACTTTGCAAGAAGCTCATGACTTTCCAGGAACCACTCAAGGCGGTTCTTTATTAAGTGTTCAGCAAGTTTAGCCAAAACTGAAGAGAGAGCAATAGGGCGGTAAGAATTAGGATCTACCGGATCTTTATCAGGTTTAAGAATAGGGATTATGAATTGCGATTTCCAAGTAACTGGAACATAACCAGAATCAAAAATAATATTAACAAGAGATAAATAATAGATATGAAGGCGGACGTTAGCTTTCGAAAGAAAAGAATACGGAATGCCATCCATACCGGGGGCTGAGTCTCTGACTGATTTCAAAACTATTTCTAATTCTTTTAAAGAAAACGGTTGGTCTAAAGTTTCAATAGATGAAGGATTAGAAAGAGATGGTAGTTCTGAGGGAAGAGGGCAATATTGAGGGGCTAATTTGTCCATGAAGGAGTCAGCCCAAGCCTGGGATGGGCAACAACTTCGATAAGGAGGACACCACGAACGACGATACCTATGGATCTTCTTCCATATCAAAGAGGTAGGAGTGTCGGGGCCAATACTAGTGCAAAAAACTTTCCAGCTATCACGTTTCTTATTATGAAAGAGGCGTTTAGATTTTGCGATTACTTTATTTAATTCAGAGAAATTTTCACTAGTCATAGCCATACAAAAGGTGACTTCAGCAACCTTACGAGATTTAATTGCTTCAGTACAGTCTTTATCCCACCACGGAGGAGATGGAATTTTATTCGAATGAGGTTTTTTAATAGGGAAAGACCCATTAGCACACTCTAACAAACTGTGCACAAGCGCATCAGAACAAGATCTTATATTGTAAGAATTTATGACAGGTAATTTAGGAGAATTTATATCAGTGAGTTCATTAAATTTGGCCCACCCTGAACTATTATTGTCTATGGCATATTTAAGAAGAGGAGGATTTCTAGAAGCAGTACGCGGACATTTTTGTGAAATATTTATAAGAATAGGAAAATGGTCACTGCCATAAGTAGAAGGAAGGACACACCAAGACATAAGTGAAGCAAGTTCTGGAGAACATAAGGACAGGTCCACTGCACTAGGGTGTTCATCTGGCCGAGATCTTCTAGTCGGGGAACCGTCATTTAAAATACAGAGGTTAAGATGATCTAAGGAGTCCAATAAAAAGATCTCAGGTGAATCCGACAAACCACAACCCCATACAGAGTGATGACAATTCAGATCACCCAAAACTAGAAGAGGCTTAGGAAGAGAATTTAAAACATTAATAAGTTTACGAATTATAGATTTGGAAGGCAAAGGAATGTATAGAGAGATAACTGTTGAATTCTTAAGCTGAACAGCAACCACCTCGAAACCTTCACCATAATAAGGCAAAGAAATAATTGAGTAGGTAATATTATTTTTAATAAAAAGGGCAACACCACCAAAACCATCTTGACGGTCTCTTCTAACATCAACAAAACCCGATAACCTAAATTTGGAATCGGGTCTAAGCCAAGTTTCTGAGACCGACAAGATATCCGGACTGTGATGGTTAACTAGATAAATAAGATCGGACTTTTTGTTAATAATACTTCTAGGGTTCCATTGGAGAATTCTGTAAACTTGATCCATTTTGTAAGAAAGATAAGAGGCAACTTAAGGTGGGGGCAACGTTGGACGGTAAGTTAGAGAAAGACGGAGCACTGTTTAATAAAGGAAGAAGAGAGTTTATAAGTTTCATAAGAAGATCAACAACGAATGACTGAAGAGGGGGATTATCTATATTTACTCTGTCCTGAGCTTGAAGAGCGCAGCCATTAGGAGCTGCTTCTGATAAATCGTCTCTAATTATATTATTATGAGCGACTCTGTCGTAACCGTTACCGTTAGCGACGGCCGAAGTAGGGGCATGATGCTTCTGAATTACCTTCTTTTTGTATACGACTCTTTGAGGTTCCACAGTATTATTTTTGATCATATGAAAGGAGGGAAAAGGGGGAGAAGGAGACGTAGAAGAAGCGACGTTGGCGTAGGACACTTTTGACACAGAAAACAATTTAGAAGCTTCCGAGTAAGAAATTGCTTTTTGCGCCATAGCTACTTTTATATTTTTTTGACGTTGCATCTCCGGGCAAGAGTTATTCGTGGCAAAATGGTTACCCTTACATGAAATACATATTGCATTGTCCTCCTCTACTCGGCAAGGCTCGCCAAGGTGAGTGGACGCACATTTATAGCATGTTGGATTAGAACGGCATTGAGTTTTCGTGTGACCATACCGACAGCACTGGAAACATTGAATAGTTGGGAAGTTATACAATGCCACTGGGAACGAATTATAACAAAGAAACACTCTATTTGGAAGTATTTGGCCATCAAATGTTAGAACCACCGTTTGGGACGGCTTCCAAGCCACGGATCCATCGATTATAACTTTATAATTTAGTCGACGGACTTTTATAATCGAGCCACAATTCGGAGGGACCTTCATCTCTTCTTTTATCATCTCTGGGGACATGTCAGCTGGGATACCTCGTATTAATCCCATTCGTGTTACATTGTATGAAGGAATTAGGGCATTATAGTTATTTGCAGACAGAGTCGGAGATTCTATGAATTTGTTGGCGTCGATTCCGGAATGAAAATCTAAGGATATTCTGTTTCGCCCGATACTTTTTATTGAACCATCAATAATCCCTTGAAACTCTCTGTATCGGCTAAACAAAAAACGGCCGAAGGTGACTGGGTGTAATGTTGTACCGTCTGATGCAGAACTTTGAGATCTTTGGACATGAACCGTAAAAGGCCCGCGATCTGTATGAATATACAAGTGGCGACCTACAGGTGTAAAAGCTTGACCTAGATCTTGCGATTTTATTGCAGGTGTAGAGGACAAGGAAGCCGGGACTTGGTGAAGCAGGGGAGGAGAAGCAGCTGTTATATTCGTTGAGGCATCAGAGAAGGAGGTTGGAGGAGTACGCTGCCCTGCTTGGAGATCAACTTCATCACCTGTCAGCGTAGATTGTGATACCGAACGAGAACGATTAATACATTCTCTATTTAACGCTCTGCGCTTTCGAGCACATGAGGACTCAACCTGCTCAGTAGTCATCACCATTGTATAGGCAGCCGGAGACGGTGGCCTAGTTACATCCATACCGCCCCCAGGGTCAGGAGGCTCATTCATATTTTCCTTGGAAAAGAAAGCTACTTAATAGATAAAATACACTAACCAATAATTCCTTGGGTGAAAAACTACAGAAAATATTAAACAGGTCTAGATATTTACGCGATTAATATCAAAAACCAAAATTGTTACAATTTTTCACCTATTGTCAACAATGACGCTCCGCCATCCCATCTCCTCGTCAATTGGCTGTTGTTGTATGATAGAAAAACAGTTACCAGCTCCTTGGTCGTAGACTACATAAATGAGGTGCAACGCACATAATTGTCTATAGTCACAATCGGAGTGACATTTGTGTTGCACGTGTCAGCAGGGTCAAGTACTGTTATCTCATTCGCGCTACAGTCTGCGTATGTCTATTTCTGATGCACACGAAGCAATACAGTGGCAATTTAGCTATGTTTGCCTGTAGTTGCATATAGTCCAGCTAACTGTGCGCCTCTGTCTGTGACTTGAAAGCATCGAGCCGAGCTCAGCAGGCCGATTCCATAACTTGGCTTCAATCGAATTCTCAGTATCGCAACCACTAATGCCTTGCGATAGAGTCGAAAACGCTATGAAAAAAGTGATAATCCGATTGTAGCCAAGTTATGTAATTGGGCCACTGCTTTGACATGCTAACTTGTTTACTATCTGTGACGTAAAAGCATCGAGCCGAGCTCTGCTTTGACTTGCTAACTCGTTTACTGTCTGACTTAAAGGCATCGAGCCGAGCTCTGCTTTGACATGCTAACTTTATGACTGTCTGTAACGTAAAGGCATCGAGCCGAGCTCTGCTTTGACATGCTAACTTGGTGACTGACTGTAACGTATAAGCATCGAGCGTAACTCGGCTTCGACATGCTTACTTGATGCGTCTATCTGTTACATGAAAGTATCGAACATAGCTCTATTGAGACACTCTAATTTGGAGTCTATGGCGTGACGACTGCATTTAAAAACAAAATGCTTTCGTGATGCGACACAAATGACGGAGATATGTAGTTTTTATTTGTGGATTTTAGTTTCTCATTATTTAAAGTTAACAAGTATTGAGATTTCATGAGCTATTTCGATTTGCAAGAATGTTATTTTTGTCATCTAATTTTGAACGTTTTATAACAATTTCAAAGTGACGTTCACAACTGTTTGAGTGCACGCTTACAGTTGTGATGCGAAAATGTTAATTGTTGTTGAAAATGAACATTTTACGCTGCAAAAAAATATGTTTCAGAGAGTACAACAAGTGCATGTTTCAGATTGCAAAGATCCCGATAATCCGGTGCTGCCCATCCAAGAAAGATCAGGCGATCGAGGATGCTCGCCGGTCAGGAGAGGCCGTGTATGGAGAATAACAGGAAGTGGGCGGAGCCTAGAGGCGGGGCTTAGCATCACGTGATGACTAGTTTGCACAACACTGGCTGAAACTGGATCCAGCCGGGCAGACCTTTTCCTCGGTGAGGCAGCGAGAGCGGAGCGCCACTTTTCTGCCAGCAGTCGAAGCAGCCGGACGTTCCTGAATATTTCTTGAGTTCCTTAAATTCACCCCATTTGATTTTGTAACAGTGTTTAGTTACCATTGTTGAGTTTAATAATACCTTTGCGTGTGTGTGATCTTGTATATTTTTTTAATAAACCCACTTCTGGTTGCTAATAGTATAATATTTTTTTTGTTCATATATATTCATTCCTGTGTTTATTAAATAAATATATTTCTATTTCTAAATACATAATTATTATACATCAAAATGCCCACACACAGATCAAACAATTATTATTTTACGTTGGATAAAATTACCCAGTATTTGTGGGTAAAAAAAAAATGGTATCCCTAAAATCAGATTAACCCTACGAAATGTAGTAGATCCGTCGTTTATGCCCTTACTCGTTGCAGCTCACTCAAACCACATGAAGATGGAGCGAGATTAACACAAATGTCAAAATAAAACATGCCACGCAATTTGTAAATTGGTGCTTTTCACTTAGAAAAAATATATATAAAACCTAATAACCTTTAGCCATCAAAAATACTAAAAATGTTGTCTAAAGTCAATTAAATCTTACTGATCCTAACGCGGATGAGAATCTAATAGCAAATAATTATGTAAGACTATTCAATAATGTACTCGAAAATCAATTCATACGTGTGGAAGGTTTTTTTTCAAGTTTTTGTTCCGTACGGCTTTTGCAACCTATAAGAAAACAATTTAACATTATTGACCGAGCGAGTGTGAAGCAAGAGCGAAGCGTCTCCGTTTCAGCTTGGGCAAAAATGCTTTCGTATGTCCTTCCGAATGGCAGGATCTGTATTCTCCTTTACAGGTCGCATTTCTCAACCGATCTAGACGAAACTTGGTATACAAAAAGGGTGCTACGAACCCAATGACTAAAGAAACAATTACTGTTTCTTTGTCCCTTACTGTGTATGCTGTTTTGGTTGTTTGGCTGAAAGCTCATTTCAGCCAAACTAGTATCTAGGTATACTAGATCCACTAGTATACCTAGATACTATGTCGAGCTTACTCTGTTTACCAATTATTTTTCTAAGTAATGTGTGATTTTCCATCGCTCCGTGCTTCGGAGTTGATTAATAGCAGTCGTTAAGCCATGTCAGAGGCCCTTGGGCGCCTTGATAAACTCTGACACCAGAAGGCAGCACTATCTCATATGACAAACAAACAGTTAAATATTCTTGCTCACCAGGGTATTTATTTCGCAAAGCGGATAACCCTAAATTTTTTGGTACATTATACCCGTATTTTTTCAGTATACGCGTGGACCTTCTTTATTCTTGATACTCTCTCTACGTTTGTACTGGTAGACCTCTGTCTACGGTTATACCCCTAACCTCGTTACCCTGCGTTCGAGATGATGAGATGGCGCTGTGGGCAGTTTCGAAATGTACAATTTTAACAAGCCGTTCGCTTTGAACATTTTTAATACTATTGTCGTGTTTGCAACTTTTGACACTACCGATCCTTTCTAAGCCGAATGAAAAACGACCCTATGCCTGTGGAATAAAGTCGATTTTCGTAAGTCAACATGTCATATAAACATGCAAAAGGAACGGTAATCGAAAACGGTTCAGAACGCTAATTTCACCCACAAATGTCCAAGGCGAACGCCAAATGTTATCCTGCTGGGAAAAAGGCAATGGGGGATTTTCTGACAGCTCAAAAATAAAATAAAAAAACAGTACTTCGCCGCCGTTCCCAACGCTGGTACCAACGTTGGTCAGTTAATTTGGTTAGGCGTACATGCGTTGGCTATTAAACTAGTTTTGTCCCGTCAGAGCCCATGTGAAGATGTCCGATACAGAATTCAAAATTGCTTTAAGCGCATTTACAGTAGTAGTAGTAGGTACTCAGTTTAATGTATAAAATTATATTTGTTACTGAAACAAATAGGAAGACTACTACTAATTTTCTTTCTATAAAAATAATATATGCTCGTCAATGAGTCACTTATATACACGCTGCTTATATGCGCTGTTGAATGGTGAGCCATGCATCAGCTGATACATTTTAATTTTTATGATCCTTCCAAGGTGCGTTCCATATTAATGGATGTGCCTGGTAAAGTTTTATAAATTCAATGACTTTGAATTGGACGATGTCCATATTGTCCATGCACTTGACGATTTTGTGGATAAAGAAGACATTCTCGCTCGACGTACGCACTCGATGCGTGTTGCAACAGGACTGAGTAAATCACCAATACGTGGACAGATCGCGAGGCACAGATTCCTTTGATAAAACCGACACGCGCCGGCCAACAACCAACGCTCGCCCCAACGTTGGGGCCAATACTATTTTCATCCACACGTTGGGCGAGTGCCGTTGGTGCCAATGTCGGGGCCAACGTGGACATATGTAGCGTGTCTAACTAACACAGTATTGCCAATGCTACGGCATTTACCGTGTTCTACGGCTTTCAGGCAAAAAATCTGCAAAATCCACGACCTACGGCCATGGCCGTAGCAAATTCTACGACTTTTAGCTAATGTTACCGTAATCATGGTCTTGATAAATATATTTTATAACTGAACTGCATGTATCCAAAAACACTAAGTTCCCATCTTTATTGCTCGTGTATCCGTTAGTTTCTTCTCCGCAGTACATCAGAACGAATACTAGTAACGAATGACAACCAGATGCAATTAATTGATGATAAATTCGGGAGCATTACCCGAATCAATCAATAGTTTTCGGCTACGAAGGGTAGAATATCAGAATATGTGGGTAGCCTACCGTATCAATGTACAAAAAATTAAAGATAAACAAAAATATGTATTGAATAGTAATGAACAAGAGTTTTAGACGACCTTATAGATTTATACCTTGATTGATAATACCTAATTGATGAAAAATAAAACGTTAAATGAAATGTTGTTTTCTTATTTTTTTAAACAAAATGATTAAACTGTTGAACACTTTCATAAACACTTAAAAATAGCGCTATTTGTCTGGATGTTGAAACGTAATTTATCTTTTTGTGATTGCTACGGCCGACCGCTGAACACATACCATATAAACACGGCTTTTTCTAACGGACGTACACGGCCCCCTAAAAAATTTCATTGGCAACACTGAACTAACAGTTATTTTCGTCATTTGCATCAAAACGAACGGACACCAAAAATGCATGCTTTTCCAGCTAGGCACAGAGTAACAGAGGTTATATTTTGTTATTTCTGTCTGATTGTGTTTACAATCTTGAGTAAAGTATTTTTCTCCAATTAATTGACTGGCGTCCTTGTTCACTAGTATACAACATGGCTGGTGTTAAAATAAAAGTAATAAGTCGCAACCCAGACGACTATTTGAGAGCTACGAAGAGAGATATTCATAAACGTAAGTTTCCAATGTTTACATGTTATCTTGAATGTGCGAAAAAAAAACCTTACAAATGAATTTACGTATGTTTCCAGTGCCAAGAAACTACGACCCTAGTTTGCATCCATTAGAAGCGCCAAGAGAGTACGTGCGAGCTTTGAATGCTGTAAAGCTCGAGAGGGTATTCGCTAAACCTTTCGTTGGTAACCTCGACGGGCATCGGGATGGCGTGTCTAGTATGGCAAAGCATCCAAAAAGACTGGCGGTCCTTGCCAGCGGCGCGTTTGACGGTGAAATACGCATATGGGACTTGACAGTACGGAAATGCACCAGAAACTTTGTTGCTCATGAAGGTTGGGTCCGTGCGCTATGCTACACTCCAAGCGGCGAAACATTCACAAGCGTCGGCGACGATAAGACAATCAAAACGTGGAAATCTGAAGTCAAGACGGAAGATGATGAGGAACCTATCAGCCAGCTGCTAAGCATGTCAGTAGTGTCAGGGGTAACACATCACAGGTACAAGCCAATATTTGCTACCTGTGGTGAACACTGTCAATTGTGGGAGAACACAAGGAATGAGCCAATCAAAGTCTTCAAATGGGGAGTGGACAGCCTTCATCATGTTGCATTTAATCAGGTATTTGGTACTATAATACATTTTGTTCTTAAACCTTACCTCAAAAGCTTCTGGGGACATACAAAAACATAAGTGAAAGAATAAATAAAACTGGTCACTGTAGTATGTACATGATCATCGGGTGGCGCAATAGCTAACATTGCGCAGTACTGAGCGCATACATGCGCGTGCGCGCGTGGCAAGCAACTGGGTAATTGTAGGAAACGGATGACTGATTGCTCATTAGGTTTCTTAGTACATTTGAGGCGGCCAGTGAGACTTGTGACTTCACACCTTGTACTAGCTGCAAGTCATTTTGCTTGCGAAAAAGATGCAGTAGAATTGATATTCCACTTCTTCTGCATACTTTGCCATTTTACAAGATATTATATATTTTTCAATACTGTTAATGTAATTTAAATTGAAAAATCAATCAATAAAAAGAAATTGTTTGTGTTCCAAAGGAAACTTCTCTCATTTAGTATTTGATAAAATATTTGGTTGTCTCTAAGAATGAGGACAGCAGATTCTAGAGGGTTATATTTAGTAAAATAGTGGAAAGTACTCGGGTCATAATGATTCCTATCTTCAAAACTATACAATATGAAAATCTTTGATGATGGTGAAGGACTCATTAAAGATATATGCTTATTATATTACTCTTCTTTATCTCATTATAGGTGGAACACAATCTGCTAGCTGCATGTGCAAGTGACAGAAGTGTGATTCTGTATGACTCTCGAGAATCTGGACCTCTGAGAAAAGTAGTTATGGAACTACGTTCCAATGCTCTGTCATGGAATCCAATGGAGGCCTTCATCTTTACTGTAGCTAATGAGGATTATAAGTGAGTTTAACCCTTCAACTCAATTCAACATCTATACTTATATAAAACAATAAAAAAAAGTGTGTACAAAGGAGAAAACTTTAAAAAAGACTGACTAGGGTACTGGACAAGTTATTTAAAAAAAACATGTCTCTCTTTTTGTCTGTTTGCACATCATGTAAAAACTATTGAACCGATTGAGATGCGGTGTTCACTGTTGGATAGCTTAGGGTTTGGCTTAAAAACTGGTGTACTTGGTATTCAATATGATGAGTAGGAGCCGAGACATCAGCTAGTCATAAAATAAAATAAATCTAGATAGATAAACACTTTATCCCACACCAAAGAAAATACATAATAATGAAATACATTTAAGTAACTTAATCTAAACAAAAACAATGGGGGTGGTCTTATCACTTAAAAAAGCGATACTATGGTGAGACAGAATTTTCGAAGTTCAAACTCTTACACTTACTAATACGTTTTTTATCAGCGGCCAGCAAGGGCAATAAAGTAGAAAAATCCATTTAGCTTTTTAACTAACTTGAGTAATATGTTATACCGACTACGTAGTCATGATGTGTTTGTCGTTAATGTTCAATACAACCCCTACCTGAATGAGCGTTTGCTTGAGTTTCAAATTACATGTTGAAACTATCTTCCTATTCAATAACAAACAGGTAGGCATAAGGAAACCTATGAGAGTTCCAATCAAGGGTGATTCAGCTTTTCTGACAAATGCTACTGTAAACCAGATCAACATCGTAAACAACGCAATAAAGGGTACCAGCCCTTATTATTTCAGTGTAAACCAATCTCAGTCTAGTTTGGGAATCCAGAAAGATTTTTATAAGAAATCTAATTTAAATAAAACAGAGACATATACCGAAACTCGCAAAAAAGGAACCATACCTTTTTATTTTAAAAACTTAAGACCACATGTACCAATGACCAGTTTTTAGATTCAAAGTTACCAGCACAAACGAAAACATTTTTTCATTCCTAAAACTGTAGCAAACCTAACCATATTCCACCAGAACATTGCAGGTGCTATAAATAAAGCCGAAGAATTAGTATTTGTAATATTTGAGTTGTCGCAGAAGGTTTCGGTGATAGACGTGTTATGTCTGACTGAGACTTTCATCAAAAAAGGTACAGAAATGTTGTTTAAAATTCCCGGGTACAAGTTAATTACATCTTATTGCCGTGATTCCAACAGAGGAGGGTCATGTATCATGGTAAGAAATAATTTAAAATATAAAATATTATACAATATTAATGATCTGACATGTAAATATAATTATGAGTGCTGTGGTTTTGAATTGTCTAATATAGTTATTATTTGCTTATATAGAACGCCAAATAGCAACTCTAAAGTATTTCATGAAAAACTGGAACAATTATTATTACGAATAACAAAAAAACACAAAAATATCGTTTGTTGCGGTGATTGGAATCTAGACATCCTGAAACCAAACAAGAGTTGCGAAAAATTAAAGAGTCTGCTAAAAAACTTTAATATTGAATTGCATATAAAAACACTAACGAGAAAATTAGCATGTCTTGATCAATTTGCGAGCAACATTAAACAAGTTCTCCCGGAGGTGCATCATCTCGCTCTATCTGACCATGAAACTGGACAAACACTTTCACTGAAGGCAAATAAATCATCTGAAAGAGTCAGTTGGACTGAATGTGTCAGAGATTACAGTAGAGAAAACATGGATAAGTTCTGTCGCTGGATGTCATCTCTTACGTTTTCAAATGTATACGAAAAAGACCAATTGCAAGAAGCATTTAGAGAATTTCATGATTTGTTCAAACTATTCTTTGATCTTTGTTTTCCGATATTAGCTAAGAAAAGGTGAACCAAGATTGGAAATCATAAATGGCTTACAAAAGGTATAAAAAAATCTTGTATTAGGAAGAGATATCTTTACCTTAAGCAACAACACAAGAATAATGAATAATACATACTACAAATCATACAGTTACATATTAAAAAAGTGCATTTATAAATCTAGACAGATACAGAGTAAGAAATATATTCAAAATAATAAAAATAAATGTAAAGCCACATGGGCAGTGATTAATAAAAATATTGGTGATCAAAATACAAATATTCTAATTGACAAAATAAATAATAAGAGTAACAAGATAGTTGAAAACCCTAAAGAAATATGTGACATATTTAATGATTTTTATATACAATTGACAAATAGCAATAATTTTAGTTATAAATATGATGAAATAATTAAAACTATAAATACTAATAATGCATTTACAATATTTCTTAAGTTTACTGACTGTATGGAAATATCTAGAATAATCAGAAGCCTCATTAACACTAATTCAGTCGGTATAGATGACATAACAACAGAAGCCGTTAAATTATGCGAACCATATATATGTGAACTGTTATGCCACTTAGTAAATATGTATTTTGAAGAAGGGACATTCCCAAACATATTAAAGAAGTTGGTTGTCAAGCCTCTATTCAAAAAAGGAGAAACGTGTGATGTGAACAATTACAGACCAGTAACATTGATACCGATTATGTCCAAAATCTTTGAGAAAATTATGTTGAGGAGACTACAAGAATTTGCGACTTGTCATCGGATACTTAAAGATGAACAATTCGGGTTTCGTAAAAACAGCACCACCTCATTGGCATGTTTTAACCTGATTAAAATTATCACTGGAGCCATAAACGACGGTTTACCGGTTGCTGCTATATTCCTCGATATGAGTAAAGCTTTCGATTTTGTGGACCACAAATTACTTTTATACAAGTTAGAAACAAGGAAAAGCTAACGACTGGTTAAAAAGTTACCTGATTGATAGACAGCAATGTGTAGAAATATCTAAAATTCAAGAAGGTAAAAAGAGTTTTTATAGGAGTGACTTTCAGCAAAATAATTTTGGGGTACCGCAGGGCATTGTTTTGGGACCATTTTTATTCCTAATTTACATAAATGACCTACCTAACATCACTTGCCATGAAACCATTTTGTTTGCAGACGACACAACATTGGTTGTGAAATGTAAAAACAAATCCACATACGAAAAGGAGATCAATGATGCAGTTAACAATATCATACATTGGCTTTATGCTGATAATCTCCAGATTAACGTAGATAAAACTAAAATGATACAATTTCAGACATATAAACGGATACCAATAATGTTAATTGTACAGTATCAAAATAACATCATTGAGGAAGAATCAAATAATAAATTCCTTGGTATAATACTAGATCAGAATTGTAACTGGAAAGCTCATGTAGATTACGTTTGTGACAAACTTGACAGATTCGTTTATGCCAATAAAAAGTTAAGAGTTACGGTATCAACAGAAGCCGCTCTTAGTGCATATCATGGCTATGTGTCGTCCATTCTATCTTATGGTCTTTTATTGTGGGGCAATTCAGTAGATATCGACAAAGCGTTTAGAGTTCAGAAAAATGTGTGCGTGCAGTTTGTGGGGCCTGGTTCATGGACAGCTGTAAACCATTATTCAAAAAGTGTAACATTTTGCCGTTAGCTTGTATGTACATAAAATAATTATGTCTCTTTGTGCAACAACACCCAGAGTACTTCACTAAAAATACAGAAGTAATTAAACGAAATGTTATCCCTAGGAACAAATTTAAACTTTATGTACCGCAATGCAAACTAGTACTGTATAAAAGAAATGTTTTTATAAATGCTATTAATGTATACAATAAATTGCCCAATGATTTCAAAGATTTACCTTTTCCTACATTCAAAAGGAAATTGACTCAGTGGTTAACTGCAAAATGTTTTTATGAAGTCAAAGAATATATGATTTTACGAACAAAGTAATAATTTTAATTTGTTAATTAATGTTAAATTTAATTTAATGCATGAATTTTACTTGACATTATTGAGATTTCATTTGACATATTTATTTTTTTGCACTTTTAAACTCACATTACATACTTTTTTTACATTAATTAGTGTGATTAATTAATTTTGTGTAACGTTCAATTATTTAATCATTCATTATTTTGTAACTAGACTATTTTAATTTATATTCGGACACCATTTGTTATGGTAGAATGTACCAGGTTCTATTCTTATTCTTTACCATCATACTTTGTAATACCTACATTCTAGCAAATAAATAATTTGAATTTGAAGTAGAGGGACTCGGTAATTGGGGAATAAACCATCCCATCTGTCCAGCTACGGGTTTTAAATTTTGTTCTCACAATAAAAGCCCTGAAATAACAAGACGTAAGTTCAAAAACTAAAACCTATGGTAAAAATGTATGGGTACGGGTAAAAATAGCCTATGAAACTCTTTTGATGAAGACGAATCGATTGATACCTCGCTTGTCAAAATCGGACCAAGTTTTTAGTTTGAATACATAACCCTAACTTTGCCTTACCGCAGTCGAGTAATAATAAATAGCCTATGACATTCTTTACCTGAAGACCAATTGATTGACACCTTGCTTGTCAAAATTGGACCAATAAGGGTGATGCTATGGTGGAACATCCACATACCCGCATACATACTTATACTGTAAACTCATTGCCCTCCCTGGCTTCACCGTAGTCGGGTAAAAACTCACAAACCATTTTAGTTAGATGATTTTGATAGATGCCCAGTTTAGGCAACTCATTATGACTCAGAGAGAATCCCCGTGCTACAGTACACCTAGTCATAGACTAGCTTACCACATGTATTGTTTAGTTTTACTGATTGATTTATATTATTTCAGTTTATACACATTTGATGTAAGAAAACTGAAACAACCTGTTAACATCCATATGGATCATGCATCAGCTGTCATCGATGTTGACTATTCACCCACTGGAAGAGAATTTGTAACGGGCAGTTATGATAAAACTATAAGAATATTTGAGAGCCTTAAGGGCCACTCGAGAGATGTCTACCACACCAAGAGAATGCAAAGGTTGACATGTGTCAAATGGTCACTAGACAATAAGTTTGTTTTGAGTGGGTCTGATGAAATGAATATCAGATTGTGGAAAGCAAGAGCATCTGAAAAACTTGGTGTTGTAAGTATTCATTATACTTGAGCTATTTCAGAACAATTAGAGACAATCCCAACCAGACTATCCACTGGTGGAGAAAATTTTCAAAAAAACCTTTCTTTTCATCCACAACAACATTTTCAGTGGAGATTATGACAAGAAACCATTTCATTTTGAAGGTAAACTTGCACTATGCAATTGCAAAAGCGCTGAGAGAATTCCTCTGTCAAATTCTTCTGATGATTGGCCGAGTGGGTTTTGCAGTATGTCATACTAATAATTCTAAATTCGGCACCATCGGCGCATTTGCCTCCGCGTAAACGTTTATTCTCGCTTTCCCCACTTCTAAAATAGATATTTTTTTACGGATTACTTATTTTTGAAATTTTACATAACACCAAGTGTGAAGAAGAAAACCGTTCTGGCACGAGATATGAGACTAACACATATTGATTGGCTTTTTAAATTTTCAGCTAAAACCACGCGAGCGCACCGCCCTGAACTACACGGAAGCTCTGAAGGAAAAGTTTGCCAGCCACCCGCAAGTGAAACGCATTGCTCGGCACCGACATGTGCCCAAACATATCCTGAACTCTCAGAGGGAAATCAGAACTATCAAGGAGAAGAATAAGAGGAAAGAATCCAACAGAAGGAAGCACAGCACTCCTGGCGCAGTGCCTTATGTGCCTGAGAGGCAGAAACACATTGTCAAGGAAGATGAATAATGCAGAACAAGATTATATTTGGGACTGGAAGTGTTGTCTTTATCTTTAAACTAGCTGGGAAAACTATTTTATTTTCTGGGATGAAAGTATCCTATTTGTTAGTCCAGGATCAAAAGTACCTATAAAGTACAATATATTTATTTATTTATTTATTCGAACACCAACACGGTGCACACCAACACATTCATAATATTATACAATTTTTAGTAAAAATAAAATCAAATGTCACATTAATTATAGGTGAGGACAACATGCAAGTACACAACAAAATAAATTTAAATTGAAATTGAGCGAATAACAACAAGTTAACTAAGATTAAAACTAAATCATTACATAAAAATTAAATTAAATAAAAAATGTTACAAATTAAAAAAGTGGTTAAATTTTTAAAACAGAAATAAAATTCAAAAAATTAAATAAATTAAGAAGTCAGATAGTCAAAGTCTTTTTAAAACCGTGAATTTTGTCAACGAATATGTCGACATCCTTCGATTTAGAAATAATATTGTATTGTCGCACCAACCTCGTCATGGGGGCATTATGACCAAGATTAGAGTGAGAACCAGCAACATGAAATAATTTGTATCGCGAAGCCCTAGGCAGCTTAAAAGGCGCACAAATGTACAGCTCCGCGAGTAAATTCGGTGCATCCATGATACTCTGCACTATTTTAAAAAGGAACATACAATCAAGCGTGTGTCTACGGTGAGCTAGCAATTCCATCTTAAAATATTTAAGTCTAGCGTCATAACTCTGTAGCTCCTTCCCAAGAAAGCAAGAGTAGGTCAAATGCCACAGAAATCTTTTTTGTATTCCTTCTAGTTTCTTACTATGAACCTCGTAGAAAGGACTCCAAGCAACGCTGCAATACTCCAGCCCACTCCGTACCAATGAGTTAAATAGCATGATTTTAGTGCTAGGGGATTTGAAATCCCTACAATTCCGCAAGACAAAGCCGAGGGTTTTGAATCCTTGAGACACTATGTTGGCGATGTGGGTATTAAAACGCAACCTGCCGTCAATCATAACCCCGAGGTCCCGTATAACATCAACATTTTGCAATGCAGAGCTGCCCATTTGTAGAACTGGACGCTCCATAACCTTCTTTCTTGTAAAAAGCATAGCAAAGCACTTTGACACATTCAGACTCATGCAATTTAAGTCACACCATAACCAAACTATCAATATCCATCTGCAATTTTTCGACATCTTGGGTAGAGTCTACAATTCTGAAGAACTTTAAGTCGTCAGCAAAAAGATAGAAATTAGAATGACTGAAGCACTGAACAATGTCATTGATAAAAACATTGAAAAACAAAGGGGCCAAATGTGAGCCCTGTGGCACACCCGAACACACTTCAAAAGAGTCAGACGAGTCACCATTAACAACAACAGTTGATGTTCTGTCTAGAAGGTACGACCGGCACCAGCTCAGCAAGGGTTCAGCGATACCGTACATAGAGAGCTTACGAAGAAGAATCTGGTGGTTTACTTTATTGAACGCCTTGCTGAAGTCTGTATAGATTGCACCCACAGATGAGCGTTGGTCAAGTATGTGAGACACATCATTAACAAAAGATACAAGATTAGTAGCCGTTGATCTAGATTTTGTGAATCTGTGCTGTCGTGTGGTTATAATATTTTTAAAATGCCAGGACAGCACGGGATACAGCAACTTTTCAAAGACTTTAGCAAACACTGGTAATATAGATATAGGCCTATAATTATTAATATGGTCTCTATCACCGTTTTTATGTAATGGTACTACCAAGGCTTCCTTCCAAACTGACGGGAAGATTCCGGAGTTCAGCGACTTGTTGAAAATAAGGCACAAGGGATGCGCCAAAGCAGGTGCACACTTGGCAACGAACATTGATGGAATTCCGTCGGCGCCCGCTCCCTTTAAAAAATCAAGTCTCTTTAGAATCTTCATAACTTGGTCATCTTTGAATCTAATCGCTGTTAAAAAGCTGCTAGTAAGTTCAGGTACTCTGAGTGTATTATGCGATGAAGAAGATTGGGCACTGCGTGCATTGTATGCTGAGGAAAAATTGCTTGCAAAAAGATTACAGACAGCTTTGCTACCCTTTGCAGATATATCCTGAAAGAACATTTGAGCAGGATAGTGGCTGTGGTTCTTTCGCTTACTCTTAATAAACGTCCAAAATAATTTTGGATTAGAACGCAAATTACATTCTAAGCGGGTAATATATACCAAACTTAGTTAAGCCAGGGCGGTCGCACTCCGCAACAAGTACAAATATTATACCTAAACTTAGGAGCCGTAATATTGGGGTTCATTCAGTAGTGTCAAGCGTGCGCTCGATGAGTCGCGCGCCGTGTGCTTAACGATAAAGCACCTACTTACGTAAACTTAAGTAAAGTTTTTGTCAAATTTTATTCTTTTCTTAATTATGAATACCAAGGAGAAACCTAGAAGGTACTGCATAGCATTCGGTCTGACAAATCTCGTCAAACCAACATTTTATTACTTAGGTAGCCATTTCTTTTTCATTCATTATTAAGCATCGAAGTCAGACAGGCACTTTTTATTCATCAGTGTAAGGTTACACTGTTATGATAGAATCAAATTCTGATAAGAATGTGATTATATGTAGTTAATAGAACTATCAACATTTATAACAATAAGTAATAAAATAATACATTTTTACATAATTGTTTATTCGGTTACAATCTCTAAGTCATATTATATCACAGAATAATTACTAGTACAAGTACCTAGTCTTATTTTGATACAGCCCTACTGATCGTGAAAGTGACAGAGCGATTCTGAAACGATTAGAGCAATGGAAGCTCTCGCGCGTTGTGATACGGTACATTCTAGCCTGCACGCAATGGGTGAGCGCCTTGTAGGTAAATATAATTGAAAGCTCGCAGCGCTTTGCGAGTTAAATTGCACTATATTGCGTTGTAGCGAGAGTTGCTATGTATTTAAATGACTTTACTCAGTTATCCTTCTGTACTTGTACTATTATTTATTCTGTGGTTAAGCCATCAAATTGTTTTTATCGATTGCTTGTCTTCTATAGGCCGTTCGGTTTGACACAAATAGCGAAAATAACTGTTAAAAACGCTAAATGTGATCACATTTGCTGTTCGTTTTGGACATTTGTGGGAGAAATTAGCGTTCAGAAATGTTTTCGTTCACCATTCGTTTTGCATGTTTAGGAGACATGACAGTTAAATTTGACATAGCAAAAGCGACTTTATTCCGTATGTATACGTATAGGTTCGTTTTTCATTCGGTTTGAGAAGGAAGAGTAAACGAGATGAAAACGTAAAGCGAATGGCTTGTTAAAAATGTACATTTTGAAATTGCCCACAACGCCATCTCATCATCTCGAACGCAGAGCTACTCATCAGATTGAGATATCAAGTATATTAGACACGTTTTTATGACGTCAAACCTTAAGCTACCTGTCAGTGAAAACTGCATTGCAATCGGTCCAGTAGATTTTACATGATTTGCGCAAACAGATAGACAGGCACCATTTATTGACCGAGCGAGCGCGAAGCGTCTCCGTTTCAGATTGGGCAAAAATGCTTTCGTATGTCCGAATGTCTGGCTGTCCGTCCGGATCTCTGTTCTCCTCTACAGGTCGCATTTCTCAACCGATCTAGACTAAATTTGGTATACAGGTTCAGCGAATTTTTTATTCGTCGGTGATTTTTGTACTTCCCCCAAAAAAAGGGTATAAAGGGGGCTACTGAATATTTCGCCTTATTAAATCCGATTTCGATGGTTATTTTTTTATTTGAAAGGTAGTAAGTAAGTTTCTCACTTTTAGGTTTCTACCAGTGGAATCAGCCCTTTACCTACTAGGTAAGGAGTGATGGAGCACCTTGATTATTAATGTTAGTTGTACAGTAAGGTAACTAGATAGCGCTATTGTGCACCACTAGATTGTTTGCAAAAAAAGTTTGTACGGTCTACAGCGCACGGAGCCACTAGTTGTATTCTGAACAAGTAGCTTATTGTAAGACCTAGACCACATATTTTTAAACTAGCTGCGCCCCACGCCTTCACCCGCGTGAGGGATGATGATGATAAGAGGGTATAAGCTATCTCCAGTCCAAATTTCATCAAAATCCGTTCAGCCGTTTGAGTGTGAACTATAATGATGATGATGATGATGAAGAATGTATCCTATGTGTTATTTCAGGATATAAGCTATCTCAGTTCCAAATTTTATCAAAATCCGTTTAGCTGTTTGAGAGTGAAGTATGATGATGGTGATGATGAAAATTTTATATAACCTCCGAACCCTCACCCCCCCCCCCCCCATCGCCCATCCCCCAAGCTTCTCGATCACATCAGCTTTCAAACCGAAAAAAACGCATCAAAATCGGCCATTCGTTTGGGATCTACGATTGGGACTGCAGCTAAATCGGTCCATTCGTTTGGAAGTTACGATTCTTTTTTGAAAAATAAAATACTGCCCATGTTACTCACTGATAATGTAGCTGTATATAGGCGAAAAGATTTTTTTAAATCGGTTCAGTATTTTTTGAGTTTATCCATTACAAACAAACAATCAAATCCTTCCTCTTTATAATGTGTCTTTAGATTATCACCTCTTGTTACTCCCTGTTTTATTATAAGTACAGATGATGTGTGACTATTAGAAGTCCCACTCCCATGTATCACATTTTTAAATTATCACCATTATACAGACTCACTGTTTAGTTATAAGTATAAATTATGTTTTGCGTTCACTGGTATAGATGATGTGTGACTAGCAGCATTTTCCCAAGACTTGTTTTCTCGTTCTTAGTTGAATAAAGTTATCTACTTTTAAGGGTACGGAACGGACCCGTGCTCCACCTAGGTTCTCCACCTGGGTGAAATAAGAAATAAAATAAAACTTTATTTTTATATAAATTCTTTTAATGCACTACATTAAGTCATGAATGACTAGGATTATAAATAAAACTTAAAGTTGAAAAACTCAAAAGCTGCTCAGATTACATAGAACATTTAACATTTAACAGCTGATTTATTGCTGTAGCAGCAATTAAGTTATTTCAATTTAGAAACTGTCTATAAATGAAAAAGTTACTCTATCATTAAAAATCTACATGTTGCCATTTTTTTTATTGCTCACCATTACAGGGATACAATAAAATAATATAAAGTCTGAACGATACTGCCACTGTTGGCAAGGGTACTTTATCAATCATATTATTCGTAGCAATGAAGACTATACATAACAATCCTCACAGGATTTCGCTTATACATTCACGAAAATTTCAGCACTCGGTTTTAAGTAAACTAAAACTACTTTACATCAAAACTGCATTGAAATCCATCCAAAGAGAGATTTTAGATTTCAACAAAACTGGGGCACATTTTATTGGACTTGTAACATTTGCATGCTGAGATATTACAGTTTATTAGAATACATAGTATGAAGGTTTGATACAATACTCTTGCTTAGGTTGGCAGAATGAAGCCCAACCTTAGAGACAGATCTCTATTTGATAACCAAGTGAAACTTGATCACCCATATCGGTTGATAGGCCTGCTGATGCCGTTGGGTAGAGTCATCATGCGGATATCCCATCTGGAAGTAACAGGAATATTTTAAAGTCCTGTGAAAATAGACCAAACTAACCTTAAACTAAATCAAATAAAAGCAGTCCTATTTAATATGTAAGGCCTCCGCTGATGTCCTGCGTGGGTTTTTAAAACTGACTACTGAATTTTACCCTGCTAGCATCTGCCCAAGCTATTCTAGCCCCGAAAATGTCAAACATTTTTATGATACTGCCAAATACAGATAGATGTAGTATTAATAAGTTTAGACATAATTGAATTATATCTGCTAGCGACTCAAGCCTCAAGTCTAAAGGTAAAAAACATCTGTGACATGTAAGGGTTCTTAAGGGTTACTTTTGGTGTATGTAATCCTAAAAAATATGTAATGTGTGAAGATCTACTTACATTATCTCACGTGGAAGCACCTTTGTGTAATCAAATTTATTCTCCAAAACAACTAGTATTGCCAGAGTTTTAAGGTTGGGCGTGTAATCCAGTACATGCAGGTCACTGTTGTCTATCAGCCCCTCAGGACTGGTCTCTCCGTTGTCATCTGGCCTACTCTGAAGCTGGTGAGGACAAGGACTGAAATGAAGAGAAAAATTAGGATTAGACAGTTTTATCATTACCCAACTGCAATCTACTGCTGCTAAGGACGACTCTTTAATCCTATAGAATTAACTATTCTTCTTTGCTGTTGATATTTCAAGCATTGTGGGATGGGTCTGTATATACATCTCAAATGCAGGTTGAACGTAGGGCCTTGAATAGGATTTGGTTGAAACGTCAGTGACACAATAAGCCAGCTAGACTGCTATGATGCAGTTACACCACCACACCAACCAACACACTCCATTTATAAATCCAACTTAAAACAATAACTTGCAAATAAATAAATATATTCGGGACAATTCCACACCAATTACCTAACCCCAAACTAGGATACCCTGTACTATGGGCACTAGATAACGGATAAACATACATAAATACGAATATTACATCCATCACTCGGAAACAAACTTTCTGTTCATCACACAAATGATTGCACCTTGCAGGATTCGAACCCGCAACCGTTTGATTTCGTTCCTAGGGTCACTAGCCACTAGACCAACTGGTCGACAAACATAAATACAACAAAACTAAAGAGAATAACTTGCTTATTTAAAAGATAACTAATACCTTGTTCCTCCAAAGAGGTGCACTCTGTTGTTGTAAATGATGCATGCTTGACGTCGCCTCTTACATGGCACCAAACCACGGACATTAATAAACTGCCAATGGTTTGCCTTGATTGAGTATCTGTAGAGATCATTGAAGTGAGTTTTGGTTTCACCATTGAATCCACCAAAGATGTACATATCCCCTTGATAGAGCCCTGAAATAAGATGAATTCAGTATTTTTAAATATTGTGTAATTTGCAATTAATTTATTGGTCTTAACAAAATTATAAGTTCCTACATTTCATTTCTATCTAAGCAAAGTCTGTTCTGTAGTAAATGAAAACACTTTTGTTGATGGCTGTACAGTACAGGCCAATAAAATTCTGTTATTACTAGCTGTGCCCGCGGCTACGCTCGCGTGGTCATTTCTCCAGGTTAAAAGTACTCTATGTACCATTCCAAGACCTAAAATACCAGTATATCAACATTTGTTCAAAATTATTTAAGCCGTCAAAAAGGCTTTTATCATTTGCTCGGCTTTTCCTCATCGGATTGAGATACCAAGTACAACAGTATTTAAGTCAAACCCTAAGCTATCCTATAGTGAAAATCGCATCGCAATCGGTTCAGTTTTTTTACGTGATTCACGAACTAACATACAGACAGACATGAATAAAAAAAAAATGTACAAGTAGCCAGTATCCTAGACCATTTTCCTTTTTAATTATATTCTATCTACAGACTTCGTTCTTATTGCTTTACTAGCTGTGCCCGCGGCTTCACACGCGTGGTCATTTTCTCCAGGTCAAAAGTACTCTATGTGCTATTCCAAGACCTAATGATACCAATATACCACCTTTTGATCAGAATTTCTTCAGCTGTCAATTTTTTTTCTATTGCTTGGCTTCTAGTCATTGGATACCAGTTTTTAAGTTAAACCCTAAGCTATCAACTGTGAAAATCGCATTGCATTTGGTCCAGTAGTTTTTTGTGATGTGCAATAAACAAACACACAGACAGACAGACCAACATGTTTTAAATAAATGTTATATACTTGTTCAGTAACTTATTTTAAGTATCCTAGACCACTTTTTTTATTTTCTTTATACAGACTTTTTCGTACATAATGCTTTATTATAAGTATAGATAATGATTACTTCAAAATTAACATAACTTTGTATCTCTATCCTGCAGGAACCGTTTATTTTTCGGGATAAAATGTATCCTTAATTAAGTAGAATGAACTCAAATCATTCCAAGTTTAAGTTGAATTAATTCAGTAGTTTCGGCTTGACGCGCGGTCAAGTTATAGATAGACAGACAGACAGACAGAAAAAAATATCAAAATCCATCCAGTAGTTACAGCGTGATACGTTTTCGTTTAAATAACTTTCAAACCCTATCCTTCAGGAACCCTTTAATTTTCGGAATGAAAAGTAACCTATGTCCTACATCATAGTATGAACCCAAGTCTTGCCAAGTTTCTTTTGAATCCATTCTGTAGTTTCGACGTGATGCGCGGCCAAGACACAGACAGACAAAAAGAAAGCAGCATAAACTGTTTTTTTTTCAAAGACAGAAAAGCCACCAATATTTTTTTACAAAATATCTTCAATGTACAGAATTGGACATGTTACAGTTTTAGGGAAATATATAGAATCGAGTGGAGTTATGGGGGGGGGGGGGCTGCCTCCAGGTACCCCTCCCCCACAGGTGACGCTTAGTTTATGAGATATTTTAGTTTAACTTTTATAAAAAACCTGTTTGGTTGCCTTAAACAGCCGCAACAGTTTATTACAAGTAAGTTAATTTCGGCGCTCATGGTGATGGACAGCTAATTTATACTTATAATAAAGCAATAAAAACGAAAAAGTCTGTATAAAGAAGATAATTAAAAAAAATAGTCAAGGGTACGTAATATAAGCTACTGAAAAAGAAAATAAAATTCAAAAAAATTGTGTTTGTCTGTTGGTTCGTCTGTATGTTTGTTCAAGCATCACGTAAAAACTAGTGGACCGATTGCGATGCGGTTTTCACAGTTCTATATCTTAAGGCTTGACTTAAAAACTGGGGTAATTGGTATCAGTATCCGATGAGTAGAAGCCGAGCAATTGATAAAAAGATTTTTGACGGTTGATGGAATTTTGATCAAATGTTGGTATATTGGTATTTTGGGTATTGGAATAGCACATACTTGTAGTGTACTTAGACACGTAATATAGAGTAATGACTACACATGTTGAGGCACAGCTAGTATTAAATAAATATAGTGGTCTTAACTGCAACATACAAGCTGAATGACTGCGTCTGCCATGGGGCCATAATCCTGATGGATCAGCAATATGCCACTTGTTTTCATCAGTGTCCAAGTAATACACTTGCGGACAGTACACCTCCTCTTGAGAGTTGTGAGGTGCATTCAAGTCCCCTCGGCCACCATAAATGTACATCCTGTTATTATAAGCAACAGCAGTATGAAAATCCCTGTGCGATGGTGGTGTACCCTCTGCATGAACAGATGTCCATCTCAATGTATCCAAGTTTAGGCAGTGAGTTTCTTGAGAATATTGCTCAGTAATATACTCAAACCCTCCAAAAATGTACATTTTGTTTCTTATGAGGCAGGCTGTGTGGCCATCTTTGGCATAAGGTAGCATGCCGGTCACAGTTGGCGTTGACCATGTCAGGGTTTTAGTGTCAAAACAGTAAAGCTTATCACATGCTATTGCATTATTTCTGCCGCCCCACATGTAAACCTGAAATCAAACTATTTAGTTTATTGACATCAATCCAGGAAATGATATAAATATTCCAATTGAATTAACAAGTAGTAGTGGAACATATCAAGGACATGGCGACTCATTAATAATTTATTATTATTCAGTGTACTGATGTACAATGTTTTTTGCAGTTTTGTTCAAACCTGTTTTGTGGTCTATTGAATAACATCTGAATTAGAACATGTAGGAAACCAAGATACATCTGACTCTGTTTTTTACCCGAATATGGCAAAGCATAAAGAAGGGTTATGATTTTGACTTACATGTTTGTATGTGGGTATGTATGTTCATCTGTTCCCTCATCTGTCTTCTATACATATGTCTTTTAAAAAATCATGTCTGTCTGTTTGTTTGTCTGTATGTTTGTTTGCGCATTACTTAAAAATAACTGGACCGATTGAGATGCGCTTTTCACTGTTGGATAGCTTAGGGTTTGACTTTAAAACTGGGGTATTTGGTATCTCAATCTGATGATTAGAAGCCAAGCAATTGATAAAAACTATTTGATGGCCAAAGGAATGTCGATCAAATGTGGTATATTGGTAGTTTAGGTCCTTGAATAGCATATGAGTAGGTATAGTAGCCTACTTTTAATCTTGAAAAAAGACCATCCATGCGAAGCCGCAGGCACAGCCGCAGGCACAGCTAGTAACTTATAAACTACTTATAAAAATTTGACAAATGAGGTATTGTTAGAAGTATTTCAATAGTCTGCTAGTTATATGCTATGTGACATCACATTAAATTGAATGAGGGCCTTCTGAAGGACAAAGTGATACACAATTATTATTTTTATAATGGTGCTCTGTTGGGTTTCAAATGAAATGGCTTAATTAGCACATTTCTAAAATATATATTAGAACTCCAAAATAATTTAAATAAAAAGTAAATTTAAAAACTAAAACCCGACTACTGAAAAATCACACTATATAAAGTATGACAAAAGAAAATATACTCAGTAACGTCGTCGTATTAAATAAATAACTTACATTATTCTTGTTTCATGCATATTAGTGTTTTTTTTTCAGTATATAGTCTGGTTTTAGTGTTTGGACTTATTTTTTATATAAAACAATCTTATTTCTGGGCAACAAAATATATTTATAAAACAACTAGGTACTAGGTAGCTTACAGTATTTATTCGGGAAGTGCGTTACCTTTTCTCCATACGCTACAGCTGTATGTCCGTATCTTTGAAAGGGAATAGTAGGCCCATCTTTGTACGTAACTTTCGCCCATCTCAAAGTATGTGTATCTAAAACATGCACTGGGATCTTTTCCCAGTCTTTATACTCATCGGAGGAGCAGTATCCTCCAAACGAGTAAATTTTATGTCGCACGGATACGGCTGCATGATTTACCCTCATCGGCCCGCCTTCGATGTGCACCGTCCATCTCATAGTAGCCCGAATATTAGAATCACTGACGTAATTTAAAAACCCGGCGAAAATCGCCCCTAATTTATATTTTACTAGAACACGCAACAAAATTAAGACATGCTACATCTACAAACTAAAAATTCGAACTCGAAACGAAAAAATCTGGAGTCCGTCTCAGAGCAAGTCCGTGATTTTTTTGATTGATTTGTTTGTAAACGATTGACATTTGACATTGACGCACGCTGTTACAGAGCTGTTTGACAGTGACAATATTTAACATGGGCCCGGTCACTTAAACGTTCGACGACGCACGGATCACCCGCGCGTACACTCGAAATCGTTCTCGGCGTCGTCGGGCGTTCGCCTGGGTCATCCGAAAAATAGTAGTGGAGGGGAGGAATAGTATGAAACTGACAGTTGTCAGTTCTATGTGGACGTCCAAAGTCGTTCACTAACTCCGGGGCTGTGTTCACTTACACGCTCGAATCATCCGTGCGATTATCGCTCGATCATGAGTTAGTGAACGACTTTGGACGTCCAGATTATCACTTTTTTCATAGCAATTTCGACTCTATCGCAAGGCATTAGTGATATCGATACTGACAATACGATTGAAGCTAAGTTATGTGGTCGGGCCTCTGACAACTGTCAAGTGTCAGTTTCATACTATTCCCCTATTATTTATCGGATGACCCAGGCGAACGCCTAACGACGCCGTGAACGATTTCGAGTGATCGCGTGGATGATCCGTGCGTCCTCGAACGTAGGAAGTGAACGCGCCCCCGGGGAGGGAGTGGTGGTGTTGTGTGGGTGTCCCTATATTACACGGCCAGTATTACGCGACCAAATAATGTACAGCCAATACTACGCGACCAATATTACGTGGATTGGCGTCGTAATATCAGGGTGTACATTATTTGGTTGCGTATTATTGGCCGTGTAATATCACCCCGTGCTGATTTTGTACAGGCGATAATACGCAGCCAGGATTACGAAGCCAAAATATGTACATGTAATAACAGGGTGTGCATTATTGGATGTGTAATACGGGCCGGACACTTTTTGTACGGGCGATAATGTACAGCCAATATTACGTGTACATCACACTGGGACTGCTGGTCGCCCTCCCGGTAATAGACTAAGTTAGTCATGGGCTAATCCAATGCACATGGTGAAGAAAAGAATGGACAATTATGCATCTGCGGAGACTATCAACGCCTTAACGCTATCACAGTTCCGGACAGATTTCCGATGCCAAGAATACAAGATTTCACATTCAGACTACATGGCATGAAGATATACTCTAAAAAAAACCTTTTTGATGTAAATTTTAGAGTATATCTTCATGCCATGTAGTCCGAATGTGAAATATTGTATTCTATGGCAAGCAAATAAGACTCACAGAAAACAGCCGTAACTACACCGTTTGGCTTGTTCGAGTTCTCATCGATGACGTTTGGGCTACGAAACGTACTTCATGCACCAAGTACTACGAGGCCTGGATGACTTCACCTTCAGTTACGTCGATGACCTGCTTATCTTTTCACCACATGAAGAAAGTCATAAGCGCCACCTTCATCAAGTCTTCAAGCGCCTAACAGAATATGGACTCACACTAAATATTGACAAATGTGAGTTCGGGAAAGAAAATCTCAACTTCCTGGGCTATCAAGTTTCCGCAGCCGGCATCCAACCATTCAACCACCGCAAGAGAAGACAGAAGCCATATCGTAATTTCCTAAACCAAAGACGATCGAAGAACTGAGAAGATTTATGGGGATGGTAATTTTTTATCGAGACGCACTACCAAGCCACACCAAGCCACATCAAGCCCAAAAACAGCTAGAACTTAACAAGCTGTTGCATAACGCAAAGAAGAAGGACAAGACACCAATCAACTGGACCCAAGAGGCAGAAGAAGCATTCGAAAAATGTCGTGACAGCGTTAAACAAGCGGTGACATTATCATACGCAATGCCTGGAGCACAGGTGCACATCATGAGTGATGCATCGGACAAGAGTCTCGGTGGAGTCCTCCAGCAGCTACAAGGCCCGACATGGCATCCAATAGCATTTTACTCTAAAACACTCAGTGAAACACAGAAGAAGTACAGCGTATACGACCGCGAATTGTTAGCGATGTACACTGCAGTCAAGCACTTCCGAAGATACATAGAAGGCTCAGAAGTGGTTATTCACACAGACCACCGACCTCTCACATATGCCTTGTCAAAATCACCGAGCAACAATGATACACCCAGACATTAGTCGGTTATGCAAAGATATTCGGTTTGTTAGTGGAGATAAGAACCTAATCGCAGACGCGCTATCAAGGCTAGAAGAGATCACATGCAACACAGGACTACCATCAACTCGCAGCTGACCAAGAAACAGATGAAGTACTAAAACAACTACAAACAAAGCAGAATTTGAAATTTGCTCACATCATACTGCCAGGCGTGAGCAAACCAATCCACTGCGAGATGTCTACAGCTAATCCTAGACCGTACCAACCTACTTCAATGCGAGAAGCAGCCTTCAAAGCACTTCACGAATTAAGTCACCCAGGAACCTGGAACACAAGAAAGCAGATGACCGAGCGATACTTCTGGCCCAGCATGAATGCAGACGTATCAAGATGGACGAGAACTTGCTGTGGTTGTCAGAAGAGACAGAACGACATACTGTCTCACCTCTCGGGCAGTTTCAAGACGCTGGACGATTCGATCACATACACTTCGATATCGTCGGCCCGTTACCACCGTCCGAAGACTGCACCTATACATAGTAACAATTGAAGATCGTCTCACCAAATGGATTGAAGCAGTTCCGACAAGAAACATGTCGTCTGAAACAGTAGCCAGAGCAGTCTATGGACACTGGATATGCAGATTTGGTTGTCCGCTAAGGGTTACGACAGACCATGGTCGACAGTTCGAGTCAGCTTTATTCCATGCCCTAATGAAGAAGCTTGGAGTCACTCGACCACGGACCACCGCGTACCATCCTCAGGCCAACGGCCAGATAGAAAGTACGGAACAATGAAATCTGCACTCATGGCACGAGGAGCTAGCACCACCTGGACGAGCTACCTACAGTTCTACTGGGGCGCGCTCTTGGTTCAACGGATCTAAATCCAGTCTTATGACTTACGGAACGATGTTACGCCTGCCAGATAATATTTTCGTACCAACGAAAACGAACGAAGATGAACCAGCAGAATTCATAAGGAAGATGGCTGAGACAATGATGTCACTCTCGTTGAATAACGCACAAAATTACCACACCCAGCGCACTCCATTCGTACACAAAAACTTGTCCACCTGTACACACGTCTTTGTGCGCATCGATCACGTGAAGAAGCCGCTAACGCCACCTTACGAAGGACCGTACCAAGTACTACAGAAGCTTGACAAATATTTCAAGATTCAGCTGCCTTATCGTACAGCAGTAATATCTATAGACCGTCTGAAACCAGCATACCTATACGATGATGTAACCAAAGACTGACATAACGAACGCTACGCCACAAACTAGCGCTACGCATCTCGTAGCAACGTAGCACCAGACAGCGAGGCAAGGACAGATCTAAACCTGCCCTGACGGATTGGGCGAATCTACGTGTATCACTGCCTGCACTGCGGCAGCGATTTCATCGTCCGGATCGCTCAAGATGTCTCTAGGGCCCGTATTAATAAATCGCTCTTGGTTGAGCTCTCAAGTGCGATATCAAATGATACGCTCTCAAGTTGTGATCAGCATCTTAAGATCGTCGCTGATCAATAAAGACATTTCAAGAGCATCTCAGATCATGTCGGTTTCAAGAGCCGCATCTCAAGGTGACGTAGCGTCACGAACAAAAACTTGAGAGCAAGATTGAATGAACTACGAATGAACGATTTATTTTCTTATGTGAAAGTTCGGATTTTGCTCAAATAAAATATAAAGTAAGGTTAAAATTTATTACTTCGATGAAGTTGGATTAAATTAAATGCGATTATATTAAACGTAAGGTTTATTTTCTACATAATTATCATAACCTTACTTTAGTTTTTTTGTAGAAAGGATGTAAACCATATTTTTTGTCTATATTTTCAAAGTTACACCATCTATTAAAGAACTTAACGCAATTCATCAACAAATAACTATAATTTATGAAAATAAAAATTCGCTGATTAGTCATGCAGTATTTCCAGCGCGTATCCTTTTGTTACGATTTCGGATCTTTTTAGACTTCAGCGAGTCCTCGCCAGGTTCTGATATCTACCAAATCTTCGGATCTTTTCGCAATCATGCCAAATAAATTTGTTTATTTCCAGAGGAATATAAAAATATTCTTATAATGATGGTTAATATAATTATAATTATCAACTTCTGACATAATATTTTCGAAATCCTTGATTCTAGCAACTGGCAATCACGATCTCAAGTCACGGATCGACTGCACTCAACATTCTGCATCTCAAAGCACATCGCAAGTACGCTCTTGAGAGTCGAGATTGATTTATTATTAAACACTAACTCAGCTGATTACGGCATCTCAAACAACAGCTTAAGATATTGTAACTTTTAAACTTTCGCGATTCGAACACATAGTTAAATACTTAAACGGGAATTGCGCCAGTCTTCTCGTGACCACGATCAATGCAACTTGATCGAAACGTCGAGGTAAATAAATATTAAGTTTTCAGCGCGATTAAGTCCCGATTAAATATTTAATTATGTGTTCGAATCGCGAAAGTTTAAAAGTTACAATTGCTAAGCGATACGGGCCGGAGGTTGCAAATAAAATTCACCACCTAGAATTGAGTCTTCTCGTGACCACGATCAATGCAACTTGATCGAAACGTCGGGGTAAATAAATTTAAGTTTTCAGCGCGATTAAGTCCCGTTTAAATATTTAACTAAGCTTAAGATATGTTTATTAATTAGATTAGCATCTTGAGATCGCTCTCGATAGCGCACTCAGAGTTGAGGCACAGAATAAATAATAGTGTTGAGGCCGGTTTATTAATACGGTCCTAAGAGACGCGCGTTGCACCTGCGCGCTAGTTTTATAGTGTGCGAATGCGACAGGAGATGTGCGTCATCAAAACTAATGCTGCACTCTTCGCACTGACATCGCCATAGATTAAGTACTAGTGACAACTGTATATACTCCTGATAGTGTTTTGGATATGTATCGAAATTTAGAACTTAGGTAGGATTAAAATAAAATGAAATTAGCAAATTAGCGAATTAGTGAGTTAAGTGAATTAAAGGAATCAAAAGTAATCTAGACAACATCAAGAGTTTTACTTCACTAAAGTAGGAACCAATCTTTATGGCGGCTGTGAAGCGCGCTGCGAGTGTGACTTCGCGCTGGTACAGTAAGGTTCGCAATTATTAGAGGTTTTTTTTACTACTTGTAGAACATGCTAATAATAAGAAACACTTTATTAAACCAGACTTATGGAACAAATATACAAGAATTTAAATTAAAAATAGGCAATACGGGTGGTCTTATCGCTAAAAGCGATCTCTTCCAGACAACCTTTGGATGGACAGAAATTACGAATTAAAAAAGGACGGTGGTGCAAAACAATACAATAAATCATGCAAAATAAAAATGAATATACCTTCCTACATACATATTTAAAAAACTACATAAACCATACTTACTTACATGTCACATGCAAATAATGTAATGATTGAAAAAATATATGTGTTAAGTACATACAAATAATGGAAAGATATTATTTTTTTATACCTATAGCTATGTTTCTAGTAGCTAAATTAGCGTTAACACTTAGCGCTTTATCCTATTCATTATTTTTTAACCATTCATGAAATTATGTTAACACTTAACGTACGTCAACACAATAATATTAATGTTAGAATATATGCTGATATCGTGTTGGTGGATTGTATTGGTTGGTAACAAACAACTTTAAAATAACTAACTGACTGTACTTGAATAGAATCGCATACATGTGTGCAGCGTACGGATATAGCGTGCACACAAGCACAACCGTGGCGAAAGCGCGCGGGATGCGGTGGGCTAGCGGGAGGGTGTGCCTCGGCCTCTCACCTCTCCAAAGCCCGCTTACACCTAAAATTAGCTATTGCGCAGCGCCTTGCGCCTTACTTCTCAGCCGCCATAAAGATTGGTTCCTACTCTACCAAAAGCAACCTTCTGATAGTGCTACAACAATACATAGTGAATTTTCAGTATTGTTTTCTGTTTTTCTAAATAATCCGAACTATTGGAATTATTCTAACTTATTTTGTTGTATCGATTTGGATGATTTTATAAAACATTGGCATCGTCTAGCACGTGTTATAGATTATCCATATCCCATGATATAACAAACGCACGATCGTTTGTATATGTTTATCTGCATGTTTTCAAACAAACCTTGATTTTGTTTGTGGTGTGTACAATAAAGCATTTATCTATCTATCTTGACGGTTCACTTCAGGAAATTACAGGAGCCTTAAATAACTCAAAGAAAATTGTAAACATAACGCATATTATATGTAAATAGGGAACAAAAAGTTTCTGGAAGCACGTGATTTCGATCCATGGACCTTTAGGTCACAGGCCTGCCATGCTTCGTGGCTGTAAGAGCAAAATTACTGTTCCGTTTATAAACGGACATATTATTTTTATTACTTTCAAATTAAACATTACTTTGGACTCCTATCCCGCAGGAACCATTTATTTTTTCGGGATTTAAAGTATTCTAAATTTTAGCACACAATATAAACTTTGACTATGCCAAGTTACATCAAAATCCGTCCAGTACTTTCAGCGTGATATGTGTTTTTTAAATAACTTTCAACCCCTGTCCACCGCGAACCCAGTTTTTTTTTCGGGATAAAATGTATTCTGAATGTCAATCCACAACATCAGCTATGATTGTGCCAAATTGCATCAAAATCCGTCTAGTAGTTTCAGCGTGATGCGTGTTCAAAGAGACAGACAGACAGACAAAAAAAAAAGTATTGGCATCCACATCGATTTTTCCAAAAAATATTTAGTTTACAGATTTAGCCCAGTTACAGTTTCATTATAGTGAAAATAGATAGATGTACGTGGGTATATCGATGTTCCACCACAGCGTCGCCCCTATTGTTCCAATTTTCACAAGAAAGGTATCAATTTTTTTTAAAATAGTATCCCTTATATTTGTCCTTTAATTTTGGTGTCAATAAAGTGTTTATTATTATTATTATTGTGATGTTGTTAGGATCCCTGTGAGTGTTTATAGGTACTAAAGTTTGAAAACACACTCACACTTAAATTCTTGTGCTATTCCCGTGGTCACAGAATAAAGAAGCCGTGGTGCTCGAAATTGTGGCACTTGTTTCCGTTTTCGATAAAAGTACATTAAGAAAGCCATTTTCGGGTATCCTTAATCTACACCTTTGCACTTTTTGTAAAGCAAATTAAATTTTGTACAATTTAGAGCTGAACTTCTGGTCCGTTGGTTGTGGAGATAAAAAAGCCAAGAAGGGCTACTTTAAAAAAATAAAAAAATATTGCCATTTCCAAGATAATTACTGGCTTAACTATTTATAGAAAAGTCATGGGAGAGGAATTTGTAGAGAAATGTATTAGCTTCAATGTCATTCAATTATCTTAAAACGATGCCTCTACGCCTCATAGTTTCATCAAAAATAAAAAGTAAAGATAAGTAAGTACCCGAAAACGCATCCTTAGAAGTTTTCGAGAAAAAAAAAAATTGAATTTCAAGCACTACGTTAGTAGGTAGCACAGTTTAGTTTTTTTACATGTTTTTGTGTCGCAAACTTGGATATAGACAACTCTCGCTCATGGGTCAATAATATAAAAAACGTAGATACATACCTATATATGCGGTGTTTGATGGTTTTATTGAGTGGTGTAATCAAGGCCGTAGGCAGGGGGGGGGGGGGGGTTTGGGGTTCAAAACGGGTATCTTTACTTTCATAATTTCCCCAAAAATCAGATATTTGACTATTTTCTGTTTCTTATGATACGTAGACAAACAACTTGGGTTGATCTCAAAATAGTAGGAAATTTAGTTTGCTTTATAAAAGTTAACATTAAATATATCTTGAAAATCGCTTTCTTAAGGTAGTTTTGTCGAAACGAAAAAACTGAAACAAGTACCACAATTTCGAGAAGAAGAATAACAAGAACAAGTAGAACAAGAATAACAACAAGAACAAGAAGAAGAGTTTCTGATTTACAGTTGACCAATGAGAGCGCGCGGTGCAAAACATTGCTCGTTTTTTTTTTACACATCCGCTAGGCGTCCCGTCTCACCATTTCGATATGATTTTGTAATAAATAGTAGATAATAAAAACTACACATAAAACTACACGAAAGTAACGTAGCTACCGCTTTTTATGCTCAAGTGGATAGTAGATTTGTAATAAATAGTACCTTAGTATTCTTTCGTCAATGATTATTAGATGTTCTGTGATTTCGTTTCCATGGCAACGTTCTATATACAAAGACCCGTATCTCCTTCTTAGTTTGTGATACAAAGTAATCGAGTTTTTATTCAAAATTTGGTAGGAATATTTGCATTTAGGTATATTTTTACTTGAATTTGCATTTGTGAATCTACATTTTTTTTTTATTATTGTATATTTGTATTAGTTTGGTTATGACCCCCATGGGAGAAGGCCTCCTCCAGTTCCCCCCATTTTTCTTAGTCTAAGGCTGTCTCAGCCTTTTACCCATCAATTTCTGTATATCATCAGTCCATCTTGTTTTAGGTCTTCCTGGTCTTCTATTTCCTTTTGGGCCCAAAAACATAACCCTCCTTTTATTCCAAACAAGCGGACTGCTTTCTTTTATTTTTTACCAGACTGCGCAACGCAAAGGTCCTGTAATGTGATTATCAGCCTATATACGAGTAAGTATGAATGTATGTATGTCTGTTCCTTTGTGGCACTATACAGACTAAATGCGTGCACCAATCGTTTTGTCTTAATCTTGCGAGTGCTACTAAAGACATGACATTAATCAAAATTGAATATGGCGACAACCAGACATCATATTGTGGAAAATAAAAAATGACAAACTATGACAAACTTCATTGAATAGGTACTATAAAATCATCTACAGGTTTCTCTTACCATTTTTCATTTCGAATGGCCATTTAGGATCTACAAATTATTTAAAGTTGGTTAGCAACCTTCCCCGCTAATTCTTATAAAACAACAACAAACTAAAAATTTAAAATTTAAATTATTTATTATAAAAACAAAAACCCTACTGCTAAATTAACTAAAAAGAGGCAAACAAGCTTTACATTTTTGATTTTGAAATATAAGATGCAGTCGGAGGCATCATGTATTTCATTTCTCCTTTGACGGGATCAGCTTGAACCTGGCGATCTAACTCTTCATGCCTCTGACTTAAATTTCAAAATCAAAAATCTAAAGCTTGTTTGCCTTTTTATGGCTTTATTTATGGTTTATACTTAGAAAAGTATAAACCATAAATCATCATGATTAAGCTTCCTGCTGGCGTTGATTCTCTAAGTAAATCATAGATGGCGGACAATCTATTAAAGCTAAAGAAGCATGATGCTATGGTTATGGTAAGCTGGAGTACATATCATACGTATTAGCACAAAAGCATGCTAATTCCAAGCAGATGAACGAAGCAGCGTGCTTAAACACCAAAATAGACCGGCTTGCGATTAGGCAGCATGCATTTTTCATAAGCATACTCTTTTCGTATAGGTACCTACCTCTACACATGCAAAGAAGTAGCATCTGCTCGGAATTAGCATGCTTTTGTGCTACTAAGTACCTAGCATGTGTATTCCAGCCATTAGGAATAAGTACGCTTAGTTCTTCTAATTACGCTACAAGATTGCAAGCCAGTCTATTTTTTTGGCTAACTAGCACAAATTTTACGGTTCCATTCGCAAATTAGGTATTCCTGAAATCGGCAATATCTTCTTACCGCATTTCATTTAGTAAACAATTACTCCTAGATTTAGTCTTCTGATAATCTAGTTCCGCACCCAAATCCGTTTCTTTTTTGTCGTGTTTCTTTTCATAAGAAGTAAGTGTGCTGCAAGAATTAGTATCACAGAATTTAATACATTCCTAAAGTTACGTCCGCTTTAAATGCCAATAACTGAGCATATGTATTGCATACTAAGTAGGTATGCTTCCGAGGTCTGTGCATTCCAGGCTTAGGAACTATGAAACAATAGGAGAACAGCATTGAGCGCATACAGTGCCTTAGTCTACTTAACATAAAATTAGAACACCTAACGAGTTGGATTTGCAAAGACTACTGTTTATTATCTCATACTTTTTTCATCAGGAGAAGAGCAATAGGCGTGATCTTTCAACGCCAGGCGGTGTTAGGGCGCGAATCATTTGTTATTATTTCTCTCACGCGTCGAGTTTCCAAACAAATTGTATTGTAACTGACAATATGAGCGATTATTGTTCGATTTCAAATAAATGTTCTGCGCGGGTCGAGGAAATGGATTTTCATTCGATAGGCATAGTCTCGCGTCGTTTCTATCTATTAAATTTATACATACATCACTTGGATACAGTACTTGCAGTGTATACCTGGTTCTGTAGGTGAATACCTAGGTAATATTACATCCAGATAATTTGCCTATTAGCACCAAGTACTTCCATATTATAATATGCTGAAGTCTTTGATTAGCTGTGCTTCCTAACTTGTAAATTTCTTCCCATGCTTGTAGTAATTTTTAACCGACGCAATAAGAGGGGCGGTATAACTTTCTAAGATATTCTTTAATTTGATACCTTTATCTATCTTTGTGTCTGTCTGTGACATTCCTCCCATTCTTCTTAATTTGCCTCTCCAGCTCCACTAATAAAGGTCAACAATCGGCAGTATTTCACTTTGTCCAATTCATTTTCTATGCCATAACAAATCTTCTACCTTATAAATCCCGGTCTATTGTCTGGTTTTGCGGAGCCAGGAAAGTTTCCTTCTTCCTACACATCTCTTGCCCCCACTTTTCCAATTCTCCCCCCACTTTTCCAACTCTCTCTCAAGACGTGTCCCAGATACACCTGTGTAGGGTTTTTTTGTAAATGCATAAAATTACTTGTGTAGAATGACATTGGATTAGATCCATAGAAAGCTTATTAATGTTTCCTAGTTCAAGCTAAATCATGCATTTAAATAACTGGTAACATCAGAAGTAGGATGCTGCTGAACTTAATTCTATCTAACTTAATCTACTTAGGTTAGATTAGGTACCTACCTACGTTTATTTTAGTTTGGGCTCATTGTCCTACCAACATTAATGTCTATAGGCTTCATTATTCATAACAGTAACCTACGTAAGTACTTAACTCCACCAAACACCACAGTACAGAACATACTCGTACCATATAATGATTACGTCACGTACCTACTGTGAAAACACT
Source organism: Alsophila aescularia (assembly GCA_946251855.1). NCBI lineage: Eukaryota > Metazoa > Arthropoda > Insecta > Lepidoptera > Geometridae > Alsophila > Alsophila aescularia. The sequence continues at coordinate 39,195,357 of OX276383.1, forward strand.
CAAAATATGCCTACGTAATTTCTTCTTACCCTACGGGTGGGTGACACGGTGACGAATAGAAAGCGCATTGCCTGTGACGTCCGATCTATAAATCATATTTTGGGATCGGAAATCGTCCATCGCGTCTGCCCGCCGACTTTGCTCGTTTTTTGTCTGACTCCAGCGTCTGCGATGGAAGGGTGGCGACATGTGTTGTGTTGACTAACCAATTGCATCTTGATAAATGGTACAGCATAGCCGCCCTGTTTTAGGATTGGTAATGTTCTTTTAACATTTCAATATATCAATTGACGTTTTCACGTGTAGTTTCCTAGGAAACTGACGTGATCTAATGAAGGCAGCAGGCTGGCGATATAAAAATTAGAATATTTTTTCATTTTTTTAGGGCTATCGTTTGACCACTATTTAGGTGGTTGATGGATGTAGACGTACCAAGCCTAGAATACATACTGCACCTACTGGGTCCATAAAATCCCATGTTTATAATGTTAACCTTTTACCTATCTACACAGAATAAATAACTACATAGAAACTAAGCTACCTTACAAACATACAACGCTTTAAACAGTTTATTCTATTTTTAGCTTTATTGTCGATTTACACTTGTATTATTACTTAACTACCTACCTATAGGTAGGCTGGTTTGATCATTATCTTATGTTTAACGACTATTATACGCTGTAACGAGGCAGGTACCCTGTACGACACAACTATCACAGAATAACTGATAGTATGTTTCACGAATCGTGTCACGACTATACCCTGACTCTTTTTAATCATTCTTGCCCTGACTGTACTGTTTTGACAATACCTTGTTCTTCATGTGCCTCATATAAACATCACTATCGACAAATGTCTTCCTCAATTATTCCTCCTCAGCTTATTTGGATACGTTACACGCACCACCCGTTAGGTCCAATGCTAACATTTATCATCGCAATCCCATAAAAAGTAAACTGTAACTAATCCGCCGCCCTTTGCCACCCTTGCTTATCTGCATACGCTAAGGAAAATAATTTCACGCCCTAACCACATTGAGGAGACGGCCTTTGTTGCCGTTATTGGTTTATTTGGAGGGATTGGCAATATTTGAGAATACTTGGGATTTCTATAAGTAACTACGTACTGTATGCTTCGGAGGGCACGCTAAGAAGTCGTCCCGGTTTCTAACAAATGCCAGCAGTCGCTAACTAAGCCTTGTCAGAGGCCCTTGGGCGGCCTGACAAACTCTGACACACAGGTCGGCCGGCACTACCTGATTTGACATATTACAGAGGTGGACGATTTCTAGCAGTTGACTGGTGGTCGCGAATGATGCCATATGAAAAATATAATTAGCCTAATATTCTTAGATACGCAAATAAACTTTTGATAATGGTCCAAATCACATGAAAAATACATTTGGGCTATTTAAGATGTGACGTGCCGTAGTCCGAATTGCCCAATATAAAAACCATGAGCAATTCACACCGTGGTCTGAAAGGCCCTATTGAAAAGAGCACTAGAACACCTCAGTACACATGCAGGCGCCCTGAATTGGGCTTTTGAAAGCTCGAAAAATCACTTAAAATCTTGGTTTAAGTAGGTCCCTAAACTATGAAATTAAACGATGAAACGAATATGAAACTCATACATTTCATCCACACATCTAACATAGGTCCCTACCTACCTGTGTGCTACCAGCATAACACAAGTCCACGTCACAGGGACATAAAGAAGGCAATGTGTCTAGTCGTCGCCACGATCGGCGTTATTGATACACGGAAAAGATTTCTCTTTGATAGTTGCGGTTCGTGCGTTTTGACGCCTCTCCGAAAAGCTAGAGATAAGGCAGTAAAAATAGTTGATATCGATGAAAAACGGAATAATAAGTGCGGAAATGATTATTTCCCTTCGAGCAACCAACCAACTCAACACAAACGGTGTTAGTTGTGTCCATCACCCATGCAACCATTAATACTTTTTATTACAAACACCCACATTTCACAGTAAATCATTTTTTGTGTTGACTGTATAAATTGTAGGCCACGTCCACACCAATATATAAAAGTGAAACATTGTCTGTTTGTTTGTTTGTTTGTTTGGGGAGCTTCCATGCCAAAACGGCTGATCCGATATTGATGAAACTTAGAAATGGGTACTGTACAATATAGAGATCAACATGTGATACTTTTATTTCGGAAAATGGTAAGTTGCCACGGGAAACTGGAAAATGACGATTACTCGCTGTAAGTAACGGTTTCCGTGGAAACGAAATAATAACAAGTCTGTCAAAAAGCAACAAGAACTTTGGTGCTGCTTTTGCGTTGGTTTTTAATATCCTAGATGTACATAGGATGCAGTTTTCCGTGGTAAACTGTAGTCCGCGCGGACGAAGTCGCGGGTGAAAGCTAGTACATATTAAAAGCACTGACGATAACCGATGTAGACATACTGCGATTAAAATACTTTAACAATAAACATAGTTGTATATTTGCAATTATAGACATGGTGCGATCTCATGTATGGTGTTTCTAAATGTTGGCATTGTGCTAACGATTAAAAGATGAAAACATTTAAAAGTCAAGGGCGATAGTAGGCATGGTGCTACGAAATTGCTTTAGGTATCTTGACAATTATTATGAAACTTATAGTATGTACGACAGGCGGTCTTAAATAGTAGTTTATGAAACGGTTGCATAATGAGAGCTATTAAAACACGAGAGTATCAATCAACAGTAACAGTTCACTTAATAGTATCACTCGAGTGTTTTAATACCTAGTCATGTGCCGTTTCATACACTACTTTGTCTACAGTCATGCAATAGGAACTTACTTTTAATGAAAAAAAGGAACTTACTTTTTTAGGTGCATTTGTCGTAATATTTTCTTGATTTTGCTGGTAAAAGCTCGTCCGTCATGTTCGTTGCTGTTTCCGTGATGTCAGGTGGAGTCAAATTCACCTCACTAGACTTTTTTAATAAGAATAAAACTTTATATCAACAAAAACACATTAAATTGATTAGGTACTGATGTAAAGTAAATTATGGCGCCAAAATGGCCACAACGAATTCTCGGGCATATGCGTGCCGCCATAGATAATAAATTGCGAAAACCCAACGACGACGGAGCCAAACAGGTGCATTTATGGGAAAAAAGTTACATTATAACTGTTTAGTTCAAAAACAGTGTTATAATGGGGTTTTTTCTTATTAGAGACATGCACCATTGGACTCATGTAAGCTACTTTTCAAACAACTGAAAATACTACCACAGCCATGTCAATATATTTACGACATATCATGTTTTGTTAGACAACACATCTATATTTATACGAAGGCGAGTGTCGTTTTTCCACTAAACACAAGAAACAGAGATAGATTGGTTGATAATTATTACCGCACTATACAATAAAAGCAGTTATTCGATGTCTGTTAAAATATATAATAGATTACCGCAGCACATAAAGGTACTGCCTTTTGCTAAACTTAAATATGAATTAAGAGCCTGGTTGCTGGATCACAATTTTTACTGTCTTAATGACTACCTAGATTCTTACTAGGCTTATTATTATTGTCATTTTAAATATAATTACTATTGTTATCGCATGATGCATGTACCTATCAAATTATAATTTAAGATACAATTTTTGCATGCCATTTAATTTGCGAAATGTGTCAGGTCTTTTCATTGTATAACATAAATTTATATTAACTCATATTTGGAGCAAAAAAAATATATTTTCTATTCTATTCTTCTATTCATGCCGTGCGTAAATTATATCATTATGCCACCATTTTTGATTTCATAATCCGGATTTTACGATATGAGTGTAGATAAAATCTTAAAAAATACTAGTTCTTCCATGCAATGTTTAGAAGAGGATATTAACCTACAGCATATAGACGGTGCTGCATTAATAACCTATGATGAAGAGTTACTTCTTTCTTCCAATCTCGATAAGCAATTCCTATTATTTCGATGGCTTTCGTGACGACGAGTTTTTAAAACTTCTTCAGTTAATAATCGTCCCCTGCTAGAATTAAGGCACCTACCACTGAGCCGAGTCCTCAGCTCTGCAGCTGCAGTAAGAAAGACCACGGCGATCTTCAGGAATGTACTTACGAGTACTTACTCGTATAACAAATGCTCGCATGTACTTATAACATAATAGTCGTGTAGAAATACTGAGAAAGCAACAAAAATTGTTCGATATCGATAAGTAATTTCTTATCAGTTTCCAACTCTACAAATGTTAGGGCCGCATTTCCCCGCACAGCGGCACATTTATTGATGGACTTTGGAAGTTTTCAATATTATGGCTACTTTACATACCTACCGCACGATAGTTTTATTACGATTTCGCATTTGCCGCCTGATGGGCAAAACAGTTTATCCACTGGATGTGAAAGAATTTGGTGATTGAGATGTTGAGTGTATGTAGAGTTTTTTTTATGATTTGACGTTGAGATTATACCATGTGGCTTATTACCACCCCTATACCACCCCACCCCTTCTCATCATCTCGATGCTATGAGGACAAGCAAAATGAATTAGGGAAATGGGCAGCATTAGGTATTTTCCTTTGTAGGTACCTAAGTATAAAATCTACAGCGATCGCTAAGACACCTGCCAAGCGCGCTGATCCAAACAGATCGCAGCCTACTGAATATAGGGAGGGGAGGGGGGATTTACCTTAGTACATCCCCCCTCCCCTCCCTATATTCAGTAGGCTGCTCCGGATAATGATGTTGTGCTAGCTGGTTAATCTAGTCACCAAGATCAATCCTTAGGTTGAAACACCGACATGAACGAAGAAGAACAAGGGAGGTATCTTCTTCTTTGTTTATGTCGGTGTTTCAACCCTAATAAGCATAATCTAGTAGACCAATGGTGGTTAGAGCGTATTGCGGAGTTTGTAACTCTGTGATATTTGGATTTGGCATACTTACTTGCATATCTACAGAAAAGAGACATTTCTCTAAGTAGGAATAGGTATGTTTGTAAGTTACAAGGTAATAAGAACTTACTAATCAAATATTTAATTCTAATACTTATGAAAGGTGTGTAACTTCAATAAGTAAAATAGTTAAAAGTGATAAAGGACCGACTGCAAAATTCCACATCATTCAATTTTATCAGAGCGCCATATTGCGGTTTGGAAGGCTCGCTATATTTTTTCCATCTAACCACGCCGTCGTCGAACCGTATGTCATTTTTATGTGGCCACTTTTCGACATTATATTCCTTTCCATTGTCGCAAAGGTGCTCATAGGGATAAGGGCTTTAATATACGATTATCGGTGCCACTCACTATTGTGCTTGACCTGTTCGTTGAATTATTGGCCTTATCTGCGATGATGGCTCACTTTCTGAATTCTTTGTAGAAAATCTTAACCAATTCATCTTAGGCAATTCTAGGACTAGATCACAGAATAAATAGTAGTACTTGACTGGATACCAATTTTATCTGCATATGATATAGGTTAGGTATTTCATATCGTACTAACTTTAAATATAAAGTTTCAGATGCTCCGACTAGTTTTCTTTTCAGTATTTCTTGATAAATCTCTGCCAAGTTGCAACCACTACATGATTAAAAATGTTCTCAATAGTTTTTCATATTTAACTAGCAAATAAATCGCAAAATATTCCGGAGTTGACCATCAAGACCCTCTTGAACATTGTAGCAAAAACAGAAAACAGCCATTACGAGCAAACTGAGACGCGAGTAGCAGATTCTTAAAACATCTTATCCGGAGAACACATAAAAAGCAGACATCGTTTTTCTTTTAAAAAACTCTCTCATTTGCCTATCAATAGTGGTTGAGGCAGATCTGACCGTAATAAATGTCATACTTTATGGCACTTAGGAAAAAAAATGCAAGGGAGCCATTTTACATTTTAGCCGGTGACCGGGGATCGCTATGTGGAATTACGCATTTCGAGTAGCTATTTCCTCGGGGACTTTTAAATTATTCTTCTCCCGATATGTTGAGAAATAATGATGGGAAACATGGCGGTAAGATTTATATAATTTGACAAGTTTTGTTGAACTGTCCCTTTTGATTGGGTTGTAGGTCTCTAGGTAGGTACATAGTTTTCAATAAGTTTAAATTTATCGGGACCATCGAAAACTGGGACATTGTAAAAAAAGAACAGACAAGTGCGAGTTGATCTCGTGAGGAGAGGGTTCCGTACGATGAATGTATTAGGTTTTTTCTTATCCTGTAATCTATAATATCTCGCCTTTTGGTCTTGTCTTTTAATTTACGATAATTACATTTTTCTAAGGGTTGGTTGGTAGAGATTTTTATATAAGTATTATATTTTTCCATTTATCATTTGTCTGACTAACATTTTGGCGGAAGTAACCTTAATATTTTTACTTCATTAAATTTAACTACGTAAAGAACTATTTTCAGTATGGGGTATATTTCCATCTATTTTCTAACTTGAAAACTATTTATATTAAAATTATAAATAATATACATTTAATACCCTCACAACAAGCCCTTTCATTTGATATGTCACACACACACGGCGCAGTTTGAAAAACTTTCTTTTCTCTTTTGGTTACCAAAAGTGAATAATTCATATTAATATTCAAAATTCAATTTTGAATTTGGTCTATTTTTCAACATAGGCAATCGGCCCAGTAGATTTGGAGAGAATGGCTGTGACAGACGGAGAGACTGCAGATATGACGAACGAGTGATCCTCTATGGGTTCCTTTTTTTAACCCCCGAACAAAGAGACGGGTGTTATAAGTTTAGGGTGTGTATCACTGTCTGTGGCATCGTAGCTCCCAAACGAATGGACCGATTTGGATGCGGTTTTTTCTGTTCGAAAACTGATGTGATCGAGATGGTTCTTAGATATATGGGGAGCGGGAGGGGGAGGGGGGAGGTGAGAAAAGGGGGGGTGAAAATCGCAGCTTTCGAACAAATTATTTAGACGGCTGGTCCTTGCTTGTTTATTCGGACATACGTAACCATGAATAAAATATTTTTGTTCTGAATTTGAAATGGTTTCAGTGGTTGTAAAAGTATAGTTGATAGATTCAAGCGTTACTTTGCGGAAATCCATATTTAAAATGAACAAAATAAAAATATGTAGCTTACTTCCGCCAAAACTGTAAGTCAGACAAATGATAAATGGTAAAATTAACAAAAGTAAAACCCAACGCTAAACAAACCCTACCCGAATTGAACTATCTATCTATACTTATAATAAAACTGTAACGGGTCCAATTCTGTACATTGAAGATATTTAGAAAATTTTTTTTGGACGTTACTCTACATTCTATACTGAAGCCAAAACTGTTTTTTTTATTTTTGTCTGTCTGTCTGTCTGTATCTTGGCAAAATGAAAAATGAAAGGGTTCCCGCAGGATTGGGGTTGAAAGTTATTTCAATAAACACTTACCACTCTGAAACTACTGAACGGATTTTGAAGCAACTTGGCACAGTCATAGTTTATATGATGGGTTAAAATTGAGGATACTTTTTGTCCCGAAAAAAATAAAGAGTTCCTGCGGGATAATGTCCCAAATTCTGTAAATTAAAGATATTTTGTAATTTTTTTTGGGGGCCGTTCTATATTTAATACTAAAGCCAAAAATTTATTTTTGAATTTTTGTCTTTCTGTCTGTCTGTCTGTACCTTCGCAGCGCACCACGCCGAAAATACTTAATGAATTCAAATGAAATTTGGTATGATTTGAGTTCACACTTCGAGGCAGAATATTGGATACTATTCATCCCGAAAAAATTAAGTGTTCCTGCAGGATAGGGGTGGAAAATTATTTAAAAGAACACTTAGCACGCTGAAACTATTGGACTGATGTTGATGCAACTTGACACAGACATAGTTTATAAGATGGGTGAAAATTATTGATACATTTTGTCCCGAAAAGATAAAGGGTTCCTGTGGGATATGGGTCCAAATTCTGTACACTAAGGATATAGTGTTTTTTTTTGGACGTTACTCTATATTCGATTATGAAGCCTAAACTGTATGTTTTTTCATTTTTGTCTGTATGTCTGTCAGTCTGTATCTTAGCCGCGCATTACGCCCCCGGAACTACTTGATGAATTCAAAAGAAACTTGCTTTGAGTTCGTACTACAAGGTAGGACGTAAGATACTTTACATATCGAAAAATTTATGGGTTATTATTTAGGGGATGAAACTTATTTAAAAGAACACGTACCACGCTGAAAGTAATGGACGGGTTTTGATGCAACTTGGCACTGTCTTAAGTTATATGATGGGTTAAAATTGAGGACACGTTTTATCCCGAAACAGTAAAGGGTTTCTGCGGGATTCCAAAGTTATGTTAATATTTAAGTAATAAAAAATATTTTTTGGATGGTTCTCTATATTCGATACTGAAGTCAAACTGTTTTACTTATCTTACTGTTTTATTATTAATTTTGTCAGTCTGTTTGTCCGTATCTTGACCGCGCATCGCACTCAAACTACTATATAAATTCAAATAAAAAAAATGCTCTTGGGTGCTTAAAAGAGGTATTGAACAATTTTTTTTGTTAATCGTGTCTTTCTTTCTGTTTGTCTGTATGTTTGTTTGTTCACGCATCACGTAAAAACTACTGGACCTATTGCAATGCGGTTTTCATTGTTAGATAGCTTAGGGTTTGATTTAAATCTGGTGTAATTGGTATCTCAATCCGGTGAGTAAGAAGCCGAGCAATTGATAAAGTATTTTTGATGGCTGAAGAAATTTTACATGTTGGTAAATGGAATAGCACATTATGGTACTTTGAACCTAAAGAAAAGAACACGCGTGCGAAGCCGCGGGTACAGCTAGTTGTAAAATATAAATGAAATGAAAGCTAAGGCCCGGAGGCCAGAAGAAATATATAAAAAAACACAATATAAAACCCCACGCTAAACAAACCCTACCCAAATACAAGTATCGTAACACTTATATATTTATATACATATAATATAAATACACAATAAAAAACATATACCTCGATCCAAGTACCAAACGTCTGACATCATTACGACACGCGTTTCGCCTCTGCACGAGGCATCTTCGGGTGATGTTGACTCGTCGAGTGCTGGACTTAGAGTGACTAAGCAATGGTGACAAATTCCCTTATTTATTGGGTTGTAGAAGTTTCCAATTCTATCATCACCAGACCCCCACAGATTATTGTAAGGTTCCCCCCTAAAACACCACACTGCAATGAGCGGTTGCTCGGTGTCTGCATCCAGCAGCTCACGGCGACCGCAACGTAACCGCCCCAGGTCGTCACCACCTCCAAGTCCATAGGGTGCCAAACGAGAAAAAACCGGCCAAGTGCGTACTTCCTTACAAACTACTTTGCCGTTGGAAACTGTTGTCCCTATTCATCGACATAGATCGCGGTCAGTTTAACAACTGTTTGTTTTTTTATTTTATCTTCAAATTTATGGTTTTCGGTATTTCCCCGTTACTTGTGCTATGAGACATTGCTTCTTGCCAAATTTCATGATTGTAGGTCAACGGGAATACTCTATAGGTTTGATTCCCTTGAATCTTTTGATTGCGTTGAATTAGAAGTTTATTTTTTTACAGCTCCAAGTAGTTGCAGACTTAAGTACTTATTTGATACTAGCTGTACCCACGGCTTCGCACTAGTGCTCTTTTCCTTAGGTTCAAAGTACCATAATGTGCTATTCCAGGACCAATATGCCTACATTTGATCAAAATTTCTTCAGCCGTCAAAAATACTTTTATCAATTGCTCGGCTTCTGACTCACTGGAGTGAGATACCAATTACACCAGTTTTTAAATCAAACCCTAAGCTATCTAACAATGAAAACCAGTAGTTCAGTCCAGTAGTTTTTACGTGATGCGTGAACTAACAAACATACATACAGAAAGACACGATTTAAAAAAGTTATATTACAATACAATACAATATAATACAATAACAATAACACTTTATTGACACACAATTTAACAAATTACAAAATAGAAATAACATAAACAATAGGTACAATGGGCAGTCTTATCGCTCATAGCGATCTCTTCCAGACAACCTTAGGATATATTCTTATATTCTTGTTCAATACCTTTTCAAGCACCCAAGAGCACTTTTTTCTTCTTCTTTGTACAGCCTTTTTCGTACCTATTGCTTTATTATAAGTATAGATATATTACAGTCAATTTGCATAACAAAATACGTCCAGTAGTTTCAGCGTGAGAAGTGTTCTTTTAAATAATTTTCAACCCATATCTTGCGGAAGCCCTTTAATTTTTCGGGATGAAATGTATCATATATCCTACCTCGAAGTATGAATTCAAATTATACCAAGTTTCATTTGAATACATTCAGTAGTTTCAGTGCAATGCGCGGTCAAAATACGGACAAACGGACAAACAGACAAACAGACAAAAATAAAAAGTAAAACAGTTATCAAATATAGAGAACCATCCAAAAATATTATTTATTACTTCAAATTAACATAACTTTGGACCCATATCCCGAAGAAACCCTTTACCTTTACCTTTTTTCGGGATAAAACGTGTCCTCCGTTTAACCAATCATATAACTTAAGACGGTGCCAAGTTGCATCAAACCCCGTTCACTAGTTTCAGCGTGGTACGTGTTCTTTTAAATAAGTTTCAACCCCTATCCTGCGAGAACCCATTAATTTTTCGGAATGTAAAGTCTCCTATATCCTACCTCGTAGTATGAACTCAAATCATACAAAGTTTCATTTGAATTCATCCTGTAGTACCAGCGGCATGATGCGCGGCCAAGATATAGACAGACAGACATATGGACAAAATTGAAAAAAACATGCAGTTTAGGCTTCATTATCGAATATAGAGTCACCTCCAAAAAAAACAATATCTTTAATGTCGAGAATTTGGACCCATATCCCGCAGAAACCCTTTATTTTTTCGGAACAAAAATTATCCATAATTTTCACTCATCTTATAAACTATGTCTGTGCCAAGTTGCGTCAACATCCGTACAATAGGTTCAGCGTGCTTCGTGTTCTTTTAAATAATTTTCAACCCCTATCCTGCAGGAACCCTTTAATTATTCGGGATGAAAAGTATCCAATGTCCTACCTCGAAGTATGATCTCAAATCATACTAAATTTCATTTGAATTCATTGAGTATTTTCGGCGTGATGTGCTGCCAAGGTACAGACAGGCAGACAGACGGACAAACAGACAGACAAACAAAAATTTAAAAAATATCGCTTTGGCTTTAGTGTTGAATATAGAACGGCCTCCAATAAAAATTACAAAAAATCTTCAATTTACAGAATTTGGCATATTATCCTGCAGGTACTCTTTATTTTTTCGGGATAAAAAGTATCCTTTATTTTTACCCATTATATAAACTATGTCTGTGCCAAGTTGCAACAAAATCCGTCCAGTAGTTTCAGCGTGATACGTGTTCTTTTAAATAACTTTCAACGCCTATCCTGCGGGAACCCTTTAATTTTTCGGGATTAAGAGTATCCTATATCCTACCTCGTAGTACGAACTCAAATCATACCAAGTTTCATTTAAATTCATTCAGTAGTTTCGGCGTGATGCCTAGCCAAGATACAGACAGACAGACAGACAAAAATGAAACAAGAAACTGTTTTGGCTTCAGTATCGAATATAGAGCACCCTCCAACGAAAAAAAGCTAAATATCTTCAATGTACAGAATTGGACTTGTTACAGTTTTATTATAAGTATAGATTAATTTCAACTTGCTACCTCCACGCGTGATCCTCCTTCCTGAGAAAAAGGACAGACAAACGGACAACGACGTGATCCTATTAGGGTTCCTTTTCCTTTTTGAGGTACGAAACCCTAAATTGATCTAAATCAGGAACTCTGTAGCTAAACTAATTGCATTTTAGTTCAGTCCATATCAACAGTTTTCCCTTGGAAAGCTCCGCGTGCCATTATCTGTAATCAGATTACGTTTATTTCGGCTTAGTCCCGAAACTGGCGCTTTCGTATCAGATAAGCCGCTACCATTGTGCACTAACAAGATTACTCATGTATGATGCAGCCTGCACCGATATTCACTAAAATACGAGCTTAGTCTAAATAGCTTTAAACTAGTATCAGACATTCTCGGTTTCGCTGAAAAGAGGTATACCTAAGATGTTAAAATCATAGAATTATATTATGCTATGTGAAGTTTTGTCACTCTTTTTTACTCGACTGCGGAGGGTTGTGTGTTTGGGTTGTATGTTTGTTTGTTTATACGTTTCTTTGGCGCATCCTAAACCCTAAATGATTTTAATAAATGAGGTTTCATTGGATTTGTCTTAACCACATTGGATTAAGCGGTTATAGCCGGTAATCCAGTATAATATAATAAAAGTGTCAAGAAAACTAATATGGCGGCTTACAGCTGCCTTATTGTAATTCCGACGAACAAAAAATACCAAAACCTATCGAGTGAGTTATCAAAATGAAGGTCTTTAAAAGACCATTCCAAAAATATATAAGGAAAACTAAAAAGTTTAAAATATAAATAAATTATTATAAAAAAACAAAAACCCGACTGCGAACAAAACTAAAAAGAGGCAAACAAGCTTTAGATTCTTGAATTTTGAACTATAAGATGCAGTCGAAGGCATGAGGCCGGTTCTAGCTGATCCCGCCAAAGGAGAAAATGCATGATGCCTCCGACTGTACTTGATATTTCAAAATGGGGAATTATTAACCGAACACCAGAAAAATATTCTTACATCAAATACCTGTACAACTAATTATCTACATGTACACCAAAAATACTGATTGCACATCAAATTAACTTTCATTTGCATAAAATATGATTTTCATATTTTAGTTTTGTTTGCAGTCTGTTTTTTTATAAATTTATTTATACAATTGACGACTGACGAGTCGAGATAGCCGGTCGCCTGTTGGGTAACATGTGGCTAACACGTGCTACACGAACGCCATTCTGATTGTGACTAAGGCAAAAGAAGGCCAATTGTGTGCGTTGCACCTAATATATGCGGTCCACGCCCGAAGAGCTGGTACGTGGCTCGTACCTGACCACCACCACCACCACCACCACCACCTTTAATTAGATCTATGATTGAAGTAGGCTTACTTAGTTTGCTTTTGGTAACATTAGGTATACCTACTATGTTATGCGACTCTGTGCTCTGGGCTCCAGTAATCTTTCCAATTTTGAATTTACCTACTTTTGATGTGAAACATGTATTTGCGCGGGAGTGAGACCGACTCTTGGCGTGGCGAGGCGTCGTAGCCGCGCCGCTCGTGGCTCATCGGCCCTTTCCGTTTCAGCTCGGCGATATTCGTTGTTTCACATCCAGGCCTCCCGTGACGGCTCATTTTTTTTCTCCTAAAATTGGCAACACTCAACCATGCTATTGTGTATCCTGCAAGTGATCAATCAAAGATTTAAAGCTCCCCTCTATCAATACATACAGTGGCAATATTGCGATTTGAATGAAGCTCGCTGAGACGTGGTTATCGGCGTATCAGCCGTATTACGAGGTTGCAGATTTAATTTATTGAATAGGTAATGTTAAAACGTTAACGTAGGCAAATATACCGTGGAAGTTGCTAAGTTTTGGACCTAAATAATTTAATTTCGATCATTGACACGAAGAAGAGGAATAAGAAATTTTAATTTATATTTCCCTCGCTTTTGATGCGGTTTTTTCTGTTTGAAATTTGATGTGATCGAGATAGTTCTTAGCCATAATTGGGGGTCGGGGTTTTTTTTTAATTTGTGTTTGTTAATACAAATAAACAAATTACTTAAATACAAACAAGTACCTACCTACCTACCTATATCTTTACCTATAGTGAACGTTACTGATTTTGTAAAAATATAAGGACCTTTTTATGTCACCCCCCCCCCCTAGATATTCTATGTGAGTGTGATAGAAAAAACACAGGTCATCTGACTTTTTATTGTATTCTGAAAAATAATAACAATCAAATTATGCCAAAGGTTTTTGTATTATCACTATTAATTAAGTACCTACCTACTTATTATCTCGGTCCCCTCTATTGATGACGTAGTAGGCAAGAAGATTTAAAAAAAGACGGAGTCCACACCGCCAACTCGAAAGTGAAGAACCCAAGATATGCCGATCCGCCCGTACGCACAACCCTAACACACATACACACTTACACCATGTTTCGCCAATCGGCCGCCACATCTCAGCAAGATCTCACCTGTAATGATTATTTATAGGATATCACTAGGAGATAAGCAGTCTGTGGTTCACTCAACAAAACTATGTGGATACGAAGCGTCTATAAATAAAAGAATAAAATAGTTTCATCACACACACAGTATTTTATTGAAGAATTACCATGTATTATATGGCGCAGCTGGCAGAAGAAGACCTAAGAAGTAAATAAAAAGGAAAATAATAAGAAAAGATGGATGATCTCAAGCAGCCTCCGCCATTATTGTTGGCGTCGGGGGACCTCCGTGAAAACTTCAGAAAATTCAAACAAAAAATTCTGTTTTACTACAAAGCATCAGGAGCCAGCAAGAAAGGTTTAGAAGAAGAACAAAAAGTGTCATTACTTCTCCACGTGATGGGCGAGGAGGCCATTGAACTGTATAATACATTTGAATGTAAAAATGATGTGACAATGGAGGCTGTTCTTACAAAATTTGAAAGTTACTGCACCCCACTAAAAAATGAAACAATGTCACGTCACTTGTTTTTTCAACGTGAGCAGCGCGACTCAGAAACTTTTGATGAGTTTTTAACCACTCTCAAAACATTGAGACAGCCTCATCAGGGACCTAATCATATGAGGAATAACAAATGCAAATCTTAAAGAAAGACTATTGAAAGAAACAGATTTGGACTTGCCCAAATGTATTAATTTATGCAAATCATCGGAAATGGCATCGAGAAATCTCAAAAATTTGAGTGAAAATAGCACCAACAGTACTGTGAGTAGAGTAAATCAGACACAAAAGAAACCAATAGATAAAATGGATCAAGCTAGCCAGGATAGTAAAGTTAATAAATATAAGAAAAAGAAGTGTACAAGATGTGGCTATGAACATGGTTTTAAGTGCCCGGCATTTGGTCAACGGTGTGCAAAATGCAAGAAGTTTGGACATTATGCGAGGATGTGTCAATCTGTTAAAGTGATCAAACAAGAAGACGACTTCGATAATGAAAATGAATATACTTTGGGATCGATTAGCATTAATGAAATAAAAGACAGGTCGCAGTTTGAAAGTTTGGATATAAATAACAGGTTAGTAGATTTTAGAATTGGCACTGGAAGCGACTGTGATGTTTTACCATTAAATATTGTAGAAATACTTAAGTTACAGCATGAAATTGATAGATCAATAAGTAATTTGTATAACTATGATGGTATTATATTAAAAAATACTGGAAAAATTAAATTGAACTGTAAATTGGTAAATGGAAAAAGCGTAATGATCGAATTTCAAGTAATAGACCAAAAAGGTGTGTGTTTGGTGTTAGGAAATAGAACAGTGAAACATTTAGGACTAATAGAAAGAAAATACTTAAATAAAATATGTGAAAAAGATGAATATGAGAAAATAATAGAAAAGTATAATAGTAACATATTTAATGATAATAAGTTAGGATTGTTGAAAAATTATGAATATGATATAAAATTAAAAGAAGGCGGTAAAGGGAATTTATCTCCACCACGTAGTATACCAATAAAACTGCATGAACCTCTTAAGTTAGAACTGGAAAAAATGGAAAATAAAAAAAATAATTTAAAAAAATATCCGAACCTACTGATTTTGTGAGCAATATTGTAATAGTAAGGAAAACTAATGGCAATATAAGGGTTTGTTTAGATCCAAGTAATTTAAATCAGTGCATAAAAAGAGAACATTTCAAATTGCCAACTTTCGAGGAAGTCTCAGCTAAAATGGCTAGTTCTAAAATATTTTCTAAACTAGACGCCTCTACTGCGTTTTACTGCGTAATAATTGCGTAATAATTTCCCAAACGCTGCCCATCCGAGTTGGATTCGTCGGTTGACCTCTTTGTCAAAGTTGGAGCCCCAGTTGGATCGTCTGGCCCAAGTAGACATAGTGACCAACAGTTTCGATAATATCGTTCCCAACATAGACCGGCATGGGTGCAACATGGGCATTTGACATGATGTTCGTCTTACCCATGTTCATTTTAAGACCCATCTGTTGAGAAACAATAATGAGGTCACTGAGCATTGTGCTTAGGTCTTCCAGGGTTTCTGCCATGATGACTATATCATCAGCAAATCAAAGGTGAATGATGCATTCGCCATTGATGTTAATAACATATCCGTTCCAGTTAAGAAGCTTGAATATATCTTTCAGTGGAGATGAGAACAGTTTCGGAGAAATAACGTCCCCCTGTCTCACCCCTTTTTGCAGCTGGATAGAATTCGTGTTCCGATCCTGAAGACGGACAGTCATGGTAGCATTGCTATACAAACACTTCAACACTTCGGTGTACCGGTAGTGAATCTGGCACCGCTGTAACGACTGTAGCACTGCCCAGGTCTCGACTGAATCAAATACTTTCTCGTAGTCCACAAACGCTAGACATAGTGGCCGATTATACTCTTCGGTCTTCTGTATAATCTGCAAGAGCGTAAGGATGTGGTCTACGGTGCTAAAGCCTTTCCGGAATCCAGCTTGTTCGGGAGGCTGAAAGTCGTCGAACCTACGAGCCAGACGGTTTGTAACTACTCTCGAAAACAGCTTATAGACTTTGCTCAGCAGCGAAATGGGCCTTATCACCTTTCTTGAAGAACAACACCACTACGCAAATGTGCCACGCCTCTGGCGTAGTACCCTCGGGGATGACCGAGTTAAACAGCCTGTGAAGGACTTTAAGTACCGGTGTTGCATCCGCTTTCAGTAGTTCTGTCGTAATTCCGTCCTCCCCCGGTGCCTTGTTGCTCTTAAGCTGTTTGAGAGCCATTCTGATCTCGTATAGGCTGACGTCTGGGATATCTTCGGTATAATGTCGGGTCAAATGTGGGACGATTTTGAAGTTTTTTTTTATAGAATAGTGTATGCATTAGGTATGGTACACATATATATATATATATAACTTGGTGAACATCTGATGAAGACCTTCGGAGATACAAAGGAACTCCTCAATGGATAACAGCAAGTCATTTGCGATTGCAATAATCGCATGTTTCATGTATTGTTCACGCCACTCAATATAGGAAAATAAAATAAACTAATAAATAAGTAAAAACCGATTTCTGTGCCGTTGATTTGGTTACATTTAAGAAAATTGGGCACCGACAATTGTTTCCCACCTATGATTAATTTATTCATTTTGAAGTAGGTTTTTACAAAAAAATATAAGTTAATTTGTTACCATTTTGTACAGCCCTTGTGATCGATTTATTTTCTATATAAGTATTAAAATAAATAAATAAATATATTCGGGACAATTCCACACCAACTACCTAGCCCCAAACTAGGATACCCTGTAATATGGGCACTAGATAACGGATAAACATACATAGATACGAATATTATAACAACCATGACTCGGAAACAAACATTTCTGCTCATCACACAAATGATTGCACCTTGCAGGATTCGAACTTGCGACCGTTGACATAAGACAGAAGACTATGTAAATAACTATACAAGCTTGATTTCTATTGTCACAATTGGACCACAAAAGCTCTCAACCGTGAGGAATGGAAGGAGGGAAGGGAGTCCTTTGCCCTGCAGTGGGACGAATATAGCTAAAAATAATAATATAAGTATGACCACAGTAAATATATAGTCCGTATCACCTACATACTTTTATCACTATAAAGAGGAGAGCCAGCTCAGGATTAGTTCGGCGACGTTTATTGGTAAGGGTTAGACGCTGACGGATTGATGGATAGTCGGTTCTAATAAAATGCTTTACGCAAATATGCTTTCGAATAAAATGGATCATAGAGGGAGGTTGAATGCGACGCCAGCTGCAGTGACGTGTAGGCTCTGACTACGGTTTAAAAATAAAAACAGGACAAGAGCGAGTTGAACTCGCGTGGAGAGAGTTCCGTACGATGAATATACTAACTAACAATATTGAGAGATTTATCATGTTATTTTAAGTCCACAGTCCATAGACTTATAGGTTTTCCTGTAGTCTATACCTAAGTTAAGAACACTTTTCTGTATTTTTCAAAATTTTAGGCTTAATTGTTTTGGAAATAAGGGTTATGGACAACTTTCATCTATTTTTTTATAACTTTAACACTATATATTTTGAAATTATAAAAATACAAATTGAGACCCTCACGACCAGCCCTTTTCACCCGACTGCGTGGAGGGTAATGTGTTTATCAGCCTATGTACAGTACGGCCGATAGGTCGTGGCCACTCTGAACTTTGTGCAAATGGCTGCGAAATGATCATTTTTAGGAACCGAATGGCGGAATGAAGTTACGTGCACGGGGATGTGGTCTAAGCTAGAGATGCACCTCATTCCGCTATCCATTTCCTAAAAATGATCATTGCGTAGCCATTTGCACGAAGTTCAGAGTGGCCACGAGTTATCGGCCGTACTGTACGTATGTTTGTCCTTTTGTTTTTTGTGGCGCTCGGATTCGGAGCAAATTGGCTGTGACAGACGGATAGACAGACAGAAACACGAGTGATCAAAGGGTTCCGTATTTTTCATTCGGACGTACGGAACCTTAAAAATAGGTACCTGTTTCACACACTATTTGCACAGTACATATATAGTCCTTACGTATATATGTACTGTGCTATTTGTGACATTCGTATGATTTCATGAGAAACTTGTTTGTTTGGATGTAATTAAAAGACGAGGTATTAACTCAAATGACCTTGGATTTGAAGTTACCGAAATGGTGTTTTGTTCACCATAGAGTAATGAATTCAGAAGTAAGAACAAACCTACAAATGATTAGATATTAGTCTGCGAGGATAACAAAGCAACTTATAGTAATCATCGTTTGCCATTTGCTAGTCTCGTAAAGGCATTATCAGCAAGTTTGTCCCAAGGAAGTTATATGTGCTTACGTACAACTAGAACGATATCTCTCTACAAAAGTGGTTTTACTGAAAACGTAATTTAAAAAGACAATGCGAGGAAAGGAACTTTACGTTGACGTTGGATCAAAAATCTCTTTCTCTCTCGTACAAAGTTTTCGCACAGATTAAAATAAACTTGCGAAATAATTATAGCAAAGACAACTGTACCAAAGAGGTCATCAACTTAATATATTTATATAGTACATCCTCTTTGGTGTCTGATGAGATTTTATATACTACTTATTTTCCCGCCAGCGACTTCGTACGCGCGGACTACTGTCTATCCAGTTACTTACCGCGCGCGCACGCGCATGTATGCGCTCATTACTGCGCAATTTTAGATATCCTATGTTCTTCTAGGATATTAAAAACTAATGCAAAAGTAGGTAACTATAGCACTAATGCTCTTGATGTTTTTGACAGACTTGTTATTTCGTTTCCATGGCAACCACATACCATTCTGTGATAGCAATATTATTTACAGTGAGTAATCAACACTTTTCAGTTTTCCCGTTTAAACTTAAATTTTTCCAGGATAAAAAGTATTCTGTTTCATTCCAGGGTATAAGCTATCTCCATTCTAAATTTCATCGAGATCCGTGCAGACGTTATTGCGTGAAAGCTCCCCAAACAAAGAAACAAACAAACAAACAAACAAACGAACAGACAACGTTTCACTGTTATGTATTGAAATAGATTGTGTAAATTAAATAAGTTCTTGTCCTGTTTGTCGTACGAAATATTTGCTGTCATCTGAGATTGGCACTATACAACAAGGGCTATCTATAGCCAAGTCCTATAGCTCAAATTCCTTTTCTTTTTTAATTTTTAAATCGTTTTCAAGGGCAAATAATCGATACCCCGCTTTTTCTTTGATATGTTCAATCGTTCATTCGTTCCGGTTGTACGTAAGTAGTTACATATAACTTCCTTGGTTTGTCCACTTCACTTATGCTTATTATGATCTGTCCTCTCGAACGCTATTGAAGCAGCTTCATGTTCGTTCCCTACCTATTTAGGTAGTTATTTAAAACCCCCTGTAGGGATTTTTTACTTCACACAATATCTTAGAAAAATGCCTGTGCAAAGATTACCGACACAATATTTGCTGGCAGTGAGTGTGGGTTCCCGATAAAATATTCTATTTATTATGAGCCACCGTGCGGAGGCACATTCAAAACGCGTCACGCGGTGACATCCGACTTCTCGCTTCGAAACGCGATCTTTGCAGGGCTGCCCCTTAACAAATCGCGATGGGGTAAATCCAGTATACCCTCATGTCACTTTTGTGACACCTACCATCAAGTGTCTCTACGACCGCGACATATGGGAAATATTGGTAATTGTTGCTCTGACGATGATTAAAATTCGTACGTACATGTATGACATACTAAAATAAGGTTTGGGTCATGTTCCTTGACTACCTCCAATACAATACACTTTATTGAAGAGTTAAATTTAGCGGTCTTATTGCTAAAGAGCGATCTCTTCTTACAACATTTTTCTATTTTGCAAGTAAATCAGGGAAATCTGTATTCAAAATGAAAAACTTAATAAAATAAACAATTATTATCCTAGCCTAAAATCCCTATATAATCTATACTTATAATAAAACTGTAACTGGTCCAAATCTGTACATTGAAGATATTTAGTAATTTTTTTGTTGGATGCTGTTCTGTATTCCATACTGAAGCCAAAACTGAAGTTTTTTTTTCCATTTTTGACTGTCTGTCTGTCTGTATCTTGGCTAGGCATCACATCACATCAAAAAACAACACTTACCACTCTGAAACTACTAAATGGATTTTGATGCATCTTGGCACAGTCATAGTTTATATCATGGGTAAAAATTGAGGATACTTTTGATCCCGAAAAAATAAAGGGTTTCTGTGGGATAGGGGTCCAAATTCTGTACATTGAAGATATTTTGTATTTGTTTTGCAGGCTGTTTTATATTTAATACTGAAGCCTGTTTTTTTTCATTTTTGTCTTTCTGTCTGTCTGTCTGCATCCTGGCCGCGCATTACGCTGAATCTACTGAATAAGTTCAAATGAAACTTGGCATGTTTTGAGTTCATACTACGAGGTAGGAGTAGGACTTTGGATACTTTTCATACCGGTAAATTAAAGGGTCCCCGCAGGATATGGCTATTTTATTTCGAGTTGGTATTCATGTGTTACGGTTTATAGTTACTTCCGTAGTTCATCTCTAGGATACTCAAGGAATATTCCTCCAAATATCAAATACCTAGGTCCACCGGTTTAGACTGGGCGTTGTCTGTCAGTCAGTCAGGCAGTCAGTAAGTCAGTCAGTAGGTATGTCACGGTATTGTTTTATAGGCATGATTAAAATAATGTAATAAAACACATATTTTTATTATTCTGCCCAAAAGTGAAGGGCATCTATACTTATAATAAAGCAGTAAGCAAAAATACTGAAAAAGGAAGATATTTAAAAAAAAAGATCTAGGGTACTAAAAATAAGCTACTGAAAAATAACATTTAAAAAACTCTTGTTTGTCTGTTAGTGTGTTCACGCATCACGTAAAACCTACTAGACCGATTGCTGTTGGATAGCTTAGGGTTTGACTTAAAATCTGGTGTACCTTAATAGGTACACCAGATCTTAATCCGATGAGTAGAAGCTGAGCAATCGATAAAAACTTTTTGACGGCTGAAGGAATTTTGTTTAACTGTTGGTATATTGGTATTTTAGGTCTTGGAATAGTAATAGAGTTCTTTTAGCCTAGAGAAATGGCCACGCGTGCGAAGCTGCGGGTACAGCTAGTTAATACTAAATCTATTCTAACAAGCCGCTACCAGTGAGCAACGTCCCCAAAATGCTGGTAGTATTGCCACGTTGTATGGCAATGCTTAGTCTTTGGGCAAAGAAAAGGCCAGCATTTTGGTCACGTGTTGCTTCGACCAGACGCCCTGTTAGATCTTTATATATTTGATGAGCTCCTGGTCCCCACGGCCCTCTTGTCTCTACCCCAAAAGGCTCAAATGTATATCCGCTGTCGGGGGTACTACGTTTGCGCCTTTTGAGGCTCTCAGCTGATTCAGTCGCCGCTCCAGCCTTATTTTGAGTTTCTTGAAGATGAGATGGCGCAAGGGTGTCTACACAAGTAGCGTCCCACACCAAAGCCACCCCATCTTCGATGGAATATGAATCATTCCGTCAGGTCTTTTACCATCGTCACCTATGAGGCCGTTAGGTTCTTAAAGCACAGCAGCACAGTAGGCGGTGGAAAAAGCCCGACTTATGATATTATTAAGGCTGGAGTGGCGAGGAATAGTTCCTGCGTTTCTGCAACAGGATACGCCGTGGTGACCAAGCAGGTCAACAGCAGAACCACTCTGGTAGCGATGAGGAGCACAGCACGATGTGCCCAAGCAGAGTGACGCTGCAATGCGAAAAGCTGAAGAATCCATGTTTCTATTATTATTATTACTTTACCTTCGTTTAACATATTGCAGGTATTATTTGTTATTTTTTAAGATTCATCTGAACACGTTAAATAAGTATATTTTTAATGAAATCATGTTGTTGACAGCCCTGTATCATATTTCGCGGCCTCACGCTTCGCCCCTGTCACCATACAGTCAATACACGAGTGTGAATAATTTTTCATCTATTCCCATTATTGCCTTCTATCAGCTCTATATCAGACATTTTAACGGCACTTTTTTAGGCAAAAATAGGTAGTGACTATTGATCGATATGAATTGATAGAAGGGATAGTAGCTAGAGTAACAAAACAAACTGCAGGGTGGATATCTAGGTGAGACGGGTACCTACATATACTAAAAGTACGAGGAAGTCTTACTGAAACGCAATGTGTAGGTGTTTAGGACCAGTTGCACCCGCGGCTTTGCCCGCGTGACCAATTTTCGCTGTAAAACGTAAAAAAAGTAAATCCAGTATAACTTCATTATGAGCTGTCCAGCTGTTAAGTCGTTTAAAGGTAGCATAAAGACTGAAAACAAAAAAAAAAGTCCGTACTTACCATGAAGATAATAAAAAAATAGGTTTTGCGGAATTAAAACAAGCTACTGAACCAGAATATACCTAACATTTTTTAAAACAGTGTATGTCCATATCTGTTTGTACTTTGGACTGTTTGTTTGCGCATCACGTAAAAACTACTGAAACGATTGCGATGTGGTTTTAACTGATGGATAGCTTTGGGTTCGATTTAACAACTGGTGTTCTTGGTATCTCAATCCGATGAGTAGAAGCAGAGTAATCAATAAAAAAACGATTTGCGTCCGAACGAACTATGATGATATTGGTATTTTTGGTTCTGGAATTACAAATAAGATCCTTACATCCCAGAAAAATGACCACGCAGGCAAAGCCGTGGGCACAGCTAGTTTATAACATAAGTGTGATGGATGATGTCTATAATTCACTGCAACATATCTTCAAATCACAGAGATCTCTATTAAAGAGACATTATTAGTATTCCTATATTTACTTCATAGAGCGAGGTTCATTAAAAAGTAACCGGAAAAATCTAGGTGCACAAGACTATTCAGCGTAAAGTAACATTCACTCCGTACTGTGGTCACCGTCTACTATTAAGCCGCCGTGAAGTCAAAAGAGCTTTGACTTCAAAGAGCTGTGGAATAACTGGCACGACCAGGAGAATGCAAAATAAACTGGCAGTATCAAGGGAAGAGTGCAAAATAAATGCAGCAACACCACATTACACAGCCACTGAATCAAAAGACAGACCGGGCGTGAAGTGATGAGAACATGGAAAAATAGTCGAGTTGCCCCTTTGTACGAGTGAGGGACGCCTATTCTGGGCTGGGAACTACTTCGTTAGCCTTTGCATATCTAAGTTAATACTAGGTAGTGACCGGAGACTATCAGATTAGGCACACTATATAGTTACAATATACAGGTAGGTTATACAGACATTATAGCAATCATAATTCTTTTGGTTCCTTTGCTCTGTCTTGAGGACATTTTAGGTGTATGTAAGGCCGGACTTACACTTGTAAGTTGTACACACGTAAGTAACCTTACGTAATTAACTTACGATAAATTTGCAAATGTAAACAATACAAATTTATCGTAAGTTAATTACGTTAAGTTGTATACGTGAGTAAAACCTACAAGTGTAAGTCTGAAAGGAAGGGGGGGGGGGGGCAGAGTTTATGGAGAAAGGGGAACGGGTAGGGAGAATGTGGAAAATGGTGGGTGAAAATGGGTGGAGGAAGTTCGCAGGGAAATAAGGGAAGGGCAGGAAGAAAGAGATGTCAGACAAGATGAGAGAAAAGGATGTCAATTTTACTTTCCACCCACCCTTCCCCCTTTCTCCCACTCTGCCCTTACTCTTCCTTTCAGTTTTGCCCTACTTCGCACCACCTGTCCCACTTCCCGCACCCTTCCACAACCTCCCCACACTATTCGTCCACTCCCACTACTATCACTTTCCCCCACTTTTCCTCACTTCTCCAAACCTTCATCCCCCACATTTCCCCAGTTTTTTTTTAATGTATGGCCACACCGAAAGGAAACGATCGCGCTGCGGTCACGTTGCGGTTTGTTAGCTGAATCGCACCCCTGGTGCCTAATCCTTCCACTTTAATGAGACTTATGGTGTAAAAATAAAGATAATAGAAAAATTACAAGAAAGCCTTGTTCGCCTACTTCTAAATCAAGAATAAGACGCTTCCTTAGTTTCGTTTAGTTTAGTCTGGTGTATTCTCCTGTAGCCGTTGCCGTGTCAATATTGGCCGACACTCGTGGGGGCCGGATGATTTTTACATCAAAGCGAGCGGACAAGTCAAAGAGCTGAATCGCATCACACCTCGGAAACGTAAGCAGAGTTACTCGTGTGAAAGTCCGCGCGTAAAGTTTGCGTTAGGTACGTTTTTGCTTGATCATTATAATGAATTGGATGAACTCAAGAAGGTAGAATTATGTTTTTAGTCAGTACTTAGAGAAATATAAACATTTTATGCAAATGTTTAACCCAGAAGTGAATTAACTGCATCATTCATGATCAGCCGTTCCGACTGCTAACTGCTGGTAACAGTTCTAGAATTGTGAGGTTTTTCGGACATGTCCGGAATGAACTGTGTGACCACAGATACCTAAGGATGACAACCAAAAACTAGAATTCTGATAGTTAATTATTTTCAGATGTACTAGTTTAGAGTGGCTGATACTCAAATGCTGTATTATAAAAAGCCACTGTTTCTTCCTCAAACAAACTTCCTGATCAAAGTTATTAATTACTTCAGGCGAATATAGAATACCTAATTAGCTTTCCCGCCCGCGACTTCGTCCGCGTGGACTACTGTTTATCGCGATAAAAAACATTCTAAGTATGTTCTTCTAGGATGTTAAAAACCAATGCAAAAGTAGGTACCGTGAAATCCTCCAACTTTGCTCACTTTTTACACTGTTTACGCCAGTGTCAGTGTGTTGTTTTGTGCCAGTGTTATACGGGGTATTGAGCCGCATATGACTTTTTTTATAATTTAACCGTTTTAGAGTCCAAATGGCGCCCAATTAATTAGCCTACAAATTAATGAATTTGTTGACCTGTAATAGGCAGCCGGTTGAAATTTTCACAGAACCTGTGTTAGGTATTATGTTTTATGGCGAGGAAGGCGAGAGATGGTAGCCTAACGGTCCAATAGTGCAACTAAGAATCTAATGATACCGGGTTCAGTCCTATCCTAGGCTCTGCATCAATTACTTTTCTAAGTTATGTGCAGTTTTCCATCACTACGTGCTTCGGAGGGCACGTTAAGCTTTCGGTCCCAGCTGTTCTTGATGAATAGCAGTCGTTAAGCTATGGCAGAGGCTCTCGGGCGGCCTGACAAACTGGCACCAAAGACCAGCACTACCACATACGACAAACAAACAACATTATGTATTAGATCCTAATAAATAATAAAAAAAGACTACAAATTTTTAACTATGTAAACTTTTTTTTTTTTAATGTTTTTGATCTATTGTTAGTACATAAATACCTAGGTATATATATATATATATATATACATAACGAAACCAAACCAAACTGGTGTGACAGTACAAACTAAACCAAAACACCAAAAAAAAGGACAATTGCGAGTCGGACTCGCGCAAATGATTCCGTAAAATGATGTCCGCTAGACTCGAGGCCAGTTTGCGATTCAGTTCAGTGAGTCAAATTCAAATTCAAATACATTTATTGCCATAGATGTAGGTAAATTGATATTTGTTACCGTGCTATGAGTCCCGTATAATCTACCTCAACAGAGGTGTGCAATAATTACATGTCTAGCATGCATGTTATAATATATTATAACTAAGTTATTGTAATTCTTACATTTATGTTAGTTACACAATTTACACAAATAAAAGTTATATCTCAATCAATTATTCTCATCACAATGTCAAATAGTTGCAATAATAATGGAAGTTAAGTCATGATAATAGTAATCGTAAAATATGTCAAAGTTTTAATGAACAAAAAAAGTATATAAACTTTAATAATATGTCAGTTTTAAATAATCATAATTTAGTATGTAAATAATCCTTTACACTATAGAAACATTTGTCCAATAACCAGACTTTAAGTTTTTGTTTGAATTTATATATGCACATGGTTTTTAAATCTTTTGGCAATTTATTATAAATTTTGATAGCCATCAAAAAAGCGTTTTTCTTAAATATGTCTAATCGACTATTTGGAAAATAAAGTCTATTACAATTTCTAGTGCTTCTTTGTACCATTTTTGAGTGTTCGTCGAACATGTTGGGGTGTTCTTTTACAAACACGCAGACTTCCCTAATATAAATACAGGGTAATGGGAGAATTTGAAACTGTTTAAAAAGTGGTCGACAACTGTCGGTAGACCAGGCACCACAAATTGCCCGAATGCATTTTTTTTGTACTACGATCGCCCTATTAATGTCAACAGAGTTGCCCCACAAAAGTAGTCCGTATGACAAAATCGAAGACACGTAGCCATGGTACGCACACAAGGCAGCATCTTTGGAAACTGAGAGTCGCAGTTGTCTTATAGCGTAGACAAAGCGATCGAGTCTGTCACTGACATTTTCTACGTGGTACTTCCAATTGCAGTTCTTGTCAATTGTTATGCCTAAAAATTTACATGTGTCCACTTCCATTAACTGTGTATTTTGGTAGTTGATGTTTAGCGCATCTGGTTTAGATTGATAAGTTTGGAACTGGATAACATTACTTTTACTTAGATTGATTTTCAAATTATTTTGATTTAACCACATTGTTATGTCATTTAATGCATTGTTAATATCCACCTTAAGTTGTTCATTACTTCTCGATTTAACGACTACTGTAGTATCATCAGCATATAAAATACACTGATGTTTTGTCACGTTGGGAATATCATTTATATAAGTTAATTTATATAAGTTCAATTCAGTCACTAGCCTTTCACTGGCCTCATGTACGAATACTACCTACTCACTGAACTGACTCGCAAACTGGCCTCGTGTCTGGCGGGCATGAATGATAACATAATGTTGGATGTATGGTGTTTGTTTCATGAAGTTTATTCCGATGTTAATTTAAAGATTGGTGAAAGGTTTATTTTAACCAGATTGTGCAATTCACGCCTGCAAAGATACACAGGCTCTGAATGCATGGCATTTGCAGCGCGTCTAAGCGCGTGTTAGCAGCGCGTGAGGAAAACGTCGTCTGCATAGTCACTAAGCTATGTTTTTCATTAGCCTTCTAGCACATGTGAGTTAGTTCAATACATGGTATAATTAACTGGTGTTTTTTTTAAAGGTATAGAACTTTAAGTTGGCAACTCTTTTTTAACTGGCGGCCATTTTGTCAGCTGTCAAGTTATTTATGTTTAGTTTGGTTTGGCTTTTCAACATGAATAGACTGACGCCTGAACAACGCTTCCAAATTGTGCAAATTTATTTGAAAGTCATGGTTCTGTTCGAAATACGTATCGCGCACTACGTCCATTTTTCGGTCAACATAATCGTCCATCAGAGCAATTAATTCGATTAACTATGAAACGTTTTCGGACCACGTTTACTCTAAATGATAATACGCATCCACAGAGACGTCGTACAGTGCGTACAGTTGAAGTCATTGCTGCTGTAGAGCGTAGCGTAGAGGAAGACCCGAATCAGTCTATCCGCCATCGTGCACAGGAGTTGGACATGTGTCCATCCACTTTATGGAAGATTTTGCGGAAAGATCTTGGTTTGCGTGCTTATAAAATCCAACTCGTGCAAGAATTGTAGCCATTATCTTGCGAATACAGTAAATTTCATGTCAATTTAAAAATCATGTTTGTTTTATTCCATTTCAAAGTTCTATACCTAAAAAAACACCCTTTACTTAGGAAACCACGAGGAAAAAAACAAAACCACGCGAGCGAAGCCGCGGGCAAAAGCTAGTACTTAATGCATATTTTCAACTATGTGGTAGCCCTAGCACTCAAACATCGTTGGGCAATGTGGGCACTGTTGATTCCGTGCCACACTGCCTAAAATTGCCCAAGACCATAACTTGAAAAACAAAAGACATTTGTGAGACTGAAATCAACAAATCTTCCTTATTTCAATAGGTTTTTCCTATGCTGCCAGTCATTATCACGTACCTTAAGTAGTTTTGGCGCTTACGGTGAAGTTTTTTGGTAAATAAATTTGTACCATTTAGTCAACAGGTAATGCTAAAGTAGGTGTGTTACTTTAGCATTACCTGTTGACTAAATGAAAGAGGTTAGAAACTTCTGATGTACCAGTGCTGCCAGTATAAATAACGTAGATTCGTACCATAGAGTAAAAAAGTCAGTAGACATCATATTTATTTTGAAAAATCGATTTGAAGTTATTTTTTGTGCGTGGGTAAAGATTGAAAGGGTGGGTAAAGTTGGAGGATTTCACGGTATAGCACCAATGCTCTTAATGTTTTTTGACATACCGAATTTTTATTTCGTTTCCATGGCAACCGTTTCTTACAGCGAGTAATCAACATTTTTCCAGTTTTTCCTGTATCCCCGTAGAAAATTACAATTTTTCCGGGCTAAAAAGTATCCCATATTTTATTCCAGGGTATAAGCTTCATTCCACATTTCATCAAAATCCGTCCAGCCGTTATCGCGTGAAAGCTCCCCAAATAAGCAAATAAACAAACAAACAAACAAACAAACAAACACACACCGTTTCACTTTTATATATTGGTATGGATATGGCGCGATTATTTAAAATCACTGCATTTTTGCACCGGGTAAAAAACCGAAACGTAATAGTGCTTTGTCGGAACGTCGCCGTCGCCGCGTCAGAGAGCCATACAGATTCTTCACCGTCAAATGGAAAGTGAAGCACCAACTTATGATGATCCGCTCAATGCCACAGAATAAATAACAGTATACGCACAAGACTCACGCACACACTTACACCAAGTTTAGGGCTGCCATTCGTCCCGATTAGAGGTGGTTAATATAATACATAGCTCTTATTATAACGTTAAATTTATAAATAACTATAGTCGTTATAAAATAGAATAAATTAATCCGCTAATGTTATAACCATATTTTGTTTACTTACATCTCAAATCTTTATCATTATTCGACATTTAGTCCGCGATTCCGCGAGTCAGCGCAATAAAAGAAGTACCGCGGTGTCAAGAGGAACTAACGTTTATAATATGTAAATCTAGGGAGTCACGTCGCAGCATATTGCACAATCATACATAACAAGCTAGTACATACAAAAATCCATAGATGGCTCTAGTCCGCCAGCACGCACGCGCCTTCCTGACATTGATTTATTTGATTGGGATAAATGCGAAATGAATTGTAGATGGCGCTAATCTCAATTCATACAATTCCTCAAAGCTAATCGTTAACACACGTTGAGCGCTCATTGGTTGAATTATAACGCAACGAGTTTTAACTGTAGCTTCGCGACGCGATGCGATTCGTGAAATAAACGAACTGTACAAAACGCGAAGTTATGTTATTGGTTTGTTAATTATTTAGTGTTATGTTCTGCTACATTAGCTGTTCTGCTCTATGAAGTTAGTACGTTATACGGTATAGCGACAGCTATTAGCTTTTTGTACGGATCAAGGAACTTACACATTTGTAAAAAAAAAACTTAGTAAAATACTCGCTTTCGGTACGGCCTATGGAAAGTGGGTGAAGTTTGAAGGATGAAAATATTGTGTAGCTTTTATTTTATTTCCTTTTACTTGACTTTATTGTGTAAATCAATGATGTTATATTAAACCATTGGTGTAAATAGACTTTGTTGTTAGGGTAGTTTTATTGTGAGTGAACAAAAAATAACTGCAAGAAATAGTAATGCGATAGTATGGAACTTTATTGAAAAGTCCAAAAAGTCAAAAATTCCAGTTTACTGAAACGTAAAAATGCATACTGCTGCTGTTTTTAAAAATCGGTAGAAACTGCTAGTTTTTATTGAAGTATTAGTCGTTTGTTGAAGCATTAGTCGTTTGTTGAAGTATTAGTCGTTTGTTGAAGTATTAGTCGTTTGTTGAAGTATTATTCGTTTGTTAGTCTCGCCATTCGTTGATTCGTGTCTTGGCGTTCAAGTTCACGTTATAACAATAGCTTTTTAAATAGCTGGCTATATAAGTGTAGCTAAGCGCATATAGCTCGTTAAAAAAAACTAGCTGCTATTCACACCTCTAGACTCCCGATGTATTGGGACTGTCACCGGTACGGTGTTATGACAAACGGAGCCGAGTCGTGGACATTCACAGTCGGTACGACTAGTCCACCAATTTAAAGTCAGTCAGCCGGCTATAGAAAGGGCTATCTATGCTCGGAGTTTATCTGAAAGATCGTATCCGGAATGAGATGATCCGGCAGATAACCAAAGTTATCGACATAGCCCATAGCATTAGCCCTTTTCTAGGATTAGTAAGCTGAAGTGGCAGTGGGCTGGTCATATCTGTCGAAGGACTGATAACCGTTGGGGTAGAAGTATTCTTGAGTAGAAACCGCGACTCGGCAACGTACCTATTACCAGCTAGGTGGAGCGAAGATATAAGCAAAGTGGCTGGCAGCAGTGGAAGAGAAGAACCGTCGATCGGGCTCAGTGCGTGCTTTGGGAGAACAGCAGTGGAATTACACGGGCTGGTGATGATGATAACCGTACGGTAAGATATACTGGTGGATCCGCATATCTTACCTTATGGTTATCATGCATCATACACAAGCCTCTATATCGGGAGGAAATGCAACCCTAAACATGGTGTATAAGTGAGGCTTGTGCGTACGAGCAGGGTATCCCTTTGTTTCGCATAACTTTTTTCATACATATTTATTTT
Source organism: Alsophila aescularia (assembly GCA_946251855.1). NCBI lineage: Eukaryota > Metazoa > Arthropoda > Insecta > Lepidoptera > Geometridae > Alsophila > Alsophila aescularia. Next base: position 39,226,706 of record OX276383.1, read on the forward strand.
GGCATAATAAGTTAGGCATAACTTTTAATGATATAATATTTATTTTTACATAAACAGTGTTTGGCATTCTGTCAAGGTAGGTAGGCATAATTATCTTTTGGGCTATATTATTTTGGACTACTATGGAGTAAAAAAAAAAAACTAGATAGATCTGTGGCAGTAGCTTAAGGTGCGGCGGGTCGTGTAAGCAGCGAACATGTTTGTTTTACATATGTAGGTACTTAAGTAAAATAAATTAGTTTAAAGTGGGAATTTATTTACAAGATAAAACGTACAAAAAACAAAAGTTCATTTTAAAATATAAATAAAAAAAACTTAACTATTTACACATAACTATCTAAAAGTCCTTCGGAGGAAGGGAAAGTGCACAGAATGCTGGCTGCATTGCCACGCTGTATTACAATACTAATTTTTTGGCCTAAATAGGAGCCAGCATTCTGATCACATGTCACTTCCACTAAACGTTTTGCAAAGTCTCTGTAAATTTCGTGGCCACCTGGCCCCCACGGACCCAAAGTTTCAACCCCAAACGGCACAAACATGTAACCCCGGTCAAGGTTCCCATATTTGCGCCGCTTGAGGTTTTCTGCTTTGGTTGCAGCGCCCCAGCCCGAATTGTTGTCTCTGGAAGATGAGACGGCGCCAAGGTACCGACACAAGTTGCATCCCAAACTAAAGGCCGTCCCATCTTCCAAGGAATTAAAGTCATACCATCAGGCCTCTTACCGTCGTCCCGCATCAGGCCGTTTGGTTCTAAGATTGACGGAACGCCGGCACTGACAAAGGCCCGACGGATAAATTCATTCAAACTGGCGTGTCGAGGAAACCTCCCTGCGCTTCTGTAGCAAGATAGTCCGTGATGGCCAAGCCGATCCACCATATCACCGCATAGGCAACGGTGTGGGACTTGGCAAAAAACGCCCAGACGCAGAGAAACGGCTAATCGGAATGTCTGGTTGTCTAGTAAATTGCCAATGTTTTTTGATGGAAGTGCTTGCAACCAAAGGCCTGATTCCCAACGTGAAACAGCGAGGAGGCGAGCACATTCTGCAGAACAAACAGATGTATTAAGAAGATTTTTCCGTTCAATTTCGCAGAGTGGCCCGTCCCAATGCTTCTGAGAAGGAGGCGCTTTGGGCAATGACTGATTTGGACAGGCTATTTTCCAAGCATCCCTAGCCTCAGTCAAAAAACTTATTTCGTAATTTGCAATACAGGGAGATAAAATAGCTCCGATTAATTTTTGTGTACTATAAACTGAGGATAGGAAAGCTGGTAGAGATACGCTAGAAATTTTACGTATGCCAAGACCACCTCACCTTATTGGTAGTGAGGCCTGGCACCAAGAGCGATCATCGAAAGGTACATTGAGGATGGCGGTGAGCGTATCTCTTAAAATGCTGTCAAACTGTTGTATATGTAAGGTATGATTCAAAAGTTGACAACATCTTAAGAAATACATAAATTTTGGGACAAAAAGGCAGTAGCGAATTATAAAATATGTCATATGTGTATTAATTTTATGCAAGCGGTCAGCAATAAATCGAAAATTTTGAATTTTTTCTTCAACGAAATCTGGTAATGATTCATTGAGAATCGGTGCCCCTAAAAGACGAAGTGAATTGTTTTGCAAAATTTTAATATTTGGAGCAATTTTTCTAAAAATATCTATGGTGTCGTTTTTTGAAATGATTGGATTTGAAATGTATAATTCACATTTAGAAAAATTTAGAGTAAGACCTATTGTTTTGAATTGTCTTGTTAAATTTTCGAAATCTTTCGCGACTGTGTTCACATCGCCTCCTAAAGTTCCATCGTCCAGATACCATACGTTAAATTTTGATTGTATGTATAGCGAGGCTGAAAATAGTTATTTCACTCACGGTGAATAATGAAATTTTTATGGTACTAAATAATATGCTTGTGTATCGTTATCTAACTTTAGATATGGTAATCACGATTATGCCTTAACATTTATGCGTAATTATTGTTATGCTTGCACATTATTAGGATAAGTAAAATTATGCCACTCTAAATTGTGACATTATATTTTATGCGTATCGATAGAGAACCTACGAGTGGATCTGCATATCTTGGGTGCTTCACTATCGATATGGCGGTGTGGAATCTGTTTTTTTTAAACATTCTTGGTATGATGTAGAAAGTATAGAACATTCTAAATATTTTAATCGTGTCAAAATGTATGTGTTACGAATGATGTGGGTAAAGTCTGCAAAGATTTGTTACAGTTTCAGTTCAGTTCAGTTTTGTTATTAACCTTATGCTTGTTGTTAGTGACTCGGAATCAATATGTTCTGAGTTCTGACTGAAACATTACAAATTAAATGAATTTAAACAAAATATAGTATAGTGTAAGCATAAAATCCAAACGTTCAATAGGTACCTGCCAATCGAACTTGGCGTGTGGTTTGGTCAATAGCGCAGCTAGGAGCAAATTAGTGTAAACATACATTATTATCAAAAGCCAGCGCACGTTGCATTGTGAACAAATTTAATTTTCTAGTTCTACCGGTAAATGCATGAACGGAGCCTGGAAATACTGCAGGTCTCGAGCAGCGTTGGTTAGGCGCTCTATGACTGCCGGAGAGGTAACGGTCATTCTTGCTAAGGTATAACAAATACGTCTTGTGCTCAGGGTTTATGGTCGGAGAGGTAACGGTCATTCTTGCTAAGGCATAACAAATACGTCTTGTGCTCAGGGTTTATGGTCGGAGAGGTAACGGTCATTCTTGCTAAGGCATAACAAATACGTCTTGTGCTCAGGGTTTATGGTCGGAGAGGTAACGGTCATTCTTGCTAAGGCATAACAAATACGTCTTGTGCTCAGGGTTTATGGTCGGAGAGGTAATGGTAATTCTTGCTAAGGCATAACAAAGACGTCTTGTGCTCAGGGTTTATGGTCGGAGAGGTTATGGTAATTCTTGCTAAGGCATAACAAATACATCTTGTGCTCATGGTTTATGGCCGTTCGGTCTAACGGTCTGATTTGTCTTGTATGTACCTACTTCATTGCTCCCATCATTATACAAGAACAATTTTTCATCTTACTAAATTATGGTTGTAGGTTGGAGGTACTTATAGGCATACGAATAAGTAATCTTAATATATATAACGGTATAGGTAGTTAGGTATATAATGGCTTTTCAAAACAAAGAATTCAAGTAATTTTGGGCTAAATACTCTACAACCTACACTCTTCAATCCACTAGTATAATAAATGCGAGTGTGTGCGTTTGTGTCTAAATCATACTTTACGGGAATAGAAGATGGAGATTTATTCTTTGAAACGCTGGCTTATCGAACAAAAGTTCTACTGCCGAATTCTTTAAGACTTTATGTACCTACTGACTGACATATTATTATTAGTTGTTATAATTGTAATGATGACATTGACTTTTTATTTAAACTTTTCTTTTAAATTGTGTTTGGAAATTAATTGTATTTGTAGTATTTGTCATATTTTAATCCTATGTTCTTCTAGGGTATTAAAAACCAATGCAAAAGCACCAATGCTCTTGATGTTTTTTGACTGACTTGTTAATTCGTTTCCATGGCAACCGTTCCTTACAGCGAGTAATCAACATTTTCCAGTTTTCCCGTGGAAACTTACAAATTGCCGGGATAACAAGTATCCTATGTTTTATTCCAGGGTATAAGCAATCTTCACTCCAAATTTCATCAAAATCCGTCCCGCCATTATCGCGTGAAAGCTCCCCAAATAAACAAACAAACAGACAACGTTTCTCTTTTATATATTGGTATGGATTGTTGTAATTTTTTCATGTATATAATTGAGTGTCGTTGTATACTCTGTATACATCATGTACACGTATGTTACTATTATTATTATACACAGATGAAAAAAAAAAACTTGTAAATCTGGTTTATGAGTACACAACTAGTACCTAAATGTCACTCAAGAATTTGTATTAACACAAGAAGAAAATTAGCTCTTATGCTACAAGTGCTAGCTAACCTACCATTACCATACATACGTAGTTATAGATGATCAGTTATTGTATTGTGAAAGAATTTTGAAATACATTTATTAAAAAGTAATTTTTATTTATTGTATCTTGTGTATTAGAGTTTATTAAAATAAAAAATAAAAACTCGAATTTAAAAGAGCTAAATAGCCGGTTGGTCTCGTGGCTAGTAATCCTACGTAATCAAACAGTCGCGGGTTCGAATCCTGCAAGGTGCAATCATTTGTGTGATGCGCAGAAATGTTTGTTTCCGAGTCATGGATGTTATAATATTCGTGTATATTTATGTTTATCCGTTGCTCATAGTACAGGGTATCCTAGTTTTGGGGCTAGGTAATTGGTGTGGAATTGTCCCAAATATATTTATTTTTATTTATTTATTTATTGTTCCTCCAGGTATTCAATGGCATTTTAGCACAATTAGGTGTTCTGCGCGTTAGTGCAGTATTGGCTGAACTCGGTTAGTGCCCGAAAAGCAACGTAATTGAATAGGATACTGGGACGCGGTTTTAGTGCCGCCGAATGCGGTTATTGTGCAGGTAAAGGTTGGTACATTTTGAGAGTCAAATATTAAAACCAACATGGTCAAGAGCATCAAAATTATATGTCAATAAAGGTAAACCCATGAAACCACGTTGGGCGGCGCGTGGTGGATTGCGAATAATGAATATTGTGATGGCCTGAGTAACCCATCTGTACCTTCTGTACCTACTAGGAATTTCACTTTGATGATGCATTTCATTTCCAATCGATTACCACAAAGGAGGAGCTACTTAAATCGAATGTTTTGTTTTTGTTAGTACGGTTATCACCGGTATTTCTGAACTGATTTGGAAGATTCTTTTTTATTTGAAAGAGTAGACCTTCAGCGTAATTTCATATAAATTGGTTCAGTAGTTTTTTAGTAAATTCATTTGAAGTAGGTATATAGATTTTTTTGATTCCAAGCAATTCCTGCATGTATTTACATAGGTAAGAAAATAATAATTGGAAAAGTAAAAAGATTATCACGAAGCAGGATGCAAACCTGCGAATTTCGGAATAACGCTACATTTGAGCCTTCCTGATAAATACTTAGTTGACCGATCGATCGATGGAAAAACGCAAGTGATGAACAAACAGGAGCGCAGCGTCAATTCCAAGTGTGTAATTCCATAATATCAAGTGCATTCGATTTACACGTAGATAGGTGGGACATAAAATTTCACGTTTCACGACGGGGATTACAGTTCTGGCCGTCGCGCACCAAAGTTACGGCTTTTAATATAAAAATAAAGTTTAACGAGTTGCAGTCTGCTGCAGTAGGTACGAGTTGAGCCCGATTTATTGCCGGTGACGATCGTTTGTTGCCGATACTTTTTGCGGGCTTAATCCCTGCCGCTCTTATATTTTTTGGTATAGGTATTTTGTAACCAAAATGATGTGTGAATTCAGTTCGATAGGGCAATGCCGCCAATATATGTATATAATAATACATACGCACCTATTTAGTGATGAAAATGGTCAACTTTGACTTAGTAAATCAGCATTACAATACGAAGGGTCCAGCATATTTTGTCAGCCTCCGAGGAGTATTTAGTGAATATTGCGAAGCGTGACTGCTGGTTTATGGGACCATGGTCACAGCATATATATATATATATATATATAGTCCCATAAAATATGTACCAATATATAATATGTCCAATATATATATATAGTCCCATAAAATATGTACTGTGCCATGGTCCTCGCATTACCTTATTCTCTAGATACAACGAATCTATATATAATATATGCAAGGGGTCTATGAAAAGAAAATAGATTTTGATTGTTTATTTTAATTTATTAGCTGCACCCTGGAACTTGACCACTTGCGGACAATATGTAGGTATAAAAAGCAACTTATGTGTTTCCGGGACCTAAAAGATGTTTATACCGTCATCATCAGCCTATATCTGTCCACTGCAGGACGTAAGCCTCTCCTAATGCACGCCACTGATCTCGGTCTTCAGCTACCCTCAACTATTCTCTTCCAGACGCTTTTCGCAGGTCGTCACTCCACCTGGCCACAGGACGTCCTACACTACGTTTGTTTAAACGTGGTCTCCACTCAAGAACTCGTTTACCCCAACGGTTATCGGTTCTTCTGGAAATGTGACCAGCCCACTGCCACTTTAGTTTGCTTATCCTAAGAGCTTAATATTCTAAGAGCTATGTCGGTCACCTTAGCTCATAGCTGTTAGAATATTAATACATAATAGGATATTAATATTATTTATACCGAGTTTCATCAAAATCCAACCGTAACGGAGGAGACAAACATAGTACTTACAGTCTTTCGCATTTATAATATTAAATAGATAGGATTATTAAATGTTTAACGTGATAAAGGCCAGTCATCGGAGAAAACTTAGTATGGCGTACGCGGACATAATTAAATATTGAACTTTTAAATGGTTTGCTGACAAATAACAAACAAAAAAACAGTTTTATTATAAAATAAATGTTTAAACGAGAGGTTCGTTCTACAATAATATACCGAAAAAATATTGCCATGCTATTTTAGTTCCAGGTCAAAACCTATCTTTCCTGGCTAATACTCGCGTGTGATCTCTTATGTACACGTCATAGTAAGGTGTTCATAGTAATTTTGCACGCCTGCTTAGAAGATACCAGTGAAGTTGAATGAGTTGCAGGGTTGTTGCAGGTTGAGCCCGTTTATTGCCGGTGACGATCGTTCGTTGTTTGATTGTTTGTTGTGGTTCCTTTGTTGTTGTATGCTTGTTTGTTCCATATATTTGCTCTAAAAAGCCGTTTAGATGATGTTCTCTCTCAGAGAGACGGTCCAAACCTACCTGTGGGTATTTAATAGGCTCATTGATAATAAATCAGGCAAAAAACCCCAGCGTTTTAAACCCCAGCGTTTAATTTGGCAGCTAGAAATAAATTACAGTAGATACCATTATTTTTTCAGCAGTAACGTAGATAAATAAACAGGATACTACATGGAGATAAAGATCGCATTTAAAAAATATCATAAACTAAGTTCCTTGCCGCAATAAGTTCCATCTCAGTATTTCTCCATTAGTGCAAAAATAATAAACGTCAGTACTACTAGTTACTTACCAGACTGTGACGGGGTGCTTACTTGTAATATATATACATAAATGTTTATATGTAGGTATGTCCATATAATACTGTAGACAATAATCTTGTGAAATCTCTGAGCAGATAAGGAAGTGGCTATGTGCTGTTAATTTGTTTGTCAGTTGATAATAATCTGGCAGATAAAATATTCCTCTTTGCTTACAGTTATCCGAGAAGTGATCTTGACTAAACTAATAAACATCTAGGTACGTTACTAATTAGATATACTTAGCAGGTTTTATACAGAAGTGGGTGAAGAATGTTCGTACTACTTAGATACTGAGGAAGGCTTTATCCAGCAGAGGGTGAAGAATGCGGCACTTACTATTTAGACAGCGAGGAAGCTTTTCTTCAACAGTGGGTGAAAAATATTCTTAAAACTTATTTAATTATATTATAAAGATACAGAGGAAAGTTTTATCCAGCAGTAGGTGAAGAATGACGTAAATAGGTACTTCCCAACCAGCAAAAACCGGACTTACAAAAGAATAGTATCTAGACTACTATTCTTTTGCTCTTATACCAATCTTTATTCATCGTATAAGCTTGGATTTGGGCACCAATTATAAGCGTATTTCATTCATAATTAATTGTAAACTGTAATTTTAGTCTCATTGAATGTTGTTTACACTTAAAGTAGTCTTGCCAAAACTAATTTAAGCTGTCTCAGATATTATCGCTTTAACGTAGGTAAGTATCTAGTAAGCGTACATAGGCTTTAAGAGCGTAAGCAAACTTATTTTGATTTTACATAAGATCAAACATCGTAAAACAACTGTCGCGTATAAAAAGTTAAAACCAAGGTATCTAATTCGTACTCGTATTTTAATATCTTGTCGTTATCAAGAAGTGTTTCGTTTTATGCTTTTCGGTATTAGTATTGGAAAATATTATTTACTGTAAAGTAGAACCTATGTTACGCTTTACACCTCATGCGCCTCATCAATTATTAGTATTTCATATTCTCATTTAATTATTTTATTTGTTAATTTGTATTAAGTGTTGCCATTAGTATTGCATTTATCATGCTCACTATCAGACTATTGTAAGATCATTTAGAGGCAACTCCATGATGGAATAAATTATAAATTAGCGAAATATTGGTCAACATAATCTTATTTTTACAATAAAATTGTATTCACAAAATCGATTTAAGATCAAACTTTTTTAAATCAGATTCACCTTTTCGATTGTATGATGATTAAATATCACTCTAATATCGTGATATCCACTGCTGTTGATTTTTTAATAGTTTGTGTAAGATCAAAAAGTACATGCTTACAGTGCTCTAATGCAATGCTGATTTAAGATCAAACTTTCTTAAATCAGACTAATCTTTTCTATTGTAAGCATTATGCTTCAATAATATCGTATAATATCGTGACATCCACTGCTGTTGATATTTTAATTGTTTTGAATTAGATCAAAAAGGACATGCTTATAATGCTCTAATGCAATGCTGATATTAGTCTGAGATTCTTACAATAATATCATATTTAGAAAATCTGTTATACAATCAATCGAGCTAAGAAAATGTGGATATGAGAGCAAATTATCTCAAGTGCAAAGTAGTAAATGCAATTTTAGGAGTAAATGGCTTACAACAGCGCTGCAAAATAATAAGCTTATATGCATAATTGAGACAAGGTATTAAGATCAAGCGTTTTTGTGCCTGTACCGGTTTGTCAGAGACTAATATGGGAGCGATAGCAATGACGAAAACATATATGAGACCACTTTAAGCTTATAACTCTTATAAAGTGAGAAATGTGTGACTGTTTTATTTTCTTGTTTGTTTTGTTTTGCTAGTTGGATTACTATTTAGATACTGAGGAAGCTTTTATTCAGTAGTGAATAGGTATTCAATAGTGAATAGGTATTCAGTAGTGAGTGAAGAATGTATCTAGGTACTTGCTATTAAGGTATCGAGGAAGGTTTTATCAAGCAGTGGATAGTGAAGAATGTGGTACTTATGTAGATACTGAAAGAGCTTGTACCCAAAACAGTGGATTAAGATTGAGGCTATTCCTATTTAGACACTGTTAATTCCTGGCAAAGAATAAATAACGAGGTACCTACTCAATATCTGTATTCTGAGCTTTTATCCAGCAGTGGGTGAATAATCATGACCGAATATCCAAGCTACCCATTTGATAACTTTTTTTATTTGACAGAGTGACGAGACAAGCAGGTCACTCGCCTGAGAGTAAGAGTCACACCTTCCCATGCACAGTTGCAGTATGCTATCAAGAACTTTGGTTGCAAATCTTGCGCGTCACTGCACTGCGCTCGTCAACCTGGTACAATTGGTTTTTAAGTCTCATTGCCCAGTAATTTCGCTTCAAATCTTTAACGAATATCCTAAAACAGTATGTCCATACCAATGTATAAAAGTGAAACTTTGTGTGTTTTATTTGTTTGTTTGGGGATTTTTCACGCGATAACGGCTGGACGGATTTTGATGAAATTTGGAATGGATATAGCTTATACCCTGGAATAAAACATAGAATACTTTTTATCCTAGAAAATAGTAAGTTATCACGGGAAAACTGGAAAAACTGGAAAAATTTTGATTACTCACTGTAAGGAACAGTTTCCATGGAAACGAAATAACAAGTAGGTATGTCAAAAATCATCAAGATCATTGGTGCTATAACTACTTTTGCATTGGTTTTTAATATCCTAGAAAAACAAAGAATGCTTTTTTTCGCGATAAACAATAGTCCGTGCGGACGAAGTCGCGGGCGGGAAAGATAGTATATAATAATTTATGGCTCAGATTAGGTCACCATGATTCATACCACAGGTAAATCTTGCAATGTAAGTACAGGTAAATCTTTTACACCATTATATTGTAAGTCATCGTAAACCTCAGTTCAGTACCCAATGTAATCGTGTCTGTAAATATAGATAACGACTCCTTGTAGCTCTTTGTTCGCGTTGTGACACTATCTTTGAAATATGATTGATAATTAGGTACCAACTGTGCTGGCTCTTTAGTTAAGTTTATGTACTAGATTTTGTGTGTACAGTGGTCTGATAAAAGTAGAAAAAGTATTTAACTTTTACTGCATTAAAGTAAAACAGCTCTTTTCAGCGCCCTTCGTACAAACTCCATCTGGGTTTTAAATGCGACAGTTTTAACAGGTCGATTTAACTATTGCTTTATACTTCAAAATTCATATTTATAGTATTTATTGTAAGTAGGTATTGTAACATTTGTAACATAGCACTTTTACAAGTAAAAAATTCGTCTCATAAAAAAGAGCAAAAAATCCCATAAAATACCTACCTATTATATATATAAAGACCAAGTCAATCGTTAAACTAGGTAACTAACTACCATTTGAGTTTAATACTATTTGAGTTTGAAAGGTAGTTTATATTTTCATGTGGGGACTCAGTGTCGACGTAGGTACAGGAAAAAAAAACACTTCTGACTCTATTGCCGTTTAAGAAGACAGCACCAGGAAACGGCGCGAATTCCTTTCATTGTGTTTTTATATGTCGCATTACAGAAATTATTATCATACACGTTAACCACAACATTATTTAGGTATGTACATATTGCCAAATTTAACAGTGCCAATCAGATGAGCAACAGTAAACATCAAAACTTGCACAGTTACAAATATTAATAATACAATGATTGCTTCTTCGGTTTCAACTGAGGTGACAAAATAAACTGTCAAAAACTCTCACCAGGGGCCAGCACTATCTCATACGACAAACAAACAACCCACGGTGATGATGATAGTGAAAAGTATCATATGTGTTATTCCAGGATGAATAAAGATGTTTGATGAAGTTTGGTATCTACATACCAAACTTCATCAAAATTCGTTGATCCGTTTCAGCGTGAAGACCAGACATACATACAAACTCACAAACTTTCGCAATTATAATGGATTATAGGATTGTAAGAAACTAGGCTGGACTAGTCCCCATTAGTAGTACCCGTTCATGAGTACCGATGAATTGTATACTTACCAGCTATCACCCCAAAACCATTATAGAGGAAAGGGACCCGATACACAGTGCCGCTGCAATCAAAGACATTTCACAATTCCTTATGCCTGAGATAGCAAAAGCTTATTAATTTATTTTAGTAGGGTTTATACCGATATTAATCTACTTACATTACAGCAAGATCTCTTAAATACTAAATTTCGTTTATGTATGTATGTAATATTGTCCAAATTGCTTAATATTCATATAATGTTAGTCTTTAAGTATAAGTATCTGAACAAATATACCAAATTTATGTATGTACTTATAAGTTTGTATGTTTGTATGTACGCATTTGTCGGAAAATATAAGTCCGATTGCAATAATTATTTTTGTTATAGTTTCAGTATCTATTTACTTAGGGAATAGTTCATGTTTCATCAAAATCTGTTCAGTGTATAACTTAGCGAACGGAATAAGTACCTACTTCATTTTCTTAGGCCTACTTTAACGAAATAAGAAATTACAAATAAAAATAAAATAAAAAAACTGACTTGAAGTCGGTAAAAAAAAAACTTGTATTAATTTTTATTGCATCTTGGCTTCAGTTTGTTTTCTGTGTTCAGCTACGTCGCTCCTTATTTGCGACGACTACACAATGGTTTTGAACAGTAACATTCTCATTATAATAAAACAATGCCAAATCAAACTTCTGCAAAAACCTAAGGACTTCTTACTTTACAGAACATTATTGTATCAATTGAAATCTCAATGAGTAATTTTTAAACAATAATCAAGATTCATCCAACAAAGAACTTTACGCAACAACCAATTTTACGTTACCACTTTGGAAATTGGAACTTATTTCTAGAAGTGTAGAGTCGAAATTCGCCTGAGCGTTGTGCTAGAGTTCCGCAGAACAAGATGGTGGTAACGACGGAACCCAATCGAGTGGCTTTCAGGAGTTTCGCGATATTGTCGAGATGCTATTGTTTCGACACTTTCGACCCCTTTGTATTGTAATCAGCCTCATAATAGTTTGGCATGTGGAAATAGGCACCATTACACTTATAATAAAAAAAAAAGTTTTATTATTGACGGGAACATTAATTAAATGAAGATAGGTATAGTTCTTACACTGACAAATTAATTGCACGACTACAATAAATGTACTTAATAAAATATTTTCAAGGAAATAATACCAATGCCCACAATGAATGTGTAATTATTGTGTAATGAACTAATGAAGAAATGTTTATCTTTGTTTATTTTACTAGGACGTAACAAACTTTAAAAAAGTAAGCAAAAGGGACGTAAGGCAAAAAAGTAGAAAATAAATAATAGTTTAAAAAAACTAAAAAACACGCTTTATATAGAAAACCAAACTAAAAAATAGAAAAAAATAGTTTGGTTTTCTATATAAATCGTGTTTTTTAGTTTTTTTTTTTCGAATTTTTGCATTGTCATCGGTCTTTGACAGGTGTGCAAAATTTGAATGAAATCTGACCGTTTAAAGTGGGTCAAAATAGCGTTTAAAGGAGTCGGTTACAAACATACAAACATACAAGTGAAGCTAATATAAAGCGTATAAAAATGGGCCCCCCTCATAAAAAAATATACATATTTTTACTCGAACATATTTTCTTACTTACTTATGTACTTCTCTCCTATTTTTTAAGAAACCATACATATCTTTCGAATATCCAAGCCTTCTTACCTTCCAATATCTACTCTGCGTAGCTACATTTGTAGCCTACAAACTACTATAACAACAAAACGATCAGGCATTGAATAGTAACCACGTGTTTCCGCGGACATCCGTCGATATTGATTGCCGGTGACATTCTTATCAATCCACCCCCGGCCCGGCCCGCACCCGGCCCGCACCCGGCCGGCGCCGGCGAGCGCGCGGCCACATCGCAGGACATCCAAAAGAAACAGAAACGTTTCTTCGCGCGCTCGCAACGAACGCAACGAAAAATGAGGCGGAGACTCCGCGACTATGTCGTTACCCAATCGAATTAAACTTGCAGCTGCGGACGGCCAATGAGACACGGGCGCCGGGGCGGGCGCGCGCACGCGGCCGCGCCCTCGTTTCGCTCCGGCTTTTTATTTATTGTTGCGCGGAACAGCGCGCACGTCGGGTGTGTGATGCGTGTGTAGACAATTATTTCGAGAATGGAGTCCGCCGTGGACTCAGCGTCGACAGCGAGCGAGGTCAGCGGCTCCTCTGGGGGCTCACCGAGAGTGAAGGTGGCGTCACCGGCGCGCGGCATGAGCCCGCCGCAGCTGCTGGCGCCAAGGATGCCGCTGCCGCCGCCTGGCCTCGGCCTGCTGGGTTCGTTGCAGATGATGCACCACTCTCCGTTAGAGCTGATGGCGGCGGCGCATCACCACGGCCCGCCTCGCTACGGCAGCCCTCCTCCGATATCCACGTCGGACCCCTCGGCAAACGAGTGCAAGCTGGTCGACTACCGAGGACAGAAAGTCGCCGCGTTCATCATTCAAGGCGATACAATGTTGTGTCTTCCGCAAGCCTTTGAACTTTTCCTGAAACACCTGGTCGGGGGACTGCACACAGTGTACACAAAACTAAAAAGACTGGACATAGTGCCGCTGGTGTGCAATGTGGAACAGGTTCGAATCCTGCGCGGGCTCGGCGCCATCCAACCGGGGGTCAACCGCTGCAAGCTGCTCTCGTGCAAAGACTTCGACGTCCTCTACAGGGACTGCACCACAGCAAGGTACGTGTTGCCAACAAATTAAACTATTTTATGTTCTTGATTATGATTGATGGTTGTAAACATCAGTAGATCAACTATCGCAGTTTTTGGTTCTCCGTAAAATTATTTTTTAGTTTATTTAACTAAGATTTATTTGCTTTGTAGCGCTTTCTGTTTATTTTGCACTGGATTTGTAGTTTTATCAATTGAATTAATGAAAAAGCTCAATACGAAGATTAAATCATTTAGGCAATATTTTTTTCTTATAAAAATATAGCAAGGCTTTCATCAAACATGCTTAATCCTAAAGGCGTATTTAGATGATATATTATGTTCTAAGTATTATACAAATTATGTAAATTGATGGTGACGTCACCTTTAGTACATATTTTAATCAATAGAAAAAACAAAAGATTATTGTATTAAAATGAAGTGAATTATAAACCATTTGTAGTTGCAATAAGCTAAAAGCTCGTCAATCCTGAACGCGAGTTATTGCACCGCAGAGAGAGCCGCAGGGTTTATTAATTTTTCATATTTTAATACGCACCAAATATTTCCACCGGGTTAAATAATAAAGTGAGCCGGGCGACGGAAGGGTTAAATCTCTGTTAATTAGCGGCCTGGTGTAAATATTTAAATAGTAATTTTTACAAACGCTAAAGTTAGATTAAAAAATGTTGTTGTTGTGGCGCGCGGCGCTGGCTCGGTAGGCCTATATCGGTGTTTCCCCTGTTTCCACGAATGCGATTTTAAAAATGTAATGTCCACGGAAAGTGTGCATCTGGGAGGTGTAAAGTTAATTTTTTGCTCGTATTGACGCTTTGTGTATAAAATTAAATATTTGTTTATTTGTGAGCGGAAACCTTTGGGCCTGGCGGCCACCCGTTGCCATGATGTTATATGATTCATATTTTGTTTGACTTTATGAAACCACAAGTAGGTATCTACGTTCTTATTTTTCGCATTCACTTATCCATTTTATTGTTTTTAGTAATCCGTTCTGTTCGTTTACACTGCGTAAGGTACCTATTACTACTAAGTATATATCAATTAAAATTAAAAAAGGGAATTAAGTAGGCATAGGTAAGTATCTAATTGAGGTGTATTTTTTACAGCTGTATAAATAATAATAATAAATAATATTGTCGGTAACTCAATAATAGTGCATTATAACTTTTTTTATATCATTACTGGCGTTTTGTGAAATCGTATCTCAAGTTGAGTTAGCAAAGCCAGGCAGATAAAAATATTGGTTACAAAAAATGGATGTTGCGCGCCGCCGGCGGCGGCGGCCGACAAATCAAACTAACGCATATTGACACATTTCCACTATTACGATTCCACTAATGCCGTCCACAAAGAAATCTTGTTTCTTGTGGTAATATTTAAAATAAATAACATGTTTGGACCTTGTATTTTTTGTAGGGCTTCGATTAGCGTACTTTTATTTGTATGTGCTGGTTTGGGTAGGTATCTTATTTTGAGATAGAAAATTTAAATCGCATTGTATATTTATCTAATTAATCAATAACATAGATTTTAATACGTAGTCTTATTTTTATAAAGAAAATTAATACCTTTTGCTTCATATAGTGCCGTATTTTAACGAAGGTCGGCGATCATTAATGTGACTTGAACCTCGACACGACAAATGTTGTAAAAGGATATTTTAAATTTCGGTTGTGTTTGTTCCAATGATGCGTATTTTTGAACCACGATGTTATTCTTATACCGACAATTCACTTTCCCTGTATCTTGCCCTGGATTATTAAGTGTAGCAGGTCGTACTTTTGGGTTTCTCATTATACTCTTTTTAGTTATTTATTACCATATCTAAAAAAACAAGAATAATAGATCTTTAAAACATAAACATTAAATATTATTAAATCACATTTATGGAATGAAAAAATAAATCAATTATATCTAATGTGTAGTTTAAATTGAATAAAAAAAACACATGTATATATTCCATAGAATGGAGTGCACAAAAAATAATCAATTAATAAACTAAATTCTACTGCCATCTCTACGCTAAGAATGTTGGATGCATTTGGAAATGCATTTTTTTTGTAAAAACGGAATATCCGCATAGATACCAAACTGTAAGGACACTGCTTTTCACGCTGTGTATTTTCAATATAACGGGTGCTTAAATAAAATGAATAAACTAAATTCTACTGCCATCTCTACGCTTCGGATGTTAGATGCATTTGGAAATACGATATTTTTTGTAAAAACAGCATGCCTACATGGATATAAAATGCAGTGTTTATATATACTAAGAGGTTACTCCTTTTCACGCGGATTATTTTCCATATAGCGGGAGCTTAAATAAAATTAATAAACTAAATTCTACTGCCATCTCTACGCTTCCGATGTTAGATGCATTTGGAAATACGATATTTTTGTAAAAGCAGCATGCCTGCATGGATATAAAATGCAGTGTTTATATATACTAAGAGGATACTCCTTTTCACGCGGAATATTTTCCATATAACGGGAGCTTAAATAAAATTAATAAACTAAATTCTACTGCCATCTCTACGCTTCGGATGTTAGATGCATTTGGAAATGCGATATTTTTGTAAAAACGGAATGCCCGCATACAAAACGCAGTGTAAATAATAGGAGGACACTGCTTTTCACGCTTCAATAATTGTTCGTTCAGATAAACGAGGGAGTATCGCGTTACCGAGGAACCGGTAGGGTAGGGACTTGGCTCTAACTCTTTTGTGGGACTTAATGTTAATGCACTTATTTATTGTGTGGAGTGTGCACTATTGTTAATATTTGTAAGTTTAAGATTAATTTTAGAGTACTGCCAACGTAGATTCTGTGACAATAATTATGTTTTTTATGCGTCAAACGGTCGAGAGTAGGCAATGGTCGGCTAACTAGCGATAATACCTTATCTAAGTAAATTGTATCAGCTAATAAAAAAGTAAGATAAAATTTATTTAGATTATAATTTATTAGATAGTTATTGCATTAAGAGATTAAAACAACAATTTCTACCAGTTATACATGAGTACAATCAAATATGCATAGTAGGGTATTTATTTTGCCCATTTAACATCATTATGCCTTGTTCTACTGACACAGATGTAACTAGTTCTAACGAGTAGGTAGGTACTGGTAGGTACTCGTATCACTGTATCTTTCTTTCCGGTTACAGAGATCTGTGTCAGTCTTCGAGCATTCAATAAACTCCGTTTTGAGGGGAAATCAGCTGGACGCTCGAATGTGTCGGCACCAGATTTCCTAATCAATAGAATCAAAGCACTGGGCACCGTCCATTGTCTCTGCTACAAAGAGCGAGGTTCAATTACGGAGGTCATCAACACGACTTTTTATGGAATTTACAACTTTACGACTCATTTTGATGGTCCGCCTTCAAACGGAGTGATATTTTGTAAATAAACAAAGGACTGAAATAACTACCTCATTACCTTTGTGAAGCCGGTATGTGCGATGGTGCGTTAGACAAGTTCGGGAGCATTTTTGTTGCCAGTTCAAAAAATAAGTCATAATTACCTACTTGGTAATGAACAATTATTATAATTTTTTTATTTTGTTCGGTGGAGTTCAGTGGATTCAAAATATGTACATTTATTCATTTGAAAAACATTGCCGTGGTGTGGAATGGCATAACCCAATTAATAATGTGCGACGGTGCACATTAGGTAAAAAGTTTACGACGCTTACTTAAATTAGACGGATAAGTGTAGCGTAGAATAATCATTTGTACCGGGTGTACTATATGCGAAGAGTTAGTGGTCTGTGCGATACTATGAAGCATTTGGTACCACGCCTTTTACATGCACAATTTTAATATTTCTAGTCTAGAGCAATTATTTTGCATTCTGAGTAAAAAATACGATTGATGGTAGTACTATCAATCGTTTTTTTTAACTATAAAAGTACCATACCAAAAGTCTACATTACAAATGGGATATTTACCTTAAAGTTATATCTTTTGTTTTGAGTTTCTGATTATTTTTCTACGAGCAGACAAAACGGCCTACCCTCTTGTGTGCTCGTTTTTTGTTATGACAATGCTACCACTGTTTAC
Source organism: Alsophila aescularia (assembly GCA_946251855.1). Lineage (NCBI taxonomy): Eukaryota > Metazoa > Arthropoda > Insecta > Lepidoptera > Geometridae > Alsophila > Alsophila aescularia. The sequence continues at coordinate 39,244,588 of OX276383.1, forward strand.
AAGATCAGTTCCAACTCGATTCATATCTCAACAAACGAAACTCACAGTATCTACTTGCACATTCTTCTATGCTCTTCAAATTACCTTAATTAGTCATTTCGCTTCCTTTACCAATATTGATGTATAATGACGTTCTGTCGAAATGACCTGTGGGTTTTGCAACTCAACTAACTAGTGTTAGTGAACATGTCCATTTAAAAACTTCTAATACCTACTGAGTACAGGAAAATATGAAATTGCAATAGAGTTAGAAAATATATCAAAAATACGATACCTGCAGTTGCGTTTTCCGACAAGTCATGTTAGTGACGTAGAGGTTTTCTTAAAAAAATATGAGAGAAAATTAACAGAAAAACACCCTTTTTTATATCATCGGCAAGCAGGCGAATAGTATTTGTCAATGTCGTTATTGAATTCTTTCAGACGGCAAAATCTTATTTCGTTGAAGAATACGATACCAAAATTATTGAAAAAACTACATAATATAAGTTTAGCGTTACTAGGTCGGTGCAATAAGCTAAAAATGTTTTTCAAAAAAAACTAGACGTAAAAAAACATATTTCAAAAATAAATATTGTAGGTAGACGCACAGTGGTAGAGGTATTATACCTAGCCATGCCAGTGGAGAGTTCAAAGAGATTTAGATGGTGATATCTTTGGGACAGTTGGCTGTACGATGTTTGTTAACTAAGAAAGTCACTTGTGTTAGCTATCATAGATACAAAATGCATACACACACAAACACACACACACACACCCACACCCACACACACCCACACACCCACACATACACAAACCCACACATACACAAACACACACACACACACACACACACACACACACACACACACACGCACGCACTACACACACACAACACTAACTTGCTGGCAATTATTTAAAATTTGCCAAAGACTAAAAAGATAGACCTACAGATTGCGGCTTGTACGTCAATTTTCTTTGAATTTATATACCAAACATTTCCGAGCATGTTTATGAAGAATATTTTATTACAGAAACATATTTATCTAAGTTACGTGATGCTATGAATACTCAGTAAGTCAGTAAGTAAATGACTAAATCCTGAATGTCCTAAATCTACTGACATATCTAGGACGATAGCAAAGAGCATATTCTGCAGAGTACCAAGGTATCATAATTCGGTGGGTCCTCGAATATATACAATGTGCAATGTGCATTCTATGTGGAATTATAACACGAATGGAGGATAGGAGTCCCGTTGGCTATGTTCCAAGCAGTGATTCTCATTGAAATATTAAACCAAGACACTGCAATGCGGCGTCTGAGACACGCGTGTTGCCAAATTAATTGTTTATTATAAATTGCACACGATAACATATTTGTGTAACTTTATAATTTAGCCGTGTTTCGCTCCCGTCAGGGCTTAATCACTAATTTTGGTACTTCAAATTGTTTCTATCATTGATGTAGATAAACTGTTTATTGATTTTTAAATTTAGAGAGATTTGTATTAAAGACAGCTATGTGCCCGCGGTTTCGCACACGTGGTCATTTCTCCAGAATAAAAGTATTCTATGTGCTATCCCAAGACCTAAAATATCAATGCACCAACCAACCAACATTTGAACAAAATTTCTTCAGAAGCCCATAAGATTTTTATTGATTGCTCGGCTTCTACTCATCTGATTGAGATACCAATTACACGAGTTTTTAAGTTAAGCCCTTAGCTATCCAAAAGTGAACGCATCGCAATCGGTACGTTAGTTTTAACGTGATGCGCGAACAAACAAACATACAGACAGACAGACCTGCCCCCTTAGTCTCGAACACCATTCCAATTCAATCACGATCCCAAAAGTGCGATTCAGCTAGAAAACCTAACCTGAACTGCAACGTGATCTGCAACCTTTCGATGTGGAAACATGTCCGCTATCTTGGTTAAAAAAAATACGTCCTTTCCCCCACCCTTCCCCTTTTCTTCCTATCCTTCCCTTATTTCATCCTATCCTTCCCTTATTTCTTCCCTACCTTTCTCCACTTCCCCTCACTTTTTCACCACTTCCCCTCACTTTTTAACCACTTCCCCTATCCTTTTCAATTTCACTCCTTTCTCCCACTCTGCCCCCACTCTTCCCTTCAGTCTTCCCCCACTTCGACCACCTGCCCCACTTCCCCTACCCTCGCCTCACTTTCCCCCACCTTCTCTCACTTCCCCAAACCTTCCCCCACATTCCCCCACGTTGCAGTTTAGTTAGGTTTTCTAGCTGAAACGCACTAATAGTTATAAATTTGCGCTGACAAACTTAATTTTTATTTAACTCGACGTTTCGATCAAGTTGCATTGATCGTGATCACGAGAAGACTGAACTAGCGGGTGTCAGCGACGAGAAGAGTGAGCGTTGTCTCCACCTACCCGCATTTGGTTTTGTAAAAATCCAGAATTGTCACGACACACAACACTAACGACATCTGCAAAACGAAAAATGCACGCATATGTGAAACGCACTGTTTGGATCGTGATTGAATTGGAATGGTGTTCGAGAGTAAGCCAAAAGATTTTTAAAAAAAAAAACTTTGTCAATAGCAGATTTTAAGTAACCTAGACATTTATTTTATTATCTTCTTTGTACACACTTTTTCGTACTTATTGTTTTATTATAAGTATTGTGTATTGTGACTTTAAAATTAATATAACTTTGGATCTCGCAGGAACCTTTTATTTTTTCGAGATAAAAGGTATCCTCAATTTTAACCCATCATATATTATGAACTAAATCAAGTTACTCTACTGTGTCAAGTTGCATCAAAATCCGTCCAGTGGTTTCAGCATGATTCTTCAACCTTTAATTTTTCGGGATGAAAAGTATCCAATGTCCCACTTCTTCCCCACTGCTCAACTAAATTGCTCAACTGCATCAAGTTGAGCAGTAGGTAATACCAACGGCTGAACTGGTACTAGTGGGTAATACCCGATGTCTGATCTACCCGTTAGGTATCCGTCGTCAGATCGCTTTGTTGGATTGATCTGACCACTGAAAAAGGTATCCGTGATTAGATCTATATCTCAAGCACAGTCTACTCTACAATCACTACCAAGCTTAACATAATTAACATAATATCCTTAATTTTAACCCATTATATAAACTATGACTGTGCCAAGTTGCATCAAAATCCGTCCAGTAATTTCAGTGTGGTACGTATTCTTTTAATTTACTTCAAACCCCTATCCTACGGGAAACCTTTAATTTTTCGGGAATAAAAGTATTCTATGTCCTACCTCGTAGTATGAAATCAAATCATACCAAGTTTCATTTGAATTCATTCAGGAGTTTTAGCGTGATGCATGGCCATGATACAGACAGACAGACAGACAGACAAAAATGAAAAAAATACAGTTTTGGCTAAAATATCTTCAATGTACAGAATTGGACCTGTTACAGTTTTATTATAAGTACTAGCTGATGCCCGCGGCTTCACACGTGTGGTCATTTCTGTAGGTTAAAAGTACTCCTTGTGCTATTCCAGGACCTAAAGTACCAATATACCAACATTTGATCAAAATTCCTTCAGCCGTCTAAAATATTTTTATTGATTGCTCGGCTTCTACTCATTGGATTGTGATATAAAGTAACCCAGTTTTTAAGTCAAAACAGAAACTATCCAACAGTGAAAACTGCATCGCAGTCGGTCCAGTAGTTTTTACGTGATGCGCGAACAAACATACATACAGACAAACAGTCAGACACGATTTTTAAAAATGTTATATTCTTGTTCAGTAGCTTATTTTATGTACCCTAGGCAATTTCTTTTTTAATTATCTTCTTTGTACAGTCTTTTTCGTTCCTATTGCTTTATTATAAGTATAGATAGATAGATAAGTATGTAGATACCTACATATTATATTTATCTCAATTAAAGTAGGATTTTATGTTTTTTGTATTCTTATCGAATCTCTACCTGAATAGGTAGAGCTACAGTACATAGTATAGTCGAAGGTCTATTTATATGTAGAGTACTGTGGTAAAGGTGCGGTCTAATTAATACAACTAAATGCCACTGCTGAAGAAGTATCCTTATGCAATGTGGGCATTCGTCTTTAAATTTTAATGATAAAATACGAGCCTACAACTATGTGAATATGCCTCAAAATGCCCGTGGTGTTGAAACAGCATTGTATCAACTGCACAACAATATAGAGCAGAAATCCAAAGACCAAACCCCATTCAGAACTTCTCACCATTCATTGATCATTCCACAGACAAATAAACTCAAGTGGCTCAAGGAAACACAATTTCCTCGAAGGCAGTAAAGCGACAAACGGTTCCACAATGGGAATATCATGGAGGCAATTTATTACGATTGATCAACAAGTAGCTGGGGCTCCCAGATGGCACGGAAAGAATGGAAACCGAGTCCCGTCTACAACCCAAAACACGAACAGTGGAGAACCCTCCGAGTTCAACCGAACTCACACCGACATTCGAAATACTCGCGAACAATTCGAAAAACGAACGCACACAAGTGACACGAGGGAATCCCTCCCGGCTAGACGGAATTATCTCGACCTCTCTATTTCCGTTTCGTGTACTATTTAAATTGCATCTCTCTCCCGCTTTACGTTTGTGTATGTAACTGTCTCTTTCGCATTCGATTCATTCATGACTGTGCATTTGAATGAATTCCGGGTCTTGGGGAAATTCGGCATTCGAGGATTGGAGTTGGTGACAATTGCACGCGCGTTTTTTGTTCAGTTTGAGGGTAGATCGTCAAGATATTCTTGAAGTATTTGGTTGAAGTAGTATCGTAATAAATGAGTGAACAATGTTCCGTGCTAGAGAAGTTATTGGACGATGAAAACTATCGCATGGCGTGTATTGTGGGGCTCCGGTAGCCGTTGTAACGTTTTATAATTGCAGCTCACCATGTGTTGAGCTCTCATCATGTTTAATTATAGTAAAAAGGAGTCATTGCTGTTTATCATGAGATGAACTGTTACGAATGCATAAACTTGGAGTACAAGATGGATTGAATAATGTTCTAGCTTGTATTATGGTAATTCTATGGTTCTAGATTCAATGTCTGTGCGGATTTCAAAGTAGCAATCGTTCGTTATTTTTGCTAAGATTTTGACTAGATCATAAGTATAACGAAGAAAAGACGATTAAAATTACAAATCCTGTTGTTACTGTTATAGTGGATAGTAAATACTGTTATTAATCTACAAAAGATTAGTAACGAGACAATGGGAGGAGGAAATGTAGGAAAACCTAGTTTTTACACCTTTTCCCTGCGACTCGCTTCACTCGTCATTGTGTGAATGAAACGCGGTTACTAATTGCAACTAAAATTATATGTTTCACAATTAATACCAGCAGTTCTCATACATGTGATCATTTGAGGTCATTTCCAATGGTGGAAGTAATGCAGTTGAACCAGTAAATGACTTGTGAGGCGTCGGTGAGAAACTGGAACAGAATTCAACTCCACGAAAAAAATATATAAAAGCGAAGCCCACCCAAAGATAAAGGTGCTTTCAATGATGATTTAAAATATATGTAATGTATTGAAATATCAAGAAAAACAAGTGAAGTTGAAAAATAAAGTTTTATGGTAAAAAGTTAATAATGTGTAAGCAGGTGCTATCAGGCTACAATCTACCGATCTTATGGAGTGACTGCAATAAGCTATAACTTGCAAAATAATACTTTAAAGCCTACACTTAAAGTTAGTGTCTTGCAAAAATCTAACTATTTTGCGAATTTATGACAATTTAGTTTTTTAACAAAAGTCCACGTTGTGTGTAAGCGTCATTAGTAATTACACACTTGAGTTTCAGTTTCTTTCTTCGTTTCTATAATTTAATTCTCTTAGTTATTTATGCCAATAGCATGAGCAAACATCGGTTGAAAATGAAAATAACATACCAATAAAGTATTTAACCAGACCTTTGTCAGATATTAAACCGCCAACCGTTTCGGTTTGAAGGGCAATGTTTCCAGCGAAATTACTGGGCAATGAGACTTAAAAACATATGTCTCAGGGTGACGAGCGCAGTGCAGTGACGTGCAAGATTTTGCAACCAAACTTCTGGACGGCACTGCATCTGTTATGGACAGTCATGACGCTTACCATCAGGCTAGCGAAAAACACTCAACCGAGCTCAGAAATGTGACAAAAACTACATTCGCACAGTTTGTTTACTATAAAGTGATACCATTCAACAAAGTTAGGTTTTGTTAAATTTTCTCATTCTACAATTAAGATCAATTAATCAATTGATCAATTGATCATTTAAGTTCTAGGTCGATGTTTCATCTATACTTATAATAAAGCAAAAAGAAAGAAAAAGTCTGCAAAAAGAAGATAATTAAAAAAAAATGGTACTTAAAATAAGCTACTGAACGGGAATAAATATTTTTTTTATTGTGTTTGTCTTTTTGTTTGTATGCTTGTTCGCACATGACGTAAAAACTACTGAACTGGTTGCAATGCGGTTGGTTCACTGTTGGATAGCTTAGAAATTGACTTAAAACTGGGGTACTTGTTATCATTCTTATTTTGATGATGAGATGCCGAGCAATCGATAAAAACTATTTCACAGCTGAACAAATTTTGAAGAAATGTAGTACGAGTATATTGTACTTTACACTTTTGGTCCTGGAATAACATTTATGGGCTACTTTTAAATGAAATGACTACGCGGGCAAAGCCGCGGGCACAGCTAGTAGTGAATAAACGGGTGAATATATATATCCACACCGTCTTAGGCCTGATTAAATGTACATATCTTGTATTTTGTGTGTAGATCTTCGTGTACAGTCACGGATTGAAATATTGAATGAAATGTTTGAAACTGAGCAGTCAGGGTTTTGAAAATATAAGCGTAGTAGCTATAGCTACTTTAATAGTACTGACAACATCTCATAACTAAATAATTGTATGTCTGATATAGTTATCCGTTGTTACCATGAAGTTACACTTGGAATAATAAAAAAAAAAACTTAAAATTTTCTAAATAAAAAAGAACAGTTACGGTTATGTAGTTGGTTGTTGTGGTTGGTTGGTTGGTTGGTTGTTTGGTTGGTTGGTTGGTTGTTGGTTGGTTGGTTGGTTGGTTGGTTGGTTGGTTGGTTGGTTGGTTGGTTGGTTGGTTGGTTGGTTGGTTGGTTGGTTGGTTCGTTGGTTGGTTGGTTGGTTACTTTCGGTACCTACTGAGTAAAACCATAAACCATACTAACATTCATGCTTGCTATACCCCCCCTATATCTAGCTATCCCTATAGCTAAGAACCATCTCGATCACATCAGCTTTCAAACAGAAAAACTGCATCTAAATTGACACACGGATACATAAACAAACACATACAATTTTCGTCGGGGGTTAAAAAGGTTTAAAATCCAACTTTCTTCAAACCTCACAGAAATGAGCACTAACTCGCCAAAGAAATCGAAAGCTTTACAGCGCCACAAAACCAGATAAAGGCTACTAACGCCATTCCGGAACCCTCGTTAAGCCCTGATATACGATTCATAATAAAACATTCGCAACAATTTAAAAGGGAATCGATAAAAACTTAGTAGTTGAGTATCAAACGTGCGTTCCAAGTGGCCGTTTTAAGATAGTAAATTGCGTTTTATTACCTTTATTATATGTTTGTTTTATTTATAATCAAATCTTGCATCTCATACAATGTTGTTGGTATTTAGACAATTATTTCATGTAGAGACGATTAATAGTCAGCATTTATAAAGATGGTTATAACCACGGAGCATAACATCTACTAATTATAATAACCTTTTTAAGTTAAGTACATACATTTCTTAGGAAAACTACAGTCAGGGATAGTCATATTATGATATCAATACCAATATATAAAAGTGAAATGTTGTCTGTTTGTTTGTTTGTTTGGGGAGCTTTCACGAGTTAACGGTTGGACGGATTTTGATGAAATTTGGAATGGATATAGTTTACACCCTGGAATAAAACAAAGGATACTTTTTATCCCGGAAAATTGTAAGTTTCCACGGGAAAACTGGAAAAATGTTGATTACACGCTGTAAGAAACGGTTGCCATGGAAACGAAATAACAAGTATATCTAAAAATATAAAGATCATTGGTGCTTTTACTCTTGCATCGGTTTTTTATCCTAGAAGAACACAGGATGTTTTTTTCGCGATAAACAGTAAGTAGTCCGCGCGGACGAAGTCGCGGGCGGGAAAGCTAGTTTTTAATGATACTAACTTTACACAAGCAATATTTGGAAGTTTAAACAAGTAGCAAATGTAGATTAAAAAAATAATCTAAGAACACTATTTTTTTCTTCTTTTTTCATCGAGTCGTGAGCTATCCTGAAAGTTTCAGCCAGATAGCTAATCGGGAAGTGCTCGAAATGTGTGTTACAAGATCCATCCGGAAAGACAGATAAACAAGAAAAACGTGCTGAATGACATTTGGTATACAATACCAAATGTCATTCAGCCATCAAATAGTTTTTAACCTCTGCTTTTACTCATCAGATTCAGATACCAAGTTACACCAGTTTTTAAGTTGTACCTTACCTAAGCTATGAGTAATCCATCAGTGAAAACCGCATAGAAATCGGTAATTTTTACGTGATACGCGAACAAACAAACCTGTTTGTTTAAAAAAAAGACTTGTTCAGTAACTTATTTTAAGTCAGTTTACATTTTTTTAATTGTCTTCATTTTGCAGAGTTTTTGATACATACCCACTGCTTTATTAAAAGTATATATAGAAGAAAGATTGATCGTAGGTAGGTACAGTGTGACTTGCGCAGTGCACCTTTGGTCTGGCAAAGTTTTGCACCCTCCTGAAACTTTTTGTAATTATTCCTACTTGCTGCACCCCGCAGCTTTGCTCGCGTGCTCATTTTTCTGGTATAAAAGTATCATATGTGTTTGTCCCGACAACATTTTGTCAGAATTCGTTCTGTCGGAAAATAGTAGGTATTTGTCGAATGTTTGGCTTTTACTCGTCCCACTGAGATGCATCAGAGGTACATCAGATTTTAGTCAAATCCTACCTTTGTTGTCCGGTAGTGGAAACCGAATTTGAATCGGTCCAGTAGTTTTTACGTGAAGCGAACGACGGAAACAGACACTATTTAAAATACACTTTTTCTACAGCTGATTTTAAGTCCCGTGGATCAATTAATATTCTTTAAATTTAATAATATTATTTTAAAAGTGAGAAGGTAAAGAATTAGTTCCTAGTTCTTATATTAAAAGTTGATCCTACGATTGGTTTTATTCAAGTACTCAGGTAGGTTTGACTTAGCCATTCAGGCAACATAGTTGTTTGTATGGTGTGGTTATAAAATGGCACAAAAGTCAGGTCACCGAAGGCACGCCGTCGCATCTCAATCCGATTAAAGTAATTTACGGCCGCTATAAAATAATTTCATTTCTACGGCGAACACATTTAACGTAATTATCGTCGCCGCACTTAAAATAAACTTTGTTTCCAGTTTTATTATCCCCATTTTAATAGTTGCTACACTATTAATAAAAATAATCAAGCGCGTACGATGTGGGAGAAGCAATCCACGCACAGTGGTATCGATTGCATGCGAGCGCGGGCAAAAATCGATGCCGGTCCAGATGCACAAAAATGGGACAGAGAAATCGATTTGCCCCACATTTTGGCGGTCTAGCGGCCGCCGCGGCGCGAGGGTAACGCTCGCGATAAGGGATAGTGCCCCCCTCGGAGCGGGGGTAGTCCCCCTGTCCCCCTGATAATATTTACCGCCCCCGGCCATACTTACGCCCCTCAGTATTTACGGGTTAGAGAAAAACAAGGGTACTCGAGCTTCGGAAGGTGCAACGTAGATTTTAATCCTTTCTGATGTTTATGATGGATGGCGGATTTTGTGATCGGTGTTGTGCTGATGTTGATGGATTCTTTACGATTCCTTTATGTACTCGCACTCTGAATCGTGATGTCGACTTAATTTTAATGCTTTGCTTATTAATTATGATCTACATTTTTAAAGTAAGTAATGCTCTGTGTACGACTAGCTACCTAATTATTATCAGAAAAATGCAAGCCGTTGTAGATAGTATAAACTTATGGAAACCAAAAAGTATTTTTAATTTTAAAGCCCACACAGGATGTTAAATATTCAGCTCTTCATGGTGAATCAGAAAAATATTGAAGCGATGTCTATCACATAATCGTTTTAAAATAAGTAATAATCATACTGAAAGTAATGCATCTATTTTGAATAGCCGCTAGCGCCATCTGTCAATCAATAATAACATTTCAATAGTCTTAAAAACTTAATTAGACCGCTTTCAACGACAGAGCTACATCAATAACCTTCAAGTGATGAGATGAGAAAATGTTTCAGCAATTATGTTTGGATTAAAAGCAATAGCGGTAAAGCTCATTATGGTGTACGTAATTTGTATGTAACGGCAAAATGTAACATTGTTTTGTAATAAATGTATGTGGTGACGACGGGTAAAGATGTCAGTCAAATATCGACGCGTGCTCAATATAGCCCAATGGGTCGTCGTGTCTGAGTCAGGGCCAAAATACTAATTATTATTTTCAATCCTATAACAGACAGCAGATGATCGGTTTCATAGAAAAAAATACTCGATACCTTTGTAAGGAAACGCAAGCGTTAAGTTACACCTTAATTTATTTATAAATACGTTTTTCGGTTAGTTACACGTTTGCTGGAAGGAAATTAAGTTTGGGGAATTGAAACTAGTCATTGTTCTTTTAATTGCGGTCAATTTATGGCGTTCTAGACGAAATGTGCCGATCATTGTGTGTTGATGTGGTCGTTAGTTATTAGTTCGTGTGCTTTTATATTTTGTCTGTAGCAACGTGTACATTATATAGCCAGTTTAGACAATATTTTTGTTAGTTTCGTAGAAATTTGTATTTAGATATAGTATTAAAATAAATTGTTAGTTTACCTAACAGGAAACACAATCTGTCGATATGAAAAAATACCGACCAAGTGCGAGTCGGACTCGTGTACCGAAGGTTCCGTACAAACTATATTATATTATCGAAGTTTTTTTATCTATCTGTTTCGATGTTTTCCCCTTACTTGTGCTATAGGATCCCCCAAATCCCATTGATTTCCCAAATTTCATGATTCTAGATCAAGGGGAAGTATACCCTATAGGTTTTCATTACCTTGAAAATGTCGAAAATGTCCGTATAAACGGCCGTATCTTTTGATTGCATTGACTATTGATTAGAAGTTTGATTTTTTCACAGCTCCAAGGGATTGCAGATCTGAGTATTTAATATTAATTTTAACTTGATACCTAGACTCTTTCATAAGAAAAAGGGTCTTGAAAGACAGACAGACGGACAACAAAGTAATCCTATCAGGGTTCCTTTTTTTCCTTTTGTGGTACGGAACCCTAAGAAAACCAATGTTGTCAGTAAAACAAAAATACTAAAGCCTCGTTAGTTGTTAACTTTTTGTAAGCATTTAATTTAAAAAAAAACTACATAACATACTAATGTAAAGAATCATAAGTTCGTCAGTAAACTAATATCATCGCCCTTTCCCATGTCTACGGACACAATGCATTTAGAAACGTGTTCCATTCGAAATATCATTTAGATATCAAAGAAAGGGTTGCACAGTGGGCCGACTGCGCGCTGACTCGCACAAAATGCTCTATCTGCATATGCCCTCTGATTGATGTGGCCTGTAATTATTTAGACGCGTTAATAACACCACAGACGACGGCGCACTTTGTTTCTGAAGACTTAAGACGAATGAAATGAGAAATTCTATCGGACCCATAATAGAGCTTATTGCTTTCTGATGTTTTGTTGATTAAACTTACGGAATCGTTATTAACTTCAGATTATTCGTTTTGGAATGCGAATTTTAATTAACTACCTAAGAATTAATGAAATTGAAACAAATCAAGGCCTAATGTTATGGTGTATGTGTAATCTGTGCACAGTAGATTAAGTTAATTATTTCCTGGACACAAAGCCTCGCCCAAACAAAAGTGTGAATATAAAGCCACACCCGTTTCGTTCATATTTTTGTAATAGCACGGTATCGTGGATTTATTTACATAAATGGGCAGTACGTACAAATTGTCTTTATGTTTTCTGTGCGTGCGACCCCAGCTCCGACGAATCAGAATATTAACGTAAATAGTAATGGCGGGAAAAAAAGCTATTATGCAAATGAAACGTTTTGAGGTAAATAGAAACTGACGTAATGCGATGTTCAGAAAGGTAAAATAAATCGTTTTTTGTTAGTTGGTTTATTACATTGTTATTTTCCTACTTATATTACATTTTGAAAGCGACTTAATTTATGTTTTGAGTATTGCGTGCGAGCTAGAAATACGAGTAAAACTGTAAAGCTTAGTTACCAACATCGCACAGAAGAATCGATATAACATTATAGTTAATTAAGTAATAACACCAACAGATGGCGTTACCGGTTTCACACCGACAATAGAATCCGAAGGAAGAATTTGGAAAGTGACGTAGCTATATAAATTCGGAACAATTCACACAAATTACCCAGCCGTAAACTTGGATAACCTTTACTATGGGCACTAGATAACGGATAAATATACATAGATACAGATATTACTTCCATAACTCGGAAAAAAATATTTCTGCTCATCATACAAATGATTGCACCTTACAGGATTTGAACCCGCGACAGTTTGATTTCGTACTTATCGTCACTAGCCACGAGACCAACCGGTCGTCCAAATATATGTTTGTTACTTCTTCATGCTGAAACGTTTGAACGGATTTTGATGAAATTTGGTATATAGATAGTTCATGAGGTCTTAGAATAACATAACACCATTGCTAATAATGGTGGATTAATTGGCAAAGATCATGATCAAACGGATGATGCGGGTTCGAGTGCCGTCCATAATCAAATTTTAATCAGTAGAAAAAATAGTATGTTTTTTCGCTAAGCACTGCTAATAGTAGGTATAACATAAAAGATGATGATTGAAATAAATAAAAAATCTAAATAATTTTCGACATATGGCTCAAAATGAACAAAAAACATTCACAGAGCATTCATAAAACGGATTACAATATGGAATTGGCATATCTATTGAGATCATAGATATGAATACGTTATGATATACATTATATTTAATAACAAACGGCTGTTGAGTGCCGAATGTGCTTACGTCACATTCAAACGGGAACCAAATAATAGAGTTCGCTTCAAACGTTTAGCGAACCCTCCAAAATTGAAATAAAAAAGCGAGATGTAACAGCGATATGATTTTGCACTTTTTATTATTTTTTTCCTTTTGGGAGCATGTTTTTAACACTCTGTGCAGTAGAGTAGCGAATCGATTGGACATAACGGATCTACAAAAATTTTCATAACAAGACATGAGTTCAGAAATTAAAACCCGGGTATGACACTTAGTACTTGAAGACGAATCGATTAATATCTGGCTTGTCAAAATTGGACCAATAGGGGCGACGCCTCTGGTGGAACATCCACATTACTCTCCCCTTGCTTCGCCGTACTCGGGTAAAAACTGTTTACTTTGTATAAACTATAGTCACTTAACCATGAATTTCATGTTTTTTTTTTAATTGATATGTCTAAAATGTATTTTTGTTTTTCGTACATCAGTGCTTAAAAACAACGATGACGAATAAATAAATTCACGAACGTGTATATCATACATAACTAAATCTCTAACAAATTTTTTTGACAATTTTTGCATCTTTATGCACATTAAAGCGAACAATAGGCCCTGCAAGCATTCTCAACCACCACCATCATCATCATCATCAGCCTATATCTGTCCAATGTTAGACATAGGCCTCTCCTAATGCACGCCACTGAGCTCGGTCTTCAGCTTCCCTCATCCACTCCCTTCCGGCCGTCGTCAATCCACCAGGGCACAGGGCGTCCTACACTACGTTCAGGACGTCCTACACTACGTTCAGGACGCCCTGCACTACGTTTCTACGTGTCTAAACGTGGTCTCCACTCGAAAACTCGTCTACCCCTACGGTTACAGGTTCTTCTGGAAATGTGACCAGCCCACTGCCACGGTTACCTTGGTTCTCCGTCGCATATCTTCATTACGAATCTTGTCCTTCAGAGAAACTCCAAGCATAGCTCTCTCCATAGCTCGCTATTATAAATTGGTGGACTAGTTTGACCGTGAGTGTCTACGTTTTGGCTCCGTAGGTCATGACTGGTAGGACGCACTGATTGAAGACTTTTGTCTTCAGGCACTGTGGTATGAACGACGAGAAGACCTGACAAAGCTTGCCGAATTCTGTCCAACCCAGCTGAACTCTTCTGTTGGCTTCCTTCTCAAAGTTGGTCTTACCTATTTGCAATATTTGCCCAAGATAAATATAGTGTTGGACAAATTCATATACAAATCTCAGCACTTCGATGTTTCGCCAGTTCACTTGACACCGCTGCAAAACTCCAGAACCGCCCAGGTTTCAACAGAGTCAAAAGTCTTATAGCCCCCAAAAGCAAGACACAGGGGCTGGTTATAATCTTCAGATTTCTGTATAACCTGCCTCACTGTGTGGGGATTTCGCCGATCTGTTCAGGAGGCTGGAATTCGTCAACTCTTCTTGCGAGACGATTTAAGGTGACCCCCGGAAATAATTTACAGACGTGTAATTGCAACAATAATTTATAAAAATATTAGTGACCATTTTACGAGTATACCATTCTATACCTTCCGCAGTCAACACCGGCGCCCCTGTTTTCGATAGACTAACATAATTACAAGGAAGATTGTTACGAAGTGACTTGTAATATGACCCCTTCAAAAACACTGTTTACAGTTTTACCAATTTTATTCATTAATGGTTTGTGACAGCAATTTGGGTTTTGTAATAATAATATTACTAAGAGCAAAAATAATGAACTATCAAGGCTACTCTGGATAAGCTGAAATATTTAACTGATCTAAAAAAATAAAACTTTTTGTGACATATCTTACTATTATTGAAGTTTTATAGAGCGTCGTCCATGCTCTTCCACTGTCTAAATCTCACTCATTTGCCAGTATATTTTTTTCATATTTTGGCTGATATATGCTTACTTACCTACAAAAGGCTATATGAAATTTTAACACGCTTTTTTATGCTTCCTGTGTATGTATGTTTGTATGTATGTAACGGAATCTTAGAACTCGATTTTTACCCACTTTAAATGTTTAAGGTAAATTCAAAATTTTGCACACTTATCAGGGCCCGATGCCTATACAATATTTAAAAAATGTTGTCCCTTTATCCTGATCAGGATCATCAGGATGAAGATTAAAAACAAAAAAATACTTTCTATTTTTAAACACGACTCTAAAAAACACTCCTTAATACCTTTAAACCGAACTAAAAAGTAAAAATATGTTTCAATATAGGAATAAAGTGATCAACGAGAAAATGAATGTCATTGTAAAAAAGCGTGGGGTGTTTTGTACGACATTTTTACACTAACTCTGTAATTCGAAATAGAAATATTAACATAAATATATAAATAAAAATACAACAATTAATATCTAGCACCCTACGCTTCTTTACAATGACATAATTTTTCTCGTTAATCACTTTATTCTTGTATTAAAATTTATTTTTGACTCTATTAGTTCGTGTTAATGGCATTGAAGCGTGTTTTTTATTTGTTTTATTTACTTTTATAATTTATTATATTAAGTATTAATGTGTATTTTTTTTGGTCCTCATTTTTGTATAACTGTGTGCATTTTATGTTATAATTTTTAATGTTAGTCTCAAACTAGATTAATTTTAATGTAATCTAGTTTGGGGCTAGGTAATAATTGGTGTGGAATTGTCCCAAATGTATTTATTTATTTATTTTTATTTTATTTAATAGCAATAAATACTTATTTACTTACTTTACATATGACACCTTAGTTTATCTTGACATTTTCAATGAATTTGACAAATGGATTTGAACAATAAGTGCTGTTTTCCAATGAGGTCGTTCAGACTCTAGAATTGTACTCTATTCAGACTAATTTGTATATTTATGATAAATTATGATTATTTAGTGACTTAATCACACAAAAGATATATATAAATACATACCTATATATGTAATTAGTTACATCAAACAGCCTGCTAGTCCGGTTCATTAGATAGTATCAGTAGATCCCGAAAGATACTTGAAATATTCGGACATTAGGACGCACGTCCCCCATTCGTAAGAATCCGATTAATTAAATAAATGTACAATGCCGGAAAGAAATTCGACAACCCTTAGCTTTTGTTTTTTACAGCGGACATACCTCATTTTACACTGGGGGCGTAATTGACTCGTTGTTAATTTTAATTTAATTTTGTGCAGAGAAGAATTTATATAGGACTGCGATTTTTTTAGGGAAAGAAACTTTGTATCTTTGTATTCTGCTTTTAACGTATTCAAGGTCTGTTTTAATGAAACCTTATAACATTTTAAACTAGTCGGAGAGTGTTTTAAAGCTTACATGAATTTTATTTTACGCTCTATATCTACTTATACCTACAATGTTTAAGCCTCCGAGTCCTGGACACAAGACTCGGAGGCTTAAACATTATGCTAAACACTTAAATTGTACCGATGAAATTAATAAAGGGGGGGGGGGGGGTTAACCCCCACCGCCTATTAATGGTAGGTATTGTAATTTTCCATATGTTAAAAAATATTAGATTATCTTTAATAATTCTTTCTTCTTCTTCTTCTTCTTAAAGGCTTTCCAGACATAACAATAGACTGTTTTAAGAGTAAAAATAATTTTATTTGAGAAAATAATAACTTTCCTATTAAAATATTTACACATACCTAATGGCAAAAAATGATAATATGAAAATTTGTGTCATATTTTTTTCAGATTTTGTGCTCTTCTGCAAAAACTAAACTGTGTACACTAAATTATTAAAGAAGATATTCATTGCTCCAGATCTCTATCCAGATCTCCTGCTGTTCTCCTCTACAGGTCGCATTTCTCAACCGATCTACACGAAAGTTGGACGGTTTTCTTGTTGTCTGGGATTTGTTGTTTATTTATCTAGGTAAAAGGGCTCTTGATCCGGACAGCGCGCGGACAGACATATGAAAGCATTTTTGCCCAAGCTGAAACGGAGACGCTTCGCGCCCGCTCTTTCAATTATTACTAGCTGTACCCGCGGCTTTGCCTGCGTGGTCATTTCATTTAAAAGTAGCCCATACGTGATATTCCAGGACCAAAAGTACGTATAAAAGTATATTAAACTACAATATAACCCCTTGTAATTCCTTTTATTTTTTTCTTCGATAAAATCTATTATTGTTTAGGCGCTGTTCAAGTTTTCGAGTTTTGTGTCCAGACACATTGTATAGTAGGCTTGTATAATTATGGAATTATTATTATAATAGTATATCCTGTGTGGAATTTGTCATCAATCTGTCAACAATAACAATATTAAGATTTCTACTATAGAAAATGTATGTCATACAATTTATTCTTGAAGCCAAACTAAAAACATTATTTCCCAAAAAAAACGACTTCATAATAAAAATATTATTTTGTAAAAACTACTAAAAAGAATGAAATAATTACAATTGAGCCAGAACAGTATCACTTTTTCGAAATTACCAACGTAATAATAATGCATAAATACAACTTAAGATAAGAAAGAGTTTTTTGAAGGCGGTGCCAAACCCAGGCATCATTTAAATCTAATAAAATTGTTCAAAATTGACTTGCAATCCAGTCCTAAACATTATAACACAGTGAATTAAATTAAAGCTTGTTTAAAGCTACTAAACCAATTTTGATGAAATTTATACAGTTCCACACTAGAGGTCTTCTTACTCAAGTAAAAACAATCATATAATTCAGTTCAGAAATCCCAAGATATTAGAGAACATTAACTATAAAACAAATAAATTTTATAATAAAACTACTGAACCAATTTTGATGAAATTTGTATGGGACTACACAGAAAGTATACCCTTTTGAATAAAAAAACAACCATCTAAATCGGTTTAGAAATCTCAGAGATAAACTCAAAATAAAGGCAATATAAACACAAAATCGAATGGATTTACTCAACAAAACTATTTATTCTCGAAAAACTGCTGAACCAATTTTGATACAATTTATATGGGACCAGCTGGAAAGTATACCCTTTCAAACAAAAAAAGAAACTTTAAAATCGGTCCACAATTGACGTAGATATCGACTGACATACATAAAAAAAAAACATACACACAGCCGAACATATAAACGTCTCTTTTTGTGAAGTCGATTAAAAAGAAATAAAAACATGAGAAAATAATGATTGCCATCGCATTTTCAGACTATCCAAACGTGATCTAAACCTTCCTGCGTGTTTTGATGTTTTCAATAATCCAGAAAACTCTTCTACTAGTTATACTATTTATAATAATCAGGTCGGAAGTACCGCAACCGCAGTGAGAAACAACCAGACATACAGAACGATTCTCATTGTTTTTACACAATGACTACTCGTTATGTATGGAAATCAATGATCATAAAGTAGTCATTCATATCTTGGCTTAGATCTAACCAAGTAGCGCATTCCAACTGAGGTATTATAACAAGACTTATAATTTTGATATAAATGTTAGTTCTTACAAGTTATCTATTTATTAATTTCTTCGTATCAATCACAATATTTTTTCAAGGAAGAGGTTTTTATATTTTTACTTCATGATTGATTTAGAAGGGAAAGAAATGATTAAATGATTATTTCTAACGAACACATCATCATCATCATCATCAGCCTATGCTTGTCTATTGCAAATGCTGGACGTAGGCCTCTCCTAATGCACGCCACTGAGCTCGGTGTTCAGCTCTGCCACATTTCTGCCGCTATCCGCAGTTCGTCACTCCTCACGGCGCCCTACACTAAGTTTGCCTAAACGTGGTCTCCACTCGAGAACTCGTGTACCCTCACGATTATCGGTTATTCGGGAAATGTGACCAGTACACTGCCACTTCAGCTTGCTTATCCTTAGAGCTATGTCGGTTACCTTGGTTCTCTGTCGAATCACTTCATTACGCATGTAGTCCTACAGAGAAACTCCCAACATATAGCTCTCTCCATAGCTCGCTGAGCGACCTTAAATTTGAGGACTAGTCTTTACCCAACACGCAAGCTTAAAATTAAGCAAAGACTAAAAATAATATTGTGCTTTCTTTTGTGGGATTGAACATTTCGATGTTCTTCTCCTTATGTCTTGAAATAAATCTTTCGGAAAAAATAAGAAGGTATTTACGATTGTTGCGGCTCATTAAATTCACAGAAGACTTATTTACAAGATAAATAACTTAACAATATAAATAAAACTATAACTCTTACAGCCCTTTGGTGGAAGGAAAAGTGTCAGAATGCTGGCAGCATTGCCACGATGTATATCTATACTAATTTTTTGGCCTAAATAGGAGCCAGCATTCTGGTCACCATGTCGTCTCCACCAAAAATTTAACTAATTGCGCAGACACTAAATCGTTAATATTTGTACTGATGGAATTACTTCGAAACGTTTGTCACTTGTCTAGGGTGGACTATAGACAAGTGCAAACGTTTCGTTAGAGTATCCTATCTAAGTATCCTTAGATAGGGTAGAATAGAAACGCCAACTCAAAACACCGTACCTAACTATTAATGACGTCTCATATTCCCAATTAAAATTCCTATACGTTTGCGCAGCGCAAATCAGATATCTCTATTGTCCATGGAATAGTTTTGTGTATCGCGGTTATTCGCGGCTGTACCTACGAATGCAGGCGGTTCTAATAAACAATAGCACTACAATAGTGTCATCATGTCTATGTCGAGGCGATATCGTAGAATTGATCATTTCATGATATGGACGATAATTTCATGAAATGGTTCTATTTCATGAAATGGCCAGCTAAAACTGACCATATCGTTGAAACACCAACGTTTGATTATATTTCAATCGACGTTTGGATATATAATTAAATATCATAAATGTAGGATTTCCATGATACCAAAAGTGTTCAATCAAATAGGTTTTCAAGGCTAAAAATAAACACGAAGATGAAGGCGGGAATGAAGCGTAGCGAGCTCCGAAAAAAATAAAAAAATACTTTGACCTGTAATAATATGAAGTAAAGTCTGACAGCCGTATTCCCAAACAATACTTGCCCAAGTAAAGCAGCGACACAATGCGAAGTAAGCCATTTCACTATGCTTTCGTCGTTGCGAGCCTTCTAATTCACAAACGATACTTAGTCGACTCTTTACTATGAGAACGCAGTGGGTCCAATACTGCGCTCTGATTGGTCCGTGTAATATTATGTTCATTCTTTTTTGGCAGCTCGGCACTGTGCGTTGCTTAAAACAGCTACTTCGTCGTCGTCTTGTCGTCTAGGAATAGGATGGTAGGACCCTGTGCGTTCGTGAGCACTGTGAGACATAGTAACGTTTGTGAATACGGGTGATAGTCTCTCAATTAAATACACTAGAAGGTACTGTAGGACTGTAACCTAAATAACCATTCAAGGATTTTTCAAAAAGTATTCGTAAAATACATAATAAAATTGCTAGATATATTTCTTAGAACTTATCTTCTATCTTTAACGGTTATCATACCTAGTTGCCATAGAGATCCCTGCGTTATAAAACTTAACCTGTACACGGGATGGAGTATAGAGTACGGTGCTACGGTGTATAATATACATACTTGCTTATATTATTAGCTTGGTGGTTTCGACCCTTATCGCATGTAAGTAAACATTTATACATTCTGATATAACACTGAGTAAGAATAAATATATTGGAATACATTTCTTCTTGAATATTTGATGTCACGACAGATTCATGATTGATTGACTAATTGCTAAGTTGACGCACGTTTTTGTGCATTATTTTAGGAGGTATGTTTTTTCTTTATTTTTTACTCCGTTGAGTGTCGAGTAGAGCTGGTCGCTCACCTGATGGTAAGCGTCACGCCTGCCCATAACAGTTGCAGTGCCACCCAGAACTTTGGTTACAAAATCTTGCACGTCTTGCACTGCACTCTTCGGCCTTGAAACATATTATGTGTTTAAATTGTAAGAAAACCCCACAATCAATATACAAATTAAAAATATAGTTTAACACAAAATCTAATAAACATCTTCTTTTATACATCATCATCATCATCATTTTCATCAACATCACCATCATCATAAATTGAATGTTATCCAATGCTTGTGATATAAAGTCCCTATTATTCCTATCCAAATCCCGTCCAATACCTGATGTTAAGTAACAAGAAATCGTTCAGAAGTAACAAAAACATAACCTAACTTACGTTATCAAACATTTTTGTTTATAACTGTACCTGTACATTTGCCTGGAAGAGATCGCTCTACACGATAGTTAAGACCACCTCTAATAGTTAATAGTATTTCAATAAAGTCTGAATTTAGTGTTTTTGATCATTGTCTGATTTTCCAATAAGTCTTTCTCACTCATTTCAAAACTGTAAGTAAAGCTTCCCTGTTCAATGATTTTTATCATTTTATTACGCATATAAGTCCGTAGTAACTTCCTTCTCCTGAACTGGTATACAAAGAGCAATGAGGAGTAAACAGAAGGTACATGACAAACAAGATTACCTACATCCTGCTCTCCCGGTGGGCTAATCCGTGTGTTCAGGTTATCAGTTATAGGAAGAAATTTATGAATAGAGTTACTGTAACCAACTGTAATCATGTGTTGGTTACAGTGGTGTCGCTGTAATCATTGTTTGTCGGAAACAAAGATGCCGCGCTAAGATTGATCTAAGTAGTTAGGTACTTGGTAAACTTAGTTATCTTGGTACTGCTAGTTCATTGTTACTTTGTTAAAGTGCCAGGTTTATTGGCGCGATAGTAAGTAAAGAAAAAAGGTAAAAATAAAATAATTAAAAAAAAGTGGTCTAGGAGACATAAAATAAGCTACTGAGCAAGTTTCTAACATTAAAAATAATGGGGTCTGTTGTCTAACTACTACACCAATCACTGTTGGATAGCTTAGGTTTTGACAACTGGTGTACTTAGTATCTTAGTCCGATGGGTAGAAGCCGAGAAATCGATAAAAACTATTTGACGTCTCAACGAACTTTGAAGAAATAACTATATTGAACTTTATAGGTACTTTTGGTCCTGGAAAAAGTAGCGTGTTAACACTACTTTGAACCCAGATAAATTACCACGCGGGCATAGCTAGTAGTATATTTAGTTATCAAGCGGTGGATGTTGCCAAGTTTCGGTCCAAAACCATTTAATTAGCCTACATTTTTCAGCTATTGACACGAAGAAGAATAATTTTGATATTGTGAAATGTAGGTCCTGTCTAGTTTTGTTTAATTTAAATTTCTGGTGAGTAAATCTATTACATAAAAGACTGCTATGCTAAGATCACCGAAGCGGCAGAGGGAAAAAAACACTATGGCTATGATGATGAATTATCACTTCATTCATTGTAATCAGATGAACTCAGTGAATTACAAATATTACACACACAAATACCTTCATTCATACTTAGCGCAGAGATAAACAAGCACTAACATTACACAATGCAATATCTACAACCTTTTCCAATTCTTAACTAAAAAAACTCACGCTACGGTTACATCAGTATTGTAGTTGAATTAAATGTGACAAAGGTGTTTAAAATGCATTCGTTAGCTGTTTGTTTAAGAAATACGAGGACTGATACGGTAACTCAACTTCCGGCGTGGTCATGACTCATACGAGCTTAGATAAAATGAACGAGGAGTCTTGTTGTCTGCAGATGATGTATTCTAAAATCTAAAATACATACTTATCATCATAATAGTCCATTGCTGGACGACATAAGCCTCTCCTAGTGAGCCTGATGTTTGACTCTCCTCATCCAATCCCTGCCAGCCACCATACACACAAGTCGTCACTCCACCTGGCTAGCGAGCGTACACACTACGTTTACCTAAACGAATTAGAATTCTAGAACTCGTTTCCCAGTTGGTGGTTCTGCGAAATATGTGATCAGACCATTGCCACTACAACTTGCTTATTCTCTGGGCTATGTCGGTTACCTTGGTTCTCTGGCGGAACAAAATTACATGTACAACACACATGTAGAAAAAAATGAAAAATGAATTAGTTACGTACTAAATTGATAGAAATCAGTTATTATAGTAAATCTGTGTCTGTAACTAAAAAATCAGGGACTACTAGATATTCTCCTCTACAACTGCGGTAGATATAGTTTTAGATTATAAGTTTTCATCCGAGATGGTTTCCATTTTAAATATAGGGGTGCCAAGTTTTAAAAGAAGAGACTTGATGACAAAATATTGTAGTTTTGATTCTTACGTTTCGGTAGAATTATAATATATACTTTTCACCCAACCCGCTAAGGACATTTTATTATACTATTTAAGACACCCTATAAAAAAAAGTCCCCGGTAAGATATTAGCAGATACAGCTAAGTACGATGATAATCTGAAAACGCTGTATGTCAACAGAATTAGTCATTATAACAGAAATGGGACAGTTTCTTTTGATCAACTTTTCTACAACTGTTAAAATAAGTCCAATAAGCTCTGAAACTTATTAAAGATAAGGAAATTCACCACGTACTTACAAAGCTTGATTTACAATAATCAAATCGCCAACCCAGCAACAGTAATTAGCAGTTATGCAGTGAAGTAACTCGGTAGGAAATGCAATTAGCTTATGTTCGCCCGCGATGCCTCCGAGTCGCTCAACCGTGTAACTCCTTATCTCTGTTGCATGTTTTTTCAATATGCAATCCCAGACAATCGCCGCCTTATCTGGCAATCAGAATTCTCAGGTATTTTTTCATTCGCGAACTGTTCTAATTATTGGAACCGTTTCGTAACTAGCCAGTGGTTTCTTCGTGTCAATTGCTTTGATACACGTTTTGGCGTTGAGTGAACCACATGTCATGCTATTTTGTAGAACATTGGCGTTTATGATGAAAGAAATTTGAGGTTTTCAGTGTCGAATAATAATTTAAATGTGTACTGTAGAAAGTCTGTTCTTAAAAGAAGTCTTCATCATTATCATGTACTCCTTATTCTATCTGCTGCGAGTCTATTGACCTAAATGTAAATGTGTTTCAAAGTTAAAGAGTATTGATCAAAAAGATACTGAAGTATACAACAGAAGGCTATCTTCTGCTACATCTGACTAAGCTCTCCTCTATCTGTGTAAAGTACCTGGGTACTTAATTAATTATCATAAAAGCACATTTAAGGTAAATTAATATTAATTTTACCTGGACAGTGTTTTCTTTAGTGTGTGTTCTGTATTACGTTGGTTTATTTTTTGTCGGTTAGATAGCAGCGCTCCGGTCGCATCGCAATCGGTTGAATGTTTTGCGTGTTTTCTAGTTAATTATTTTCACTTATTCTTTCAAACAGCAATTTTAATGAATATGGTTTACTCCATTTCGATATGCAGCCGTGCATAGATCATAATCAAATTACTTAATCTAGGGCAAAGAGACGAGATTACAAAAAGCTGTACTAGCAATTTATAATAATGCTTTCAGCAGCTCAATAGACGTTACCTATACAGCATTAATTTGATATTCGTAAGTGTTTGTTAGACTATTAGCATGTAAGAGTAAATGTCAAGTCGAAATGAAACGTGTACCTGCTTAGAGCACTGACATATATCAATAAACAGACAGCTGGTAACAACATAATTTGTAAGTCCCATTACAAAAATACTGAATCCAACGAATAACGAAAGCCAGCAATTATTTAAATTTCGCTGTCACTGCGTCGAAACATCGAATCATTTTACGAAAATCACGCGGAACGGCTACGAAATAACAGAAAATAAGGTGTGTTTCCTTCCTCCGTTTATATTTGATGTCTTAATGATATCGTCGGCATGATGTATGCAGCCCGGAAGTGTTGTGGCAGCATAGCTCCAGTTCTACAAACAGACCAATTTGCAGACTACTTTGTTATAACGATGTGAGGTATTCTTTACCGTTTTGACGTATGGCTGCTTGCATGCGATAACCTTAACAAGTAAGTATAATGTTTAGCTTCATAGAGGGAAGCAATTTGTAATCTTAGGAGGTCTAGAATATTTGAATAACTATTTCTTTGAGAAATCTTTACACTAAGAATATTTAATGTAGGCAAATCTGGTTTAAAATTTCTCTATAAAGCTTAGGTGAAGTTTGAATTTTGTTTATGTCAATAGCAATATTGTACAATACAAAGGTTTTTTTTTAAATTTTTTGTAAGTCTGTCATCTTCACCAAAGTTGGAGTAGGTTTTTTGTAAGACTTAATAAGCGGCTGAACAGATTTCCATTAAATATTTTAATATTTATTTTGTGATTATGATTAAACATAGCTAAGATACATCACGTTAAACCAGGCTACAGAGGTATAAAAAACAGCATTGAAATCGGCCCATCCGTTTGCAAGTTACGATGCCACAGACAGAAAAAAGCTCTCTTTGCGTTATGGAGGAGTATATTGAAGTTATTCTATGGTCGGGGATAAAAACGTTATAAAATACAAATTTACCTATACCTACAATATAAAATCTGTGGTTTGTAAATACTGTGGATGAGAACTTCAAAACATCAGCAAAAGAATGAAAGGCTACAGGAGCGATCGGCTCGAGGCGCTCAGTGCGTAGTCACGATTTACGAAGAACCTTACAACAACTACATTTACAATCCAAAACTTTAATGAAAACAATCTTTGACTTAATTCTCTAGAACAAAGAGTTTACGTTTATTTAGCAAAAGCTGTAGAACAGCGTTTGAAGGCTGGTTACAGTCTCACGGTAAGGTCTGAACTGTTTATAAAAGATGCTTGTCAGAAGTATAGAACCTAACGTAAAATTTTATTGAACTGTGTCCGAAGTATCTGGGCATTGGTTCTATTATGGATGTATACAAAAATTGTAAAAGTACTATGTACTTACTGATTACTTACTCCAAAATGATATAAATTACGAGGCAGTCGAACTTCCTACCATCACATACGACCGTTTCGTTATCGCAAAGAAGAATTACGCCGCTAGAACAACCAGCAACCATTTTTGTTCATGTTGTGTTGGCAACACGCAAACCACGTTTGAAGGAAATGAGATTTTTTAGATTTTGTAGATTGCATTAGAGTTCTGCAATGTATTAAAACAAACTCAGTTTTTACCTGACTATACGGCGAAGCAAGGGAAGGATAATGAAGTTAACAGTCTATGTTTGTATTTTGTATTTAAGTGGATGTACACCATAGCGTCGCTCCTATTGGTCCGATTTTGACATACAAGGTGTCAATCAATTCGTCTTCAGGTATAGTATCATAGGCATTTTACCCGACTACGGCATGGCAAAGTAAAGGTTATGTGATCAAAATAAAAACTTGGTCCGGTTTTGACAAGCGAGGTATCGTCGATTCGTCGTCATCGCAAGAGTGTCATAGGCATTTTTTTACCCGACTGTAGTCGGGTTTTAGTTTTTGAACTTAGGTCTGGTTAATCAATTACTAAAATCACAGAATAATAATGTTCTGTGATTAAAATATAAAGGGGAGGTTCTCAAGTCTTTTGTCAGTGTGCAATTTTTGTGTATGTATGTTCAATAATATCTCTGCTGATTCGGAAGACTATTTTAAATTCACACATTCAGTGTGAAAAAAATAAAAATTCATAAAAGTTGGTTGTGTAGTTATTTTTAGAAAATGCATTTGTATTTTTATACAGTGAATTATTAAGTCACAAGCTGTGCCCGCGGCTTTACTCGCGTGGTCATTTCTCTGGATTTAAAGTAATTTACTTGTTATTCCAGGGCATAAAGTGCCTATAAAGTACATAATATCAAATTTCGTTTAACCGTCAGCAAAGCCTTCATATATTTTTTTGTCAATTTCTCAGATTCTATTCATCGGAAGAAAATATAAAAGATGATGATTTTTCTATTTATACCAAGTACACCAGTTTCTAATTAAAATCTTAAGCTATTCAACAGTAAAAACCGCATCGCAATCGATCCATTACTTTTTAAGTACGTGATGCGTGAACAGACACGTAGCAAATTTTTAAATCATAGAATGGGTTCTTCTTCTATGTGTGTTTGTGTGTTTGAATGTTATATTTTTGATCAGTAGCTTATTTTAAGTACCGTAAGCATTTTTTTATTATCTTTCTACAGACTTTTGTTACTTACTGCTTTATTTTCCGTACAGATAAAACAAAATAACATTACATTGTTGTTATCATGAGTTTCATAATCTTCATACATTACTTTATATTACATTACATACATTACATTATAGTTAACTGTTGGTAGCGAACAGTCTATTACAGCACCTCTAGAACTGTGGGGAATGCAAATTAAAGTAAATTATGGCCAAGTGCGTGTCGGACACGCATAGACTTAGAGTTCCGTATCCAGAGCCCTAAGCTATCCAACTGTGAAAACCGCATTGCAATCGCTCCAGTAATTTTTACGTTATACGCCAGAAAAGTTGTTTTCTAATGCCTCTCAGTATGTATGGAACTCAGAGTTGACGCGGGCATAAAATGCATCTTGGTCGGCGTTATCTCGTAAACTAGTAAACCCTAGATAGCCGTGATAATTCACTTTTATATTTATTTTTAAGTGTTCCCTATTAGAGGTTATAATTATCTATACCAAACATGTGCCAAAATTAATTTGTGTAGTCCTAATAGTTTCAGAATAAATGGCTGTGACATACAGACGGACGGACGGACATGGCGAAACTATAATAGTTCCTTGTTTAACTACGAAACCATTGAAATAAATGGTTTGAAGAATGAAACTATGCACTTCTTATACAAATTATATTTTTGTATTATCTATCTGACATTACATTGCATTGGTCACATTGGTCATTTTTCTGGGATAGAATTATCCATTATATTATTCCAGGTCCAAAATTATCTAAAAGGTTATTTAGTTTATCCGCCAAAAGAGTTCGAGCTAAGTGGCGTGCATTAGGAGAAACATACGTCCAGCAGGGGTCAAGTATCTATAGGCTGATGATGATGATGTTCTCAGTGATGCGCTTACCAACGAACAGCATTTAATTTTTATGTATGTAGATAATCACAATCCTAGAGTTGTTGATGTACTTATGACATCAACAACTCTTCTCTAGAAATCTTATTATTTTATACTTTCATCACCCATTGAACCCATCACCCAGGCTACCTACCTAAGCGTCACGCCTGTCCATAACAGTTGCAGTGCCACCCTGAACTTTGGTTGCAAAGTCTTGCGCTCGTCACCCTGAGACATAGGATGTTAAGTTTTATAGCCCAGTAATTTCGCTGGAAACATTGCCCTTCAAACCGAAACACAGAAATGTTTACACACTACTGCTTGGCGGTTGAATATCTGACAAAGGTGTGGTACTTCCCCAAGCGGACTGTTGCGTAAGGGGCCTACCACTACAAAATTATTTTTAATTATTTTTATTATTGGTTGGTATTATGGCAATAGCGTCGCTATGGATGTAGGTATGAATACACAATACAGACATAATATATGTCTTTATAATAATAGGCGAATTTGCAACAGTGGACCACCCGAGCGAATATAATATACGGGCCATGCTGACATGTTCATTAACTAGTCAGCTGGCAATTAGAATTACGATCACCAGTTAAAATTTATAAGTTAACACTTAGGTCCCTTGCCAGCGACCACCGGGAAGAGTCTTAACTCATTCTAGAAATAATGTGAAGTATACATGTTGATAGAATACGCTAAACGTGACAAAATTAGAAAAAAATAAGTTTAAAAGCTAAACGCCTGCACTGCCCTAAAACAACTTATGCCAATAAATTATATACTGTAGGAATGTACCTAGCAAGGCCTTCAATTTGATACCCATATTGTAAAACTCGTTCTTTTTTCTCATTTGAAAATGGAGCCGACTTATCGAAAGAAATTTTTCAAAAAAATATAGCCTTTGTGACTCGGGGGGATGTAAGGATTCTAACGATATCTATTATTTCTTCTGTGACGATATCCCCATGCGTCTAAATCTGTTCAGGCATTTAAAATTTATGGTGGAATTAAGAAACTTACATACATACAAGCATACATACATGAATGCTAACAACATTACACTCCTTTTTTTGGGAAGTCGTGTAAAATGATAACTACTTTTATGATGTGGCACTATCCCTGAGTTCGGATAGTCAAAAGGGTGTTTTGGCCAGTTTTGATTGCCTTTCATAACGTGGCACTATCCCCGAGTTCGGATTGACATAAGGGCGTTTTGGGCAGTTTCGATTGCCTTTTATAACGTGGCACTATCCCTGAGTTCGGATTGACAAAAGGACGTTTTGGGCAGTTTCTATTGAATTTTATAACGTGGCACTATCTCTGAGTTCGGATAGACAAAAGGGCGTTTTGGGTAGTTTCTATTGCCATTTTTGCCACTATCGATCCTTCCGAACCAAACGAAAAACTACCCTATATCGTGCGGAATAAAATCGCTTTACCGATGCCAAATTTAACTGTTTTGACACACGCAAAAGAAAGTTGATCGAAACATATTTAGCTTTTTTAACTGTTATTTTTGCACTTTGCTTCAACACGAATGGCCTATATGTTGTTGTTTTTTTCCATAGTAGGTACAACCCACATTAAAAAATGCCTTAGTAATATTTTTAACGTCTTATCTTACTTTTCCTTTACCTTTGAAGTGTAGACTTAAAAGTCAGCAAGATGTCAGAGCCCTAGAGCAGGTGTGTCCTGTTATGCTGAGTGAACCGTTTCCATTATTAATATCATCAATGGTAGGTAACTAGATAAATAATAGATCAATTTTAGTAAACAGAATGAATCCTCAATATAAATAGGTACCTAAAATAAAACTGGGGCACATTTTTGTGAGCTTACAATGTAAACCTTATTCCAAGCTAAAGTCTAACTTTCAGAACACTTCTCTTATATCTAGATTCCTGCAAAATGTTTAATAACCAAGGTATACGTACTAATACCCCTAAACTCAGGGCCTAAACATTTCTGTCCCAGTCTCCAAAATAATTAATCGCGCTTAACAGAATAAACACAATTTCGATTAATCATTGGGTAAAAAAGTTACCCTTTTTAATTAGTGTCGGGAAAGCATTTTAATCTTCACTCGCGGGATTACAAGCAAGAACAAGGACTTAAACGATTCAGAAGTAATAATTCTTCCGAGTGTTATAAATATGAAAAATAAAGGATGTTGCCTTACGCGAGCTCAGTAAAGGGTAAATTTGGTTGGAGTTGGTCGTACACCAAGAGTTTTTTGAGGAGTTCGTAAGAAAATAATTGTTCTGCGCACTACTATTTTAAAATAATTTAATAACTACCTATTATACGAGTATAATAATATGGTAGCTTAACGGTTCTATAGTGCAACTTAGAATCCAACAATACCGGGTTCGATCCTAGGCTCCACACCAATAACTTTTCTAAACTATGTGCGCTTTTCCATCGCTCTTTGCTTCGGAAGGCACGTTAAGCTGTCGGTCCCGGCTGTTATTGATTAATAGCAGCCGTTAAGCCATGTCAGAGGCCCTCGGGTGGCTTGACTAACTCTGACACCAACACTACCTCATACGACAGACAAACAATATATAAATAAATATAACAATATAATTTATTGTATGTAAGTAAGTACTCATAGAACATTTATCAAAGAAGATCACTGAACTTCCATAACCACTAAAGTATCAGAAGCTTTTTCGCCAAAAGCTGCGCAACTTTTTTTGTTACAGTAGGTACACGTTAATTTGTTTACAAGATTTGGGTTTTATACAATAATTAAAATACATTAGATAACAATTGCTTATCTTTGGATTGTTAGTCGTCTTTTTTGAATTTATATTGTATATGAAAAACGAAAAGTAAGCAAAAATGTATAACTACTTTATTCATAAATCCTATCTAATTATTATTTAGCGCTTTATTACAATCAAAAGCAAATAGGCCACTATTAAGTAGTTACTTTGATGTATAAATGTATTATATCGACATGAATGAAGCATAAAAGAAAAAACTTACTTACCTACTTAGAATGGCATTTACGAACGGAATGATTAAATGATAATTTTACATTAGGACTCGCCTTTACGGTGTCCGTACTAACTTCTGAAGATCCGACCCTGCATTATCATAGTAAATACTATAATTATCTACATTACGGTCACGGGTGTTTGGTTTTTTATTGTCTACTTCCACTTGCCCGGTGTTCACGTGTGTAAATTTAGCAGAAAGTTTCGTTTTGTTCATCGGGACATGCGTATAAGATAGCATTTACTTCAGTTCAGTTATGTTACTTTTTAAACGACAGCCCAAAAAAAATATTTTTTAATGTTTTTAGGATGTTCATGTATGTTTGTATGTATGTATATTTGTATGTATGCGAGTTTCTTTATTCCACCATAAATTTTATATGCCTCAAGAGATTTAGACGTATGGGGTATCGTTAGAATCCTCACATCCCCCTGAGCAATATAGACTATTTTTTTTTTAAATATCTATATGGCCGTAGTATGGCTCAATTTTGAAATGCGAAAAAAAACTTCGAATTTTACAATATAAGTATCAAATTAAATGCCTCGATAAGCATATTCCAACAGTATATAATTAATTGGCATAAGTTATTTTTTGGCAGGGCAGGCGTGTTTTTTTTTAGCTTTTAAGCTAGTTATTTTTACTAATTTACTAGAGTATGCTTGCATCCGAATAAAGTCCGACGTCTTGCATGGTGCTCTACTTACTTCAAAATACGTGGTTAACAGTGGAAGTTATTAATTATTATGGTTTTTTACTGTCATTTTTATAACATATACAATTTTGACTTAACAGAATTAAATAAGGTAGGTAAGTAAGGTAGTCAAAACCGGATAAAACAATTTATTCTGTTCATTGTATAAATGTTTATTGATCCACACCAATATATAAAAGTGAAACGTTGTCTGTTTTTTTGCTTGTTTTTTTATTTGGGGAGCTTTCACGCTAAAACGGCTGATCCTATTTTGATGAAACTTTGTAAATAGGTACTGTATACTTTTTATTCCGGAATATGGCAAGTTGCCACGGGAAAACTGGAAAATGTCGATATTACCCGCTGTAAGAAACGGAATGACATGCATTGCCATGAAAACAAAATAATAACAAATCTGTCAAAAGAATCAAGAGCGTTGGTGCAGTACTTTTGCATTGGCACAGAATAAATAATAGTACAAGGCATTGGTTATTAATATCCTTGATGAACATAGATGATCCATGATGATCCTTTTTTCTCCTTATAAACTGATGTCCGCGCGGCCGAAGTCACGGGCGAAAGCTAGTAATGATAAACCAAAATAAAAACGAATTGATAATTTTTATAATAGTGACTAAGTTAAGCACTCTCTCAGTGTGACCTCAACTTAACCGGAAATCGGATACCTTCTAAGTAAGAAGTAATGCACTAATTGGGTTCTTCCTTAGCTGAATCGCGGGTGAAGGGAAATTAATGCCCCCCAGAGGATATAAAGTGGAATTATTTTCCGAAAAAAATGTTTCTAACGGCCGTGTCAAAACTTTGTAAGTGGGCAGGTGTGGCGAAAGAGTTGGCGGTGGTGGCACTTAGGTTGTTTTATATATATATATATATATTTTATTCTTTGGCTACTGTTTTTTTTCATAGGATGATATTTTGCCGCTAATTTACACAAAGGCCAGTGAGTGGTTGAATAAATAAATAGAGCAAGAAACAATTGAAGGCTTTCAATTCCATGTCATTTTAATAATTTTATCGCTTTCATTTACCATTTACCAAAAATAGTAAGACATAATTGACACATAAACTTACACCGAAAGTGTATGGTTTGACCTATATTAATACTAATAGACATAATTATAAAGTATAGGTAATTATGATGGACACTTCAACTTTATCCTTCTTAAAATGTGAGTCGAGGAGACTGGGTACTTTATTATTACAAGAGGGACAGCTTCGTATTTATATTATTAAATTGATTCCACGAGTGGGGTGGATGTTATTCAATTATTTCTACGTTTTAATTGAGAGCTATGGAATTTCTAGTCCCTTGAGCAGATCATTGCTTGAGTGGTAGCTGGTTTATATATTTGCCTGTAATATGAAGAATTAGTGAACTATCGCGATGGGAAGCGTATCTTAATCCTATTCAAAAATTTGAATTTTGAATTGTAGATTAGGTAACTTTTTTTCAATTTTTGTTCTTTCTGTATTTTTACCTGGTGAGTGGAACTTTTAAGGCGTTAAGGGAAATATTTCAATCTAGCTGTGCCCGGGGCTTTGTCTTCTTGGTCATTTTCCATGGTTAAAAGTAACCTATGTGTTATTCCAGTAACAATAATAAAGTACAATATATACCTACTACATTTCATCAAAATTTGATCATCCGTCAAATAGTTTTTTATCGATTGCTCGTTGATGAAAAAAGTTCCATCTCCCAATTGTGCTGAGTGTGGGGTTATTGAGGAAGTACAACATGTTTTGATGGAATGTGTGCGGAATGAAAGCTACCGAAGATTATGGTTCAATCGAAGCGAAATTTTAGATGTAGGGTTCTGTAATTGTATCGTAGCGTGTCCGATGTCTGACCAGGCATTTAAATTGTATAGGTTAGCAGAATTAGGTTTAAGTTA
Source organism: Alsophila aescularia (assembly GCA_946251855.1). Classification (NCBI taxonomy): domain Eukaryota; kingdom Metazoa; phylum Arthropoda; class Insecta; order Lepidoptera; family Geometridae; genus Alsophila; species Alsophila aescularia. The sequence goes on from OX276383.1 coordinate 39,278,246, forward strand.
ATTGTTGTGGTGATTTTGTGTATTTTTTTACAGGGCGATGTGGTCGCTAAGCGACAAAGCCCATAAATAAATTAAAAAAAAAAACTATTGCTCGGCTTTTACTCATTGGATTGAGATACAAAGTACCTACACCAATTTTTTAAGTCAAAAATTTAAACTATCCAACAGTAAAATCCGCATCGCATCGGTCTAGTAGTTTTTACGTGACGCGTAAACAGGAAGACACGACTTAAAAAAAAATGTTACATTCTTCTTCAGTAGCTTATTTTAAGTCCCACAGACAATTTTTTTTTAATTATTTTTTTGCACAGACGTTTGTTACTTACTGCTTGATACGTATAGATAGATTTTAAAATCCTAGTGTCATTAAACATAGGACATTTAGGTCTGAAATTTGTCACATATACACAAATTTCAGCCCTAAATGTACACATAGATTTAGTAAACTTTTAATTAGAAACAGATTAGATATATACTAAGAATATACATTACACGTGATATATATATATCACGTGTAATGTATATTCTTAGTATATATATATACTATGTATAAGACTATAGTAAGAAGTCTATTGTCAATTGAATTACGAACTAGGTAGTAGACTACTTTGCAATTGAAGATTTTTGTAATTCTTCTTGACATGGCTACCTTATGCGTGATGTATAAATTTAAAAATAGTATTTGTTATTGTTTTTCAAATCAGAAGCTTACTGGTTTTACTACATTGACAATAAGGTGCTTATTATTCAGAAACTATAATGATCATGCTAAACCTAAAACAGTCTGGCAGCCCCCCACATCCCGTCGCATCAGTATCAATTGATTGAATGTGTAGCCTAGAATAAATCACTGTAATTGGAAACCTGTCAAAAGTAATTTATTTGATATCAGATAAGTGGTACTAAGACATGTCAAAAATTAGATTTGTAATCAGTTATTGTCTACATTGTAAACCTTTTTATTACTGCAAAGACAAGATCGAGACAAGTTCGAGCTGAATTCTCGACAATGACACTCCTAGCCCATCGATAGATTTTAATGTGTTGTTTTCATTTAGTGATATTATACATAATTACAAAGCGGGGTTTGAAGCTAGGTCAGGTAAAAAAACACAGGTTCTTAATCTGTGTTTTTACAGGTACATGAAATACTTGATAAAAATCTTAAATATTACTAAATAACAATTACTAGAGCTATCAAGGGAAACTTATCATCATGAAATATCAATTAAATCTGAACTTAACGCACATTTCATTTCGAGAAAATATTATTACCTACTTACCAACTATTTTGTTGTTCTATAGAAAAGAAGAGGCCAAATTAGATTGCGAGGAATTTGATTTATAACAAGAAACTTCGCATCGACGAGAGAACAAATCCTCGAGATAGTTACTTACAACAAATAAAGTATCAAGATGCCGCATCAAAAGAAATATTCCGAAATGTTTGTAGTCAATTTATTTACTAGTGATTCGTTACGGACTGGGCGGATACTTGGTCCATGATAAATTGTGCCCAGTCGCTCATCTTCTTCGTGTCCCATAATAACTAGCAAAGAATTTTCAACTCTAATAAAATACGAGATGATTCAAAATTCTGCCAATGTTCCTTGAAGGACCTTCAGACGCCAAGTCAAACATATTTATCTGATTATAAACTCTAAATAAATGAAGATTGAAACCTTTTTGCAACAGACGCAACCTAAAACTAAACGTTAACATTCCGAATGACACAACAAACTGACAAATGATTGCCAGACACAGTTCAATAGTTAATTTGTATGTAAATATGACTTCTTTTTGTTTATGCTGTAGCTCAGACACATTTGTTTTTAATAGCTATCTAGCCACTAATTTCATTTCAACGGAAAGTAATTTAGCAATCTCTGGGTGTGGTTACAATGCTTTTAAGGGGCACAATTTTACAGCTAACAATAACAAACATTGAATAGAAAGGGAAATAAACGCTAAATTGCACTCATTTAGTGTCGTGGCGATCAATCATTACGGCCAAGTCATCAGCCGGTTCAAATGTCAAACGTACCTAGGGTGCAATAAAAAGGAAAAACTCGGCTGCTATTATTAAAAAAGTGACGGTGACTTTATTCCCATTGTCGATTGCCGATTCTGGATTATTAACTGACTTGCATATTTTTTGTATTCTAATATTGATAGATTGGTTTTTTGGAGAGCCTAGGTGACTTTAGAATTCGTTGCATGCGTGCAGCGGTCGAGTTTTAACTGATATTTGTGTCAAAATAGCGCAAAACGATATAGTCATCGGGCGATGTTCACACGCGAAGTGAAACGTATTGTATGAGCGTGGCACTTTATTCATAGCTTTTATTGTTTGATATTTTTGTTCTCCATATTTTTAGCGATTGACGTTTTCATTATCCATACTATTATTAATAGAGAGATAGTCATTTTCTTTACCAGTTAGTGTGATACATTGTTCTCGGAAGTATGCCTGAGTGATATTGATTGGCCATGCCCTCGTTATGACGGAATGATGTTAAGGGAATTGGATTCAATTTGTCGGAATTGATTTCCTTTAATTTTACGATTTCGTTTGCGTGATCTCGTCCGGTAATAATCTAATAAATTCGTCCATTGGGAAGGGGATTCTCTATATTATGTATAATGACTCTATATTAATCTAATTTTATTGGACGTACATTAATATTGAATATGGCCAATAGATATTTGACTAATTAATGTATTTATAACAATATTGATCCTGATTCCTGATCGAATGTAGCAATATTAAGTTACGTAGGTCCTTATTAAATAATTTTCTGCAGTGACAAATCAAAAGAAGTGATATGTAACTTGTGTAAGCACCAGAATATCCTATAAAAGATTTTCTCATTCCAGGATTCTCATATTCAGGATCATTATTAGGTAGATCCACAAAGTACATTCAAAGAAACGATACAAAAAACTACAACTTAGTATATATATTTGAGTAATAATTGTATTTATAACAATGGCAACGCTGATCAAATGTTGCGATATTAAATTACGTAGGTCTTTTTATTAAATAATGTCCTGCAGTTTCAAATCAAAAGAAGTGATGTGTAACTTGTGTAAGCACCAGAATATCTTATTCAGGATTTTCTCATTTCAGGATTCTCATATTCAGGATCATTATTCGGTAGATCCACAAAGTACCTACAAAGAAATACAACAAAAAACAATAACATACTTTGTATAGATATTTGAGTAATTAATGTATTTATAACAATAGTGACCCTGATCAAATGTTGCAATATTAAGTTACGTATCTTCTTACTGGGTAATGCCCGACAGTGAAATAAATAAAAGACATTGATAGTGATATGTAAGCACCAGAATGTCTTATTCATGATTTTCTTATAATTATTCGATAGGTCCACAAAGTACTCATACAAAAAAACAATACAAAACGGAACAACTTACTTAAGTACAAATAGAAGTGTAGCGAAGGTCAAGATAATTATCTGCGTGTGCAATAAATATCATCCGTATAACTCTAGCAGAGAGCAACATTATAATTCATATTTTATTTGAACTACACAGATACAGAGTTTAGATTAAAAAAAACATGATCAGACGTCAAACTCAAAAGCAGAACAACTGTTGATCGCTGCAGCCAACATCGCGACGCGGACAGGAGAGAGATCGCGTGCAAGCACACGATATCCACAGAGTCAGCCCATGCTACCCCATATTTTAACAACTGTCCTAATACATCTTGCAATGTTGTTTTTAACTGTTTTTGCCATGTATAATTGTTTGTTCTTTTCAATGTGTTTACTTTTAATTTTAATCGTACAACTTTGTTGCTCCCTTATACAGTTCGCTTTTTTATTTGATTGATCGATTATTTGATGTTTAATAATAATTACAACCAGTGTTTTTCGATCTCTTTCGGTTGATAATGGAAGTTATTTTAACGGAATAGTTTGGAATAAACCCAGAAAAACTTAATCAATGCATGTAAATTTATCTGTGTCCACTTAAAATATTAATAGCCATACAAAATTTTGAAAATTTAAATTTCAACCAATTGGATCGATTTTTTTCTTCATTTCAGGTGCCTGTCAATGAAAGCGCCCGACAGGTATGTCACTATCTCGCTCGCACCGTGCGTTCGGTATAGTTCGGCCGGGTTCGGTTGCGTTCGGAAACGTTCGGACGAGCTCGGCTGTTTGTCCGTTCGCAGGCCTGGGGGTAGCCTGGAAGACGTCACGTTACACCCGCAACACAGGACATTCCAAACAGTATAATTTTTCCAAACTTGCTTATTGGTGTGTTTTATTTTCTCTGTTATTCTTTTCTGTGATTCGTTATTCCATTTCCTTACCAGGTAGGTCCCATTTCATATTTTATTGAGATCTTCAGCAATGATTTAATTGATTGCTTGTTTGGAATTTTTGATATTTTTCAAGTTTTGCATATTGTTAAGTGGTGTGATTTATTGTATCTCAGTGTTATTGGAATTGTGGGTGTAATGTCAGTAGTCGTTGTTTTGGTTCCAGGTTACACCCTAGATATCATTAATGTCCCCAAAATCACAGATAAATTTACAAGTTACATGATCTGTAGTTAATGAATGCGTTAGTTTATGTTATGAGCATGACTGTTAATGTGGTATTTTATTTATTTGTTAAATGCTATCTTGGTGACACCTTACCCACAGGTATGTATGTTAAAGTATCTCTACGAAGTGAAAAAGCTGATATTGTGTCCATCAGAACAACCATATCAATATTAATAACAACGACCATCAAAATAGCGCCATATGTAGGTGCTCCAGTTTCCGCTTGACTGGAATGACCCAAAGCCTCACCGAGACTGATGACAAATGTGTGATCATCATCAAATCGTAAAGGATTTAACGCCTCCGTTGGCACGCTCCTTTTGTTGGCGCCGCAAAGCCGACCATTAACGTGTTTGATAATATTGGACTTAAACATAAAAAAAAGTGCTCGAGCGCTTTTAAGCTTTAATGCGTAGCTCTAGAGGTGAAGGTATAAAAAGACCGTTGGGCTACCGTCGCCGTATCGGCTCCCCATGGAGATCCTCGCTGGAACCATGCTGTGGTACTAAAGCAACAATGCTACAGAATGTTACGCTCTCCTGTTTTGTTTTTTTTTTACTGATCATTGCAGTTACGAGTGGCCTCGTAAATGCATTCTGAATAGATGATTCTTAAAAGGAATCTGACGTTAAAGATTTGGAATGGTTCACGATAGTTCCACTATTGCAATGATATAGGTCTAGATAGGCAGTAAATTGGTAAGTCATTAAAGACCTTGATTTAGCTTTATTGTTGGATTTTAGTATCTGAAAGTAATAATGCTATGGACGCTATTTTGAATAGGAACTATGAGTAGATCAGAATCATCTTAATTTAAGAGTTGAGCTCCCCTATTCTAAGAGCTTGGAGTTATGCGCCTAAGTTAAGATATAAAAATAATAAGTTAAAATATTTAATGGAATCCGAATAAGGAGATCTACATTAGTAAACGCCCACCGCCACATCAAAGTCCTTTAATATTAAATTATAATCCGCTCCCTTTCCATAGAATTAAGATAAATATGGAATGTTCAAAGTTTTAATTCTTATCAAATAAGTCAATTTTAATAAAACTATTGAGTTCTTTCTAACATGATTCTTGAAAAATGAATATTTCGATGGATATGTCTCGCAAGATAATCGCCCACGATATAATACTGAAGTTTTCAGTTAAAAATTAGATTAATAAATATCTTGGTAGAGTCTAAATTAAAACATGAATGCACTCGCTACATAGTTCATAATCAATGTTGCTATTACTCAAGCGATGAAGTGAAGTGTATCGAAGAAATATTTCTGCATTAATTGAACACAGTGAAGAGTGAGCGTTACCGATGAGAAGATGAAACATTCCTAGGAATTATAGCTTATATTTGTCTGTAACTGGGCCATTAAATTGAACCTACTACAGATCGCTTATTAAGACAATATATAAATTTAATCTGTGGACGAGTGTGTTTATGGAGTTCTTGGGCTTATATATAATGATTAAAGGGTTTGTTAAACACAAAATCTATATTTGAGGATGGTAAACACAACAAAAATATTTTTTATATATATAAATGTCTCATTTATCCAGTACGGCATACCGATAACCGATAACTTTTGGAGTAGATGAGTTCTCGAGTGGAGACCACGTTTAGGCAAATGAAGTGTAGGACGCCCTGTGGCCAGGTGGTGTGACGACCTGCGAAAAGCGGCTGGAAGAAAGTGGATGAGGAGAGCTGAAAACTGAGCTCAGTGGCGTGCATACGAGGGCACGTACAGCAGTGGTCAGATATAGGCTGATGATGATGATGATGATGATGATGTCGGCTATCAAGATAGGTTAATTAATAAAAAAAACCTCTAAATACTCATATTTTATAGTCTAGACCAGTGTTTTTCAATCTATCTAAATACGCGACTCTTTACAAGTTAAATAATTCTAGTGACCCCCTAAATCACAGTAGCCAAAAAATTAAAGGGGAACTCACATTTTGCTTAGCAGTTTGATTAATCTACAGATGTTTCCGATTGTACTCAGTTTGAAGTTTTTGTGCACTTTGAAGCAGATGACAGTATCATAGAATAAGTTTTATTTTGCAAAGGACTTCCTGCAAATACTACAGGCCAGTGTTTGTACGAAATGAAATTAAAATCAATAGTTCCAAACGTATCATGGATACACTGTTTTTTTCTTCGACAAGCTCTGACAGCCGAGGTATTTTACCTTCTAATTTAAATGATGTGCTTAAAAAGGTAATCAAAAGTGTGAATTCTATTTAAGGTAAAGCCTTGCAAACCTGGCTGTTCAAAATCGTTTGTGAAGCTTTGGGTTCGCTTCATCACAATCTCCTTTATCATACAGAAGTCAGGTAACTATCCAAAGGAAAGGTATTGACAAGAGTTCTAGAACTGAAAGTTGAATTGCTACTGTTTTTACAAGATGCTAAATCCGAAAATGCGAATTATTTTTGTGAGCTCTGAATCTGACAATCGGCACAGATGGATATAAAACCCATTTTGGATAGGTCAATGGAACTGGCTGATCAAAACGCGAAGATGAAGGAAAATCTTATAGATTTAGCATGTTAAAAATTGAATTTTATTTGCAAAGTATTGACATGTTCTAGATAAAGAGAAAACAAGAATATCCAAAGTTGGAAAGGGATGCTTTAAAATTATGAGTTCGATTCGCAACTTCTTACCTATGTGAACTTCAACTAGAAAAATATTTGTTTATTAACGTCTCAATAATAGAACCACGTTTTGTCAATTTTTTGAAAAATAAACCCGTCCCTCTCACTGAAATTGTTTTCTTTATTGTAGTTTAGGACCTAGAAGCACTTACCTTTTTACTATTGCCTGTGACCCTCTGATTAAGGCTTCACGAAACCTCTAAGGGTCACGTCCCACAGTTTGAAAAACACTGGTCTAGACTATACTGAAATTCCTCAGAACGAAGACATTAGGTTAGGTGGTGCACAAATATCAAACACGTTATAATTAACGTGGCTTTGTCAAAGTACATACCTACAAACAACGACACGAGACGTGGTGGCAGTCGTTGTAAAAATATATATATATATATATATATATATATAAGTAGTATATTATTCCTGGTCCTAAAATCCTGTCAGCCGTTACCTACGCAGCTGAGTGACAATAAACATACTTAGGTGAATACTTGCATACTTATAGACACATACTTCCTACCGATGAGGCTGGCCACTCACCCAATCTTCCAAACCATCATAAAATGTTGACATAGAACAATAGTTTTAAAATTATTTTCCTATCCGTGAGAAAGGCTGTTTTACAAAGACAAACAACCAAAGGCAGTGGAACCGTTTTAGCAAAACATACGGCAATCACAACAAAGGTTCAGTTTACATTCTAACACCTTTTAACTTAACAAAGGCGGAATTCAAATAAACAGTAAATCGTTAACCCTTTGACCGTCCGAGGGTAATTTTCACTTCGGAAAACGGAATGGAAATGATTTTGTGAAGGGCGTCGCGTTGCGTCGGCCCAACACCTCATTCGTCCGTAGTTCTAGCAGTACTTATTCTCAAAACAATCGAAATATACATTTCATTTGCGCTAATAAGTAAGTATTGACGATGATTGCGTTGTATAAAATAATTAAGGGCTTTTGTCAGTGCCAGCGTCCCGTCAGTCCTGGAACCTAATAGACTGATGCGAGACGACGGCAAAAGACCGGACGGCATGACCTTCATACCTTGGAAAGTGGGGCGGCCATTGGTGTGGGATGCAACATGCGTAGACACAATGGCTCCGTCTGTCCTTCCTGCAACATCAGTTAGGGCCGGCGCTGCCGCCGCTCAAGCCGGAAACCTCAAGCGGCGTAAATATGCGCACCACGACCGGGTGTACATGTTCGCTCCATTTGGGGTGGAGACGATAGGTCCGTGGGGGCCGGCTGCTTTGGGGCTTTATCGGGACTTGGCCAGGCGATTGGTGGAGGCGTCGGATGTCCAGAATGCTGGCTTTTATTTCGCACAGAAATTGAGCATTGCCATTCAACGTGGCAATGCCGCCAGCATTCTGGAGACCTCTCCCTCCACTAATGGTCTTTTAGTTAAGTTTTTATATGGTTATTTTAAGTTTTAATTTTAAGTCAGTATTTTAAGTTTTCATTAATTTCAGTTTTATAAGTTGTGTGTAAATAAATGCCTATTAGGAAGTAAATATTATTTAAAAAAAAAACAATAATTTTGTGGAGGTAAAGGTGTGGGAGCGGATACGTAGATAGTATAGGTTATCCACTATTGAAGCTCCTCCATCATTACGGGAAGTGCTTCTGACCAAGCCAGGTATTGTTGTCCCCGGGACAGCTGTCCTACTGTTCCTCGTTGGAAATTCTGTACCTTCTAACTCTCTTGTGTACTCTTGTACCATCTGTGATCCGTTTGATTTAGTTCGCTTGGTATGAGACTAGATGGCGCTGATTTCAATGTGGCGGTTGAGGTAGCTACAGTTTAAAATTCCAGCCATTGGCCATCTTACCTAAATATACTTAGCTATGTGTTGTGAGTTTTATCGTTTTTAGACATATTTTAAAAAATATATTTAAATAATTGCTTATGTTACTCGGGGGGATATAAGGATTCTAACGATACCCCGTACGTCTAAGGGCCGGTTCCCGTATCTTAAAAAGAACCGATTCGCTTACCTACTGTCCGTTAAGCTTTTGACGTAAACTCCATACAAAAAACAACAACAAAAAGTAACGAGACTTGGAAAAACGACTTGTTTTATTTTTATAAGAATGGGGGTAGATCTGTTCAGGCTTTTAAGTAATGGTGGAATAAAGAAACTCACATACATACATACATACAAACAAACATACATGAATCTAAAACTAAAAAAAAACATATTTAGGCGACCAAACAACCGTAACAGTTATTAAAAATCTGCTGTTTGGTCTTCTTAAACTAACTTTGGCAGTATCAGTATGTTGTAATTTTCAAACCTAACCTACCCTAAGTAGTCTTTGGAGCCCTACATAACATCTTCAATTAGATTTATGGCGAAAGCAGCGGAAAATAACACATTCTACTAATAAATAATTTTATTTACGGCGACCAAACAGCCAATTTTTAATAAACTTAAAACTGAAATATCTCGTATACAAATATCTGATCGGAAGAGGTACTAAGGGTAGCCCTTCAATTTAGACGGGCAAGAAAGTTACCACTAGGCTTTTTTGAAGTCCGCGAGGATGAAGTCGCGTGTGAAAGCTAGTAATTTCATATTAAGATGGAACTCGTGCCAAAAAAAATGTTCTTACTAATTTGTGCAGTAGGTACTGTCGAGTGCGGGGAAAGAAGAATATTTACGTTAGATTAAACTCATAATCATAATCATATTAGTCTTCCACCGTCTATGTAAATCTGATTGCTTATTTATGGTATTCTCGGGTCCAGTAATATTATTGCTTATCAAAAACTTACAACTCAGACGGAATCTAATAATCATTAGAAGTAGGTATACGAATATAGAAATTACACAAATGTTCCAAATTATCTAATGAATACGATTTACATACATCTAAGTAAAATATTGGAACTTGTAAAGTTCTGAAAAAGATTATTAATACATAGGGACATCAAATAAAACAATAATGAGGTTATGGTAGACCGTTTGAATTTAGCCTTAGAAGCCGTGTCCGATTGGGGCGATGCTAATCTGGTTAAGTTTAATGCTACTAAAACGTTGGCGTGTTTGTTCTCAGCTAAAAAGAGTCCTCTTAACCGATCTCCGTCTTTTCGTAGTGTAACAATACCATTAGGCGACCATCTGGAGCTTTTGGGTGTCGAACTCACATCGAACCTGAATTTTGGGTCTTATACACAGAATCCAAAGCCAAGGTAGCTGCATAGAAACTTGGTATTTTGTCTATGGTTAGGCGGTACTTTACACCGAGACAGCTTTTGAATCTTTATCAAGCACAGATCCGATCTTGTATGGATTACTGCTGCCACCTCTGGGACGGTTCTGCCAAGTATCAGCTCGAGGCTTTGGATTCAATTGAGAGACGTGCTATGAGGCTCATTGGGGATGACACTATGTAAAGTATGGTAAAGAGTAAGCTTCAAAGTCTGGCGCCGATGCGCCAGACTTTGAAGCTTACATGAAGCTACTTTGAAGCTGAGATGTATGGTCGCAAGCCTGTCGATATTCTACAGATTGCACTATGGTAAGTGTGCACAAGAACTGCACAATCTGATTCCCCCATCAACGTACGACTAGACGATCGGCAAAGCGCTACCCTTTTATGGTTGAAATACCTCGCACAAGAACGAAGTGTTGCGCGTCTTCATTTATTATAAGAACTGCAAAGGAGTGGAATATTCTGCTCTCGTCAGTGTTTCCGGTAAAATATAACCCAGGTGTGTTAAAGTCAAGAGTGAATAGGTATCTACTAGGCTAGCGTGCTACACCTTCGACTACATCATCGTTCCATCAGGTGAGATCGTGGTCAAACGACTGCCCAGACCGTAAAAAAAAACTTATGAAAATAAATACCTATATAGTTTTTTTCCGCTTTGTTAGATCACCATCGACACTTTCTTTTATTTTCTCATAGGTAGGTATGTCCGTGAGCTGTCACCTTTTTTACTAAGTACGAGTGGTCGACAAAATATCGGATGCTTTGAGAATCGAAACTATAAGGGTACATGACAGCGTGTAGAGCAAAGAGGCGTCCGCTTGTGGCATTTGCTTCAATACTGACCTTTTTGTTTCTAAATAATTCCCTTTTCTACCTGCTTTATCTGTTATTCTACTTGCTCTAACTTTATCTTCTTCTAGTTGTCAACGGAGTATTATTAAGTATTCTGTGCCACAATGTAACCCAAGGTACCTATAAAAAGTACAGAATGGAATGACGTTGCCATGGAAACAAAATAATGACAAGTCTGTCAAGTACATGAGTAATAATGCAGTTGTCTATGGTCAAAAAGAACTGCTGCCTATGATTTGGAATTACGGTTACTGTTTTTTATAAGTTACGGCGGGTATAATAATGCTAAATGTAAGAAAATTGCCACGGTGTGAGCACTACCCGTGCGAAGTCGGGGTGAGTCACTAGTCAGTGATATTTGTATATGGTTTTCTAATGGCTGGTTTCTATATTTTAAAACGAGTCGTTTTCACTTACTGTCCGTCAGCTTTTGTCATAAAGGCCATACAAAAAACGACAAAAAGTAACGTGACGTTGTAAAAACGACTCGTTTCATTTTTATACTAATAGGGGGTTAGTTATACAACTGAATCAGTAAATATTATATTATAGGTGATCGACACATATTTATTTCACTGCTTAAATCCTTAGATACATAAACTTAAACAATATCACCACTATCTAAAACTTAACTTCAAAGCTTCTATCGTTCGGTAAACTAAAATTGATTTTTTATTGTTAATGAGTGTAGAATCGAGCAGGTCGCTCGCCTGATGGTAAGCGTCACGCCTGCCCATAACAGTTGCAGTTGCCCAGAAGTTTGGTTGCAAAATCTTGCGCATCACTGCACTGCGCTTATCACCATGAGACATGGGTTTAATTTCGCTAGAAACATTGCCCTTTGAACCGAAACAGATATGTTTACACACTACTGCTTGGTGGTTGAATATCTGTCAATGGTCGATTGTTATTGATTAATATCAGTCGTTAAGCCATGTTAGAGGCCCTCGGGCGGCTTGACAAACTCTGACACCAGGGGCCCGCACTACCCCACACGACAAACAAAAAATGGTGTGGTACTGCCCTATGCGGACTCTTGCCCAGTAGGTACAAATATATTTAAAAAATCCGTCAAAAGTAGCTGCGATCATTTTACCTGTAATATCATCTATATTCTACACAAATATTTTATAGAGGAAAGATTTGATTGTTTGTTTGTTTGTAATGGATAAATTAAAAAAATACAGAACCGATTTTAGAAATTATTTCACCTATAGAAAGCTATGAGTACATACATTATCAGCAAGTAACATGGGCAGTATTTTATTTTTCAAACAATAAGAGATCCTTACGATAATTTCAATAAGGTATCAAAAATACAGAACGGAATGACGTTGCCATGGAAACTAAATAATAATAAGTCTTTAAAGTGCATGAGTGATAATTCAGTTGTATGTGGCTAAAAAATACCACGATCGTTGCTACCAAAGATTTTGAATTACGCTTACTGTTTTTTTTAGAAGTTACTGCGATATAAAAATACTAATAATAAGAATAATGCCACAGTGTGAGCGCTAACCGAGCGAAGCCGGGTCAAGTCACTAGTAAATAATAAACTAAACTTGACACTGGCAAAATTGCTAGTACATATTCATATACCAGCTGTATATAAACCCATTTCATATAATATTTAATCGACCTATCATTCAATAAGAATTATCCAAAAGTTTTAGTCCAGTTCATCGGATCGTAGGTGTGGTCACATCTTAATTTCAAATCGCTTTGATCTCGCCGGCCGCGGCGCTGACGACGAAGGCGACGTCACACTGAAGTCGTATACCTATATATTCTGTGGTCTCGTGCCTTCTCTCGGCTTTACAATAGGTATTCTTGACACCTATAGTCTGACTACTTATTGTCTTAACATACTGATGAACATGACGTCATAGGGCTTACTATTAGATGTTTGGTATGTAGATACTTTAGGCACAGAGTAGCTAATAATCTTTAGGTCCTGGAATAACACATATTATGATACTATCATCATTATCATTATCATCAACATCTTTATCATCCACGGAAGTGTAACCGCGGGGCGCAGCTAGCATAAATGAAGAAGCGTAACGCTATATTATTATCCGAAAAAAAACAACAAATATAAAATTTAAATAAATTTTATACAATACCAATAATATGCTAATGTTTTGTTTACTTTTCATTTGTCTTGTGTCTTTGTTACTTAAGAACTGATATCATTTCAGGCGTAGATTCGTGTAAGAATTGTAGACGATAAAAAAAGTTTTAGCTTCAGTATCCGATATAGAGTATCCTACAAAATATTATTTATAACTTCAAAATTAACATAAATTTGGACCCCTATCGCGCAGGAAATCTTTTATTTATCTGGATAAATAGTATCGTCAATTTTAACTCATTATACATACTATGACTGTGCCAAGTTGCATCAAAATCCATCCTGTATTTTCAGTGTGGTACGTGTTTCTTTCAAATAACTTTCAACCCCTATCCTGCGAGAACCCTATATTTTTTAGGGATGAAATGTATCCTATGTTCTACCTCGTTGTATGAACTCAAATCATATCAAGTTTGATTTGAATTCATTCAGTAGTTTTGGCGTGATGCGTGGTCAAGATACAGACAGACAGATAGATAGACAAACAAAAACTAAAAAAAAAAAAAACAGTTTTGGCTTCAGTATCGAATATTGAGTACCTACCCTCCAAAAAAAAATATTACTAAATATCTTTAATGTAGAAAATTGGACCTGTTACAGTTTTATTATAAGTGATTGTATATTATTCAATTTGGATAAGGTTCAAATTGATCTGCACGTAATTGATAGGTATGCGTATTTAGGTACACGAAAAAATTAAATCATTCAGAAAATTACCAATGCTATAGTGTTATTGGTAGGAACAATGATAGGTAGTCATTCAATTGATTTGTTCCGTTCACACTCAAATTGAGTCGAAGGCTGAATGTGATTGGGCCTTGGCGATGTGTTTTTTTAATTTTAATTTAAACGATGAATAAGCAAAACGCTTAAAGTGAATGAAAAAAATATCATTGCTCGAGTACTTATTCAATACTAGCTGTGCCCGCGACTTGGCACGCGTGGTCATTTCTATAAAGTACAATAATAATAATTATCTACATTTCATGCAGTAGTCAAATTATTTTTAACGATTGCTCGGCTTCTAGTCACTAGATTGAGATACTAAGTACACCACATTTTAAATCAAAACCTAAGCTATCCAACTCTGCAAACTGCATTTCAATCGGTTCAGTAGTTTTTATGTGATGTGCGAAATACATCCAGACCGTAAGACAGAAAAACAGACAAGATTGTTAGAAACGTTACATTCTTGTTCAGTAGCATATTTTATGTCCCTTAGATCTAAAGGAAAAAAAGTAAACCTTCACACTTCGATCACTTCGTTGTCCGTCCATCGATTTGTCTGTCTGTCCCTACTTCTCAGGAATGCATGAAATTAATTTCAAATACTCAGGTCTGCAATGAAAGAAATGTGGAGGTGTGAAAAAACAAACTACTAAGTCAACGCAATCAAAAGATACGGCCGTGTATGCCGCATATTTTGATACTCGCAAGGGAATTAAAACCTATAGGGTACTACTAGGGAAGTAATGTCTTATAGCATAAATGGAAAGGGAAAAATCCGAAACCTTAAATTTGTAATCATATCACATAAATATTATTTTTTATTTGCAGTTAGTAAACTGACCGCGACCTATGTCACTGTATGGGGACAACAGTTTTCCAACGGCAAAGTAAATTTGTACGGAACCCTCGGTGTGCGAGTCCGACTCGCACTTGGCCGTTTTTTTTATCTCTACAATGTATAGATTTTATTATAACTATATATTAGAGGTTTCAGTCATAGGTAGGCTCCGCACCAATGGCTTTCTAGGTTATGTGCGCTTTTCCATAGCTCCGTGCTTCGGAGGGCACGTTAAGCTGTCGGTTATTCATTAATAGCAGTCGTTAAGCCATGGCGGAGGCCCTCAGGCGGTCTGACAAACTCTGACACCAGAGGCCAGCACTACCTCATACGACAAGCAAGGAAGTAAGTTATAGATCCTGCTGTCTGATGATGAATAGGATTAACGATGGTGGGCGAACGGTAACGTGTTTGCACCCGGTTCTCACCAATGACATTTTTTTTTAGTTAAAACCTTAGTTGTTTGCATATTTCAATGCCACCGCTCATCAACCAACATACACTTGGCCAATACGCATGCGCGTAAACAGTAAAAAACACTTTAGATTTTTAATGTAGGTATAGGTATTTACAATTATCATTATTATGGTGTAATTTAAATTTTGTAAGGAGTTAAACAATGTATCTACAAAAAAATATGCAAATCAGCGATTACCCTAAACTGATGTCTGGTTTGTATTATGTACAAACCTAGGAGGATTAGTACTGTTTGGTCTGAGGTACCAACAGTTTCTTTGATAACCGCCCCCACTGTTCGAAACATTTGAAATCAACATGGTGGTCACGCAAAACTGACCGGAAATAAAAAGGAATAGGTTTACGAAGAAAATATGTATCTTCTTCGTAGATTACGGCCCATATTATCTTATCTGAAGATGCCTATGGCCCAAAAGTGGGAAAATAATAGGCTAATTAAGATGATGAAAGGTTCGAGGAGCCCTCATGGTTCTACAACAATCAGACACAAAACCAATTCTGTAACTAACTTTTTTATTTTCTTAAATTAGGATAGATATCCAGCAAAAACCATATAGGCGGCATGTCATCCTACGTTATTATTAGATTAAGCCCGCGAATTATAAAGCCTTGTCCCAATATAAAGCTTCTTCCACACTGTCCACTAGGTGCCGCCCGTTCAATCGTTTTGTTAAATGAGCCCGATTGCCAATTACGTCATGAATGGCCGGTGCGTTGCTCCTGGCTACTAACCGTACTCACCCACTTGTTCGTGGAGCCGTGATGAGAAACGGAACGTGAACTTTCCCTCTCGTCACAATGCCCCAACTCAAGTTACGTCGCATCCATGTCACACTTGTGCCAGTAAACGTGAGAGTGAGCAATCAAGGTTACTTTCTTGCTGTAAGTGAGTGCTCAAGTGTGGAGCATGCTTTAGCAATTATGGGGTGATCGGTTTCCATAAGGTGATCATTGGTTACCTGCATTAGCATGGGGTAACCTCAAGTACCTTCAGTTCAGTTAAAAACAACAAAACGCGAAAATAGACTACCACATTTCTCAGGAGTATTTACAGTATTGGAATCTACCTGTGGTAGTACCACACCTGTCATTGATATTCAACTGCCAAGCAGTAGTGTGCATACATTTCTTTATTTGAAAGGGAATGTTTTCAGCGAAATTACTGGCCAGGAGATTTAAAAACCAATGTCTCATGATGACGAGCGCAATGCAGTGACGCGCAAGATTTTGCAACAAAGTTCTGGGTGGCACTTGAAAATTGTTTTGGGTATGCGGGACGTTTATCAGAAAAGAGATCTGCTAGTCTCGTCTCTCAATTGAATATGGCCAATTAGGCTTGTTGCCGATACGCTTTAGGAACTGTTTCCGGAAGCGTGCATTGGTAAAGACATGAAAGTTCTTCAGTTTGGGACTTCATCGTATTCGATCGCCTAAGGTATGCAAGAGAAACGTGAACAAAACTGACGCAATACCAATGATCACATCTCTGACATCACAGGAACATCCTTAAGTAACGTTTTAATAAATCGATCTCATATGATTCTAAAAACGCTCGGAACACTCTGGTATGACTGCGTATCGTAGCCTACCTGGCTCATTCTGTCACTAGATGTTTCAACTAAAACTGCCTAAAGCAGAGCACAGTTAAAATATATACACGAAGAACAAGAAGAAGAATGATGGAGGAGCAGTAATTTTGCTCGAGCACCGTTCAAGCTCAAACAGATTGGCGGGTGAAATCTAGCAGCTCTAAATAAGATACACGCAAAAATACTTTCGTTATTTACACTGAATATTTCAAAGCTCAAGACAAATGAATCTATAAAATTAATTGGACAAGTAATCGAAAACTCAGAAAGAATTTCTCCATCTCTTTGGGGGAGCGCGAAACAAATGAGGGGCGGACGTTGAATAATTCGATTTCCTTATTTGCACCAATCAATAGCTTATAAGGAATTCGATATCATGTCGAAGGATATTTGGCTATTGAAATTGTTTATTGAAGACCATTTATAATAATTTTGGAATTTATCAGGAACACATTTAATTCAATGGTTAAATTTTCTGCCCTTAAGTGAAAAGTGAATACTGTGCCACTAGGTAGCCCTAGTGGCACTAAATTAACAGTTAACTTAACACTTTACAGACACCTCACGAGCGATATCTGAGCAGCAGTCAATAGTTATTTATCATGTTTTATTGACCAATTCTACTACAAAAATAAAACGGATTCAAAGTTCAGTTTATTCGGTTGTAGCTAGTAGTCAAAGCTATAACCGCAGATATTTTCGTGAATACGTAAAGCTCTGATCATTGAACTGAAACGACAAAATTGATTTAGTGCACTTATTTTTTCGTTAAATTGTTATTTTGATTAATTCTTGTCTGATAAACATATACAGATTTTCTGTAATAATTAATATTCAAAAACAATACTGAAGTTGAGATAAGGCCGCAATTCAAACTTAGTCGGTCACCTAGCTGCGTTCAATGTTAATTTATAATCCAACTCAGGTGCAAGAGCACAATAACTAAATTCCAAGTGATCAAAACGGTAAAGGGTGGCATAGCTTCGAGCAATGCTGCTGAGACACCTAAGGGTGAAGCTGCACCAAGCGTGTCGCGTGGTGAGACACGCGACGCGACTATCTACTCTATCAGATAGATAAAATGACAAAATCAAGAAGCCATTTGAACGATTTTAAAAGGGCTCTTCATACCGTGTTTTCGTAATGAGACAGCTATTGAGTAGTATTTGTATATTTGCTTAAATCGGCTTTTAAATAATATCAAATTTGTTTTTACAGACATTTTAGTTTGGTGTAGCAAAACATACTGTGCAGCTTCAACCTTACTAGTAGCCGCGTCTTCTGCAGAAGGCATATTAGCAGATATAATTGCATTTGCTACCGACTCCGCTGACGTTTCCGCCATCTCCACTGCAACTTATACACAATCGAGTTAATACCAGAAACCACCCTCAGGAATAACTCGCCTGATGGAAACATTTCCCCACTTGATTGACTTTCCAACAACTTTCGTGCTCGCAAAACGAAGTATGACGAAGTCTCACTCACTTATTCTGGACGTTTTTGCAAATAGGCTGTTGATTAACTCCGGCCAGAAAAGTCCACAATTTGATTAATTCGAAAACGATACTCTGTCAAAAATAAGCTCATATTAAATTTTGTCCGTAATACTGCAGGGTACTTATTTAATTCCGGATATAACATTTCTGTGATTGAGTCCCAGCGGGTGGAGTGAGGGGCGTGAATTCCAACAAAATTAGCACCAGGGGTCGAAATAAAAAAGCGAAGGAAAAATTTAATGAACAGGAAAATGCTCCTTTTTGCAGCTATTCCATCTATTTATCTACATTGGGATGCCCATTACCTTGCTAAGAGAAAAGTTTACATTTTTAATTTAATGATTCCACTTTGTGGAAGTTGGGCGGGTTTCGGCGAGATCTTAATTTGGGGATTTCTGAGGCGTCTCGTTTTGTAAATATTATTCCTTTAATAAGACCTCACGTCGAGGGGGCTCCGTGAACTCCGTGATTACGACTCTCTTTGCAAGCTTCATTTTGGACCTCGTCATTTTGATTGGCGCTAATGAAATTTTTCTTACTCCGTGTGCCGTTTTCTTGTTCTTGACAGAGTAATTTTCGAGGGACACGAATCACTTTCGTTATGTCACGAACACACCCTCTAAACATTTATGGTAGGCAATTTGCAGACATCTGAGACGTTATTTCTGTCATCTTCATTTACGTTTTCCACTTGCTAATTCAATTTTTTACTTATCTCTTTCCTGAGTGCGTGTCCCATCTGCGGCTTTCCTAAATCGCGCAGTCCCAGCTGCGTTTGCGTGCGCGATGACGTTTCGCTTTTAGCGGCTGTTTTAAAATTGAATATTTGATGGTGGAATCCCTCCGTGAATCCGCGGCGGAGGAGAGTGCCGGATTCCGAGGCGGATAATTTTTTGAATGTCTCTGTTAACGACCGCACACATTACCCATAATCGCGGTGTGCCACTTGGAGGTGTTCATTTATTTTTCAACAATTTATATCACGTTTCTTCGCGGGCACTCAGCTCTTGGGAATTGAGCAATAAACGTGCAGAAAAAATTTTCTCCGGGTACGTTACATCGTTCCCTCTTAGGATATGATACTTATGAAAAATAAGTTACTTTACATATTGCGCTGCATAAAAGAGTAATAACAAAAGAGTGTTCGCATTGGTTAACATACATCTGCTTTCCGTTTACAGTTTTATCTATCGGAGAACATGGCGGTGCCACTCGATGGTTCCCATAAACACAAATGGTTAGCTTAGTTCCTTTCTAATTACACAGATAAGCGACTCCAATAACGGTTGGTTTATCACAATCGTATGTTAGGAATCTAATTGGAATTTTGCATGTTGATATGCTCAACTCTTTATTGGACGATATTATGTTTGCTTTCTGATATTGATGATTGTATTTCATATAATATATCGTCACAATTTGTGATAAAAACTCTACTATTCTACGCTTGTAATGCTAATGATACTGTTAAAATAAAGTATGGACAATCCTTGTTTAAAACATTTATGAAATTCTAGCAAAGAAATATTTATAATCAAAATATTGTAATTTAATTTATCTCAAGAAATGTTCGAGCGCAATTAATTCTGACATAGTAATCAACACACGCACCTGTCAAACCGAGGAAATAAATGAAATACATAACTTGTCTTCAAAATTAATTTCTCTACACGAGGTCTCCTCAAATTTGTCAAAACTATGACCACATTAATATATAAGGATGCAGAATTTGCATTTAAATGTTTCCGATACAGAGATAATTTACCAAATTACAGTTATTTTAATATAAATTATAGCAAGCGTCCTATATTCCGGGGTTGATGGGGTCGTGTTTTTTACGAAAACATCTGTTGTGAGTGTGTGAGTTTTTTGTTATTTTAAAAGGAGACATGATGGATCAGTTTCAACACGTATTCGTCGGTACCTTTGTTGCTGGTTTACGGCTTTGTAATGTGTTTCTTTGTTTGTTCAGAATGTGTTACAGTTCTTGCTTCCGAAGTTTTAGGAACGACTTCGTGAATCACGCTGCAGCGATAGCCTTGTTGGTGGTTTAGAAGATCTCATTCTATTTTATTAGCCTCATTAAAGTTCGTTAGCAAATTTATGAGCACAGTATGTTTAAAGCTAGCATTTACTCTATAACGGGATAAGAACATAGTAATAGGAACGAACGTGGCGCAGGAGTTTGCAAATTTTTTTGAGGAGGACAAAGATGTATATCTTACAACTTGTAAAAATTAAGTGCTTTTAAACTTCAGATACAGGTCTGCCAATAATTCTACTGTCATTAATTATTCCTCTATCGAATCGAAACTGTGTAAAGTTACATCAGACAATATAATAAGATTTGAAAAATCTTTAAAATCTCAGATGTTCAAAAGATTACCTTACAGAAACTTTTCACGAATGCTCTCAACCGGAAAGCTATTCCACGCAGAAACTCAATTACAAGCGGATTAAAGGACAACACGTACTCACAAAGAACGTAATCTATAGGTGAAAAAACTAATGCATCGTCACTATTGTCAAGTGTGGGAGTGTCTCGAGTACCCCCGGGCGCGCTTTAAAAACCAACGTTGCGTGTTTTTTAAATAGGATTTGTTGCAGATTGCTAAATAATCTTATCTTCTGGGTAAAAGCATCGGTTCGCATCTTTCAATGATATTAGTGCACCACATGACAGAGATTTTTGTCCCATTTGTAGTTTTTTTGTTTAGTTTTTGTGTGTCTGTAGAAAATCTGACGATACATCTATGACACATGCTATGTACCTACTATAAAGAGTGATTCAGAGACGTTTTTTAAGAAGAGTGGTCATGTTTTGTTTGAATAGTAATATTCAAACGAAATAATTGTTGGCCAAGGTGAGTCGTGAGTAATTCGTGCGTTGTTTTTTTTCAATGATCTTTAATATCACACATTGCGTCTCCATCTCATTTATGTAGTTTTTGAGCTACAAGCCCGCGACATACTGACAGATAGTGTTGCCGTAGTAATAGCTAGGGTTCCGTTTTACCCTCACTGTCATACTTAGAGTACAGAACCCTTAAAATGGCACTGTAATTTGAATGAATAGCAAGACAATAATAGCAGAAAAATCTCCCAAAACATAATGCAGCTGGTAGCAACTTAGATGGGTACTTTATAATTACTTTAGATAGGTACAACACCACATCAATCTTCCCCGTCCAAAGGTTGCATGGATGAGATCTTTTTTAGCGGTAAGGTCGTCCATTACAACGAATACATAAGATTACCCCGATTTTTTTAGTCAGTAATCCAGTTATTAAACTGAAATGGTCACTATTACTACAGTCAACGTTACTCTATTACTCATTGGTTACTCTGTGATCATAGCGCTTGTAAAATATCTGAAACTCAAAACAAAAGATATACAATCAACAAATATAGATCTTGTTAAAGGGAGGAAGATACGCCACGCTTTAATATCACGTAAATAAATACTGGACTAGATACAACTACAGGCAAACACACCCACACATCTACATTCCCACCGTCGTCGTGCTTCATATGCACCAACAACAAAAAACAGAGTGTTGCACACTTTAGCGCGAATGAGAGTCACTCTAACACTTACTACATAAACGCCTCTCCGATTGTAACTAAGGCCAAAGAAGGCCAATTGTGTGCGTTGCACCTAATTTATGGGGTCCACGTCCGTGGAACTGGTACCTTATCTTTTCACTTCTAATTATACATGGTAAATATCTCGTTTATAATGTTAATTTCAGGGATCCAGTGTATAAAGTTATCATAACTGCGTGCAACCATACAAAGCTGGAATGGAAACGTAGAAATGAATGAGCCCATTCAGCGCAGAGCTGAATGAGGCGCCATTCGTACGCAAATATGGAGACAGCCTAATCTCGATTTATCTCGGCGACGCCACGGTTTTGGTATTTGCCGTGTAAATATGTCTTGGACGAGTATTCTGGAACATTGTTTTTTTTATACATGAATTATGGAGGTAGGAGAGATAGTAAACATAGCCTAATTATTAAAAAAAATACTGATTGAAAAATAAATAAGCTGTTCTCTGCCCCCTTAAAAAACTCACTCCCTGCGCCTAGTTCGGCGTACTTGACAGACTATTTATTATAGTTTTTTAATCTTATCCTACTATAAATTTTAGATACGACAGTTTCTACTTATGTATGTTTGTTACCGCTCTGTACTGAAACGGCTGAACGTATTTTGATAAAATTTAGGATACTTTAGGTCCTGGTATAACTGGCTATTTTCCATCATCTTCATCATCATCATCCACGTCGTGGGGCCTCCATTCCCGTCAAATCGGAGCTAATAATATAACGTAGCCTAAAATAATATGATAGTTTTATTAAACAGGTTGAATATTTTTTTCTAGGCAGTATGGGCAAATCCTAATCTAAAGCACATAGGGTAAAATGCTGAAGGGAACCATGGGCTCAATTTTAAAGGGAATATAAGTCGCATGTCCGTGCATCGCGCGCTTGACAATGTTGTTTTAAAGGTGCATAAGTATGTACATATGATGTGCAGCCACCAAATAGAAAAATTATATGCTGGCAGCCGCTTACTAAAGAAAAATTGTACTGTAAATACTTGGCACTATATAAAACAGGCAATGAAAAAAATCATTGAAAAAGTTTGAATGTACCAAAATTTGAGTAAAGAGGTGCAAGGAGATTTATCCAAGTGTGCTTTTAATGATTAAACAATTATTTAATGATAAAAATCCTTTTAGCAATCGGCAACTTATGTTTTTTTTTAATATTACTTTTGTAAGTGAATAAAGTTCGTCATATTAATATATATAACAACTTTGAGTTTATTTTCTAATATGATGACATGAGTGTAGATAAATTAACTTAACACCTTTATGCAATTAAATCTTTCAACAATTTAACCTTGTAGAAAATTTTAAACGTGCCCTAGAGACGTAAACTAAGGCTCAAGAAAGTTCGTAGAGTCACAAAATAAAGCTGAAGCGCGGAAGCAATTAAACTCGTTGAATAAATGACTGGGAATCCCGGCTTCCGAATGAGAACGAACGAGTGAATGATCATCCCGAACGACTGAATGGGAACGGAAGAGAACGAATGATTGTGAACGGGACGAGTGCAGATGAAATGCGAATGTTTATTTACACACGCCACTCGAAGACTGCCGCCCGTGAGATTGGAAGTAGAGCTATGAATCTAGATCAAATGGCATCCTATGCATTATATTATATTGGTTTTTAACTCCCAAACTCGAAAAGAGAGGATAAGTTGATGTTATAAGTTTAGGGTATGTGTCTTTGTATGTATTTTTTTTTTGGAGATGAGGAATGTAGCTCATATAGGAATTGGACCTATTCAGATGCAGTTTTTTTTCTGTTTATGCTGATGTGGTCGAGACTTAAATATAATGGGGGGTCGGGATCGTCCTCGTAACTCCCAAACAAATGGACTGATTTTGATGAGGATTTTTTGTTTGAAAGCTGATGTGATGTGTGTTTCAATATTTGGGTCCTAACGTAGAACCAATCTTATCTTTGGACGATATTTAATCATACTAAAATATACCATGACAAATTATACATATTGGTGTGGATTTTTAAGGAACATTATGGGCAAAATTGTTTAAAATTGCCGGTTCTAATATATGATAGCTCCACGTAAAGTCATGTTATTTATTCTATGGTAAAGTCTCCTTAACCACGAGCGACTCTATGAGTACTTATACGACCGCTCAATCATACGACGACTGGAATCCTGTCTGTAGAGTTGCTTCTTCTAGGGTGTCAATGGTTCGAATTGTCACTTAGATTAGGCCAGAAAGTTCCCACCTCGGGACTGCAGAGTTGCTGATGTGTTAATACTTAACAATTCTTGAAAAGACAAGAAAATTGAGTTTTAGCGTTAATTTTCCAATCTCTAGACAAAATATTGTAATAATTAAAAAATATAGTAATATGGGTCCATACTTAACATTTTTAATAGTAATAATTCGCACCCACGTACTAAAAACTGCGAAGTAATTACTATTCTCAAAAAATTACACCGCACGGCCGCGGAGGTCTACAAATATTGGATTAAAACTCCATCAAATTATTTTACCACGTATCCATTTCCTTTGTAGAAACAAAATAATAAAGGTACATTTATAGCGGTTACAGAGAGGAAAGTGTATTGCAATGAAGTATAGAAAAAAAGAACCAGGGAGCTTTGATTGATCACCAACTCCACGATGTTTTTGTGTGAAATTAAAAACGCGAACTGGCATGCGTTGGATTAAAAAGGAATTTCTCTCGACCAATAAGTAGAGGGTTTGCAGGCTTTTGTTGTCAAAAACAAATTTCGAAATTAATTTATTTTTGGACATCGATTTCGCATTACCGGAATAGATGGATGTCGTTTTTTATTCGCGATGAATTTGCTTTTAAATTATGTTTTAAATTAGTCAAATGTAGATTACGATCATTTTGAATACTTTCTGTGTTCAGGAGTAATATAAATTCGTTAACTGTCTCTTTGTTATTCAAGGCAATAAGTGCCACCTACCAACACGAGCTATAAAATAACAACCACACAAATATATATTTTATATTTATTTCACACAAATACAGCCCATCATCTGGGAAACGCACATCAACGGAGTAACCGCAAGTTCACCGCAAACGAGTAATTAAAGCATCTATAATATATTAACATCATGCATACCAAATTAATGGGTGAATAGGTGGAAATGTGAGGGAGAAGGAATTCGAAGAGCCTTAATACACGGTTTTACATTTGCCGCGAAATTCAGGATATTGAGTAAGATTTTATTGTAAAAAAACATGGCGTGCCGAAACTATTATATTATTTGTGACTTTGACATAACAAAACACGATCATTTCTCATAAAAAAACAGCAAAGGATAGTATATCTGAGTAGTCTGTGATGGATATTATGAATCATACATGATTATTCTCAACAATTTATAATTTGTGTGTTTGGATAGCGAAAACGCGTGACGTCCGCGTTGCAAAAAGGCGCCGTGTGTAAAAGGTTTAAGCGACAAGCACGTAGAAATGCTAAGAAGATTTCTAACACCCAATACCACAAAGGTACACAGTAATAATAACCGCTATTTGGAGCTTTATGAACGATCAAAATTGCAAGAGCACGTGTATAAAATACACTTTGCAAAGTAGATTTAAATTTTAATACGAAGCTTTCAGTCGGGGGTTGAAGTAGTCTTGACGTTGGAAAAGTGTGGAAGTGCTTCCTTCCTTCCGCGGTTGTTCCACATTTCAGTGGATATTACGTTTATTAGTTTTTAATAAAATTGGTTTATTTATCGTTCGACCTTTTGTGCTACTTTTGGAAATGCCCTTTTTAACACGTTTTTATTGAGTCACTTTCTTGTTTGTCTGTCTGTCGTTCCAAATTTCGAGCACTTCCCGATTAGTTACCTGGCTGAAGCTTTCAGGGTAGCTCACAACTCGATGAAATGGCATTCTAAAAAAATGCATTCTAAAAATAAAATAAAAATTGTTGGTTTTTAGATAAGTTTTTTAATCTACATTTGCTGCTTTTATTTAAGTAAGTACTCCAATTTATTATGACTATGATACTCGAATTGTATTGTATTGTATTTGAATGTATTTTTTTTTACTTAATTTATTCTATTAACTAAATATAATGAGTGCAAAAAGGGCAATTGCTTTGAAGTTAAATAAACATTCAATTATCGAAAAAAATGTAATAGTATTTTTCGTCTAAGTCTCAAAATTGGTTTTCTTTTAAACGCTAACTGTTGAGCGTGTCTATGTAACGTAGGGTTTTAAGCTCTTGAAAACTAAAAGTGTAAGACTGCCGGGAAAGAGCAGGAACTGGCATGTCCACACTAAGCCATCCAGGTCCGAGTCTCAGGTGTCGACTGCGGCCGATTTCACAAGACAATGCTTAATAATTTCATTTCGCCATTACGGCGGCCATCTTTGCGAGTCGCACAGTTAGAGGGCATCGACGCACCCCTCCACGGCAATTTGCATTGTAACTCGGACCACGTAGAAGGCCCTAACTGCCCTACCACCACCTCCTAACTCTTGAATATATAATTTTGTTGCTTTTATTAACAGCGACTTTGCGTGGGAATCGACGATAGCCTTCCGCGGCGACTGCTTATTGTGGACGATAACCTGCTAGATTTATTTTATAGTTCACCTAGAGACTTTGTCCCGGGAGGGCAAGTTTTACGCGGCCCGTTTTATATCTCCAATAAAAAGGCCAATGCATCTGGCCGTTAAAATATTTGTTGGATTTATTTGACAGCGTGCTTGTTTTGTTGAAATGTTTATTATGAACACGGCTACATTGTTGCGCAAATTAAGCTCTCAATAGTAATCATGTAGCTGATTTATAATTTTACTGACGTATAACTGCCTCCTAACGAACGTTGTTTGTATAATTACAATTGCAGACATAATAAAAATGTAAAGGAAATAAGCACACAAACAACAAAGAGTAATTGATACGAAATTGTGCCTCTGACTGTAACTTTGATGTAAAGTATTCGGCTGGCAGAGCGTTAAGAAGCTTACTTTTGGTATCTATAAATTAATATGTTTGCATGTCTTCGTTGCTCTTTACAGTAAAAGCACAATTTCATTTGAACAATTTCGTTTGATTTCTATTATTTAATATGAAAATGCACCAAAGTTGAACAAGACTATTAGCATTAAAACAAAAATTATACACTCGCGAGCAATTAAATCGGCTCAAGACCTCAAGCTCGTGTTTTTCTAATTCTGGACATATGTAAAAACAATATAACCTATCGACACTGAAAGCCTACTAACTCTAAAGACTTAAGAGTATATAAAAATCGAAAAAATAACACTGAAACAAAATAGTCATTAAAGGTTGTTAAAAGTACTCCCACATGCACTGAAACTGCATGAAATATCAACCTTAATCAACCTAGTTTGAAGCAATATAGAGGACTAGCAAGAAAGTTAGATGAGGTCGCATAATTCAAATTAACATTGATACGGAAGGAATATTTTCCCCAGCGGAATAAATTGTGGCTCTAATTCTAATGGCGACTTTTAGGGAGTGCATAATTCCATTCCGTGTTGCCAACTCTTTAGGGTGCGTATCGACATTAATGACTTGTAAAAGGTTTCTTGGTGAACTTTTGAAAGCATTCATTGCTTTGGAAAACTTTGAAATCGAATTGTTTTATTTATTGCCATTGAATACAAAGTTTTATACAAACATGACAAATTTTTTACATTAACTAGTTTTTGAAAAGTAAGTTTTATAGTTCTCACATTTATATTCAGAATTTATGTTCCTTGTAGGGACCACGGCCAGCTTAACATTTTTATAATAAGGGGTCCTTGATAAACACGGCATAAATTATGCCGCCTGACAAAGGCTATTTGAAGAAGTCTTATCAGTTTACGACCGTTAGTAAACAAGACAAGTTCAAAACTAAACCCCGACTACGGTCGGGTAAAAATTAGCCTATGAAAATCGGACCAAGTGTTTATTTTGAACACATAACCCTACCTTTGCCTCGCCGTAGTTGGGTAAAAATATATCCTATGACACTCTATACCTGAAAAGAAATCGATTGATACCTCGTTTGTCAAAATCGGACTAATAGGGGCGATGCTATGGTGGCACATCCTACACCTACATACAAACACAGACTGTTAAACTCATTAACCCTCCCTCGCTTCACCGTACTCGGGTAAAACCGGAAACAATTTTCCTAATTTCATGGGAGTCAGAAAAAGTTAAAACTTTACCTAAAACAATGTTAGTTAAAAAGCCGTGTAATCCCAAAATCAAGTGGCACTGAATCCAATCCATGGAATGCTACTAAAAAGATTGCGTAAAACGAAAATGAAACGGTCGGTTGTAAGAAAAATATGGATAAAGCTTCACAAATAGATGCCGCATCCGACCAAATCCAATTGCTTAGTGACACAGTTCGAATCAATCGAAGAGCCAATGCGATGGGAAATGTCTATGAGAAAATGTTAACTCATAGTTTTGAAACAAGACATAAGTTCAAAAAATAAACCCGACTACGGTCGGGTAAAATATAGCTTAAGACACTTGCGATGAAGACGAATCGATTGATACCTCTTTTGTCAAAAACGGACAAAGTTATTAGTTTGTACACATAACCCTTCCTTTGCATTGCCGTTGTCGGGTAAAATAATAATGATGATAAGCCTATGACACACTATACATGAAGACGAATCGATTGACACCTCGCTTGTCAAAATTGTACCAATAGGGGCGACGCTGTGGTGGAACATCCACATAACCACATACATAGATATATAGACTGTTAAACTCATTACCCTTCCCATGCTTTGCTGTAGTCGGGTAAAAACAAATGGGGTGGTGGAAACACTTTGCTTATTCAATAAGCTACGAACGGAATTGAAATTCAACGTGATGTGGAACCCGACAAGCCCAAGGAAAGACTTCAAAAGATGTGAGACACGATCACCAATCTGGGCCCTTATTGGCTATGACCATTCGGCCATGTAACGCGCCGCGTCAAGGTATCTGCGTGGAAATCTTCTTGTATGTTCATGAATCGTCGTAATTTGCGGAACAATTCTACAACGCGACGCGTTACTTGTGTGAATGTTCATAAGGGCCTGCACCAATCCAGTGTTATAAATTAAGTTCCATACTGGCTTTGAGACGAGTTCTGGATTGCATTCTGTAGGAAAAACGTAATGGGCATACCTACAGTAATGAGCGATGGTAGCCAAACGGTATGCTAGTGCGGGTTGGAATCCAGCGATACCGGGTTCGTTCCTCGGCTTGACCAATGACTTTCTAAGTTATGTGCGGTTAATAGCGGTCGGTCAGAGGCCCTCGGGCGGCGATTACTCCTGGCACCAAAGGCCAGGACTACCTTATACGACAAGCAAGCAAGTAATAGGTGCAAAACTGAATCTTTCTCATATTTATTTATGATTTAATTCCAAACATATATCTACAATCTTTTTAAATTAGCTTCATCTGTTTACAAAAAGTATTTTTAGGTCATGACTCAAAAATAATAATGTAACATCAATATTTTCATTGTTTTCTTTAATGTTTTCACGTTCGACGCGACGACAGATCGTAAATATAAACTCTCATAGAGCTAGAAAGTAATTAAAATTAGAGTAGGCGAGTGAAATCTGTCACGACGTTTCACCGATGTTCGCGACGAGCACCATCAATCGCTTCCGAATCGATTCAGACGCGACTCTCGATGAGTTATCGAATCTATTAACTCTAGAGATTACCGGATTCCGTACTCTGTGCATAGACATGGAACGCAGATAGAGCTGGAACATTTTGTTGTGGGAAGGTTTAGTTTTATTTTATAAAAAAGAAGAATAGGTTTTGTCCTTGTTTGTCTTGTGTTATAACACACATCAGAGTATATTTTTTAAATGTTTAAAGGCTTAGGAAAACCAAAAATTGTGAATATTAAATTAAAAATAATGATGGAAAAATAACTGTTGTTGTTTAAATGTTCTATCTTGCATATTTCACACATGCTTAAACCTAATAAGACTTCGGTATCTATTTCTGCTTATGTAAGTATGCATAAAATCTGGTCATTCTAATCTCTATGTCTGTGCATTTCACCTATTATCTTATTTTTGTTCGTGCTGTAATTTTATATACATAATATACTGTCTGTGTTTTATTATGTTTGTAAATAATTATTTTTGTAAAATGGTATTATATAAATATGATTATTATATCTGCAATAGTACTAAAGCTCGTACAGACCCTGTTTCTGATATATTTTTAATAATGGCTTCCTAATTTTCCTCTGTTTCTTATTGTCCCACAATTTTTGTGCTGTCCTGTCTACACGTCCCTCAGTCTACGCGGCGCGGCGCGAAGCAGACGATTTGTACTAATTATAACGCGCGAACGACTCGCGGCGCGATTAGCTTTCCACTCTCGAGAGATCAGAGAAACCACTAGCAGTACGTGTCCTAGGTTTAATAAGGTACGCTTTGTAATTACTATTTAACATAATTGAATTCACTAAATAAATGAATCAAATTCCAACCTAAATCACCGAGGTATAGTACTATTATTTATTCTGTGACCGAGGTATAAAAACTGAGAGCACTATGAATGGTCCCTCAATATTTACAGATGGAACAACCGAAACTAGAACAAAATATTTGTTTTTTTTCTATATGCACTTATACCAATCACGCCGCTTTGAGTTTTAGTTTTATTTTAAATACTTACTGGTATTTTACAGTCCTGCAGAAGGATATTGATTTTGACATCTGGCTAATAAAAGCAATGAATTTTTACACTATATACCATGAGACTAGGGAAAAAAACTACTCTAGGACTTTTTGAATAAAAAACTAGGGTTTAACAGATGACGAACACGGAAGTGGTATGAGTTCGTCAATATTTATACTATTTTACAGGTAGATTTATTATGATAATTATGGTTGTAGACTAGGTGTAGACAGGTAGATCTTAACTTTTTTCCATAAAGTAGGTAGCCTTATAAAGTATTGACTACCATATTTGCCATGACCTATTCCGATTTTATAAACGTTTAACGTCATTGGTAAGAACATTTATTAGATTATTATTTCACGATACGAAGACGTGGACACGTGTACAGGATTGTGTGGGTGAAACCCAACACGTGCTAGAACAAAGCCCGGCGACAGCAGACAAGTGTCAATATCCTCGCTGCGAGAGCAAGACGTACAAGACGCCCGTATCCGCGCATGCACTTCATTCAACAGACATAATAGCACTTTGCCCACTAGGAACAGTAGGAACACTTGTGGGAATGTCGACACTCCACGTGGTGAGAGAACTCTTTGAACCAATCAAATCGAACGCCCGTAAAGCAATGTCCCGTAGCGAATCCGCCCGCACCCCAGTTAATCGGTCAAACTAAACGCTACTAAAATTAACAACAAAACTAATCATTAAATACGGCTACCGTACAGTCACAGACCGAACTAGAACCAAATATACCGTTACTAATTACAATCGAAAAAATGCTGGAATTGAATCCAAACATTTGTCTCCTAACGAATCGTGTCGCGGCGGCGGATACTCAAAGCGGCGTGATTCGGCAATTCCGTTCCATTTTCGAATGCTCGCTGCCCATTCGTTCCCTCGGCTACGCCTACCTAATAAATTAGATGCCTCGCGTAGCACACCGCATAGTTACAAACTAATGAAATCTTGAAAAGATCTCAACCCATTTTCTTAACAACTTTTCCGAAAGAGCAACCGCCTTCAAAGATTTTGCCCGGAGAAATAATTCGCTAATAACGCTCGGCGCTCACACGGGTATGTTATGCAACCATAGGAATTTCATTAGATACACACGCGTCTGTTTGTTAAGGAGCTTTCCATTGCTAAAAGTTTCTTGAGGCGGGTATAATTCCTTTGTTTGTCGGAGGGTGGCGCGCCCGCCTCACCCACTACGTTTTCTAAGTCATCGGCTCCAATTATGCCCCTTTGTAGGTTTTGATATGTAAATTCGCGATTTTATTAAACAAACCGTGATGCCATTCGGGGGCAGCGAGCCGGATTAATAGCTTCTTCAGATTTGTGTAATCGCTTTCTCTTAAGACAACAGCCGAGGTGAATCGCGACTCGCGAGGGACCGATTACTCGTTTGATGTTGCTGTTTATACCGAATTAGATCTGCCGGTCAGGGGACTACTGCGTCGACAACACTGTTTACTCGCTAATTATTTTCGTGTTCATCTGTTTCTGTAAACACGATGACAGTAAAACATTAATTATCCGATATCTAATAACTCTACAGTAAAATAGCGTTCATAAAAACACGATTCGAGTAATCGCGACAGGAAACGGGCCGACAAATTAATCTGCACATACAAACATAAAGCGGACGTTACGACCGAAACTACCCATTCGATTTAAGCTTAATTTTTACCCCAGCACTATTAATAATTTACATGGGATAACGCCAACGTTTGCGCAATATTACAACGCATAAATTAATAATGTCGCTCGCATGTTTAACTGCGAATCAGATGAGTTTTATTGACAATTTTGTTGGGAAAGAGCAATTTGCGGGATGACCGCCCGATGACGCCAAGTGGTCACCAAATAGGGGAACGCTGAATGCTCATACGCGTGCAATTGTCATTTATGGAAGTATTTAGTAATGTCGATAGTTATGGCAACACATTTCGCTAATGAAAACGGCGAGATCGACTGGAAATAACAGGCACATTGAGCCTGTGCTAACTGGGATAACTGAAACTGCCTATTTGGTCCCGCATTTGCATTTAGCTTTTGTCGAATTTTGCAGATGAATATCGTCGATTCTATGCGTTTCTTGTCAAATATGTCATGTCCAATATAATGTCATTGATGAAGTCTTAGCATTTTTAACGTTAGACTGGTATCTCAGGAAAAGGACCAATAAACTTAATTGCAATATTTCTCACTTCCAAATTAACAGCTCCACTTAACCGCTTCCAAATCACACAAACCAGTTGACATTTCACCGCCATAAATAAAGTATACCTAAATTAGCCAGTAGCTGGTAATGTTTCCATCAGGAACTCGATACTTGCACAAATGTACACGATTGCATTTAGGGGTAGGATTGAGGCGCTGGCACACGGGCGCTATTATTGTGCAAACAGGGGTTTCCGACCGTGTGGAATGGGCATTATTGAACTGTCGACTATTTCACTGAGCATGGTAAGCAATGCCTCTATGGACTATGATGGGAGTCATTGGCTGATTTGAAAATTTTTTTTTTTTATCTAACGGAAACTAATATTAACTTTAACAACTGATCACTTTTTTGCAATATTTGAGAAAAATATCAAATTAAAAAACAAATGTTTTGATACTTTGGTTCATTTACCATTCCCAAATGCAGATTGTGCGTCTGCACCTTTAAATCATTCTATTTTTTACAAAAAGCCTAAAGCACTAAAAAAAGCATTCGTCCTCAGGTTAACCAGATACTCTTTTGAAGTGATATTATGTCTGTGCATTTATAACACATCGTGGTCACCACCAAGTTCTTGAGACATGAGTAAAACAGATTAAAGTTTAGCTCATTTGAATATTTTATTTACTTCACGTGTGCTTATGTTAATTTGTTACGTCAAAATCTTCACTCCAATAATAATGGACGAGTAAGTACTTAAGTTGACCAATTAAGTAAAATTTTTGTACACGTATAGAGATTCGATGACAAGGCAATATTTTGATACTTATGACCTGATGCAGTCAGTTATCTATTTACACGTGAGAAATCCTTGTCATTAAAGTTTTATTATACCGAGTTTGGACTTACTGTGCTAACCTTAGGCGTTTTTTTTGTAAAATATAAAACGTTATTATTATGCCTCTGAGAAAAGTATTATTATTGGGTTTAGCCATAGAGAAAAAAATGTATTTATTTAAAGTAGAGTGGCTATTTATGTTAGCGTGATGGGCGCGGCGCGATTATGTTTTCGTGCAAGTGAGCCTTAGTCATGTCATACAATGAGCGAATTCGTGAATACGCGCAGGGAAACCATCCGCAAATCCCATAATAAAATATATTTAAAAAAGTTAGGAATGTAGTTTATTACTTTTAAAATAGTAATAAACGTGACGAATAGGATAATTATATATTTGTACAATTTGTGCGTCAACTAAGACAAGATCGTTCATCGTTCGTACTTGTAACGTTCGGCTGCACTTGACTTCATACAAATTTTGTTTCACAGCCTACCGATCCTTTCTCACTTCGATGGGTTTAACAGTAAGAACACAAAAAATTAATGAGAATGATTATGATGCTGATGTTTACTGTTATTATTATTATCCTTGAACAATCAAATAACTGTAATCATACAGATGCAAAACTCTGCTGTCATATCGCCTCGAATTAACACAAGCATTTTGTTATCATTCAATTTGATTTCGACGCTGGCTGTTTTATTATTTTAATGAGCCTCAATTTTCAGGGATAATTGAATGGACGTCGCGCTGCTTTGATTATTATTTCATTCGATACGGCATACAGGGAGCAGACGTGGTGCCTGACTCTAATGACGAACTTAAAAGAATTAACTGACTTAAAAATTTGCCCTTACAGTTAAGGTTACGTTTCAGGCCGCGGCAGATGGACCTGTCACTGTAAGTAGTTTGACAGGCGTTCTAGTCGAAGTCGTCATGGACATTAAGTAATTCATTCGCAAACGCACCTTTTTGCGTTGTGCGTTGATAGAATTTTAATCCGAGGTTCAGGACCTTAATTGAGTATTGGGACAAGATTGTGCCATTCCTTTTTGTTTTGCGTGGTCTCTTACCACCTATCATTAGCTGTAGGTAAGCTCATGCTTCAATCAGTGCGTCCTACCAATCATGACCTACGAAGCCGAAACGTGGACACTCACGGTCAGATTAGTCCACAAATTTAAGGTCGCTCAGCGAGCTACGAGTATGGACAGAGCTATGCTTGGAGTTTCTCTGAAGGACAAGATTCGTATTGAAGTGATCCGACAGAGAACCAAGGTAACCGATATATCTCTAAGGATAAGCAAGCTAAAGTGGCAGTCAGCTAGTCATATTTCCCGAAGAACCGCTAACCGTTGGTAGATAAGTTCTCGAGTGGAGACCACGTTTCAGCAAACGTAGTGTAGGACGCCCTGTGGCCAGGTGGAGTGTCGACCTGCGAAAAATATATGGAAGAAAATGGATGAGGAGAGCTGAAGACCGAGCTCAGTGGTGTGTATTAGGAGAGGCCTACGTCCAGTAGTGGACAAGTATAGGCTGATGATGATAAAGCTCATGCAAGTCCTGCTTTCACAAGTCAAACAATAAAGTAAAAAAAATTAAAATCGCGTCTCCCATGAGCTTGCTCGCACCCGTCCAGCTAAATGTCGCTTGTTCACCCCAGACACAGCGGACAATCATACGACTAAATTATACGTGCATTTTGGCACAGTACCTACCTAGTGTGACTGTAGTTGCATTGACTTAGCACCGGTTTAATTAGATAGAGGGTGAGCTGTGATTTGTGTTCCCGATGCTGCTTGTTTTTACCCGACTGCGCAACGCTAAGGCCGGGTAATGTGTTTATCAGTCTACGAGTATGTATGTATACCTATATGTATGTCTGTTCCTTTGTGGCACTATCTAGACCAAACGCGTCACCGATTTTAATGATTCTTACTTCAATCGATTTGTCTTAAGCTCGCGAGTGTCACTAAAAAATGAAATTTTAATTCATTTCAATGAATCAAAATTCAATATGGGGACAACCAGACGCCATATAGTGAAAAAGAAACGAAATGTCGACGAACTATGTTAAGTGAGGTATTATTGAATAGGTATTTGAAAATAACCAATGGTTTTCTTATAATTTTTCATTTCGAATGACCTAAGACGATTGAAAGTTGGCTAGCAACCATTCTCACTAATTTTTTTGCCTCATTTTGGTTATGTTCAAAGACATAACCAAAATGGAGAAAGTGGAGAAAGTTCCGTTATTATTTTTCTCAGTTTTGTACCTCATGGGGATTATCCCCACCTCAGCCGCTTATACTAAACCACTGGGTACCTAAATAAACTATAATTCTTTGAACAAAAAAATCAACTTACATATAGGAACTACTTAACAAATTTGTTAAAATTTAGTTATGCTATAATACTGAACTGGATTTTTACCATTTAAAATTGAAAAAAAAACATCTAAATGGGTCACTAATCAGATCTGAACATAATAATAAACACATAAAAGTAAGTAAAGTCAAATTTTAAATCTCCTGGCTGGCCAAAAAGGAAAAAATATAGAAAAAAAAATGCCAGAAAAAGGAGAAAGTCTGTTGCCAATCCACTTTTAGGGTGTTTCGGCAGCATTGCTTGAGAGCAAGTCACATTTGAGACTCAGCGGGCCTGCCCACCATCAACCATACCATCTTCGACCAGTAAGAGGATAAGGCACACACGCGGCTTCTACAGGTTTTGCCATACATTTGCGTTTTGGGAGAAAACGTTTCTACCATACTAAACCATAACCAAATCCAATAATTCTGGTCTCTTTTTATTAATTACAGAATAAACTATGTTTGTAGCCTGTTATTTTTATCATAATTTGTAAAGAATTTGAATTAATTAGTGATTTAATACCGATATTATCTCTCAAGTTTGTGTACTGTTTAAATGAAAATTAATAATAAATTAAGAAATAATAAAATTATAAACATAGTTTATTCTGTGATTAATAAAAAAAAGACCTGAATTATTGGATTTGATTATGGTTTAACATGGTAGGAATGTTTTCACCCATAACGCAAATTTCACGGAAATGTAAGGCAATACCTGTAGAAGCTGCGTGGGTGTCCTTCGGTCTTATACCAGGCGAGATGCGACCAAACGTTACCTATTCTTTATGAAAGAAAACAAGTATATCATCAACGTAAGAGAAAAAAAATAAGACAGCCACGACAAAAAACAAATATTTTACAAAAAAAGCCTGTCATTCGGGATGACGTAATATGGTGGCACTACACATCGCTATTCGTGTTCGGGTGTTCGTCATATTTGCCTAAATACGGCGATGTGAATTCGCTTATATTTGCCTATTTTTCACGAACAAGACAAATACGCAAATACCGAACACTCGTATCCGCCGGGTTGTCGGTTTTAGTCACATATCAAAGGATTGCAAATATCCGAATAAGTTCGTTTATCGTCCACACGTGGCTTGCTCATTTATGCTGTGGTTTAAATTGCACCAATGTGCGCTATGTGTACTGTCAGCGCGCACAAAGTCGGATTAAAATGCGCATTTATTCTCCACGTTGGACACATGACGTCAGGAGTGACGTCATTTTGGTGTGCACACAACGCTCACAAAAAAGATGTAGAGCAGCGTATGCGGTAACGTCAAATTCAATTGACATATGTCATTCTATGTTGATTTATGTTGTTGGAACTCCCGCCTGACTGCCAGTACATATAATAATGATTATATTCCTTTAGCAGAAGCAAACGAATTCAACAGAACTAAGAGAGAAATGAGAAAACTAAAAACAAAACAAAACAACAGTAGGTAGATTCAAGAACAGCTGACTGAATGACATAAGCATGCAATAGTCGGTTTAATTTGTTAGCGTGCATATGCTGACCAACAATATAAACCGATGGTTAGCAGTGTTTGCAGTCTCAGCACTGTGAGTGCAATTTAAACCACATTGTTAGAGTGCGGTGCACGACAGCGATGGATGTTGTTTAGTTTTTGTTCAGTAATTATGTTTTTCGGTAGGTAAATACTTAATAGTACGATTTTTGAGAATTTTTAACATCCACCAGCTTCTTCTATTCCATGTTTTCTTTAACGACTTTGTATTTTTCATACGCATAACATTATTGGTAATTAACACAGAGTAAATAATAAGTCGCTGCTGCCTTCAACACGTCCATCTTTGCGTTCAGATTAGAAAAATGATAGCAAAAATATTCGTGAATGTTCGCCATATTCGCTGTTCATGACGATGTGTTCGAGTTATTCGGACTTCTATACTATATAGCTGAATAAAAACGCGAATAACAAATAGCGATGTGAAGTGCCAACATATGGTTCTAACGATACATCCAAATCTGTTCTGTCAGGCGTTTAAAAGTTATGGTGGAATTAAGAATTGCTCTTAAATACATACATATACCCTAAAAACATTACACTCCTTTACCGGGCAGTCGTGTCAAAAATAGAAAATATTATTTTTTAGGAGTTATCTTGATACTCGTGAAGAGTATCAAGACCGTATAAAATCCAATGGAATTTTTGAATTTGTTTAGAATATTGTACACTACGTTACGAATCCTTCCTAATATTAGTTTTATGAGACATTGGACATGTTTGGACAGTAGTCATTATGTGATACAGGGTATTATGGGACTGTACCTGTGAGTGGATGTAGTTGGTCACTGGACTCTTTAGCATACAATTCTAGGACACTACACTTTGTCAGCCTTAACGATCTAATCTATTAGATTAGATCCATTCTAAAATTACTTATCGTGGCGTCTGGTCGGAGCGTATTTGCCATACAAGACACGTGGCAAAGCTGCCAACATTTTGGGTTTGTTAATTACCTACTGGCAGCACTTTTTATACTAGATTTAGGCAAATTTTGATGAATGTTTAAATTAGTATAGGCATTGTTTATTTGTATCATTTCTTTGTTTGTTCTTGTAATAAACATTCTTAGGAAACAACATGACGATTTAGACGATATTATTAAAATTAGGGGTTCATATTTTAACCAATGCGCCCATTTGCAATGGCTCTGGACAGGACTGGGTGACCGCAAACCGCGGCACGCGTCCACTCAGGGTTATAGGTACTTAGACCACATCAGATTATACCACTCACAGATCAGGTTACCATCCATGACCGTATGGATCTAGAGGACAAAGGAATTTCGTATTTGGAATTATTCATATATTGTTCCAATCTTCCAATTGGTATTAAACGAAGTTTGGTAGCAGTTTCAACAAGATTAAGCAATTTTGGTCATATAAACTTCTATTTATTATCGACTGTAGATTTTTTACTTCTTCAGGCCAACATTATACCTATCTCATACGACAAACAAGCATTACGTATGTTAGAAAATGGAAGTGAATATTTACAGAGTGAGCATTTGTGCGAATTAATTGCTCGTTTGGCATTGAGTACCTGTAGCGATTAGGGAGAACATAATTCACCTCATTTTGACAGCTCTCTTCGCGTGTCTGACAAAACTATTATAATAAGTTTTTTGTTCTTATACACAGTTTCGAGCAAATTGATTAGGTCGATTAACTTGTTCGTCTAATATGACAGGCCCAGCTATTAAGGGCAACTCCATTTTAATATCTTGATAGAAAAATTGTAATTAATAGTAAGCAAGTAGAATATTTGTTTAACAGTTTTATTAATTGTTCTTTTTCGGGTTCCTTAGTCCTTCAAAGGACCATTAGAAGAGCTTCTAGACCGTTCTTTGTTTTTTATATATTTGACCACACCTTGTTTTTGATGTTGTTGAATAGGAAATTAAAATCAAATAGTGTTTACTCACAAAAATAACCGTAACCGTTTACGAGATATACCCCGCCAAAGTTGTTAATAATGAGTGTGTGTGTGTGTGTGTGTGTGTGTGTGTGTATGTCCATTTAATTTCTAAACTTTTCTAATCACATGTAAGCGCTTGCGCTTGTCATGTGAAGTAGTGCTGACCTCTGGTGTCAGAGTTTGTCAGGCCGCCCAAGGGTCTCTACCATGGCTTAACGTCTAAATCTGGGGTGCGAGCGCTACCGGTGCGAAGCCGGGGTGAGTCACTAGTATTACTGCAAAAGAGTGATATGCTCTGCCCTCTTCAGTGTTTCCGGTAAAATATAACCCAGGTGAGTTCAAGTCAAGAGTGAAAGGTACCTACTAAGTAAGCGTGCTACAACTTCGACCGCATCATCGCTTTCCATCAGGTGAGATCGTGGTCATACGATTGCCTAGTCCGTAATAAAAAAAAGAAGTTATAATAGAGCAGTGCTCAAGTAACAAACAAGATACATAACAAAAATACTTAAAATAAGCTATTGAACAAGAATATAACATTTAAGAAAACGGTGTCTGACTGTCTTTCTGTCCGTCCGTATGTTCGCTCATCAAATAAAAACTACTGGTCTTATTAAAAATAGATTTTCACTGTTTGATAGCTGAGGTATTGTCTTCAAATCTGGTATAGGTACCTACTTTTACCTGCATCCAATAAATAGAAGCCGAGCAATCGATAATTTTTTATTAGCGGCTAAAATAAATTTGATGAAATGTAGTATTATTGTATTTTATATGTAGTCCTGGAATATTACACGTAGGTTATTTTTAATTCAGAGAAATGAACACGCGGGCGTAGTCGTGGGCACAGCTATTAAGTCAAAGAACAACCGTGTTTATGGTTAACTCGCTAGTTATTAAGTTAAAGTTGTATTCAAATAGGCCATTGTGAAGCAAGTTAGACATGAAGTGACAGCTTAACTTTAATTTGTCATATTTGAGCAAGATAAGCTTCTAAGAGCTGGGAACGGAAGTCTCTTGGTAGCTGTGGCTGTGACACATGTCACGTCTTGGAGATCATTCTGACGATTGATAAAAAATATATGATTGTTAGAGTTGGAGATAAAGAATCGCGGTTTTAAATTTATTTGATGCTGTAATTATAAGTTCAAATAATCAATTGATTAGTTATAGATAACCCCCAGAGGTCCAAGTGGGGGTTTAAGTGGAAAGAAAGCATAATGTACTAAAAAATAAGATTTTCACTTGTCATGCTCGTATAGTTCTTGTATATGCTAGGCGTAGGCGAAATAAAACTGCATTGTAGGCTCTAGTGCATAAAAGTGTTTTATCTCTAATTCTCTATTGGAATCCAACCCGAGCCTAATATTTATAGGAGAAAGTTTAAAAAAAAATGTGGCGGGAAAGAAGTCCTCGTCTTTTCTTAGATGTATTTGAATGTTTGGTTATTTAAAATATCTTTATTTCATTTCCTCGCAATCGAAGTGAAAACCAGAATGCGGAAATAACTAGCTTAAAAGCTAAAAAAAACACGACTGCCCTGCCAAAAATTAACTTATGCCAATAAATTATACACTATTAGAATGTGCTTATCAAGGTCTTCAATTTGATACCCATATTGTAAAATTCGAAGTTTTTTCTTTTTTGCAATTGAAAATGGAGCCATACTGCCGCCATATTGTTTTTTTTTCAACAAAAAATATAGCCTATGTTACTCGAGGGGATGTAAGGATCCTAACGATACCCCATACGTCTAAATCTGTTCAGGCATTTCAAAGTTATGGTGGAATAAAGAAACTCACATACATACAACCCTACAAACATAAATTAATGCTGAAAACATAACACTCCTTTTTTTAGGCAGTCGTGTAAAAAAAGCATATTTTTTCCACTTCAATATCTGCCCTCACCTACGGCTCGGGCGGATAAATGTCTTGGATAAAATGGCTTGCTATATGCACTTGTTGTACATTTAGTAGGCAACCCACATGCCATTACAGGCTTATAGGGTGATAGTCAAAATGTTCTAGCTCAATACCAGTTGGCAGCGTAACCAACATGCTGACGGCATTGCCCCGCTAACTTGCAATGCTAATTCGATGGGCCAAATAGGTATCTACTATTTATTTAGCTGTGACGAATAAACGATGAATGTATGGAACCTTAAAAGAGCAAGTGCCCTTGTGGCGAACACGCACAACCCATGTGCAACTAGCAAATGAGATCGTGCATTTGATATGTCAGTGTTACACATGGTATATTGCGTGGTGTTACTTTTCAGTACATTTTCAGAGTTCTTCAGGTGTTTTTTGCAGAATTCGGAAAAATAATTGTGTATCTTTTTTCGCAAGACAAATGATAGATCTAGATAACTCCCCTATCTAAAGTAAACGAATGTAAAATTAATCAAAAAGGACAAACCCTATCTAACTCGCTGGCTGGTTTTTCGCGCCCCTGTCGAAGGCCTGTTTCAAATAAAATACACTGTTTGGTCTTTTCTTTTTATTAACATGCTTTAAATTAAGTCGACGTGTTGTCTGTTGGTAGTGGTCGTACGAAACTTTGCAAATTCTTTGTTATTCCGATGACAATAATATAATAACTAGATTAAAAGCTAAAAGAAACACGCCTGCCCTGCTAAAAAAGAACGAATGCCAATAAATTATACACTATTGGAATGTGCTTAACGAGGCCTTCAATTTGATACCAATATTCTAAAATTCAATACTTTTTTCGCATTTGTTAATGGAGCCATATTACAAAAAATAAACATATTTTCCAAAAAATAGTAGCATTTGTTACTCGGGGGATGTAAGGATTCTTCACCCATACGTCTAAATCTATTCAGGCATTTAAAAGTTATGGTGGAATAAAGAAACTCACATACAAACATACATACATACAAACATACATGAATCCTAAAAACATTACACTCCTTTTTTTGGGCAGCCGTGTAATAATACAATACCATCGAGCTTTTCTGTTGATGGTGCTGAGAGGACGAAGGTGGGTAACGGGAAACTTCAAAGGTATAAGTACCCATCGAGTTGGGGCTCGCGTGTAAACAGTTTTATTTAGCTTGCCCCGTTTGTTTTTTGGTTCAAATTTAGTAATTGATAT
Organism: Alsophila aescularia; assembly: GCA_946251855.1. Taxonomy (NCBI): domain Eukaryota; kingdom Metazoa; phylum Arthropoda; class Insecta; order Lepidoptera; family Geometridae; genus Alsophila; species Alsophila aescularia. Next base: position 39,321,058 of record OX276383.1, read on the forward strand.
TTTACCCCCTTCCTGTTGACCGATTGATCTGAAATTTGGTAGGTACACGCCTTTAGTTCTTATGACAATACAATTATGTATATTCAGTATCATTGTAAATCTAAGATAGCTGCCGTCACAATATGGCGGATTTCGTTTTTTTGTCAACCCCCCCCCTCCCTTCCCCCGCCTCATATAACACACAAGAAACTTAAAATTGATGCACATAATAATAGAAATTAGACTCGCTCCACTATTTTATTTTTTAGCTTTTAGTACATTATCTGCATCACTCTAAGTTTCCTTATAATAAAACAGCTTCAATTAAAACGAACAACTTATTTTATTAAAACTATGCATATATATTTAACTTTAGTTTAAAATAAATACATAGCTAACTAGACTCTACCAGCCTAGTTAGCTTATGGGTTCCTAGTTCCTGATTCCTAGTTAGAGTTAAGTCTTCTATTTGTCATTAGTCTGATATAATATATTTTCCTTGCACTTTTCAACAGAACTAAGAAGCACTATGTAGGTATGTTTGGTCGGACCATGGTCTGACCGATAAATAGCCCAACTGCAGATGATGAGACGCATGCATACAGTTCAGTCAAATATAGTCATAACTCACTGCAATAAACAAAAATTACAACTTAATCGTTGTTTTCTTCGAGTATTAAATTAAAATGAAAAGGACTAATGATAACCCGGATGTGGAACACAATAGAATGATTCCCACATGCCTCTGACAAAACAAAACAGGGTTTAAACATCGTCTAAACGCTGAAATAACAAACCGATTACGCCATGATCAGTGATATGGCGCGGTCCAAGATATAAGCTAAAGGTAGAGCTTGCGGTAAGAGCTGCTAACATAGTCTCATAAAGTCTATTAAGTCTATAAATATGAAAGCTCTTGTAGTATTTGGGCTTGGTTGAATTTAGCTTGCAGTATTTGGTTTACGTTATCAGCTATTTTATTAAAAGCTTTTATTTAACTTTACTTGTATTTATGTATCTATGTATATATCGATGTCTATGTATTTTGTCTATTCTGCCCTGCAAGCATGGATCTTATCGAACGATAAACTTACCGAATTTACCGAATTTCAATGTCAAATTTGACGAATGTTACCGAATCGATAAAATTTTACTGAAGCTAGAAGATCCATGCTACCGAATTTCGATAAAATCGATAAATTTATCGATCTTTACCGATCGATAAGATCCATGCTCGCAGGGCTGGAATAGTGCAATTCAAGTTTCGAGCACTTCCCGAAAATCCGGCTGAAACTTTCAGGGTAGCTTACAAACCGAAGACAAAGCGTTTTTTTTAAACGTAAATATTTAAAATGCTACAATAAAAAAAATAATAAAAAAAACATAAAAAGTGACAAAAAAGGTCTTAAACTTTTTTTTTTAAATTGTTCTTGTAAAAATGTTACATTCTAGTTTTATGATCCTTTCTGTGATATGAAATCCATAGTTACTCATACTAAAAGCAACAGCTCGAATCGTACGAGTAGCTTTGACGCTAAACATTATTTGTTAGATGTGAAATTAAGGTATAGGGTAAAGGTAGGGGGGTGTTATCTCAATCTTAAAATGAAGCGCTATCTTTACATGGAGCCTAGTATGTTACCCGTCAGATAAACTAGATCTTATAAAAACTTGATACGCGATATAAAACTCTCCAAACAAGTAACTCGCTTGCGCTTCTGTTTTGGCCACATACGTGAAAACAGTAGCGCGGCTAGTCTCACTCAGCGATCCAATATTTAATAGTTTTATGATGTATTATCAAAACAAATCTCACCGAGTTACTATGAACTGTTATACGTTTCGGCTGCAGTACGATTGTTCGACTCACTCATTTTGATATTTGATTATTTTTGATAAATTTACCACAATTTAAAAAAACTATATATTTAATGATTTAGATCATGTTTTAAAAATATACTTCATTCAATTGTTATTTTTACATATTGAAAAGGATTTTTATGTAACTGCATCATTTTTTTTTCTATCATACGCACATCTTTAAATAGAGAATTACCTAACTAAATAATATTATGTTGTTATAGATACCCAAACTATGCGGCACTGGTAATATATTACAATAGTTAACTGGCATAATGGCCCATAGCTATGGCTTGTGAATCCCATTATAATGGGATTTCATCTTCTTTGCCGTTGTGTCGAACTAATTATATTGATACTATTCGAACTTCTTTGTATATAAATGATGAAAACATAAAAAAAAAAAAGTATTTACCCCTCACAAGCTACTACATGATATTGGTCATAATGTATGAACACTTGTATGCGTTTGATATGTCATCTAAATAAAAAAAATATAGGATACTTATGAATAATTGCATGTATTTGTTTAATTTGTGAAGTATTTATGTAGGTTTTTTCTATTTGTTTTTAGTAGATATCGCAATAGCACAGATACTCATCGCATGGATACAAAGTTGAAGACGTTTGGCATTTCATGAAAGTGGTTTCAATGTGAACATAATTCATGAGCATTAATATTTCTTTATGCTATTTAATAACAGCAATTAGTTTGTTCTTGTACAATCTTGCTCTTAGGGCTATATTGTAGACCTACATGTGTTGTTTTTAGGGTTCCGTATCTCAAAAGGAACCTGTATATCACTTCGTTGTTAGTCCGTCCTTCAGTCTGTATGTCTGTCTGTCTGATTGGCAAGAGCTATTTTCTCTGAAATGCTTGGAGGTATCAAGTTGAAATTAATATCAAATACTTAATTCTGCAATCCATTCGAGCTGTAAAAAAAAAACAAACTTGTAAATTAACGAAATCCAAAGATACGGCCGTTTATGTCGTATTAGGTTTTGATTCACTTGCAAGGGAATCAAAACCTAGGGTTGCACGTTGATCGAGAATCATGAAATTTGGCAAGAAGAAATGTATAGCACAAATAAAGGGAAAATTCCGATATCCGTAAATGTATAGTTACGTATCCAAAAATATTTAGATGCCTTTGGTAAACTGACCGTGACCTATCTCGAGTCGATGTATGGTGACAACATTTTTTCATCGGCAAAGTTAATTTTGTACGGAACCCTCGGTGCGCGAGTTTGACTCACACTTGGCCTGTTTTTTATATAGAAGTTTCTTGTGAAGATCTTTGAGTATAAAGGAGAAGATCAATCGATAAACATTGAACGATAATTTTTGTGTTTCATTTATGTATAATAAATTATAATGACTACAATGACTACTCGAAGCATCTTAGTTTTACTTTGAAATGATGCAAATTGCACTTGGGATTATTAATTTTAAAATGATTATTTTTTACTCTTGCTTTTCTTCAGTTTTATGGCTTGACATATTTCTTGACATCTATTATTTAAATAAGTATCAAGATAGCTTGTTCACAGTATAGAGCACGGACAGAAGCGTTCGATACAAAAGGACTTAAAATATTTGTTCATCATATTTTATTATGAACTTCTGTTCAACATCCAGATGTTTAAATCTGATCAAACAAAAGATTTTTCAGATGTACTTACTGTTACTATTATAGTCATGATTTACGGCTAACTTCTGTTTACGTTGAATTCCTACATTTGTTTTAGAATTCTTAAATTTTCTATCAATCTATTTCGATTCTTCGTAATTTTAGAAATGTTATTAATAATCAAATAAAGTTTGAGTGTTCTTTCCGTAGAATAGAAAGAATTTGACCTGTGCTATGGCAGAAAAAGTTATAACATTTTTATCACGTTTTTATTTAGTCACTTTCTTATATGTCTGTTTGTCTGTCTATCTGTCGTTTCGAGTGGGATCTTGCTACCCAAATTTCGAGCACTTCCCAATTAGCTATCCGGCTGAAACTTTCAGGGTAGCTCACTAACCGATGACAAAGCACAAAAAAAATTTTTTTTGTTGGTTTTTAATCTATATTTGCTGCTTGTTTAATCGTCAGTCCGACGAAGTACACTGCTAAATGTCGTCCCCGTAATAGGCGGAATGTTGCCACAGTCACCCCGATTGGCAGGCGGCTGGTGATTGCAGTACTGTAGATATTGACACTTACACGGTGCATGCTACCCATAGCCTGCATTCCTTATACTGATTCTCACAGAAATCGCGTGATGAGATGGAGTATTATAAAGCAGGGGCCAAAGACAGAAATAAAAATAAAAAATGCTTTAGCCCGCGACTTCGTCCGCGCATAACCATTTATCGCGAAACAAAATATAAGTTCAATAACTAAAACCCGACTAGTAAATAGGTAGCCTATGACACTATAATACATGAAGACTAATCGATTGATACCTCGTTTGTCAAAATCGGACCAAGTTTTTAGTTTGAACACATAACCCTTACTTTGCCTTGCCATAGTCGGGCAAAAAGCATCCTATGTAAAAGTATATCACCAACGCTCTTGTAGTATCACCAACGCTCTTGATGCTTTTTGACAGATTTGTTATTATTTCGTTTCCATAGAAACCGCTCCTTACAGCGAGTAATCGACATTTTCCAGTTTTCCCGTGGAAACTTACCATTTTCCGGGATAAAAAGAAGTATCCTTTCATTAAAATCTGATCAATCATTCTGGCGTGAAAGCTCCCCAAACAGACAAACAAACAGACAGACAACGTTTCTCTTTTATATATATAGGTGTGGATTAGTTTGTTTCCACATTGATTGTCATACAGTAACAAGACATAATCGTAAATGCTAAAATACCCGACTGTGAAGAAAACTAAAAAGAGGCAAACATTTTAGTGAGAATGGTTGCTAACCAACTTTAAATCGATAATGATGCTAAATGGAAGATGCTAAATGGTCATCCTTACCAATGTATAAAAGTGAAGCATTGTCTGTTTGTTTGTTGGGGGAGCTTTCACGCGATGACGGCTCGACGGTTTTTGATGAAATTTAGAATGGAGATAGCTTATATCGTGGAATAAAACATAGGATACTTTTTATCCCGGAAAGTTCTAAGTTTCCACGGGAAAACTGGGAAATGTTGATTACTCACTGTAAGGAACGGTTGCCACTACAGAATGTTCTGTGGTTGCCATGGAAACGAAATAACAAGTCTGTCAAAAAACGACAAGATCATTGGTAATATACCTACTTTTGCATTGGTTTTTAATATCGTAGAAGAAAATAGGATGTTTTTTCGCGATAAACAGTAGTCCGTGAGCACGAAGTCGCGGGCGGGAAAACTAGCCCATACCTATATATAAAAGTAAAACTTTGTCTGTTTGTTTATTTATTTGTTTGTTTGTTTGGGGAGCTTTCACGCGATAACCGCTGGACTGATTTTGATGATAGCTTATACCCTGGAATAAAACATAGGACACTTTTTATCCTGGAAAATTGTAAGTTTCCACGGGAAAACTGGAACATGTTGAATACTCGCTGTAAGGAACGGTTGCCATGGAAACGAAATAACAAGTCTGTCAAAAACCATCAAGAGTGGTGGTGCCACCGATTAAGTAGTTGGTGCTATACCTACAACAAGCCACATATGCCATAACCAAGAAGTCTAAGTCTACTTTTGCATTGGTTTTTAATATCCTAGAAGAACATAGGATGCTTTTTTTGCGATAAACTGTTGTCCTCGTGGACTAAGTCGCGGGCGGGTATGCTAGTACGAAATAAAGATGACTTTAAAATTCCTATTCAGAGATACGCCTTAACATAATTCGTCGACTTTCATTTTTTTTTATCTTTTACAATATGGCGTCTGTTTATCGCCATATTGAATTTTGATTATTGTCATGTCTTTAGTAGCAATTGCAAGATTAAGACAAATCCATTGACGTAAGAATCATGTGGCACTATATAGACCAATCGGTCCTCGCGTTTGGTCTAAGTATATAGTGCCACATAGGAACAAATATACATGCATACATAGGCTGATAAGCACATTACCCTCCCCGCAGTCGGGTAAAAAGATTCAGTGGTAATCTATCTAAATCTGTTACAAAATTCAAAGTCAACATATTATTCCATTCCTCGAAATAAATATAAACTAATTCTGTCTTCCATTTCTTGTTTTAAATCCTCGCCTCACACTTGGCTAGTTTTAATAGTTTATTTCCAAACTGGCTGTCGACGGCGCCGATGTTTTTCTAATAACCTGTTTAACAAATCATAACGTTTATTTTTGTTCAGTACTGAGCTATCACACGTCCGGGACTCTATTCTGTTTCAAATCTCTCGTATGTTTTGATTATTTTAATTTTTCATTGAACACGTGAATAGCGATGATAAAACTGGAACAACGGATGTGCTAGTAAGCTCTGAATAGACTACTGTATCTATTAATTAATAATGTGATTTGATACTAGACTAGATAATTGAAATAAAAAGCTCTTTGAACTTATGTATGATTTAAATAAAATTGGACAATGTTACGTTTCTATAAATAATCAAAGTAGTGTTTTTAAATTTATATTTGAACTTGTTAACAGTTTCAATTAGAATATAAATGCAACTGCATCTATCTTTCAAGTGTGTTTCTAATGGCGGTTGTTGAAAAACAAGCTCCTATTTTTTTACATCCCCAATTCTTTGTGTAGTTAAAAGCCGCCGCCAATGGCATGCATACGACTCGTATGAGTCGGCGATATTACTCGACAGAATTAGAAGAAATTAATTTAGAAACTAACTACGTCTGTCGCTCGCCAGGTAGCCAAGTTTTTTGAAGACGTACAAAAGAACGATTGGATCAAAAAAATAACACAAACGGCGGGAACGGTAGCAACGCTTTTCGATTATTCCCGATGAAGCGTGTCAATATAAATAGAAAACTATTAAATATCAAAATAGGAACTAAATGCATCGCATCCAATGTGGACCCAAAATTTTAATTTGTTCGAGATAACTAACAGTTGGCGCCAGTGGCAAAAACTTGGCAATGATTTCTTGGGGTTGTTTTTGGCAGTTCATATTTCATCATTAGAGGCAGGTCACTTTTGTGACATCAATAGATTTTTTCCATTTTCAATCGAATGGTTTGGGCGTGACCGCGCGGTGGGCAGCGGCAGCGTGGTCACCCGGCCAGAAATTGTATAATTTTACACAACAAAACAATTCTGCAACATAAAGTCCGCGTGAATGGCCGCCACGTCCGAACCATCGGCCGTCAACCATTCAGAACAAAACCTGCCAAACGCACGCATCGCGAATGTTACACAACCAATTGAAAAGTGCAAAATGAAAAACCACGTCAAAGGGAACATCATTAAAGCTTTAAGAGCATTTATTGCTCTTGAAATTGGTGAGCCATTAGTATTTGCCAATTCAATTTTAATATCTTTACCAGGAATGAAATATTCTTCTAACTTTTGTCCTATGGCTTTTATGTAGCTCATGCAAAATTCACCAGACATTTCCCTTAATGAAATCCGAAGACAGGTAATAGTTAAAAGGGAATTTCATAGCGCCCTTACAGAAATGAAATAAAACGATAATATGTACGGAGCTATAATGTCTCACAATGGCATAAGAGTATGACAAAGGGAAATTGTTAGATGGCTCGTAAACGAGCGTGATAAAGTTACATTGAATTGTTATAATCGAAATATATATTACGTCAAAAAAAAAACGGTTGCCCACAAAATAATCTAAGATGAAACAGACAATATCCAATTCATTAGTTTAAATTATATAAATTTGTATTTCTATTCAGTAAAATTAATAAGATGATCATCATCATCATCAGCAGCCTATACTTATCCACTGCTGGATAGGCCTCTTCTAATACACACTATTGAGCTCGGTCTTCAGCTCTCCTCGTCCATTTTCTTCCAGACGCTTTTCGCAGGTCGTCACTCCACCTAGCCACAGGGCGTCCTACACAAAGTTAGCCTAACTAAACGTGGTCTTAACTCGAGAACTCGTCTACCCCATCGGTTATTGGTTCTTCGGGTCACTGACACTTTAGCTTGCTTATCCTTAGAGCTATGTCAGTTACCTTGGTTCTCTGTCGGATCACTTTATTATGAATCTTATCATTCAGTGAGACTCCAAGCATAGCTCTCTCCATAACTCGCTAAGCGACCTTAAATTTGTGGACTAGTCTAACCGTGAGTGTCCACGTCCCGGCTCCGTAGGTCATGGACTAGTACAACGCACTGAAAGTTTTACCCAGTTGCAACTTAATTACTTTCGACAAGTCTTTCAACTTTCAGAACGGACTAAAAGCAATTGTGTTGAATAAATAAAATGTGTATTGCAGACTTGATTAAACTGTAGCCTTTGATATAAACAGACAAAGAAACCAAGAAGCCCGTATCGAACGTTCTTAACGAATTAGAAACAAAACGGATTCGCGAGTCTTTCTGAAGATGACGTCTTGTATTCGGGGCAGTCATCGAGTTTCCTTTGTAATTAAATATTGAAATTAAGAAATGAACAGCCGTTAATTACAAGAGGTTGTCCCTCGGGGGCTGATTATGTTGCCCCAACATTCGCAGAAAGGGATGCCGGGGGTAGCTACTGTTACAATTAATATTTCAGATTTTAATGTTGCCGCTGCAGTTATTGTTACCTTCCGTTTGTAAATTATCGTCATCTGAATTATTATTCGATAGTAAGAAGGTTTAAAAAATACGGAGCCTACACCGCGAAACAAACTAGTGAAGCATAACAAATGGCGGCTACGTATGCGTGTGATAGATTTAGGAACATATTATGTTGATATATATATATATATATATATATACATATATTATTAAAATTATAATATTTATTTAATATGCTAAAAAAGGTTAAGTCTTACCGTAGGCTTGTCAAACCTATCCTACATAACCAAACCTAGGTTTGATTTATATACAGAAATAATGATCCCAAGACAACTTTAAGGCTTAACCTTTTTTAGCATATTAAATAAATTTTATAATTTTAATAATATATGTATCATTATAATAATCATTATAATGCCGAGAGACGCCGAGATGCCGAGTTCAAATATGTCTTGGGATCATTATTACTGTAAAATCAAACCTAGGTTTGGTTGTACTATTATTTATTCTGTGGTTTGGTTATGTAGGATAGGTTTGACAAGCCTACGGCAAGGCTTAACCTTCTTTAGCATATTAACTAAATTTTTAACGCTATGGTGTTATGTATTTACCTTTTAACCATATAGCAAGTGAATCTAATTCTGAACCTAACAATATACATGCAAGCTGATATCTCATAAAAGCTTGAAATTTACTCAGCAGTTACCTATCTAAAATATACTGAATAGAATAGCATAACCTAAGGAGTATTCATAGAATCAAGGAAATGTATTTGTTATATTTTTTATTGATTCTACCACCGGATTCGGAATTCACTACATAGAAGAACCGGCAAGAAACTATGTAGCGAATTTATATTTTATCATCATTTTTACAAATATAATTAACACATTATTATTATCATACAAACAACCTATATGTGTAACAACCTGTATGTTTGTTTGTTTGTCGTATGAGATAGTGCTTGCCTCTGATGTCAGAGTTTGTCAAGCCGCCCGAGGGCCTCTGACATGGCTTAACGACTGCTATTAATCAATAACAGCCGGGACCGACAGCTTAACGTGCCCTCCGAAGCACGGAGCGATGGAAAACCGCACAAAACTTAGAATAGTCATAGACAAGCAATATGTTATGATATCGTAAGTGGTAAGGTTATTCAGTGAGAATATTAATTACATTGTTAAATATTAATTTATAATATAACACGTGCGTGAGTGGATAATTTTTGATGTTTTGTGGTCCAAACATACTCATCTTAAAATAATGCATTGTTATTAATTTTCCATGAGAACTTGACAGAATTAACACGACTAACAAGGTCGAGACCTTGCTGTGAATTGGCAGCTGATCAGCATAAAATGGTGTAAGTGGGCGCGTCAGGCTTGTGCGTACGAGCGGATCGGCTTATCTTGGGTACTTCACTTTGAATTTGGCTGTGTGGACTCACTCTCACACTCACACATTTTTGAAACCTTCATGTTGGGTCACAACGTCTTTTGTGTTCATATGCAAACACTATATTACACACTAATTTGAAATATTTGTTATATATACTCGACCACCTCAGACAGTAACATGGCTGCTTACCGAGGTAATCATGTTAGATAATTGAAAATATTAGCGACAGCAGCCGCATAGGCAATAAAAAAGAAATACTGACGTCTCAAACAACTATAAATTTAGTGTTTGGACATTTCAATTATCCGGACCACGTGGCGTGCCGACAATGATGTTCGTGCCAACAGTAATAAAAATTAAAAAAGAAAAGTTAACAACAAAAAACATGTCTGTCTCGGTTAATATGTTTATGTTTATCTCATTCTATCGTTAATAAGACGGCTTATATCGATATGATTAACAACACATAAGTACAATCACATGCAAAAAAACTTAACAAAAGTTCCGAAGCAATAACTTGATGAAGTGATCACATCTGAGATGGAATAGGCTAAGATCTTAAATACATTTGGAATGTCTTTATTAACTGTCATCGAATCAAGAGAAGCTCCGGGAGCTATTTAATACCCTATCAGACAAACGTAATTAGTTTTGTAAATAAAATGCCTCGAGAAATTGAAACGTTGCTGCTACCTGACTGTTGCGGTGACTTGCTACATTAACTCATAATTGTATAGTCAGATAGAACAATGTTATTTTGATAAAAATCAAAGTTTTTAAAACAAATCGTAATAGTATTTTTATCATTTCTGAACCATCAGTTGCTTGATTCTTATATAATACTACGAGTAGCTTTCCCACCCGTGACTTCGTACGCGCGGACTACTGTTTATCGCGAAAAAAAGCATCCTATGATCTTCTAGGATATCAAAAACCAATGCAAAAGTAGATATAGCACCAACGCTCTTGATATTTTTTGACAAACTTGTTATTTCGTTTCCATGGCAACCGTTTCTTACAGCGAGTAATCAACATTTTTCCAGTTTACCCGTGGAAACTTACAATTTTCCGGGATAAAAAGTATTCTATGTTTTATTACAGGATATAAGCTATCTCCATTTCAAATTTCATTAAAATCCGTCCTGCCGTTATTGTGTGAAAGCTCCCCAAACAAACAAACAAACAAACAGACGTTTCACTTTTATATATTAATATGGATGTTACTTTTGATTTAGTTTATATTATTGACTTCTAAACATATTTGGTTGTTAAAATCGAACATGAGTCATTCACTCAGGTACCTAGTAAATGAAATCCAATGTTAGTTAACATAATTACCACAAAAACTATACCCCACAATTTAGCAATTACAATTTTTATAAATTGAACGTATAACTTATCTTTATGACTGTATCAGATTTAATTCAAGATTTAATCTGTTTTATTCCTACTCTAATTTTGAAGCTTTATTTCTTCGTGTCTTATTATTTCCATGTAGTTACTTTTCGAATTAAAGGCCATTTATTTAAATATAATGATCATTTACATATTTAAGTCATAGTTGTGTAATTTGAGAGTTGGGAAAAAATAATTAAACAGATAAAGAATCTAAAATTCAGTTGCTTCATCACTTTTGTCCTGAGGGGCAGGTAATATTAGGACAACGACGAGCTTGGATATAATTGTAAAATAGAATTACGGTCGCTAAACTTTTCCACCCCTAAGCATTTTTTATTTAATTTTTATTTTTACGACACAATTAAACGCGGCTTTGCTTTCACTTTTTATTGTTACTGTCTTAGTGCCCTCTAATTTTTGGCTTCAATTACATTTTTCCTCTGTTGTTATATTAAAACATTGTTTTAATAGCGGAAGTTCTATGAAACGGCAGATGTAGACGCAGTTGTTTTCTAGATATCATGTTTTGTAGAGCTATCTATATAAGATTCATTTCTGATGTAAATGAATCTTATATAGATAGCTCTAGAATATTCATAGAAGGCCAAACTGCATGCTTTAGATTTCTGCACTTAAATATCACGATAAGCCTCTGACAAATAAATAACTATCAGAAATCTAACGTATGCGAAGATAATTTCGATAGTACCAACTAATGTAAAGGCTCTTATAAAATAGTTTTAAATTAGAGATTCAAACGTTGTCAATAATTGTGGTCTCTCTTCTTCCTCAGGTACTTCTCAAGGTGAATAGGTATTATGTATATCTAAGGAAGGAATGCACCGAGCTCCGACCGGAACTCGTTTAGAAAATAGACCAACGATTTTTAAACCGAAATCATTTATCATGTTTGCACTGAACTCAAGACAAACTGCTACCGCGTTTTAGTTTGCCGTAGATAAGATTAGGCTCGTTTGTTTTACCTTGTCTACCGATTCTCGGACCATTTTTACGACAGAGCTTCATTGTTTTGTGTAATACCCAGGCATCGTGTTTCCGAGGGGTTTGGTTGAAGAGGAAACCGTGCATCAAAGAATTATGTGACGCGTTGCGGATGAATCCACAACCTCCTCCATAGATGTAGATACTTTAAGAATATAAGCCTGATTAGAGAACTTGGTCTTAGATTCCGGTAGCGTAATTGGGGACACCGTCATTAAAAGATTGTCCGGTTTACAGTCAAACTTAACGTGACAGGTCTTAACGGTGTGTGACACTATCATTAACATTAACGAGAATTATATCCATATGAACTTGAACGGATAAAAAGGCCTAAATATGAATGAGCAATCTAAAGAAAGAAGTTATTAGCAAAGTAAATCGACTTTAAAACTCCGGTGTATTCTTGTCGGAAAATCGCTTCGACTTTGTTTTGGTAAATTTTGATGTCCTCTTTCTAAGAGTTTGAGCTAAGACGCCGCGATGATGTTACATACATCTAAATTATTATCGTCTGAAACCATGACGGATTGATTCTCCGATATTACAATCCGTCAGTTACAGCTTTGTTACATTTTTAATTATGAATACTTTATTTTGACGGCACTTTTTTAATTAACTTTTCTAAAAGTGTTTTATCTCGTGTGTAAACATTCCCGTGGATGCAAGTTGAAAAAGCAGTAAGATGTAAATAATCACACGTTTAAACAAAAAACACAGATTATGACTATTAGCTTACAATGAGCTGTCAGCGCGTCGCTTTTGGACTTTTGGCTTCTTTAAACAGCAGACGAAGGATGTTTACGCCACGTGAACCCTATGATTTAGTGTCAGTAATTATTAGTAAGTGTGAACACGTCCACTAAGAGCAGAGAAAAACGAATACAAATATAATAACAAAGACTCTGGCGTCTATTCATAGTTTGTCGGTAGTTGATATTGTTTGTGTACGTAATAGCTACACGTGATGTTTAAAGATCCTGGAGCTTTTTATGTAGTTAACACCGATGGGATTAAACTTGGAAATATTCCGTCGGGACCGTTTCATCTCGTTTCAAAATCACGTACTAGATATCAATGTTGGTTATCTGCCCTTTTGAATGTACCGCAGAATTTTTCGCTCTATCTGTATTGGGTTCGTCGATCAGGATTTGTTATGTTTGCAGAACTATCTATCAAGGGCGTATCTGTCAGTAATATCTGGGGACTCCTTTGTGGATGGTATTTGATCAGTGACATGGCGGTGAGTGATGAATATTGCCACGCAAATATACAAAAAGCAAAACTATACGCGGTGTTAGTTTCACTAGGGTAGGACCGGCAAGGGGTAGCGGCGAGCTGAGAGGCATATGCTTTGAAGCTTAGATTTTTGCGTGGAGTGCATATTTTTTTCGCTTTTCATGTTATTTAGCATGTGAAAAACATGCTTCATAAAAATATTGGTTTCATTTAATTGAGTAAAAGATAAACCATGATAAGATGATATGTGACGACCAGGCCAATAACCAAAGAAAGATAAGATTAGAAGGTTACAACAAATATATTATTGGTGTATGTGTTCTATAGAAACTGCATTCAAATACACTCAATAAATATTGACACACAAGTAAATTTTTTGGAACCTTGTGTCACGTTATCGTGGTTTGCTGTATCTACACAGGGCTTTTATTCGATATGACCATTCACACACGTAACGCGCCGCGTTACGATAACTTCGTGGAGCCGGTCAACAATTGACAAGTTTTCATATTTCATAAGGCAATGAAATTCGAAAACCATTTCGAGATATTGCGACGCTGATCATTATTCTTATTTTCCAATTTTTTTAGTGCAGTAACTATATAGATATTATGTAATAACTCTCAACCAAGCAGAGTTCGGTGGAATAATAAAAATTCAGTTACATGTAAAGAAAAAAAAATCTACGCTAGAGCCTGACTTTGACATATATAAATGTTATTTTTTACGAATGTGGCTTCGGTAATTTCGTTCATTACACCGAACTCTGGCAGTTACGTCCTTTTAGAATAAGCTACTTTTTAATAATTAATTTCTCGAAAAATATAGCTAAGATTGGAAAAAGAAACAATACGTATATCTTATTTTTCAATATTCCTTCCGAGAAAAAAATGAAATAGTAATGTTAAAAATTTGAATAGGTGATAAAACTGATATATGATTATTTTATATCTGCGTAATATGTTTTCTTACGAACAGATTAAAGGAGCTCGCGTAGATAAAAGTCACATCTGACATTTACTTACGATGCTTTTACTCATTTCACATTTGACCCCTTCGGAATGCGCCTCCTGTAACAGTCCTTCGCATAAACTATAAATCGTTCTGTAATAAATCGAACGGTTTTTAATGGCGTTTATCGGTGAGCTTTGCGGTATTCAGATTACGGGTATGGCGAAGTATGTCCTAAGTGGCGGCATGGGAGTGGCACGTGCTACCTTATCTGGCTCCCTTGACACTTTCAATATTCGATTACGTACTTGCCTTTTTTAATGTTATTGTGAGTTTTTTTGTTTGCTGGCAGCAATGTGTTTTTTTTGTGATGACTGTACTAGCTAGATTGGAAAATAAAATGTAGGCGGCTTGATTATCGATTGACTTGCAATTGAGATTTGTCGATAAGCGTTGAACTAGGCAATAGTTGATTATACAAATTTTGACGTCTGCTAAATAAATGAGCATAACAAAATTTTTATCACGGTTATGCTGTGATTTTTATATGGAAATAATCTAATGGAGACTAATTATTTTAGATTTAAAGAGCTCTAGAGATGCTTAAGATGATCGATGCAGGTAGATTGTATGTATGTTTAATTAGGTATTTCCAAAATCTTGTGACAGAGCTTGTCAAGCCACCCAAGGGCCTCTGACGTGGCTAACAACTGAAACCGACGCGATGGGTTAACGTGCCCTCCTAAGCGCAAACCGTAGACAAATCCACAAATATACCTATCTATTATTAAGATATATTGGTGAATCATCGGATCGATTTTTTATAATTAGTTAAATACTTTTAAACTTTCGCGATTTCTTCACACGCTTTATTAATTAAATGGGACGTTATTTTATTTACCTCTACGTTTCCATCAAGTTGCATTGATCGTGGTCACGAAAAACTTCGGAGGGCACGTTAAGCTGTCGGTTTCGGCTATTATTAAATAAAATAAATAAATAAATATATTCGGGACAATTCCACACCAATTACCTAGACCCAAACTAGGATACCCTGTACTATGGGTACTAGATAACGGATAAACATACATAGATACTCATATTATAACATCCATGACTCGGAAACAAACATTTCTGCTCATCACACAAATGATTGCACCTTGCAGGATTCGAAACTGCGACCGTTTGATTACGTACCTAGGATCACTAGCCATGAGACCAACCGATTATTAATTAATAGCAGTCGTCAAGCCATGTTAGAAGCCCTCGTGTGGCTTGACAAACTCTGACACCAGAGGCGAGCACTGCCTCATACGACAAACAAACAAACAAACAAACGAGAAGACTGAAGTTGCAACTACCAGCATTTTTATAAAACCAAATACAAACTACATGAAACGTCGAGGTAAAAAAATAACGTTTTCAGCGCGACTCATTCTCGTTTAAATAACTAATTAAATAACATACTAAAACTACTCAACTAATTAATTACACGAAACATACCATAATCCCCAGAAAACCAGTCACCAAAACCCTTTATCAGCGCGTGTCACGTCAAAGAAAAAAGGAACCACACAATCGCACCCCAAAAGCGTAACCGAAAACGAGACTCACCGCAATCCAAGCTAATGGAGTGTCTCATAATGACGGTTGCTGACATAAAAATAAATAGGCGAGAGTCAGTTTCTGCGTAAGCCGATACTATGATAACAGCATCGCTCCCCCGATAATTGCCGAAGTCGGCCGCGATGGTGCCACGTATGAGGATTAGTTGCTCTATGAATGTAATTGATCTGGCCGTGTCTGCAATCTGAGATTTGTGTTTGTCAGGAATGTAGTTTGAAATTACGCTCCCCAGAAATACTCCTCTGCGAAATCAGTTGGTTTGTGAAAGTTATTTAGGATGTTTACTGTCATCTAACTCTAATAATGACTTAGAAACCTTTCAGCAATGCCAGAAACTTCATTTTATTGTTTTCTGACTCATAACAATAATATAATCAATGATAGAATCACTTAGTATTTTCTTGGATTAATTGTTGAATTCTATTTCAACCTACACAATCTAGAAGTTGTCATCCTTATTTAGATATAGCAGCAGCTCAATAACTATCGCTTATGATATACATCTTTACTTTGCCACATTTTCATGTATTTTTTTCTGTTCATGATTTTGTACTCAAATTTATACTACTTCAAATTTGTAGTTATTGACAATTCTGAAATTTTGCATTGTATCACAGTAGTATATGAAATATTCTCTTATGTTCTTTGATCATAATTCCGAAGCCTTTATGTAATTGAAGTAACGCCAAGGGTAGAAGGGCGAAGTTAGGTCCGGAAGTGCGCAATAGGCTTAAGGGCCAAGATTTAGGTGACAAAGTTTATTGCGTCCAAGAAATACCGTTGTCTATTACGTGAACATAAATCACGGATGGGAAAACAATAAGCGTGAAATTGTGGAAACTGAGGCCGACGTCTTGCGGTATTAAATCTTGGGGGAGGGAGATAAATAAAAATAAATCTGTAGGCCACCCTCACGCGAGAACGTGATTTATTCGATAAGTACTAAGAAATCGCATTGGAAGCCAAACTAGATTATTATCTTTAATTATTGTTTTCTTGTTTTGAATGATACAATTAACGTTATTGTTTGTCGGTAGCAATTCACCTAATGAAGATTAATGCGTTAGGTTTTTCATTATGGCGATGACGTCCGAAGCATGTTTTGCATATTTTATTATGTTAGGATTACAAGTAATTACTAGAATGTTAATTTGCATGCGCTGTTCTACATAATCATTCGCTTCGTACTCACAACCATGCTATGTTCTCTTAAAACTTGGGAACCTGCTCGTTTTTTTTTCTAAGGAAACTAGGTCTATCTGTCCCCTATGGTGTGAAGTATTTGCTGGTTAGTATACCAATCTAAAAATCGTTGGTTTTTTTTTTTAGTTTCATGGCAATATACATACATTGTCAATGGCGACAATGTCAAACAAAAATTGAAATCAAACGACAAAATTTCGTTATTGTGATTTCGTACATGTTTATTTACTTTTCGTGATAATTTAGTTATTTTCCTATTTGCTGCCTCCGTCAAATACGCCGAGTAGAGTTGAGGCATCGCTCCTCCATTTTGCCGCATTATGAAAGTGATATACGAAAGAAGAACAAAGACTACAGTATATACATGAAGAATGGCGAGGAGGATTTTTGATGTGAACCAAAATAATATGTATACCATGTATTATATATGTGGTATGTATTATAATAGGTGTGGAGGACACCTATTAAAAGGAGTAAGAAATAATTTGCTGTCAAAAAAACTAAACTTAGTGGCAAGGAATGTGTCGCGAAATGGGAACATTTTATCAAGTTATACAATCGTGCTTCAGGCTACAGGGGGGTGAGATTAGTACCCAAATTAACTTCATACCATGTGATCCATACGATTTGAATTTTTACTTTTTTTAGTGTTACGGTGCAACGTTTAGCTTGTGGCGCATAATTCAATTTTTGGCTAGTAGAGTAATATTTTTTTTTTTTGTGTTTTTTTATCATCACAGGTCTTCAACACTTCTTCAGATAGCGCTATCTGAAGAAGTGTTGAAGAGCTAAAACACAGATAGAATAACAGTATTACTAAAATATACTAGTCAGCTATAGCTATTTATGCATATATTGATTTTAGTACGCCAACATCACGGATAGATGACGCTTACTTAAATAATCATCAAAATACGGCTGAGAGTGCTGTCTCTTCCCTAGTATATATTGTAGTCTTTGCTCACAACTATTTAAAATATACGAACTAACTCACGTTGTTGTTGTTATTTTTTTATTTTTTTTATGCAATTTATGGGTATCAAACATCGCTATATTAAGTTTTTTCTTAATTATTAGCCAAGTACATGCTATGTTAGATAAGTGCTTTTTCTTCTATTATCTGTTTCAATTATTTTAATATAATTAGTAAGTGGATCTAATCTTAGGATTATGCATATATTATGTAATCATTAAAAGCACAATTTAAGTTTTCCCAAATGCACATACCCCTTTTGGCCTCTCTTCCTCCCAAACATCTCTACCTCAATAATTAATAGTTTTAGTAAATTTTCTTAGTGTTAAGTGCATTTTTCAAAACATCTCTACCCCTAGTTTTAGTCAATTTTCTTAGTGTTAAGTGCAAAGTCCCAAACATCTCTTCCTCTAGTTTAAGTCCATTTCCTTAGTGTTAAGTGCAATGTCCCTAACGGCAGTAACGTGCTACTATGTCCGCAGCTCCAGACCCGGTCGACCTCCGAAGCGCGCCTCCGGAGTGGGCCTATCTCTTGCAGCCACGCAATTCCCTGGTCATCCGTTCAAGAAGCATCGCCTGGAGAACGGGGAGTACTCGCCTTATGAGAACGGACACATGAGTGGTAAGTCCTTCCTTTAATCTAAGTACTTGCTAGATGATCAATAATCATGGTTTTAAAAAATTCACTAGCTGTTTCAAATTATGGCTTGAAGAATGGTCGTTATTACCTACTCAGCCTTAGGATACTACTAGGCTGAGTTTTTTGATGCCCGAGAACCCGTAAGTGTCAAAGGAGCTCTTTAGAGAAGAGTAGGGAAAATCTCATTATAGCAATCCCCTGACTTTTAAAAGATTTCATTTCATAACCACTGTGAGAGTGTCATCATTCTTTCTGATCACTTTTGAAAATTTCAAATAAAAATAATAGTAAAAATTTTAAGGTTATTGATCCTAAAATAATTGTAATAAGGTGGTTTTACGATTCCATCCCATGAATTGGTTAAGCTGTGAACAGTAGACCAAAACATCTAAATATTGAGATCCCAATCTGACTCTGCGACGAAACAAACGCCGCGATGACCCGGTTGCGATAACATCAAGCCGAGCCCATGTGAGCCCGGAAAGGCGCCGGATATGAACCTTCTCGGGAGGTTTACTCCTCATTTCATATACAAATTACACAAATACAAAATTATCCCAACACAAACGGAGAAAAGGGAATAAAGTGATTAAATAGAGCTCAGCGCAAGACGGCGAGCAATCAATCATTTTCGTCGCTTGCGACTTTGTTGATCCTAGCATATTGCTTTCTCGTTTCCTCCAATATATTTTCAGTTTTCCATCTCGTTCCGGCTTGAAGTGTCGTGCCAGACAAGGGAGCAATTACATTCGTGATCTTGCATAAGCGGCACTTGCTTATCGCGCACTGCCGCATTTGACTTTGAGTGTAGTTTGTTCGCTTTTTTCCCCAAATTTGCAATTCTAAACACTCTCATGAGTGAAACGAGTGCTGTTTCGTTTTATAATGCGATTTTCTTCATTTCTGCATAAAAACAATTGCAATTCAACTTCTATTTTGCTTTCATATACGTTGTTTTTTTTCTGACTGCTGTCACTGAGTGTTAAGAATGTTTCCAGAATTTATGCTCTGTGATCGTCTATGCTTAGATGGTTTTAATTATAACACAATTAGTGAGAAGATGGATGTGTCTTAGCTTGGAAGGGGCCTGAGAGTTAAATCTCTCGATAAATCTCAGGATGTTGTTGGTGTGTAACTTTAAGTTATGAAATGAGACAACTCATTTTACTATAATTAACATGATTTGATACTAACACCTGGTTATATTAACCGTATTGAAAATTAAATCACAACCCAGTTCAATTATTTTCTACCAATTTTCCGCTGTGATAATAATTTAAGCCCATCATAATTAATTCGTGAACGTATCAAGTTTCTGTGTTCCGAATCTGTATACGGCTCCAGCGCTAAGCCAATATTATTTTGACGAGTCGTTGACAGTGGTTTACAGTTGATGAAACAAACACACACATTAACATATAGTCTTGGGAAGGCGCACGAACACAACCTCTGAAGTTCTTATCCGTACACGGGTTGCCAGACACACATGCCAGTCAGGGTGTCAATGTTTGAGTGAGTGAGGAGGCGGGTGGCCTATTTTCACCCCGTGAAATAATAGGATACGAAAACATCGGAGCCAGAATATAATCCTCCTGCGAAGGTTGAACGGAATGGAAATACGAATATGAAATGCGTGAAAGGGATGTGTCGGCCCACGTGCTGGAAGGGTTGTCGCCCGATGTTTATCTTGAGGCGGTTAATCTAAATCGATGTTCATTCTAAAGCGCATTAGTGGTCCAGTCCATGCTGCAACACGGTATTCTGCCAACTTTTGAGTGGAACTTAGTATGAAACAACTTTTCATATTACTTTAAATTAGATCAGAATCCAAGACTTCATAATCCGCATGTTTGTGTAAGATTGATCGTAGATGTTAACAAGCAAAAATTAAAGAAAAATATAGTACCTCCGACTTGACTTCTGAGTTATGTGCGGTGTTTCCTCACTCTGTGCTTCAGAGGGCACGTTAAGTTGTCGGTCCCGGCCTTTATTGATTAATAGCACTCGTTAAGTCATGTCAGAGAATCTCAGGCTGCCTGACAAACTCTGACACCAAGGCCAGCACCACCTCATACGACAAGCAAGCATAATAGATCTTTTTTTGTTTTAAATATGGCCTACTAGCTGCGCCTTGCGGTTTCACCCGCGTGTTTACTGTTGGATAGCTTAGGGTTTGACTTAAAAACTGGGGTGCTTGGTGTATCTTAATCCTATGATTAAATGCCGAGCAATCGATAAAACTATTTGACGTATGAACGAGTTTTGAAGAAATGTAGTATAATGTACTTTATAGGTACTTTTGGTCCTGGAATAACACGTGTGGGCTACTTTTAAATGAAATGACCACGCGGGAAAAGCCACGGGCACAGCTAGTTTAAAATATTAGTGTGATTTATATTCTTAATGACAAGTTTAAAGTTCTATAAGTGCATAACTCTACTTCCTAAATTTGACAACCCTAATCTTTCCGAAACTGGTATCAAAATGATGTGTTGATAATAATTAAAGGTTCCGTGCGGTGTCGTTGCGATTCTTACAGAGCGGGGCCGGGGGGTAATGTAAGGCATTATAACATTACTCGGGTATAAAGCGGCATAGAGCTTACATACTGATTGAATTCTGCGACTGAAATTAAGTAAGGATTTGCCTGTTTACGTTACGGATGGGGGATGGGATGGATTTGGGATTCTCTTGTCTATTCGCGCCTTTGTTGCGCTTTTAACTGTTATTTAGGAGCTTTTCCCGTGATATCAAACGTTGGAATCTTTATAGTTAGTAGTTTGTTACGCTTTATTGATTTGAAATTTGATTATTGATGTGTTACATCTTTTCGCTTGCTTTACTGCAATCTATGGGAGTGATTTCGTGAAAAGCGTAACCAATGTGTAATCGGAAGTTTGTAACCGGAAGTGTAACAGGAAGACTGGAAAGCGTGCGCTATTTGATTTGACCAATGAGCGCGCCGTGGTATCAAGCTAGAAGCCATCACATAAAATGTTTACAGTGCAAAATGTTAACACTTTAGTCCGGAATAGAACTCCGGTACTTCAGATCTTCGGCCGAGCGTTTGCAAGCTGAGCTATCCAGGCATACGGTTTTCTGATGAAAAGTAAGATCTATAGATCAGATGAAGCAGTTGCTGATTCACAGTTGACCAATGAGCGCGCGCGGTGCCAGAGTATGTTAATAGATACATAATACTTTATTGCACCTAAAAAGATAGTATTACACATAAAATAATAATAATTAATGTTGCTTATTACCCGGGTGAGAAGTCAGATATTACACATCGTATGCGAGTACATACTGTAAGACTAGCTCGTTTTAAAAAAAAAAAAATATCCACGTTACCCTGTAAAACATTGAAGTATTGAGATTTAGGACATAAAGTTTTTCAATTTTGTAATTGAAACAATAGATTGTTCCATTATTGCGTCTAATTCCTACTACAAAATTACGAACAAGCTTTGCGCATCGCTTCTATAGAAACTCAGACACCACGAACCACTATTATCTAAGCCAACTTATATTAATCTTTATACACCAGACAACGTTATTGCACATCTGTCATATAGTTTTGAAGAAAAAATAAACTTCAGAACTACCAACTGAGTCAAGGAGGACTTATTGTGTTATTATTATTTTCGTATTAACAAAAAAATCTTGCTGAGTCCGCAATCATAGCGATTTCTGGCCATCCGCAGCAACGTTTACGATTTTAATGGTAAAAACATCAACTGGCAATTGCGGGTAATCATACAAATTGTCGTTTCGCCTTATAAGGCAATCGTAATAATAAACGCAGTGGCAACACTAATTAAACGCCGTAGCCATGCGGGACGGATCAAAAAGCGTTTTTTTACGGCTTTAACCATTTCTAGAGAAAATGAAAAGAAGTTGATAAAGCTGTAGCTCGTGCTACCTTTAAATTGACATACTCTTGCGACACCGCATGAGTCGAGTTTTTTGCAGGCGACCGTTAAAAAATTTCAATATTGTATTCGTTGGGGTTCTATCGTTTTAATAATATTATGTCAAATGAAACCACTGTTTCTAAGCTAATGTTTTTTCTTTACTTTTTATTTACTGCTAAGTACGTACTAATTTATGTTCGCAATTACCTCTTTGCAATTAACACAACTCAGACCAAAGCTCGAAATATTTCTCTACAATTGCTCATTATCACCTTGTTTGGTAATTAAAGTTCTTTTCTATATATGTATACGGAACCCAGTTAATAAATTCGTTTAACATGTGAGGTCAACTTTACCCACCTGCGCGTCGCACCGTTTTAACGACTATTGCAGATCACTTAACGATATCGATTTTATAAATTGATAAATCGATAATAATCTACGTTCAGGTCGCTTTAGCGACGTAGGTATTTGCTATATTTATAAACATTAACTCGACAAGTTGCGTGCGTTCTTTGACGTGCATATTTCATACTGTCATTTACTAGGTGTTGTTTCTAATCATAGGTTGTGGTTGAATGAAATAAGAGTAGGATTCCGAGGAAAGTCAATATGTCACGTCATTGATATTAAAATATAATGTGAGATGTATGCGGATGTTGGTATTTCTTTACATATAAGTACAAATATAGCACGATAGCTATTCGTGGAAAAAGGCTAACCTCTTTCCAATTTGTTTTGCCCGAATTTCAAAGCTGTTTGATAGATTTGGAAGTGCTAAAATGTTTTCTTATTCCTACTAAATTTTGTTACTTGGTAAAGATAATTTACAAAAAAATGGCAAGTCAGAAACAATGTGGCGTCAGCTTATTTTCATTGTATTGATAGACCTGAGTAAGTTCTAGAATATTACCTATATTATCAAAAATAACCTACATTTTAATAAGCTCATGAGGACTATAACACTGCTAGGTGCAGGTCGACTGTACGAGTGGAGCAAAGGAAAGCGAAGCGTCAGTTTGGCAAGGGCGCATTTACCTACTTAAACCACAGAATCTTAAACTTTTTAGCTTACCCATACGAAACATACAACCAAGTTAGCAAGCACGCTTGTACAAAAAATCGTATTCATAAAAGTAAATATTCTGAGTTTCATTAGCACGGAAATCCAGTTTGTGACAATTTAAAACATTTGCAACATAAGTGAACAATTAAATAATGATCAATTAAATCACCTTGAAATGTGGCAATTATTGTAAAATAACAAAAAATAGGATACCAAATAAGTTTTTCAGTTTAAAGAAAATCGGAAAAAACCCCACCGGGTCAACATACTGGGTGATGGTCTAGATTAGACAATTTCTGTCTAAATAACAAATAGCTTGTAAAATGTAGGTACCTATACAATACTCAGATAAATTTCGGTTAGCTCATAATTTCAGTTCGCTCATATTACCAACCTCGTTTGAATCGTACAGGAATGCACGTCGGTATTTCGGCAGGCGTTTTAACCCAATTTAACAATGGAGGCATCCAAATGTAGGCAGGCATGTTCTTTACTCCGTATGTCGAAGCTGATATTTCGAATTCCAAATACTTGAATTGTGTAAATTATGCGTCCCACCCCAACTGTTTGTTTTCCAGTGACTTCACGTGCACTACAATTTAAACCTAGTCATTTTCCTTGTCAAAATACCTTTTTACTATTTTTGGGTTCAGTTCAGTTCAAAGTTTTGACTCCAGGTAGTTTTTCAAGAATATCTTCAACAAACAGACATTAATCAGTTACTTCATTGGTGTAGGTACCTATAGATAGGTAAGATTGGCATCCATACCAATTTGCGATGAATAGATTTTACCTATCCTTAGTGCTTTAAAATAAACAAAAGTTATTGTATTACCTACTCATGTTTGCTTTCGATCGTTTGGTTAACCTTAGTATTTAGGATACACTTTATTGTAAGCGTCTAAACAACATTGGCTGTTCACCTATTATTCAGACACTATTGTAAATACAAACTTACACATTATACAAATAAATGATTCCATTGATTGAATGATTGTCTCCAGGCGACAATTTCCTAAAGCTTTGAAGTGTTTAATTCCCATCGTTCTCTGTCGTGAACAAAGGCTGTTATGGCTCTTACAATTAAAATGTGGTTTTACTACACACTTACGGCATTGTTGCTCACACCTTGAAGTCATCATTCGGCGGATTCGTTTGTTTTTGTCCGGTGGAATTTCTCTTAATTAGCATTACTGATGTTTTATGCCGACTGCCATTTGTGCCTCTGCTGCCGACATTTTGCGGATAGTACCGGAAATGTGCAAAATTTAATTCCTGTTTTTTAAACAGAAAAACATCATGCGTTTTCAATCTCGAAATTGAAAAATTAAGAGTAGACACATGGGCACCGGCAGTTTATTTGCAGAGGGGTGCAAAAAACTATGGGTTATAGGTTTCTATCAGTATAAATCATATCAGTGTAGCCACTGTCGTATACAGGCCAACCAGAGCTTCAAGCAGCAAACGTGAATTTAAAAACTAATCTATAAAGCAGTTTTTTTTATAATGCATTGTTTTTGATTTGTGAGCTACCCCGAAAGATTCAGCCGATAGATAATCGGGAAGTGATCGAAATTTGAGTTGCAAAGATTCCACCCAGAACGACAGACTGTCAGAAAGACAAACAAACAAGAAATTGACTTAATAAAAACGTGGTAATAATATAATGAATACTCACTTATCGAGCGGAAAACTTCATATGCGCGATGCAGAGCTCCATAGATTTTCATAAAATGTATAGAAACCGATTAGCGCCATCTGTCTTGTATCGTTAGAAGGGTATGTCTGATCATCATTATAATAACATTCCTACTGTTACATTCTACTGCTAGGACACAGTCCTTCCAGAGAGAGAGAGAAAGAAAGAGAGAGAGAGAGAGAGAGAGAGAGAGAGAGAGGGTGAACCACAATCCAGCTCGGTAGCCCAGTGTTGGTTGGGTCAATAACATGTTCGGACATTTCAATGACTTAGTTTGACCTTATCCTAAAGAAAAGTGTTGGTCCTCTATGTTTACAAAAACCTACATGGTTTGCAGTATATTTTTTGAAAGACCTAAACTATCTATAACCACCGATAATTGTCAAGCTAATTCCATTGATTTATTACCCATTCATCAAAATATCGATATGGTTGCGCCCCGGAGCATGCTCGGGCGAATGATTGTCGATAAAAATCCAGTCGGAGTCAAATTATCGCTCGTTTCTTCCGTAACTGTGTCCGTTTTTTTTGTAACCGATGCAACGTATATTAATAACAGACCATTAACTTGTCGCAGTAACTAGTGTCATATACGAGTGAGCTTAATTAGACAATCAATGGTTCGATGTCAAAAGACTACATAGAAATTGATTGTTAACATTTAACTAACATATTTTTACCACCGTTTCGAATAAAGATAAAGATAAAAGTAGTTTTTTTTGTAAAAACATTACAAACATCACAGCATGCAAGATCTTAAGTTATTAGATTACAGGTTTTTTTGCCTCAAAGCGTCAAAGTTGAGAGAGATGGCTTATATTCATCTATCTATCTTCTATCTATAATTATAATAAAGAAGTAACAAAAAGTCTATACAGAGGTTTTTAAAATGATTTCGTGTACTTAACAAGATATTTAAAAAAAAAAGCATTTTTAAGATCTTTTTACAAGAGGCTTTATGGCTTCTATCCCTACCTCTATCCCACTAGGTTCTTGCTTGGACAGCTTGGCTTCAATTCTCTGGAAGTGAGAAGGTTGCTAGAACAGCACACTATCTGTTGTATAATACTGAGACGGTCCGTCGACTCTTCAGAATTACATGAACGACTGTGCAGGTTATTTGTCCCGGACAACTATGTGCGGCACAGGCCCAACAGAAGAAATAAGTTATTCTGTGTTCCTGGTAGTCGCACTGTTGCCCGGGCCAAGTCCCCCCTGTGTCGGTCTCTACACAACCTCAATGCACTCCTTGACGCTAACCCTGATATTGACCTATTTATTGAAACTGGAAAACCATTTGTTTGACATATTGTGAAGGTATTTAATTTGACATTGTTTTGTGATTGTTTCTGTTGTATTATTTTATCTGGTTCTATGATTTATTTGACTTGACATGTATGTGGTATAGTTGACATTTTTAATTAATTAATTGACATTTGCTTTGCCATAAAATTTTGTTAATTATATTTTATTTATTTTTTGTGTGTAATAATGTGTAATTGGTGTAATTAATGCCGTTTTTTATTACAATAAATTAAATTTGATTTTGAATTTTTTGAATAACAATAATAAAGTTACGTAACGTTTTTAAAAATCGTGAGTCTGTCTGTCTGGATGTTTATTCTCACATCACGTAAAAATACTGGACCGATTGAAATATTGTTTTCACAGCTTGATGGATTAGGTTTTGACTAAAAATCTCGTGTACTTCAAATCTCAATCCGATGAGTAGAAGCCGAGCAATGGATAAAAATATTTTTGACGGCTGAATGGTATATTGGTATTCCAGGTCTTGTAATACCAAAAGGGTACTTTTAACCCGAAGAAATGACCGGGTGGGTAAAGACCTGGTAGCCGCAGGTACAGCTAGTACTAAAATAAATAGAATAAAAGTACATACTTCTACGAAAGAAAATTAATCATATTCGTAATTTCGCAAGATATTCCTCATTAAAGTTAGTGAACAAACAAAAACCAGTATCATTCCCTAAAGAATTGTAACATTGAATCAAATTTACAATAGTAACATCTGCCAAAACCACCGGCAGATAATCTTCCTTTTGTGCTACGTTATTAATAAAAATATGGCTCGATATTGCTTCATCTTTGATACTCGATGTTACAATGGCATGTATTCTTTTGAACATATTCACGGATGAGCTACTCTTTATTGAAACGTGATTTAAATCGAAATCATTCGGTGCCCAGAAGCAGGATTATATTTTTGGTAGAACTTCGCTCTTGAGTAAACTTTTCGTATTTCGCTTATGAACTAGTTTATGGTACCTTAATAAAATAGAATTAATGGTTTTGCTTTTTTCTCGCATTAAATGAGTTTTAAATACAAATGAGTTTACAGTTCACCTTGAACCAAATCTAAGGAATCATACCCGATAAGCAGTTAGGATTTTTAATTCTTGATAAGATATCTAATAGATGTTCTATCATTCTTTATTGCCACCTGTCGACACGAAGGAGTGAAATGTGCTTTTTCGAAAGCTGCCTTAACGTTACCTTAAATCTAATACATATCAATAAGTATACAAAATATACAAACACAATTATTTTATTTCTTTCGTATTCCGCGTTTTTCTTGGTCAACAATTGTCGCTATCGAAATTATTTATAATACTCTTAAAGTACTTTGAAATGAAACATTTACAATCTACACATAGTTACACTCACACATTTACAATCTACACATAGTTACACTCACACATTTACAATCTACACATAGTTACACTCACACATTCGGGATAAAACGGTGTCCCGGTCAATTTACGAGTAATTAAGCCTGACCCTCTTTCGCACTTGGGGGAGAACTTTTATTTGGCCCGGGAAATTACCGCTTAACGCGTGTCCTATTGGCTGGTATCGCGTTAAGATTTCCTGGGAAAACGGGATCTTGATTAATGTATTGTTATTTTGGTGCGATTCGGTTAACTACTATCTGTTAATATTTAATAATATCCTTAAAATGTGTTATTGCAACTATGTTATTTCATGCAAAAATATAGTGCATAAATGAAGGACTTAATGTACATGATTTTCCGCCAGACATAAAATTCGTTAAAAATGAAGAAATTGTCGTGTATATAGGCAAACATAGGTTTGATGTTTTGTACTTAAAATTAATAGTTATATTATCAAAAAATAACTCAACATCTAAGAACTTATATTATTATATAAATTTGGATTATAAAATAATATTGGGTACAAAAAATGAAACATTAAAAAAACACATATTTAGTGCCAGATCTCGCTTCATCACAGTTTTTACCCTATTCCTGTTATTATTTACCAGATAGATTCTACTTTTTAAATTGCAGTTAATGTTAATTACAATGTTAGAGAAACTTCATTTTAATGTAAATGTTTATTCATCGATTTCCCGACCAATCAACACGTCTATTTAGTCCGTTCCATTTCTATTGCAACATTGTACGAACGTAATTATCATAGCTATTTTTACATGTGTTTTGCACGCAATTCAGTTTTAATGCATTGCTTATGGCAACATTATTTTCTTGCCTAAGGATAAACATCACATCCAAGCCGCCATAACTTCTCAAATTGCGTTCGCAAGTAAGGGAGTAGGATTAGCGTGCGCTAGGGCAAATATTTTATTACAGTCCAAATCTCCAGCCCTCAACGTTTTATTGTTCATAAGGCTCGTCCGAGCCAAATGAAAGAGTTTATGGCGAAGACATAAGTCTGTCAGTGTTGCCGCTGCGCTAAAACTAATCTTATTTTGTGGAAAACTAAAGGTACGTTTGTTTTTATTGCGTTGAGTAAATTACATAATTGTATTTTGAGAAAATTGACAAATTGGCTTCAAAAACAAACTCATGTAGGAATTTTGTCGGTACAGATCAATATAAATTTATGATTCTTATATCCTATAAGAATCGTAAATTTATAATCAGTTAATAGTTAAATAGTTCAGTAGTTATAAATGAAATGTCAGAGTTTATGATTCAACACTAATTGACCTTAATTTGTACGGATTCATTAAAATTACCCGAACAAAATGACACTTTTTAGTTTTTTCTTGGCAACTCCACCGGCCAGACTGTCATGTTGACTCACAATATTGACCGTCCGCATTTTGTCGGTGATTGTGTATTGCTGTTATTGATTGTTTTTGGCGCGTGACTTGTGTTGACGATTGTAGCTCTCTCTGATAAGCACTTCCCTTTGTTGGGCGACGTATTACGCGATCTGGGAAACTACCCACTTCTTATATTTGCAGTGTCGCATCGACGAAATTCTTGTGATTTAGTATTGGTACAGTAAACATTGGTGAGACCAATTGGGTTAGTAGTATAATACTACACTACTACACTACTACTATATATAATACAAGTGTGATAATTAGGGAGGTACGTCAGGGATTCCATTTTGATGAATAGATATTTGGTAGAGCTGATGAGCTTTTAGTTTCCTCAATAAATTCAAGGCAAATTTCATAATGAGTGTGACAAAGCCAGTTATAGTATATTTGCTTTTACAGAATGCCAAACCACTAGCAAAAACTAGTACCTAATAAGGTATAATATAGTACCTAGTCTCGTTAGTCTCCTATAAGAAATATAGTATTTTCAACATTCGCATTCAATGTAACCTAATTGTAATTCTTATAGCGCGTGTGATATTGAGGACAAGTTTATTGATAGTTTATGGCAGTTGTAAAACGGGTATCAATTTTATTACTGCTAATAATATGAACTACTATTGTAAACCTACGTGCTACTAATTTAGCATTGGATTACGATGAACATTATATTGTAAGAACTAGCTGCGCCCGCAGCGTCACCCACGTGCGAACTTTGCCAGATTCTTTTTTTTTTAAATGTGATATGTTTTTCAAAAATCCACAGCTCTTAAAAACTTAAAATAGTGCAACATAATATAATCAAAAATGATTAATGTTTCTTCATATAAACTTTGCCACCCCCGTTCACACTCTATGAAATTCTTTCCATAAGTACAATAAGGAAAAAAAACAAGAAAAAATATACAAATCTCTAAATTCTCCGGTTTAGGCTCTGCCTTGTCTGTCAATCAGTATGTAATATGTCACAGTTCTGTTTTATATAATAAATAACATACCTACTTGACGCCTCTTCACTGCAACGCTTTATCCTAAGTGAAAAATATAAATTCTTGCTTTTGCGGCTGTCCAAGGCACATCTGACATACTGCCTGCTATATTAGCTTGATTCCACGAAGATATCGTAACGAGACGTTACGTGTCTGCATGGTCATAGCGAATAAGGGCCTTGAGAAGCAGCAGTCTCGAAACAGACACAGCCATCGCAAGCTACTGATCGCTAAATAGTAACGAATAAATACTGTACCGTATTAGGTACCGATGACAATCATTAGATTTCCACAGTTAATGACATAAGCTATCGATTCTCATCGGTATCTGTACTGTAGAGACTACCAAATATCGTTACAATCGGATCATCAAGAATTTGCGACCGATTTCGGATGTAAAGCAATTGCTATCTATGTCGAGGCTGTAGGCCCTGTTCTATACTTTGACCATGTACATGTATATGCAATATTCATACATAACTACATGATACAAATTGAGTTAAAGGATGTAAAAGTAAATAATCACGCGAAAATGACAATTTTTAAAATGGTTATGATTCCTGCAAAGATGTTTGACTTTATTAACCTTTCACACACTTCTGCGATTTGTAAACGCGTTAACTTCATTGTAGATATAAAGCCTATAAACAAAATCACCAAAAGAAGCTTCCCGTTACTTGGGAACCGGCCACACGTTGCCAATGTTGCCATTCGTTTGCTGACCGTACAATTATGTATTTATTGTAATCGCCACGATTGCCGGCTCGCTGTAATTTTCTTTTAATTCGCCTCGTTTCGTATCATTTTCGAGTTTCTTCGTTTTGTACGAGCGCGAAGATTTGTTGCATTCCGTACATTGACAACAAGAGGTGGAAATTGGGTTACTAAACTTTTATGAGAATCACGTCTAGACTTTAACTAGTCAATTTGTGTAATTGTATTAAGTAATTTTTTACTTTATATTATGTATTTATTCATACTTACGGTTACACTTTTACCGCACTTAATTTTCTATTTACATGTGATTCCTCCAGCTAAATCTTTTTTTTAAGGTATGTACCTACCTAGTTTCATTGTAAGTACAGTTTTTGTTACAATTTTACATTATTGTATGTATAAATAGATTGTAGTTGGATCCGAAGTAGTTTACGTCAAATGTAATCACAATACTACAATGTAATGCAGTTATTATCCACTGAGGGTTAATGCATCCAATAATTTATTCCTTTCGAGTGATTTACTGGCCATTATTGTAATGTTAAGGTTTCCAGTAAAAGCACCGAGTTATAAAGTGTACGCTACTTTTACGATAGATATTTCCTACTTTACGACATCAACTAGAGTTTAATAATGAAACACTTTTTATTTTATTTGCAACAAAGTGCCCACTCCATGGTTTTCTTGTTCGCGGATCGAGGGTGCACTGCCCAGATACGTAAAATAGGCTTACTAATCATTGATTCAATATTATCACACCTATATCTTATAATAATAATAATAATAATACAAATGATATAATGCGAAATGAAAACTAACTGACCGAGTAATTTAAATTATGTTTCTAATAAGATTCAACTTAATATACAATTATTTTTTCTAGTGAATGTTACATTCTTACAATTAATATATAAATACATGATATTCCATTACTTTGATTGATTTTCTTTTTGTCGTTGTTATCGTATTTTACCCTTGCTTGCTTACCCTTCAGAGCGATGGTGGCCTAACGGATAGTGCAATTTAGAATCCAACGATACCGGGTTCAAAACCTAGGCTCCGCACCAATGACTTTTCTGAGTTATGTGCGTTTTTCCATTGATCCGTGCTTCGGAGGGCACGTTAAGCTGTCGATCCCGGCTGTTATTGATTAATAGCAGTTGTTAATTCTTGTCAGAGGCCCTCGGGTGGCTTGACAAACTTTGACACCAGAGGCCAGCACTACCTCATACGACAAACAAAGAAACAACCCTTGCAACCTCTAACCTCGGTTGTAAACCACGTTAACTTGTAATTATTATCATATTTTAAGTTATTTCAGTTGTTTTCATATATTCGAATCAATTGTTAAAGTTTATTTTATGGGAATTCTGATTGAATACATTGTCAATTGAAACTTATTATTTACGCAAATCATATAGACGTTGTTCATATGGTCATTTTGTCTGTCCATAATAAAACCCGTCTGTTTCACTAACTTGGTGTTCCAAATACGACCGCGGTCTTTTGTTCAAATTTGTAAGAAGGCTGTAACTGAATTTTCTATCAAGATTAGTTCGCAACGAAATAGTTAAAACAAACAGCGACCGGTCAAGCTTTGGCGTCTAGTTCCTTTTTTCTGACAATAAAAAGGTCTATTAAGTTTTGCGGTTATGATTATCTGTATTCTGTATCCCAACCTCCTTTAAACACATAAGTGATATAATTGGGGTCTCGATTCTATCGATTCTAATTCGAAATAATGGCCGGTAATTTGATACGACCATTTGTCGAGGACAGTCGATATTCGATCAATAAATCGATGAAAATCGATATAATAGCGGTTCTGAATCGACGTTTCATTTCTTTAAATGCCCTGATCAGTGGAATCGCTTTAATAATAGTCATAATGGTAAACGATGAGCATTTTCGTCGGTTATGATTATGAAAGGTGATTTTTTGATGTTTTTAAACCATGATAGTTTCTTTAAACGTCTCTAAATGTCTGCTCTCCCAAAATAAACCTATTTTTAAATAGTTGAATCATTTATTGGAATGTTAGTGTTTTGATTAACGTGTAATAATTTTGATTCTCTGTTCACCAACAGCTGTTGAGCCTTGATTAATCAAAGTTTAATTTAAATTCAGTATACATTTTTGTGACTTTAATTAACCTTAAAGTGTCGATCAATAACTCATGAAGAAATACATAAAAAAATACTAGCGTGCCTTACAGTATTCGCATAATATGATATGTAATATCTGACATCTGAGGGATGATTTGTGATGGATAATTATGATGAATATCCTATGTGTTATTCCAGGGTATAAGTTATCTACATTCCAAATTTTATCAAATGCCGTTCAGCCGTTTGAGAGTGAAGTAAGATGATGATGTTGATGAAAAGTATCAGACCTTGTTGTTGTTACTCCAGGGTATAAACTATCTCCATTTCTAATTTCATTAAAATCTGTTTAGCCGTTTGAGAGTGAAGTAAGATGATGATGATAATAAAAAGTATCCTATGTGTTATTTCAGGGTATTAACTATCTCCATTCTAAGTTTCATGAAAATCTGTTCAGTCGTTTGAGTTTGTAAGATGATGATGTTAACTTTTACACTATTTATCACATTATTTACGCTTTTCACGAAATCACTCGCATAGAATGCAGAAAAGCGAGCGGATAGATATTAGGATATTACACATCAATAATGACAGAAGGCCTAATTTAACTAAAATAACTAGATATATGCAGAAGGCCCTACTTTGTTACACTCAGACCGAGTGAATTATCCTAATTGGAAAGAGATAGTGAAAGGTACAAATGATGCGAGTAAGAATGAGACAGTGAAAAGGGTTGTTTTAACCGCAGGTTATTACGAGATTTAACACGTATTTAGTTAATTAGTAAGTGCGGTTGACCGGTGCGGTGGCGGAGGGACCTCGTCCAGGGATTTGTAAATATGCTTTGGTTTAGTAACCCAATTGTGGTTGGGAGCGTCTTTTATAATGGTTATTATGTTTTCTAATCGTGTGTTGTTTCTTTCAATAGTAGGTGTTTGGGTAGGGTCGATTCAAGAACTATCTTGATACTTTGAAAAGATTACGCTTGTAGGAATTTATGAACCAGGCAATTGTCAAAATGAAAACATAATTTGTTTACGTTATAGTTTAGCAAATACTTGTCAACACCTACAAACGCGAAAGTTTATGTTTTTTTTTTCATGTATGGGTTAACAAAACCAGGATTTTATTAGTTAAAATTGAGTAAAATAGCAGATCCTAGCTGTGCCCCGCAACTTTGCCCGCGTAGATATTTTTCTAGGGATAAAGTTTTAATTTAGGATATAGATAGAGTAGGTACAATACAATACAATACAATAACTCTTTATTGAACACATAACAATAAAAACAACATAACAGTAATTATATATAAAATCTAATGTTGTACAATAGGCGGCCTTATCGCTATTTGCAATTTCTTACAGGCAACCTTTGGATGGACAGGAATATAAAATAAACATTGCGGTCAGTGATGGCGACTTACTTTGGAACAAAAAAGTTAATAGATAAATAACAACTATATAAACTATATAACTATATACAACTATATAACTTAATATTTGTATACATACTTATATTTTTTGGATGGTTCTCTATATTCGATACTGAAGCTAAACTGTTTTACTTAAACTTTTGTTTTAACTTTTGCTGTATACAATACCTAAAATTTCGTTCGCCGTAAAATATTATTTTTAATGATTGCTCGGCTTCTACTCGTCGGATTGAGATACAAAGTAGTTAGCACCATATACTACGTTAAAGAAAACCGCGTCGCTATTGGTCCAGTAGTTTTTACGAGATGCGCGAATAAGCAGACAGACACCATTTCAAAAAATGTTACATTATTTTTCAGTACCTACACACAACACTGAAACATAAAACCTTATTTTTAGTCCCCTTTTCCAATTTCTATTTATTATCTTCATTGAACAGACTTTATGTTACTTACTGCTTTACTTTAGGTGACCTACTAATATTATAAATTATGCAAAAGTTTGTGAGAGTGTGTGTCTGTATGTTCGTCTGGTCTTCACGCTGAATAGGCGGATTTTGAAGAGATTTAATAAGTTGATACTAAAGTATTAACTTATTAAATCCTGGTCCTGGAATAACACATAGGATACTTTTCATCATAATAATTATCCACGCAAAAAAAAACGCGGGCGCAGCTATTATAAAGGATCAGTGAAAAACTTGACTGATCTAATTGACACAAAATAAAAACAAAAATGAAAAAATACATTAAGAACATATTTAAGGATAATACTGCAAACTTTATATAATTAATTATAAATAAAGATTAATTAACCAAACTCTATTAAATAAACTTAAAAAATAAAACAAAGTATTAACGTATAAGCACAGTACAGTAAGGACTAATATGTACTGCGGTCTAAGTATCAACTCGATTGTGATTAAAAAGTCCTGCCAAAAACATTGTACGAACTCACGCACCCACTCCAGAAACTTCACCAAACAATTTTCAGCAAAGCATACAAATATGAAAGCAATAGTTTACAAAGGGATATTTACCTCTCCAAATCTGGAATAATTAATCACAAATACAAATATACCTAAAACATGGTATGGCTGAAAAGATAACCGAGCTGGTTAACCAAGTAAATAGACCCAAACAATTAATTCAGGGTCCATTGGTCATAATGTTTGTTTGTCTGTAACTTCGAACGAGGATGTGGGTAGTTTAAACACATGATTTCTGGGTGGGAGAGTGTGATAAATTGCCTACCCGTAAATATGAATAAGTTAACCATTGCTTTGCTGACTTCGGGTTTCGCAAAAATACGGCTATAGGACACATACTTTTAGGTCCATTATCTATTGACATTCAACAAGAATTCGAAGAGGTAGTTCCTACCTCTAGTGTTAGAGTATGTCAGGCCGCTTAAAAGCATGTGACGAATGACTCCTATTTTGCAAAAGGGCCCACCGAACAACCACACAACCACAGAACAGTGATACCTACTGATCTATCATACTTTTAGGTCCATTATCTATTGACATTCAACAAGAATTCGAAGAGGTAGTTCCTACCTCTAGTGTTAGAGTATGTCAGGCCGCTTAAAAGCATGTGATGAATGACTCCTATTTTGCAAAAGGGCCCACCGAACAACCACACAACCACAGAACAGTGATACCTACTGTTCTATGCACACAACTTTTCATCAGCTATATTGCGCATGAGTGGATCGCATGACTGCCGTTCTGAATTCAAATGTTTCGAGCAAGAGTGGGAGTTTGTCATAGAAACTAGTACATTTACGAACTGGAAATATGTTTATGGTAATCGCTGATTTGCAATATTTTATATAGTAATTATATAGATAAACTATTAAACTACTAGTTTTTTTATAAATTACACCAAAATAATTGAAATATTCCTTTTATTTGCGGTACGAGAATATTAACTATAATATAGGTACGTGCGTGTGATATGGCGAAGCGGAAATAAAAAGGAATCGAAGGAAGTTAAACAGTTTATTTATATAATCATTACAAAAACTTTTGCAAATATGGCGATTAACTCAAAGAGGTTTTCTTATTCAAGAAAGTAGTAGGTACCTAGTATATGTAGTAGTATGTTTCTTTGAAAACTACCACACTTGTTCGAAACATTTGAATTACGATAGGCGAGATGCCTACTAAACCGAAAAACAGAAAATCAATTATTAAAAGGAGATCACAAAAGCTAACACGAGTACTTCAGGAACCAAAGGGACAAAACAATCTGCCATCAAAAATTAACAATCAGAGATTGTTTGCTCAACAAAGGATCAAAGGGGTATAAGATTCCATGATAATTAAAATTCGGGCATTACGCACCGCGTCACATACCTGTGCCCTTAATCGCGGAACAAAACGACACACAATATTTAATATTCAGCAATCCCGAAATCCTTTGTAAAACGCTGCCACAATGGAAAAGGGTATTTTCCTTTAACGGTCGGACCGTTAATTCGTGTTTAATTCGACACCTTGTTAATTGTTTCCGACGCCCCAGTCGGTCTGGTGACCTCACGGGAGGGAGACAGGTCACGGACACACCGCCCGGTACCTTCGATACCTCCAGCACCCTCTCAGGGGGTCATTTTAAGAATATTTGCGCAACGCCCCCCTATGTTTACACGGGTTGTTTGTGGTACCCAGAAAACAATAGTCTCAAAATTCATTGCTCATTTTATTATTGTTGATACACCGTTTTACGAGCAATTCGATTATTGGAGCTGGTAATTAAATGATAATACTGGGTATTAATTGGATTTTACCTGGTTCTGCATACTTTAAAGATATTTAAATATAGGACAAAGAATTCACGCGAATGATTTCATAGATTTAAATTCTGATTGTGCGCTATCTTCTGCTAGGAAAGTAGGTTCAATACCGTCAGTATTATTGCCATTAGATACAGTCTATCTTTGAAAAGGGCGAAAAAAGCTTGAGCAAGGCTTACTGCCAATTCTCAATTTCCTTCCCTTAATGTCACCTACAAAATGGCTACAATGGACTCAGGTGACTTATATAAACACGCTGAAAACATTATATTTATTTACCTCGACGTTTCGATCAAGTTGCATTGATCGTGGTCACGAGAAGACTGAAGTAGCGGGTGTCATCGTCGAGGAAGGCGAGCGTTGTCTCCAACTACCCGCATTTGGTTTTGTAAAAGTTCTAAATTGTCATGACACCATAGACAACTACATATTACTCCGTCACGACACACAATAACGACATCTGCAGATTTCTTCTTGCAAAAATCGCGACGCAAACACTTGCTTATCACGGGATTCCACGACGCACAGCCAAATTAAAACCATATCCCGGTTGAAATTGGGATACTATGAATTAATTATATGTTTGAATAGCAAAAGTTTAAAAGTTACGACCTACTTAAAATCGTAAAATTTCATGAACATATTCTTAAAATATTGAGACCATCTCCATAGACCCTAGTCTTCTTTGTTCCAGAAATGGCCCGCATGGAGAAGTCCCCTCTTCTCGCCAACGGATACAACGCTCCCCCCACTCACCTCGGGCCCATGGGCTTCATGCACCAGCACGCGCTCATGTCTCCAGGCATGCCGCATCACGGGGTGCCGCGACCTGACGGCTCCATCATCAAGGGACAGCCTATGCACAATATGGAGGCTCTTGCGAGGTAAGATCCATATCTTCAATTCTACTAAGGATACCTAAGCTTCAGTATGAACACTGTTCACTATGTTTCATATCAGTGTGAACAGTAAGAATATTGCTGCAACACTTATTTCAATTCAACCAAAAAAGTTAATTTCCAAGATACACCAGAAATGACACAAAATGTTCTAAGACAATTTCTGAGGCGGAGGTGTAACTAAAATGAGATATAATAACGGTTTTCTTGCACTAGATAGGTTATTTAATTCTAATTTTGCAATTTTGACATACCTAGGTACCTCTTAATCATCACAAAATTAGACTTAATAAATTATAGTTTAAAAAAACTAAAAAACATGCTTTATATAGAAAACCAAACTAAAAAATAGAAAATAAATTTTAATAGTGTAAATAAGAAAAAAATGTTTTATTTCAAAAAAATCGTGTGGTGCATGGGTCAATACTTATAAATATTTCATTGACAGATATGAGATGCACCCCACGCTTTTTTTTTAAATAAAACATTTTTTTCTTATTTGAATGAAATCTGGCCGTTTAAAGTGGGTCAAAATAGCGTCCAAAGGTTACAAACATACAAACATACAAGTGAAGCTAATGCGTATAAGAAGCATGGAGTGCTCGGTATTAATTATTATTTATTTTTTACCAAGATATGGTACTACGAGTATTTCTATTTAGAATAACAGAGTTAGTGTAAGAATGTCGTACAAAGCACCCCACTTTTTTTTTTAAATTACATTAATTTTCTCGTTAATCACTTTATTCTTATATTGAAGTTTATTTTTACATTTTAGTTCGGTTTAATGGTATGGCGAATCTAAATGCAACTCTTAAAAAAAAAAGATTGAATAAGCTAAAAACATATCTATATGTTTTTTAGTTTATTCAATCTATTTTTTTAGAGTTGCATTTAGATATAGTAAGATATTTTGGAAATATATTTGAAAAACTTTTTTTTATGAAATCTTTATTCCTTATGATCCTGAGCAGGATAATGGGGCAAAAATTTGAATTAATCTAACCATTTAAACTGGGTAAAAATCGAGTTCCAAGATTCCCTTACCTATTTATTCTGCAATTCCGTTACATACATACAGGTGAAGCTAATATAAAACCGTGTTAAAAAGGCTAAGTAAGTTCAGCAAAATGAATAGAGTTCCCTATCTAACCCGAAGGCGAAGATAAATACCGGGCTTTGATTATATATACCGGGACACCTTCCTACCTATTGGGGGTCATGATAGGTATAGGTTAGGTGTTGATTCCCAGATCCAAACAAAAAAGGACAATACATAAAAAAATAAAACTGAAGCTTAAAACAATGCAATGGGAGGAGTCAGACCGTTCGCAATATAAGGTAATTAAAAAACCACAGTGAAATTGAGAAGCTTCTGTCGTCACTACAAGTACCTACTATTATTTGTTCCGCGGTCACTGCTTCAATTCAAATGTGAATCCGTAACCTTCCGTAGTCCGTTCAGGAGTGAAGTCTTCACTGAACTGACTGACTTCACTGAACACATTGCACTTTTCTTGAGCGTTAATTAAAAACCAAGAAAAATAAAGAAGGGAGCCTTATGGGAATTATTGACTTTTATGGAAATTTTCAAAATTTGATAGGAAATAGGTATACCTACAATTAGTGATGTATTTAGGTATCTACGTTTGTTTCTAACTACTAATGCCTCGTAAAAGGTATTATATTAGCTGTGCCGGGTGTAGAACCGACCATTTGTGTAGAACCGACCATTTGTGGTTACAACGGTATCGTCCTGAAATAAAAATAAAAAGAGCCTTTACGACAAAATATGCATTTGCTCTCCACCCCATCCATAATACCTTTTTATGGACAGGACATAGTGGCTGCCTACATAATGTATTTGTCATAAATTTGTTACTGGATTTCACCGGATGTGTTACTATTTTAGTTTTTATTGATTGAGAGGTACACTGACGCTGTAATTATATACAGGGATTGTTTACGAAATGATTCAAACTAGTCGATTATTATACTAAAATAACTCAATTTTCAGTATCCGTTTGTAATTAACATAGCTT
The DNA here is from genome assembly GCA_946251855.1 of Alsophila aescularia. Lineage (NCBI taxonomy): Eukaryota > Metazoa > Arthropoda > Insecta > Lepidoptera > Geometridae > Alsophila > Alsophila aescularia. The sequence goes on from OX276383.1 coordinate 39,361,758, forward strand.
TTAAATTAACATAGATACTTTCTTACAGGATGTAGTAAATTTGTTAAGTACTATTATTTATTCTGTGGTAAATTGAGCCAACTAATAAGATTCTTACCGACGAAAATTATGTATTAGGTAAATTGTAAGTCGTTAATTTAAATTTGTTTGTTTTTATAAACCTATTCATAATTGCAAAAAAATATGGTAATACCTGATGGAAAGCGATGATGCGGTCGAAGGTGTAGCACGCTTGTCTAGTAGATACCTATTCACTCTTTACTTGCACATACCTTTTTTATCACTGTCAAGGCAATCGTTTGACCACGATGTCACCTGATGGAACGCGATGATGTGGTCGAAGGTGTAGCACGTTTGCCTAGTAAATACCTATTCACTCTTGACTTGAACACACCAGAGTTATATTTTACCGGAAACACTGACGAGGGCAGGACATTCCGCTTCTTAGAAGTTCTTAAAATAAATGAAGAAGCGTAACGCTTCGTTCTTGTGCGATGTACTTCAACCATAAAAGGATGGCGCTTTGCCGATCGTCTAGGACCTGGGTTATATTTTACCGGAAACACTGATGAGGGCAGGGCATTCCACTCCTTTGCCGTTCTTATAATAAATGAAGGAGCGAAACGCTTCGTTCTTTTTCCTTTGCTTATTATTTGAAGAAAGTGAAATCCAAATTGAGAAGGTAGGTATTTAGTTAAGTATGCCATTTTTGGACACTTTTTGTATGCATGTACGTATATATTATGTCAAAATATGTAAATAACTAGCTTAAAAGCTAAAAAAACACGCCTGCCCTGCCAAAAAGAGCTTTTGCCAATAAATTATACAATGTTGGAATGTGCTTATCAAGGCTTTCAAATTGATATCCATATTGTAAATTTCGCGGTTTTTTTTATCGAGTTTGAAAATGGTGCCATACTGCCGCCATATTGAATGTTTTCAAAAAAATATTGCCCATGTTACTCGGGGGGATGTTAGAAATCTACTTGTAACGATACCCCATACGTCTAAATCTGTTCAGGCATTTAAAAGTTATGGTGGAATAAAGAAACTCACATACAAACATACATACATAGTTACATACATACATGAATGGTAAAAACAATACACTCCTTTTCTGGGCAGTCGTGTAAAAAGTAAGAATAAACGTTTATTGGCACAGATAACTAGTAAGAAAAGAAAATAAGTGTATGTCTATACACTTATTTTCTTTAGAACTGTGCTGACTTTGTATGTCAGATTTTTGTAGGCCGTCCAAGGGCCTCTTTAGTGGTTTAACGACTGCTATCAATTATTGTCACCAACCGGGACCGATGGCTTATCGTGCTCTCTGAAGCACGGAGCGATAGAAAATCCGCACATAACATATCATAAGTGAGGTGAGCGTCGAGCCCGGTGTCTCTGGATTGCAAACTCACATAATTAGCCGCTCGGCCATCTTCCAGACACTTTTATACCGAAATGAGTAAAACCAACAACTACCGAACAAGTATACAAAATCAGTAAGCACATAACCCGCTTAGCATAAATAAGTTCACGAAAAGAAACCTGTAAGCGGGTCAGGCGACAAGTGGTGTAGGTTAAACGTCTACAGGGAACGTAATCCAATAAGAAAAGTACAAACACTGAATGCCCTCACTTCCGCTCCGAAGACCCACAACTCCTTGCGTCCCCCGCGACTTACCCCAGTGTCTTACTGCCTCGTGAAACTAGACACATGTGGCGACCCTGCGCAATCAATACTGGTAATATCAAGTAATTGGAGAATGGTGATGGACTTGGAACAAGCTTATTAGGCTTCAAACAATCAATGAGTTTTCTTGACGAATACGTACGCAAATACGCATCAGAAGACCGGAAGGGAAATATGAAGCGAAGTTAGTACATATATCTATAGTACTCGTATCTATCTATCTATCTTCTATTAAATACAAATCAAATGCCGTGCATTAGCCTCGCAAAATCTTGAGAATGGCTCGACCGAACAGGTTTCTTTGTTGTGTTCGTAATTGTACGAACATTAAAAAAAACTTTTCCTGATTTTATTGACATGTACCAGGAGTGTTTGTGTGTGTGTGTGTGTGTATAATTTTAGGTTTATTTCTTCTTCACGCTGAAACGGCTCAACGGATGTTGATGAAATTTGGTATGGAGGTAGCTTATACCATCACCCACGCGGATGAAACCGCGGATGCAGCTAGTATTTAATAAGCATGATGTATCTAACTACTATTTTTGAATAAATCATGAATCATGATCCAGAATGTTAATACTAATAATGAAAAATGCTATCTGTTTATAAGTTACACTTTGTGGTCTATAATAATAATAGAAGTAAATTTAATACTGTGTAGAAATACAAAGAAAACAGAAATATATAAAAAGTACATTAAAATAATAACAATAAACTTGTTAACTAAAGACATAAGATAAACTCAATAGTTCTCAACGCATAAACAACATTAATTAAAAGTGCTATAAAATATCACTCATTCAAGACGACCACAAGCAATTAAAGGGCACCATAATAATAGTAATATACTATTTAACGCTTCGTTGCATAAAATATAGGTATTTACCCGCCTATAGTGGACTTAGTTGTTCAATAATTCATATTTTATTATTAGTAAGTTATCGAAGGTAAAGTCTTGCTTTTTGTGACGGACAAACAAACCGAAAACATACCTACAGCAATACAAGAAACATGAAATAATATGAAGTAACTGTTTAACCCTTCACTTAGGGAACACTTAGAAATAATAGGCCCTTCAAATGGCGAAGAAAAGTTTAATGAAACACAAAGAGGCAAAGTAATCGAGAAACAATTTCAACGATCACGCATGAGTTGTTACGGCACAAATATAAGCGATTGTTTTAAAAACATAATTAATTTCTTCGACCCCTCGTTTGGCCTAACGGAACATTTAATATTGAGTACTCATAATTATTCCTTTTAGATTCAAACCCTTTCTGTGAACTTTTTCTTTGGAAACTCTTGAGTTACTCTTCATCCTCATCTTTATGTTTGTTTTGTAACATTACTATTTCATTGTTTTTGTACTGTTTTATATTTTTCTTATTTTTATTTCTTTGTCTGCAGATCTGGTATTTGGGAGAATTGTAGAGCAGCGTATGAGGACATCGTTAAACATCTCGAAAGGTAAGATAATGCCTTTCGGCTTTCTTCTTCTTTATTATTTTCAATGTAATACACATGAGTAGGTTTTTTACAATTATTTCTGTAATGTTCTAATGTTTTTTATTTTTGCTTTTGCCACCATCATCATATCTTTCCAACTTGTAGAAATACAAAGGGTAAAGTGACGGCACTGATTTAGAGGCGAGAATATTTTTTAAAACAAAAGATAAATCCGTGTTAATTTCGAAATGGGGTGCAGATATCACAGGAGGGTGTGAAATTAGAGGAGACAATTAGATCCGTGGATCGGGTGTATTTTTAACAAATGACCGGACGGCGCGGGGGCTGTCGCGGCCGGCCGTGGGTGCCGCTGCCGACAATTCATCAAACTCATTCGGAGGCTAATCTCGACGCAGAAAAAGCGGCTCTCATGTAAATTGGGCCAATTCGAGGGCGGACTCGAGGGCCAATCGGTGGGGGAAAGCGCTTTTCTTTTCGTGTTTAATGGATGGTGATTGATCGGCGGCCGATTCGATACTCGCGGTTTTGACTTCTTTATCGAACTGGGATTCAATATCGGTTTGAATAGCTTTTAACGCACAAAGCCGGCGAATTTGATATCGCTATTGGATCAACTTTTATACTGTTACATGAGACAAATTCCGTGTTCCAGTATCAAAATAATTAAGCCGTTGTTTAAACCCTATTTCCCAAATCCTGTAATTAATTCTGTAAATTGGAAAATAAAATAGTACCATAGGTGGTGGGAATGGTGAGTCGGGGTGGAATTACAGTCGGACGGGCCTTGTACCGATGTGTCACTGTCAGCCGGCGATCGTCCGGCCACGAGCTAGGGATTAAGGGCTTTTTAAGAAATTGCGCAGCTATTTTGGCAAAGAAATTTTGACTGTATGTACTCAATTTTTTTTTTTTTAAAGTAATAACATAATAGAGTGGAGTGATTTATGCTTTTAAGAGCCAATTTTATAATATAGAGCAGTGTTTTTTTTATCATCATCAGCCTATTCTAATGCATGCCACTGAACTCGGTCTTCAGCTCTCCTTATCCATTTTCTTCCAGCCGTTTTTCGCAGGTCTTCACTCCACCTGGCCACAGGGCATCCTGCATTTGCCTAAACGTGGTCTCCATGCGAGAACTCGTCTAACCCAACAGTTATCGAAATGTGACTAGCCCACTGCCACTTTAGCTTGCTTGCGCTTAGAACTATGTCGGTCACCTTGGTTCTCTGTCGGATTACTATCACTAGTGTTTTTAGGACCAACTTCATTAAGTTGATATGTTTCTTGTCTTCGCATTTGTAAATATTTATTTACAAATGCGATTGCTAACTTTGCTGCTTTACTGAATAAGTTTGGTCTATTTGCGTTGATATTTTTAAATTTTACACATTTATTTAAGCAGAAATAACTGGCCACTCATTAATTGTGCTATGTATTTCCTTAGGTATTTAGGAACCTTGAAATCTGGAAGCCTAAATTACTCAATTGCTCTGCTAAGGCTAAAATGGCTTGATAAGCTCAGGCTGTGACTAAGTTTCCAAAGTATTATACACTAACTAGCTTTGCCCGCGTGGTCAATTCATTTAAAAGTAACCCGTACGTTTTATTCCATGACCAAAAGTACATCTATAATGTACAATATACCTACTACATTTCTTCAAATTTCGTTCAGCCGTAAAAAAAAATATTATCGATTGCTCGGCATCTATGCATCTGATTAATATACCAAGTATACCAAGTTTAGGGATTTAAGTAAAACCCTAAACTATCCAATAGTGAGAACCGCATCGCAATCGGTCCAGTAGTTTTTACGTGATGCGCGCACAAATACACAGACAAAGAGACACGATTTCTAAAAATTATATATTTTTATTCAGTAGCCTATTTTAGGTACCTTAGACTAATTTATTTTAAGCTAGCTGCGTCCCGCGGTTTCACCCGCGTGAGGGATGATGATGATGATGATGAAATGTGTCCTATGTGTTATTCCAGGGTATAAGCTATCTCCATTCCAAATTTCATCAAAATCCGTTAAGCCGTTTGACAATGAAGTATGATGATGATGATAAAAAGTATCCTGTGTTATTCCAGGGTATAAGCTATCTCCATTCCAAATTTCATCAAAATCCTTTCAGCCGTTTGAGAATGAAGTATGATGATGATGATAAAAAGTATCCTGTGTTATTCCAGGGTATAAGCTATCTCCATTCCAAATTTCATCAAAATCCGTTAAGCCGTTTGACAATGAAGTATGATGATGATGATAAAAAGTATCCTGTGTTATTCCAGGGTATAAGCTATCTCCATTCCAAATTTCATCAAAATCCTTTCAGCCGTTTGAGAATGAAGTATGATGATGATAATGATGATGATGATGATGATGATAAAATGTATCTTATTTGTTATTCCATGGTATAATCTAGCTCCAATCCAAATTTCATCAAAATCTGTTTAGCCGTTTAAGCGTGAAAGATGATGATAATGTTGATGATGATGATGATGAAAAGTATCTTAAGTGTTATTCCAGGGTATAAGCTATCTCCATTCTAAATTTCATCAAAATCCGTTCAGCCGTTTGATGATGACAATGATGATGATGATGATGATGATGATGATTTAAAGTATCTTATGTGTTATTCCAGGGTATAAGCTATCTCCATTCTAAATTTCATCAAAATCCGTTCAGCCGTTTGATGATGACAATGATGATGATGATGATGATGATGATGATGATTTAAAGTATCTTATGTGTTATTCCAGGGTATAAGCTATCTCCATTCCAAATTTCCCAAAATCTGTCTAGCCGCTTGAGAGTGAAGTATGATGATGATGATGATTAAAAGGATCTTATGTGTTATTCCAGGGTATAAGCTATCTCCATTCTAAATTTCATCAAAATCCGTTCAGCCGTTTGATGATGACAATTATGATGATGATGATGATGATGATGATTTAAAGTATCTTATGTGTTATTTCAGGGTATAAGCTATCTCCATTCCAAATTTCATCAAAATTCGTTCGAAGTTTGATGATGATGATGATGATGATGAAAAGTATTTTTTGTTTTATTCCTGGTTATAAGCTATCTCCATTCCAAATTTCATCAAAATCCGTCGAGTCGTTATCGCGTAACTCCCCAAACAAACAAATAAACAAACAAACAGACAACGTTTCACTTTTATTATATTGGTATAGTAGGTTATCTTCATTGTATAGTTTTTTTGGCACCTACTGCTTTATTATAAGTAACTATAAATGTAAATTATTAACATTGTTTTTTTAAGTACATTTAAAAAAAAACTAACGTACATATTTTAGATGCATCAGGTAATAGCTAAGTCATATTAATTCCTTGTGTTACAGTATGCTTCCTTGCTCTCGCGTTATCTTGGCTCGTCGATTCTGCGCATGCGTCGGACCGGTTCTCATTCTAAGTCCAATTAATTGACAGGATTATCTCTGATTTAATATAATTTGTACTGTTTGTTTTGTTTTCTCTTGGAGCGAGCATGTTTCATTAACAATTATACTTAAGTAGTATTCAGATTTATTAAGTTGGTTACATTCTTGTCTTTTGTGTTTGAAATCTTATCTTCGTTTTAATTTGAAACATTTGAGTACGATGATAGATGAATGTTTTTTTTTGTGTGAGGTACACTAATAAAAACAACTGTTTATATTTATCCACTTTGTTGAAAACAAAGAGAGACGAGACAGCGCCAGTCGCCAGTTTTACCTGTAGAATCGTATTGCCAAACACCAAAAATATAGCGGAGCTACTCAGAAAGCTAACAAAACGAAGAATCGACAAATCGTTGGGATCAATTCATTCGTCGGTTTAATTCCGTTTCAGTTTGAATTAGCTGCGATTAATCGACGCCGGCGGGTTAAGCCGTTTCCGGGTGTATTCCGGACAATCCCGGCACACGGCGCGGCGCCCGGTGCCCGGCCGGCACCCGGATCGGCACACATCGTTGTGACGTCGATCGTTATTCATTCCGTGCCCCTTGCCAAGGGAAGATAGCACTGTTTGTTGGCAGTTAACGACGGGTTTTAAAGCTTTGGCGGGTAGAATGAGAATTGTTAGAGAAACTAAGTTTAGGTGGAAAATTTATTTGTTTTCTTATTGTAAAGTCTAAATGAATTGTTTAACTAGTAGTGAGTTTTTGTACAGTTATGAGAGTTCTACTATCATCATTCTACGCTATGCATGCCTAGAGAGAGAGAGAGAGAGAGAGAGAGAGAGAGAGAGAGAAAGAGAGAAACATAGATAGAGATATATAGTACCTTTTCCATACCTTTTTCAAGACTAGTAAATAAGTTCATATAACTGAACACTGTTTTTTAATAGAAAGGTGCTTATTTCTTAAATTAAAAGCGAGATACCATTGAAGTTTTCCGAGAAAGCTGCGTACGTTAACTCTATGTAAAAGACGCTATTAATTAGACACCGGTATGTTTCTGTATACTTTAATTAAAACAGCAATAATGCGGCTGGAAGCGATACATTTTCGGAGTCATCTAGCACGAAATGTCAAGAATCACAGCGGCGACATTTGCGTGATTGAATCCTCCACCATTAATTTCAGCGCAGATCAAACGGAGACTGAGGGTGATATTTATCAAGGATATTGCGAATTATTTTAATCAAATCAAATTCCCTTCGTTGTAAACAAATGCTTTTGATTAATGAGACGCGCGACAGAGCCTCGCAGCCGTTGTGATAAAACACCCGAGGAAAACGCGAAATTAATGGTCATAAAATGAACTCTTGTATCCGTAAGATAAAGATACTGAACGCTTTGAATCTTAAGTGATTTTTCTTGTGCTGTTTTGAAAGATGATTCCGACGGACGCATCTGGTGACTCTGTACATTTATATCGGAGCTTTAGAATTAGCAGGGAGTAATTTTGCGCGATTAGTGAGAAAGTTTCGGCGGGAGATATTTAGATTGTCATCGTGCGGAATCATTAATAATAAAGACTTTTGATTTTCAGTGAGCTAATATGCAAAGGGTAGTGAAGGGTGCCTAGTCACGGGCCCGGCCGCGGCAATCGTCAGCCCTCCGGAATACCTTCCGAGTTTGTCACCGATGTGGTCGCTGAGGAATTTTATCAAGCTCTTTGTACTTTGCCCTTTTATGCCGAAAACTATTCGGTCAGTTCTGTCGGTGAACCAAACTATTCGTTTTGTCAGCTTTGATGTCAAATTCGTATAATTTTCTTGGGAAATTTATTTACAGAAGCGCCCAGTTACAAATTTGATCGTAATATGGTTTTATTTTATGTATTATTATACTACGTTACGCCATTAACGCCCGTAATGTCAGTTTAATAGAAGTTATTGTAGAAAATGCGTAACACATTGAGAACATGTTTGAATTTTTGAGATCAAACAGCAGATTTTGGCTAGAAAATAGTCAAGACAATTAATACAGCAGAGCCTTCAAAATTTAAAGATCTTAAAACCAACGCCCTAAAGTCGACTACGGCAGAACATTGTCATAACGCCACTAAGTTGCACCGTCAGCCTGTATTAATCTGGCTCCGGCGCCTGACAGCACAAGTCAAATTTCTCATCAAAAATAAGAATTAATGACGAACGGCATTAATCATTTCCTTGCAAACGGCACGAGGTGTCTGTATCCCATTATTTTGCATTACTAATGATATGTACCGATAAGCGCACGCTTTTGAGCGAAAATTGATAATATCACTGAGGTGATAGCTCGGTGTTGCGTTTCTTTGCCGCGCGATATGTAACTTGATCTAATGAGCATTGCAGCTGTGCAATTGTTCTTTGGTGTGTGATTGGATACATATTTTTTTTCAGAAGTGAGTATTTTCCAAATTTATCAAGTTATTACACATTTTATTTACGAATGGACACTTGATTTGCAATGGACTATTACATTTTATTCTACTTTCGTGTCGATTGATATTTTAATTATTGATTGATCTACAATAAAATTACATTAAAAAAAAGTTGTATGTTTGCTTGTGTGTAATGGAGAAAAAAAAACAAATGATTTAAAAAAAAACATTATAAGCCACATTATTAGCGAGTAACACATGCAGTACAAAAAATAATCAAAAAATACTTTTCCTTACGAAGCCTGCAATAATGTAACCTAAGGTATTCAAAATCTTTAAGAAAGTTATTATTTGGCGTGCGCTGCAAAATCTATTGATGATACATAAAATAATGTACTACATGTTTATAGTAATTATCATTACCCACAAAGAAGTCCGCGAGACTATATGTCTTAACTATTTTAGTTAGTCACAATAACCTATCTTTGTTGAAATTAGTCAGTCAACGTTTTGTACAAATAAATATTCAGGGAAACCCTTAGCTACCCGTGCTAAGCCGGGGCGAGTCACTAGTGGAAAATAAACCTATTTCATATATCTAGAGGAAATCCTAGATAACCTCCAGTGTTCCAGAATACATCTGGTTATGCTAATCTCCCGTGTTGTTATGCGTAGACGCGTGCAGGGCGTGGTGGCGACATTCATTATTCCATCCTTCATTCGGGTGTCAGTGCCACGGAGGGCGCCAAAAAACCGACACAATCTATCACACGGATTGAATTAGCTGAATCTTAAATTAACTTAAGCATATTTTTAGGTTAAAAAGTTAATTGATCCAAGACTCGCAACGGTAGGTAAATGAAACCGAAACGTACCTACCCATTTTTCTGCGTCATTAGTCTTCTATACTTATAATAAAGCAATAAGAACTAAAAAGTCTGTACAAAGAAGATAATTTTTAAAAAAGCTCTAGTGTACTTAAAATAAGCTACTGAACAAGAATAAAACATTTTTAAAAATCGTTTCTGTCTTTTTTTTGTTAGTTTGTTTGTCTGTATGTTTGTTCGCGCATCACGTTAAAACTACTGAACCGATTGCGATGCAGTTTTCACTGTTAAATAGCTTTGGGTTTGACTTAAAAACTGGGGTACCTGGTATCTCAATCGGTTGAGTAGAAGCCGAGCAATCGATAAAAATATTTTTGACGGCTGAAGGAATTTTGATCAAATGTTGGTATATTGGTATTTTAGGTCTTGGTATAGCACATAGAGTACTTTTAACCTAGAGAAATGACCACACGTGTGAAGCCGCGGGCATCAGCTAGTAGATAATAAAATAATGCCACAGACTGCCTTTCGTTCATTAATAATTTGTCAGTGTTTGGATTGTCTTTATTGAAAAGATACATTATAAAAGGCACCGGGGGCTTAAAAATATTTACGTAAGTTTTAATTCTGGAGTGAAACATTGTTCTAAATTAGACTGATGAGTAAATAGAGGTAAAATTACACAATATCCATTGAAGTGAGACGACAGACTAGGCAATCAATTAGCCGCCTTCACTCAATAATTTTTAATAAGTTCCTATCACTAATCACTTCCTCCCAAAAGGCGTGACCGTTCTATTTCTGCTTGCAACTGGCAACACCGTCACTGACAGAAGATGTCACTTTTCCTCTAATTACGCATTGGCCTCATTCCTTCGCGCCCTATTAGTACGCATCAATCAATGTTGCCAATACCTATTTTTTTACTCAACTGTTTTTTTCCCGTGCCCCGTTTTTGTTTACGGGGTTTTTTAAGTGGGGAATAATTTGATGAGGTCCGCCACCCGACTGCGTTGGATGCGGGATGCTCATTTGTCATCGTCTTGTCATTTCTGCGTTTCGTTCCAACAGTTGAATATCTCTCCAGTAATTATACGACTTTTTAGTTGAGTTTTTTCATCGATTGGTTTCGTGCATCTTTCGTATTGATTGCCTTTCCCCTTATAAAAATGTATATCATTTGATCGTTGCTTAGGTCACGAGAGTAGTATTATTAATGTTTAATGCTCTTTTTATTATTCTCAGCCAAATGAAAACCAAAAACGGAGTCAAGTTGCATAACTGGCCGGAATATATAACGCGTTCGGTGGTGAAGCCTTTTTTAATAATTAACATTTAACAAATGAAGATCGTTGTGCATATAAACTATGAATACGAAATCAACGTAGCCACATCGATGGGGTAAATCAAATATCTGAATCCACAGATCAAAAGAATTCATTATGGTGTGTAAATCACAATTTGCATGTGGCGCAGGGTAGCCATGAATATGCATCCCGGACGCCTGCGCTTGAACATTTGGTGCTGCGTTCAGATGCTAACAGTTCCAGTGAATAGTCATGCGTTAAAGAAAAAAAGTCTGTCGTCAAGTCTTATTCCGAAGATTTATATACTCTAAACGAAATTAAAAGATTCTCAATAATAATTCCATAGCTTTTAACATACATCGCGTTTCGTTGACTTTTCAAAGTTCCAAAAATTTGGCAATTAATTGTATTGGATTTACGTGTTAAAAAACAGGGGGTACAAATTATTTGTACCCATTTTTTTCCAAGATTTTTAAACAGTGTGTTGCCAGTCAAATCAAATAACGGGGACCACTTGTTTATTTTATGTCTTGGACTGATTTAGTAGCCGTCTGTACCTCAGTTTCACAGTGTTGTAATATCGGAAGTGTTTGCAATACTATTTTTTTGCATAAGTACCTATGTGATTGTTTAACAAAATATCAATGACTTTGTTCGATGATTAGTTAATATCCAGAGTTGGATAAACAATGTTATGTGGAGCGTGCTCGAGCGAAGGATTAAATGATCTAAGGTTGTCAGTGTTTCGAGTAGATGTCACGATCCAAACGAGCCCGCAAGCAATGCTGAGCGAGCATCAAACCGGACACTTGCCATTCCGTTCGCTTCCTGACCTTTCCCGTTCTGTTATGCAAATCCTTTGGGGGAATTGTAAAACGCGAATAAAAAGTGTTCCACTGTTTGCGAGTGTTTGCTCGCTGACTTCGCGCCAGTTGTGAGTCGAGTGTGAGTCCGCATAAATCGGGAAAACCGCGGATTGTCGTGTAAACACTCAGACGGGGAATAAATCGCATTTTTATTACTGTATGTGTAATTGTCTGTGTGATAACAGCTTGTTGGATAAAGGAAAACACGGGCTGGACACTTTTCCATTATAATAAAATTACAAACATGGCAGACTTTCCACATGAAGGTACATTTATTTACTGTTTTTCTAACTGGAAACTCGTTAGTTACAAGTAATGTAAGAGCGTTCCAAAATAATTTTGAAATATATGGTTTAAAACTAACATGGTCACAAACACTATCTGCCTTGCTTATAAAAAGTTAATAAAAGTAAATTAGTACTGCGCAGTACAATATTATTGTCTGCTCCTTAAAACTAATCTACCCGCAGTTACTTCAGTTATCCGTGAATGGCAACAGTGCCGAAATATCGAGAACTCAATACAAATAGAAGGTATCAATGGTATTTATGCCTTTCTAATGTTTATACTTCTAATCCACACCAATATATAAAAGTGAGACAGAGGAGTGAGACAGGGGGATGTTATATCCCCGAAACTGTTCACTAATGCCCTGGAAGATATGTATAAGACGTTAGATTGGAAAGCCTTAAGCATTAATATCAATAGCGAGAAAATCTCACACTTACGATTTGCCGATGATATAGTCCTAATGGCGGAGTCGCTGCAAGACTTACAAAGCATGCTGACGCGTCGGTCTTGGAATGAACATAGATAAGACCAAGATCATGTTTAACGATCTTGTTGACCTGGAACCGATTGCAGTCAATAGTGTAACTCTTGAAGTGATCCGAAAATATATTTACCTTGGGCAAATATTGCAATTAGGTAGGAACAACTTTGAGAAGGAAGCCAACAGAAGAATTCAGCTGGGTTGGGTTGGGTTGGTTGGTGGGTTGCTTCTGGTCGTCCATACCACAGTGCCTGAAGACAAGAGTCTTCAATCCGTGCGTCTTACAAGTCAATAAAAAACAGTCAACAAATTTAAGGTCACTCAGCGAGCTATGGAGAGAGCTATGCTTCGAGTTTCTCTGAAGGACAGGATTTGTAATGAAGATAACCGACATAGCCATAAGGATAAGCAAGTTGAAGTGGCAGTGGGCTGCTCACATTTCCCGAAGAACCGATAACCGTTGAGATAGAAGAGATCGCGAGAGACACGTTTAGGCAAACGTAGTGTAGGACGCCCTGTGGCCAGGTGGAGTGACGACCTGCGAATAGCGGCTGGAAGAAAATGGATGAGGAGAGCTGAAGACGTGAAGGCGTGCATCAGGAGAGGCCTACATCCAGCAGTGGACAGATATAAGCTGATAATGACAAAAAGTGAAACGTTGTCTGTTTGTTTGTTTGTTTGGGGAGCTTTCACGGCGGAGCGGATTTTGATGAAATTTGAAATGGAGATAGGCTTATACCCTGGAATAAAACGTAGGATACTTTTTATCGCGAGAAATAGTAAATATCCACGGGAAAATGTTGATTACTCGCTGTAAGGAACGGTTGCCATGGAAACGAAATATTAACAAGTCTGTCAAAAAGCATCAAGAGCTTTGGAAGTATACTTTTACAATACTTTTAATATCCTAGAAGAACATAAGATGCTTTTTTCGCGATAATCTGTAGTCCGCACGGACGAAGTCGCGGGCGAAAGCTACTTTTGAAATAAATACCCGGCGCCTGTCATTCTCGAGTTTTCGAGACATCGAGACATCGCAGCATTGAAATTCAAATATCGAAATTATCGGACATTTGTCAGAAATAATAAACAGTAATTGGCGATGACAAGCGAGGGTCATCCGACGAAGTTACCCGTGGCACGGAGCGGCTAAATAACCGCGGCCCCACCAGCGGCCACAAATCAAATGTTTTGATAGCACCGTGGTATTAACGAGACAATTTGATTGCGGACATATCCCCGGCAAATTGCTTCTAAATTATATTTTCTGTTTACTTTCTGCCAAACTCCGCGTTTCAATACGTGACGTATGTGCTCGGATACTCGTACTCGATACAATAATAGCGTGTTTGTATCTGTTGCGTTAACTATCTGATTGTTTACTCGTTTTTTGAAACGTTACATCAACTTGTTCAATCGAATTTGTTTTCGTCGATATTATTTTAATGGCAATTTTAAACAGTCGTTCAATATGAGCGTTTACTGCTATATTTTTACACGTCTGAGGAGGTTATGCGCATCCTACAGCTAAAACGGCTTAATGGATTTTTATAAATGAGTTATCATTGGATTTGTCTTAATCACGTGAGTGCTATAGGATATATATATGGACAGTTAACTAATATGGCGGCTTACAGTTGACATATTGTATTTGCGACGGAACAAAAAATGACCAATACCTATCGAGTCAGCTATCAAAATGAAGGTCTTTAAAAGAGCATTGCAAATATATATAATTCTTTTAACTAAAATGTTACAATTGTCTTTCCGGCTTCTTACAACATTTTCAATTTTAGAATAGTCAAGTTATGTAATACTATACTACTACTATAAGTTTACGTTGTGCCTCCCGCGCTCCGCACCTGCATCGCTCAGCGAATCTACGGGCCGTATTAATAAACCGATCTCAACTCCAAGAGCGCTCTTTAGAGCGATCTCAAGATGCGAATCTAATTAATAAACACATCTTAAGCTGTTGATTGAGATGCCGTAATCAGCTGAGTTAGTGTTTAATAATAAATCAATCTCGACTCTCAAGGGTGCACTTGAGATGTGCTTTGAGATGCAGAATGTTGAGTGCAGTCGATCCGTGACTTGAGAGCGTGATTGCCAGTTGCTAGAATCAAGGATTTCGAAAATATTAGGTCAGAAGTTGATAATTATAATTATATTAATCATCATTATAAGAATATTTTTATATTCCTCTGGAAATAAACAAATTTATTTGGCATGATTGCGAAAAGATCCGAAGATTTGGTAGATATCAGAACCTGGCGAGGACTCGCTGAAGTCTAAAAAGATCCGAAATCGTAACCAAAGGATACGCGCTGGAAATACTGTATGGCTAATAAACAAACTTTTACTTTCATAAATTATAGTCATTCATGATGAATTGCGTTAAGTTCTTTAAAAGATAGTGTAACTTTGAAAATATAGACAAATATTATGGCTTACATCCCGTCTACAAAAAAACTAAAGTAAGGTTATGATAATTATGTAGAAAATAAACATTACGTTTAATATAATCGCATTTAATTTAATTCAACTACATCGAAGTAATAAATTTTAACCTTACGCTATATCTTATTTGAGCAAAAACCGAACTTTCAATAAAGAAAATAAATCGTTCATTCGTAGTTCATTCAATCTTGCTCTCAAGTTCTGGTTCGTGACGTAGCATCTTGAGATGCGGCTCTTGAAAGCGACATGATCTGAGATGCTCTTGAAATGTCTTTATTAATTAGAGACGATCTTAAGATGCTGATCACAACTTGAGAGCGTATCATTTGATATCGCACTTGAGAGCTCAACCAAGAGCGATTTATTAATACGGGCCTACATATCGCATGAGTTGTTTAAAATTAGTTTCAATAGTTTTGTTCGCAGTCGGGTTTTTCTTTTCTATATAATATTTTTTTACTTATTACATAAATTATGTAAGTACCTATGTTTTGATTTATGTGTGGACTGTCAAATAAAGATTGAGCATCGTTAGGTTTCGGTGTTCGTTCTGATAATTTTAATAACTCATCAGCAGATATCAGTGACCTCAATATTGTTTCCCAACAGGTGGGTCTTAAAATGAACATGGGCAAACATCATGTCAAATGCCCATGTCGTACCCATGCTGGTTTATATTGGGAATCGAAGCTGTTGATCACTATGTCTACTTGGGTCAGACGATCCAACTGGGTAGATCCAACTTCGACAAAGAGGTCAACCGACGAATCCAACTCGGATGGGCAGCGTTCGGGAAATTACGGCATATCTTCTCGTTGCAGATACCGCAGAGCCTCAAGACGAAAGTTTATAATCAGTGCGTGTTGCCAGTGATGACATACGGCACTGAGACGTGGTCGCTAACTATTGGTCTCATACAAAAGCTCAGAGTTGCGCAGCGTGCAATGGAGAGAGCTATGCTCGGTGTTTCACTACGTGATAGAATCAGAAATGTCAAAATCCGTAGAAGAACGAAGGTTACCGACATAGCTCTCAGAGTTTGCAAGTTGAAGTGGCAATGGGCAGGTCATATAGTTCGCAGAACCGACAACCGTTGGGGAATAAAGGTTCTCGAATGGCGACCACGAACAAACAAGCGAAGTGTGGGGAGACCCCCCGACGACATTGTAGCTATCGCAGGAAGTCGGTGGATGGAGGTGGCACAAGATCGCTCGTCATGGCGCTCTTTGGGGGAGGCCTATGTTCAGCAGTGGACTTCTAAAGGCTGACATGATGATGATGATGATCAGCAGATATTACTTACTATCATGAATAAGACTTTGAAATATTATTACTAACGGAAAACATGGTAACTTTTATATAACTAGTTTGTTTGATCGTTATCTCTACTACGAGTATATATAAGTAAACGTTTTCTTTTGTTTGTTTGTTTAGGGCGTTTGCACGCCAAAACAGCTGGACCGAATTTGATAAAAATTTAGTATGTAGATACTCTCTACACAACAGAGAATAAAATAGGGTACTTTTTAACCTGGAAAAAGGAAAACTGTCACGGGAAAACCGAGAAATGACGATTACTCGCTTTCACAGCAAAACAGCTACCTATATAAAGTTTTAAATGTAGGAATGTAGGTATAGTACAATACAGAGATCAATATAAGATATTCATTACGGAAAAAGTACTTAAGTGAAAAATCAGGAAAATTATGGTAGATTGGTTGTACTCGGTAACACATCAAAACATATTGGAGTAACATATAGGATACTATTTATCATAGAATACGCAATCAAAGCCTCAGGGCTCAACTAGTGTAATAATATGATGTGGTCAGCGATACAGCAGATACCTACAACAATACTTGCCAAGAAGAAAATAATGACTTGAAGATTCCCAGTTTAAGAAACACGTAAGTAAAGGCATGGTCCTAACCTAACAGTGTATCTTATTACTGTGTATAGCTTTGCCATTCTGTTGAAATTATGTGCTAATGAAACATTGAGTAAGCATAGCTAAATTAATTACAATACGCCTCATAGTTAATGCTAATCTAGTTTGTGTAGGCAGGCCTAATCTTTAAATCAGTCTGTCACACTGATTAAGTTTCATTCCGCTCGTTAGCTTAATTAGTTTTTTTTTTTTTTTCTAATTATATGTCATGTACTTGCCATAATAACTTGACAACAGTCAGGTGTAAGAACACTGGCTTGCAGAAAACCTTCGGTTTCAATACATAAGCGAAAGTAGATCTTTATCTTTATCCACAGTTGCTTATACTTAGATGCTTATCTAAATAAGTAGATACAGAGTTTTCCGTAAGAACTAATTAGAATATAACCAACCAGTCTTCCGTATAGACGCGTGGTTTGGTCTCTTTATGTAGATAGATAGAAACACTTTATCTCACGTAAAAGGTATAACAACACAAAAATATATGTTAAAACAAGTAGAATGGGTGGTATTAACGCTAAGAGCGATCTCTTCAAGACAACCTTTGGATGGACAGTATTCTGTTTTATAAATTTATGTTCATACTGCAAGTTTGCACTTAGAACATACTCGTAATATTGCTATTAAATCAAGTATCTGTTTAACCGACCATGTGTGTGTTCATTATTGACCGAGCGAGCGAAGCAAGCTCAACTTTCTGCTTCAGGTTCAATCAACTCGCTTTCGTGTGTCAGTTTGTTGGTACTCATCTACAGGTCGTATTTTACAACCGATATGAAATAAACATGGTATACAGATTATAATTTTTTGAATTTTTTGGTCTTCGGTGATTTTTGATTAGGTAGGTACTTCCTACAAAAAGAAGGCTACTGAATATTTCCGCCTTATGAGATCCGATTTCGATTTTATTTTTTATGATTTGAAAAAAAAACAATAGTAACTTTAAGTTGGTCTCATAAAAATTTGGTGAATAATGAGGATCTTCGGCGTGATGAGCGTAATCCTCAAAATGAAGTAAATTGCTCACTTTTAGGTTTCTACCAGTGGAATCAGCCCTTTACCCACTAGGTAGGGACTGATGGAGCACCTTGATTATTAATGTAAGTTTTACAAGGTTCATAACAAGATTCACTACATGGCAATACTTTGCACCGCTAAATTGGTGCAAAAAAGTTTGTGCTCGTGACCTCACTGTTCGCAGAACTACTAGATATGTTTTCGTTGCCGTATGAGGCAGTGCTGTTCTCTGGTGTCAGACTTTGTCAGGCTGCCCGAAGGCTTCTGACATGGTTTATTGATGCACATGTCTAACTTATATAGAAATGTAATTTCGCGGAGCCTAGGAACCGAATCCTGTATCATTGGATTCTAAGCCGCACTAGTCACATTATTTTCTAGTAAACGTTTACACTTTTCTGTAATTTATTTTAATTATTATGTTATTTGATATATTCTAAACTCTAAACAATTCTAATCTTATAGTCCACAAAATAAATAGTTCCTGCTCGAAGAATTTTCAGTTATTAGTCAAAATATATACTATTCATTATAAAATGGAAACAATATTTAATCTCCTTTTTTAATATTTGATTCGTTAACTCAGGTCTCTCACTGCCTCGGTCACAAGTTTATCTATCCAAAGAGAGGTTACCATTATCAATGGAGTAGACAAAACTATGATCGATGTGGCACATTGACCAACTCTGATTGGAGATAAATCGATACAGATACTGCGTTTGTACGTCAGATAATATCTATAAAGAGACAAGAGTTTAAATCTAGAGATATTGTTTATCTATGTCGACTCGATCACAGTATTAATTATAAACTTCCTGTTCCACACTTTGACACTATTTTCTATCTGTTCTTCCAAGCAATATACTTACGATCTCTGAACAAAGAAAGTATATGTAACCACAATTTATATAGTTCAGTAATATTATCACCGCAGGAAATAAAAGGTTTGCATCGATAAGTCTGCCATTATCGTCTCGTTCGAAACATGTTGCGGTCGATGCGAGTTGATAGTATCGATCGCGATCATTACCCATACGTTCGATGATTTGATCCTTGCACGTCCAGCGGCTTCACCGATGTTCAATCCCACCTGTCTACTATACGAAATCACTAGAGCTAGTGCTTAAGCCGCTAGTAGATAAGAAAGGGATTGTCGCTTGAATTGGAAGTGTGTCGATGAATGTGAATATCTGCGGTCGCACCGTATGCACCGAAGCCTTATTTATGCAATCGGTGGTCACTGAATTGTCCGTGTAGGATTACAACACATTCCTTAAACGTCGCACTTAAAACGTCAATAGGGGTGATATTGATTCAGTCCTAGCATACTATGTCACCTTAATTTCACCTTAATGTAATGTAAATTGACAAAAACAGTCCAATATAACGGTCCAACAAGCGAGTCGCGTTTCTAATCTCGCAATGAAATTCGACATTATCAAAACGCATTCCCATTACACGTAATGGTAATGCCCCTAAAAAGCCGGGGTCTCCGAATCGTAGAAGCAACTTTGCATAATTATCCGACATCGGCGAGACGCGACGTGCTGGCGCTTAAATCCTAATAACATCGGAACCGATCGGCGCTCGTTACGCCTCGGCGGCCTACTGCGAACAAATGATACCTTATTTCTTTATATCCGGCCTGCTTTCCATAAACTCATGCACCTCCCGCGCTTGTTGAGCCTTGTTGTCTCTCAATTCAATTAACTTGTATAACGATTGCGTGCTTGCGCGCTAATTATTTTAACGCAATAATTACAAATGAGCTGTTTATTGTCTATTTATATTTATATCTTTATTTCTGGTAACAAATTCTTTCTTCTCACGTAAGTGGGTAGATTTTACCATCTTATAACGTCGTCTATCTTCACAGCTTTTCCAGCGACAACTTAAATCTTCTCACGTATTCGTAATATCGTAATGAGCTCGGAAGCTCCGGAGACATATTTTATTTTGTTCCAAACACATTTTACATTTTCATTTCACGTCCCTTGGCAGATTTGCATGGCCCTCTTTGCATTTGGCAAGCGTAATGCCCCGGTCGCTTAGTGCACTTTTATTACGGTATTAAGTGATGTAATTTTTTTCATATTATATTATTCAAATTTAAATAACTGTCTCCGGTTACCCCCGCGGCGGTCCCACTGTCTCTGCCATTTCTTTTCGTCGCCCCCGAATTTGCTTATTTTGGTTAGACATTTCCGCTCTAGGATAGGAATGTTATGGAGTACAGTATCTACAGTTTTAAAAGTTTATATTTGCTAAAAATGGTTTAATTTATTTTGATAATTATAAAAGTGATCATGTTGAGTTTATTTTATTTTAACTAAAATCCTAATATTGCATTATTTTTGAATTTATATGCAGCTAGGTACTTCCACTAGAATACAAAACTTTATGAAATAAGGTTGCAGCAGGTCCTTACATGATTACCTTATTTCAATTAATGAACTGATAACTATGAGATATTTTTTATTGGAATAGTAGCAGATGCGATGTTAATATAAATGGAAATGTATGCTATATTGTTTTCTACTTCCATGAAATATTAATTGCTAAAAACAATACTACTGAAATATATCATCATCCAAAAACCGAACACTTTTCATCTCTACAGAGCTCCTGTTCCCAAATTGGAGAAGTTCGGAAGGCCGCAATTTTTACAAATGACATCGTGACGTTTATGCGGAGGGTGCGGCCGCGACAAGTCATCATGTTACTTCTTTCCTATTATTCCGGCATTTCGCTGTCCCCGCCCTAAATGCCTGTGTTTTAAACATTGATTAGGTTGTTACAAGCTTTATTATTTTTTGGTAACAAGTGATTTAAGTAACGTAAAAGTGTACCGTTTATGTTATTCTTCAGTTTTACCATATAATTTTTTCTAAGTAGGTATCTTATTATGCAAAATTTTCGAATGTCTACTAGTTAAAACTACAAAAAGTTATTTTAGCCATATATAGAAAAGATTATTTATTATACCTATATATTATTAGATTTTATTTTTATACATTGAAGAAAATTACAGACAACGTAACATTTATCTGTTTATTTTGTTTCTTATCATGGAATCCTTAATCTTACCGCAAGACGCAGTTATTGCCACATTCCGAGCCAAACATCGCGTTATCTGCTGTGTACGCATCAAACTCAAACTTTTTGCTCATAACATGGGCCCCTAAACTTGTATTTTCTTTATAATTTATTCCATTCCTCCCCCACACACTGCCATCGGTCGCTGATATTTTTTATTCGATTAGTAAACCCCTAAGGTGTTTTTAGCCTTTTTTCGCTCGATTTTCTTCGAAGCTTTGTTGACTGTTTGGGGGGTTACAATGCTCATTTCTTCTGGATGAACAAGCTTATTTACTCTCTCAAGATTGTACGCCTCTCGTTCTTTGTTCGGTGTTTGTTATTTAATCTGAATATCGGGATTTTTCCTGTGTTTCACTTTTTTCATCTTTTAACAAGATTCGCAATCCGTAAAATGTTAAGATCATTTTCCGACTTGGTTTAACCGCTTAAATTATTTAGTATTATCTGCAATCACCACAAAATATAGAGTAGAAAGCATTGCTTCAGTAAATCGTAGTATTTATTCAGTAAATCACAGAGCATCAAATGGCTGGATAACCACAAACGCTCGGCAGACATTTCCTCAGACCGCGATACTTACACACTCGATTTGTGTTACCACTCGTGTGGGGGTGAGACGAAACTTTGTGATGGATCGGACCGAGTTTGTTTTGCATGTGAGTGATATGTCTGAAATAATAAATGTTGAGGCGTCGACGCTTCCCCGCCTCCCCCGCGAGGGTGCGATAAAACGATTTTTGATTTGGGTGTCAAGCGAATGTTTTACGCAGTGACGCTCCGGAGGGATTTGATTTTCTTAATCGATTCCCGAGGATGCAAATCCGTGGCTTTCTGTACTTGTAGAATTAACTTAATTATGGATTGTGTTAAACGGATTGTGCATTTGGTGGGCTTCAATCAACATTGCAGTTTCGGAGAGGTTATGTAAATTGACAACAGTGTTACCGAAAGCTTTGTTTAATACTTAGGCTAATCAGATTATGTATGCAAGAACGGTTCGGAACGGTGGCACGGCGTGGGCAGCGGGCAGTTTATGTGAACGGTCCAGTACTAACTAATCAACGTTGGCTTCGGTGGTAGATTGCGACGCATTGTCCGCGCTCGTGGCCCCGGAATATCTGTTTAGGCCACTACCCATTCTGTAATGGCAATGGTTAACGTTAACTAACTACATTAACCTTCATGTGAGTTCGTTACCTCCCTGTCGTGTCCGGTGCAGCTACATAATGACTGTTATATCATCTGAGTATCATCCAATCATTGCTCCGGCTGGGTTTAAAGCGCGCGCCATTTTGTGTTAAACATTGTCGAAAGCCTCATGTCTTTTGTAGTTAGTTGTATCAACGTTAACTTGTAGTAACTGAATGGGTAAATCTATTAAATCTATCTATACTTATAATAAAGCAGTACGTAACAAAAAGTCTGTACAAAGAAGATAATAAAAAAAAATGTCTAGGGGTTTTAAAATATATCATTTAAAAAACTGTTTGTCTGTAGCGCATCACGTAAAAACTGCTGAACCCATTGTGATGCTGTTTGACTTAATAACTGGTATGCTTGGTACCTCAATCCGAGCAATCAATAAAAAACTATTTGACGTCTAAACGATGTTAGATGAAATTGGATGGACATATTGGTACTTTTTGTTCTGGAATAACACACATAGTATCCCTATATCCCAGAAAAATGTCCACGCGGGAAAAGCCACGGGCACAGCTTGTACTTCATAAAATCTAACAGCTTGTTTCTAGCTGAAAAACTCCGGCTATTCGACGCTGAAGTTCACATATGTATAGTTGTGGACAAAAGCTACTTCTTTAATTCAAAGATGAGAACGCACAAAGTGAAATCATCAATCAAACTAACACATTTATAAAAATAAAGTAGAGGAAGTGAATATAATTTATTATTTTATTGATTTGAGCGCTATCTTTTGTCCGATCTGGTGTTGATGATGCGTTCCTTTATTTTGTGTTAGTTTCCGATGCGAGGACCTTGTTAGGAATTTTTAATTGACAAAAACTCGATACGGTTTGTTTGTTGAATGGATTTTGTTGATGTTTGTACCAAAATAAAAAACAACTTCACTTAAATGACTGCAGTACATAGGTAAAGTTATTCTTTTATAATATAAGCTTGACAAATTTGTTTTGTGGTAGAATTCCTGAATCTTTTTTTTACGAAGTATAAATAATTATTAACATATTAATGGCGCCGGAAATGAAAAATATATTAAATTCAAACAGAGCTCCGTGACTCGTCAGTAAAGTACCAAACGACTCCATTTCGAGGGTTGAATCGTAGAGCTACAAATCCAATAGAGTAGATACAAAACTATACTAATTTAGTCAAACTAATATAAATTTTAATTTATGGCAGTTTATGTCCCTTTCTTTTATTTCAAACTAGCTGTGCCCGGCTTTTCCCGCTTGGTCATTTCTGTGGATTAAAAGTAACCTACGTGTCATTCCAGGACCAAAAGTACTAATATCATCAAACTTCGTTCAGCCTTCGGATAGTTTTTTATCAATTGCTCGGCTTCAATCATTTGATTAAAATACCACGTACATCAGCTTTTAAGTCAAACTCTAATGTAACAGTGAAAACCTCATCGCAATTAGTCCAATAATTTTCATGTGATGCCTGAACAGACAAACAAACAGACAGACAAACAAAAGACAAGAATAAAAAAAAATACTTCTTACTAAGTACCATACCTAGACCATATTTTTTATTATCTTCATTGTACAGACGATGGTAGCATAACGGTTCAATAGCGCAACTTAGAATCCAACGATACCGAGTTTGATCCTAGGCTCCGCACCAATTACTTTTCTAAGTTATGTGAGGTTTTCCATCGCTCCGTGCTTTGGAAAGCACGTTAAGCTGCCGGTGCCGGCTTTTATTGATTAATAGCTGTCGTTAAGCCATACCAGAGGCCCTCGGGCAGCCTGAATAAAAAAACATTGCACTGACTTTTTAGTACTTTTTGCTTTATTATAAGTATATAGATAGATAGATACTATCTATATACTTATAATATAAGATAGTATCATAGATAAAAAACAATAAAATAAATACCTAAACAATTACAATCAACATTCTGTACGATCATTTACAGGCAACAGTAACAATGCCAAAGACTTCAACGAACGACCGAAGCATCTTCACAACTCTACATCATCTTAACTCTATAAGCCACAAAAGGGTTCCGCGAAGGCTTAAAACAGCCACTTATTATGTATGTTACATTTCACTTTCAGACGTCATTTATATTCAAATGTTCAAAAGGCATTACTGGGCAAAAATTGTGGCATTAGCCGCTTTGAGATGAGCGAAAATTGGTTCCGACAAAGAATTCATTTTTCATCATCCACGAATATCTGTGGTTTTATGAAAAGAGCTATTTCATGTTGAATTGTAAAGAAGAATGCTATTTATTGAGTGCATTTATTATTATTATTGATTTTATTTAATAATCTAACACAAAAAGTGTACATACAGAACTTAATGCACTAGCATTAAGAACTCCATGCATTATTGGAATGGAATCAATATAAATACGTAATTTCTTGAAAAATCGACTACCCTGCTCATAAAAATAATCATGATCTAAGGCCAATAAAAGTTTCTGTTTACAAACGATGAAACAAAAAGGAAACATTAATAAAAATAGAATTGAAACGGAAGCATCAAAAGCTCAATAATTCACAATCAAAAAACAGGCATGGAATTAGGGGTAGCGGTATAAGATATCGGCATACAAAATGATTACATACGCCGTCTTCATCCGTTCACAAAGAAACCCAGCGGGGTTCTATAATATTATACTTTTGCCTTTGTAGTAGCTCCACGGCACAGTGGGAAGCATACTTTATGGTTTCAAATGATAAAACTGTTTGTCAGTAGCTTTGTCCGAATTCATTTTGTGAGGTAGCGTGTCCGATCGCAGACAGTTCGACTTTGATATTCATAACAAGATCTACTCATCATTTGATGCTCCTCGCCACTTGAGTACGGTTTTAATTGTGTGATTTATCATTGTTGCAGATTGCGTGACGAACGAGGCGATATGGATCGAGTTATGGCGATGGATAAAGCCCGCGATGGCTCACATAACGGTGGGTTTAATTAAAGTTACGTTAGCATATTGTGCAGGTCAGTTTACAAAGCTCAGGTGGCAAAATATTGACTCCAAACCTATTCAACCAACGCGGACTAGTTGCTTTTGGGCAGGATTCAATCTTGATTAGGACGCTCGTTGTGTAAGTTGTAATTTCAAATTTCATTGCGTAAAATTTAGAATCCTATCACCTCGATGATGTATTAACATAGAAGCGGTATCCATCAGGACTGCCTCCCACTTTAATGGGAGGCAGTCCTGGGCTTTAGCCCTTGCCCTGCCTTGTTGTTTGTTTGTTTATCGTATGAGGTAGTACTGGCCTTAGTTTGTCAGGCCGCCCGAGGGTCTCTAACATGGCTTAACGACTGCTATTAATCAATAACAGTCGGGACCGAAAACTTAACGTGCCCTCTGAAGCAAGGCCTTTTAACCAACCTTTAGCAAATACTGACTCTGCTACACTCTATAAACTTGCTAAACCTTGAACCGTAACCTTCTTTTTCCACAGCTTTCGCATCTTCTTCCACAGGGTCTTCCCCTGGCCATAGTCCTGTGCTGAACCTGTCCAAGTCCGGTTCTGGCGAGCGCGAGCGGCCGGACCGGGGTGACCGCGAGCGCGACCGCGGGGACAGGGGCGAAGGCTCAGCCAGCGGCAGGAGCTCTGCAGCATCGCGCAGGACGCCACAGCCTCCCAGGATGCCTTCCACGGCCACGGCTGCTGCGTCACCGAGGTCACACTCCGACGAAAGTGATGCAGCAATGTCAGATCAGGATGATCACAATGTTAAGGATGAAGATGAGGGTAAGTTTCTACATCACTTTATTTTTGAATAATCAATTATGCGTTTTAAAATACATATATATTTTCTCGTCAGCTCTAGAATTTATTGCGGAGGTGCAACAAACAGGGAATTTGCATAACAATGTAGGTAATATTGACCATGTAAAAGATGAAACTTTATAAAACAAAAATAAGATCTCAAGAGAAAGCCATCCATATCTATACGATAAATCTATACTCATATTAAATATAAGCGTTTTGTTTGATACCTACCTAGTGATTTGCTGAAAGGGTTCCAAATGCTTTTGAACGATTTTGAAATACCTACGGTAAAGTAAAAATACTACTGCTGATACTTATGTAATTATATCACGATTGATTATAAATTAAATGTGAGAATAAATGAGCGAAGGGGTGGTGTTCGATGCAATCACGGCGGCGCACGACAAGAAAGTATCCGTGTTGCATTAACACGAGCTAATATCACCCGCTCAATATACTCAGCATGTAATCCACGGTGAAATTACCCAGTAATAGCCCTGGAACCTTCAGCATTCATAGTTCGGAAATTATCAGCCATAAACCGTGCTTACTTTTATTCTAGACATCCAACTTATTAAAGCTCAAAATCGATTCCATGTTTCGATTCGCGCTAATTATTTTATAATGCGCTTCGAGTAACACAAGTCAAACGGAGCTTGTGTATAGTTAGTACATCTTCCCATATAAATCTAGGGGCAAATAATATGGAATCCAAAGGCTTGCCTCTTCGCATCCTGGAAAATTAGCAAATGATCATGCATTGCGCCTGCGTTCCTATACGTTTACCACTGATCCCTAGACACCGCACGTCGTCTGTAATGGTCCTACTATATAATAAAATCTGATTACAAGTATCGGATATATTAGTACCTAATCTGTGGTATCGGCCGCGATTGCTTCCAATGATGTATATATATATATATATCGCTTAAGGACCCGTTTCCATTTTGCGCGTGAGCCTTTACGATATTTACTCGTATAAGTTGAGGCAAGATGAGAAAAAGATTCCACATATTGCTTTTTTATAGTTTTCAAATATTCAACAGCAAATGAAAGAGATAAATGAAATTACATTAAGGTCGTTATGAGAAACATATGTGTGTTCATCGGCGATTATGTACAAGATGTTATTACTAAAGATCATAAACTATTAACTCTATTAACGCTTGTGATGGATGGCTTGACAATTTCTCCGACGACACAACGATATTCGTTTTATCCCCAGCTTTTTGTCGAGTTTATTGACGTAGTTAACATTTTAATCAATTTAGTAGTTATATTATATTCGTCTGCAACATCAATCAAATTGAAACTAGTTATTAGATTAACTAGTTTAGTTAAGTATAGACTATTGAAACATGAATGTGAAAATTATCAAATCATTAATGAACTTACGAATCTGACTTTATGTTACTGCTTGGGAAAAAATGAAACCTGAGAATCAACGTCATGTAGTCAACTTTTTATTCATCTTCGCTTGAATGAGCCATATCTATTAACTCCAAAGTGTGAAACCGACGAAGTGACGTTTGAAACCAAAACATTTATGCATAGATGTAAATACACGAAGCGTACAATAGCTAAATTAAGTGAGACAATGAGGATTGTGTATTGTAGATAGTTATTGAAAGCTACACACAAAATGCTCGCAGACCGTGGGAACGGATAACTGGCTACGATTTATAGGAAACACTCACTTGGCCACGGCTCTAGGGATGAGCCCCAGGAAATTGTGCAAACAATAGACCGATGACGAACTGATCAAATAACTCGGATACAATTTTAAATCCATCCTTGAGCGCGCTTGCATCCGCTTTTGTTTCGTGATCACTCATAATATTTTATATTAATTCTGTCGATACGTAATTCACGCTCATCACGATTGGCCCCGACTTATTATAAAGTACTTTTTAAATGCACATGTCATTCAACTTTGATCTTTGTCCATTCGAAATTACCTCTTGATTTCGATCAGTCAAATGTTTTATATTTCGGAAATAATTTCATTGGTCAATGAAATCAAGTGATTGTGCATTCTTAGTATTAGATTTAGAGTTGATTTTCGAGCGATGTGATTTTGTAGGGTCCTGTTAATTGGCCTTATTAGGGAGATGGTGTTGTGACAACGCGAGAGTGCTATCGTGCGCATCGACAATGACGAAACGATGTTGTCTTCATTATTTGATGAGCGGTCACTATCTTGTCAGTTAAATTAAATGTATCGATAGATTATTTTGGGCCGTGAGAGACGCCAATCGAAACACTTTCTTTTTTGTCCGTTATTGACACAAGATGAACATTACTGTAATTATACCATCAACAACAAAAATAATGCAATGTTAGTTGATATGTTACATCACTGTTATTTTAAGCTGTAAGACTTATAAGCGACTCTTGTTAACTATGGTTATTGCAATATACATTTTAATGATAATTGCTATGAGATCCAATGCGAAGAGATTTTTCCAAAGAAACGAGTCTGTGTGAAAGGCCAAGAGGTAATCGAATAAAAAAAACGTAAAGTAATCGATGTGAAATATATTCGAGTACAGGGAGTGGCGATGCGAAAGGAATAACGGAGACATAGCGCAGTGAGGTTTATAAATCGGTTAGAGTCGGCCCATTCGGTGTCGAGTGATCGGATGACTTCTCCATATCCTTATTCTGAATATCACTGGCAACTTTCTTATGGATTAATGCATCAAACAAAAAAATAATAATTTTATGGTGAACCAGACAACGGTCGTGTGTAAAAATAGCCTATGACACTCTTGCGATGAAGACGAATCGATTGATACCTCGCTTGTTAAAATCGGACCAAGTTTTTTGTTTGAGCACATTACACTTACTTTGCTTTGCCGTAATCGTTTTTTTTTATTGTCTATATCACTCTATATAAATGAAGACGAATCGATTGACTCGTCGTCAAAATTGGACCAATAGGGGCGACGCTTTAGTGGACCATCCACATACCCATTTACAATAGGTACATACATAGGTACATACATACATACATACATAGACTGTTAAACTCATTACCCTTCCCTTGCTTCACGTAGTTATAATTAGGGTTATCGTGTAAGAAACATATTACAACAACGTAAAATATCCTAGTACAAATATGGATATTTTATTTTTCCCATCGGGTTAGCGGATAACTGATTATTTTGAATGGATCTTTTAAGAAAATTTCAATTTTAGGAATTTTATATTATATTGTAGGGTTGTCATGACACAACATTATCATGTTCATAAAATGGAAAAAAATACAAAAAAATATTATGCAGACAGGTTTTCATTTTTATTAAAAAAACAACGTGCGAATGAAATCAGCGATATAATTATATTAGAATATAGTACTGTGGGCTCAATCCCGAATAACACCTCGTCAGCCCAACTAAATCCCGACATCGATGATCACCAGTCACCACGCGATATCGATGTTTAACTCACAATAATTGCAACTCGAATGATAAACACACGCGATTCTTGAATACGCCGTTTGTCGGTATCGCATGCTATTTAGCTTTTTATTCTTACACCATTGCCTTATTGGGATTTTCATCGAGTCGATATTGAAATTAATCGCTACTAACTCATAGCGAAACACTTGAACAATTATTCGAATGATGAACACGCTTATGTTGGGTCTTCGTGCTACCGATTCTCAAGGAATCATCATCATCATCATCATCATCATCATCATCAGCCTATATCTGTCCTCTGCTGGACGTAAGCCTCTCCTAATGCACGCCACAGAGATCGGTCTTCAGCTCCCCTCATCTATTCTCTTCCGGCCGCCTTTCGCAGTTTGTCACTCCACCTGGCCACAGCCCATCCTACAATACTTTTGCCTAAACGTGGACTCCACTCGAGAACTCGTCTACCCTAACGGTTATCGGTTCTTAGGGAAATGTGACCAGCCCACTGCCACTTTAGCAAGCACTTTTTAGCACCTTTTTTTTCTCAATGTATGTTTCTTGTTTTGTGTCTTTTTATTCTATACCTTCCTATAAAACAGTACCGTGACTTACTGTCTAACTGACAGACAACGCTCACCCTAAACCGGTGGACATAGACATATTGAGGAAATATTCCTTAGTACCCTGGGGGTGCTGCAAGGAGGGATTTTTTGAGAAGGCTCTACGAGGGTTAAGTTTGTACGCGGGCAAATCTTCGGGGCGCAGCTAGTTAAGATATAAAGGTCGAAAACTTTACAGTAATATATGTTTGAACAACAATTCTAAACAATTTATTTTTGGTTTCTATTTTCCTCTAGTTTTTACACGACTGTCAAAAAAAAAGTGTAATTTTGTTCGGATTCATGTATGTATGTATGTTTGTATGTGAGTTTCTTTATTCCACCATAACTTTTAAATGGCTGAATATATTTAAACGTATGGGGTATCGTTAGAATCCTTACACCCCCTCAAGTATCACAGGAAATTTTTATTTATTTATTTGAAAAAAAAACCGTTATTGCGGCAGTATGGCTCTATTTTCAAAGGAGAAAACAAACTTCTAATTTTCAATATAGGTATCAGATTGAAGGCCTTGATACGCACATTCCAACAGTATATAATTTAGTGGTGTTTTTTGCAGGTCAGGCGTGTCTTTTAGCTCTTAAGCTAGTTATTTAAAGTAGTCTCTTATGTAGATATAATTAAAAGTGGGCAGATTAGGTACCTGCTCCTCGGGCGTGGACCGCAGAAATTGGTGCAGGACTCGTTAGGTGCAACGCATACAATTTGCCTTATTTGGCCTTAGTCACAATTGTAGTGGCCTTTGTTTAGCACGTGTTAGCAGAGACTCTCATTTGTGTTACAGTCTGCTTATGTCTCAGAATGAATCTCTACCGTTGTTGTCGATGCACATAAAGCACGAACGGTAGGAAAGTAGTTATGAGGTGTGTTTGCCTGTTTATGTTTACGTAATATTAAACCTTACCGTATCTTCCCCCTTTAACTAGATCTATGGTTAATTAATAAGCATTTGGCTTTTTAAATTGCTAGCTTAACATTTATATCGACTTGAATCAAATGTTTGTCTTTTTTTATTTGGCGTTACTATAATCATGCTCTATAACGATAGCTTGTCTCGAGGAATAATAAAAATATATATATATATATATATATATATATATTAAGAGCGACAGTTTCAAAAACTAATGAATAAAACCAATTAAAATAAAAACCACACGTCTTTAATCCACAATCACGGCAACTCTCGACACACTCAGAACACTCAACTCACCAATACTAATTAGAAAAGTTTCAGAGCTCGGTTTGCCACATATTAAATTAAAGTTTTGATCACAGAATAAATAATAGTACTAACTTTGGTGCAATTCATACGCTCTTGTTTGTTTATTTTTCATTCGAACGGATAAAGTAAATTGGTATAACTAATTTGATCATTTGTCATTCGTTAAACCTGTTCACCAGAAAAAATACATAATCCATTGTAAACTGTAAATTTTTGTGTCGTCTAAACCGTTGGTAATAGGGAACTAATTATCGACTGAAAACTAGTATCTTATAAAAAATATACTTAACATATATCTACTTAAAGGGGACTTAAAATAAGCTAATGAGCAATAACAACACTTTTTTTAAAACTGTCTGTCTGTATGTTCGCGCATCACGCCATAACTACTGAACCGATTCAAATACGGTTTCGATTTTTGGATATCTTTAGTTTTGACTTAAATCTGGTGTATTTAGTACCTCAATCCGATAAATTGAAGCTGAGCAATCAATGAAAAACAATTTGACGGCTGAATGAATTTAGAAGAAATGTAGTAAATTGTACTTTACGTACTTTTGTCCCTGGAATAACACATAAGTTAGTTTTAACCCAGAGAAATGGCCACACTGGCACAGCCGCGGGAACTGCTAGTAAATCAATATTAACTACAACCTACAACCTAACAAGCTATTTATTCTATGTAACCCTGGGTAATGAGTTCATACCTAGGCCATCATAGTTATCTTAGTGATCGGCTGAAGAGATACATCGACTGCTGTATCGTCCATATCTTTCATATATCTTCTATATCTGTGGTCTCTCCATTATGTTCTCGTAAAAGCTTTGGCAGATTAACTTCAACAGCCTTTACATTATGCTACTGCTTGGTTCTTTGAACATCTACATGTTGGGCTTGCTGGTTGGATACAAACTAATCTAAGAGAGAACATGTGCTGTACAGAATACCATGGTTCATAAATCAATTTGAAATAACTAAACAACTGATCCATTTTTGATAAAAAAAATATGGGACCACCTCGTGAGTACCCTTTCAAACATAAAAGTCGTTTTCAAAATCAGTCCGCAATTGACGGGGAAATAGAAAAAAAAACGATCATAGAACCTCCTCCATTTGTTAAGTCGATTAAAAAGAGCAAGAGATACTACCTACCTAAAGATAAATTTACCAGCAAAATTAATTATTGCAGTATAATTTGGGTATATTCTTCTTCTTCTTGAAGGAGGGGTTCTTGAAGAAGAAGAAGTAAAAGCAACGACAGAATCTTCTTCTTCTACTTCTTCTTGAAGAAGTAAAAGTAGAAGAAGAAGGTTCTCTCGTTGCTCTTAATAATATGACACATATTTTCGTCATGTTTTAATTTCGAAATATTTGATCTAAGTTTCGATTGTATCCGACGGAAAGCGTTTCGCTATCTCGCAGCGTAAACTCTTGAGGAAGAGCCTTGTCCAAACCTTTGACGACGATGTTTTTTTTTATTCTACCGTCAGGTGGGGAACTAAGCGATGGCGAGCGTGAACTTCCAGCCTCATCATCACCAGCCGCTGTCAGCTACGCAGCCCCCACCGGCACCCCTCCTTCAGTTCCCGTTGACCCCACCGCAGACACCCTGGTCTCCTCCACGGAGACCCTGCTCCGGAACATCCAGGGCTTGCTAAAGGTTGCTGCAGACAACGCCAGGCAGCAGGAGAGGCAGATCAGTTATGAGAAAGGTGGGTGTTGTACTCGTATCTATAAGTAACGAATCTGTGAATACTTCAAAGCTTGACTTTCCAGGGTACTCATTTAAGGTGCAATATTTTGACTGACTTATAGTAAAAATTAAGTTGATAAGAATCTCAAACAAGACAAGTTCAAAAACTACAACCCGACTACGGTCGGCAAAAAAATAGCCTATGACACTCTTGCGATCAGTTGTCTTCAATTGGACCAAGTGTTTAGTTGGAACACATAATCCTTACATTGCTTCGTCGTAGTCAGGTAAAAAATTGCTTATGATACTCTATAACTGAAGAAGAATCTATTGATAACTCGCTTATCAAATCGGACCAATAGGAGCGACGCTATGGTGGAACATCCACATACATAGACTGTTAATCTCATTACCCTTCCCTTGCTTCGCCGTAGTCGGGTAAAAAAAGTACATGATGAGATGCCTATTAAGTTCATTCATCTACATAGATAAAATGAATTATGTAGTGTAAAAACATAGTACGTACTCGTATGTCCCGTTCATAAAATTATGATTGAGTTTTCATTAAAACAATTTCTAGGAATCAATAAACTGTTCCAAGGTATGACATAGTTGCATGCAAAATTAAGTTTTTACTGCAGATTATAGTGAAAAATCTCCGCTATTAGTTGACGTTCTAAGAGCTAATTTAAAAACTGTACGAAATTCTAAGAATCGTACACACACCGTTCCAGAATTTCCATAAGAAATTGACAAAGATTATACTTAGGTATATGGAAAGAGTGGATGAAGCAGGAAGCTCTATCGATATCGATGTACCTAAAAGCTATAATCGATATTAGTCAATGTCTCGGCGACTCGATTCCATGTAATCGGACGTATGCAACATTGATTATGTGCTTTCAGGATTATATATCATATATTTTAGCTAAAAGGTCTAAGTTCGCGTATCGTGTGCGTGTATTAACGACACACTTTTCATTTGCATCACATTATAATGTTGTACATGTATTGCGTTATTACCTACGCTAAATTATTAATATTAGAAAATAGTCAGTAAACAGCAGTTTTGTTATACATTTTGTATGATGCTGTGTACTGATATACAAGTGTCTGCGTGTGTTTGGAGCACGTTTGGAAACGCTCGAGGCGTTGTCGTTTCATTTTATGCTTTAATGATAGACATATTTTATGATTTTCCAATACTTCATTATGCCTGAACACACGATCAAGCATGAGAGTATAAATATTGCCTTCATTAAATGATTTTTCTCCACGTTCTTATCAGTGTCAAGGTGTTTTGGCTGCTAAATTATCTACTTCTTATTATCGTAATAGATTTTCTGTCATTATTAATCCATTATCAGACTGCCTTGGTTGTCATAACTAGAAGTACTTAGTGCGCGTGCCAAAGTTTAAGCACAGGTAGGTGCGTGTTTTATTTTCTTTTTTTTTTATTACTTCTCAGCTTTCCATTAAATGACAAAAAGTACGAATAATATATATATATATATATATATATATATATATATATATATCCATACCAATATATAAAAGTGAAACGTTGTCTGTTTGTTTGTTTGTTTGGGGAGCTTTCACGTGATAACGGCTGGACGGATGTTGATGAAATTTAGAATGGAGACAGCTTATACCCTAGAATAAAACATAGAACACTTTCATCCAGAAAAATTGAAAGTTTCCGCGGGAAAACTGGAAAATGTTGATTACTCGCTGTAAGGAACGGTTGCCATCACATAATGGTCTGTGGTTGCCATGGAAGCGAAATAACAAGTCTGTCAAAAAACATCAAGAGCATTGGGTGCTATACCTACTTTTGCATTGGTTTTTAATATCCTAGAAGAAAATAGGATGCTTTTTGCGCAATAAACAGTAGTCCGCGCGTACGAAGTTGTGGGCGGGAAAACTAGTAAAATATATACGGCAATGGCTGATAATGAGCTGCAGAACAAAAATATAACGTTTTCAAAATTCTTGTCTGTCTGTCTGATATTCGTTCGCGCATCACGTTATAACAACTAGACCGATTGCGATGTGATTTTCTTTGATGGATACCTTAGGGCTTAAATTAAAAAAAATGGTGAATTTGGTATCTCAATCCGATGAGCAGAAGCCGAGCAATGCTAAAAAACTATTTAAATGCTGAATGAAATTTGATATATTGTAACTTATAGGTACTTTTGTTCCTGGTCCTGGAATAACATATAGGATAGTTTAATCTCAGAAAATGACTACGCTAGTACTTAATATAATAACACTTGCTGCAATCGTATTTCTCTAGTCATCCCTGGAGACAGGTACGCTCCACGCGGCACCGGGCGGCGCTGCTCAGCCGCATATCGTGCCTTCGCAAACAGCCGTAGAACAGATGCGCTTGAATTATTGCCAGTTCCCCACTATCATTACACAAGATTCCATTCGGACAGCATAATTGTTTAATTGATAATTTCTTCCAGTTATTTATTCACGTCATTCCGTTCAAGAGTTCCCCATGAGAAAATAATGACTTAACCCATTCGTGCTCTATGATCGTGAATGTAGAATTGCATGGAAGGATCCACTAGCTATTTGACTTAAGAGCTTAACAATATTACTAAAGTCGCTAGAGTTAGAGCTTTTACACAATTTTGTTAATAATATTGGAACCATTTATTTCAAAATTAATTCAAGTAAACATTATAAATTCAATTCAGGCGCCAAAACAAAAAGAACATAACGCAATTGTTATAAAACACAAAAAAAACAGTAGAGGTCGGGGAGAAAACTCGCGGCACGAGTCATCATCAAACTTGAATATCAATATTGCGCCTCCAGCCAATTGTATTAATAAACAAAACAAAAAGAGAAATAATAATGCTATAGGCTAACAAAAGGTTCCATTTCTCCCCCGATATATAAGTAAACGTTGAGGGAATAACTCCCTAAGCCAACGATGTTAAGAGCTAAAATCGCTCATGGACACAACCCGTAATTTTGTTATTACGATAATAAAATTATTGTTGATGAAACATTTTTTCGAATGGATGTGTCTGGCGAACTTTACTGTTCAATTTTTATAGAAATTACAGCAATCGCTCGCTTGGTTCGCCTCGGCTCAATTGATAGGTGTTACTGCCAATGCGGTAAAACATCGATTTAATGTTGTAGCACATGATTATTTACATGTATAAGGTATACTGCAAAGTCAAAGTTAACGTATTTATTGTAAGTGGCAATACTTTTACAAGTCGAATGCAATATCATGAAAAGAAAAAAAATGCCCTTAATGGTTCTTTTCCCAGCTCAAAGTTTAGTTAGGTTTAAGTTTTTTTATCGAATCCTGTTTTTCATAAAATTCGTTTCGGATTTGTGCAGAATCTCACACAGGAAACTACCGTGCTTCGGAATTACGCCCGAACAGAAGATTTCACAAACAATACTATGGGGATGTAATTTTATTTTTATTATTTAATGTCTCAGACATTTGTTAAATACGTATTATTTTCAAATTTGTAAGTGGTAATGAATGATACCTATGAACAGCTTCTTTCTGAGTCAAGCGTTAATAAAACTAAAATGCTAAAATTAATTTCATTTCATGACTATACGTTTATCGAACTTCGTCGTGATATGTCTGCACTAGCATAGAACAAGCAAAGTAGCACCAGTCTCTAAACATTTGACGTGGAAATTGCAAGGTATAAAACATCCCCTCAGTCACAAATGGCAGATCGCTATCTAGCCGCATTCGCTGACAATTTTTACACTAGTGCAGAGTGGTGACACGCAGACAAATGTGCACTGCATTCACTGCGTTATCAGATAAACACGGGAAGGGTTGGTGAAAGGACTAGCCGTGATAAAACGCCGTCGATTCCTGTAAATATGCTACCATTCAATGGGAAATAGGTGTCATATTGTCACTTTTTCGAGTGGGCCTCGTCGCTGTGTTTACGTTTTGCGTTTATTTTTACAGGTATGTACGCAGTAGAAAGCGATCGAACATGCTTTTTGGAGAGATATAAACTTCCAACGTTCGATTCCACATCGGCCGATTCCGAGTGCAATCGAAAAAACAAAATGTTTGAAAGTTCTGTAACACGGTGAATCGGTCCGATCGCGATCATCGCGACATAAATCTGCTTCGGCTACTCTTTTAAGCCTTTATCCCTGTTAATTCTTACCGCTTAGTTTATTTCTGTACGAAATGGTCCGCTCTTGTTACATCGGTTTTGTTTCGCTCTTTTGTTTTACAACTATCAGTTTTTGTTAAGCTAAGTGCTGTTCAGCGGACAAATGGCACGCGGGTAGATAGGGCAAGAACGCTTTATGGCTCTCTGTTGTGGAGAACTTTTAATAATTTTGTTTTAAGCGAGTAAAAGTTTTAAGCGAAAATCAATACGATTGGGATGCTCGAGCAGCTGGATAAAGGTGAGCGGAGTTTCAAGTTTCTGATGTTTACGGACAACAGCGACATCTATTGCCAAAGTCTAACAGCTGCTGAAAACTTTTGTTTATTCTCTGCAACTTCAGCGTGTACAAAACTACGTGTACTTGTGTGAGATCCGTTTGTATAAGTATCTATACTTATTACAAAGCAGTAAGTAAGAAAAAGTCTGTACAATGAAGATAATTAAAAAATCTGGTCTACTAGATCTAAAATAAGCTACCTACTGATAATGAACAAAATGTTTTTAAAAATCGTGTCTTCTGTCTGGATGTTTGTTAGCGCATCACGTTAAAACTACTGGAACGATTGAAACACGGTTTTCACTGTTGGATAGCTTAGAGTTGTTTGCACTTCATATCACAATCCGCTGAGTTAAAGCCGAGCAATATATAAAAAATATTTTTGACGGCTGTAGGAATTTTGATCAAAATGTAGTAAGTATATTGGTATATTAGGTCCTGGAATGAGTATTAGTACTAAGGTACTTAACCTAGAGAAAAGACTACGCGTGCAAAGCCGCGGGCACAGCTAGTTCAAAATATAAAAGAACATGATATAAATAATCAATAATTTGTTTCAAACATAGACGTAACGCTTAACATAACGATAACCTGAAAGCGTTGCTCACTTACTGCTACCGAATTCCCTCAAGCCCGTCCAATTACACTTCATAAGCCACAAATTGCAATAAAAAGCGCTCTGGAACCGCAAATGCCATTGTCGAAGGGGAAACAGCCCATCAATAATATGGAAGTGACCGATCGAGCAAACACGAGCTGGCCAATGATAAAAACTGACGAGCAAATAGACAGACAGGACTTGTGTACTCTGCTAATGGATTCAATTGATATGAAAGCTTTTACAATGCTGACGATCGAGACATTATCGCGCGAGCTAAATTACGCGTTACTCGTTATTTTACGTTTGTTACTCATCATTGATAATTTCTGATTGCAAATTGGAGTAATGAGTAATTTCGACGGCGGCTAAACCAACCAGGTTATAGCCTCAGCCAGAACCACAGCTACTAGCTAGTCAAGTAATTACCCTCCAAAAAGAGCCAAGTTTACTAACTTATTCTATCAACCTCCTGCCCATAACGACTTGTACAAGAGAAATGTTTATAATATGTGAATATCGATTTATAACATTATACCTAGTGACATTAAAATATTAGACGACAACAAATTTAAAAAATCTTCAGCAATTGTTTTTATAGTGATAAGAAATTGAGAGATTTAAGTAAATAATAATATTTATAATTAAACCACAAATTATTAAGTATGTAATTAGGTAGGTATTGTAAACATTTGCACGTCTGCTTGCAGACTGAATACAGTGTTACAACAAAATAATTTATTTTAAGATCTTTTTTATATGACTGTGTTCTGGCAAATAAACAATTTGATTTGATTTGATACAAATGATCACAGGAGGGCCATAGACATGCTAAAAAATGCCTTGTAACGTAATTCAAAATCTACTATCGTGGTGCTATTTGATCATAGATTTGATCTCTTTATAATAATAGTGTGGAAAATTCCAACCGGAATAAGAAACCAACTGAAAGAAAAATATATTTAAAAAAGTTACGCCTTGCTTATTTACTATATACTTTAATATGTATTGTAGGTTCATTAATAACGAATTCGTCAAAGACAAAAACGTGACAAACTCACACTAAGGGTTTCTCTAAATATTTTTGATACAATATTTAGATTCTACTATTGTTTTGATTGACTAATTTGAACAAAAAACGGTTATCGTGACGTAATGATTATTATTCAAAATGAAAAAAAAAATGATAAAATTTTATGGGCATATTTTTGTTTCCTTAGATTACATTACTGTAACTTTCAAAGGCATCACAAATTTTTTGAAATATAAATTTCTTTCTTTGTTAAACACTGGTAATTTTTGATATCAGTTTCGTATTTTTTGTGTTTATTACTAACACACATACAAACATACAACAAAACAAATCTTTTGTCTTTATAATATTAGTGTAGATGTAGATGAGCAAGGTAGTATAGTAGGGCTTATACATAAATGAAATAATCGGGAACATAAAGGTTAAGGCCTTTGCAAATTTCCAAGGTTAGAATTTATTTAGGATATTGTGTTTTAGACTTTGAAGCTGAAAACTGCAACATAAAATCGGTCCACAATTGTTCGGCTAGTTCGTCTGCTGTCCACCTCGCTCACAACCGGCTAGCTCCCACAGCCCCAGTGCACACCGCCCGCAGGTAACGAGCCACCGCGAGATGCGCACGCGCTGATACTCGCCATTGTTGCGCGCGCCAGCTTTCGCGCCATTGTGAGCGGGATCAGCGAGCGCTATCTTTGTTTGTTTACTCGAACTTACTCTTCAGCTGATCTTACAGCTAAAGTGTAACGAAGTAAGTGAAGAAGGATATTTTGTTTACTTCTTCATAATACGTCATGCCACTGCTGAATCAGCCTAAGAGTTTTATATATTTAACGCCATATTTTTTATATTATTACTTTCTAACTTTCCCCCGCGACTTCGTCCGCGCGAACTACAGTTTATCGCAAAAAAAAGGAATCCAATGTTCTTCTAGGATATTTAAAAAAACAATGCAAAAGCAAAGCACCAACGATCTTGATGTTTTATGACAGACTTGTAATTTCCATGTTATGTCATTTCCATGTTTCCATGGCAATCTTTCCTTACAGCGAGTAATCAAAATTTACGAGTTTTCCCGCGGAAACTTGCCACTTTCCCAGATAACATGTTTTATTCCAGGGTATAAGCCATCTCCATTCCAATTTTCATCAAAATTCATCCAGCCGTTGTCGCGTTAAAACTCCCCCAAACAAACAAACAAACAAACAAACAAACGTTTTCACTTTTATATATTGGTGTGGATGTTGTATCCTCTCATTATTGTGAATATGTGTTGTATTTTAATATTTAGAGTGTTTAAGCTGTCTGTCAATTTTGTTTCACTTATTAGCTCTGTTGGGTCTCTCGTTATTATTATAGAAATTTACTAACTGTGCCTGTAGTTTTACCTGTGTGCTAATTACCTGGGATATAAGGATCCTAAGGATCCTGCATGCTATTCCAGAACCAAAAGTACCAATATACCAAATTTCATCAAACGTCGTTCAGACGTCAACACTTCCAGACGTTTTTATTGATTGCTCGGCTTCTACTCACTGGACTGAGATAACAAGTTCACCCGTTTTTAAGTTAAAACTTAAGCTATTCAACAGTGGAAACCGCAACGCAATCGGTCCAGTAGTTTTTATGTGATGCGCGAACAGACAAATAGAAAGACTTTATCTTGTTAGTTTTAATCTTTTGTTACCCACTGCTTTATTATAACTATAGATAGATAGATAGATTCCATCACCTTTGTGGTCACCTACTCACTCGTCCGCTGAACCAAGTAAACAATAAGTGACATTAACTGTGCATATTAAAATGCCATTCGTGCAATGCCGATACGCGAGACAGTCGGCCATATTGGATTACCGTCATGTCGCTCCGGTTACTGCGCACGCGACTCGACCACACGCGCGCCATCTATCGCTAACGCTCGTTCGTGAATCGGGTTTGAATATCGAATGCGATGTGGCTTACGAGAATACTGTTATGAACATATATGTTGAATTCGGTATGTAAAGTTTTATTTTTTTATATATTTTATATTTTTGTCTCTATTTTATAAAACTTAATTTGAATATTTTGGCTTTCTATGCGGTAGTTGAATTTTAATACGTTTTCAAACTTTTTATAGCGATGACGTCTTAAAAAAGGCTGAATATGTATGCCCTTGAGTTTGTGTTTGGAAGAAGCTATCATAAATTTAAGAACCTGGATGCAGGACTTAATCTTAAGCTAGCTTGAAGAGTGATGACTGAAATGTTCGGATAAATTATCAAAAATTACATTTTAAATATTCGTTAAATTAGGACACGCCTAAAATATAAAATATATTTGAAATATAAAATTATGTTCAACTAGCTTGACCACAAACACTTGAATTATAAACACACTAGCTGTACCCGCGGCTTCGCACGCGTGGTTATTTCTCTAGAGAAATAACACGCAAAAGAGTATTTTAAGCCTAGGCTAAAAGTACTCTTTGTGGTATTCCAGGACCTTAAATACCGATATACCAACATTTGATCAAAATTCCTTCAGCCTACAAAAATATTTTTATCGATTGCTCGGCATCTACTCATTGGATTGAGATACCAAGTACGCCAGTTTTTATGTCAAACCCTAAGCTATCTAACAGTGAAAACCGCATCGCAATCTGTCCAGTAGTTTTTACGTGATGCGCGAACAAACAAAGATACAGACGAACAGACAGTCGATTTTTTAAAATGTTATATTCTTGTTCAGTAGCTTATTTTAAGTAGGTACGCTACACCATTTTTTTAAAATCATCTTCCTTATATTCACCACGAAATTTATTTGATCGTTTCCGATATTGTTTATCAGTAGGTACCTAATCATGATGCTATCAAACGGTTTCGATATATCGGATACTCGAATCAGATCATTTGCAGGGCGAATATCCCGATTCTATTATTACTCACATGCTTTTATTTCATTTCATGTATTGATAATGGTCAATCGAGAAGTTGCAAGCTAATGATGAGAATTAAAAAACTAATCTACAAAGTTTTTTTTATATACATTGTTATCGAGTTGTGAGCTACCTTGAAATTTTCAGCCGGATAGCTTATCGGGAAGTGCTCGAAATTTTAGGTGAGAATTCCACCCGGAATGACAGACAAACAAGAAAGTGACTTAATAAAACCGTGGTAATAATAACTAAACCTAATGGACGACACTTATGAGCTGATGACACCGTCAGACAGAAGTGACAGTACAGATGGGAATTCCTTGTTAGTGTCACGGAATAAACAATAGCTATTAAACCGTGTTTGGGCTCATTTTTCTCAGCTAAAACCTGGCTCCTATATCTATGGAACGTCTCGTTTTAGTAACGAACAGTGAAATTTTCTATCAGACGTAAGCTGAAACTAACGTATGGGAGGGTTACCATAGAAACGTTCCGTTAGATTAATGCATGGAGATGAAAACAAAATACGGAAACTTATCGCCGTGAAAAAACATATGGAATGCCTCATTATTAGTAGGTTGATTATAAATGGTTGCTG
Organism: Alsophila aescularia; assembly: GCA_946251855.1. Taxonomy (NCBI): domain Eukaryota; kingdom Metazoa; phylum Arthropoda; class Insecta; order Lepidoptera; family Geometridae; genus Alsophila; species Alsophila aescularia. Next base: position 39,404,543 of record OX276383.1, read on the forward strand.
TGACGCTGCCGTATCGTTGATTATAGAAACTGGACGTAAGCGAATACTTTTAGATAACATAATATTAAATTAATATATTCTTTCCCGTCACGCCGCCTTAACGATATCATTCGCCGGGCATTTACCAGCACCAGTGTGGCAGCTGTTCTAAAACAGAAAGGTCTAAAACGTGACGATAGTAAAAACCGGACGGAATGACCCTTGTCCCTAGGAAGATGGAGTGGCGTCTAGTGTGGGCTTCGACACACTGGCTCCGTCACCGTCTGCGACACAGAGCAGGGCTGGTGGGCTACTTCGGCAGAGCGGCTCAAGCGGCGAAAATATGCTAACTACCGAGGTTAGCTTACATATTTTCGGTTGGTTAATTATTTGCGCCGTTTGGTGTTGAAACATTGGGGCCGTGGGGACCGAGAGCTCATCGTATTTTCAAAAACCTATCTGAGAGCCTGGTTGATGCTACGCGCGACCAAAATGCTGGTACCTATTTGGCTCATCGAATTAGCATTGCAATTCAGCGGGCAATGCCGCGAGCATGTCGGGTACGCTGCCAACTGGTAGTAGGCTAAAAAGTTTATACTACTTATAAGCCTGTAATGGCACGTGGGTTGCCCAACTGTTTCAAGTAGTAGTTAACTAGTTTTATTTTGTTTTAGTTGTTACATACTCGAATCATGTTTTTAATTTACATTTCAAGTAACTTGAATTTGTCATAGCTACATTTTCCAAGTTGACTGTTACTATGCCATGGTTAAAATGTTGTTGAACTCTAACCTTATTGTTACAAAGTTGACTAGGGTCTACAATAGAGTGTACTTTCAATTGATAAATAATCCTATTCCGCTAGTAATAGCAAAGGGTGCAGACTTAGCGCCCGCGGCTACTTTTTGTACCGTTCAACTATTGAATTCATCAAGCCAGCCATGTGAGAAGTTTTAATAAGTTTCCATTTTTGTTTTGGTAGCAAGCTTTTGTAGTAAAATATCAATGATACGGTTTGCTAAATTACTAAGTATTTCTCAAACATTAAGGTACTTGGAAATGGTTGGGTTCTTGTTAGAAATTTTGAAGAAAATTTGCTTATTATGGAAAATTGATCGAGTTACAACTGTAAGAAGACCTCCTAACTCGACCGATACTCGTATTGCAAGCACTTGTTTATTTTCTCCCACTCGACAGTAATATTATGTTACGTAGTTTTGTCTATTTTATTAGACTTATCTACGTAATTTACAGCTAATTAAATATATTACAGACTAGATATATTACAGACAGACAAATATATTACAGGCTTTGCCCTCGTGGACATTTCGTCCACAGTTTAAAAGTAATCTATGTGTTATTCCAGGATCAAAAGTACCTTAATTACAACCATATACTAAACTTCGTTCGGCCGTCAGATAGCTTTTTGTCGATGGCTCGGTTTTTACTCATCGGATTGAGATACCAAGTCCACGAGTTTTTTAGTCATACTCTATGCTATCCGAATGTGTAAACGGTATTGCAATCGGTTCAGTTTTTACATGATGCGCGAACCGACAACCAGACTTGATAAAAAAAACTTGTTTTGTAGTTTATTTGAAGTATCTTAGACCATTTTTTTTATTAACTTTGTACAGACTTTTAGGCACTTAATTAGAAATACAGATATTTAATGTTGTTTGGTCCACACCAACACACAAATAAACAATACAAATAAGGAGAGAAATGATTTTTAACATAACATAGATTTCATTTTATTTTCAATCTTAAATTTTCGTAGGATGTCAGCAAAACGTCTGCCCAACTTATCCTACCCATAAATTCACAGACAGTAGCTCAAATATGAATCCTGTACCGCAACAAGGTAAGAAACTCCCTGAGGATCTCGGGATCTAATGTAGAACAACTCGCAAATGTAGATCTATCTACATCCGTATCCCACTACAATGGAATTTGAACTTTGTTACTGTTCAATCTAAACTTAGTTTTGTCCGATCGAAGTTGGCATATAAGTCGTTTGGTGTTCGCAGATGAAGTAAAGGGGTAAAGTGAGACAATCGTAAAGTTTAATAATAATTACATTCTCAACTCTCCTCCCAGGTTGTGCAATAATTAACCGCTCGGAATTACTTAGCTGAAATAATTTAATGTAACGCACCCGGGATTGTAAGTAGGTACCTATGTGTGTGTCATTTACCACCACGAACACGAAGTAGACGCAAATTCACGCAATATAAGCTCCTCTGAATAATTCTTATTTGTATTTTATAAACGAGAATAAGTATTCAAAATATCTCGAAATGTTTTTAATTAATTTCTACCGATAATCAGACAAATACCTACTTATAAATATATACCAAAACAATAAAAGACAGTAATTTTAGTATTATGAAAACGATTTAAAAAATAAAGAATTGTACATTCTTAACTTACCTTAAAAAAAGAGCTCATTTTGTTTTAAAATACTGGGCTATACACTTTAAAATACACAGCTGTAAATGTTGAGCTCTATACCTACTTATTGTAGACAAGCTGTACCCGCGGCTTTGGACGCGTGGTCATTTCTCTAGGTTAAAAGTACTCTATGTGTATACCAAGACCTACAATAAATTCCAATAACATTTGATCAAAATTTCTTCAGTCATCGAAAAGTTTTATATCGATTACTCGGTTTCTACTCATCGGACTGAGATACCAATTACACCAGTTTTTAAGCCAAACCCTAACCTATCCAACATGGCAATCAGTCCAGTAAATTTTATGTGATGCGCGAAGAAACAAACATACAGACAAACAGACATACACGTTTATTTAATAATATATTCTTGTTCACTAGCTTATTTTAAGTATACTAGACAATTTTTTTTTTCTTTGTACAGTCTTTTGCGTACTATATTATAAGTTTAGATTCCGCCTACCAAACAATCTAACCAGTATGCGTTACAACATCATCTGAGTGTTCTTAATATTTAAAACTGGTCTAAACTAGATTTTCCGACCAAAATAACATAGTCTCTTAGATGATCTAAACCTAAACCAAATATAGGTCTTACAGCGATGGCTGCGTGTCTCTGGAGGGTGAAATATGAACGCTTGTTGTAGTTGTAATTTACATAAGGAATTACAAGCTGGAATATTACGGTTGATATTCTTGTTTATGAGAAAACAGGGTTGTGTTTATTACCCTTTACTGTTTCTTCCGCTTACTATAAAACATGACCAAGCTATCGTTTGTTATTCGTTGAAAAATTATTTTTTTTCTATGAAAACAAAGGTATTCAAGAAAAAAAAAGGAAATCTCGTATGTTTGTATCATTAATTACTATCGATACATGCATAAATCACAAATATGATATTACTTCCAAAAAACTGTCTGAATTTACACTTATTCAAGATCGCCCATAAAAAGAATGTGCCCCATAACTTCTCATTATAAACATTTCTTGTAATTTCTATTCCCAATGCGGGCGGGGAATTGATATAAAATAAGTCATAGCGTACACCTGCCCACGACTCCTGAGAGCATTAATATTCTTTATATGCAGTTAAATTCAGCCCCGGGGCTGAAACATCGGGAACTTTGCACAAAAATGAAAAATTACCGGTCAGGGAGCGGCGACCGCAAAAACACAGCATAAGAAACGTCTAATGAAAGCTTAGAGCCATTCGCATAAATCTCCCTTACATTTTTAATACCAATATATCCGGCGAGGGGAGCATCCACCGGGAAACAAAATGTACACCCGAAAACAAAGCATTCGCGGACTCGCGCGTTTATATCTCATTTAAATACCACCAGATGTTGTCCGCTTATAAATGTGGATATTTTTTAATCGGTGCCGTACCAGAGACATAATGGTATCGGCCGATCTGCCGTCAGCTGGTATGTAGATGTACCCGAGTTTATCGTGTTCGGTGGCTAATTTAAAAATCCCTCCTGCAGAATTTTTTTCATAGCGGGCAGCGACATCTCCTCGTGGCCGCTTGATATCTCTTTTGACCCGTATGTTTTTATTCGCTTCGTTACCTAAGCTTTTCGTATCGTGTCGAATCTCGAGGAGTCGTGTAGTCTCATTAAAATAATACAGGGCTACTGGATAATCTTATCCGGTGTGGTTCGATCGCAGATTGGGTGCGCGTGCGGCGATAACTCCGCGAGTTATTCGGACGCTGCACGCTCGATACGCTACCACTTTTTAATCCATTTGCCGACGACAACTTCATTATTTGTACGATTACTACAGGTAATCAGAATCTACTGAGAGTGCCACGATTTACGACGCTCGCCGAAATATACCGACGCGTGAACGAAATGCAAATTCCTTATAATATATTCATAAAATTATGTGTTACACATGTATGACAAAATCTTCGCATCAAATAAAGGAGTGCTAGATTGCGTATTTTTTATGAAGAGCTCTCCGGCATATGTTGTTCAAAAAGTACCCTTGTGTCAACAAGCGAGGGGTGAAACTCCGCGGTGACGGGGAGACCATGCAAAAGATTTTTACGTTCTAAATTTCACACATAATAAAGGGAGCAATTCTTATGATTATTAGCGTGGAGGCTGCGGGAATAATCCTCCGCAGTCAAGTGACACGGCCGTGTGACATAAGCCGGAAAAATCTAATAACAATAAAATAAAATTGCCAACGGTTTGTAGATTTAAAAAAGAATAGGGAAGAAAATTCGTTTTCCGCGCCATGACAGCCATTATCGTTACTCTGAATCTACCTTTTAGGAGAATCGTAAAATACAGTTAATGCATTTATACGTGTTCCGTAAATTTGTTTTTGTTCACCAGTTGGTATAATTCATTTGTAATAAATAACTTAAAAACAATAGCAGATTATGCAGTAAATTACATTTCTCCCCGCTGTAGCTCTAAAAGTGCTTAAATCAACAATATTCCTTAGTAATATTTCCTTCCGCTATTACTATTAAAATTTCACCTTAAGACCGCGGAAGATTTCCTTTACATTCCGAGTTAAGACGGCCGAACGCCTGCAAGAGGGAGATCTGAATGCTACTTTTGTTTCCCATTTCAAAGAACCATTTTGGTCGCTTTTACCATAACGCTCGTTTAAATTATTTCGCCAGTTTTGAGTCGTAAATTTCAGGAAGACTTTAATTGTTATTTTAACTGCAAGCTCTACTTCGTCTTCGCGTTAGCGGGGGCCGTGAAAATATGTCTTAATTCGCTCACCCTATGACTTATGTTTCATTGAAATTAAACTGTTTCCTTCATTCTAACTGTTCCAAGTCATCACATAAATTTTCTGTTTTGTCTAACACCTTTTATATAATTTTATGACGTTCAATTTGAGAACGAAACTTTCTGTCTTTTTATTTCAAATAAGAATAATGCTCTTGACTTTTGTCGATCGACTCTCAAAGGGGGTCACATTCAAAATTTAAATATTATTGTTGTTTTTACTGAGTGCACGAAATTGAAGAGAAATAGAATTTTCTCTCCGCGACCCTCCAAGAATCGGGAATCACATTTGGCTGCTGTCTGAAAAAATATAAGCAAAATTGTCGTTTTCTCTCGCTGCCACCTTATTTTCCAGCCATAAACGTTTAACTTTATCGCTCGATTATCATTATCAACTAATTACTTACCTTTTGGAACATTATTAAATTGCGTAATCAAATTGATCCTTTTGTTTATGGGTCTCGATCCTTTCAATCATCTATCGACCATTGAGTCTCGGTATCATAATAATAATTGTCCATAATTATATATTCCCTTAAACCGCGCGCATCGTTTTTATTGTTATTTTATTTAAAAAGTAATAATTTTTGGTCGGACGCCACGTCGATCAGGTTTTAAATTTGATTGATCCGATATAAAGATCGATTTAATAATCGAATGTTCCGCTTTGGTTGTCGGTTTTTCTTGTTTTTGTCGATAAATGTTTCCTTGAGAACGATTATATCCACCTTCTTAGTATCTGTTTTGATTTATTAGTTCAAAAATGTAGTTACACTATTTTTTGTCTGTGTGAGATTATCGTCACATCGTTTGAAGTTACGACCTAGCGATGTATTAAATGGTGGCTGTATCATTACTTTGAGACAATACGGAGTTAGTTTGGTTGGTTGCTAAGTACGCAGGGACCACCGGCAGCTCCTTTTGTTAAGTCCCCAGTACTCGCAAATCGCGAGATTCGAGATACGCGGCGTGCCGACGCGCCGCGGGACCTTAATGGCCGTCCCTTGCAAAGGTAATTTACGTGTCATGTGCGAAACCACTCTTAACTAAAAGCCCTCTAAATTACACTATACACCGGGATTGATTCGAAATTAATCTCGCAATCAATATCTTCCAAAGATTGAAGCTTTTTGTTTAAAAGTGATTCAAGATATAACTTTGTTAAAACCGTAATAGTGGAGATTTTTGTCGCTTATTTAATTATACGACCATCAACTACATAGGATAATATAGCCTTGGGCCTTTAGCTATTTCAATTTTTATTAGGTACGCGTTCATTAAATATGATATAGTAATACAATAAGTGAGGGAACGATTCAATTTAGCGATCACAATTCGAGATACAGCTTTCGTGCGATACTTATACCTTTATCCGGGGGCCCTTATTATAAGCATGCGCGGGCGCAAGTTAACTTGTCTCTGTTATCGCAAGATTTTTGTGCATCGATACGGTCCTTGAGGAGCCACTCTGCTCCTTTTATCTGTATTTCATTGTAGATCACTATCGCTCAGTAGTTTCTTTTGACGCGTTTACTTTCTGTTAATTGGCTTACTTTATTTTATTCTGTGCTGAATCTTTATAGGTGTAATTTATTTTTATCAAAATGTTATTTCAATTACTTATGTGCAATGTTATATGAATTCACCAATTGATATTTTGAATTCTTAATACACAATCAGCTATCTATTATCTATCTAATTATAATAAAGCAATAAGTACAAAAAAAACTGTACAAAGAAGATGATTTCTAGTTCTAGGGTACTTAAATAAACTATTGAACAAGAATATAACATTTAAAAAAATCGTAACTTTCTGTATGTTTGTTTGTAGGTGTATCACGCAAAAACTACATAACCAATTGTGATGCGGTATTCACTTTAGATAGCTTATGGGTTGACTTAAAAACTGGTGTACTTGGTATCTCAATCCGACGAGGAAGCCGAGCAATCGATAAAAACTTTTTGACGGCCGAAGGAATATTGAACAAATGTTGGTATATTGGTATTTCAGGTCTTGTTTAGGTCGTACATAGAGTACTTTTAACCTAGAGAATCAGCGTGCAAAGCTAGTCAAATTTTGATTTGTTAGTTTGAAATTTATATTTATGAATACTTATCTAGTTAAGTGGGTACTGTTTCATCGTGTTTGAGTTTAATTGAACATTCAATAAGATTAACCAATATTATTGAATCTATTGCATTAATTAAACGGCTAACGGAATTGTTAAGTGAAACAGTCATCGCTGAATTGAACAAGATATTTGCGGGACCAATGTTGCTTTGTAAATTGTAAGGGTAATTTATACCAATACAAACAGCGATTAAATTAAACTTAATTACTATAGTTTTTTCACGACATACAAATCAACAAACTACTTTTTTATGATGATATCTTTTCAGTATTTGTAGTTTTTCTTTTGAACTGAATGAGATTAATCGATATTCTTTATACGTGTCGTGATTTTATTATATGAGTAAATATACCTCCATTTTTACCTTTTTATTTTCTCTCGTATAAAGTGCCAATATCATTAATGAATCATCAATAACCTTTTCGATTCCATTCCCTTCACAAGTATTACTAAAGGCATTGTATTATCGCTATCTCAAAACAATGAGGATTCTATCAAATTGAATCTTTCAAGTAATGCATCAGTAACCGTAGGTGCTAACAACACAAGTTAATCAGGCTGATCCCCTTACGGCCTCCATTAGATAGACGAAGCTTTAGGTACCTAATTGAATAAGGGACCAAATTAAACTGTGAATCTGTGGGGCATGACCTCTTTCTATTCAAATTATACGGCGTCAGGCGTGACGCGTTCGTCCGTATGGGCAGATTGACACTTATCGATGCCGAAGATTGCGTAAGCCTTGATTGAAACTCTACGCTTAATTTCTTAAGGGACTGGGTTTATTAAAAGGCAGATGTTAACTACATGGCTAAGATTAGACTGATAAATATTTTAATCTAGCAGGACAAGGCTAAATTGTACTCTGACCAGCCATACGCTGACTTCAAATACATGGAGGCAATGCTCATTTACAAACTCTAAATACATTTTGCATTTTTACCTGACTGAGGAGTTTTATGTATTATGAGCTATCATTGGATTTGTCTTGATCACGAGAGTGCTATAGTATTTATTATGAAGTTCAAGAAAACCAATATGGCGACTGTAAGCTGCCATATTGTATTTCCGACGAAACAAAAAATGAACAAAACCTATCGAGTGAGGTAACAAAATACAGGTCTTTGAAATACCATTTCAAAAATATATAATTCTTATAACTAAACAATAGCAATATTATTTTAATCTTCTACAAAATTTTCAATTTTATATTATTCAAGTTAATGTAAATACTAATTAAAATAAATATTTTACTTTACAGTCTAATGTTGCCATTGCAACTATTCAAATAAATTATATGTTATGTAAGTTAAACATAACATTTTGTATAATTACTAGCTAGTAGAAACCACAGCTACGCCCTGTGGTTTCACCCGCGTCCCTCAGGAACCATATATTTTTCCGGGTTAAAAAGTAGCCTATGTGTTAATCCAAGTAGGCAGCTTATAGCTACCCTCGTACCAAATTTAATTCTTCCGTTCAGCCGTTTAAGCATGAAGAAGTAACAAACATACTCGTATACAGACACACACACACACACACACACACACACACACACACACACACACACACACACGCACACACATACACACACACACGCGCACATATACACATGCACACGCGCGCACACACATGCGCATGCACACACACACACACACACACACACACACAACACACACAACCTTACATACATACAAACTTTCGCCTTTATCATATTAGTGTGATTATTTTTGCGGGCAGTCAGCTCGTTTTCAATAATTTTGTTCGCAGTCGGGTTTTTGTAGTTTTTTAATTAATTTTACTTGTTATGGTTTTAAACTAACATGGTCACAAACACTAGAAGTATAATCACTGTCAATGATAACATCTAATTGTATTAATAATATTGTTTTAAAAGTCAGTAATGTCTAAATAAAAATAAAAAAAAAGCATCTAGGTGAAGTTTTGTTTATGTGGTATTTTGTTAATAAAATACATTATTATTTTATTCTACAAGCATTAGAAACGGGATATTTACCATGGATACTATTTAAATTACATTTTGTATTTACTCAATACATTTTTTTTTTTCCATCTTTTATCCGTTTTATAAATCTGATCTAATCGTATCAAAACATAATCAAAATCCAATAACGTCTTAGTAGGTACTCAAATCGGAAGATCTCCCTCAATCATTTCCGTCAGGTTACATCTAATTGAAAGTTATGCAAATCTCTCAATTCTACTCCTTCCTCCTTCACAATAGTCCCGGATTCCGAATGAGTTAATCCGTGTTTATGCTCCTAATCGGCCCCTTGCTAAAGGCCTTGTTACCGGTTTAGCTCACTGTTAAATTTATACAATGCCTTCTGTACACAATGAACCATTTATTTAACTTCAACTGATGTTTATGCGAACATTTCTGCAATCTGATTAAAAGCATCTATTGAAATGTGGGTCAAATGTAAAATCTGCGTTCACTGGCTTTGCTAGTATAGAAAATATTTATTTCAAATATTGTTTTGTTTGTTGCAGCTGAACTTAAGATGGACGTGTTGAGAGAAAGAGAAGTTAAAGACAACTTAGAAAGGCAACTCCTCGATGAGCAGAAAATGAGAGGTAAGAACTCAGAAACAACAAATGAATTTTGCAATTTGTACAAGGGAAAGGTTCTTTATAGGGAACATATTTGTAATAGTTTATCTTTAATACTAAACATATAACATGCGAAAAATAACAAATAGGGCATAATTTCAATGGACTCCATAAATCAGCGATCTACGGGCGCTCCGCACTCGCCACAATTAACAGGCGATCTCGTTACACCACCATTGTCTTCTTCCTCGCCGTGTTATTTATTTGCAACATTAAAACTATTATATTCTCGTGTTACTCTAGCTAGTGCTTTATGTTGCTCATTCCCTTTCCGTGCCACCGACTCATCGACGCCTCTTTCATAATTGTGTTTGCCACAATGTGCTGTAGGCGTTTAATTAATTCCATTTTTCTACCTCCATTCGCACGTTACTTCGCCTCGGCTCTTATTGTTATCAGTATTCGTTTCTACACTTTCACAAGCTTGTCGCGTGTTCAAATGTCTGGTTATTTAATAGCGAGATTTGACGTTTACGTTATCATCACAGTGACACAATTTACAAGAAATAGTTTTCATACTGCAGTCATTTTGTTTATTCTTGGATAGACTAACTTTTTTCTTTTATTAAGTCTATCTTATAAAAAAATGTTATTATTCTTTGCATGATTTCTTCAAAGATAACAAACAACATTAAAATTTTATCTAGCTAATGTAGGTAATGTATATTCTCGCTTTATTTAAAACGAGCTGCTCTGCCTTACGTCTGCGCCCGTAGTTTTCCCGTTATATACAATGCAATTACAATAGAAGTAAAAAAAGGAGTTTTTTTTAGTCTATGTCTGTCTGGAATAGTGTAGCTTTCTATCAGTGAAATATTGTTTTTATTCAGTTTAGTATATTGTTGGGTTTATCCATTACCAACAAAAAATGTAATATTTTCTTTAGAATTTTACTTTAGAATATAATAAATGTTATCTAATTATATAGGTACATAACTCCTGCTCTGTTCTAGTTGCTGTGCCCGACAGGGTCCACAATGATGTGATATTTTAAAATATGTTTTACCATCGGTTTATTTTATATTATTTAATGCAATAAACATTTGAATTTGGATTTAACATGACTAATAAACGTAATCGACATGCTGTATTCAAGGAATACAATAAATGTAGAGCAATTGTCGGTCATTAAAATTAAGTGCGATTCTCACCCCAAACAAACATAAAGGTTAATTCGAACACAATACAACACCCTTTCTGCGTAGCACAATATTGTGTCAGCAAGTAAAAAGAAAACCGTCAGAATAGAGGTAACCTTTGTACAAATGCCAAGCGGCATGGCATCGTGAACCGATGCCTTGAGACAAAGGGTTTAATTCTATTGAAAACGCATAATGATAAGCCAAAGTCAACTTTAAACGAACAACACTAATGTCACATTTTGGGTAAAATAAAAGATGACATCAATTTAGCATGTCACAAACAACATAAAAGCGATGTATTATCGAGGTAGACATTTCTCTTGTGTAAATGTAATATAAATTTAAATGTTAATAAAGGGACGACAGGTCGCAGTGAGCTTGTCGTTGCGTATAATGAAAATAATTATTGCCTCTGAAACATGTGTTATAATTTATATGGCCGGTAAATGTACGCTGTTGTACTTGCAACAGTTTATAAGAGTTAATTCGAGTTACCTAAGTGGAGTAAAATGCAGCTACTCTACCTCTATAGATAGGCGACCGCTGTTAATGGATTTTCTAGACTATTTGGCGATCTAGTTTAAAAGCTTTTTGACAACTTACCTACGTTCGGACATCGTTTAACACCTTTATCGTTGGCTTCCCTTACTTTAGTTAGCTGTAAAGACAATCTAGAGCCGTTAACAAACTGGGCATTGGAACTTGTGTTGTTTCATTGTTTGTGCGTTGTTCGTCCTCTAAACAAACGCAATCAAACATTGATAGGTATTTACGCGCAGTCGAGTACATCGATGCAACAAAGAGGGAATCGAGGTATCCATACATAATTCACACGGTGAATGAACTCTATTGCGACGTGAGCAATACTGTTAATTGCCAAAAACCAATCATCAGATAGCGGCCGTCGCGTTCACGCTGTGAAATACAACTTTAGTTACAAAAGCTCGCGTAAACAACGCTTCCGCGGAACTGTAACGAATAGTCGGGATTGCCATAGGTTTTAATACGATTTATTGCACCTTCGGCCTAATGTGCTTTAAAATGTGATTCAATTTCCCCTGTAAAAAAAACTGATCTTTATGAAATGATTAAGAGTGATACTTACTGTAGAAACCATCACATTGAGCGGCAGCTATCTTTACTAGGTATTGTTTTCTTAGTTGTTTGTCTGAAAGTTACGTATAATTATCCAACTACGTCAAAGCAAGGGAAGGGTAATTTTTTTAACAGTCTATATATGTATGTATGTATGTATTTATGGGTATGTGGATGTTCCACCATAGCGTCGCCCCTATAGGTCCGATTTTTACAAGCGAGGTGTCAATCTATTCATCTTCATTTATAGAGTGTCTTAGGCTATTTTTAACCCGACCGTAGTCGGGCAGTTTTTAAATGTATGTCTTGTGTGTGTTGTTGTTGATGTGTATGGTTTTGTGAGCATACGTTATTTCTATATATATTTCCTGTTATTTTTATTCAAATTGACACTGCAACAATTTAGAATGGACTTTATTCAAAGCAATTTCATGTTAACAAAGTAACTTGCAGGCTTGCATTTATTTCTGAAATGTCTGTTATCTTAAATCTGTGCCAAATAATTTCCATAAGACCATGCATCATATTCTATAGGTGCGTTTCCAAAAGCGATTACCCACCAACTTCATTGAGGCCCATTAAAATTCAGTCTGACTAACATAAAACGGTGGTTGAGTCTGAAAAATATCGCCTTCGGACAAAATGACCGTGTATGAGAATTTTAAAGAAAATGCCAGTAATAATGGTTAAAGCAAATCGCTTATAACCCCTTATTCAATTCGAATTGGAATATTCATAATAGATTTAATTGTGATTCTAGAAATAATAATTGTGGGCATATCAAAATCTGCAGGGGCTTGGAGCAGGAGCTTGGTAGTACTCTTCTTTAAAAAGGGGGATAAAACCCATTTAAAGAACTACCGACCTATTTCACTCTTGATCCACATCTATAAGTTGTTTTAGAGGGTCATCTTAAATCATCTTGCAAGAAGACTTGACGAACCTTAGCACTATAGACCACATAAATACAGTGAGGCAGGTTATACAGAAGTCTGAGGAGTATAACCAGACCCTGTGTCTTGCTTTTGTGGACTATGAGAAGGCCTTTGACTCCGTTGAAACCTGGGCGTTTCTGGAGTCTTTGTAGCGGTGTAAAGTGGATTGGCTATACATCGAAGTGCTAAGGTTTCTGTATAACACCGTGACTATGAGTGTCCAAGTACAAAACCAACAGTCTAAACATATCCAACAGCGCAGGGGAGTGAGACAGTGGGGTGTTATATCCCCGAAACTGTTCACTAATGCCTTGGAAGATATGTTTAAGACGGTGGATTTAAAGGAATGGGTATTAATGTCAATGGCGAGAACATTTCACACTTACGATTTGCCGATGATAGCGTCCTAATGGCGGAACCGCTGCAAGACTTGCAAAGTATGCTGACCAGTCTAGATGATGCTTCTCGACGCATCGGCCTCGGAATGAACGTAGTGAAGTAGGAAATGAATGAGGAGAGCTGAAGGCCAAGCTCAGTGAATGCATCAGGAGAGGCCTACGTCCAGCAGTGGACAGATATTGGCTGCTGATGATGATGATGCATATCAAAATATTGTTAGCTTTATACCTGACTTAAAATTCATATTGAATAAATTAAACATTTACTTACAATATTATCGTTAATTAAAGGTAAATGTAAAACTACTCTTCTAAAATTAATTACAAATATCATCAAACTCTTATCATCTCATTAAAATGAAAGCGTTGCATTGCGAAGCGCTAGATTCGCGATATGGGACTATTCAATGCAATACCCGTTCACCATGGCATGCGTAACATCATATATCTTTTATTATGAATGGCGGTCAGTCCGTAGGCATTGATTAGGCAGACTAGTCCTATTTTTATGGCGTATACTATCTTCTTTTCTGATTGTTTTGTATTGGGTAGCTACGCTTTGTTAATGCGTGGGAGACGTGCTTGAATATGTTTGCAACCATCTAAAATAACGTAATATGTAATACTATTGACCAGGTTTAAAATTATATTAAACTTAACCGCACGGACGGGTAAATATTTGATTGGCCTGAAGATACTTGTTTTTGGCAACAGTTGTGGCCAGTTGCGTGCAAGCACTAAACAAACGAAAATAAAACTCAAACATTTTAAATTACCGAGTAATGACTACATCCGAGATACCGTGATTTTATCCTGAATTAAATCAAAACTAAGAATGGTAGAGCTAATGCAATATGTAAAGAATATAATATGTAAAGCTTCCTACTTGTCTCCTCCAAGTACTACGAGTAAACTCGTAGCTGGCATCCTCCATCGATTCGTCGTAAGAGTTAGCTCGTAGTATGCAGTTTCTTGGCCATTTTCTTGTTTCCTGAAAACTACAATCTGGGCGTCTTCAAGGATGGAGTAAATATAATAGTACCTACCTATTCACTCTAACCATAGAGAATATACCTGTTCCCTCTAATATTTTTTCTCGATCTGTGTGCTCTATCTTGGGGTATCGTCGTTTCCTATCAAGCGAGTTGGGTGGTCAAGCGTAGAGCTATTCCAAAATATAGGTAAAGATAAACTCTTGAATGTTTTTGCCAAAAGCATTGCCGATAACTGTTACTAAAGTTGTAAAAATAAAGGTATTTCAAGATCCATCATTTCGAATTTTCACCTCGCTTCATAGCTGCCGAATGCTATTTCACAAAGCAGATACATTTCGATATTACTCAATCATTTTGATTTATTCGTTTATAATTGAGTCAGACTGGTTGCAGTAAGGGACACCCTTGAAGGGCGCTTTCCTTCATTACTAAGGGATGTTATGGCAGTTCGAAGGGAGGAAATACTATTCCATAGTTCTCGCCCTACGATTCCGAGCCGTTCCGGTCATGCTTTAACCTTTTGGCTAAGGAATGCAGAGACGGAATCAGTTCTAACTGACAGTTGTGTTCAGTTTAAAATGTTTTAAACACAAATGTTTCTTCAGCGTTTGAGTAGGCTCAGGATAACTGAACAGTTACCTAAAACAAATAAGCACATATAATAATTAGATCAGTTTATGAAACTTTGTAATGCATCAAATTGCAATGTCATGTGTGTTGATATCATTTTTAATTATATAGTAGAAAAATCAAAATGCAGTGAAACAAGTCGATGTATCTCAAAAATTCAATATATACGAGTATACATTACTCGTATTATACCATTTATTTTCCTATTTTCACATTGCGTCATGTGCTCGACTATACTACCTAAAGCGCTTCTTAAACTTCCTCTTCTAGACGTTTTCTCGTACTTCCTATTTTTTCTAAGTTTTTCTTTTACCCTGCGTTTTTTCAAAGGTCACCCTCTCCAAGTGGCCACGTTGGGGTCACATTATCACGCTACAACACTGGGATTCCCCAATCCAGCCCCGACCTCAGGATCCGTAAAGGAGTCGCAATTCTCATTGTGTTCGAGATTGCGTAATTAAATAACATGTAGGTTGTAATGTACGGACGTCTTGAAAGGGTGCGCGGTGGAGATGTTACGCCAATTATGCGTACATTATGCGAGGATCGGAGGGTTATTGATACCTCTGTTGTATGACTCAAATCCTTGAAATATCGTAGTGTTTTACCGTATAAGCATGGTCTCTTTTGCTGTATATTGATGTATATTTCATATTAGATTGTATGATTTTCCGTAAAATAATATTACACCCGTCTTAAAAGGATGAACGGAATAGTAGTACTGAAAATGATGCGTTTCTTGTACGTCTATGTTTCAATCATGTATCTAACACACTAATATTATAAATCAGATAAGTGTAGCACTGAAGTAGCCACTGTCGTAAACAGGCCAATCAGAGCTTAGAGTTTTAAAAATGAATATTCTCTTTTCGAGCGGAAAACTTCGTATGCGCGATGCCAGAACTCCATACATTAAAACTAACAGTCCATACAAAACGTCATAAAATGCATAAAACAGATTAGCGCCATCTATCTTTTATCTGTAGAAGTGTGTGTGTATCTTCACGCTCAAATGGCTGAACGGATTTAGATGAAATTTGGTGCCAGGGTAGCTTATATGCTGGATTAACACATAGCGTACTTTTCATCATCATCCAGCATCATAATCCACGCAGGTGAAACCGCGGGGCACAGCTAGTTTACATATATATTTTTAGTGGTTATACGAATAACGCTGTTACCTCAGAATAAATAATAGCTATTAAGTGCCATTTATTATTGACTTGCACTGCAGAACAATTTATTAAATTGTGGTTGTTAGAATAAAGATTCTGATAAAATATTTTCCAACGATTCTGAATTAATTACAGTACTTTGAACAATACGATTAATATTATATGCATAAAAGTTTGATTCAGTCACGTGGAAAACGTTTAAGGATCGTAAATTCATATCAATTCTTTCTGCGTTGAAACACATATTTTAATGAAAGTTAATGCTTGATTTCACTAAGCTAAATTAATGTTTGTTTTGCGATGTTAAGTCATAGCGTGAAGCCTAAGTTAAAGCTTGACGGTAAATACTTTTGCGTAGGATTAGATAAAATAAATAAAGATTAAATAGTTTTGTCACAAGATTATATTATTACTATTGGACTTTCTTGAAATAGTTTAAGAACAAGAACAACTTTCAGACGGTTTGAACGTGAACTTCATCATCAAACAGAAATTCACGTGAAGCGAATATCACTAGTTTATCGTTAGACAAGTTGATGAGTCATACATACTTCACTACAATAACCTATTGCAGTTTAGCTAAAGGCTGCAAACGTCGACTGCCATCCCCACGAACAAACACTATCAGGGCCGGACAGTCCAGTGATCAAATTCAAATGAAATCGTTCAACAGGCATACAATCGTATCAACATACGTCAGTAGACAGTGGCAGTCCGTCGGCGGCCACCCTAATGATAATTGTATTAGTTGGCTGACCACTCAATCAGGCCGGTTGCATTATTAGATGGCTGCGCATTTGCGATTTGATTCGATTTTGAATTGAGTTTGGTGAAGTTTTTTGAAAAATTGTGTACTTTAGAATAGGTATTTAATATAAATATGACTTACAGTTAGCCTAGATCTGTCACTAATTTGTTTTTCAAATTTCAAGGAAACTTATTCCTTCACTAAAACCATTGCCGTTCAACCTCTTGAAAAATATGCTTTATTTCGAGATATTTTAATGATTTTTTTCTAAACTGGAAAAGGAACTTTGTGTTGGCGACTTTTATGTAGATAGAAAGTAAAAACATAACGCAATAAAATATGTAAGTGGCATTATATAGATACCAAATTAATGTTAGCATAAATAACTAGCTTAAAAGCTAAAAAAACATGCCTGCCCTGCCAAAAATGAACTTATGCCAATAAATTATATATTGTTGCAATGTGCTTATCAAGGCCTTCAATTTGATATCCATATTGTAAAATTCGAAGTTTTTTTGCGTTTTAAAATATTATAGAACTGCCGAATTATAGAAACATTAATAGTTTTTTTTTTCAAAAAATAGCCTATTTTACTCGGGGGATGAAGGGATTCTAAAGATACCCCATAAGTCTAAATCTGGTCAGGCGTTTAAAAGTTATGGTGGAATAAAGAAACTCACATACATACAAACATACATACAAACTTACATGAATCCAAAAAACATTACACTTATTTTTTTTTGGGCAGTCGTGTAATAAAGACTATCTCTCCAGTGCAGTATGTAGTCCATTCTCGGTCACTATTCAAGTGGATTGCAATGCCAATGTATTCGTCCTTGCAATGCCTGAGTGGACACAATATACTCTGTCAAATGCATCTGTCGAGAGCAAAGCTATTTGTGCAACGGTGGCAACCGGAAGCTTCCTGTTACAATTGAGTGCGTACTGTTCCTCAGCTAACGTTACTGGAAAATTGAGAAATCACATTTTTTTTATCATAATTATAAAAAGGTCATATGTTCAGTTTCCTTGAGTTACGTCGGAGAGATTTCTTATTGGATAACTATTACTCTAACAGGTATGGAAGTACATATTACTATATATACATCATTTTCAGTAATTACCTACGATGTGAAACGTTAATTAAGACAATCTCTCAAACACTCAGATAAATTATGAGCAGTACAAAACGGATAATTGTAGTTCATACCAAATATCCCGAAAAGAATCCTTAATGATGGCCAGTTCATAAAAATGCCAACCATTCCTCACGCAGTCCAGTGGGAAGATATCAAAAAATCCCGATACACGGTAAATCCCGACCGCGACACGACGTGCGACCTCGCAGTGAATGCCGCACAGATCGGCGCCGTGCGTGGAATTCAATTACAGACTTCAGTTATACCGGCGTTTGGGATTCTCGACTTCAATCCGACCACATGTGTTGGAAATGACGGTGCAACTTTTTTGGCAAAAGTTTGGATTTTGCTCGTTCCGATATGGGAAAAATGGAACTACGTGATTTGATAGATGGAACATTATCGATCGAGTACAGATATTTGAAGGAAAACACTGCAATATTTTACGGCTATATACGGAACCATAATCGGCCTTTCTGTGGTGACTTGACCGGTGTATATTTATTGCCATTTTTTTGCAACGTCTCAGCTGAAGTTGTCTGTGCTACGAAAGTTTTCGTGGACGACGGGTAAATATTTACACTGGAACGCTGCTTTGGTGGTTTTGTTCAGTTTTTTGCTTGAGGTTCGGCTGTGGCCACGAAAAATTGTTTCAATCTTTTCGAGGCTTCGTGTTCATTAATACGTCTCGTTTTAGGTTTAGCCGTGAGCGATTTTATTGGACGTTAATGGGTGGCAGGTTGTTTACCCACAGTTATGTGCTTATGTACACTTATGAGCTTCTGTAGGAATTAGTATCGTTTGCATTTCTTTGTAAATTAAACACTGTATTCTTGTTTGATATATTTATCAATAAATATGTGATTCTGAATTATTAGGCGCCTATATTTTCATCATGTTCACGTACTTCTCAGTTCTTATCCTCAACGCCTGTGGTATCCATTACGTGACACATTTACCGATTCCTGGCCACCTCAGTAATGCTGGACACGTCATCTGCCCGAACAAGGGATCTTCCCCGAATATAGGTTGTACATAAATTGGCAATGCGATCTATAATCAGTATGAACACATACGTGGGGAGACATTCAAATGAAAACGTTGAAACAAGTACTTGATATGGTTTTAATTGTAATTACCTATTGTTTTCATTGCAGTCTGCCGTTACTATTGCAATTGATCGTCATCAGCCATTGTTTATCCTCTGCTAAATAGTCATAGGTCTCTCCCAATGATCGCCACTGAGACCGGTCCTTGGCTCTTCTCATTAAGTTACAGCCGGCCGCCTTCTGCAGGTCCTCCACTGAACGGTCTCACCACTACTACTTTTGCAATTGCATTTTTTTTTTTAGCCGTCACCATCAATATTATCAGCCTATTCAAACGGTTTTATTTACCTCCACATTATATATTATGTTTAATACTACTTACGTAAGATTTGAAATCTTGCGACAGATTTATTAACTTCTACATAGCCTTAACTGATTTTCATAAAGCTTCAAAATTATGAATTCATTCCACATTGCAATACAACATTTATGATAATTTCAATTTCGTATAGAATAGAATAAGTTTATTGTCATAGAGAGATCAACTCAATACATTATTTATAGAAGTAATAACAGTAGTGTGGATCACACTATGGCTCGTCTTGTCACAAGCATCATTATAATAAAAATATTGTTTCATCATATTAACAATAATTAATAATTGCTTTTAACTGATTTTATGCTGTAAAACGGCATACATCTTAAAATTTTAGTAATTACAATATACATAACATTCAATAATATTTAGTCAAAATAATTAATTAAAAACAGGTGTTTAATTTCATTCACAATAAATATTAACATAAAAATTTCAAGCATTAATCTGGATAAAAGAGCTGTAGAAATTATTAAAATATTCTTGAATACTGTACCGAGTATTTTCCAGTAAGAGCTGTTTAACCTTTTTTATATAAATGGGTTCGCTGGTGACTGCTTTTGTGCTTTCTGATAGTTTATTATAAAGTTTTTGACCCATCACATAAGGTAATTTTTTTAAAATGCTTAGTCTATGCTTTATTGGTTATAACATTATTTTGTTTCTTACGGCGCCTTTATTATTTGTGTTGCGAAATGAATATTAATTCATATTTTGCCTTGTAGATATATTTCAAGTTTTTATAACTTCAAATATATACAAAGAGATTGAAGTTAAAGCTTAAGTGTCCCCTGCAGGTATATTTAAACTTCTCATTGACCAGAACCTTTATAGCACGCTTCTGCATCCGTTCAGAATCAGTCTAACTACCCCACAGAACAATTCCGTACGACATTATTGAGTGTACTTAAGTAGTATATGTCTTTGAGCTCATTAGAGCTTGTAATGTGTTTTAGTTGCTTTAATCCATATACTCCCTTGGCCATTTTTTTTTACACGTAACATCTACATGACCTTTCCATGTTAGTGCTGAATCTAGCTGAACACCTATTAGGTTTTCAGCTAGATTCTAACACTATTTGTACTGTAACATATGATATGATGATGTAGGGTATGGCCCTCCTAGACCGTGAGGCTACAGGTTCTGCTGATATAACATAACTAAATCATCTACGAGTAAGTAATCGTAAAACGGTACCTTAAAAGTTTTTAAGTTGCCTTTGTTTGATCTTTGGACGTGTATATTCTAACGTGCCATTTTTGGACGTGTATATGCTAACGTGCCATTTTTGTTTTAATTTAAATATTCGGTATCTTCAACTACGCACATTCTGTTCAATATTAAAATGTTTGATGCTAGCAGCCTTTCCTTCCCTCACAATATTGAAATCTGAACCAGAACCCGATTAGCAGCGGATGTTCTGGTGAAATGAAGCGGAGTGGCGCCGAGAGCGCGTAAGTAATGCAAATGATTAGATTTTGGCTGACTATTCGACTGGTCTAGATCGACTACTTCTATTGGTTAAATTCGCTGGAAAATCATAATTTACTATATAAATCAATTTGAACTGAAAAAACACTTTAAGCATAGGTTGTACTGCAATTATTGTTATACTTTGAAGCTATCGTTAGAACGATAGAATGAAACTTTCGCGCTTGTAGAAAAAGGAACATGAGAACAGATATTCCATAAACAGATTTCTGAGTTTTGTCTCTAGGTACCTACTATAATCTTAGTGTTTTCCCTATGTCTGTATCTTTTTATTTTCTTGGTGCCAATAAAGAGTTAATCAATCTATCTATCTATCTATCTTTGTTATCCCTATCAACTAGTTACTAGATCCCACTATATACTATTGTCACTATCTTCTTTTCTTCTATGCAACGCTATGGTTTTGTTTAAAATAATTCTAATTTGCTAATTTAAAAATACAAATAGTTAAGTAGAGTTTAATCGCACTTAAAACTTTTTATTATTAATATTGAATAATTCAACCATTCAGCTCAAACTAAAGATACGAGTACATTTAAAAATGGTATAATTGAACAAGTAGGTTTAAAAAAATGACGTTGCCGTAGTATTCCATCTACTGATAGCATCAAAGACGTGTTAAAATGGACACAAAAGAGCGGCAGGATAAAGAAAGGTCAAAACAGACGACATTACACATTTCACGGCTAAGTAGAATGTTGTGTCGGCTTGTGTCGGCTCGTGCCATCAGGATGGACACACAAATTGACTACCTTTTAAGAACAATCCACACCTAGTCCTGTGTTCATCTTGAGTCTTAGCCTTATCGGGAATATGGCCGGTACCCATTAAAGTTATCCCAATGTATTTGATCCGTAAGTTATACGGATGAAATATTTAGATATTTTACCCAACTAATATTAGAGTAAACAAAATATATTTTTATTAAAAAAATACTTTATTGAAGCAAGTTTTTAACAGCAAATGTAGATTACAAAGTAATCGATTTAAAAGTTTTTTTTTATTGTGCATTGTCATCGAGCTGTGAGCTACCCTGAAAGTTTCAGCCGGATAGCTAATCGGGAAATGCTCGAAATTAGAGTTGCAAGATTCCACCCGGAACGACAGACAGACAGACAAAAAGAAATAAAAGACGTGGTAAAATTCGTCAACTCAAAAGTAACTGGGAAAATGTAACAACTATGTTTTTGTTTGTAAAAGTAGCTAAGGAAAATAAACCCAAACACTAAAACAGTAACTTTAATGACGAAGAGTTTCCATGAGTACAATCTTGTCCGCACCATCAAGTTATAATTGTCAAAATATGACATTGTCATCGGATCTCTATAATTTATATTTGATAGCTCACAGGAATCATCCAATAGTTTGCAAGATTTTGGATTAAATGTAACTTTCCTTTAACATTACTAATGCTTTAAGTTAAATAAAAGCTTTTAAATACATTAGCTCTTTAGAACAGCTGTCGAGATAAATATATACCTATAAAACAGTTCCGTGGCAGACCTATTGACTGGCAGACAACGCACAGTCTAAAAAGGTGGAACTAGATTTGAAATTTGGAGAAAATGTTCCTTGAGGTGAACTATGGAAGTTTTTTTTGAAATTCCATTATATGAGGATGTTATTGGGGTGGCATAGTTTGCATGCGGGCGTAACTGTGGGGCGCAGCTAGTATAATATATCTATCTTTACTTATAATAAAGCAATAAATATGAAAAAGACTGTACAAAAAAAAAGCTCTATGGCACTTAAAATAAGTTTTTTTAATCGTGTCTCTCTGTCTGTATGTTAGTTCGTGCATCACGTAAATAGTATTGGACCAATTGCGATGCAGTTTTAACTCTTGGATAGCTTAGGGTTTGACTTAAAAACTGGTGTATTCATATCTCAATCAAATGAGTGGAAGCCGAGCAATCGATAAAAAATTATTTGACGGCCGAAGAAATTTTGATCAAATGTTGGTATATTGGTATTTTAGGTCCTGTAATACTTTTACTTTTTTTTAGTACTTTTACGCGTGTGAAGTCGCGGGTAAAGTCTCTTCGCGGGTAATTTCTTTCGTGATTGGTTGTAAATAATATGTATATACCTACATATAACAGTGTTAATTCAACATAAATATTACGCTAAGGAAATTAAATTACATTATGCGATCACTCGAACGGTTAAGTGCAAATTAAAACAGTGCAAACTATAGACTCTGATAGGCGTTCGCAATCAAGAAAATCGCCGCTTGGCACATGACGTTTAATTTAACAATCCATCAGCATTCGTACCGAGGTGGAAGCCCTTGGAACTTTCAATGCTCGCTACGCTGTAATTACGACAAGTATAATTACAAACTTGTAACGCATCCGTACGAACATCGCTAATCAAGGCCCCATTCAGATTCATTACACCTAAGAGAAGCAGTAAATATAACGCGCTAATAAAATCTCGCACAACGGCAGAAATAATAATAAAATATTACAAGACCCGAGATTTTGTCTAATTAATTTTGTATATACGTTCTGCGGGGCTACAATGTCTTGGGAGTAACACACAATGAGTCCGGAAAACCGAAGGCGAGGTGGTAACAAGATCCGCGAACGAGCTAAATTAGAATTTATGATTGTATGTGAAATTGTTAGAACAGGTTTCAATGTGTATTATAATGTTTTCACATTATAAGGAGTTGAAACGAACTTTCAGGGGGAATCGGTTAAATACATAATGAACTTTATAATTAGTCATGTATTTTCTGAGGCAATAATTTATGCTTACAATTTAACAATCTAAAATTTCTGTAAGTACAGTGAAACAATAATAATAATAATATGTCTAATAATTAATTAATGTGTTATTTTTTCGATATGTTCTCGCTAAGCAGGCGTTAATGCAAAAATCGTAATAACATTAACCATAATATGGATTCTAAAAATTAAATCTTTGCCTATTTAATAAAAAATATTTTGAGTTTTAGATAGGTAGATATATAGATAGAAAGATAGATTCTCTACACCACAATAAAAATAATAACAAAAATAAAGGAACAATAGTAGAAGAAGTGTAACAATGGACGGCCTTATCGCTAAAAGCGGGCACTTCCAGGCAACCTGTGGATGGAGAGGATTTATTATAATCGTGAAGGATGGGGTTGGACATCGGTGGGGTGCACTATGATATAAAAAAAGCTAGAGAGACACACTAAATCAAAGCTATTTCTAATGATACTAAAAACTATTTTATAATTAATAATATATTATAATAGACATACAAATATATATTTCATTTTAAGTATTTGCTCATTCATATTATAATATAATAATTTAAAGTTATGTTTCTAACACAAAACTGACAACGCTGTGAACCTTTCGTGGCTTTACGACACAGTAAATAATATTACTTTACCTAATTGTTGTAGGTATTATATTAATTTATATCTATCAATACGTAGTACTATTATTTATTCTGTGTTGTCAATTCGATTTCCTTTATGTCTAATGACAGTAGTAGAGCTGTCCGAGGTGGGCTCGAATAGTGTTGCGACGCAGTAGTGTCGATTATTCCACGATCGAACCATCGATTTCACTACAACCGAGTGAACGCGCCATGTGCGACCGTATCGTGTTTGTAATCTGATACAAAACTGAGCCGATTTTACCTAGAAGTAGACAATAATGCTGCCATAGCACATGGTTAGATACCTGGAACATACGCATGATAACTGGTAATAGAAAGAGCGTATTTAAGTTTAGGTACTTAAGATATTATTTCTAACGGATCCGGACTGCGTGATTAAGTAATCAAAATCTGAGTTTAATATGTCTTTGTAACGGAGTAAAGAAAACACAAACGAATGGAAACAACATTTGCCACACAATATACAAATTGCCCATCGAAGCGTAGCAACTAGTGAGGCGAAATTGCGTGTTAGCGCCAGACCAGTGGGAGTTAGAACTCTGTTCAAAAGTGGCGGCCGGCGAACGGCGACACCCGTGACTCAGCCAACCGCCGATCCACGTAATGCGCCCACCCGTGCTCTGTTTACCACCTCTGACGAAATCCTGCCGCTACCGTGAAACTTTTTTTATTTTTAACAACGAACCGATCCCATTCAAAATCCGATTCACTCTTAGCTATAATTTAATCCAAAACAATAAGCATCAACGCGAACTCCAAACAATTAGCCGAGTCGCTCGAGTTGCCGACTCGGTCCCTCGCAAATCCTCACCGGAACAGCAACATCGAGTGGAATTATAATTATCGAGAAAGCGGCTTAGTCGCGTTTTAATTATAGAAACAAACAAAAACATCTATCTCCGATGTCTTGGTGAAGTTCGAGAATGAGTCGAGAGTTTGACTCTCAACTCTTTGTTGTTGCGGGTTGGGGGTGAGGTTAATAATTTCTAATTAGGGGTCAAAGTAACGCGGATGGGTACTTGGAGCAAAGTTATAGGTGAACATCCTATGGGCATCCCAAACCTAGTATAGGAAAAGAGACAAGCAAATTAATTTACAGTGTAAATAGTCCCTTGTCTGCTTGATGGCGTACAGACTGCCGGTACATAGAAAATTCAATAATAATTGAACTCGTGCCCGGCAGACCGCATCCGGTGTCTCGGGAAATCGCTTATTGATCTCAAATTTTACTTGTCTGCGAAAGATTGCTATCTTGCTGTTATTAATTTTGTGATTTACTGTCCTAACTCCAACGTTGAATGAAATCAGATTACGCCATATAGGTTGATCGAATTCCCTGACAATGACAATACGAATGGACTTGAACAAGATACGGTAGTTGAACCGGGTAAAGTATTTCTCGTTAAACAATAAAAAGTCGATCCGTCTGCGATTGGAGAAGCGTCATCCGATTCAGTAAACATCGAATGAATGTCGAGATATATCGAATATACGAATCGATTGTACCCATTCGACTGCGGGTTAATAAAATGTTTACATTGGCCTGTGTGCGATCATTAAGATCTTTGTTTACTCGCGACCACACACCAGTAACAGATGTCGATGAAGCCATACGCCGATTTCATTGCAGGATATCGTATTAATATTGCTAATATCATATTTTACAGCTAAACCTGTTCGGGGACAAAAATAGGCGGTAGTCGTTTCCGTGTGCACTTTATTTCCTGTATCCTCTTACATTACAACAGTATCGTGCACATACTTACTTAGTACTCTGTTATGAGTTTGAACTGGTTGTTTAAATTGTCTTTTAATTACAAATACACAACGTGTTTGATATTTGATGGTACAAATATCCAATTGCGTGAGAGTATTTATATAGCATATACCCTGCTTAGCTCCTCGACTAGCGCATACTATATCGTAAATATATCAGAAAGTTCTTACTTCTAAAGCTGGGTTCCACTACATTAAGAGTATTAACAAAATTCCGGAACTGATCTTGAAGTTTTGAAATACTAGGAACACACCCACCAAATTTCATATCCAGCGACCAGTGGTATAAGTTCTGCTTTGATAATCAGTCAGGACTGCATTTTACAATATAAACTTTTACATTTGATTTTCAAATTATTTATGTAATGTACCGATATTAAACTAAATATGTGATACTAAAAATGATAGCTTTTCAGATAAACTAATCTTAATTCGATATTTTTACAGATTTTATTTTCTGCTTCGTATTTCATTGCTAGTATTAAATTGAGTTTTCACTCTAATACTCATCAACTACTACTCTGATTCAAACAAACACGTTACCGCAAGCTCGTTCCAAACACATATCGGTTTTTATAGTGAATCCATCTGCTTGTTTATCTTGTCCAGTCTGTTATTACCGTACGCCTATTACTGTTTAACTGTTTATTTGAAATGCTCTAAACTGATCAACATCATTCGGTGTGATTACGATTCAGAGTAATTACCTAAACAACTTGCTTCGGCAATAAGGCATTGGTAGGTATAATTTTGCATCTAGTTTGCTGTTTGTTTATCGACCCGCGACCCGCACCGGCTTCGCAAGGGTTTCTCTAAATATTTATTTGTACTACACTAAACCACAGAATAATAGTACATTACTGCCGCGGTCTGTAATGACTGCGTTGCTGGCAGCGATGATGATGGCCGAGAACTTAACTAAGCAAAGCTCGAGGCCATCATAGCGTGGCCAGCAGGGCAGTCATTGGGGACCAAGGCTTGTATAGTGCTTTACTTAAACAATACGAGGAATTTAAATAAAACCAGCTTAGTATAATAAGAATTTACTCAAACAATGCAACAACAACGAAAATAACAACGACAACGACAAAGACAACAACAACGACCACAACAACAGAAACAGAAACAAAAACATAAACAGAAACAACAACAACAACAACAATCGCGATCACATCAGCTTTCAAACAGAAAAAAAACATCAAAATCGGTCCATTCGTCTGGGAGCTACACGCCTCTCTTTTCACGTTCGGGGTTAACGAACCCACGGAATAAATAATAGTGCTACGACAAAAGACGACAATAATGGATTTTCAAAGGAAATTGCTGGCCGCAAAACACGACAATAATGAAATTCCATACAACTTTGCTGGCGCCTATTCAAGCAGCGCGGCAAGGTCGACTTTGCCCAAAGAAGGTTGTCGAAATAATGACCACATTACTAGTATTGTTTGAGTAAAGTAATAGTAGGAACGAAAAATGGGTCAGGCAGAATTAATTGAAGTCCGCTGTTAAAAATATCGTGATAATTTTCAAACGACTCGTCAAAAAAGTATGGTAAAGGCAAAACTAAATATTGAGCTTTCTGTGTGCATATGATATCGTAGACTTATATGTAAAACTTTTTAAGAACTGCCTTCTATTCTATCCTGATGCTGCCCCTGCAGCATCTGATTTGATAAACGGAGGTCCTGACCCTTTCTCTATCAGGCCTTTGCACAACTTAAAACAAATCTGCACCTCTACCAACAGCACCTTAAGACTAAAGCGCCAGATACCAAATTCCAATATCAAATGCAGTCCCAAAGATACCACTGTCAAGTTAAAATCGACTGTAATTAGATTTTTTCGGGCAGCTGACAATATTTCGTTGAAAATTAATTATCCCCTGCCCTTTCATGCTATGTGATGTATGTAACAGACATAATCAAAGGACGTAGCCTGAAATTGATTCATGAAAACTCTTACGCTGTTATTCAATTCAAAGGGGATTCAAAGTTTTTCTTATTAGTTTCAGATACAAATATGTAAACCGGAACACCGCTTAAGCCTGGTGTTTGTATGTCACAATCTTCCATAGCTAAACGGAAAATTAAGAAAGTTGAAAGGCTAAGTTAAAGTTTGATGGCCTAATTTGAATAAATATTGTAGTTTTCATAATATTCAATGGTAATTATGGAGGGTCAACCAGGATAAAAGAACAAATTCGGAGTGTTAAACAAACTTCAATATGGCGACAATCAGACGACATCATGTGAAAAAGAAAAAAATGAAAGTCGACCGTCTATGTTAAGGTGGATGGTCCACGACATGAGTTTCACTAGATGGCGCTAAATTACAATATGTGCATAATTATTACTATTTTTTGGCTTTTAATTGCAATCAGATCCAATTTATTTTATTGGCGGCTATATTACCGTGTAGTGATTATATTTGATCTTAAGTTTCAATTGTAAATCTAATATTTTAAATGTGTTCTTTCCTTCTAAATTTTGGTTCAGATCTGGAGTCAAGTTTTGAACCCAAATTTGTAGGGAACAAATTTTAGTTTGACGATGAAAACTATAGATCAAACATTAACACCGTATAGTGTTTTAATCACGAATAAAGTTGTAAATCTAAACTGACTGCAATTTAACGCCCAACGAAATACATTAGGGTTATATTGTCATTAGTGCCATCTAATGTAGGTATCTATGTTCAGTGCATCAATGTTATTTAGTTGTTTGTTGTTGTTATTGTTTTTAGTTATTGAATAGGTATTTGAAAATCATCTTTAGGTTTCTCTTATCATTTTTCATTTCGAATTACCATTTAGGATCTATAACGATTTATAGTTGGTTAGCAACCATTTTCAGTCGGGTTTTTCTATGTACATAAATTTTCTTAATAGGGTTTTTTTTATTTTTCCACAATAATATGTATAGTAGTCAGTTTGAGTTCTCTTTCCACGATGTATTGATAAGCTTGTAAGTATAGGAAGTTCAATATTAGTCAAATTTTGTTTGAAGAAAGTAACAAAATTGCTCTCTAGTATTTATTGAAGAGTAGCGTAAAAGATGTTTAAATAGAAACAATGCTTCATAGCAGAAAGCTTTTTGTGTGATGTACAGTCTGCTTCGTTTACGTAAAACTTTAATATACGTGGAAAATCACAATAAAAAAATACGAATCTCAGATTCACAAATAACGTTACCAACAGTCATATCAGAGTAATTCAAAACCCGCAAACATAAAATATAGTTACCGTCAACAATATCGCCTAATCAAATCAACTCTGATGTCAATTGGTTCCGATTCACACAATGAAACGCACCATTTAATTTAATGAACCGTCAAAAGGCTGTCGGCACCTGTTAGTGTTTACAAATGTACCGGACATACGTTTCCCGCTTCGGTTTTCCGATGGAGGGTGCGTGTTCCCCTGCCTGGCTTTTATTTTATCCCACTTGACTCAATCGAGAGCGATTTTTGAGCGTGAATGGCCAGCCTGCGTAATTTGCTGGTGACAGTTCGAAATGCATTAAAAGCTGTAAAAGGTCCAGGGCAAAATCAATCAGGGTCGTGTTCTTTTTGTTTTTGTGAATTGAAAAGACTCGAAACGTGCGTAACTGTGTTCAAAGGTAAATCTTCCACAATATTGCAGAGAGTAGAAGTGAAAACCAAACGAATAAGATTTACGATAACAACATCCACATGTGTGGCACTCTCTTTCCGTATGCTAATCGATAACTATAATCTGGGAGTCTTCAAAGCGATAAACAGGTGTCTATTAAAAGCGTGTCACATCTCTGACCGCACCATTCTATAGTGAGATAGAAAAATAAAAGGCAAGCCAAAATAAAAATAAAACTAAATCTAAATTCCGTTTTCATAAAATTAAAAGGATATTTTGAACCTGTATATCTTCAAGGTATCGCCGTGCGAATCCATCAAAGTTTATGTTAGCAATATTCCATAACCTGTAGTTTGCAGAATCTTAGCAGATCATTTGAGTAGTGCTCCTCACGAATAGTTGCTAGACAATAAATTACCTATTTAATAACCCTCTCGTTGTTGGTCCGACCCGTAAACTTAATCAGAGAATACATTTGTCGGAATCACCGCTTTGGAAACAATTAATACAGTGCTTATTGGGGGTTTTGCCCGAGTGGTTATATTTTAAAGGGTATTAAAGTGTGCGTGTGAGTCCCATACGTACGTTTTTCGTTTATATTTTAAATTCTATTGAAGTCCTTGGCTGCATTTTAAGGCCGTGTTGCAGTACTTTTAGCAATTTATGTATGTAAATCTGTATCTACTTATATAATATGCACAGAATTATGAAATTGGTAGAACATCAAAATTTAACATATTATCTCGTACTTTGTATAGACCGATATATGATTACAATTCACTCAATAGGAACTAAAATTATACATACTTAATCATAATTTATGCTTAAATCAAACTTAATATTAGTAAGAGATTCTAATGATATCAAGGATATACCAATATAATAGACTTTTGGAAATTTGTAAGACACTTTTGCTTTAGTTTTCCCACAAATAAAAAAAAAACTAAAAATCCTACAATGTATTCCTGAGATATCACTTGTCCCGTGTTATATGCACGCAAACGAGAGGGACAAACAACTAGCGGATTTACTGTAGTTCCAGTTTCCAGTTAACATCCACCTTGTCCAAAAGGTGTCCTATTGTCTCAAACGATTCTAATTTCTGCTTCGACCGGCCACTCCATTGAGATGTGAAGTTTATTTGTGTAATTCCTCCAAGGTTTTGAGTTTCAAAGCTTAGTGGAGTCGCATCTGTAATTATTGAACCCGACTGACCGCCGCCAGTGGTGGCCGGTATCCGATTATTGTTAAGTTGGTAACAACTTGGAAATTCCAGGTCAGTTTTGTAGGAGTGTAAGAAGAACTAGCGACAATACTAGAGATTTTCACCTTTATCAATTTATCATAGCAAAGTATGCATATACTTACATATTATATTATTTTCTCTTGGTGACATTATTTCTCTTAGAGTAATAATAAGTCTAAGGTTTTCGATACTCATTCATAAAAACATTTAAATAAGAGTCCTTCAGCCATCATATTTACATTATTAAAAGAGTAGGTGTCGAAAATATTAACAAGCAAAGTTAGTTATTTTCGTGAACAAAGGAACATTATTGTTATTACATGCTTGAGATTCCTCTATGAGAACTGTTCTAACTTAGTCCAATATCAAATGACGAACTAGAGATGCTTCAGTTCCGTAAGCAAGTTGTACCCTTCAGTCAGAGCTCTTGGCAACGGGGCTTTACTTTGTACGTCTTCCACTCGCACTCTTAGTTCGATGTCTGTAAGTCGAGAATAGAGAGATAGCATGCTATGTACGTAGCGTCCATTTTATTCTTATATTTAACACAACAAGGTTTAAAATCACTTTATTGTTTTCCTTAAAAAAAACATTATCAAAAAACCAAATCAAAAAAGGTCATTTTCATAACCCCACATCAGAAAAACATTTAATTTTCTGGGAACTCTTCATTTTCTATCGAACAAACTGCAGAAGGGGAATCCCATTTGATGTCCAGGGTTGACGAAGTTCGAACGCTTTATTACTGTGTCCGGCTTTAAGTGGGTGTAAAGTTTCAACACCCTTTGATTTACTTCCCGTGCGGGAATAGGTGTGCGTGCGACGGACGGACCGAATTTGTTTGAACTTTGTCTTTTTCCGCCGACTGTTGTTGTGACTCGATTTTATTGCTTCCCTCTTTTGTTTTTATTCTTACGGCTCGTCTGTAAACTTAGCGGGCCATGCAGTAGCCGACCCAAGCCTTTATCGATTCCCTACAGGTAGCAAATTGAAAATAGTTATATTTGCTCCTAAATTACATAAATTGCCCTAATAATGTCCTCGAGGGAGTATCGAGGACAATGCCAACCGCATAATGGGCGCCGCAATTATTACGCTAATACCTTAAAGGACCACTTTAATCCCCTAATCGGAAGCCAAACTAACGTGGCGCCGTCCCGCATAGAAATATCTTAAATTGGCAACACGGTCCGGCGGGCCGACCATAAAACATCTTAATGAGTACAGCTAGCAGCTGCGGACCCCCATATTGCCGCTCTCATATCCATGCAAACTACCCACGGACGACGTCTTAGCGGCCTTACTTTCCTCCTCCTTGTTTACAAGTCGACAACTAATTTGATGCAATATGTGCATAGGACAACATTATGGGCGCTATCTCCTCCGTGCGTGTCTTGCATACATTTGCCCCTACCGCAACGACGCTGCTTCGAGTACAACCTGACCCATAAGCGAACCCTCCTATATTCAAATTCGGTGCGGACCGTCCATTTGGACACGGATTTGTTATAAGATTAAAGGAAGATTTCACTTGCGAAACAATATGGCAGACGATTTACATATTTCGTTTCCTTATTAGTTTCGGGATATTTGTTTTGGGGCCGTCGAATTTACATCCACTGACCGATTAAATGGCCCTTAGGCGTCTTTAATGGGGGTGCCGCGTGGTCGTTGTTGGCTTTCGCAAATGTGTGCTTATGCGTAATTGAATATTTTATGAGACGGAGCAAATTTAGTGTGGCAACTTTATTGATTCCGCACTCATACCTCGCGTCTTTTCGAGAGCTAATCCCATTCGCATTGCTGAGCGTATTTCCGCCATGTTTGCAGAGTCAACATTCGCTTTCACATCTCGCCTTTTCAGTTTGCTCGTGTGTTTATCGTTTGCATTTATCTGTTGACTGTTTTTATTCCGCGGTTGACATTTACCCTCTGTTTCAACAGGCTCAGCATTTACCGGAGGAGTTTCTTTCATTCGCCGGACGAGTGCTCGCGTTGCATTACCTCCATTCAGGCGGAGATAGCTTCACTTAGTTTCCTCTTTTTCAGTAAGGCTGGGTTAATTTCTGCATCTTTATTATTCGAGTGGCCGGTGTGTATGGGTGTAGTGTAGTCTGTCTGGTAGCGTAGATTGTGTAGCGGAAAGCAAACTTGAATTGTTGGGCCGCCGCCGTCGCGTAGAGGTAATGAACGCTCGGGTGGGACATGTTCTGGTGCTGGAGGCGTCTGGTTCGAGCGAGAGGCACGAGGGTGGCAGGGGGCGGTGGGGGGTAGCGCCTCCGAGAGGAGGGGTGCAACGCGTCATGTATGCACAGCGCTGCTTCCGCATTCGTTAATGCAAAAGCGAGCACAGACTTCAGGTGTACATTTTCAGCGCTTGTGTGCTTTATAGTCGATGTTAAGGCGTGCGTCTTTGTGCAATTCTGAGCCTTAATTATTATTACATTTTATCTTCTCTTCGCTTCAATACACTACGAGGCTCGGAGAGCGGGTAATACATATTATCTCTAGTGGTTTATGTATCGCAAAGAACTAATTACCGAGATAAATAGAAGCTCGTAGACGATTCGAGGTATGCGTGGCTTTGGTTTTATATCTTTCCTTTTCATGCCAGCGTCTGTTAATACAAAACGAATAACCCGCGGCTTAGCAATTCATTATTGCATTCATTCATTTGGGCTTCATTAAAATCGCATTAGGATTAATTTTTCTCTTCCCCATTTTAATTCGGAGTTTGCTGAGGGGATCTGCCGGACGGTCTGCAATCATCTATTGTCAATATTGGTTGTGTTTTCTCTACCTGCGCCAGTGTTTTACGATATTGCATGAAATACCTAGCTACATTTTGTTTTTTTTTGTTTTTGTTAGTCTTGTCTGTTTTATTGGGTGTTGGTAAATTAAAGTGAATATTTTCGACGTAAACCCACATTATCTAATCGACCTCCATACTAAAAACATTTAAATATTTAGAATACAAAATTAAACCAATAATTAAAGCTCTCTATTAAAACTCTATCCAGTGGTTCCTCTCCTAACATTGACTTAATAATGTAAATCGATATTTGTTCCTCAAATCGATGCACCGAAGCCTCACGAGACATTCGCACGCGATACACAACCCCTGCTGTCGAATATCTACAATATTATTAATTCAGGCATATTAACAAAAGGTGTCACGTTACGACCACAGTGATGGCGCAGGAAGCATGCCCCGATGAGCCATTCCGACGAAAATAATACATCATTCGATCCCGAATTGTGTTTTTTACCGAGAATCGATTCCTTTTTATTTCTTGTATCTAATCTTGAATATTATGTTTCGAATATTTGATGTGTTGACCTGATTTCAGAAGCAGTGTTTTATAAAGAAACGTAAACACTGTTTTTTTTTAACAGCAATGAAAAGTGTGATCTGACTGGAATGGTCAGTGACATTACCTAATGTCAGACATTTTTCGGACCCTATCATCGTAAGGTTGATTTGTTCATTTTATGGTAAAAGTTCTTGTAATTTTCGTACAAATTAAAATAAACCTGTCTCTAAAAATACACATATTTAAACAGAAAAAGATATTCCAGTAATGTGAATCTTCCTTTCTTTCCTATCTTTTGACGACCGTTTGGCCGAATGGTTAGTGACTCTGACTACGACGACAACCAACGATCGCGGGTTCGAATCCCGCTAGGTGCAATCATTTGTGTGATGAGCAGAAATGTTTGTTTCCGAGTCATGGATACTCGTAATATTCGTATCTATGTATGTTTATCTGTTGTTTACACCATAGTACAGGGTATCCTAGTTTGGGGCTTGGTAATTGGCTTGAATTGTTCTGAATATATTATAATTGTGTTGGCAATAGGTATTGCGAAGATTAGCGATTTCTCGTTTTATAAGACGATGTACATAATATTGGTAACAAAACTTTTACGTGGAAATCGGTTGTCAGTAACCAAGCTATTCCAGCAATAAAAACATGTAAATAGGTATGTTTTTCTTCTCTGCCATAAGTCTGAAAAGTATCCAAAAAATGAGCGAGCAGCGCCGGGGGCTGGCTGTATCGAGAATCGGACATTTCACGGTCCGTAAGTTCAACCGTATCGATACGGATATAATAACCAGTGGAATGGTAACTATAAAGAGAGATTGTATTTTTTACTAACGTCGTAAGAAGTCGGAATGCCCGACCGGCCCTTTGATCGTCATGATAAAACTGCGCGCGATCTCTCTCTCTTTTTTCATAATTTTTTTCTCCGTGCACCTTTATTGATATTTTGTAGCTTTGTAACGTTCGATGAGATGTTATGAAAGATCAAATAATCTAGCTGCGTAAACACTGGAGAGAAAGTGTCGTGTTTTATCACCGAAGGTCATTCGGAGCTCGTAACTAAAGCTCCCCACTTGTCTGACAGAAACAATAATCCGGTACAATTTTGAGGAAAAGTCTTTATCGCGAAGAGCACCCGCGCCATAAATAGTGGCGCCCGAATAAAACAGAGGAAACAGATAAAAAGCTAAACGGTCGTTAGCGAGTGTACGCGACTGTACCGGGCAGGACATTGGTGTGGACAGCTTTGACAAATGTCTTTGGGTGGGAGACTGTTTTCTTTTGATTTATGAATTGTTTTCTATGCAAACATAGAATAGGAAAATTGACTGAGGGCAGAGAAAAGCTCTGGGATCTTAAGTTGTACTAACCCTCACTGCTTTTCGGGTCAAAATTTACTAATCATATAACAATCGATATCAGCTTTGGTTTCTGTTGTTTTCTAAAAAGACAGTCGTTAAATTAGTCTACTCAGATAAAGTACTAAAATATGTAACGTCGAGGTCGTTTATAGTTTTCCGTTTATTTAATTCGTACTAATATTTTATTTTGCAGTAACGCCTGCTTATCAAAAACCATAATTATTTGATAATTTTTCGACCGTTTTTTTTTAGATTTCGGATTGAATTCGAACACCTAGCCATGCATGTCAGTACGCTGCATAAATAAGTTACAATATAATAATAATTTACATAAACTATAAGATATTTCACTTGTGCCCATTCCTACAAATCAATAAGTTTTATAAAAATGTTCTTACTTTAACATATTTGCAGATAATGCGTCTACCATTAAACATTCCTTATCAACCGTCAGGTCGCGTTAATCGAGGCCGCATCAGCCACAGCTTTTCCAAACATACTTTCATCTGACACATCTTATCTGCAGAACATTATTTCATACACATCTATCGGAAAGCCGTTTCAACTGCGTCTGATTTTATTCTAGGCAATTTATTTTCAATAAAGAACTATAAAAAGACTTATCTAAATCGTTCGGCGTCGCGCAGAGGGGTGCAGCTGTCATAAATGTCGATGCTTATTTACGTCGTATTGCACTAGTGGGACAACTATGATATTGAGTATCAGTTTTGTGATTTCATCGACTGAACAGGTTTTTTTGCGCTTGATGTCTCTAAGGACATTCGGTAACTAGAGAATGCTCCTAAATATTACTCTGCCGTTAGGATTTATTGGATAATTAGACCTAGAAGTTCAAAATACGACTGAAACTGCAAACATATCTTACCTTATTTTTATTACATTGGGTGATGGGATGGGCAGGACGCTCGCCTGATGGTAAGAGTCACGCTTTCTCATAACAGTTGCAGTGCCACCCAGAACTTTGGTTGCAAAATCTTGCGCATCACTGCCCTGCACACGTCACTTTGAGATATTGGTTTTTAAGTTTCATAGCCAAGTAATTTCGCTGGAATTCATTCATTTTATTGCCCTTCAACCCGAAACATATAATTGTTTACACATTACTGGTTGGTGGCTGAATATCTGACAAATAGGTGTACTTCCCCAGACGGACTCCAGCGTAAGAGGCCTTCCATCACATAAGATAAACCATGTATAAAATAATAAATTAAACAGAGATAGAGTCCATTTGGTGGGCACATATTAGATATAGGGATAATAAGTTAATAAGGTTAGGTGGTATCACAATATGTATAAATTTTATTGTAAAAGAACTGAGTCTTAAAATTCCATATCCCATTATATCAATTTACAATTCATCAATACAGAAGTTCAAAATATGACTGAACCTCAAACATTTCAGACGATATTTGATGGTGAAAAGCAAGCAGTAAAGCAATGACAACTTCCGTATCCGTTACGGCACTGGTTACCCCACGGGGCTCACCTTAGATAAGGCACAATACGTTCAGCAAGCCGTTAGCTCAACAGTACAGCAAAAATCACAAAGAATCACCTCCTTTATAGAATCGCTTTCACATCATCGCTTTGACATTTGCTGAAAATGTTTAAACAGAATAAGAGCGCCTACATGCGTACTTGTAAGAAAATGGAATTTACGATCCAAAATTACAATATAACTCAGATTCCAATTTGAATTTGTATCAACGTACTCTCACAAGCGACTCATTTACATGTTATTCGGGCAACAAACCCTAGGGGACCGTATCAGCCATTTATGAGTTAAAAAGTATTAAAGAAAAGAAAACTCTATAGATATAAAAAGATACGTAGGTATAATAACAAGAGAAAGAAGCCGCGTGCAAGAATACGGCTCGCGGCGAATACCGCCCGCAGAAAGCGGTATTGTTCCGTGACTTTTAAAACGGAACAAAATGAGCGAGGGGAAGGAAATCGGATGAAAATATGAAAAGAATACACGTTATACGTAAAAGTGAAACGAACGTCAGAGATCGGGTCTCAGCCGCGCCGCGACGGTCCGCAAATATAATTTGCATAGTCAAGTAGCCAAACTTTTGTCTGCAGCGGATGTTCGCAACCATATTCGTTCGTTGCTTTTTAACCACACTCGTTCTGTATCGGCCCCAGGTTTTATTGCATTTTTCCCCTTTGAACGGATTCCTTCAATATTTTGGTTGTTCCTTTTTATTCATACGCTCGGTCATCGAATTGTTTCGCTTCATATTGCACGCTTTGTTGCTCCCTTAATCCTGTGCGTATTGATGTTTTGTGCGTTTGGGAATGTAGGTTGCGTCTCTACTGTTATTTTGATTGAACATTGATTCGTTTTTCATGTGTGACAGCTTTGTCACATCAACTTTCTTATTATTTACCTTTCATATTATAAACCATTATTTATAAAATAATCAATTTTACAATTTATTATTATAACGAATTGTAAAAAACCGACATAACGTCATTAAATTTGAATTATATCAAATAGAACAAAGAAAAGATTAACTGCATCATGGCTATTCAATCGTCCAGAATTAGAACCATCATCGGGCACAAAGGCGGCAACAAAAGACTCCGAACTTTTTGTTAAGCCAGCTTCAAATGAAATAATCAATCGAGAATTATTACGATTCATCGTCTGTGAAGTAATGAATGAGGAAGCAATAGGTTCGGATTATGAGCACAAAGTGAAGCCGACGGTCTTAGGACAAATATTGACTTGTAGAAACAAAGGCAATCCATCGACAGTGCTTCTACCACAGTTAGCGATTGCGCCTGTTCGTTTTGGGAAGGAGTTGATTGACGTTTTGGATCCCATAATAGACTCTCCTAAAAGAGCAAGTACTACATTCAAAATAGGACTCTCCAAATGAAACATTTACGCGTTAATAAACAGGAAAAAATGAGATGAAAAGGTTCAAAAATAAGCTCCAGTCGAGTGCAAACTGTTTTTCAGAGGTGTTACACCGAATCGATGCTCGGACTCGATGGTCCGTCGAATTTTCCACTGAATGGACATTTGGACACGAACCTTTGTATTGACGAGAAATTAAGTGAAAGAGGACCTTTCCATCCTAATTTTGTTAACAAAGTAATTATGTAGGGTCACGTATATAATATTTGACTTTAGGGTTCTGTTCAGTAAAATGATTAAACAAAGTTTGGTTGATTATCTCGCCAACTCTTTTGCGATCTAAAACCATACAAAATTATATAAAAAAGGTTGAGTCCATATCCCAGCGTCATTATGGTGCCGTGTTGGAGGTCGTCGATGACAAATGATGCGTAGGAGTCGATCTCTAGTGAACCTTGCCAGTTTAATTAGCAACAAACATTAATTACAAGCATATCTTCAACGAGACAACCAACTTTCGATTTGTTTTCATACCGATTCTTATTATTATCATCCAATAACTAGATATATTATATATATTTATATTTGTGTAAATCTACACACTTTAAATTCAAACTGCCTCAATTTGAAAAACGTTGTTACTACTATATAGGCATTTTAAATTCCCAATAAAATTAAGCACCGCCTCTTCGCAATTTAGAACGGCGGCAAGGGGTGTACCTTTATATTTTTATTAGTTTATTATTCATACCGTTTCCATAAAACGAACAAGTTATCTGCGACCTCATCGCGGGCCAACTTCATCAAAACTCTATCTTTTACCATCTCAAAACAGATCTCGGATTTTACTCGCGGTTCAAGTAATAAGCTGAAACGATTAGTACTTTAAATCTTCTGCCTTTATTATACTTACAGAAATAATCTTCGCCTGCTTTACAATGACACGAATACAAAATCAAAAATTGCATCGAAAACATAAAGTAATAACTAATAAAGAGCAAATGTAAACATTATCTTCTGAAAAGCTTCTTGTCGTGCTTTATTAATGATTATTTCTACAAATTATTGACATCAGATTTAATTTAAAATTGAAATTTTATATGATTAGAAGTAAACAACTTGCTTTACTGTAGTACTTACTATTTTATCAGCTAGGTACAACACATCCACACACATCCTTTACATCCACTAGATGGATTGCATATCCTTGATTGTAGTAACCGCCTCTCAGCCCTTCAAAAGCACAGCCTCCATCGATTCGTAAATCACTCCCGACTCAATCATTCGTCAATCAAACTGTAGAGAGAAAAAGATGGAACATCATTCAATCAATATGCAAGAGAGAGAAATTTGATCCAAACGAGATCGAGCAATCATTGACGAGTTAATGCCAAATCAAATCGAGAATCTGTAGTTATAGCAGTTGTAGGCTTCATACAGGGAAAAGGTTGTCATAAGAGTAAAAGAGATAGGTGCAGCTATTTTCAGGTTTGTTGGTGCAAATGTGGACCGAAGTATGGCTTACCAGTGCATGCGCACATTACCGTATATTTAGTCAGGAATTTTGTTTTGCTCTGCGTGCGGCATTTGAAGTGATTGTTATTTCGATACGGTATGGCTTGGGATCGATTTCGCTGCCTTCTATTAATATTAATGCAGATACAATCGTGTTAAAATTATAATAAACGTATGAATTAGACAAGCCATTTGCAGATAATAATCAGTTGTTTTGATTTTATTAATTGCGTTAAAGTTTTCGTTACATTGATGGTTACAT
The DNA here is from genome assembly GCA_946251855.1 of Alsophila aescularia. Lineage (NCBI taxonomy): Eukaryota > Metazoa > Arthropoda > Insecta > Lepidoptera > Geometridae > Alsophila > Alsophila aescularia. Next base: position 39,445,068 of record OX276383.1, read on the forward strand.
ACAAACATACAAAATAAGATTCATCCTTGCAAAATATTTAGAAAACTGTTATATTTGTTTTTAAAAATCTTTACATATTATATCGCAATTCTTCTATGTGTTATAGCGCAAGAATCAATGCTAGTAGGTTCGCGTATTGCAGACCCACCTTTCAGTTCCTCTTGATTCTAATCTAATATTTCAATTGCGACAATTGCATACACAATGTTGATTCAAATCTCCCAATGGCTTCCACAACGCTGTATTTGCTTTAAAACTATACTAATTATTGATATGTAAATATTGCTTACAAAAACATATTTCTTCAACAGTAATGTACCAGAAGCGGCTAAAGAAAGAGAGAAAACAGCGGCAAATGATTCAAGATCAGCTGGAGATGGAGTTAAAGAGGCGGCAGAAAATCGAGGAGGCACTCAAGCAGTCAGGAGCACCTGCTGAGATACTCAGAATCGTTACTGGTAAGTATCTTAAAAACAATCAAACGAATAACAATGTTTTCAGAAATAAAGCTAAATTCTCACATAGCGAACAAAATTTCTGAAAAAAATGAAGTTGAAATCCCTAATTTCACGACAAATTCGACGCAAACGCAAAGTATTTATCTATGTTAGGCATCAGAAAACCTCTCGAATTATTTATAATTTTTCTGATACCTATGTTACACCAACATCTTATCACGTCAAAATTGCCAATGGCACCGCTCATCATACTTCAACAAGTTTCCACGTTCGAATGCCTCTGACATGTTAACTTGCCTTCTGTCAAACTATCTCTGCAGCAGGTCTATCTAAACACATCCCACATCTCCTGATGTCGATGTGAATGAAGTTTAACTTTACTCGGTTGATATAAGATTGATTCTACAGGCTTACCGGTTTGATTAGTTACTTTATTGCTTGTCGAGTGGATATAGAGTGCGTGACGTAAGAAGGGGTGCGCACTGGTGAAGGCTTGTACTAATCTCCGTGTCAGGAAATCGTTTCGCAGACCATTTGAAACGAGGGTTGCTGAACTAACACGCATTCGAGTCGAGTTTTCTTGGATAATCGCTGTTTGCTACACATATTGGCTGTCCATTTGACTGACTAATAGTTGTAAGAACATTAAATGCCGCTATTTCAGTAGGTAAACCTATATAAAAGACTTTTAAATAATAGACAACACTGAACCTAGCGAATTCTATTGAAACGGTGGATTTTTCTATTAGAACATTTTTAATCGGCTATTTTTTTTTGTTTTATTTCTTTGTGCCACTTTATATGTATCTTATGCTGAAGGTTAACTGGTAAAGAAGTGTTAATGTTTTTATTAAGTTAATTAACCTTTAAAAGTTAACCGTTTCGACGTGTTGAGGCAGTAGATCTTGAGAGCCAGTCACATTCTGACCAGGCGACTTTTTATTGCTATTTAATAAGTTTTAGCATTAAAAATGTTGGTGAATTACATCATACAACAGTTCGTAACTCATGCAGTCTTTGCAGAGAACATGTCGCTGCCTGCGCAAGAAGCCCGACAGGAGCGCGAGAACGGCTCCGAAAGCAAGCCTCCGAGCACGGAACCGCCCCCCGCTTCACCCCCCTTCCAACGTGAGCCTCCCCGTACCCCCGAGAAGCCCCAGTGGAACTACCCCCCGCCGCCCGTGGACATCATGAGCGGAGGTGCGGCCTTCTGGCAAAACTACTCTGGTAAGCATCAATTTTAAAAAAATATTCATAACTATGACTTTTCACTTCTTCTGATGAAAATCTGTGAGCTCTGGCCTTGATTAAGCCAAGAACTTAAGATGAGTGTTCCAAAGCGTTTATTACATCAGATATATTAGACTAGCTGTGCCCGCGGTTTTGCCCGCCTAGTAATTTTCTGAGTATAGCTAAAAGATCATATGTGTTTTTCCAAAACCAAAAGTACCGACCTACCCATATACTAAATTTCATTAAAAAACGTTGAAACGTAAAAAAGTTTATTATCTATTGCTCGGCTTACTCATTGGTTTGAGTACACCAGTTTTGAAGTAAAAACTTAAGCTATCCAACCGTGAATACCGCATCACAATTGGCCCAGTAATTTTTAAAACATGTGCGAACAGACAGACAGACAAACAGACATACCATTTAAAACATGTTATATTGTTTTCAGTAGCATATTTTAAGCAGCCCAGACCATTTTTTAATTATCTTCATTTTACGTACATAAATCATATACAGATAGTCACGTTCTCAAGGATGTTTCAGAAATTTATAATAACAATATGTTGTCACAGCCACAACTCCAACATTTTGCTTCCCCATAAAAAGATTGACTTCACATACCTATGGATACAATTGCGAAGGTATTCTTGTATTCGCGTTATTGAATTCTTGGATCAGAACTGATACGTCCGACAATGTATGGTTTTCATCAAATGTTAAAAGGGACGGAAAATTTGAGCATGTTAAAAATCATATTGCGTTGCTTGCAGATCAAGGGAATTTTGGAATTTCAAGTATTTAAAAAGCAAAGCGATATATGTATGCCCCTTGCTTGGGTTATATTGTGATTATTGGGGTGGGTTTCGCGGATCGTATTCCCTCGATACGTATGTCAGTTTGCTGTCAAAATTATTTACCAAGTCTAAATTAAATCAACTGGACATTTTATTTCTATCCCTCCACAACTTGTAAGTAGCTTCGCCCCGCGGCTTTGCCACTATATACGCTACTATATATTTCGCTACTATATATTTACTATACATTTCATTAAATTCGGTCCAGCCGTTATCGCGTAAAAGCACACCACACAAACAAACAAACCAACATACAGACAACGTTTCACTTTGATATATATATATATATATATATTAGTAAGGACGGGGATTAGTGGCAAGTGGGATTCTGTAACCGTAATCAGTTTAGTCGTTTGAAAGCTACACAACCAACCTACCAAAATTTTCCCATTTTCCCGTATAAACTTTCCATTTTACGGGATAAATATATCTTATATTGATCTCTGTATTGTTCAGTGTCTACATGACTATATTCAAAACTTCATCATAGCTATTTGTGTACACTATGTTGGTCTTTGTTGTGTATCTACAGTATCTTCATACAAATTTTCATCAAAATCGGTCCAGCCGTTTAGGCGTGAAAACGCCCCAAACAAACAAACCAACAAACAAAAACAAACAGACCATGTTTCACTTTTATATATTAGTGGGGATGGGGATGTATAATGAATTCATTACACATACATAATATTTGTTTATATATTAGTGGGGATGGGGATATATAATGAATTCATTACACATACATAATATTTGTTTATATATAAGTGGGGTTGGGGATGTATAATGGATTCATTACACATACATAATATTTGTTTATATATTAGTGGGGATGGGGATGTATAATGAATTCATTACACATACATAATATTTGTTTATATATTAGTGGGGATGGGGATGTATAATGAATTCATTACACATACATAATATTTGTTTTCAAGGGCCTAAGGTATTATTGCCTATTCAAATAAGGTTCACGTCACTTGAAGTTATCTGTAATTATTCTAATCTTACACTAGCTGATTCCCGCGGCTTCGAATGCGTGCTCATTTCTCTAGGTTAAAAGTTCGACCAATAAACATGACCTAACGATTTATTAGTAATTATTTTATATAAAATTTAGACATATGCTGTCGCTTTTACTTTTTTGTAGGCATTATCAAGCTCTGCAAATTTTCTCTATAACACAATCATATATCTCTCATCGTTAAGGCAGCGTTCGTAAGAAACGTTTTCTTTCGACCGTTTTTGTCCGACTTACTGTGCAAATCCGACTACCACGAAAAAGTCTTTTCATTTTTCGGGTTAAATAGCCTATGACAATCACAAAGAAAATAATTTTCAAAATTGGTTCAGTAGATCCAGAGACTACCCCCTACAACCTCACAACACACACAAACTAGTATAGTATAGATTTGGATTTTATTAGCCAACTTTGAACATTTCGATGATTCGAATTTGCTATTTTCATATATCTACAAACACACCGACCGATACAGTTCAAAAACATAAACCTAAATATGTAAAGTTTTCAGGCAATAGTAAGGAAAAATCCACACGGCGTATGCACGTATCGGTGGTTCAAACCGTAGTTTTTTCATTCTCATCCGTTTTGTGGAAACCCCAGAAATTTCATTAAAGATGCACTGGCTTTGATAGCGCAGGCATTGTATAGCATTCGGCCACTATTGTATGGACTGGATACCCTTGCATTGTAATTTGTATGTAATGTATTAAATCTTTAGGCTCTTTCTGTGTCCATGCTCACTATTAGGAATGTTATTGTGCATTTATTTTATAAACATTTAATTTAAGGTTAGTCAATCCAATACCGGCATTTACCTTATTAGTGAATATTTCACGCAAATCCTAAATCAGCACTGGTTCTATTCTGACTACTTTAGCAAACTACATATCACACTAGCTTTCGCCAGCGACTTCGTCCGCGCGGACTACTGTTTATCGCGAAAAAAAGCATCCTATGTTCATCTTGAAAGTATACACCAAAGCTCTGGATGATTTTTGACAGACTTGTTATTATTTCGTTTCCACGGCAACACGTCATTCTGTTACTTAAGCGAGTAATCTTATTTACCAGTTTTCCCATAGCCACTTACCATTTTCAGGGATCAGCCGTTTTGGCGTGAAAGCTCCCCAAACAAACAGAGAATCACTTTTATATATTGGTGTGGATTATCACACACTATAAACACAGTACACCTAAAGTCCTTACTTATAAATTAGTGTCGTATATGTCAAAAGTCTTATCGCATTTGTTTCTTTATCAAAAGTGTACAGAATAGACATATATATATATATATATAAGTCGAACTCGTATACATAGGACCAGAAACGAAATCCTAGCTTCATCGTAGAGCTAGCAATTTTGATTAATGCCGATCAGATTTTTGACAAAAACGACACTAATTTATAGTGTGCGATAATTACCAGAACATTATCAAAACTTAAAAAGAACAGAACAATAAATTATAAGCCCGTAGAATTGACCTGTGGAAAGTGAAATCGAGGGTGCAGAAAGCAGTCAGTCACTACTCGCAAAACATTGATACGGATTTAATCATTTCCGTTTCCCCTGACGAGTGCCTTTTGCTGGCGGGCTGCTTTTCGACCAGAAATTGCTACTAATTTAAGTGCTACTTCACCCCAAGTATTTCAACGCACGCGAACATGCAAATGCACGAATAAATATTTTACTATAAGTTTTGTTTTACCGAACCATTTATATATAACTTAAATATTTTAATTACTACAATTGTTAGCATGATTTCCTGCATAATCTGAAAAAGTGCTATGAAGCTACAAATCCAAATAGAATACAAGAGGGGTTGTAGATATAAAAAGGTTGCTAACAGAAAAACAAAAATTAAAACTTGGAGCCTTTCATCAACTTTCTTCAGTGCCGTCGGTGGTGGAGAAAAAACATATTTTATTATTCGTAAATTAGAAAACTTTTTCTGTCTTCTTTTTATGAGAAACGAGATGAGTCGGAAGTGAGCCAATAGTACAAAGTCCTTTGATATTAAGATGTAGTTGACAAGAAATAATTTTCTGAATGTTAGTTTCATAATATTAAGGCAAATGGACTCATCACGAAACCTCCACAAAAGACCGGTAGACCGGTGGGCTAGCGATACTGAATGCGAAGTCAACTGTCGCGGGTTTGAATCCCGCAAGGTACAAACCACGTGTATATGATGACCACAAATATTTGTGTCCCAGTCTTGGATGTATATATTCGTTTCTGTGTATGTTTATCCGCTTAGTACTCATAGTACAAGGTACCTATCCTAGATTGGAGTGAAAAAAACTTGTAACAATTTTAAAATATAACCATATTAAATTAAGTAAACTAAAGCTGAGAAAACACCACAAGCTTTACGAAAAAATTGTGACTCAAAAAGTAAATATCAAAATAACGAATTCATCTGCGCTCGTAACACGGATAAACCAACCGATGTAACACAAGTAATATAAAGTTGAAAAATTAATAAAGAGGAAACTTCAGTACGCCACTTTTTAGGTGAGCTTGTAAAATGAATGGAAATAAAATTGTACCGCACAGGTGCGCCCGAAACCTTTGACGATATTAACTTTTTGTTTATGCCCCGGTAACGCAGCGGAATCATTGTGCAGAGTGTTTTCATCAACTGACTGTTATTAAAAAACATTATTGTTTTAAAGATTAAAAAAAGGTTTTTTAATGTAAAACAATATATTGTTAGATGTAAACTTACTCTTCTGGCATATCTTTTATGTTTTTTTTTTCATAGGTATATCACTTAACCAATATCTATTATTCACATGTGTAACTCTTGTAGTCCCAAAATTATGCAATCTGAAATCAGAATGGGTATGAGTCACCAGTCACCACTTTACTGGCAACAACATTGTTAGGCATCTGGTGTGTATGCTCTAAGCTACTAAACTTAATAGTCTAAACTGTGTCAAGGGACGAACCAATAAGATTAAAAAAAACACTGAGTTTAACTTCATCTTACTTTTAAGCAAATTGAATTCAAGTCATGATCGAATCCAAATCGATCCCAAGAAAAATGTGAAAAGAAATATCTCTAATAGAAAATCAATCCAATCAGTCGGATTCGTTACGGTCCGATAGAGACAGCACCTCGCCCAAACCTGTCCGATTGTAACCCTTTGTTCTGATTGTGTAATGACCAGTATCTGTTTTGTTACTGACACGAGTAACTTCTCCCTCCATATAGTCGTTCTCACCCCTTTGTTCACAACCTTCTCAAATTCCTAACTGAAGAATTAATCAACTTACTTTTTCTGTGTTTAATTTACGGCAGTAATTAATTTCGCTTTAACAACGAACAGAGGTGTCGATTGCTCTAAAAATTATTATAAAATAATGAGTTGTCGATACCGACATTGTAATGTTCGGTTTAAAGATCACGTTACAATTATTATTTATTGAAACTTTACCAATTTAACTTTTTATCCGCTTTTTTTTTTGGTCTTTGAATAAATTTTTTTGATCGTCACATTTTTATCTAGTTTTTTTCTAGTCCTATCGCAAAATATTGCGACGTGTACTTTTCTTTAGATACGGTGACAAACTATTTCTTTCTGTATGGAAAAGTTATTATTTTGTCATTTAGACCACCTTTATCTTTGACCATCTCATTTTAGATTACAGACGTAATTTTCATCACAAAACCGTCTTCTACTTACTTATATAGTTGCAACAAAAAACTGTTTATTCCAACTACCAATCGAAGTTGTTACTTTTTATTGCTTTCAACTAAATCATTTCACGTCCATCTTGGGGAGTCCTTTTTTTGTCATTCCTTGACCATTTGATCGGATTGAAATCGAATGTCTCTAACTGTTTTTGTACGATTTACATCGTTTGCGTGAAAGTAATTTTCATTGTCAAATTGTGTCACTCGGAACTTGTTTACTGAGCTGCTTGAATCTATTTGTGCTTATTTTAAGAACTTAATTTAAATACACTGTATAAAGTACCTTTGATACAAAAACAGGGAGAATAAAAAAGACTAAAACATAACTTTTATCAAGCTAAGCGCTCAACCATTACAGTTGTTTCAAAGAACAAATAGATTATAGCTCTCAAAGGAACCGGCAATTCTGTTTTAGAAGCGGCAAATGCAAAAATATTACGTATTCAAACAGACCTAATGGGACATTTAGGGGTGGCAGCGAAGTGAAACGGCAAAGGCCGAAGCTTTTAAGTGTATAATATTTAATTGTGACGCCCTAGGCGTATAATCTCGCCTGAGATAATAGGTTTCTGTTTCGGAACAACCCTCCACGGTGACACTTGCGAGTGTCAAGCCCTCCAGCGATACTCTACACTCAGACAAATCGGATTATAATTGAGTTTTTTCAACGGACGACGACTGTTGTAAAACAACAAACATTTGTACAATTTAACAAATACATACGTTTTACTAATCGCACAACGCAGGTTAACTATGAAAAAACTATGCATGTCATAAATTCGTCCACGTGAAGCATAAATTGTAAACGAATGTTGGGATGAGAAATTGAATTCCCCGTTGAGAGAATCCTCCATCAAAGTAAGCAAAAAACGCGATTCCGTTTATATCTTTTATATCTCGTAAATTGCAGGAGGCGGCAAGCGTTGCATGAAATTGAATAAGCATATTTCGTAAAACGTCGACGTTTTTGGAGACAATTGCCTTACTTCACCTACTCGTGCCTCTTCACGAACTTTGTCAATTTTCCTAAAATCTTATTAGAGCGTCTGTTGTGCTTGAAATGAGTTTCAATTTCTTGCCTGTAATTTGTCTCTAGATATATCTGTTCTTTGAAGAACACCTTGAATTGATGATATAAATGTTAACATTACATTTTATTCAAGTATGATTTTATGAGGCATAAGTGTGTATGTTCTACATCTCACTCATGCTTGTATGTTGCTACAACCCTTACAGAAGAAATTTAATTACGCCCTCTATAGCGAGCAATACGATTTTAGCCGGCAATATCGAATATTAAATTAACATGTGCCATACGTATGTGAAGTCCGTTTGATGTGAATTCTCTTTCCCGTGCGTTAATGGCATTTTCCGGGGTGACATACTTGTATTCCATAATGGAATGGTTAACGAATTTATATTGAGTATGTTTCGACTCGAATCTATTGCATTGTAGTCTATTTTGTGGATTGTATTCACTGGCATCACGAAACTGACAATGATTTTCTAAAAAAAACCAACATCATTCTGTTCAGGGATCCTTATCTACTCTTTGGGTTTTATGGATTTAAAATGTGAAAAATTTAGTGTAAACTGTTATTCGTAGTTAAACAGTTCCAAACACTATCAGTTTTTCTGTGTTGAAACAATGAAAAAACATGTGTTAAATTGGTGATTTCCCTTGTCAACAGAATCCTTGGCCCAAGAGTTGGAGATGGAGCGCAAGTCACGCCAGCAAGCCATGGAGCGCGACGTCAAGAGCCCTCTGTCAGACCGTGCCGCGTACTACAAGAACTCGGTGCTGTTCAGTTCGGCCACTTAGCTACCAACCCCCGGGGCCCCCGAGTACCCCGACCAACAACTAGATAAGGAGGATGAAATGAGAAAACCGATGATCAGCGTCAAGCCTGAGTTCAGGGAAAAGTAATTCCAAAGATTTTATTGAACAATTTTTGATGATAGCGCAAAAAGTAAACTGTTCGTCTGTGTATTGAACTTTTGACAAGATCTCAATGAAGTTCTACTTCCTCCTGTTGAGATTAATGTAAATATTGTTACGGAGTAAAGCGCGGACTTCGTCATGTAAAACGAAGTCGTGCGAACTCTTCTTCCATAGTAAAATTTGTAAATATCCCTCAATATTAGTAGTGGTAAGTCAGTACGGTTTTATCGACGATTCAAGTTATTTATTCGTCAATATTTTAATCTTTTAAAGAATACCTTTACTTATCGTTAAATGCCATATTTATATGTTAAGTATCCATCGTTATTTACCTGGTAATTTGATATGATGCTTTTGTTTCGCTGGAAGTGTCTCGTTTGTACCTACATACATATCATGATAAGCTTCAAATTGTTTTGAAATCGTTTCATGATCGATTGAAACAATGGTTGGAATTGATCAAAGACTGCTTTTTGAGGATTTTTCTAAGGTTTTCTGTGTTAGTCTCAATACAGTTCTCAAAATAATAAGAAAGTTTGAATTCCTGCCAAAATTATTTGTTCGTCAGAAAAAATATCTTCGTGAAGTTATCATCAGTAAAACTGAAAAGTAGGTACACATTTTCATCATTTTATGATAGTGTAAATTAACGTTCAATAGTAATAATGTGATCTTCACTGTCTTGTAATTTATCCAATCTTAGTGCAATGATTAGATGTAACTGAACTAGTTTATTATTAAATCATAAATTGTACGATAGTTACGGTAAGTCGATAGTTTTAAACATTACATTTTTACAATTCAAAGTAATTGACTGAATTCAGAAGATACAGTTTATGCGTACAATATTATACTAAGTGTTTTCTTTCCAGGGGTATGACCAAACATGGCCAAGCCAAGGTTACAATTCTCGAATCAATTACTTGGTCAATTTTCTAAAGATGTTTTGTATATATAAAATATGAATTTACATATGCTCACTAAAATAATCAGATCTTTGTTCGTGTAACAAACGTATATGATTCAAATTGTACTATTCAAATGCACTGCACACACTCCATAGACAAGCTTGGTCAAGGTATTACACGCCATACCCCGTACATAGTAGATCCTGTATAAATAATTACAATTGCGCTATAAGACTCTGTAACGCAGTATCGATGTATATGAGTAGAAGTGTTTTAACAGTAAGTTCAGTAGTTTTAATATAAAATATGAAACAATAGCGTTATTTATGCTTAGTTTACAAGACGATTTTCAATGTCTTATTAGATTAATGTAATATTTAGTGATTGTATTGAGTGAGAAATTGGCGCTTGACTATTGAAACTATTAAAGAATTCAAATTACAAAACAAAAAAATAATTGTTAACGTGGAGAACAGTTTAAGCAGTATTTAATAAACGGAATCCAACTAAAATGGCCTCAACGTCTACTATTGTATCCCTCTCATTCGTTAACATTTTAGAGCAACTATTACTGTAATCATAGTTCTTAAGTTTTGTATCTTCACTTTCACTTTAATCAGTATTTTTATGTACCTACTATGTAAATAGCTACTGCGATGACTTTATGATTGATGACAAAGAATGCTGTATGGCAGCCTTTATAATTTTATAATTCTTTCCGTCAATTATTTTACACCTAAGTATATTTATTGAAATGTGTTGTAGCATATTTGTAGTAGATATTGTAAAGTAAATAGTCAAGTGCCGAGGAGCAAAGTCACTCAGTACGATTCAACTTCATTATTGTCTGTACGGATATTGCGACGTAATGAATTAAATTAGTTGTTACTATAAATGTTTAGCTGACAATGTGTGACTGTGTAAAAAGCGTGAATGTGGTACATTTTGTATCAGTTATTTCCTTTTTAATACAAAAATTGACAATACTGTACTAAAATATTTTTAATTAAAATTTTGCACTTTAAACTACCCCGTATTGCTTCTAGAGACTTTCTTTGTCAATTTAGATGTCGAGGCTTATTCGTGTACCTATTTTGAATTTCCGCAATAGTATGTCCAGAACGCAAGTGGTTTAATTTATTGTTTTTACTATAATTATTCTTAATTTACTTAAAATTGTGTGTGTGCCTTGTATCGTAGATGAAAATATCAAGATTAAAAATTTAAAATATCAAGTCTCTGTTTTTATTGCTCAATCTTTGAGAATTGTAGAGATAGCTTGTATCAAATATACAGGCTTCAGTTTGAAATGATTGCTGAGGTAGAAATATCCACAATTTCGATTATATTTACTCGACGTCATGTAAAAGAATATAATCATTAAAATGGTATGAGATATTTATAAATAGGTAAGTAAAAGGTACAAGAAATTTATTTATAGCGAAATATAGTTTACAGCAAGTACATTAGTAAGTAACAATTAGTAAAAACTAGCCTATCTCTGATAAAAATTAGATCTACCGGACAAAAATCATTATCAAGGAACTTAATACTTATACCGAGATGATAGTCAATAGAAAACAGACAACGTTATTTTATTATTATCTATCTAATAATAAAGTAATAAGTAATAAAAAGTCTGTACAATGAACTTAAGCAAAAAGTAATTGGTACAAAAATATAATATTTTAAAAAGTGTCTGTCTGTGTGTTCGCGCACCACGTAAAATCAACTGGACTGATTGCAATGCGGTTTTCATTGTTGGATAGCTTAGGATTTGACTAAAAAACTGGCGTACTTGGTATCACAATCAATATACCAAATGATAAGAGAAACCTAAATATGATTTTCAAATTCCTATTCAATGGCCAGCATTTGCGAAACTTCGTCGAGTCTTCTCGTCGCCAATGCCGCAAAGTTTGAAGACGAAAGTCTTCAACCAGTGTGTCCTACCTGTTATGACATACGGAGCCGAGTCGTGGATACTCACGGTACGACTAGTCCACCAATTTAAGATCGCTCAGCGGGTCATGGAAAGAGCTATGATTCAAGTTTCTCTGAAAGATCGTATCCGGAATGAGGTGATCCGGCAGAGAACCAAAGTTGTCGACATAGCCCTTATGGTTAGTAAGCTGAAGTGTCAGTGGGCTGGTCATATTAGTTTTTACATGATTCGTCAAGAAACAGACAGACAGATAGACATATATTAAAAAAAAAACTTGTTCAATAGCTTATTTTAAGTACCCGTTATACCATTATAGACCTTCTTTTTTAAATTTTCTTCGTAGTACAGACTTATTGCTACTTACTGCTATATTATAAGTATAGATAGATAAAAGATGTAGGTATGCTTAAAAATATACTCAAACAATAAATACAATATATAATAAGCAAGCTGAAGTGGCAATGGTCTGGTCACATCTCTCAAAGAACAGAAAACTATTGGGTAAAACGAGTTCTAGAATGGAAATCAGGTTTAGGTAAAGGTAGTAGGATGTCCGTCGGTGTCCGACGCCGAAAGGTATCTGGCTTTGGGTGCCTAACTGGATGAGAAGAACCGAAGATCGGGTTCAGTGGCGTTTACTAGGAGAGCCTACGTCCAGCAGTGGACGAACGAATATAAGCTGTGACGATGACATACTATAACATTCTAAGTCTGTTGGCTCACCAACATTTAAACTGTAGTCAAACTATAATTAACTCAAAATTGGCATACATTTTACAAGTTAACTTTGGCCTAATAACCTACAATAGTAATAAGCTCTAACCTAAAGATTAGCTGGTTTCTAGGACTAGTAGGTTTACTTGTATTTCCTACAGCAAAACAAAACAACATCGTAACAAAAATGCAACAACGTCTAGGTACGTTGATTATTAAATACCGAAAATATGCCGAAAAAGAAAACCTAAATAAAGCGGTAGGCACTTATCGTACTAACTCCAAACTTCTGAAATTAAGCAATCTTTATTCGTCTCGCACGTACCAAATTACCAGAGCCACACCCCATTTCAGGCGACGCAATTAACGAATCCGCAAACCAATAAAACTACGGGCTCATAAAGCAGAAAAGTCATAAGAACTCCCCGATTTTATGTGAGCGCCAAGAGCAGTTTTAAATCCTGTGGAATCGGAAAACTTCATATTTATTGCTAATAGATTTTCGGCCGATGAGCACAGGGTTATTTGGGATGCAATTTTATTTTGTCCATATGAATGATTTTTATATTTGGCCCGGGGGCGCGCGCTGGAGCGTCGCCTTTCCCTCTGATTTCGGACATCGAGCAATCGTTGACCCCTAAGGTATTTCGTGAATTTTGGAATCGACTTCTCTGGTTGGTTTGAGATACAAATTAATTTGGATTCGGTGATAGGGTCAGGTTGGGGTAAAAGGAATAAAAATTTAATAAGTTTTTCAGGTTTCTTTGGATGATTGGTGGATCAATTGTGTTGTATTATGCATCACTTCTCAATGTTATAAAACATTTGCAATGTTAGCGATCGCGTTTAGGTAACTGTTCGCGCTAATCTCGAAAACTACTGAACCAATTTTATTGATTTTCAATAATGCTTTGATTTCTGTTGTTTTCTATTTTGCTTAAATAAAATTGTTGACCGTCATACAGCCGTTGCGATTCACTAGGTGGTAGATAATGCTGCAATTGTAGTCTAACTATCGGTTCAAAGTGAATGAGTATTTCGAGTAGCTAGGTGGTAGGTAATGCTGCAATTGTAGTCTAACTAGCGAATCAAAGTGAATGATTATTTCAAGTAGCTAGGTGGTAGGTAATGCTGCTTTTGTAGTCTAACTAGCGAATCAAAGTGAATGATTATTTCGAGTAGCTAGGTGGTAGGTAATGCTGCAATTGTAGTCTAACTAGCGAATCAAAGTGAATGATTATTTCGAGTCGCTAGGTGGTAAGTAGGTAATGCTGCAATTGTAGTCTAACTAGCGAATCAAAGTGAATAATTATTTCGAGTCTCTAGGTAATGCTGCAAATGTAGTCTAACTAGCAAATCAAAGTGAATGATTATTTCGAGTCGCTAGGTGGTAGGTAATGCTGCAATTGTAGTCTAACTAGCGAATCAAAGTGAATGATTATTTCGAGTCGCTAGGTGGTAGGTAATGCTGCAATGGTATTCTAACTAGCGAATCAAAGTGAATGTTTATTTCTAGTCGCTAGGTGGTAGGTAATGTTGCAATAGTAGTCTAATTAAGAATCAATGTGAATGTTTATTTCTATATATCTTATTATTATACATAAGAACTCATCATTTATTATATTTAAATCGACTTCTAAAAGGAGGAGGTTCTCAGTCATCTGTATGATTTTTTGTATGTTTGTTACCTTATATCTCTAAAACTTTAGATATAATTTGTCTTAATTTTTTTTATTTGTAGGTTCCAGATTAGGTCCCATTTTTTTCTTATCAAAATTGGTTCTGTAGTTTTTGGGAAATCCATTTGATTTTGTGGTTATATTGCCACAAAATCAAATGGATGGATGTGGTTGTGGATGTGGTTATATATCTAAGATTTCTAAACCGATTAGTATTTTTCAAAAGTGTACATATATAGTGTAGTCTTCTATAAACTTCATCAAAATTAGTTAAATTGATTTTTATTAAAATTCTATTTGTTTTAATGTTTATGTTCTTTCATATCTTCGAGATAGCAGAACCGAAGTGTGGTACTGCATAAATTTCATCAAAATTGGTTAAATAGCTTTTTACAATCTTTTATGTACTCGTAATTCACTGGGTTATTATGCTTGGGACAAGTGTGCAAGTCAATTTTGAACCATTTAACGATATCCAATGAAGCCGAAATTTTGCACATGGGTGTAGTTCTGATTACAGTACAATATTATGGTATCGTTGAGCTGGTCTGATGATGGAGCCGGAAGGTAGTCAGGAACTCAAAAAAAAAAAGGTTGGAGTCCCTTCGAGTTTGGGCTCATTTGGTTTGTCTTGATGAGTTCTCTGATTTTATGTGGTATCCTAGGTTCTGATGATGATTCCGGAAGGTAGTCAAAGGAACTCAACAATCAAATTATGGAACCCTTTCGAGTTTGGGTTCATTTGGATTGTCTTGATGAGTTCTCTGGTTAAATGTGGTATCCAAGGTCTGATGATGGAGCCACAGGAACTCAATAATTAATTAAAATAAAGTAAAAATTTCCAATTTTAGATTATTTACTATAGCCTACTATTATTATAGATATACTAGTAGGCTATAGTAAATAATCAAAAATTGGAAATTTTTACTTTACTTTAATCTATTAAAGTAATCTATTAAAATATGTAAGTAAAAAACAAACATTAAATTTATATAAATACTAGCTGCGCCCCGCGATTTCACCCGTGTCCCTCAGGAATCATACATTTTCCGGGATAAAAAGTATCCAGGGTATACGCTACCCTCGTACCAATTTTCATCCAAATCCGTTCAGCCGTTTAAGCGTGAAGATGTAACAAACATATATACACACATACACCCACACACACACACACACACACCCTCAAATACATACAAACTTTCGCTTTATAGTATTAGTGTGATTATATTTGCCAGCTAGATGTCAAGGCACTGTTTCATAAAACTTACAATTATAGTTTACCATTACAATTTAGTGTACATTGATGCATATGTTAGAGTGTTACGTGTAAATATGAATTTTGCTAGAAGATAAACTTCAGTGTACACTAAATTGTAATAGTAAACTACAATTGTAAGTTTTATGAAACAGGGCCCAGGTGGTCAGCTCGTATTCAATAATTTTGTTCGCAGTCGGGTTTTTGTATTATTATAATAATTTTACTTGTTTTTTTTTTTGTACCTATGAAAATACATGTATGTACATGTCTTTAAAATAAGGCTTTCTACTTACTAGTACTTGAGTAGCCATGATAGCCTAACGGTTCAATAGTGCAACTTAGTATCCAACGATACCGGGTTAAGTTATGTGAGGTTGTACGTCGCTTCTGAGGGCACGTTAAGCTGTCGTCCCGGCTGTTATTGATTAATAACAGTACTCGTTAAGCCATGTGAGAAGCTCACGGGCGGCCTGACAAACCCAGACACCAGAAGCCAGCACTATACATCATACGACAAACAAATCATACACTCAAGTACTTGTGTTTTTTTAAATGCTTATTAGTAGAGATGCGCCGAATATTCGTTAACTATTCGTATTCGGCATATTCGGCATGGTTTTATATGTTCGGTATACGGCCGAATATTCGGTTGATGTGCCGAATATTAACCGAATAATAATCTTATGTAATTTTAAGGCCTGCCTACAGCTTGTATTGACTTTAAAATATTTAGCATACATATCAAATATTAACCAATTAATTAATATTAAAGTACGAGCCGAAATAATTCAACTTAGTCATTTTTATTTGAATTATAAAACCAACTAGTAATATCAGACAAACATGACAGTATTTAACATTGATGTCATTTTTTATGGTGACAATTAGAATAATAGTTAACAAGTATGTCTTCATTCAATCTCAGATAACATAATGAAATAGAAATCAAATCAAGTTGTAATTAATTATGCAAAATTGTTTTTATTAAATCCATCCCAGTAGCATTTTGTTTTTGATAAGGTCGCAGGAGGTCGTACTTTGATAGGTACGAAGTTTGTGGCTTAGTTTCGAACGATTGATTGATACTCTAATGATACGAAAAACACTTATTTTTGACGAAAATGTAAATAAATGTTTTTTTTACACGCTTTATATTAGCTTCACTTGTATGTTTGTATGTTTGTATGTTTGTAACCGACTCCTTTGGACGCTATGTTGACCCACTTTAAACGGTCAGATTTCATTCAAATTTTGCACACCTGTCAAAGACCGATGACAATGCAATAATATAGTTAAATTTTCTATAAAAGCGTGTTTTTAAGTTTTTTAAACTATAATTTATTTTATTACGATTATTGACGAGACGGGCAGGTTGCTCGCCTGTCCATAACAGTTGCAGTGCCACCCAGAATAATATATAAAGATATCCGTTTTAAAATGCTTAGCCGGCCGGACGCCGGATCCATGTTCGGCGCATCTCTACTTATTAGCTTTTACACTAATTAGCATGTTCTTCTAGCAAACCATTTAGAATATATAGTAGGTAGCTATGAGAAAATTAAACTAAAATACTTAGTTAGAGTTAGTTACTTAGTTTGTAATTAGTTAATAAAATTAACTAAATTGAATAAACCGCCACAATGCTTATTCGCTATGCTTTATTATATGCTATATTTATATTTCGAAAATTGGAAAGAATTGGAAAACCAAACTATGAGATAAATTGAGTGATAGTTGTGATTGACTATATTATTACATGTTTCTTCATGTTATTTTAGTTAAATATTGATAGTCCTCAGTTATCTGAGGACTATCAATGTTTAACTACGAGTATCAATGTTTAAGTTCAATGTTTAAGTAATTATGTCAAAGAATTACATAGAACAAGCTAATTACTACAACGAAACCACTACTTACTTGTATACTTACATACTACTACTTTCGTGTATTACTTACTTAATATGAGTTTATAATTAAAACGAAAATGTGTTCTAATTTTCTACTTATTATATTCTATGCCACTAAAAAAAAATTTAAACCGCGCTATTTTCTTTCTTTAGTTTTGACCCGACTTGTGTAATTGAAAACAGAACTACTTTTAAAATACGGGACTTCGAATCAAACTAGGTAATGCTTAAATAGTGCTTTTTTAAATAATTTCAGCAAAACAACAAATACTCATCAAACCCATATCGATACACATAAAACCCATAACACAGAATAAATAATCAGATATGTCGTGACGATATCTTGGAATTGATCTTTTAATTAAATGGTTGGCCACATCATATGGACATCTAACTAAACGCGCAGCTACTTCATGGTATGATCAAACATTAGTGATCATATGGTAAATTAGTTGCATTATCCACTGCAAGGCGTTAGGCGGAAGCTTGACTTGGCCGTGTTAGGTTAGAAGGCGATACGTACGTTCGTCTTCGTGTTTTATATTTAGCCTTGAAAACCTTGAATCTGTTTGAACACCTTTGGTATCATGAAAGCCCAACATTAATGATATTTAATTATATGGCCAAAGGAGGATTGAAATATCATTAAACGTTCATGTTTCAATGAAATAGGACCATTTCATGGAAATAACGAACATTTCATTAAATAATCATTTCTACGATATTGCCACTACATATATATCATCACAACACGCTTTATCGCCTACAACATTTCGATCTGCAATTGGATTTCACGTAAGAACAACATTGCTTTCATAATTACTAAATAAATATTTGTAAACGATTTCCAAAGAATAATAGTGTCTCAGGCTTTTTTTTGTACTGTTCACTCACTAGGTAATTGGTGTGTAATTGTCCTGAATATATATTCATATATTTATTTAAAAAAAAAACTATCCACGTGATTTCTGAGTCGATTAGTGATGCCTTTTCTATTTGAAACGCTTCAGTTTAAAATTTGAAAGTTGTTTTTTATAATATTTATATTTCTAATTAGAACAAACAATATATTTAACAATATATTTTTTCAACTTAAAACTTTCAAAAATGCTTTCGTATGTCCGGGGCATGTCCGGCTGTTCTACTGTAGGTCGCATTTCTCAACAGATTCTCGTGAAATTTTGTGAGCAGGTTCGATAATTATATGCTTTTTTCTTATTATTTTTTTGTTTTAAGTTGCACGGTGGACATTTATTCAGTTTTAAGCTATGCAAAGACAGACTGCGAGATCTACAGCTCACAGAGCCTCTAGTTTAAATGAGTCCAGTAAATATATCACTAATGTTTATATACGATAAGGTAATAAAATATATAATTGCACGATATACGGTGTACCAAGTTCAGATACGTTCTCGAGTTAGTACCTACTCGTCGAGTTAATATTGCGCGCATAAATATTGTCGCACGCGACAGCGCCTCGCCGCTTGTAGTCTCTATTGAAGTATTGCTGTTGAACAGGATGATGCGTAATGTATGTTGTTGTTTCAAATGTTATGCTATATAAAGGCCCACAGGCCTTTATAGAACAATCGTATTTACGATCTTCACTATACAAACTAATAACATAAAATAATGTTAAAAAAAAAAAAAGTTTTGCACGTTGGTGTAGGTACTTATGTAGATCTTACCAAATCCTAAAAGCTTCAGGTCTGTGTGAAAAGGAGTCTGGTTTTTACATTTTTCAGACGAAGTAACAAAAATCTAAAACCAAAGAGCAAAAAAAAAAGTTATAACAAACTGCATTCATCCGAAATAGTCTAGGTAGAACCAATGTTGCCCTATATCCCCGTTAACTATTTTTAAAAGAATATGTTTGTTATTCTATTTACCCTGAGTTCCTTCTAATTTTATTTAATCTATTATTATTTTCTGGGTTCTTTTTAGCACAGGGACTCTATTTTTTTATGTGGCCTTGTGTCGTCATTTTATTATTATTATGTCATATTTTGCTCATATTCTAGAAAATACTATAAATTACTAAAAAAACGTGGAGAAAGGTTGTGAGAAATAGGAAAAGGGTGCGAGCAAATGGGGAAAGGTAGATATGAAAACCTCGAGGCGAAGTGTAGCATCCTGTAGAGTCACGCAAGCGACACACATCTACGTACGCACCTGCAGAGAGCCTCACGTAGGGCGCAATTTTCGCTCTCCATCGGAGAGGATTAGTTTTTCCTTTCGGTAATTAAATAACTTTGAGCTATGTTCTCGAGTGATGCATGGCTGCGTTTATTGTCTTTGAATATTTGGTTGTAAGGTTGTAGCGCGTGGGAGGGTCTTCATTTCATTACTTGTGTAGTGTGCGCTATACGGTGACGTTGAATTTTGTTACTCTACATTTTTAAATTAAATACGTGAAGAAAGGTTGCGATTTTTATGTGCAAATTTCTAGTCCCGTTCTTATTTTGTCTTTAGTCTACATAAACGGTCAGACAGACAGAGTTGTCACTAGAAAAGAGTTCCATTTGAACCCTTTGAACATGGAACCCTAAAAACTACGAGGACGTATTCAACATAGAAAAAACCATATATTTCATATTATTTTCGATACCTAACATTTTTTAATTACAAATTTTGTGTGCATATAAAATGATATTTCTATATGAATATTATTATAGCAAATAGTTTAATATGAGATTAACATAATAAAGAGTACTAAGCTAGAAAAATGAAATTTCAGCAGGAAAAAGGTAAAGCACTGTACACACAGGCAAATATTCTGTTTTTATTGTTTTAAATTTAATATTGTTAGCTGGTTTAGTTGATTGTGTGTCAATTAAATTATTTTACTTTTCTTTCCTTATTTTTATTTTTTAATGTGCATTTGAAGCTTCAAGTACTGTAGATAGAGGAATAATAAGTATTTTGTATAAAATATATAAAAAAAACTTTACGACCTCTTTTTTTAATTAATGTTTTTCTTTTTGTTTCATTTTCACTTTTTACATATATTTTTTTTTTCCTTTTTTTTTGTTTCATTTTCACGTTTTACATTATTTTTTTATTGCTTTCTCATCGGTTTGTGAGCTACCCTAAAAGTTTCAGCCGGATAGCTAATTGGGAAGTGCTCGAAATTTGAATTGCAAGATTCCAGGACAGAATACATAGATGTATAGATACATCGATACATACAAGTTTAGTTATATAAAATCTTTTAACTTTTAAAATTATCAATCGTGCCCAGTTGTGTTATAAGACTGCCGGAAACTAATCGAAAGAGAATGTAAAGATCAAAGCGCTTGGCACTTTCAGATTTTTATTGGTATTCAAAATGTCATTCAAATAGCTTCAGTTTTCCCTCCCCCAAGTTCCTAACGTAAAAGACAAGCCGGCATTATCAATTCTACAGCCTTCAGCACTTGTAATCTTTATTCATTTCAATTAAAATGGAAACGAAAGGCGATTTGGCGACAACGACGACACTCAGTTATGAAAACATCTTAACCCTTCGCCGCTCTGGGGGCCTATTGGGCCAATTTGCATTTCATCCCGATTCAAACACTTGTTTCTCTTTTAGAAGTCTTTTATACAAAATCCTGATTGTAAAATTTCATCTAAGTTATTCTTATATATTTTTTGATAATTATTTGGTCATGGTTGTTTGAACGGAAATTGCCCGTTTCGTGCCACGTAATTTTTTCTCAACTTTTGCTACCAAAACCCAACAAGACATAATTGAAAGTACCTACTAAAAACCCCAACTGGGAACAAACCTAAAAAATGACAAAAAAATAAGTGAGAATGGTTGCCAGCCAACTTTAAATCTTTAGATCCTTTGGTCATTCGAAATGAAAAATTATAAGAGAAACCTAAAGATGATTTTCAAATACCTATTTAATGATACCCCATTTGACTTGAAACGTAGGCTGATAAACACATTACCCGCGCAGTCGCAGCTTCCCTGCTACTTTTTACATGCTTTATTTTACTAACCATGTTGGCATGTTCCTATGGATTGATCATAATCATCAACCGGTACGCGTCCCCTGATGAACATCCTCCCTTCCATAGCATAGAAAGCCACATATAATTGCTTTGATTACTGCTTCACTATCCTTAGTGGGGGGGTTGCCATAATCAAGGTGCTTAGCAGGCATCTTGATGATTGCAGTAGTTGATGATAATCAAGGATGTTATATGTACTTACGACGTAAGTACATATAACTTCCTTGATGTACTTATGACGTAAATACATATAACTTCCGTGACGATAATATACAAAACATTTTCTGAATGATGGATGGATGCTTAGGTCAAATGTTGCTAGTTAAAAAATGGTCAACTTCCTTTTGAACTAATAACTTGATCGTCATATTAGATATACGATGATAATGCAATATTTTTTTCAATGATTTTATTCTGATTTTATATAGGTGTTTCAATTTTTGCCATATCAACCAAAACTATCTTTAATTTCTCTTTTTGTTACTGGAACTCGACAGCATGAAGTTATCGCTTAAAAATATTTATCCTGTTGCAGAAATATAACCCTCGACCCTTAATTTGCAAGTTTGAGTCCATCCAGTTAAGAACTACTGCGCTCGGAATGTCTTTGTCAAACCATTATAAAATATTTTCAGAACTCCTAAAGAACCATTATTTGTAGATCTTAATTTCCAGCATTATCCCTCCATCTGTATCCAATAGCAAACAACATGAAACAACAAATTAGCGCAACAACAACAACAGTGGTAACGAACGGTGACAGGAGCAGCAGTCTTCGACTTACAAATTCATTAAGAAAGGCACATAAACTTACTTCGCTTTTAAGCTCGAACCCTGTTGTTAGGAAATCCAATTGGATTTGTGACCGGGATATACGAAATACGAGCAGTGATGCCACTCAAATTGTGAGTACATTTGTTAACCATTACGAAGATCCAAATCTACATCTAGATTTTGCCTTCTGTTTCTTGTTCTCTCCATATTATCTTATTTCTTTATTTTTTATTTTTCTTTATATCTATGTTTTTGTTTATTGTTTTTTTGTCTGATACGCCCAAGGCGAAGTCCATACCAGTGGGAAAATTGATGATGATGTAGTGAAAAAGTAAGTAGGTAATTTTGTTTTTTTATTTCATCCTAATTTTAAAACTTACTGGAAATTTGAAGTTTGAACGGAGCTTTGATGTTTTATAGATTATAGGGTAGTATTTAACAAACTCTAAATATGTTTCATGGCTGTAACTTAGAACCAGTTTTAATAGTTATATGAAAATGGCCGTCCTCTCGAACCAGGGACGTCTTATCTCTTATGGCATAGGGGGCACAGGACTAGGGCCTCCAGCGTAATGGGGTCTCAAAATTCCGACAGGAAAATAATGAGAATTGACGTTAAAATTTGTAATTTTCGCCAATTTATTGTCAACTGGATGGTCTATTGCTTTTAATGCTATTTGAAATTACGTTTTAATTTTATATTAATAGAAATACTTAGCTAAATATATTTGCGAGCTCGCTTCGCTCGTGTTTATTTTTTTGTGTTGTTTGTAGTACCTACACTGATAGGCCCCTATAGCTGAACATTATCGCACATGCTACGCTCGCATTTTATTACGGTTTATAATTTATACTAGCTTTCGCGCGAGACTTCATCCACAAGGAGTACAGTTTATCGCAAAAAAGTACATCCTATGTTTAACTAGGATATAAAAACCAATACAAATGGATGCACCAACGTTCTTGATGCTTTTTGACAGACTTTTTGATATTTCGTTTCCACGGCAACGTCATTCCGTTCCTTACAGTGAGTAATCGACATTATCCAGTTTTCCCTTGGCAACTTACCGTTTTCCGGGATAAAAAGTATCATATGCTGGTCTCCATATTATACAGCACCTACTTCATCAAAGTTTCATCGAAATCGGATCAGCTGTTTTGGCGTGAAAGCTCCCCAAACAAACAAAGAACGTTTCAGTTTTATATATTATTGTTTTATATTATCTACTCGTGTAATGTAAAAATGCACTCCCCTGCAAATAGTTCTGCCGGTAGCGCCCAGGACAACACACATTTTTGGCTTTCTAAAAGAGCCCCCAAACTCTATGTGCAAAAGGGCCTTTGCATGGCCTAAGAGGCCAGTAGCGGGTGTCTGTAGCGATATATATTTTGGTGCTGCCCATTTTTTAAGATTACTTACTTAATTTGTTATCCGTTAATTGATAACTGATCACATTAAACTCCATTTTACCTCTCGCATTCAGGATGGAAACGCAAAGCTCAAATTGAGATTACGAGGTAGAATCCGAATCGAATACAAAGTTTATGATCGATAAAATGGCGGCGGGCGATGAAGGCGGCAGAGACAATAATAAATTGTAATTACAATTTAAAATGAGCGGGCGGCGCCGTGGGAGTGGTCTCCTGCCCCCACGACCACACCGCACCACCTTCGACTCACGTGTGTGCACTTTTTACTCACACACTACGGGTAATTAATGTGTGCGTAAAGGTTAGATATGTTTGATCTGGATTTCAGAGCTAGACAAAGACAATCGTTTGATAGTTCCAACGTATATTTAGAAATACTCTCCGTGTTTCTCTCCCTATTTACCAAACACAGGCCTTCATCTTCCAATACAACTAGCACGCATCAGAATCCATCCTATATATTATATTCTTATCCATCAGACGCTAAAGATATTTTGAAACCTTTGCAAAAATATATAAGAAAATATACTGATAAATAAAATTGAATAATATAATCAAAATTAATAATGTACTTAAACAACTATTATTTAGAATGTGTTTTTTAGAATTCATTTTATTAATATATCATGCTGGACCAGATAACCTATATGAAATTTCGATTTCTAAATAAATAGGCGACGTGTCTGTAATTTATGAATTGAGTAACATCCATATCAAGCATTTTATTTTTTAATAATATAACCGTAGTTTATTACAGAAATGATTCGATACGTATCGGATGGCTATTTACCAAAATTACACGTTTCATCGCATTCACTTGCTTTATTTTCCATTCCCCTATATTCGAGTATGATTTTTATTATAACAAAAAAACAATCCAGTGTGTTTCATTTGGAAATCGGCTCCCTTCGGTAGGGTTCCGCTCAAAATTTCCCAACAGTGTTAAATAATAGTAACGTAACGTTTTGTTATTGAAAGTGTAGACGTTACAATTTCTCCTTTACGCTTTGTGAAAAAGCAATAATAATATATAATTGTATTTACCTGCAAAAGTGAATAACTAGCTTAAAAGCTAAAAAAAACACGCCTGCCCTGCCAAAAAACAACTTTTGCCAATAAATTATACACTGTTGGAATGCGCTTATCAACCCTTCAATTTGATATCCATATTCCATATTGTGCATCCCCGGTGTGTTCAAGTCAAGAGTGAATAGGTAATCTACTAGGCAAGCGTGCTACACCTTCGACCACATCATCGCTTTCCATCAGGTGAGATTGTGGTCAAACGATTGCCTAGTACGTAATAAAAAAAAACGAAAAAAAATACTTTATTCGAATTTGAAAATGCCGCCATATTGAATGTTTTCAAAAAAAATATATAGCCTATGTTACTCGGGGGATGTAAGGATTCTAACGATACCCCATACTTCTAAATCTGTTCAGGCATTTAAAAGTTATGGTGGAATAAAGAAACTCGCATACATACAAACAAACATGAATGCTAAAAACATAACACTCCTTTTTTTGGGCAGTCGTGTAAAAATAATGACCTAACACTGTACAGGATATGCACGATTGACAAATATTACAGTTACATACATAGAGAATTTTTTATTTTTATTTAAAGCAGCCTCTTGATCCTTTCTCACTTCGGTGGTTACATGCATCTTCCTTGATGGGAATTATTCTTTTGTGATTAGACTCTTGACAAATAGACTGAAGGCAGTTTTGCCTTCATTAACTAACTTCTACAGAATATATATTAGTAATGATCATTTCATGGTCGATCATTTAATGAAATGGTTGTAGTTCATGAAATGGACAGCTAAAACTGAGCATATCGTTTAAACAAGCAGACAGACGTTGATCGTCTGTCTGTTTGTTTGTCCGTCTGTCACAGTCAATTTGCTCCGGATCTACTGGACTGATTAAGTTGAAATTTGGTACATAAATGACTTTCTGTGACCCAAACACGGACGTGTAACGTAAATAAATGAACTTCGAACATGAATTTGAATATTTTTTTTATTATCTTCTTTGTCGTGACAATTCTGAATTTTTATAAAACCAAATGCGGGCAGTTGGAGACAACGCTCGCCCTTCTCGACGCTGACACCCGCTACTTCAGTCTTCTCGTGACCACGATCAATGCAACTTGATCGAAACGTCGAGGTCAATAAATATTAAGTTTTCAGCGCGAATAAGTCCCGTTTAAATATTTAACTATGTGTTCGAATCGCGAAAGTTTAAAAGTTACAATTGCAAAGAAGATAATAACAAAAAGATTGTGTAAACTGTAAAGTGACATATCAAATGAAATGGTTTATTGAGAGGGAATCAATTATTGCATTATTTTAAAATTAATAGTTTTAAAGTTATTTAGGAAAATATATGAAAGTAATAGTCATGGTGAATATCTATTGTGAGATAATCATATTCATCGTAAGGTACCCTCTTCACGAGAGTTCAACTCGCACCTGACCAGCTTTTTTAAATAAATATACATAGATATTATATTTAGGAACGACCTACAATAAATTTCTATTGAATCCTACATTTTTCGGAAGTTGAATTCCTTTATCCAATTTGAAAGTCGAAGGACGGTTTTTATCAGAAAAGTTACAACTTATACTTCTGAAATAAAAGCACCTGTTTATCTCCAGGGATCTCTAATAAAAAGGATAGAGATCATAATCTCAGTGGGCCGAGTTTGAACCTCAATAAAATGAGAATACATTTTAATGATTATTATGCCCCTAAACGATTTGCCGTGGACGCTTTATTCAGTGGGGATAACCATTACGTATTTCGAAAATATCACCTATTTCAAAGGCACATAGTAAAAAATAATAAGATTTAAGTGTTTTTTCCTATTTATCATTCGCTGTAGATGTTGTTAATACACAGTGTTATTATAGCTTCTCATCCAAAGCTCGCATGGAGGATATCGCTTTTAGCGATATTGCCACCCATGTTCACTTCATCTACTACAAAAGTTCGATTGAGCTGTCAAACAAATGGAATATAATTATAGACAGTACAAGAAAATTTAAAAAAAACTTATCTTAAATCTGTGAAAACTATATACGTAACGTTAATAGGAGTTACGGAAATCATAAATAATAATACGCCAACATAGAATCGGTTTAACAAAATCTAAGTCAATTCAGTAAAATAATAAATATATTCGGGACAATTCCACACTAATTACCTAGCTCCAAACTAGGATACCTGTAATATGGGCACTAGATAACGGATAAACATACATATATACGAATATCAACCTCCATGACTCGGAAACAAACATTTCTGCTCATCACACAAATGATTGCACCTAGCAGGATTCGAACCCGCGACCGTTTGATTTCGTTCCTAGGGATACTAGCCACTAGACCAACCGGCCGTCCAATGTTTAAAACATGCAAATAAGAAGCAGAACCTTATTAATTTCTTCTTTTATTAAACTAAATAACTTTTAATAAAGCAGTATGCAACAAAAAGACTGCATAATAAAGATAATAAAAATATGATCTAGGCCCTAGATTCTAGGTGATACTGAATATATCATTTTTGTCTGTTTGTCGGTATGTCTGTCAATTCTCGCATCACGTAAAATCTACCGGACCGGTTTTCACTGTAATAGCTTAAGTTTCGAGCTAAACTTTGTCGTAACTTATGTGGTATCTCAATCCGATGAGTAGAAGCTGAGCAATCGTTATAAATCTTTCTGATGGATGAAAGAATTTTAATATATTTTAGATATACCTGTTGCTATTTTAGGTCCTGGAATAATACATTATTGCTTTATTGCTATTATATGGTATTTTTAACCCAGAGAAATGACGAAGTGGGCTAAGCGACGGCTCAGCTAGTACTTACAATAAAGCAGTAAAGAACACAAAGTCTGAACATCGTCATCATCATCATTAGCCTATACTTGTCCACTGATGGTCGTACGCCTTTCCTTATACACGCCACTGAGCTCGGTCTTCAGCTCTCTGCACCCAGTTTCTGCCAGTCCCTTTTTGCAGATCGTCACTTCACTTGGCCACAGGGCGTCCTAAATACGTTTGCCTATGCGCTGTGTCCACTCGAGAACTTGTCTATCCCAACACTTGTCAGTTCTTCGGGACATGTGACCAGCCAACTGCCTGTTTGTCTGTTCGCGCATCACGTAAAAACCGATTGAAATGCGCTTTTCACTGTTAGCTTAGGTTTTGACTTACAATCTAGTGTACTTTGTATCTCAATCCGATAGATAGACGCCGAGCAATCGATATAAGTCTTTTTGACGGCTGAAGGAATTTTGATGATGGTTACTTTTAACCCAGAGAAATGACCACGCGGGCAAAGCGGGCAGCTAGTAATGTAAACATACATAATTACAAACTAAATGATAAATTTATATATGTTTTTGGTTCCGTACCCCAAAAGGGAAACCTTTATAGGATCTCTTCGTTGTCCGTCTGTTTGTCATGATCCTTTTCTCTTTTTTCATCAAGGTATCAACTAGAAATTAATATCAAATACTCAGGTCTGCAATCACTTGGAGCTGTGAAAAATTGAAACTTGAAGTTTGAATTTTTCACAGCTCCAAGCAATCAAAAGATACGGCCGTGTATGCCGAATTTTTTGACACTCGCAATAGAATCAAAACATATAGAGTGCTTCCAGTTGACCTTTAATCATAAAATTTGGCAAGATGCAATATAATTATAGTGTAATTATAGCAAAAGTAAAGGGGAAAATCAGAAAACCGTAAATTTGTAGTTACATCACTCAAAAAAGTATGTACGGAACGCTCGGTGCGCGAGTGCGACTCGCAAATGGCCGTTTTTTTTTAATTTCCGTCTGTCTATTCTATAGTTTATTCATAAAGTGTCGCACTTCACTAAAATCATCCTGATTATAAATAATTGAAGAGCTTCAAAACTAGATGCATCTTCGTTATTTTTGTATATTAGGAACCGGTGCTTAAGTCAATAACCCTCTATGGGCATAATAACAATAATTTTGCGTCAGGAGTTATGATTGATTGCCGTCAAAATTTGAACCCAAAATAAAAAGATCGCACAGGTGATCGAAGGACCGTAGCTTTGGTTTTTTTATTATTAGAAGACTTAAAATCATCTGATTTTATAAATTTCTTATTAATAATATTAACAATTTTGTTTACTCAAAAGTTATTTATTACAGTTTAACAGACTTCATAAAGTAGGTTTCAATTTGACTGTATTTTATTTATAACTAGCGGTGCCCGCGGCTTTGCCCGCATGGTAAGTCTTTGTTTATCCAAGACTTGTAAGGTACAATACAAAAAAAACGGTTGTTTACAGTAAAATAGTTTTTTATGATTGCTCGGCTTCTACTCAGATACACAGACTAACAGATAGATAGACAGACACATTTTTTTTCTTTGGTTGATAGTTTATTTTAAGTACATTCGGCATTTTTTTAAATAATTTTCTCAATACAGACTTAAAGATTTTTTAGATTAAGTATGGTAATAATATACAGTCTATACGTACTTCTATTTATCTATCTATGTATGCTTATAATAAGGAAGTAAGTAAAAAAAGTTTCAAAGAAAAAAATGGCCTGCTATAGAACAAGAAACGATAAAATCTGTAGAAAAAACTATTAGATAACTGAACGAATTTTGATGAAACGTACACATTAGTTACTTAAAAGTAAACCCAGATAAATGACCACGCGGGCAAAGCCACGTACACAGCTAGTTAATTATATACCTAACATCTCCAGCATTTCTAAAGCGATAATGTTGTTTAATTTGAAAAGGTCATCCTATAATGGTTGTACAACATATTAAACTTCATGAAAATTTGTTAAGTAGTTTTAGTTAAGATCTATTTGCAGTCGGGTTTTTTGTTTCATACAAGTATAGTAATAACAATGTTCCTCCAAAATGTACGAACAGCCCCGTACAATTAGTAGGTTAGTAGGTTTACAATTAGTTATTCTTTGGTACCTCCAGCTTAAACACCTCTGGCTATATATGTTTCTGACCGCATGTGCGCCGCATGAACCATAGTCCTAAGTACTTCAAATCCATTCCCTCCGTACAAAATACCTGTACAGGCACACATCACAGGCACTCTCAGGCACACAATGCCCGGTTGTGTTTGTCCCTTCTGTTTAATGTAGTTACACTGCGCTGCCGCTGAAACGCACGAATTCTTACTGAATTTCGAGGCCGCATTCAGCCCGTGGTTACTTGTACTATTATTTATTCTGTGCCGTGGTTACCTTTAGTTATTTATTTTGTACTAGCTGTGCCCGCGGCTTTGCCCGCGTGGTTATTTATCTGGCTTAAAAGTAATATAAGTGTTACTCCAGGATCAAAAGTGCCCTATAAATTACAAAATACTAAATTTCGTCCAGCCGTCAGATATATTTTTATGAATGGCTCGGCTTCTACTCATCGGATTGATACGAAGTATTTAAGTCGAACCCTATGCTATCCAACAGTGAAAACTGCATTGCAATCGGTCCAGTAGTTTTTACGTGATGCGAGAACAGACAAACGGATAGAAAATGTTATATTCTTATATAGTAGCTTATTTTAAGTAGGTACCCTAGAACATAATATTGTTTATTTTCTTCATTGTACAGACTTTTTGGTACTTACTGCTTTTGTAACTTTTAAAATTTAACGATTCGAACACATAGTTATATATTTAAACGGGCTGAAAACTTATTTTTTATTTACCTCGACGTTTCGATCAAGTTGCATTGATCGTGGTCACGAGAAGACTGAAGTAGCGGGTGTCAGCGTCGAGAAGTGCGAGCGTTGTCTCCAACTACCCGCATTTGGTTTTGTAAAAGACCCAAACTACTACTTACTGCTTTATTATAAGTATAGAGTATAGATGATGTATTTCGCTGTAATTACTCAGTTTGATCACGTCTAAGGTTGTGAAGAATAAAAACCTGAGTAGTTAGGACCAACCGATGATCTACTCGTATAAAACGCACTGTGAGTAGACAAAGCTTTATTTTTGTGATGAAAAATGTGTAGTCGAAAAAGTCAATCGGTTAGGTTATTTGTATGTATGTCATACATATTATTTCTCGACCAAAACTCCGCACATGTTATTATTTCCCTGACCGACTTAAAGTAGCAAAAATAAGACCTATACTGAAAAAGGACGGTAAGTCCACGTTACTAACTACAGACCAATTGCCTTACTTCTTGTGATATCAAAAATATTCGAACGCGTTATTACGTGTTTGAAGATTTTTAATATTCACCGTTTTTCGAACCGTATTTATAGCTTTTTAGGAAAATATAATAACATAATAATATATAACATACGCGACAAATACTACTCTGTCGGGCTACTGCTTGATATGACGAAGGCTTATGATTAAGTCTCACACAACATACTTATAACAAAACTATCTGACATTGGAATTCGAGGAAAACCACTTAATTGGCTCAAATCATACCTACTCAATAGAAAACAGTTCGTACAAATGATAAAAAGTTAACCTAATATTAGGAAGTTTAATAATACTAAGATATTTTCAATATTATTGTAATTAAGCTTAGCATAATTATTACACTGTCTGGTTAGCTTATAACATTAGTATTTGCTACACCCTAGTTAACAGGGTACATCTTTAGACATAAGGCTATTGTATGTGTGTGCATTAATAAATAAATACATAAATTTACAGTTCCATTCATGTCATTCGTAGTAAAATTGCCTCAGCATCAAAGCGTCTAGAAGAGAAATTCTGTATGAACATTTTGTGCCTAAGTTAGAAAAGTAAATTAAAACTCTCTAAAGTTCCAGAGCATGTTTTAGTTTTATATTTCAATGAGGTCACAAGTCCAGAACTTATATGCTTGGTCGTGAGGAAGCATTGGTGTCACTTGTAAAATAATATGTTGCAATCAAGAAGGTTTAAAAGAGACCGAGCCATCACCACCCAATCGAAAGTGACACTACGCACAAGCCTCACGCACACACACCATGTTATGCCGATCGGCCGACACATCGCAGTTAGATCTCAACCTTGATCGTGTTAATTCTGTCAGGTTTAAATAGAAACTAAAAAAATAAAGCAGCTTTTTGAGATGAAATTGTGTATCAACCACATATTATCTACTCAAGCACACATACGCAGTCACCATTTGCTATGGTTCTCTCTCCTTTGGCGGTGTAAGTAAACTCCGTATTTTTTAAACCTTCTTGGTTACAATAATAAGTTTAGCTTGGCTTCGAAGACAGTACATATACGTATAGTCCTAATGTCTATTTATTATGTACTGTGCTCCAAATGAATTCAGTTTTTAAGAGGCAGTAATAACGGTAGCTACCGGGACCGAGGCAGCCGCCATGACATTTTAGTGTAGAAAAATAGTAAAAAGCTACAAGTAGCACAGTGTATGGCCAATTGCATTTTGTGGCTGTGAGTGCGAGTCGCGTGCTAGCTGCCATTAGTCCGCCCTTCTGGGCTGTTTGCCAGAACGTGCCGTTATTACGTACGTGATGTCTGTTGCTTTGAGTTGTGGATACTATTTTTAAAGTTACGAATAATTAATGATCAAACGAACTTACCTGTACGTGAAGTTCGATCATAATTATATGATCGGCTTCATTCTTATGCGAGGGCTGAGGCGTGGGGATTTGACTACAATATGTAAAATAAATAGCTAAGAATGAACCTATAAAATAAAATATTTGTTTTTGGAGTTTTTTATGCATTTCTTTTATATAACTTGAAGGCAAAATATACACATTTTTATAAACACATATTTATAAATAAAAATATTTTTAACGAACTACATTTACATACTTAGTAATACATTTACTTACCCAAATTTTAGAGTTCCTTGCTTCAAAACTCAAATACCTGTCCGCTCTCCTGTATATATATTTGTTTATTATTGTCAAATAAATGTATGTAAATATTGTTGGAAAACTACAGCGATCATACCTGAATCCTGAAGGATTTCAGGAATTATATCTAACATTTTATTTACAGCAAATTTATTTACCATTTGGGCTTGTTCATTAAATAAGCTTTATGAAACACAAATCACGGAAGGCTCAGGTTTGGGCGTGCGGTTTTTTCTATATTATGACAGAATATTGCTGACATGTGAAGTGGGTAGTTGAGTTCTCGGGTGGAAACCACGTTTAGGCAAACGTAATGTAGGACGTCCTATGGCCAGGTGGAGTGACGACCTGTGAAAAGCGGCTGGAAGAAAATGGATGAGGAGAACTGAAGACCAAGCTCAGTGGCGTGCATTAGTTGAAGCCTACGTCCAGCAGTGGACAAATATAGGATAATTGTGATTATTACGTGTCGTTGAATCAACATAGGTACCATAGAGTACTTATTTGTTTGGTTATGCTTCTTAAATTAAAACGAATCGGTTTTAATAAACTTATATTATTTTATTTTGCAATTATTTGATTAAAATTTTAAACCATACACTTGCTGCAATTGTTTTCTTATTAACTTTCTTTTAACAACATAAAAATCATTGATCGATGAATATAAGAACCATGAAAAAAACACAAATTTTTCATTAATAAAACAATTCTTATAGTAAAAGTTTTAAAGTTTTTGTAGATCACATTAAAAAGAGGCTGTTATTAATAACTAACCTCTCTAACAATAAATGTCCTTCGCAATACGTAATACAGGATAACACCGGCCAGTGCGGAGTGGCGACACGTCGTCTTATCTAGAAACCTACTTATTATGTCTAATAAATTTTGTCATTGGGGTCTTACTGTGACAAAGCAGAAACTTTAATTTCTATTTTAGCCTTCCTACCTACTTTGATGTTCGATGTAGTACTATGTTTTTAATCGACTTCATTTTTAGGTATAATCAAGATAAATGCATGTGTACTATTACTGAGTAAAACTTAGTAAATTCATCTAATACCATACCAATGCTATTAACTTTTTGACTGGAATTCGTAAAGGTACATTTCCTATCATCTTACAATTTTTTAGCATAAAATAATAATATATAAATAGATGCCTACAGTAATTTTATTCTGGAACAAAAATCACTTACGAAATCCTGCAATTATAATACTTTTCACGCTTTAATACATGGTATAAAACAAAGTCGCTTTCTGCCGTCTGTCTGTAACGCTTACCTCGGGTTTCTGAAACGTTTGTTAACTTTAACAACAGATTAATTCTAATGCTGCCTTTATCTGGCACTAAGCAAATGACAAAGACAGCAATAGACTTAATCTGTTGTCAGAGTTAACAAACGTTTCAGAAACCCGAGTAAAATCTTTTCAAATACGCAACGGATTTTAATGCGGTTTTCACCATCAGTTAGATAATTTTTCACGGAATTTTCGCCCGCGTTGTCAAAATTCAAGGGTTTTATTTTTTGCGTGGAACACGAATTCATTTCAAAAATAAAAGTAGCCTAAGTTACTCCTTATAACATCAGCCATCTGCCAGTGAAAGTCCCGTCAAAATCGGTCCAGTCATTTCAGAGATTTTTATTATTTAATCTGGATATGGATAATACGAGCATATGAGACTGAACTTAGCAAGGGGGGAGGCAGCGAGCGAAGCAAACAGCCGCGGCCGCGCCATCCCCCGAAGCGGATCGAAGGTCGAGTGTGCGAGAACTAAATTTTTCACCTCATTTAATTTCTTAATTTCACCCCTGCGATGCCGGGTCGTATCACTAGTTAGTTACCAATAATCCGAGCAAAAAAACGTTGCTCAATCAGTTCCGAAAAAACTGTTTCGAATTTTACATTGTAGAAATTTGTAGAAATAAATATTCACTGACGAAATCGTGAAAAAGTTACTGTTAGAAAAGTAGCGCATTTTTAATTCGTATGATGTGTGTTTAATCGCTTTTTTTACCAATCACGACAAAACAACGTAGGTTAGGTTAGGTACCTACAGTGGTACCTATCTACCTAATTATTCAAATTCAATAGAATTTCATAGATAAATATTTAAGCCTGAAAGTTTAGGAATTAATGTTAATGACAAATTTATTGCAAATACCGTATTTTTTAAAGCTTCTATTTTTATTTTTTTCATGTATGTCTGTATGCATGTTTGTTAAGGTCAAATCTTGCAAGCTGAATTAGAACCACTTCCTTTTATACTACGTAGTTGAATTTTACATGTTGGTTCAGTTCCAATGACAATTAATTTTAATTATGGTGTTCATGATCTGAATCGTCATCTAGAAACAGCTCCGGATATAGGAACTCTTCTACGTTTAATAGCACAGACATGAAATGTAGTGTACGAATTATATTATGATAGCTATGGTTTGAAGTTTTACCATGAAACGGCTGCTGTACTCCTGGTTGGCTCCTGAATAAGGAACTCTTCAATTATTTACAGCACAGACACGAAATTTTGTGTACGCATTATATTATGCTAACCGGTTAAAGTTATATCATGACATGATTGCTGCTCTCCGGGTTGGCTCCTGATTAGGGAACTCCTCAACGGTTAACAGCATAGACACGAAATGTATATAACGCAGAATATACGCAGTTAATTGCGATAGCCCGTTCTAATTTTCATCATGACTTTTTTTTGTTATTTTTTTTCATTCACTGCATAAAAGCTTTTTTTTTATGTTTCGTTTTTTATTTTAACTATAATGCTACCTTAACCTAAAAAAAACATTCGTCATAACAGATGCTTTAATTTCTGAAGCTGGACTAAGCAAAGTTAAACTCCATCTTCATTATTAATGTTACGTGTGGTTTCCCACTAAAAGGGTTCATATTCAATCAATTCAAACCTTGTAAACTTTAAATGGAAAACAATACCCATTGCGCTTACCCAAGACGAATGAAGGCAAGCACAACTACAACTCAATAACACAACCCCCGGGCTTCGGACCGGAACCACCCTCATCCCTTATGACGAAACTTGTTTGTTACGTCAAATCTTAGTTAATAATTCTAGAAACATCTTTAAGCAGGATGTGGTCGGATCTTCCGAAAGGGTTGCCGAATTGTATTAATTATTTTGTTTGGATTTGTAGTCGGAACTATGCTGTTGTTACGATTTTAGCAGAAACGTTTCAGGTGCTGCTGTAATAAAATATTACAGGACAGGTGCTAATAATAAGGGCAGGGTTGGTCGCTATAAGGAATTGTCTTTTTAGAACAGGTATAGGTACGGGTAGAGTGCGATTGCGGTGAAAACCAAAATGATGTTGCATCTTCTCTCTTGACCTCTATGCCCCAGCAAATGCACAAAACCTTAATATGACGTAGAGATTACAAAGTTTTAGACGAAAATTTAAGAAATTTATCTTTCAGCCTCTGAGACGACAGAGAAAAGACAGCGTAGGCTATTTTGGTTGAATCATAGATAGTACAAAGCTACGAAAAAAATAAAAAATTGAACACTAATACACTGAGAAAACCCTGGTATTTTCTGTTGGTACGGCACATTCTGCCAAAGGTAAACAATATTAGGCCAAGCTAAAGTTTGCTATGACAGAATCATATCATAGTATCATATTCTATTAGCGACAATAATTATCGACGGATGCAACCTTGATAAAAGGATGACAATATTTCAGACACTCATTGAGTGAGGTAGGTATTTGAATGATTGAAGTTTTTTTTTAGAGGATATAATTAAAACTTGCTAAATTTTGACGTCCGAGCGCGTTTTCCAATAAATATTTATTGTCCACTGGGAAAGTTCAGTTTTGAATGGTCATCGAACAAATTTGAAAAAAAAGTTGCATGTTTCAATACATGCTAGTTTTTTTTTCAGATTTGTTCTGGATGTTCTTGGATGAAGAACATCCATGATTGACGTGAAATGATGATGTAATTATTAGATATTCTGTGCCGTAACGAAAATATCTATATAGTCTTACCTTAATAATTACAAAACTATTAGTATTAGAAATTTGAATCCTGTGTCATTATTTAGCTTATATGGCTAGCTCAAGTTGAAACCATGAGTTTAGGTCAGGACCGAGCGGGGCAGTCCGGGATGGACACTGCATATAATAACCGAAACCAGCGCTCTCGCTCCTTTCTGTTCACTGAATAGAGTTGTGCGTGTCGAGAGGGGGGAGGGGCATCAGGGGGTAGGCCTTCCTCCCACTTTCTCCCCCATTCCCCTCCTCTCAAATTCTTCCCTTCGATTCTATATAACCTGATGTTGTACCTGCATTAATAATTGTATTAACACCTGACTCAAGACCCTCACAATCTAAAAGGGTTTGTTCTACCGAATCAAAAAGATGCTGTATCATCATCATCATCATCATCATTTCAGCTTTTTGAAATTTTATTATACGCGCCAGAAAGCCAATTACAGGTCCTCGTGTTTAGAAACATAATTAAAACAAAACACATGAGCATACACTTTAAAGTCATCATCATCATCATCATCATGTCAGCCTTTAGAAGTCCACTGCTGATCATAGGCCTCCCCCAAAGAGAGCCATGACGAGCGATCTTGTACCACCTCCATGCACCGACTTCCTGCGATGGCTACAAGGTCGTCAGTCCATCGTGTGGGGGATCTCCCTACACTTCGCTTGCTTGTTTGTTTGTGGTCGCCATTCGAGAAACTTTATTCCCCAGCTGTTGTCAGTTCTGTGAACTATATGGCCTGCCCATTGCCACTTCAACTTGCAAACTCTGAGAGCTATATCGATAACCTTGGTTCTTCTACGGATTTCCTCGTTTCGAATTCTATCACGTACTGAAACACCGAGCATATCTCTCTACATTGCACGCTGCGCGACTAAGCTTGTGTATTAGACCAATAGTTAGCGACCACGTCTCAGTGCCGTATGTCATCACTGGCAACACGCACTGATTATAAACTTTCGTCTTGAGGCTCTGCGGTATCTGCGACCAGAAGATATCAACAGTTTCGATAATTTCGTTCCCAACATAAACCGGCATGGGTGCGACATGGGCATTTGACATGATGTTCGTTTTACCCATGTTCATTTTAAGACCCACCTGTTGGGAAACACTATTGAAGTCACTGAGCATTGTGCTTAGGTCTTCCAGCATTTCTGCAATGATGCCTATATCATCAGCAGATCGAAAGTGAGTATGTGAGCATTCGCCATTGATGTTAACACCATGTCCGTTCCAGTTCAGAAGCTTGAATATATATTCCAGTGCAGAGGTGAACAGTCTCGGAGAAATAACGTCTCCCTATCTCACCCCTTTTTGGAATTTGATAGAATTCGTGCTCCGATCATGAAGACGGACAGTCATGGTGGGCTTGCTGTACAAACACTTCAATACTTTGATGTACTGGTAGTCATTCTGGCACCGCTGTAATGACTGAATCGAAGGCTTTCTTGTAGTCCACAAACGCTCAAGTGCGGATCCAGGGGGGGAGGGGGTGTCTCTCTCCCCCCCCCCCACTCCCCCGCCCCACCCCGGGCCTATGTCAATCAGTTTTTTAATGTCCATTTGTTATTTTCATTTATGTTTTGTTATCATATTTACACTGTATACTGAAAAAAATATCTCAAAATTTCCGCGCTCGCTGCGGTCGCGTTTTTGGTGGTCTATTTTAGTTTTTGGACAATTTCAAATTATCTTTTAGTTTTGCTTTGGCCTGTGGAAATGCTTTGAAGGGCACATTAAGCTATCGGTCCCGACTTTTATTGATTAATGGCCTTCGTTAAGCCACAGAGGCCGTCGGGTGACCTGACAAACTCAGTCACCATAGGTCAGCATTACCTCGTACGACAAACCAACTAAGTATAAAAAAAGCCAAGAATGTTTGCGCTCGTTACGGTCGCGGTTTTTATGGGATAATGCAAGATATTAATTATTTTAATATGATTTGGAATTATGTTTCCTTTTAACATTGATAGAAATGTCTATTACGTCAAAATTTTCGCGCATTCTTATAGTGCAACATTTTTATGTGATACGGAATACCTAACTATATAGAAAAAAACGCACTCGCTTCTTTCGCGCTTCCTAATTTGCAATTTAATATCATATCTACTCGCACAATGTCCATATGCGCACATACGGCAAATAATTATCCTGGAATTATGTAAAATTATCTTGTATAGAAAACCTTAAAAATTTTGCCCCGCTTCGCTTGCGCTTCTTTGAATAATTTGCAGTGATGTTTTTGTGAACAGGTTCGATAATTATATGTTTTTTTTGTCTATTCAGTTTTTCTAAACTTTTCAAAATAGCAAAATGCACTTGGGGGAGCTGGATGGTTTTTTTCCCTGGCGCCGCATGACGACTATCAATTATTGTTATAGCAATCGGGATCGACACTTCTTAATATGCCATTCGAAGCACAGAGTGATGTCCAATATACATATGTAATTTGCCCCTCTTTGATAAGTTCTGGAACTGCCCTTGGTCATAGGCTACGCGAGTGAAACCGCAGGGAACAACTTGTATTATATAATTTTGGAACCCATCCAGGCTGGATATAAGTGTGTGACTCCCTGACTCAAAGGCTGGATCCGCCCTTGCAAACGCTAGACATAGTGGCCGATTATACTCTTCGATCTTCTGTATAATCTGCCAGAGTGAATGGATGTGGTCTACGGTGCTAAAGCCTTCCCGGAATCCAGCTTCTTAGGGAGGCTGAAAGTCGTCAAACCTACGAGCGAGACGGTTTGTAACTCTCTCAAAAACAGCTTACAGACGTGGCTCAGCAGCAAAATGGGCCTATAATTCTTCAAGAGGGTGTTATCACCTTTCTTAAGGAGTTGTTCCTTAACCACTACGCTCTTGTGCTACGACTCTGGCATAGTACCCTCGAGGATGACTTAGTTAAACAGCTTCTGAAGGACTTTACCTTCACCGGTGTTCCACCCGCTTTCAGCAGCTCTGCCGTTATTCTCCCCTGGTGCCTTGTTGCTCTTAAGCTGTTTGAGAGCCATTATGATCTCGTTTAGGCTGACGTCTGGGATATCTTCGGTATAATGTCGGGTTAAACGGGCTCTTGCTTCACTGTGCTAGGAGGACTAGGCATTGAGGTGTATAATTGCCTACTATAGAACTTCTCGAGCTCACTCAAAATCTCTGGCTTCAACGAAACGATGCTGCCACTGTCGGTCTTCAGCTTCGTCAACAGGCTTTGCCCAATAGATAGATCTATTGCAAACACCTTGGAGCCCTTGTTCCGCTCTATTGCGTTCTTAATACAATTTGTATTTTATGAACGCAAATCATGTCGCATCGACTTGGAGATCTGTTTATTAAGCAAGCTGTTACTCGACATATCCACTGAAGACTGCAGCTTCATCTCGCCTCGTTCTGCCATAAGTTGGAGTATATGCTCAGAGAGTTAATGTTTTCTATTTAAGCGGCGGGTCTTAAAGATCTCCATCCCGACCGCGTAAACTATGTCCACCAGACCTTTGTTTAGTTCGTCCATTGTATCGCATTCGGTAAGAATTTGTTAGCGATTTTGGAGTACCAACTGAAAGCTCTCGGGGTTTTGGATTTGGGCAGGACTTGGGCGAAGAGTAGATATCATCAAATGAGACCTTTTTAGCTTTACGTTGATATTCAATGAGCCTCATACCATTTTTCTATTGATCGTCAAAATGAAATCTTTCTTTCGCTTATAGCTGCCGTGGTGCAGACACGTCCATTACCTGGACGGGCGCTTTTTGAAAAAGGAGTTCCTCATATAGAGTCTCTTCTTCTCCATGAAGTTAGCCAATTGGTGACCCCT
This sequence comes from Alsophila aescularia, assembly GCA_946251855.1. Classification (NCBI taxonomy): domain Eukaryota; kingdom Metazoa; phylum Arthropoda; class Insecta; order Lepidoptera; family Geometridae; genus Alsophila; species Alsophila aescularia. The sequence goes on from OX276383.1 coordinate 39,485,603, forward strand.
TTGGTTGTTGCCAGGTCCAGAGATCGTGGGGGTTGGTAGCTGGGTCTCTGTCGGAGATTCTTAGCACCCCCTGCTCCGCCGTTACCAAGGCTGCTACCAGTGCCAGGAATAACGGAGCCGCCGGGGACTGGGAGCCGTCTTTTTGGTGTGTCTATCATATTGGGGGGGGGGGGGGGGTTTGCCATAGTCACCACGCTTGGCAGGTGGATTGGTGACCGCAGTGTTATAAATGTATACTCTGAGGATGCTGCTGCCCATCTTCCGGTGTTTATTCCCTTATCACCTCCTACGACATCCACGGGAGGATTGGAGGGGTCTTATTCTAAGCCGATACCGCCATGGCACGCCAGATGCTGTATACTTTTCTTAAAATGTTATAGTTGAAAATCTCACATTGATTAAAATTCCATGTTGAATTTTTAGTTTGGAGATCCTTTATTAATTGATTGTGACTTACGGGTTGGCAGATGCAGAGATAGCTTGTGCAAGTGGGGTTATGCTGGCGAGCATGAAAAACTGCGCGATTGGGGCGCTATTCAGACCATGGCTTACTTAATTGAATGTCCCTCATGTCCCAATACCTGCACTTGTGAGGAGCTTTACATGGCTAGCGATTCCGCAATACAATAGATTTGCCAATGACTCGCAAAGTAGTATGATAGCCTGTTTTAAATTTTATAATGGAATGGTCTCCAGATAAAAGAACTCTTCAACAGTTAACAGCACAGACACGAAATTATGTGCACGCGTTTTATTATGATAGCTGGTTATAAGTTTTACTATGACAAGGTTGCTGCACTCAGGGTTGTATCATGACTACGCAACTCCTCAACAGTTAGCAGCACAGACACGATTTTATATACGCATTTAATTGTAATAGCCCGTTTCAAGTTCCACCATGACAGAGCTACTGCATTAAAGCTTCTTTTATTAACCATTTTTTACTGAACTTATTTTCAAATAAAAGTAGTAATTTTTTTTTTTATTTACCTTTCTTTTTTGTTTATATACGAATAAATGTACAGACATTATTCCAAATAACACAAATAAATAGTCAGAAAATTATCGATACACTACGATATTTCAAAACGAAAAACCTTTGTTTTTAAATGGTTGTTTTATTCGTAACACCAAATTTAAAAGTAAATAAAATAAAAAGTTATCTAAATAAACACAAACGCAATGTGTAGTTCAACATCCATTTTTCACACAAGATTAAACAATTGGTTTACAGTTATTGTTGTCCTTAAACTTTTGTTCCAAAACTTTACCAAATAGGTATCTACGGTATCTATGTTTTATTGTTCATTAATTATTTCGTAAATATTATCTACTGAAAAGTCGCAATGTTAATAATGTTTGTTTTAGAATCAACACCAATATATAAAAGTGAAACATTGTCTATTTGTTTATTTGTTTGTTTGAGATAGCTTATACCCTGGAATAACACATAGGATACTTTTCATCATCATCATCATCATACTCAAACAGCTGGACAGGTTTTGATGAAATTTGGAATGGAGATAGCTTATACCCTGGAATAAAACATAAAATACTTTTATCCCGGAAAATGGTAAGTTTCCACGGGAAAACTGGAAAATGTTGATTACTATCTGTAAGAAACGTTGGAAACGAAATAATAATAAGTCTGTCAAAAAGCATCAAGAGCGTTGGTGCTATACTTTTGCATGTTTTTTAATACTTTATGCTAGAAAAACATAGTTTGCTTTTTTCGCGATTAACTGTAGTCCGCGCGGACGAAGTAGCTAGCTAAAGTAAAGTAACGTTTCCATCGCTCCGTGCTTCGGAGGGCACGTTAAGCTGTCGGTCCCGGCTGTTATTGATTAATAGCAGTCGTTAAACCATGTCAGGGACCCTCGGGCGGCTTGACAAACTCTGAGACATCAGAGGCAAGCACTACCTCATACGACAAAACAAAAACAATTATACTGCAATTTAAGCAATGTAATTAAAACATGTATGTTTTTTGTAGTACCTATTCAGTTTTTATACTGAATTACAATTTCGCCAAAAAATAACTGGTGTACATGCTTATTATGCAAATTATGGAAATACACATGGAAATACACAAAAACATCAACTTTTTATATCACATAATAATTAACAGTGTCGATAAAAAAAAACAATCTGTAATCATCAAAAACAAACAAAAAATACCTTACAGAGGTTTCTCGCGTCTTTCCTTTTTTGTCTTACTGCATTTTAGGGATTGCACGGCAGTACCTGCGGAATTTTAAGGCGATTACACATCAAGTTTTGATGAGGCTCGTCGCAACTTGTAATGGCATCCTCCACTACTTCGCTCTTGGTGCCTGTTGTGTTTGCGGAACGCCTTTGTGCACCACACTGGTGTGTTTGCCGTACACTCGCTATGCCCTGTTCGTTGGTTTACTGGAATATTGTTGCAATAAGTAAGATCGTCTTTTCTGAATTATTACATTATAGTATCAATTTTGCGGAGTCTTGCGTGAACGGTATTGGAAGTTCTTTCAGCCGTTTGACTCACTAGTTAGACAATTTAATATCAGCTTACTTATATACTTACAGCTAACCAATTTTTTTTTATTAATCCGTGCTAATCTGTTTTTTTTTATTAATCCGTGCTTCAACAACCTTATTGATTATATTATCTTAGACAATGGCGATCTCTGGTGTCAGAGTTTGTCAGACCACCTTGAGCATGCTCTACAAATTGAAAGCAAGTCATTAAGCCACGGGTGACCTGACAAACTCTGACACTAACGGTGAGATCTATATTTAGGTACCTAAACAAAACTAAATCAAAAAACTTACAACAATAATTAGTCGAATGACTTAGATATATATTTGACGACTGGTTTGGCCAAGTGGTCAAAGACCATGCTGCAAAGCCAACGGTCGTGGGTTCGAATCAAAAAGCAAGGTGCAAACATTTGTGTGATGAACACAAATTCTTGTATCCGAGTCATGGATGTATTTAATATATTCGTATTCATGTGTTTATCCGTTGCCTAGTACCAATTGTTATTAGGTACAGGATATCCTAGATTGGGGATAGGTAATGGGAGAAAAAAATACAAAAATATGCCCTTAATTTTTAAGTCACAATATGCGATCGGTTAGAACAGAATGGTAAGTGACTACAAAATTGGTGTTCATTTTTTCAATAATTTTATTTCTGTTCTCGTGGTATCAAGTCGTGACGGTCCACCTAAGCATGTTTTTTAATTTAAGAAAATACGAAAATCTTGAAAAATACTTCTTTTGCTTTGATTAACTTTGATTCGTAATCAACCAAAATAAATCTTTGGAAATTACTTTGACGTGCAAAAAATAATATAACAACTTAACCAAATTTAATGAAAATAAAAACAGAATGTACTCAGACAAACTCAAAAATAGGCACATTATTATTGGTGATCTTCTGTTATTTCGTGTAGAGGTCAAAGTGAGAGATTAAAATGAACAGCCGTAGTAGAGATGCTTATTGCGTAGTTCATGGAGGAATCTTTAAAAGTAACTACATGAATAAAAATCGACGAAATCTCAAAAGTTGTAAAACTAAAGTTGTTTGCCATGAAGTATGAAATACCCTGGCACTTATTAGCTAATTTTGTTAGAAGTTGTATACTTATCCTAAAGCAGTAAGTAACAAAAAGTCTGTAAAATGAAGATAATAAAAAAATGCTCTAGGCGATTTCAAATAAGCTACTGAACAAGAATATAACTTTTTTTTTATTGGTGTCTATCTATTTGTTTATTCGCACATCAGTAAAAACTACTGGACCGATTGCGACACGGTTTACATTGCGCACTACCGCGCGCATTCTGCGCTACAAGCAGGTATTTTGGGTTTGACTTAAAAATTGGTGTACTTGGTATCTCAACCCAATGAGTAGAAGTGGAGCAACCGATAAAAAAAATTGACGCCTTAACGAAGTTTGATGATATTCGTATTTTGATTCTGAAATAAAACATAGGATCCTTATATCTCAGAAAAATTACCACACGGGCACAGCTAGTTATTTTATTTTCAACAACAAGATTTAAGTCTTGCTTATTTATAAGCTCTAGAACAATTGGCTCCATTCTCATTCTTTCGTGGCCCGAGCACGAAGGAATGAGAATGAAGCTGTACATAAAATAGAACTAATAAACGTCATCGTGTTTTTTACATATACTTATGCATCCGACATCGCATCAGATAAACGCAAACTGACGACAAAACGTTCGACACGCGAGAGCGATAATCCCGAGACCTGTGTCAGACACCTCCGGGAGACTAACGAAGTTCTTATAATCCCGCCCGCCCCTGTAATCGAGTTATTGCCTTGCATCTCGTGTCTTACGAGTTTCCGCCGCGTCTAATGATATCTATACGCGTTTTGGATAGGTAAATGTTTTGGATGTTTGAAGGCATTTTCCTGCTACAATCTCTTGATGATTTAGACAATTTCCAGAGAGTAAAGTTACATTTAGAGAAAATAAAGGTGTTTTTACCGCACCTATTGGAGAACCTCGAGATGTATCTAACTGTCGATTTGTAAAATTGTAAGTGCCTATTTCGACACAAACATAAACGTTCAGAAAATTCAGAAGAACAGAAAAAAACGACTATGTGCAAGTCGTACTTCTGCAAATATTGTTCCTATCCTTCTACTGCTTAAGTACTTATCTATTTTTACACCTACTTTATTTTAATCACGACCTAAAATAATAATATAGGTACTAACTAACATGCTCCCATGTGTTGAAATTGGTATGTCAAATTTACAGTTTTTAGGTTGGTCTATAATTTCTTCATTAGCTATGCTAAATTTTCCTATGTGGCTCTTATTTTTCCTTCAATAGGTTCTCTTATTTTTTTCTCTCTTATATTATTATTTTTCTCTCTTATTTTTCCTTCAATACCTTGATACATTCACTATCTTTTTTCAAATTCATTCGGTGATTTCTTTAAGAAAAACTCACACAACACATCTCAAGGTCTATTTTGCGACGGGAGAGCTCACTGTAAACTGGTGTTTTCTACATAAATAGGCACCAACCAGCGAACTCTGGCCGCACGTTGCTGCCCGCCGCGCTTTGACACGTTAGGTCAACTTACGCTTGTCGCTGCCTATTTATCCCGCTTAACGGTGCAGAGGTCTTTAGGAGTTACTGCTAAAATCATAATGATTTGTTACATTACCTAGTTGTATTCTATTCTAAAATTAATAAAAATAATAATAAAAAAGTTGATAAAGGCAAAACTAAGTAAAAAACATCCTCAAATTGATTTCAGCTCATTTACAGCTCAGCGTACATAACACACAGCCCCACACAGGCTTGGCTTCCGCTCACTTCTCGTTTAAATGTTTCATCCACTCGTGGCATATTAAAGATCACTATCAGTGAGGAAGGCGCAGTATTAGCTTCGCTTCGTTTTCATTAAACTCTTTCATTTACTATCGCTGGATCAGTTAGTCATATTTTAGGTTATTAATTTCAGAGGATTGAAATGGAGGAAGTTAAATCAATAATTTTGGTGTGTTCGTTAGTTTAACAAAGTCCAATGAAGTATCAGTTTACAAAGTGATTATACGTAAGTAAAATCACAAAAAGTAATAAGCAAATAAGTACCTAGGTAGGTACATACATTGTGCAACCAAAGTTGAGCATTTTTTTACACTATTTTTATTATTTCAAACATTTAATTTTCTTTAATCGATAACGAACGCAATTACACAATAAATACCTAATAACATTATCATACTACACGTTTTTATTCCCTACGTACACTATCTGGTTTTCCTGTCATTATTGCATTAGATAAGCTTCGATAAGCTGCAATTGGCGACCTTAATGCAATAAATTATTATGTAGTTTTATCTTCGCATTAGACATGCAAACAAACGGCGCCTTTAACTATTAAACTATTAAAGACCCGTTTACACAGTGCAATTGTAGAATTTATTAATTGAAGCAATAATAATGTTGGTTTAGGTGGTACAACTTTATTATTAATCAATAATTGTACGTAGTAATTCTTTCTATTATTTATCTATGGTAGTGTTTAGATTCTAAGCACTTTTTTGTTGATTGTTCAATAATTTTGTTTTAAGATTTGCATTCAGTAATTATTTTATTTTTCTTTCACAACTTCTTGTAAACTTGGACTTGCAATACAATACAATACAATACAACAACTCTTTATTGCACACCAAGAAGAAGGTAATTATATAGGATAAACCCATGAAATGAAATGAAAGGTACAATGGGCGGCCTTGCAATTATATTGAAAGGCAATGATTTCGAAACAATATTGATTTCGGTTATTGCTTTTTCTCAACAAGGCTTTACTTTAAAATTAATTAATTAATTATTTCATTCATTAATTACATACTTTTAATAATTAATTAATTAATGATTAAAAGTATGCAAGCACCTCTATCTAACATGAATCACTTATTTTTATGTTTTTACTAGGGTTCGCCCGCGTCTTCGTCCGCGCGGACTACAGTTTATCGCGAAAAAAAAGCACCCTATGTTCTTCTAAGATATTAAAAACCAATTCAAGAGTAGGTATATGTTCCGTTGGTCAGTTAAGAATACTGCCCATGGATGGCGTTACCGTCACTGTAAGAGGGGATTACAAAGTAAGCGAAAATTTTTAAGCATGTAGTACCTGTCACGGTAGCCGAACTTGGTAAAGGCATGTGTCGCGCAGAGGCACGGAATAATGCGGGTTCGAACCCCGTCCGTAATTAAAATTTTTGGTTTAGAGTATTATTAGATATGTTGTCGCTAAGCAGGCGATAATGCTAAAATCATATAAACACTTAAAAATAATGTTTAATTGTTATCTCACTTCCAATTGTACACTTACGCTATACCGTTTTTTCCCCGTTTCCTCTATTAAATCTAAGAAGTATGCAAGGCGTTTTTATTTATCTATTTGATGGTGGAAATTGATCAGTGAGTTCAATTTCTTCTGTGAAACGTATTCATAAAATAAATCAGTACCTAGTCATTAGAATATAACATGCATCAGTGATAGGCACAGTTAGCATAGCTGCCTCAGAACGCTTTAAAGGGTAAATAAAATAAAATCTATAAAATCATTATCTAAAGCTTTAGAACAATTTAAAATACTTAACCTACTCATCTAGACTCCCAATCCCATACCTGATAAAGTTAAAGCTCCACACCTTATTATATTTCCGTATTAGGTCTACCAAGACCGGTGAAGCTGTTGCCTATTTCACGTACATCGTCCAGTGACTTTTTGCCCCCGGCGAGGCATCTCGCCAAATCGAATTATACCACTGCCGCCATCCAACCAGTAAATGAAGAATTAACAGGGAACTGATCATTTTAAAACATGCATCGGGTTAACCCTTTCTAACGAGTTTTACTTCGAGACGTGCGCCCCATCACGATTTTGGTAAAAACTGAAATATAATGGAGGACTTGATTGGTTGAGATTTTTTTAAGTTGATAATTATATTGATATTTTTTTAGTATATTTTTAGTAATATATATAAGTTAATCAATTTATTCAGGACAATTCACACCATTACCTAGCCCCAAAATTGCGGATACCCTGTAATGTCGGGTACTAGGCAACTGGTAAATATACACAAGTATTATACTTACATCCAAGACTCCGGAACAATCATTTGTGCCCATCACACAAAAGTTTGCACCTTCCGGGGTATGAACCGTTGACTTTGCAGTCAAGATCACTAGCCACTCGGCTAACCAGTCTGTCACCTTTTACTTGAAACGATGACATGAATCACGATTAACAGCCGCATATCCTAATAAAACGATCAACAAATCAATGGATTTTGTGTATTTTTCAGACTTCATATACTACACCCACAAATGCAGATTGGTGGCCTCTATCTGTTTATTACCAATTCACGGCTAAACTTTTAAACCGATCTTGATTAAATCTGACAAGGAAATAGTGTTCATCATGGGGAAGGACATAGGAGATTTTTCTTAACTTATTGCTTCGTAAAATGAGAACACGACCAAAGTTAGTTTTTAGTAGTGGTAGGCCTCCAGCGAAATTACTGGGCAATGAGACTTAACAACCAATGTCTCAGGGTGAGAGTGACGCGCAAGACTGCAACAAAAGTTCTGGGTGGCACTGCAACTGTTATGGACAGGCGTGACGCTTACCATCAGGCGAGCGAACTGCCAGTCTCGTCATTCAAAGTAATAAAAATATATAAAAAAATTGTAGCAAGCGGAACGCAGCTAGTTTTATGTTATATTACCATGTTCAAATTGTTGTTCTTTCAAAACTTCTTCATAAACATTAATTGAAGTGAAAGCTTGTAAAAAGAGGTAACATGCTAACAGGTTTTCCTGGAAAACAATAACTGCAATAACCGGCTAGCTATAAAAGAAAAACGTGAGCCTCTCGAGGTGTATGAAAATAATAGAGCCTGCGAAATGGTATCGTGACAAACATCCATGCCTCAAGCGGCCTCGGTAAATCATAGAGAATCCAATTACTAGGAAAAAACACTGTTATTCCAACATGCTACATATAAATATAAAATGTTTTTTGTTAGTCCAACATTGGATTTGTAGCATTCATTGAACCTGCATTTAAAACGCATTGAAAGAGGACTCTTTTAAAACTTAACAAAAAATTTGTAGAGGCAATGAAATGGGTTCCAATTTACATGTTTGAATAAATTTTCTGACCCATGGAACTGTTATTATAATAAAAAATAAAAAACTATCTTCATACATATTTCGTTCCGAAAAGTACAGTCATATAATAAAATTATTGAATTTCGCAATTTAATATTGGCGCGCTCGCTCACTGTTGCCCATAATTACCAATGCGGGTCCAATTCATCATTCTTTATTACAAGCACAAAATTTCTTGTAAATTTCATGCACGCTTGGTATCCACGGGATGAGATTCGATATTATTATGAGAGAAAACACCTCTTTACGATCCTTTTCGTTTTATAATGTATTAATGATTTCAATCAAAGATATGAATTAAACTTATAATATCGGTTACCTAGTTTTGGTAAATATTATATTATTGAATTCCTATATATCTGTCAATGTTTGACGGATTGGTCATCTTTGAGAGGGTAATATGTAGGTACCTATAACCCCTTACTAATTAGATTTAAAATAGTGATTAACCCTAAGAATAAAAGTAGATACTCACGAGACTTCAACTCTCGGTAAACTCCAAAATTCTTGCCCAAATCACTGCCTAGTTTTTCCTCAACAAAATGACTTTCAACATCATTGTCTCGGCGTAAACAACGACAGCCCCTTTCCCACTGAAAATGTCATTAATGTCTGAGTGAAATTCGGGGTCTAATCTCGTCACTGCAAAGCTTATTACATTTATACAAGGGAGTAATCTTCGAATAAAGTTTCTATGGAAAGTGTTGAATCATTGAGGATCGCGAACCCTTGCCTGCTCTGAAAGAACTCGGCTGGCTGATGCCAACCGTCGGGTGGCACTGTTTTACTAAGAAATCTCGGTATACTGATTTTCCTGTTGTTATTTTCTGTTCTGATCAAGTGTAGGAACACGAAGTTATCGGAGGTAAAGTTGCAAATAAACCAAACGCAGTTTTTTGATTTTCAAAAGCTAGTAAAGCTTGCCAAAGAGTTTAAACTCCGCAACATCAATGTCTATCATATGCGTAACCTTAAAATATTCCTTCCTTATAAGACTTGCAGAACCTCCGCTGCTCCTTCCCATTTTCCTTGGGATCCTGTGCCCAAACCGCATAGTCATTGCAACGCAATAACCAATTGTGAGAGTATTACGTGTCCTATCACAAAGCCCCGAGCTCTGCCGCCCAAAATATATCCGTGCTAGAAGGGATACCCCCCAAGCTATTCAAATGAAGATTGGGCTCAGCTCATGCAGTGCTTCTAAAGAAGCCAGCAGCGGACTGGCACGGACAGATTGCGATGTTGTTGAAAATTCACGGTTAAAGTCACAGTAAAAGTATTTATTGTAAATAGGCAAAATAATAGCACTTTTACAAGTCAAAACCTTACATTTAATGAACAAAAAGAAAAACATAAATTATTATAAATAGATCACATCAATAAAATTAAGTGAACTAAGTGTGCTTTGAATTTGAAAAATAAATTTCCCTTTCATTTACCTTTCTGAGTTGGCACTCGGACTTGAATCTCGCACAGGAAACGGAAACCCGTCTGACTCCGGTGCTTCGGAAATACGCCCGTTAGAGAAGAGAGCACCAAGAAACTACGGGGATGTCATTTTTCCATTGTAGCCAATTCTTTATATGCGAAAACGAAATGAAACTTTGCTATTGAATCTTTACGTTGTTCCTGTATTTACGTCTACAATAATATATAATAAGTGGAAATATCCATAATCATCATCATCATCATCATCATCAGCCTTATCTGTCCACTGCTGCACGTAGGCCTCTCCAAATGCACGACACAGAGCTCGGTCTTCAACTCTCGGAAAACGGATGAGGAGAGCTGAAGACAGAGTTCAATATCCATAATAATACAAGAAAAATATTTCACTGAGTACAACACAAACATCAGAAAAAAATTGTTAGCAGTCTTCCTTACAACAATACTGAACTACTTTTAATACCTGTCTGTTTGACAGTTATTGTTGTAAGGAACAAGTACTTGATACTTTATTTGACTATATTTGTATCAGTTTGATGTCTAATTGGCACTTTTATCTTGTGTATTTGACTTTTACATGTGTATTATTATAATTTCTGACATTTAAAAAAATATATATTCTAAACGGTTTTCTCTAAAAACAAAATGACGTTTCCAGAAAAAACTAAGTCCGTGTACAGATTTTTTATTACTTTGACTGTGATGCGACAAAGTCGTTTTTGCGCAAACATATCGGTGACAATGGGCAACGGGCCTTTTGTATTTTTTACTTTGATTGATGATTTTAATTTCCTATTTGGTTCGTTGATTCTGCGGTGAATAAAACCGGGTAGTGTAGGTGTGAGTGTCAACATATTTTCGTATATTTCTTTTTAAAGTTCTTTTACAAAACTAAGCAGTGTTATATTAGATTAGTGGATAAATAAGAAAATAAAAGTAACCTACATTTGCTTTCTATATTGATTTTAATGGAATCAAATTACAGTTTTCAGATGCATAGAGGAGCACAAAGCAGTATTATCTATCGATTAAATAACTTAAATTGATGTAGTTGTAGCTGTTGATGTAGTTCCAGTTCAATTCCCACTGCTAAGTAAATATTGGTAAGTACATAAGTACATTATCTATGTCTAATTGTTGTCCGATCAATACCCTTGTAGTATAATATTGGTAAGTACATAAGTACATTATCTATGTCTAATTGTTGTCCGATCAATACCCTTGTAGTATAATATTGGTAAGTACATAAATACATTATCTATGTCTGATTGTTATCCGATCAAAATCCTTGTAGTATTGACAGATTGCTCTGTCTTACGGGTAATCATAGCGTATATTGATGAAAAAAGCGTAGCTAAGTAAACATCAGCCCTACCATACCATACAATTATTTTACATCTAGGCTCGCCCCACGGTTTCACCCTCAGACACCTCTGTCATTTTGACATATGTATGTCACTTTGACACCTGTCAATTTGACTCCAGTCACTTTGACATCTGATGATGATGAAAAGTAATGTCTTATTCCAGGACAAAGTATCTACATTATCATTATCAGCCCGCATCAGTCCAGTCAGGCCTCTCCTAAAGCACGCCACTGAGCCCGATATTCGGCTCTTCTTTTCCAATTGCCGCTAGCCATCTTGCGTATGTCGTCGCTCGACCTAGCCGGAGGGCGTCCTACATTATGTTTGCCGAGTCGCGGTCTCCACTCAAGAACACGTCTACCCGAACGGTTATCGGTCCTTTGGCAAATATGAATAGCCCACTGCCACTTCAGCCTGCTAATCCTTTGGGCTATGTCGATAATTTTGGTTTTATATCGGATCACCTCGTTCAGATCCGTTCTCTCAAAGAAACTCCGAGCATAGCCCTTTCCATAGCACGCTAAGCGACTTTGAATTGGTGAACTAGTCATACCGTGGGAGTCCACGTCTCAGTCCGTAAGTCATAACAGGTAGGACACACTGGTTGAAGACTTTAGTTTTAAGGCATTGAGGAATTGGTGATGAAAAGACTTGACGAATTTTACCAAATGCTGCCCAGCCCAGCTTATTCTTCTACGGGCTCTCTCTCAAAGTTGTTTAACCGAACTTCAGCGTTTTCCCAAGGAAAACATTATACACTTGAAAAAATTCAAGAGGAGATCTGTGAACAGCAATCGGTTCCGGAAAGACATGTTCATTAAACATAATCTTGGTTTTATCCAAATTCATCCGGAGACCGATGCGTTTAGATGAATAAGCTAGGCCGTTCAGCATCTGCGGTAAGTCTTGCAATCTACATAACAAATTTTATTCAAATCCGTTCAGCGGTTTGAGCGTGAAGGAGTAACAAACATACACACACACATACATACACACATGCATACAAACTTTCGCCTTTATAATATTAGTGTGAATATGCCCCGTCAATATGCCCATTTTACCCATACGATAGAATCCAACGGATTCGCGGATGTGACAGCGCCGATTTAAATATGGCGGCGTGGCGGCCTCATCCCGCCAGTGACGTTGCGGTCGTCCATTTATCACTCTCGTAAGCCTCCGTCGATATTATGATCAATGCCATTCGCCCGCCCAGAGGCGCCCGACTCGTTTAATGATGGCAATAGAGTTTACCTCTTGAAGAACCGACAGCCGTTGGGGTCAACGGGCTCAAGAGTGGAGAACCGCGTTTAGGCAAACGAAGTGTATGGCGCCAACACACTTCGCGCCATACACTTCACGAAGGCAAAGACAACCTGAATAATGGCACCCCTGGAGCCAGGTGGAGTTACGACACGGCTGGCAGTGGATGAGAGGAGTCGAAACTTGGACTCAGTGGTCGTGGCGCTCACTAGAAAAGGCCTACGTAGAGTATAGTCTGATGATGAATAGACCATCCAGGTATTTTTACACGACTGCCCAAAAAAGGAGTGTTATTTTTTTAGCATTCATGTATGTTTGTATGAATGTTTGTATGTATGTGAGTTTCTTTATTCCACCATAAGTTTTAAATGCCTGAGCAGATTTTGACGTATGGGCTATCGTTAGAATCCTTACATCCCCCTGAGTAAAATAGGCTATATTATTATTATTTTTCAAATCGGCAGTATGGCTTCATATAAAAAGGAGAAAAAAACATGTTTTCTTCCAATTTACAATATGGGTATCAAATTGGAGGCAATAAGCACATCCCAACAGTATATAATTTATTGGTATAAGTTCTTTTTTGGCAGGGCAGGCGTGTTTTTTTAGATTTTAAGCTAGTTTTTACTTCAGCATACAACACCAGCACAAAATTCAGTTTTTGGACAAGTGAAGAAAATCGTTTATTCCATCGTCCTCGCAGTGTCCATCACGAAACTCATAAATTAGTATTTTGGAAGTATTTTTTCCTGATAACTTTTTTTCTCGTATTTACTCTCGTCGTTTTAGTCTCGTCTTATCTCGTCCAAGACGTTGACGATGTTAAGTTTTTCTCCACGAATTTCCCCAACACTGCAATTTTTTTTTGATTCATTTTTATTTTGCACTACAAAACTTTGTATTCATAGATCTTTAAATTTTCCTACCACCTCCGTGTCTTTAGGAACTTAACTATCTGGAAATTTTCGTAATAGCTTCTCAAGTTCGCTATTCATATGTGAAATATAGGTCTAAAATTATACTAGATTCTCGAAACACATTCCCTTGTATAACACGTAATAACAGCTAAGGCGGATCGCCCGCCTTGCACACTTTGTATTCTCCCAGTCGCCACCTGGGGGTAGTGGCTTTTAAAAAATTCCTTTACGTTTCACTTCGGGGAGTATCGGTATTTTTGCAACTTGTATCATACATAAAGCTAATACTGGTTATTTTCTTACTGGTAAAACGCTACTTAGTGGATTGAAGCCGTTTTTAATCTACAAGTAGGCTTTTTGAATGTTAATTTAGGTAAAAAATATAGATTCAGTCTGTGTAGTGAAGCTTGTGACTGAATTTAATGTATAAGATTAGCAAGAAGCTGGCAGCGTCTGGACGATTTGCATCAAATCGAAAATCACTGGTCAATCAATAACACCTAACTACACTCATGTTCAGCACAAAGTTTGTGTAGTCTGCATATATAATTGTATGCAACCATCACATCAGCAAGAAAACATTTTATTGTGACACAATAATTTGAAAACGTAGAGTAAAACTTAATAAAAGATGTAGTTTCAGTTTAATTCTATATTAACTAGCACAATTTTCCTAAAATCCAATTAAATAATACAAATTAAGATTTCCCATTGAAACAGTATCACAAATTCGCTCGCTTATCAAAGTGACAGGGTAACAAAGACATCCTATCGAGTGGATACTGCGACTCGTGTAACAAAAGAAAGAGAACCGGAAAGATAGGTGAGAGGTACTCGAATATAAGAGATCTCCAGATCGAACGGACTCGAAACTCAGTACGTACCGGGAGGTTTAGAAAGTCAGATTTTCATCTCTCTACGAACAGTAACACGCACACATACGTGTAAGCAAAAGTACGTAGCATCTTCCTGTGATGAGACAGATACATTTTTTAGTGCATGCGGACTTCTTGAGTGGCATTTAAATCGATCCCTGTGATTCCACAACACGTCGACCGTTTGCTCGTTGCGTACCTAAACCGCAGTGTGCCTTAATCGCGTTTTTCTTAAACCAAACGCGAGGTAGTCATGTTGAGATTAAGGTCCATTGAGTTTTAGTTCAAGAGCGAGATAGACCCTGTGAGACTTGGGTCTATTGATTTGTTGTTCAAAAGCGAGATAGATTCACACCTTGTAGTTTTACTGGCTATTCTTGACACCACAATGTTTTAACCAAAACTGTTTATCTTAGAGCACAGTGGTTGAAACATCGTCACGAAAGAAGAAGACATACTTCATACATACATACATACACGCTATACATACACGTCTTCTAGACGAGTTATTTTTTATTTATTTTTTAAATCGTATTTTTCTGGGAATCTATACACTAAACTAGCCCTGTGCCTACCTACCTGGATTTTTGGGTGGTTGTATTCTAGTCCATTAATAGTGATAGATTTATGATTCTTTTTGACAGAATTGTTATTATTTCGTTTCCATACAACCGTTCGTAGCAGCGAGTAATCGACATTTTCCAGTTATACCGTGAAAACTTACCATTTTCCGGGATAAAAAGTTTCCTATGTTGGTGTTTATATTGGTTGGTGTACCTATTTACAAAGTTTGATCAAAATCGGATCAACCGTTTTGGCGTTAAAACTCCCCAAACAAACAGACAACGTGTTACTTTTATATATTGGTATGGATTTGTGTTGTTACCAACTTGCTTTCATCACCGCATTGAATCGATGACACAAGTAATTAGTCATTTATATTTTTGCTTTCCTTATTGAAATAGACACTTCAAGTTTTATTTTTAATAACGCTCAATAATAATCTTGATATTACTAATCAATAATAATAATTCTTGTACTTTAAATGTACATAGTACAAAAAGATTCAAATGTATGTAGGTAAGTACTGTTATCCTTGTATACGTGCTATAAGGGTGGTACTCGACTACTCGTAGATTGTGAATGGAAGGCCACTGTTACAGAGGATCTGCGTGATCAATGATACTATCACGACCTACTTACTGATATTGCTTGTGGTGAATTTTTCCATTCTGAATGACCACTTACTGTTAGCTTCTGTTGTTTCTTGTTCAATAGCTGATATAAAATAATAGGGTGAAAATAAAAAGGGAAGGTTTATTCTTGTCTTTTTTATTATTATTGCATAGAAAGATAGTGGACGAGCGGTAGTGTCCTATCGACTCCTGGGTCGACTCTCGGCTTCAATCAATGATTTTAATAAGTTTGTACGGTTTAACATCGCCCCGTGCTTTGGAGGGTACGCCGAAAATCCTTCGGTCCCGGCGATGAAGGCCCTTGGGTGGCGTAACTTATACTGACACCAGATGTCGGCATAACCTCATTCGATATAGGAGGTACATACTTCATTAATTTTATCAGTACAGAATGAACATTAATTATAAAAGCATTTAAAGGACTGCTTTGTTATTGTATTAAAGAAATGATTTGTTGTACATGATGGAGGAATTCTGGGCAAAGGCAGCATCCGAGTAGATGTCTAGAAACGTGAAGATATGTTGAGTTAGATATACCTAGGCCACGCTTGCGAGATGAGCTCGACACATTTGCGGAGAACTGCTTGCAAAGAGCTTTGAATCAAAAAAAAGTGGAAGGAAGCCTTTGCACAGAAGTAGGACACATCAGGCTATTAATGA
The DNA here is from genome assembly GCA_946251855.1 of Alsophila aescularia. Taxonomy (NCBI): domain Eukaryota; kingdom Metazoa; phylum Arthropoda; class Insecta; order Lepidoptera; family Geometridae; genus Alsophila; species Alsophila aescularia. The sequence continues at coordinate 39,502,042 of OX276383.1, forward strand.
TATTAAATATACTATAACTATAGACCAAGCCTAATAATGTTGTAGAGGAAAAATTTGGGTCACTGTTGGGGCTCGAACCCGCATCATTCCGTGCCTCTGCGTGGCACATGCCTTTTACCAATTCAGCTACCGTGACCATCTACGTCCAAATTTTTCGCTTAGTTTCTAAACCCGTCTTACGGTGATGTTAACGCCATCTATTTGCAGTACTCTGACCAACCAAACACGGATCATATTGAAATTAACTTCGTGTGGTAAAGAGATCGCCTCCCTCGCCTGGCAACCTATTAACGCCTGCTTAGCGAGAATATCTAATAATTTTCGAAACGAAAAATTTGGATCATGGACGGGGCTTGAACCCGCATAATTCACACTTGTGTAGGCCCATGTGTAGACATGTAACTCTTTAATCTGTGGGCACATGCCTTTCCAATGCTAAAATCATATTACAATAATTATACCAAATTGTCAAAGCTCCTTATAAAATTGAAACAGCAATGAATTCAGACAGCATTGCGGCATTGAAAACAAATCATAGAATCTGCCTTCCATACTAATCCACGTTTATTTTGAAAGTCAATTCAAAGTAGGATAAAGTAAAAATTAAATAAAATTCTAATTCAAATGGCGTTTTCCACTTTAAGAACTAAGTCGCACTCAATTATTCACCGTGCCCTTTGAGCCACTTGAAAAAATCCAATCAGCATAACTCGTCATTTTAATATCGATCCCCAATTTGCTAGCACTTATCAAATCGCTTTATGCATAGATATGAAATTGTAACCCAAACAAGATTTGCATACGTCATAAGCAAATGTACACCTTACGACATACGGAATAGCAAACGGTTTTCTACCATTGACGTGTGTGTATTCTTGTGGAAGCACAAAGCCGAGTGGTTTACTTAGAGTTTAAAATATTCATAGCTTGTACTGGATCGTATTTAAATATTTACATAAGTGTCACGCAGCGTCACTGACGTTTGTCGATAAAATGTATTGAGTGGAAGTGGAACGGCTGTCTTCGGTTGGGGTGGCTAAAAACTGTGAGATGAGGGATATAATTATACTTGTATTAATAGAGTTTTCCAGTTTTCTTTGCGACTCTCTGCTGTACCTGTGTAGGTATCACGGTCGAACATTGATCGCTGTAAATCTCAAGAACGGCTAAAGAAGCTTTGAATTAGAGAGAAACCCCTTTGAAAAGTGGTTTACAAAAACATCTATGAAATTGCGCCTTAACTACGTAGTACTACTTCCTCCACAAGAGTGTAAATAACACATGAAGGATTAATATGAACCCCGAATCATAGTGTAACTTTATGTAGAGTCGCGCAATATAAACGTATACTGGGGTCAGACTCAACGCTACCAGATCAAGATTTACAGGCAGATCATAAAGTTCCTCACCACGGTCGATACTCTTCTTTCATAAGAAAACCATCTATAAACGATGTTATTCAAATACAATTAGTCTTCTACTCGATTGAATGAAAACAATTGTTGTGTTTAAAAATTGTACACAGAAATAACGGTATACCAATATATAAAAGTGAAACGTTGTCTGTTTGTTGTATGTTTATTTGTTTGGGGAGCTTTCACGCGATAACGGCTTGACGTATTTTGATGAATTTTGGAATGGAGATAGCTTATACTCTAGAATAAAACATAGGGTACTTTTATCCCGGAAAATTGTAAGTTTCCACGGGAAAACTGGAAATTGTTTATTACTCGCTGTAAGGAACGTTTGCCTTATACGCGAAATAACAAGTCTGTCAAAAAACTTCAAGAGCTTTGGTGCTGTACCTACTTTTGCATTAGTGTTTCTATATCCTAGAAGAATATAGGATGCTTCTTTTTGAAAGCTAGTAGCTAATAAAATCATCATTCTAGTTGACATTACTTATCGTTTATCAGTAGAAAATAAAATGATGATGAGAATACAAAATGATTTATCCCTCGTTTTTCAATGGTCACAATTAAAAACAATTGAAAAACCATTGAAGTTAGTAGAATACGAAAAGTGGCAAAAGCGAAAATCATTAACAATTTTAAAACAATTTGTTTAGCAGAATTAGGAGCCAATTAGCGTCTCACATTGTCTTCAGAGAGTCCATTTCCTAATGCATTTTGAAACCTTATTATTCAAAAATATTAGCTACATTTCACCTCATCGTCACCCCTCGAAGCACCAGACGTTAACACTCTGTAGGCAGGGGGCGACACTTCTAAACGCCGTGTATTCAAACCATAAAAAATAATGGATCTTCCAATCGTCGCGATATGCGCGGAAATATGGAGTGAGGTGAGCGCACGAAAAATCATAATGGCAACGAGAAATGGGGATTAGAAACCGATCGAGTTGAAATCGATGCGAGTCAACATTGGCGGTACGGTCGTGGTAGCGCCCCTGGGTGGTTTACAGCGTGGAGTAGTAGCTTCAAAATGTAAAGGTGAAAATATAGGTATATATATATTATACGTATACCTAGTGATATAATAAATGTACGGTTAAACTAAGGAGGTTTCTTTGATTAGAAACGAGTTGATTTGATGAATCTTAAACAGCTTAATTAGTCCAACTTATAACTACGCCTCTTTCAGTTATATATACTTATAATCTATCTATCTATCTATACATAAAGTAAATCAATATAATAGGAACGAAAATGTCTATACAATGAAGATAATTAATAGACTTTTTTGTTCATATTGCTAAAGTAAGCCACTGAACAAGTTTTTTTTTTTTTTAAATCGTGTCTGTTTGTTTGTCTGTATGTTTGTTCGCGCATCACGTAAAAACTACTGGACCGATTGCAATCCAGTTTTCACTTTTGGATAGCTTAGGGTTTGATTTAAAAACTGGTGTACTTGGTATCTTAATCAACAGTAGATGCCAAGAAATCGATAAAAACTTTTTGACGGCTGAAGGAATTTTGATTAAATGTTGGTATTTTGGTATGGTCTTGGCACATAGAGTAGGTACTTTTAACCTAGAGAAATTAACACGCGTGCTAAGCCGCGGGCACAGCTAGTTGCATATAAGTGCTGAACCATACTTATATTATAAAAGCGAAAGTAACTCTGTTTATCTGTTTCTGTTTGTGTCTTTTTCACACGACATATGATTATTTTCATGATTAGGAATAGGAGGTTGTTTAACTATGGGCAAGGATATAGGATTCTATTCACGACTAGGACTAGGAGATAGTTTGAACTATGGGCAAGGGCATAGGATTCTACTCACAACTAGGACTAGGAGATAGTTTGAACTATGGGCAAGGACATAGGATTCTATTCACGACTAAGACTAGGAAATAGTTTGAACTATGTGCAAGGACATAGGATTCTATTCACGACTAGGCCTAGGAGGTAGTTTGAACTATGGGCAAGGACATAGGATTCTATTCACGACTAGGACTAGGAGGTACTTTGAACTATGGGCAAGGACATAGGATTTTATTCATGACTAGGAATAGGAGATTGGGTTTGTGAGGTTGTAGGGGGCAATCTCTGGATCTACTGAACCGATTTTGAAAATTATTTTACCAATAGAAAGCCACGTTATTTGTGAGTGTCATAGGCTATATATTGAAATGACCACGCGTACGAAGCCGCGGGCATCAGGTAGTACTAAAATATAGACGAAAATAATGGAAACGTCAAGGCTCGTTCACCAACAATTGAAACATAGTTAACTATGTTTCAAATGTATACATCAATAAAAGATGTAAATTTCAAGTGAACTATTGTTTATCCGAGGTTCTTATATTCGTAAACTACCTAGAACAATGACATAAGTAGATAGATAGATGGCGTTATCTTCCCCATAGAACACATAATACGAAACTGAAACATTAAGAATTAGGAGTGCGATGTTTTGTTCAAAGACCATGTGCCGGATAGGATGATGCGGGTTCAAGTCCCTTCTGTGATCCATTTTTTCTATATTTATTAAAATAACTAGCTGTGCCCGCGGCTTTGCTCGCGTGGTCATTTCTCTAGGTTAAAAGTACTCTATGTGCTATTCCAAGACCTACAATAAACATTTGATCAACATTCCTTCAGGCGTTTAAAATTTTTTTATCGATTGCTCGGCTTGTAATCATTGGATTACGATACCAATTACGCTAGGTCTTGGTCAAACCCTAAACTATCCAACACTGAAAACTGCATTGCAATCGGTCTAATAGTTTTTACGTGATGCGCGAACAAACATACAGACAAACAAACAGACAGACACGAATTTTAAAAATGTTTTATTCTTGTTCAGTAGCTCAGACCAATTTTTTAAAATTATCTTCTTTGTACAGTCTTTTACGTTATTATTGCCTATAGCTGTGCCCGCAGCGGTGCTCGCGTGGTAGTTTTTCTGGGATATATTCCATTACCAAAAGTACCAATATAGGTACCTACCTACCTGTGTTAACAACCTTCAGTGGCGATCCGACATGGTCGTGATAGGTTAGAAGACGAAGGCGGGAGCGAAACGTAGCGAGCATAAAGCCCCATTATAGCTAAGAACCATCTTGTTTACCTCAGCTTTGAAACTTAAAAACCCGCAGTTAAATTGGTCCATTCGTTTGAAAGATACGATTCTCACCCCCCCCCCCTTTTCAACTCCTCCCACCCCTCCCCCTTTTTCAACTCCTCCCACCCCTCCCCGCCCTCCCATATAGCAAAGGAACTGAACCATCTCGATCACATCCTTTTTAAAACATAAAAAAACTGCATCAAATTTGGTCCATTCATTTGGGAGCTATGATATGGGGGGGTCCCTTTATTATAGCTAAGACAAATCTTGTTTACCTCAGCTTTGAAACATAAAAAATCGCAGCTAAATTGGTCGATTTGTTTGAAAGGTACGATTCTCACCCCTTTTTTCTCGAAACTCCCCCCTTATCTCGCCCTCCTCCCCACCCCATATAGTTAAGAACCATCTCGACCACATCAGTTTCAAACATAAAAAACTGAATCAAAATCGGTCCATTCGTTTGGGAGCTTTTTTATGAGGATGCCACAAATAGAAACACACACACACACACACACACACACACACACACACACACACACACACCCTTTCACACAGTGATACACACCCTAAACTTATAACACCCTTCTCTTTGTTCGGGAGTTAAAAATGTAAAACAGTAAGCAGTTTAGTTAACAATAAAAACAGCCGCAAGAGGTCGCTTTTTTATGAGGGAATGTAAATTATGTATGATAATTGATTTCTTTTTTAAATATGCACTTTAGGTAAAATTAACAAATTTACAAAGTAAAAAAAAAACAAAGTAAATTGACAGAATTCTTTTCTGTTTTTGAGTTTTTTTTAAATTATCTTAATTTGAATTATTGTGACCTATTTTGTTGTTACAATTTGACAGTTTAATTAAAGAAAAAAAAGCATTGAAATTGTAAAAATAACGCATAAAATATGTAAATGCATAAAACTATGGAACAAAACATTTCGATAAGTACGTGATTTCGATCCACGTACATCTGGGTTGGCAGGCAGAAATACTCCCGCTAAACCAGATAGTATAGTGGCGAGAGGGTCGAAATTATGATACCATTTTAATGTTTTATTTATATTACATTTAAATTACCATAACTTTGAATACCTATCCCGCAGGAACCCTATATTTTTTGGGGATAAAAAGAATCCATACTTTTTATACATAATATGTACTTTGACTGTGCCAAGTTACATCAAACTCTGACCAGTAGTTTCAGCGTAATATGTGTTCATTTAAATAACTTTTAACCCCCATCCTGCGGGAACTCATGATTTTTTCGGGATAAAAAGTATTCTAAATATTAATCCATAACATAAGCTATGATTGTGCCAAGTTGCATCAAAATCCATCTGGTAGTTTCAGCGTGATGCGTGTTTAAAGAGACAGACAGACAGACAGACAGACAGACAAAAATTTAAAAAATATCCTTTTTGCACTCTATATCGATTTTGAAGTTAATCTCAATTATAATTTTCAAAAAATATTTAATGTACAGATTTAGCCCAGTTACAGTTTTATTATAGTAAGTAAAGTAATAGAAGATAATAATGATATAAATCGGTAGCGCTCTTTTTTTTACCCGACAGCTCGAGGGATATGTTTTGCGGCTGTACATACAGCCCAACAACATAGATTTGCTCCGTTAGCGCGTCCTACAGCCTAAATGGCTTGATGGATTTTGATAAATGAGCTATCATTGGATTGGTCTTAATCCCGAAAGTGACATATAAGATATATTAAGTGTCAAGAAAACTAATAAGGCGGCTTACAGCTGTCATATTGTATTTCCAACGGAACAAAAAATGACCAAAACCTATCGAGTGAGTTATCAAAATGAAGGTCTTTAAAAGAACATTCCAAAAATTCATAATGTAAAAAAGAAACATTCCATAAATACATAATAGTTTACATTATGTATTTTTGGAATGTTCTTTAAAGACTGCTGTATGACCCTAAAAAAAATTTTGCACCGACCTCACGTTGAAAACTCTGGCAGAATTAATTGTTTGCGGGGAAACTAAATAGTTTAATATAAAAATAAATAATAATTAAAACAAAAAAGTGACTTCGAGTTATAAACTAAAAAGAGAATATAAGATGTAGTCGGAGGCGTAATGCATTTCATTTCTCATTTGACGAAATTAGAACCTGTCAAATCCTTTACAATGATACATTCTGTACCAATTTATTCGATTGTTATCAAAATATAAAACGGTAATTAACTAAATTACATACCAAAACACTACCAAAACAAGGTATAATAAAGCTCACTTTACACGAGTAAATCTACATACGTTTTCGCAGGATAAATAACATAAAAGGTTCTAACCTAATTTCAGCTAATCGTGTTGACTTGCCGAATGCAAACACGGCCTCGCCTTTAAATGACGGTGTTACCTGACTACTTAGGGAAAAGACTGGAAAGCTCACCTACCTTACCAACCTGTATTAAGGTGAAACAATGTATTTTCTTATGTTGAATTCAAAGTATTTTTTATAGCTAAATAGCTTAGGTACAAGTTCTTTTCACTTGTTTAAAAATTTCACTTCTTTCTCAATTCATTCCTTAATTATTTATTTTAGCTTAAGCACAGTATTAATTTTAACCGTCTTCACAATAAAATAAGAAATTAACACATAGGTGTGTATATTTTGCGAACTAAAATCGTAGTTTTTACGTTTAATTTGTCCGTCCAAATTACCAAGTCACTTATGACGTTTGCTGAAAGTGATGGGATACAACATAACTTTCATATCGATAAAGTTGTGGCCATGTGTGTGTCTTAACGTAATTTTATCGACATATTAATACTATCTTTATGTTCAATAATCGCTTTTAAACTTTTATATTATACCAACGCTAGTTACCAGTATGCATATATGAATGTATGTCTATTGGACAAAGTGGTAGATGGTAGAGATCTTACAATAAAAAAACGAGTCGAATTATAATATGTACATAATAATAAAAAAATGTTACATGCATAATAAAAAAAGAAAATGAGAATGAAAAAAAAACGACTATTCTTACACAACTGCCCAAAAAAGGAGTCTAATATTTTCTTGGTTCATGTATGTATGCATGTGAGTTTATTTATTCAACCATAACTTTTAAATGCCTAGATATTAGATCTAGGCATTTAAAATTGGGGGATTTGGATGTATAGGGTATAGTTAGAATCCTTATATCAACCCGAGTGACAGGGCCAATTTTTATTTTTTGAAATTTCCTTTTTTGCCATGGCAGTCTAGCTTTTTCTCCTAATTTGATGATGTACATTTAATCTGCAGCATCGGAATCAGTACTGTCACGTATTGAATCATCATTGCTCTGTCCTCACCTAAAGTTATTGTGACTTCATTTCCAATAATAATGTCGATTCTTCACGTCATCCATGTTTTTTTTCCTTGTCCTTTTATGTTTTTTGTTTGTACCACTTTATCAATCTGTTTTGGTGATATGGGCACAAGCATCTTCCAGTATATTCAATATTTTTGATGTTGTAAATGGTGGTTTTGTGTTATGCCTTGCCGCATAGCCTTTGACGTGTGCCCATATCAATTTGATTGCATTATATTCACAATAATGAGGTGGTAATCTAATTAGACTGTGACATTGTTCGTATATTAAGCCAGTTCACCGATGAAATACTAAATTTTATTTGCAGTGAGTGATAAAGTGCATTGTCTATAATTATGACTGATGGTTCCTGGAAGCTCACTAACATTGAACCATTTCGTGAACTCCATTCATCTCTTCGTGATAATCGCCAGTAGTTTTTGATGCAGCCATCGACGAAACCATTTGCAGTACCAGGTTGACAAATAATTAGCCTCGATCCTTTTCCAGTAAGAGTTTTGGACGTAGATGCAGTGATATCATCGGTCCATGAACGGCTCACCATGTGATTGACATTAAGCCAAGTTTAGTCCATAAACGACGTTTTGCCAGTTTTCAATAGCATTTGCCTGTCGTATGAAAGTGTACTATGCCATATCTTTGCATATTTTGCGTTTGTTTCTTTTCTTATATTTAAAACCAATGTTCTTAAATATTGTCGACAAGGAACACGACCCCCGGAGTATAATCCATCTTCCTTCAGCGACAGCAATAATTTTGTTATGGTTGAGTATTCTTTTCGCAAATAGTAACCGAACACGTCTCTACGGATGGCATCGGCATCAAAGCAATCAGCACTTACAACTGATTTTGTCCTTTTTCTCTTTTTGGGTGTAAGAAGTTTTTTTTCATCTCGCCAGTGTTTCCAAACTTCTCTTTTGTGATTCTCATGACTGTTCTCTTTCTAATATCGAAAGCATCAGCTACATGATCCAGCACTGCTGTGGCAGATATTAAAGTATTAAGGGTATTAAAATAATCATGGAGTCGTATAACGAACTCGTGAGACTGACTGTTCAAAACAATTTTTCCTATGTTTCGGCATATCAACATACGATAAACGGCTTGACGGATTTTGATAAATGAGGTGCTATCGGATTCGTCTTTATCACGAGACTGCTATAGGATATATGAAGTGTCAAGAAAACTAACATGGTGTCGTACAGCTGCCATATTGTATTTCTGATAGAACAAAAAATTACCAAAACCTATCGAGTGAGACATCAAAATTAAGGTCTTTAAAAGACCATTTCAAATATATAGAATTCTTATAACTAAACAGAAGCAATTGTCATAAAAGCTTCCTACAAAATTTTCAATATTAGATTATTCAAGTTAATTTTAATAATGTTGCAATTGAACTATTAAAGAAAGTTAACTATGTAAGTAAATAAAAAACATTAAAATTTACATAAATACTGACTGCTCCCCGTGGTTTCACCCACGTCCCTCAGGAACCTTGCATGTTTCCGTGATAAAAGTAGCCTATGTGTGAATCCAGGGTATAAGCTACCTCCATACCAAATTTCATCCATATCCGTTCAGCCTTTTAAGCGTGAAGAAGTAACAAAGAAACACACACACACACACACACGCACACACTCTTACATAGGTAAATACAAACTATCGCCTTTATAATATTAGTGTGTTTTTTTATGGTCAGTTCGTATTCAATAATTTTGTTCGCAGCAGTCGGGTTTTTTGTATTTTTGTTATCATTTTACTTGTAGATCTTGGAATACCACATAGAATGTCTACGCATCAGCCTCCGCCAGTGCGGGGACCGGAGGGGACGACGAGCCACCACACCACGCCGGCACCGGCACCCATATAGTGCTCCAGCGCCGCCCGCGGACACTTGCTCCTGCGCCTCCCTTTGTTATACTGCTCATCGTAATAATTAACTTAAATATTGATTATACCGCACCATTTAATACAGTCCATTAAATCTTATTATTTACCATCCACCAGTAGTCCCTTTAACATAGAGTACCTACTCGTACTTTTAACCTAGAGAAGCCGTGGGTACAGCTAGTTTACAGTAAAATACTTTGACCATTTATTTTGACTTTGACTTTAATACTTACCTATAAATGAGTAAAACTCGTACATAAGTAAATGGATAATTTTCATAATCATCATTCACGCGGGTAAAAACGCGGGACGCAACTCGTAAACATATAAATCGTTTTCTAAGGTGTCATTATTGACCACGCACCGTGTGAGAGACACCTTGGCTTTATTCAAGATCAATCACACCGATACGTGTCCTTCCATACATCACGAAAACTGCTGAAGTAGGTACTTCCGCCTAAAATATCAACGGACCTCTAATAACCGCCCACATTTGCCCATGTAAGGTTACCACCTCCAAGTAATTCGTCTCAAGTTATAGGAGAACAAACAAAGTTTCGGCCGACGGGAGCGCACCCAATTATCTCTAATGAAGACAATGATATAAGCGCCGTTATTGATCTAGATTTGAATTTCATAACGGGTCAGTCCCTTGCTATGTGCCAGGCCTTAATGCTTCTTGCTAAGTTTTGTCTAGGGTGACCGATGAGTTTTGATAGTTTTAAGGGCGACCTCGGTACTACTGTACAAACCCAAATATGGTTGCCTTGCCAGCACAATAGCCAATTAGACATATATTTTTATTGTTCTTGTAGATAAATATTATCAGTTTAGATCACATATAATTATTTTTTTTAGAATGTTTATTTGCTATTGGTCTATAACTGACCTCTACAGGGTCACCGTTCATGGTGGGGCGGATGCGAAATCGCTCCGCCGCAATGCGTGACGCAGAAGGCGCACGCCAAAGTTAATATTTGGCCCAGGGGGTACGAACCTCGGCTTGGACAATTGCCATTGATTACGGGGATCTGACTAAAGACCCCTGGATCGCTGCTTTTAGGTAGTGATCGAGGGGCCCTGATGAAATGGCTCGAGCCCTTTGAATTATTTGCATAACTGACCACCGATTCGGAAGATGATGATGATGATGATGATGATGATGGTGACTCTGTGGTAGGAGTCATTCATATAACCTTCCTAGTGACGAATTATTGAAGAAGGATAATATTCTATGGTATTATAAAATCCTTAAACTCAGCGTTATTTTTATGGCCCATAATCTTTATTTCCCATACCTACAAACCGATAATTCCTGATATAAGCCAATATAATTATGTTCAATATAAATCGATAATTTCTGATTTATTTTTCTTATTCACATATTTGTTGTTCATGGTGTCAAATGCCTTATTAGTACTAGCTGTGCCCACGGCTTTGCCCGCGTGGTATTTTTTCTGGGATATAAGGATCACATGTGTTATTCCAAAACCAAAAATAATATATTGCCAACAAACATAAACTTTGAACATTTTTTTTTTTTTTTTTTTTTTTCTGTATGTTTGGCAATTGGGGTAAGCTCAGCACTGTACTGCGCAGACTAAGTTTAGTCTACACAGGGCTGGTTTTCAGCATAACCCATTGCTTGAACTGAGATGTTACTCAAGCACAAACCTACCTACCAAGCAATACCTACTTTTCCAACCAGGTTTAGCAAATTGTATACATTTTGACTTTATTTTCAGCTGAATCCTCTTCGACAATGATGGACATACATAAGTGTTATTCCAGGACGTAAAGTGATTTCTACCAAATTTTATAAAAACTTGTTAATCCGTTACAGATGTGAGTGGTAACACACACACAAAAGTCGCGTTTTTAATATTAGTTAGGATAAAAGTACCTACGTGCTACGTTCAAGGCACCGCAATGACCAAGATCAATCGCCCACACTCTACCCAAGTTTAATGTCCACTAACTAATTTCTTATCCCGAAACATAATAATATGAACCAACATACATACACACGTACAAACATCTAAAATTATGATTAACGACCGCACGCACACACTGACAGCTTTTACGGACCTTTGTAGACTTTGCCTACCCATACACATACACATGTGGAATAGATCACCATAGCAGATTAAGTATAGGCCTCATGTTGTTAGGCAAACCAATCAATATCTAATGGTATAAATCTACACTTAATAAAGTTAAAGGAAGGGACCCAGCATAAGTAAATTTAAAATAATTATTTTGACACTGACTGCGAGAAGATTAAGACAATACACAACATTTTGTTTTATTAGAGGCATTCAAAAATCAAGTGAGTAGAAATAACCTAAAAGTTGTTAAAACTATCCTTTGATGTAGAGAAGTACGAGTGTAGAAATATTGTGACAAATAACGTGTGATAAAAACGGAAAATAAGCCTATAGTTGCAGATTTTAAGTTTTTTAAATATACAATGTTTAATAGGATGTAATTAATATTTTATGAAATTGTATTTATTATATAGATTATTGTTTTTTTATCTGGGATTTCTGATCCGATTTCTATGATTATTTTTGTTAGAAAGGGTACACTTTCAATGTAGACCCATATAAAGTTCATCAAAATTGGCCTAGTAGATCTTTCAGCAAATCCATTTCAAGAAGAATTTAAAAAACAAAGGCTTAAAAAAATTGCTTGAATATCTCTAAAAGCAATCTCTACTGGGCATCATTTCATGTACAGAAAATATAATTCTCAATAATCAGATTATAAATGTATTATCATCGGAGCTACAAATAAACAAAATCATTGATACTTAAGCCCTTAGGTATTTTTATAAAACCTAGCACTGTCACGAAAACTAGTAAATAACTTCAGTATTAATGCTCTCATTTAATTTTGAAACTAGCAATATTAAATGAACAGATTACAGAGTCATGTTTTCATCATCTTTGTTTGAAAAATAATGTCGTAAACTTAACATTTCAAAGAAGTATGTGTAGGCCATGGGCTACTTTAATAATTCTATAATTCCAGACTGACCGCGCGTGGACCACAATATGCAAATATTAGATAAACTTCGCTAATGGATCTTTAACCAAAGGTTTGGAAACCGTACCACAGAATAAATAACAGTACAAGGTACCTAAGTAAACCTTTTCGATCTTCTCCAACTTTTAAGATTCGTATGGTTATTAGTTATTGAATACTATGTAATGTTAGAGGTTCAGTTATCCATAGTTAAATTCAAGGTATATTATAAACTAGCTTTCCAGCTCACGACTTCGTCCGCGCGGACTACAGTTAATCGCGAAAAATACATTATATGTTCTTCTAGGATATTAAAAACTAATGCAAAAGTAGGTACAGCACCAACGCTCTTGATGTTTTTTGACATACTTGTTATTTAGTTTCCATAGCAACCGTTCCTTACAGCGAGTAATCAACATTTTCCAGTTTTCCCGTGGAAATTTACCATTTTCCGGGATAAAAAGTATCCTATGTTTTTCCAAATCTCCATTCCAAATTTAATCAAGATTCGTCCAGTCGATATTGCGTTAAAACTCCACAAACAAACAGACAATGTTTCAATTCTACATATTGGTATGGATTTGTGTTGGAAAGCTTATAACAGATAAAATATAAGAAATTGAAGTTTTTTGTACTTGCGTATATCCAAACTCAACGAGCACATAACTAATGTCATATGAATTTACTTTTACGATATAAAACTTATACACATAAATTCTGTTTAGTGAGGAGTTGAGCAAGTCACTCGCCTGATGGTAAGCGTCACGCTAGCCCATAAGTCCAGTGCAACCTAGAACTTTGTATTAAAATCTATATATATATTTATAAAATCTTGCTCGTCACTGCACTGCGCTCGTCACTCTGAAACATTCGTTATTCAGTCTCATGCCCATTAATTTTGCTGGAAACATTGCCCTTCACACCAAAACACAGAATTGTTTGCACACTACTGCTTGGCGGTTGCATATCTGGAAAAAGTGTGGTATTTCCCCAGGCTGACTCTTGCAGAAGAGACGACATACGATTTCAGAGGTCAGGTACTATTTACGTTCTTATAGAAGTTACAGGTTAAGTAAATTGCACCGCCAGGCTACAACTAACCAAAGTATATAGAGATACATTTTAAGTATATGTTATCCATCTAAGAGCGAAAATATTTATATCCTCGTTCAAATATCTTATTCTTTTGACTTATTACAATCGAAACAACGCCGTATATCTCCGTATAAAAGGGTGTTTCACAAAGAAATGAGAGAGTATACGGCAAGATGGGATCGTTTGAGAAAGCGGGCTTCGGTCAAGGGTCACCTCGCGGACGATACGTTTCTACCAAATGCGCCGCCTCGGGGAATTACAATGGTATTCGAAATGTTTGTAAACCCGGTTTATAATATTTCCCAATAAGTTGGTTTTTGGACCGTTTAAACCTCTGTCACTATGTCCATAATGATTTTGTTGCGAACATCTATAACACCAAATATATACATAACTATATACAGCTCTAACAAAGAGGTCAGAGGTGTAAAGTGTAATACTCTGCAGACGATATGCCACTTAATATAGCTGCACACGTACGCCTTCAGTATTCAGCTTACTCGTACTTCAACTCCATAAATGCGTCTATTTACTTTAAAATGTATAGTGTACCTAACATTTATATATATAGGTACAACTCCTAATCGTATCTTGTAAAATTGGAAAAAGTTATTGTTGGATTTCTTTACGTTATCTGATGGTGTATGTACGCTATAAACACTAACTAAAAACTGATAACTGATAAATCCATAAATGCGTCTATTTACTTTAAAATGTATAGTGTACCTAACATTTATATATATAGATACAACTCCTAATCGTATCTTGTAAAATTGGAAAAAGTTATTGTTGGATTTCTTTACGTTATCTGATGGTGTATGTACGCTATAAACACTAACTAAAAACTGATAACTGATAAATCCATAAATGCGTCTATTTACTTTAAAATGTATAGTGTACCTAACATTTATATATATAGGTACAACTCCTAATCGTATCTTGTAAAATTGGAAAAAGTTATTGTTGGATTTCTTTACGTTATCTGATGGTGTATGTACGCTATAAACACTAACTAAAAACTGATAACTGATAAATATTTATCTATAGATTGTACTATTAATTACTGCTATTAGTAGGTATCTAGGTAGGTATGTGTAGGTCATGGGAAAATCTCGTCAGATATTTTATACTCTCGCCACTCTTTACTTTCTTTATTTCTGGTATTTAGTAGAAATTGCGAAAGTGATCATAGGAAAATCTAGAAAGATATTGTAATCTTCCGCCGCTTTACGTCAATAGTGCGAACTTCGATGAGTTTGATTTCTCTTATATCGTAGTTGTCGTAGCGAAAGTGCTACGCGTTTCTAAACGGTTTTATTATCATGGGAAAATCTAGAGAGATATTGTAAGCTTCCGCCGCTTTACTGCAGTAAGTGCGAACTTCGATGAGCTTTATTTGTCTTATATCGTAAAAGTCGTAGCGAAAGTACTACGCGTTTCTAAACGGTTTTATTATCATGGGAAAATCTAGAAAGATATTGTAAGCTTCCGCCGCTTTACTGCAGTAATTGCGAACTACGATGAGGTTGATTTCTCTTATTTCGTAAAAATCGTAGCGAAAGTGCTACGCGTTTCTAAACGGTTTTATTATCATGGGAAAATCTAGAGAGATATTGTAAGCTTCCGCCGCTTTACTGCAGTAATTTCGAACTACAATGAGCTTGATTTCTCTTATTTCATAGAAATCGTAGCGAAAGTGCTACGCGTTTCTAAACGGATTTATTATCATGGGAAAATCTAAAGAGATATTGTAAGCTTCCGCCGCTTTACTGCAGTAAGTGCGAACTTTGATGAGCTTGATTTCTCTTATTTCGTAGAAGTCGTAGCGAAAGTATTACGCTTTTCTAAACGGTTTTATTATCAAGGGAAAATCTAGAGAGATATTGTAAGCTTCCGCCGCTTTACTGCAGTAAGTGCGAACTTCGATGAGCTTGATTTCTCTTATTTCGTAGAAGTCGTAGCGAAAGTATTACGCTTTTCTAAACGGTTTTATTATCATGGGAAAATCTAGAGAGATATTGTAAGCTTCCGCCGCTTTACTGCAGTAAGTGCGAACTTCGATGAGCTTGATTTCTCTTATTTCGTAGAAGTCGTAGTGAAAGTGCTAAGCTTTTCTAAATGGTTTTATTATCATGGGAAAATCTAGAGAGATATTGTAAGCTTCCGTCGCTTGGCAGCAGTAAGTGCGAACTTCGATGAGCTTGATTTCTCTTATTTCGTAGAAGTCGTAGCGAAAG
Organism: Alsophila aescularia; assembly: GCA_946251855.1. Lineage (NCBI taxonomy): Eukaryota > Metazoa > Arthropoda > Insecta > Lepidoptera > Geometridae > Alsophila > Alsophila aescularia. Next base: position 39,518,174 of record OX276383.1, read on the forward strand.
TGCTACGCGTTTTTAAACGGTTTTAAGGAACACAGTGAGCGTGCCGTGGGCGTTCACGCAATGGTCGTGAAGTAAAGAAGAAGTCAGACAGCGTCTGACGTCTTCCTTACTTTACGACCACTACGCCTAGTTATCAAGCAGACGTGCACGCCACGCAGGTGGTCTGACGTCTACCGATTGCTGATTTTAAAATTATTGCTTTGCAATTAAAAGCTTTTATTTAGCGAACATACACATGTTATATATTTGTTTAGGTGGAATCTTGCGAGCTGATGATGATTAGAACCACTTTCTCTAATCCTGCGGAGTTGAACTTTTACGTGTTGGTTCAGTTCCGATGACAATGCATTAAGATCTCAATCCTGGAGCTCCAGGAGTACTGCCTACCTAAACCTTGAGGCTTGAAGATCTGCTGTTTTTATATTATTTATTGATTTATAAGATAACAGTGGTTAAAGCCCGACAAACTCTGACCCCAGAGGCTGCTGGCCTCTGACTTCTGTCTTCTTACATCATAAAAAAAGAGTATTATTTAATGATTTATAAGATAACAGTGGTTAATGCCTGACAAAATCTGACCCCAGAGGCTGCTCTGAATTCTGACTTTTTATTTCATACAAAAATAGTATTATTTATTTATTTATAAAATAACAGTGGTTAAGGCCTGACAAACTCTGACACCAGGGGCCAACGTTACGTCATACGAAAAGAGTATTATTTATTAATTTATAAAATAACAGTTGTTAAGGCCTGAAAGCTCTGACACCAGAGGCCAGCATTACTTCATACGAAAAACAAGAAAAGCCAATACCTAGTTGTGCGTTAACTCTGTCAGCATTCAAGTTCTTGAATACTTTAAAATATACTTATTTCATTCATTTAAATACTAGCTGTATCCACGGCTTCGCACGCGTGGTCATGTCTCGAGGTTAAAAGTACTCTATGTACTATTTCAAGACTTAAAATACCAATATACCACCATTTGATCAAAATTCCTTCAGGCGTCAAAGAGTTTTTATCGATTTATCGGCTTCTACTTATCGGATTCCTATACCACCTACACCAGTTTTTAAGACAAACCCTAAGCTATTCAACCACATCGCAATTGGTCCAGTAAATTTTACTTGATGCGCGTACAAATAAACATACATACCGACAGGAATTTATAAAATGTTATATTCATGTTCAGTGGCTTATTTTAAGTACCCTAGACTTTTTTTTATATTATCTTCTTTGTACAGACTTTTTCGTTCCTAATGCTTTATTATAAGTATAGATGAAACACATACCAACCAAATTATAATGTCATTCGATCTGAAGACGTTCGATGAAACTCTTCCTTGAATGCAATTATTAGGCAGAATCATTAACGAGAAGAACTGCTCGACACGCTTCAAGCGATCGATAGAATCGCGCCCCTTGGGAGGTAACGAATCTAAGTTTAATCGTTTCAGTTATGTTTCTTTTATTAAGTGTCCTTAATGCTTGTGCATAGAAAACAGGTAAAAACGAACAAAGAGCAAGTTAATTAATAACATTTAATAAAAAAAGGTTTTCTGAAGTAGCCATGTCGTGTCGAGAAAATTAGAAGGGGCATTCACAAGTAAATGTGTACTTATACAAAATTTCGTGACTGTGCTGTAAACTGTTGAGAAGCTCCCTAGTCAGGACCCAACCTTGAGTGCAGCAACCATGGCATGGTAAAACTAAAAACCAACTACCATAATAAAATGCGTACACAATATTTCGTATCTGTGATCGTTGAAGAGTTCCTTTATTTGGAGCTATTCCTGGAAGTCGATTTAGTTCATGCTAACCATAAAAATACATTGTCTTTGGAACTAAACCAACTTCGTAGGATAAGTCCTCTTATCCTACGAAGTTAGTTTAGTTCCGAAAAGCTATTCTAATTCAGCTTGCAAGATTTGACCCACATAACACACTCAAAGCAACCTAATCAAAAGTTTTTAAAAACAAATGACAACTTGTGCAAAGAACAAGGGCGAAATTTTATGCGATAAATCTTGCAGCGTCTTGAAATATCATTGCTACAGAACTTAGGTAATTATTTTTCTAAGTTTTTTCAACATAGCATGTAAGCTAGTAAAATCCAGGTTAACAAATCAAATAAAAGAAACATTAAATTGAAACTTAATTTCCTTCCTACAATGTTTTACCCATAGATTCTAGAATTTAGGCAGTATTGGTTTTACCGTAGACAGAGAAACCAATAGACAATTGGTTGTTGTGCCACTTGTGAAATAGAACGAGAGGTGGGTGTGCTGCCATTTCGAAGCTTTTACCCTGAGTTTAAGCAATCCCAGTTTTAAGATTAAGTATATTATAGACTATTGATGGTTTATAGAGATATTACAGATTTACGAAAAATGTATGGTCAGAAAGAAAAATTGAGATTTTTAATAATTCTAGGTGTTGTACGATCTTGCTCCATAAAAATATCGAATCCTTATGGAACTTATAGGGATAAGGGTAATATAAACTTCAGAAAGCTTGTTTTACAATTTCTACAAATATTTTGTCTTGAACATGCTTACAGTATAATAATATATATATATTGAATTAGATTTGACGGTTGGTTGGTCTAGTGGCTAGTAACCCTAGAAACGAAACCAAATAGTCGCGGATTCGAATCCTGCAAGGGGCAATCATTTGTGCGATGAGCAGAAATGTTTGTTTCCGAGTCATGGATGTTGATATTCGTATTTATGTATGTTTATCCGTTATCTAGTGCCCACATTACAGGGTACCCTAGTTTGGGGCTAGATAATTAGTGAGGAATTGTCTCGAATATATTTATTTATATGTATGTACCACTGTCATCCATGGTGGGCCATCCTCAGCGTAAAATAATTAGATTAAATATGATGTATCATGCATGAAAAATGATACATACATACTGGTGACATGCACCATTATATGTATACCATGGTCCTCCATGATGAACCATGATGCTTCATAAAATAATTATTTATTTTGGTATTACCTGATCCGTCATGGTGACCATGGTCTAAAATAGTGCTAACATAAGAACGCGGTGTCGCGGCGAACACATTGCAAAAATACGCCCATAATGAAAATCATTAATTCCCTACTGCCCATTGGCTGGTCGGTCGGGAATAATTTAGACAGGAAGATAGCTGGTCGGTCTCCTTGATAGTGATCAGTTTTTATTTCTACTATCTTTATTTGTCACACTTTGAATTTCTGCAATCATTTTGAACTCAAACGTATGGGAATAACCTTTCAATATTATTGAACTTTTTTAGTACCTACTCTAACCAATATTAATCCCATATAGACTTTTGTTCCACAAAAGGAAAAGAACGCTCATTTTTTATTAATATTATATTTTCTCTTGCACACTGTACATTTTTTCCAAAATCTTTAAATTTTAATTAAACTGTCTCTAAAATCCACGGAAGATCTTCTCACATAGTTTGTTTGTTTGTTTGTCGAATGAAGTAATGCTGGGCCTCTGGTGTCAAAGATTGTCAGGCCGCCTGAGGGCCCCTGACATGGCTCACACAGTTTTGATGTATGTAGCTCTAATGGTTAGGGCATTTAAGTAGTTGTAGGTGCCCTTGCTCTCTTGAATAAACTTTCTATTCTGTGTACATATTAACAACATCGTACGATATTACATTAAATTGAATTTACTATTGATACAAATGAGAACCAATGCAATTAAATCATTTTAATCATAAAAATGTGTAGTTTGGGCACAGAATACTAAAAAGGTCTAGAGAACTTTCATTTCGAATGCAGGCAACACACCAAGCTGAATTATTTTTCTCACAATCCATACAAAACTATGGCGAACTGTCATTTTTTTTAGCACAGAGGTGTGCTGACCTTGAAAAAACCGGCACGCGACCTGCAACAAAAGATCATATCGTTCTGTCTCATTTCTTCACAAGACCTATGCGTATGTTGTTCTCTTTCTTGTATGACTGCGATGGAAGCTATCTAGTTGTCTATTGGTTTTTCTGTCTACGGGTTTTGCTGGCCTTGTTGCCTGCCCAATGGGTGAAAAAAAAAGATGACACAATGACGTTTCTGGTTTGGACGTCAAAATCGTCAAAACAATATACTTCCCGCCCGGTTTTTTAAACCTAAGGAGGTTGAATTACGCTTACTTTCCACCTTGTTTATTAAGGCAAAGGAGGTTGAATTACACTTACTGGCATTAAACCTGTTATCAGAAAGCATAATTCAGCCTCCTTGCGTTAAACAGAATAATACTTTATACAAAATGGTACGTCAATATATATAAAACGTATAAAACCTGTATACAAAACATATTAGCAAAGAGAATACAATGCATTATAGTTTATGGAGGAAGTAAGTAAGGAATTGCTGTAAGGGTATGGTTGTTATTTAGGATTTGTTGCGAAATATTTGTGGTAATATTAGACGACTTTTTCCCTGCACAATGAAACAACAGCAACATATCTAAACATACTGTTTTGTTATCTTGCTAGGCAGTACTGCTTCATAATAATTATTATTCAAAAGGCTAGTCTGTTAAACAACAATATCTTTAAACATTATATTTATCACGCATAGGTAAGTACTTAATTGTCTACCTAGTTATGCAGATAAAATGATTAAAATCTCTAAGACTTGTTACAATAGTCGTTAACGGTAACATAATCTACAAGGCGGTGGACTACGGGCAGGGCGCGAAAACTTTGAAGCCTGATAACAATTATTTCTGGCCTCCCCAATAAAAAAAAATTAGACTAACAATCTCAGGAAATGATGCTGAATTACTAGCGATATTTTTTGTGTAAAGACGTCGTGAATTTTACTGACATAAAGACATGTATGTGAGTTCGCCATTGTTCTTTGTATGCACTGCCGTCATCACTGCAATAGAGAAAAAAGTTTCGTTCCAATCATCGAATAGAGATTTTTATTAATATAAGGATTAATATTAAAACGTAGTATAAAATGGAGCTTATATTTCGTGGTTGGTTGTTAGCAAAAAATATTTGTGTTAAATTACTTTTGGTTTATAATTTATTGAACACATAATACTAATTTAAAAATTAAGGTTTTTAAAACCAATTATCATAAATTGTCAAGTAGCTTACTTATTAAAGTATATTTAGTTACTTAAAAGCGCAACTAGGATTAAACAAGTTCTAAAAAACCTTTTTTGCGGTTACTAGTTACTATTTATTAGTATAAAGTCTCTATCTATGGTTAAACTGCATTCTCCTCCAACTGAGAAACTACACTCAGCTACCGTCAGAAAAACCAGTACATAGGTCCCAACTCCCAAGAGGGTACAGACAATGATGTTATATATAAACTGAGGTAAAATCTGGTAAAATCTCATCGGGTACAGATAGATTTTACATTTACATCACGCTATATCAACATATGAAGATCTTTTCTAAATATATATACAACAAAATACAACAAGTATTGTATTCGAATAGCATTTACTATTTACTAGACTGCGGAAATGGCCCGGTAATGTGTTTATCTGCCTATGTATGTATGTATGTATGTATGTATGTATGTATGTATGTATGTATGTATGTATGTATGTATGTATGCATGTATGTATGTTCCTTTGTGGCACTATATAGACCAAACGCGTGGACCGATTTTGATTATTCATACGACAATCATATTGTCTTAATCTTGCGAGTGCTACCACTGGTGCTACTAAAGACATGACATTAATCATAATTTTTATATGACGATAACTAGACGCCATATTGTAAAAAATAAAAAGTCGACGAACTATGTCAAACTGGAGTATAATTGAATAGGTAGTACAAAATCATCTTTAGCTTTCTCTTAGCATTTTTAATTTTTGATGACCATTTAGGACAGGCATGTCAAACTTACGGCCCGCGGGCTATATGTATGTATGTCTGTTCCTTTGTGGCACTATATAGACCAAACGCGTGGACCGATTTTGATTATTCATACGACAATCATATTGTCTTAATCTTGCGAGTGCTACCACTGGTGCTACTAAAGACATGACATTAATCATAATTTTTATATGACGATAACTAGACGCCATATTGTAAAAAATAAAAAGTCGACGAACTATGTCAAACTGGAGTATAATTGAATAGGTAGTACAAAATCATCTTTAGCTTTCTCTTAGCATTTTTAATTTTTGATGACCATTTAGGACAGGCATGTCAAACTTACGGCCCGCGGGCTATATGTATGTATGTCTGTTCCTTTGTGGCACTATATAGACCAAACGCGTGGACCGATTTTGATTATTCATACGACAATCATATTGTCTTAATCTTGCGAGTGCTACCACTGGTGCTACTAAAGACATGACATTAATCATAATTCAATATGACGATAACTAGACGCCATATTGTAAAAAATAAAAAATAAAAAGTCGACGAACTATGTCAAACTGGAGTATAATTGAATAGGTAGTACAAAATCATCTTTAGCTTTCTCTTAGCATTTTTAATTTTTGATGACCATTTAGGACAGGCATGTCAAACTTACGGCCCGCGGGCTATATGTATGTATGTCTGTTCCTTTGTGGCACTATATAGACCAAACGCGTGGACCGATTTTGATTATTCATACGACAATCATATTGTCTTAATCTTGCGAGTGCTACCACTGGTGCTACTAAAGACATGACATTAATCATAATTCAATATGACGATAACTAGACGCCATATTGTAAAAAATAAAAAATAAAAAGTCGACGAACTATGTCAAACTGGAGTATAATTGAATAGGTAGTACAAAATCATCTTTAGCTTTCTCTTAGCATTTTTAATTTTTGATGACCATTTAGGACAGGCATGTCAAACTTACGGCCCGCGGGCTGCATGCGGCCCACTGAGCATTTTCCTACGGCCCGAATCAATTTTGAAAACAGCCAGATAAAATGGCCTGCAAGCGTGTTAAAAATCTTTTCTTAAAACGCGCGCCATGTATCAATATAGTATTTTGAACATGTCTCAATGTAATTTTCTTAGTTTAATATGTAACTTTCTGCGAATAAATAAATATTATTATTATTATTATTTATTACTATTTATCTTAGGAAAGTACATAGTACTTACCAAATCGGGACAGTGTCGTTTTGAAGCATTTTTGTATGTGATAGAAGGTTTTGGTGTTACGAGTACATCTCAATATTTTAGGTTTAAAAAGTTGAACTGCATTTTTTTACAGTATATATTTGGCATCGACAACTCTTATATCATTTGTCTCTTTTTTGCAAGGCTTGAAAGACGCCGATTTTAAAACATTCTCATGTTAGTGTTAATGGCGATAGGATAGGATAGAAGGAAACAAACCAAGCTAAATGTACAGTCTGCAGAGCGCCCCGAGGTCCGTGGCTGCCCAGGGGACGGGGCTCATCAATCTACGATCCTCTGTCGATATATTAATGGCCTACATACAACCATTTACACATGTGACCTGGATACGGGTAATGAACTCTATTAGGAAAAGGAATTGCGTTAATAAGATAGCATGCATGAGATGAGGAAACTTAATCAACCATAACTTTCCTAACGATATTTTCACGAAGTAATTTAAGGAAGCAACGAAACCGTAAAGTTTTTTTTTAAATCTAAACTATACAGTAGGAGATTTACATCCACACCAATATTGCAATATATAAAAGTGAAACGTTGTCTGTTTGTTTGTTTGGGGAGCTTTCACGCGATAACGGCTGGACGGATTTTGATGAAATTTAGAATGGAGATAGCTTATATAAACAAGATAGCTTATATAAAACAATAAAACAAGGGATACTAATTATCCCGGGAAATGGTAAGTTTCTAGGTGAAAACCGGAAAATTACGATTACACGCTGTAAGGAACGGTTGCCATGGAAACGAAATAATAACAAGTTTGTCAAAAAACATCAAGAGTGCTATACTTTTGTATTGATTTTTGATACCCTAGAAGAATATAGGATGCTTTTTTTCGCGATAAACTGTAGTCCGCGCGGACGAAGTCGCGGGCGTAAGCTAGTTTTTAATAATTTTGATACATTTTTTATAGTAGCCAATAAAAGCGACTTCATATGGATTTCCTAAAGAAACTAGCGAACCAATTTTAATTAAGTCAAACAATATTGTAAAGATGTATAATGTTCCACTCCCATATTTAGTTTAAAAAACATCCAAATCTGTTCAGACATCCTAGGAATATATTATTATTACTAGCTAGCCCGCGGCTTTGCCCGAGTGGTCATTTTATTTAAAAGTAGCCCATACATAAGTATTATTCCAGTACTAGTACATAATACCTACCTCGTGCACGTGTTGGCACCAGGGCGGTACAACCGGCTGCCAGGAAGTATTCGGTATTCGCCTCTAGGGACTCGTTTAAAGGGAAACTCAAAAAATACCTTGTTGAGCTGTAATTTTATAGTTATAATGATATGATTACATTATGTACGTAACAATGTTTATATATAATTGAAAAAAAATATTACATTTTATTTGAAGGACTTATTTTGTTACTGACCATTGAAAGTAAGTATTGACAGCTATTATTTTATGAATCTGATGAATTTCATGTATTTTATTATTATTTTTATTATAATTCACTAATGTTTAATTGTGTATTGAAACCCTGGTACTTATATTTGTTGCCAATTAAATACTATGAACTATAAAGTACATTAAACTACATTTCTTCAAAAATGGATTATCCGTCAAATAGTTTTTTATCGATTACTCGGCTTCTAATCACCGGATTAAGATACCAAGTACCCCAGCTTTCAAGTTAAACCTTAAGCTATCCAACAGTAAAAACCACATCGCAATCGGTCTACTAGTTTTAAGTGATGCGCGAAAAAACATACAGACAGACACGATTTATAAAAACGTTATATTCTTGTTCATTAGCCTATTAATTATCCTATTTTTATTATCTTCTTTGTACAGTTTTTTTTACTTACTGTTTTATTTTTAGTAAAGATGACAAAAAATTAACGATAACTTTGATACAAAAACGACTACATATTCAATGTATCTTTGTAGGTACCACCATAAACTAAAAATAATAAAATAATAATAAATGAATCAGAAAAATATCACTTTTTCATAATTAAAAAAGTAATACTTACCTTTGTTTGTACTTATTTAATATATATTTATACAACATAAGGTAAGAAAGAGTTTGAAATGGCGTGTTCTTTTTGCACTAAAATTTATATTATTTTTCTGAGATGGGAAACTGGTAGATTGGTAGTTGCCTAACTTTCGTTAACTAATCTATAGGGCTGTAGAAACCTCTATTTTACCAAAACTTACATTATTTATGAAGAAAACAAACTAAATACATTATAAAACTGCACTTTTGAGAGTGATTGAATTGAAACGTGCCTAAACGACCCTAACCGTCATGGTATGACGTCACTACTGTTCAAAGATGTACAAAAACGTAAGCTGTGACTACACTGCAAGTCTATTCTATGGTTATTTAACCTTTGTTTGTACTTATTTAATATATATTTATACAACATAAGGTAAGGAAGAGTTTGAAATGGCGTGTTCTTTTTGCACTAAAATTTATATTATTTTTCTGAGATGGGAAACTGGTAGATGGGTAGTTGCCTAACTTTCGTTAACTAATCTATAGGGCTGTAGAAACCTCTATTTTACCAAAACTTACATTATTTATGAAGAAAACAAACTAAATACATTATAAAACTGCACTTTTGAGAATGATCGAATTGAAACGTGCCTAAACGACCCTAACCGTTATGGTATGACGTCACTACTGTTCAAAGATGTACAAAAACGTAAGCTGTGACTACACTGCAAGTCTATTCTATGGTTATTTAACCTTTGTTTGTACTTATTTAATATATATTTATACAACATAAGGTAAGGAAGAGTTTGAAATGGCGTGTTCTTTTTGCACTAAAATTTATATTATTTTTCTGAGATGGGAAACTGGTAGATGGGTAGTTGCCTAACTTTCGTTAACTAATCTATAGGGCTGTAGAAACCTCTAATATAGGTTTTTTTTAATCCAAGTCAGTGTAGAAATCTCAGATTTATGAGGGAACATAAACACAAATGTATTTACTCAAACAATACTAGTAATGTGGTCATTATTTCGACAACCTTCTTTGGGCAAAGTCGACCTTGCTGCGCTGCTTGAATAGGCGCCAGCAAAGTTGTATGGAATTTCATTATTGTCGTGTTTTGCGGCCAGCAATTTCCTTTGAAAATCCATTATTGTCGTCTTTTGTCGTAGCACTATTATTTATTCCGTGGGTTCGTTAACCCCGAAAGAGAGGCGTTGTAGCTCCCAAACGAATGGACCGATTTTGGTGTTTTTTTTTCGGTTTGATAGCTGATGTGATCGTGATTGTTGTTGTTGTTTCTGTTTCTGTTTCTGATTTGTTTCTGTTTCTGTTTCTGTTTCTGTTTCTGTTTCTGTTTCTGTTTCTGTTTCTGTTTCTGTTTCTGTTTCTGTTTCTGTTTCTGTTTCTGTTTCTGTTTCTGTTTCTGTTTCTGTTTCTGTTTCTGTTTCTGTTTCTGTTTCTGTTTCTGTTTCTGTTTCTGTTTCTGTTTCTGTTTCTGTTTCTGTTTCTGTTTCTGTTTCTGTTTCTGTTTCTGTTTCTGTTTCTGTTTCTGTTTCTGTTTCTGTTTCTGTTTCTGTTTCTGTTTCTGTTTCTGTTTTTGTTTCTGTTTCTGTTTCTGTTTCTGTTTCTGTTTCTGTTTCTGTTTCTGTTTCTGTTTCTATTTCTGATTCTGTTACTGTTTCTGTTGTTGTGGTTGTTGTGGTTGTTGTTGTTGTCTTTGTCGTTGTCGTTGTTGTTTTCGTTGTTGTTTTCGTTGTTGTTGCATTGTTTGAGTAAATTATTTTTATACTAAGCTGGTTTTATTTAAATTGTTTATTTAATTTTAATTGTTATTCGCATTGTTTGAGTAAAGCACTATACAAGCCTTGGTCCGCAATGACTGCCCTGCTGGCCACGCTATGATGGCCTCGAGCTTTGCTTAGTTAAGTTCTCGGCCTTCAAGCTTGGCCATCATTGCAGCCCTTGCTGTCCGCGCTATAAAGGCCTCGACCTTCGGTCTCGGCCTTCATTCCAGCTTGGCCATCAAGGGCTGCAATGCTGATCGCGCTGTGATGGCCTCGAACTTAACTTAGCTACGCTCTCGGCCATTATCATCGCTGCCAGCAACGCAGTCATTACAGACCGCGGCAGTAATGTACTATTACTAATATACTCGTATCACGGATAAAAAATATATTTTTAAAGCAAGCTTTTACAAGCCATCACCAGTAAGTACCACTTATGGCCAGATAATTAATCGAAACGAATCAAATAAGCTGAAACTTGAAGGGGTTTCTTCATTTGATTGTTGGGTTCCTGTGACTACCTTACAACACCATCATCAGACCCTGGTTAACACAAATACCAGATAATTCATCAAAACAAATTAAATAAGCCCAAACTCGTAGGAAATACATCGTTTAATAGTTGGGTTTCTGTGACTACCTTCCGCTCAATCATCAGACCACAGGGTCTGATGATTGAGCGGAAGGTAGTCACACAGATATAGATACTACAGATACTACATATAGCCAGACAACTCATCAAGACAAATCAAACGAGCTCAAACTGAAAGGAGTTTCGTCATTTGATTGCTGAGTTCCTGTGACTACCTTCCGACTCCATCATCAGACCAGCTCAATGGTACCATAATAGATAGATATATAACACTTTATTGCACCAAATGAAACACAAACAAAAATGAACTTAAAAATATATATCATAATATAATATATATCATAATATTGTATTGTATTGCCGTCAGAACTACACCTGTATGCAACATTTCAGCTTCATTGGACGTCGTTAAGTGCTTCTAAATTCACATGCAAGATTTGTTCCAAACATACTAGCACAGTGAGTAAAAGCTTGTAATTAACTACTCAACAAATTTTGATGTACTTTATACTGTGTCACACTGTAGGTTTATTCTATCAATTAAAACATTACATTTATGTTAATTCGGTTCAGAAATCCCGTAAATATGAGACACCATAAACACCAAAACAAAAAGAATTAAAAAAAAAAGATGAAATTTATGAGACTAGTTTTCCCGCACGCGACTTCGTCCGTGCGGACTACTGTTTATCGCGAAAAAAAGGATCCTATGTTCTTCTAGGATATTAAAAACCAATGCAAAAGCAGAGAAAGCACCACTCTTGATGTTTTTTGACGTACTTGTTATTTCGTTTCCATGGCAACCGAAAGCAGGAAAAAGTTGGTTCAGAAGTTTTAGATAAATTAGATAAGAAACACACAAAAAAAAACATACGATTTGATAACCTCTTCCTTTGTGGAGCGCCATCGATCTTCTAACATTGTTAGCTGTTTTAGTTGTTCAGTTGGTGGCAGAGTCTGAACAACACATTAAACCTTATCGTAGATTTTTGTTCTTATACTCTTAGGTTTTTCAACTGGTTGTCGCGTGTCATGTTATCGTGGATTATCTCTACCTAAGTATGTAACAATAATTAACGTTACATACTTATCTGAGTACAGCAGACATATTTACGTCCGTTCCTACTTAATTTATGAAACAAAATAATCAAAGCTGAATTATCAAAGGAGATTACTCACCACAATATAATATTAATTAACGGACGAGCAAGCTATCTCGAAGCGACACCTAGCGGCCACCATTCTCTTTTGTATTGCCATCTTTTCATCATCAAAACTCATTTCAATTAATTTCGGTAAAAGTAAGTAAATGATGTGCCCTTTAAAACCGAGATATCATTAACACCGTCTCGGGAGGGAAGCCGTGGCGGTAGGGATAGGGGCTTCAACACAAACTGGGTAGGATAATATTGATTTACGTGCAAGTATTACGTTTTTTTTTAACTAGCTTTGCCCACGTTGATATTTGCCTGGGATAAAGGTATACAAAATACCGAAATTCATAAAAAAATTACCAGCTGGGAAATAGTTTCTTATCTGTTACTGCTGGACATAGGCCTCTCCCAAGGCACGCCATTAGGTCCGATCTTTGGCTCATCGCATCCACTTTCTGCCAGCAACCTTGCGCAGATCGTCGCTCCATCTAGCCGGCTACCTATTGCTCGGCTTCTACTAATTACATCGAGTATCGAAGTTCATCAGATTTTAAGTCAAATCCTAGCTATCCAACAGTGAAAACCTCATTTCAATCACTCCAGAAGTTTTTACACGATGAGCGAGCAAACATCCAGACACACACAATCATGTTCACAGTACATTTTTAAGACCACGCAGCCATTCTTTTTTAATTTTCTTCGTTGCAGGTACAAACTTTTTGTTACTTACTGCTTTATTTTATTATAAGTACTAGCTCGTGGTCATTTTATTATAAGTACTAGCTCGTGGTCATTTTATTATAAGTACTAGCTCGTGGTCATTTTATTATAAGTACTAGCTCGTGGTCATTTTATTATAAGTACTAGCTCGCGGTCATTTTATTATAAGTACCAGCTCGTGGTCATTTTATTATAAGTACCAGCTCGTGGTCATATTATTATAAGTACTACCTCGTGGTCATTTTATTATAAGTACTAGCTCGTGGTAATTTTATTATAAGTACTTGCTCGCGGTCATTTTATTATAAGTACTAGCTCGTGGTCATTTTATTATAAGTACTAGCTCGTGGTCATTTTATTATAAGTACTAGCTCGTGGTCATTTTATTATAAGTACTAGCTCGCGGTCATTTTATTATAAGTACCAGCTCGTGGTCATTTTATTATAAGTACCAGCTCGTGGTCATATTATTATAAGTACTACCTCGTGGTCATTTTATTATAAGTACTAGCTCGTGGTAATTTTATTATAAGTACTTGCTCGCGGTCATTTTATTATAAGTACTAGCTCGTGGTCATTTTATTATAAGTACTAGCTCGTGGTCATTTTTCTGGGAAATACGTATCATTAGTGTTAATCCAGAACCAAAAGTACCAATATCATCAAACTTCGTTCAGTTTTTTATCGATTATTCGACATCAGATTGAGATACCAATTACACAAGTTTTTAAGCAAACCCACAGCTCTCTAACATGAAAACCACATCGCTTTCGGTCTAGTAGTTTTTACGTGATGCATTTTTTAAATTATCTTTATTTTACAGGTCTTTTAATTACTTACTTCTTTGTTATAACTATAAGTACAGATAGGTAGAAATTACTTACCTAAATCACTTAAATCGGACCTATCGGGTAAAAGGCAAAACAAATATTAATTTAATTAGACTTCTTAGATCAATATCATCCTTAATCTTTAAAGGTTCGAGAAAGTACAATAATTGAAATACGTTCTTAGTTGTAAAAGAATAACTAAACTTAATTTGATCTAGTTTTTTTTTTCTTGAATACTGGTAACATTAAGTAAGATTTTAATTTCAGTCTGCGTCACTGAAAAGGGTCTTCCATTTTTTTTTCAATCCTTACCAAGCTAACGGGCGTCGCACTCCTACAACGAAACACGATAATTAAAGAAAAAATAAGAAGGCCCACTCCCCCCTCCCGACTCCCACGGGAGAATCATTAGGAAAAAATCGTGTTGATGGATTTAATTACAAAAAATAATTATTCCAAAGAAAGTTGGCTGAATAAACTCGGACGGAGCGGGTTCTTCGATTCCCCCCTTAATCGGATTAATTTACTTTTAAAAAGCGGGGGGTGGCTGTTGTAATTAATGGAATGATAACATTACCCACCTTGCGGCGCCTTTGGAACTGCTTGTGGTATAAACAAAAGCACCACGGAACAAAAGCAACAATATCAACTTCCGTTTTCTTTGAAAAATTTAGTATTTAGGTCATTGATCCTATTAAATATATACAATTGTACAAACTATGAGATTTAGATTAACTTTATTTACCACTAGCGTGCCCGCAGCTTTGCCCGCGTGGTCAAAATTCATGGGTTTTATTTTTACGCGGAACCCTAATTCTTTTTCAAAAATAAAAGTAACCTATGTTACTCCTTATAACATCAGCTATCTGCCAGTGAAAGTCACGTCAAAATCTGTCCAGTCGTTTCGGAGATTAGCGGGAACAAACAGACAGACAGACAGACAGACAGACAGACAGACAGACAGACAGACGGACAAAGAAATTATAAATGGCCTCTTTGTTATAAGTACCGTTTATACTTATGCATTTAGTAAAAAACTGTTATTTTGACATTACAAACAGACACTTCAATTTTATTTAATTGTCTAGATGTCTAGATCTAGATACTGTGGTGAGGCAGTCATAAATCATCATGCTTATAATATACTGGCCTTCAAAATGTATTACCACACGGCAGGTGACGTCACGTACGGAAATACACTACAAAGTTGTACAACTATGCGCACAAATTATGAGACTACTTATATAAATCAGTGATCGGAAATCAGTAATTATATGCTGGTAGCACTATCTTAAAACAACACAAATGAGGCAAACCATTTCTTTGACAAGCACTCCGTTAAATTCTCTTTTTCAGAAACGCAAAACCTGAAATTTGAGTTTTAAGAAATACAAATAGGCAGAAATACAGAATTGCAGAATAGGTACAAACTTGAACCAAATTTTGAACCAAAAACCCAAAAAAAAAAACATGTGCCAAAAATTGAGTCAATGTTGAACCAAAAAATACAAGTGAGTAAGTAATGATTATATAACACTGGTGTTAGTTTTTAAAAGATCTTCCCTTTTTTATGCGTGAAAATAATTTTAGTATAATTAATATAATATAATTATAGTATTGTCAGTGTGCAGGCGAAATGGAGGCTGACGATGTTTTACAAAAAGACATACATACTATCAAAACGGTAATCAATTTCTTACAAGTCTTCTTGAATCAAACCGACACAGTCTCGATGAGAAGTGCTTTTTCCACTCGGTTACCGTCCGGTGATCTGTTCGGAACGCATCGCCACTGACGCAAATCATATTGAGAGGAAGGGTTCGGGATTGAGAACGCACCCGCCAGGAATCGTCCAGTCATCGTAGCTGATTTTTACTGGTCCCCCAGAATGTAATTTTGTTTGGCAATGTCATGTCTGCGATGTCAGATTGCGGATTTCATTTGGTTTCGGGTAGTATGGGAGATCTTTAGCTAAAAAGCGTGATGGTGTGTTTTGGAGAATCATGACTTAAGTTCCTTCATAGCTTACAGTTCAAAAGATATCACAGATACCATATTAATAGTAAACTAATAATTATTAGTTACTAACCAATATTGGTTATTAGTTTACTAACCAATAAACAGTTTAAACGATTTTTATCTTAAATCGTAAAATATTTTTAAGAAATACAAATTAAATCGTAAAATATTTTTACGATTTTTATGCAGATCGTAAAAAACGAATATATTGCTAACAAGACACAATCGAAAGTGCTAAAAAACCGAACAGAACTAAAAATAGGCCAAAAAATTAGTGAGAATGGTTGCTAACCAACTTTAAATAGTTATAGATCCTAAATGGTAATTTGAAATGAAAAATGATAACAGAAAGTTTAAGATGATTTTCAAATACCTATTAAATGATACCCCACTTGTTCGTCGGCTTCCCTTCATTTTTTTCATAATATGGCTGGTGGTCGCCATATTGAATTTTGATTATTTCTTAAGATTAAGACAAATCGATTGACGTAGGAATTATATTAAAGTCGGCCCACGCGTTTGGTCTCTAGAGCGCCACAAAGGAATATACATACGAGTACATATATAGGCTGATAAATAAACGCATTACCGAACGGATGGTAAAAACTAATGAAAATTTAAGCGATAAAAAAAAATTGCAGATCAGTAACAAATATAAAGATTTCGAAGACACTCGATTGTGTGTCCGATATTCGACAGATAAGAAATGACACACCCTTTTTCTTCAAAACAAAGCTCAAGAAAAAACACTAGCTGAACACACGAGCAGATAGACAAAACATAAAGAATGAATCTGTCGTGAGACAGCAGATCGAGGAAAAATAACGTGCGTGCGGCCACAGAATAAATAATAGTACTACGTGAGGCACCCACGCGCCTCTACGTGTGTAACTTTGGCAATTTGGGGTGCGATTGCTGAGAAAATCTATTGTTCACGTATGTAGTTTATACGTCATTGTTTTCTTTATACGCGTCAGTATAGTATTTAGTCACATCTATCTCATTTATGTATACTCATAATAAATCAGTAGGTACGTAACAAAAAGTCTGTGCAAAAACGATAATTTAAAATAATGGTGTAGTTGACTTCAAATAAGCTACAGAACAAGAATATTTAAAAATGGCGTCTGTCTGTATGTTCGAGCATTACATAAAAATACTTGATCGATTGAAATGCGATTTTCGGATAGCTTAGGTTAGACCTTGTATCTCAATCCGATAGGTAGAAGTCGAACAATAGATACAAAACTATTTTGACGGCGGAAATAATTTTGATGAAATGTAGTTTTATTGTATTTTAGTCTCATATTATTTTTCTATTATTATTATTATTTTAGTCTAAATCCACTAGTTCGATGTCGATCCAGACATGTTGCTTTCAGAGTTCTAAAGGTCAAACACATGTATGTAGTATCTATGTGGTACCTATACAGATTCCTGATAAATAGATTCCATTCGACGATTTACATTGATGGGTTTTGAGAAACTAATAAAAACATAACAAACTAAAAGCCACCGTTTCGTATTAAGTATAGCGTTTTGCCCACAACGACAAGGTTAGCGTAATACTTGTACTATTATTTATACTGTGGTAATACTGTAGTGAAATGCAGTACAGTTGTATCTTATCCTTGTCCTATGACAATTTTATGCAAAGCATTATTAGCAGGCACATACTGATACCGAGATATTCATAATTATAATAACCGGTTAAATTTGCATGCAATCATAAACCTAGTGCCCATATTCGAGACAAGCGGATATTCTCATCTAGGTATACTATATGTATAAACGGCGAATAAAAAATCTCCAAAACTACAAACATGGCCACATGTTGTTCCTTTTGGATTTTAGGTGCCCAATAAGAAAGATTTCCTATAGAAATTAAATCTATAAAGCCCTATAAAAAGTAAAAACAGTATATATGAAAAATGGTAAAGCTTGGGTAAAGGTACCTGTACTATTTTTTATTCTGTGGTAAAAGTCCTAGGCTAAAGAGCTAAAGACGTCTAATTGATAGACTTGATTATTGTCAGATGGGCAGTGATGCCAGAGTTGGTGATGTTTTGTGTAATTTTAATATTGTGTCGGATTTCGGCGGGAAAACGAAAACGAGACTTGGCTTTGAACTGCAGGACAGGGGTGGAAAATTATTTAAAAGAACACGTAGCACGCTGAAACTATTTGACGGATTTTGATGCAATTTGGCACAGACATAGTTTATATAATAGGTGAAAATTATGGATACTTTTTATCCCAAAAAATAAAGGGTTCCTGCGGGATATGGGTCCAAATTCTGTACATTAAAGATATTTTGTTTTGGTGGATGTATTCGATAGTAAAGACTAAACTATATGTTTTTTCATTTTTGTCTGTCTGTCTGTTTCTTGGCCGCGCATCTCGCCGCCGAACTACTGTATGAATTCAAATGAAACTTAGTATGATTTGAGTTCATACTACGAGGTAGTACATAGGATACTTTACATCCCGAAAAATTAATGGGTTCTCGCAGGAGAAGGGTTGAAACTTATTTAAAAAAACACAAACCACGCTGAAACTAATGGATGGGTTTTGATGCAACTTGGCACCGTCTTAAGTTACATGATGGGTTAAAATTGAGGACACGTTTTATCCCGAAAAAGTAAAGGGTTTCTGCGAGATATGGGTCCAAAGTTACGTTGATATTGAAGTAATAAATAATATTTTTTGGATGGTTCTCTATATTCGATATTGACACCAAAACTGTTTTATTTTTTATTTTTGTCTGTCTGTCTGTTTGTCCATATTTTTTTACCACGCATCGCACCAAAACTACTGAATGAATTCAAATGAAACTTGGTATGATTTGAGTTCAAACTACGAAGTAGGACATTGGATACTTTTTATCCCGAAAAATTAAAGGGTTTCCGCAAGATAGGGGTTGAAAGTTATTAAAAAGAACACGTATCACGCTGAAACTACAGGACGGATTTTTTTATGCAAATTGACACAGTCATATATACATAAGATAAAGCAATAGGTACGACAAAGACTGTACAAAGAAGATAAATTAAAAAATGCATACATGGGTACATAAAAAAGCTATTGAACAAAAATATGTTTTTTTAATCGTGTCTTTCTGTCTGTTTGTATGTATGTTTGTTTGTTTACGCATCACGTAAAAACTACTTGACCGATTGCAATGCGGTTTTCTTTGTTAGATAGCTTAGTGTTTGATTTAAAAACTGGTGTAATTGGTATCTCAATCCGGTGAGTTAGAAGCCATACTACTGATAAAAGAATTTTTGACGGCTGAAGAAATTTTGATCAAACGTTGGTATATTGGTCCTGGAATAGCACATTATGGTACTTGGAACCTAAAGAAAAGACCACGCATGCGAAGCCGCGGGTACAAGAACGAAAAAGTCTGTATATATAATTAATTAAAAAATGCTCTAGGGTACTTAAAATAAGCTACTGAATCAGAATAGAACATTTTTAAATTACGTGCCTGTCTGTTTGTCTGTCTGTCTCTTTGTCTGTATGTTTGTTCGCGTATCACGTAAAAACTACTGAACAGATTGCAATGCGGTTTTCACTGTTGGATAGCTTAGGGTTTGACTTAAAAACTAGGGTACTTGATATCTGAATCCGATGAGTAGAAGCCGAGCAATCGATAAAAATAATGTTGACCGGAGGAAAATTTATTTTTTTCCTCCTAAATTTTGAATTTTGATTAAATGTTGGTATATTGGTATTTTAGGTCCTAGAATAGCATATGTGCTATTCTAGGACCTAAAATACGAACATACCAACAGTACGAGTACTTTTAACCTAGATAAATGTCCACGAGTGCGTAGCAGCGGGTACAGCTAGTATAATATGTACATATATAGTAAGAGCATACGAGTCGAGTGTGAAAGAATTTCACATTTTTCACTTCATTTTTTTTCTAAATTACATTCGTTCGAAGCCGGGGCGGGTCGGCTAGTATATCTATATACTTATATTAATGCAGCAAGTACCAAAAAAACTGTACATTCAAGATAATTTAAAAAAATGGTCTATGTTACTTAAAATATGCTACTGTACAAGAATAGGTTATTTTTAAACATATCAGTCTGTTTGTCTATTTCTACGTTTGTTTGCGCATCACGTAAAAACTATACTGGACCGATTCCAATGTGATTTATGTTTGGATAGCTTAGGGGTTGACTTAAAAACTGGGGTACTTGGTATCTTACTCCGATGATTAGATGCCGAGCAATCGATTAAAAAACTATTTGACAGCTGATCAAATTTTGAAAAAATGTAGTATATTGTACTTTACAGGTACTTTTGGTCCTGGAATAAGATGTTTGGGCTACTTTTAAATGAATTTACCAGGCGGGCAAAGCCTCGAGCACAGCTAGTATTTTATGATTGACTAAGTAGGTAAACATTACGCACGTTGTAGGCGCTATACTCGTACTACTTCTACGAACTACGGAAGCCGGAATTACACGTTATACCTATTCTAAACGAGTGGACGCGTTGTCCTCGAATACAACTATGCCTATACAAGTGATTTTAGATTCGATTTGTGATAAGAAACCGTTTCCATTGAATTTGCAGCAAGACGTTGATAAGGTAAGTTATTTTCTGTTTGCTTGAATGTTGCACTGTTATGCTTGAATGTCCTGCAACACTTTCAGAATTTAGTTTCATTCTAGTACTATGATATGACTACTATTACAATACTATGAT
Organism: Alsophila aescularia; assembly: GCA_946251855.1. Lineage (NCBI taxonomy): Eukaryota > Metazoa > Arthropoda > Insecta > Lepidoptera > Geometridae > Alsophila > Alsophila aescularia. The sequence continues at coordinate 39,539,086 of OX276383.1, forward strand.
ACATGTAGTTCTCGCACACTCGACCTTCACTCCACTTCGGGGGACGGAGGCTCGCTTCGCTCGCCGCCTCCCCTCTCGCTACGTTCAGGTCTCATATGCTCATATTATCCATATCCATAATAATAAAAATCTCCGAAACGGCAGGACCGATTTTGACGGGACTTTCACTGGCAGATAGCTGATGTTATATGGAGTAACGAAGGTTTCTTTAATTTTTGTCAAGAAATAGGGATCCACGCAAAAAAAAACATGAATATTGACTATGCGGGCAAAGCCACGGGCATATATCCATACCAATATACTCGTATAAAAGTGAAACGTTGTCTGTTTGTTGGTCTGTTTCTTTGGAGAGCTTTCACGTGATAATGGCTGGACGGATTTTGATGAAATTTGGAATGGAGGTAGCTTATTCCCTGGAATAAAAGATAGGATACTTTTTATCCCGGAAAATTTCGACGGGAAAACTGGAAAATGTTGATTACTCGATGTAAGGAACGGTTGCCATGGAAACGAAATAACGAGTCTATCAAAAAGTCAAGAGCGTTGGTGCTATACCTACTTTTGCATTGGTTTTTGCTTTTTTTCGCGATAAACCGTAGTCCACGCGCACAAAGTCGCGGCGGGAAAGCTAGTATATATAAAACTTCCGTGAAAAATTATCTATGGTGAAAACCGCATTATAAATCCGTTGCGTAGTTTAAAAGATTAAGCGTTACAGACAGACGGCGGAAAGCGACTTTGTTTTATACTATGTATTGATGAATATCCGTATAAACTTAGAAGCCTGTTAAAACCTGAAGTCCGTTTATTAATTGAGCTTACTTCCTAATTTTCGTCAAAAAATAATATTACTATTAGAAATATAGAGAAAAAAATATGTAATACTTTTCCCCTCGCTTTCCTTAAATTTATAGGAGTGATTTTTTGAAAAGTGTGTGACAATGTGTAACCAGAATTGTGTAACCGGAAGTGTGAAACCGGAAATGTAGAAGCCTGGGAAGCGCGCGTTGGTGCAATCAAGCTAGAAGCTATTACATATTTTTTTAAGTGCAATATTTACTCTTCAGTCGGGAATAGAACTCAGGTATTTCAGACTATCAGCCGAACGGTTCTCGGCAAAGCTATCAAATTCACAAGACGTACAATTTTCTGACGTAAAGTAAGATCAGATAGGTCAGATGAAGTAGTTGCTGATTCACAATTGACCAATGAGCTCACGCGGTGCTAGGGTAGGTATGTTGCTGAGATGTCAGATATTACACATCATACATATGCAACTACAGTAAGGCTAACACGTCTATTTAACATTTTCTTTTTCCTTTTTTTTCTTTTTTTCGTTTCGTTTTGGTTTTCGTATACCATTTCTGCGAATGGTCAAAATTGCGAAGGTGCCTTTGCTTGAATGGTCAAAACTGCTAAGTCTCATTGCTACCACTAGTACTTTTTGTTATTTTTATTTTTTTATTTATTTTTTGTACTAACTGACAAAAAAACTTCGGCATCAACTAATATTATTAAGTCAGATGAGTAACAATGATCATTCAACAATAGTAACTTACGTGAAGGTCACACAGCATGATATGGACAGAATAACGTGTTTTTATAAGGTTCCTTCGCAATGCGGATATGGAATGAGCAATGGAAATATTATCATGAGCCGTAAGTTATGACAGTGGGACTGACGTCACGTCACCGATAAATACATGCCATATAGCAATCAATGGAATTTTAAACGAACGTCATGTTATTATGAACAGTCCTGACCTTTAAACAACTGATAGCTGATTGTAGTTTCATAACAACTGTAATCGCAGAAACAATGGGGTTGTGTATATACATTGCGCAGGTCACGTGGCGCGATAAGGTGGTGTGAGCCGCACTGTAATACAATCAGACATGCCTTACAATATAGCAGCTATCCGGTAATATTATAATAGCAATGAATTACTCTGTGCAATGCAATACAACACAAATGCACTTTATTGCACACCAAAAAATAATATTATCAAGGATACAAATTAAAAATAAAGAGTACCACTGGTCTTATCGCTAAAGCGCGATCTCTTCCAGACATTCTGATGATGGATAGATATATAATATGATATATAACAAATGTGAAAATCGTAACTGCAACACCTTTTGCAAGGCAAAATACTTTTTGTGTCTCTACTTACTAGCGCAAATCTGTAAAAAAAATAGGGAAGCGAAATTATAGTCTGCAAAGTGTGCAGTCGAGGCTCTGAATCGCGCATTTATAGTCTGCAAAGTGTGCAGTCGAGGCTCTGAATCGCGCATTTATCATAAAACTATTACGTTTTTTTCTTTTTCTCTCCTTTTGCTATACTTCAAAAACATCTTGCTCTATTAACTAGCGTGTATGTAATGACATTACTAGTTCACAAATTTGATTATTTTAAACTTTAGTAGGCAGAAATCAATGCTATGTTACTCGACCCAAAATCAGAGGAACCCTGGCTGAAAAAAAATCCCCTCACTTTTATTTTAGCTTACGCGTGTTTATTGTACCTAGTGAAAAAACAAAGTTTTCCAACGATCGTCGATTCCGGCCTGCCTCTTAAGATAAATATCGCAAGACGGTTGAAATTGTTGAAACACGTGACAAGTAGCAATCTAGCACCCGAGTTACATAACGAATCCTAGTAAATTATAACAAAGTAAGTACGAACGCTACTTGAAAACTGTACTCGTATGTAGGTAGTACGTAGACTCGATTGCTAGACGAACTCTTACCTACGTCGCGAATTGTGGTTGTATAATGTATGACGATACTAAAATACATGTTACATCTATACTTATAATAAAGCAGTAGGTAACAAAAATTCTGTACAAAGAAGATAATAATAAAAAAAGTCTAGGGGACTTAAAATAAGTTACTGAATAAGAACGTAATTTATTTCAATGGTTTCTGTCTGTTTGTTTGTTCTCGCATCATGTATAAACTAATAACCCGTTTGTGACAAGGTTTCCTCTGTTGGATAGCTTAAAGTTCTACTTAAAAACTGGTGTACTTGGTATCTCAATCCGATGAGTAGAAGTTGAGGAATCGATAAAAACCATTTGACATCTGAACTAACTTTGATGATATTGGTAGTCTTGGTTCTGGAATAACACATAGGAATCTTATATCCCAGAAAAATTACCACGCGGACAAAGCTGCGGGCAAAACAAGTCATCAATAACATTGGTAACCTATAGATAAATAATGTTTCTGTATCTTTAATGAAGCAGTACTTGATTGAATATAATTAATCTCATAATTGTTTATGTATTACAATCAGTTAGCATAGTTAGCAATGCAGGAAATCATTTATTGAGGAAATTTGATAAGAAATTAGTATGTACGTCACTTAAGGAGCTCATCATCCTTATCATCATCAGCGTTCATCCACTACCCTATTTGGCCTGATCTTTGGCTCTTTGCGTCCTTTTGCTGCCAGAAACCTTGAGCAGATCGTCGTCCATCTAGCTGGTGGGCGTCCTACACGTGGTCTCCACTGGAGAACAAATTTACCCCATCGATTATTGGTTCTGCGGCAAATATAGCCCACTGCCACTTCAGTTTGGTAATTTTGCGAGCTAGGTCGGGTACCTTGGTGCCAGATCACCACGTTCCACATTCGATCTTTTTGAGAAACTCCAAGCATATACCTTTTAAAATAAACAAAATAAAAATATGTAGCTTACTTCCGCCAAAACTGTAAGTCAGACAAATGATAAATGGTAAAATTAACACAAGTAAAACCCCACGCTAAACAAAACCCAACCCCAGATTGAACTAATGAAAAAAAAAAAAAAAAAAAAAAAAAAAAAACACTTATGTACAAATAATATATATCAATATATATACACAATAAAAAACCCCCAAGCTAAACAAACCCTACCCAAATACAAGTATTGAAACACTTATATATTCATATACATATAATATAAAAAAAAAAAAAAAAAAAAAAAAAAACACAATAAAAACATATACCTCGATCCAAATACCAAACGTCTGACATCAATACGACACGTGTTTCGCCTCTGCACGAGGCATCTTCGGGTGATGTTGACTCGTCGAATGCTGGACTGAGAGTGCCTGAGCAATGGTGACAAATTCCCTTATATAGGCCACGCGCCTGAGCTAGTGCGACTGCACTGCTGCATCGCCGTGAACCAGTTTGAGCCAGAATGAATCGCTATGAATCCGCAAGGTCATGCCACTATTGCACCATATTTACGATTACGTCATGTGTGGTTACTCTCAGTCCAGCATTCGACGAGTCAACATCACCCGAAGATGCCTCGTGCAGAGGCGAAACACGTGTCGTATTGATGTCAGACGTTTGGTATTTGGATCGAGGTATATGTTTTTTATTGTGTTTTTTTTTTTTTTTTTATATTGTATGTATATGAATATATAAGTGTTTCAATACTTGTATTTGGGTAGGGTTTGTTTAGCTTGGGGGTTTTTTATTGTGTATATATATTTATATATATTATTTGTATATAAGTGTTTTTTTTTTTTTTTCATTAGTTCAATCTGGGGTTGGGTTTTGTTTAGCGTGGGGTTTTACTTGTGTTAATTTTACCATTTATCATTTGTCTGACTTACAGTTTTGGCGGAAGTAAGCTACATATTTTTATTTTGTTCATTTTAAATATGGATTTCCGCAAAGTAACGCCTGAATCTATCAATCATAGACCTTTTGTTGAACAGATTGTGAGCCGTATCATAAGTGTCCACGTTAATATCTCTATTAATCATTACTGGTAGGCCGCACTGGTTATAGACCTCTGTCTTCAGGCACTGAGGGAATCTGGTGATCAGAAGATCAGACGTAGTTTCCTAAATTCTGCTCAGCCCAGCTGAATTCATATGTTAGATTCTTTCTCGAAATTGTTCCTGTCAAGTTGGAAGGTTTGCCTTAGGGTACTTACGTAAACGTAGTCTTGAACAATTTTCAGAGTAAAGGCTATACTGTAATCGGTAACGGAAGGAAGGAAACTAGCTCAGCTCTAGGTAGCCGATTCACATTTATTCGTTTTCTCATTTTACTAGAATTTTGCCGAAGATGGGACCCTGAGTTAGATGGGACCCTGACTGCCAGATCAAGTTTCAGGTCATATTGAATTCGTTTGTTTGTATTTACATGCAATAAACATTCTTGAAAAAACTCGTTAGATAATAGTGTCTAATAACACCAAGGCCCGGCGCAGTAGTATTATATTCAACGCCACTTAACTTTATCCTTGCATACGTACCTCTTCATTTCATGGCCACACTTCAATTGTTTCTTGCCTTTTAAGTTCAAAACTATGTATACGTATCTTGCCACCATACTAATTACGATAAGAGCTTCAATTAAAATGCCAATCTGAATTGTAAACTTGTTGAAGATTAATTGAAATCTCACACACAGTTCACTTGAAATGGCGTTCTAATTCGCCTTTTATTGCTTTCCTCGATTAATAACAAAGTTGTAGAATGACGGTAGAACACCGTCAGCATAGAAAATTACATGCAAGATACCATGGTCTTCATAGGTTAGGAGCTGCTGCGGTTTTCTTCAGAAAAATATTGAAACCACGGAATTGTAAAAACAAGTGGAAGTGCAACGTGTACAGGGAACCTGTGCCACAATTATGCAGAAAATCATACCTTGCATACAAAGATTTCGTAGGTAAAAATAAAATTTACTCTAGACAGCAGTCGTTAACGCATTATTTTAAAATTTGATTAATTAGCTTAAATGGTCTCAATAATAATTACAAGAAGGGTTTGCGAGTAGTGTAGAATAGGACTTTTATTTTATTTGTTTTAGTTTTGGGACAGCGTTTCCAATGTACGTGGTGGATTAATAGAGTAACTAGAGGGCCTACAAGGTTTTTATGCCTTACATATTGTTAGAGGAGCTCAGAAGTGAAACCAACTTTTGAAGGTAGGCACTACAATTTATTATTTATAATCCTACATCCTACATTTGAAATTGGCGGGATCGGTGTCCGCCTCGCTGCGCGCGCCGGTCGGCTGCCCCCTCCCTCTACGCCGTCCGCGCCCCGCCACCATACGATGTTCGCCTGCGCGCGGCGCACTCGCAATGCTTCTTACAGTCGACCATCCTGATCTAGGAATACGGCCCCGTATTACCTGAAAACAGACATAATTAATATTTGCATTGACTTAAGCATACGGCAGCGACAATTTGAGCCGAACTGGTCTTAACCGAACTGGCCTTGACCGAACTGGCCTTGACCGAACTGGCCTTGACCGAACTGGCCTTGACCGAACTGGCCTTGACCGAACTGGCGTTGACCGAACTGGCCTTGACCGAACTGGCCTTGACTGAACTAGACTTGACTGAACTTGCCTTGACCGAACTGGCCTTGACGTAACTAGCCTTGACCGAACTGGCCTTGACCTAACTGGCCTTGATGGAACTGGTCTTAAACTAACGAGTCTTGACCGATCTAGTCTCGAGCAGTAGACTGAACTTGACTTGACCGAACTGGTCTAAACCGAACTGATCTTGAGCGAACGGATCTTGACTGATCTGAGCAGTAGACTGAACTTGGCATGACCGAACTGGTCTTGAACAAGCGGAGCTTGACTGATCTGGTCTTGAATAGTTGACTATTCTTGAACAGTTGACTGAACTGGTCTTCAGTGAACAGGTTTTGAGTAAATGACTTGACCGAGCCGGTCATGTCAGTTCAAAATAAATAACCACAGTAGAGTCTTGATTGTAGAGTCCCAGTACATACTAATAGTTTTACTAACCTGTTATATAGCTGGTTAAGCGGGGTCATTTTATATATTTGGATAATGACATATGAACATTGTAGCTGGTAGAAACACAGAATATCATTATGTTTTATCACAGAAATATAGAAATATAAACTTCACTCATTCTTATAATTGAATAATTCCCGATATTAATAATTGAAAAAGCAAATCTAAATTTTTAAGCGTTATCTTTATATTGTCGATTATCTGCACATGGGGTCGTGCTTGGGTGTTAGCGTGGACATGTGTTTTGAATCATCTGTATTCTTAAAATACGAATCGCTACTAAACAAGGATTACTCAGCTTCTCACAACAATAAAATATAATCAAAACATTTTACAGGAATATGACAGAAATTACCATCTAAACATCATCAGAATCTTCTTCTTCACTTTCAATATCAGAGATCTCTTGAACCCTGAAGGGTTTCATCTTGTCATCTGCTATTATATTTCGATATTTTCGCCCTCGTACATTTAGTGACTCGACTCGATACCTGTCATTGCCTAAAATTTGTACAATCTTACAGGGACCAGCATATTTGTCCCCCAATTTCCCGCTTGTTATTCCTTTTTTTTAATACCCTGCGCTCTACTTGCACTAAATCGTTAACCCCAAATAATATGGAAGGAATGCGGTTTTTATCACAGCGAGTTTTCATTTGTGCAGATTTCTCAATCAAATGTTTTGTGGCCTCTTTTCGATTTAGTTTAATATCAACACTATCGTTCATAACATATATGTTCGGGATTAGGGACATCCAAGGGGAAACGAGGGATAAATCCGAAAATTAGATCGAAAGGGCTTTTCTTCGTTAAATTGTTGAATTTATGCCCCGTTGTACCTGCAGAACATAGTCCTCCCACAGATTATGTCTATCGCCAATACAAGCCATGAGCGATTGTAGAACAGTGCGATTAACCCGTTCTACCTGAATTAAAGGCAACGGGTATCTGTCCTTCGTAGTGAGACTATTCAAATGTCTATAGCCTACACACATTCTAGTATCACCATTTTTCTTTGATACTAGAATGACGCGACTCGCGTACGGAGAATTACTGGGTTCTATGATGTCTGGCTCTAATAAGTCGTCAACTATCTTTTTAACCTTTTCTTGTTCGGGTTGTGACATTCTATATGGTCTTTAGTAGAATGGAGTAGAACTCGTTAATTTAATAGTCATTTCTATGTTTGATGCACCTATTCTCCCTTCAGATCCCGCAAAACAATGGTCATATTGTTTAAGTAAACGTTCAAGTTGGTCCCGGTCTTGTCCTGTTAGGTCAATATTTAACTCAAGCGTTGGTGTTAGCATTTTAACCCTTGCTATACATTTATTCGCATACACAGTTATAGGTGTATGATTGTGACTAATAACTTTTATTTCACCACAACTTTGATTCAACACTACCGGGCTTCCTATAATATTGATTTCCTTGCCAGGTTCGCTATGTTGAGAGGCATTGACGAAAACCGTGTCAGAATTAAACTCGTTTTCATCGTCTTGTACTGTCACTAAAACTCGATTCAAACCCTGATACAAGGTAGTGTCATACAATACTGATAACTTAAATATTTTGTCTTTAGTTGAGTGATTGTTTGGTAAAATATCAAAGTTATTAGTTCCACTATCGACATTTTTAATGATTTATTCATTGTAAGTTTTTGTGACAAACACATTAGGTAACTTTGTAAACGGTTGGCCTATTATCATATCAGTTTCTTGCAATTTGTCGTTTACTACCAACACAGGGACTGTTTCTGAAGCTTGATCTAGCATAACGGGAGCCATCAATTCTCCTACAGGTGTAATAAGACTACCCCCGTAAGCTCGAATAGAACGGGACGACCATTTATTGTATTGCAAACCAGTACGTAAAACTGCGCTAGCAGTTATCGTGTTACAGGCGCTCCCGAAATCAATATACGCTTATAATTTAACACCATTTACGACAACGTCTTTATGATATTTCCTGTCATTTACATCAACATCCGAGATACTAAATAGCTTAGGAGGTTTATTAGTCGATTCTTTTTTTTAACCGGTAACATTGTTATTTAATATGACCCCATTTATTGCATATAGTACACTGTATTTCCTCTTTACAATCGGAAATAACATGTCCGAATTTATAACAACGATCACAACGCTTAACTTCATTTTTGATGCATTGAGCTGCAAAGTGACCTTTAGTGCCACAATTATAACACGTGATGTCGTCTCAATGTGTACGAGCTTGTGCTGTATTACGATTTATTTTAAATTTATTATTATCATTAGTAATACTAGCACTAGTTTTACTTTTATTAGTCGAAACAGAATTTGAAGCAACATCTGTTAAATACTCTAATAGACTTTCGTGTCACGACATGTGGCACCTCGGGCACCTGACTTTAGCAAAGGATCATTTAATGTAAAAATTTTAACGTCAGCAATCACATGATCAGGTTGGTCACATTTTTTTCCTAATGCCATTTTTTTTGTAATAAAAATCTAGTACGCTTTCGTGACTTTCTCGCATTGCAGTTACAAAATCATATAACGTCGAGGCTATTCCTCGTCCCTCCGGAAAATTAATCTTCAGTTTTTCTTTCCATTGATCCCAACTGAAATCGATGTCCTGTTGATCATCAAACCACAACCGTGCATTACCGGATAATTTAGAAGTTATTTGATAAATCAAAAAAACGATCGTCCCATCCAAAAATTTTAGCTAATGCTTCTAAACGTTTGATCCAGTTTTGGGCCGACATTTTATCACTAGTCGCATTTCCAGTAAACTCCGGTATATTGTCCGAACCAGTAAATAATTTGTTAGTAATCTGACCTTGACTCGTCGAACAAACCACAACAGGAGCGCTACTGGTAATCGGTGCATCACGCAGACATTGCGGCGGCTCGAGCTGATGTACAGGCACTACAGGCGCCGTCCGCAGCAGGTCGTTGCCCTCCGCGTCTTGCTTGTCGTGCGCCGTCGAATCTGTTGCTGCCAACGAACTTGCCGGTACAGGTTGAGTCGATAGCACTGTCGAAGCTGTGGAAACAATATCTGTAGGTACGCTCGATGGCGGTGAATTTTGACATTGCACTACTTTTGACAAAAGTTTTTCTAAATTGTTGAGTCTTGTTTCTATTGTTGTGCGTTTGTGTCGTTTCGATGACCGTTCTCTTAAATCATGGCGATGACTTCTGTTTCGCGAACGGGATCTCGACCGAGATCGCTTGCCCATGATTAAATTACTTTTGGGGCGTAAGTTTATCGCACTTCAGAACTGTTAGAGGAGCTCAGAAGTGAAACCAACTTTTGAAGGTAGGCACTACAATTTATTATTTATAATCCTAGACACGGACGCTCTAGGCGAATGCTGCTTTCCCGAATGGCGGGAAAAAGGAATACCATCCTACATTTGAAATTGGCGGGATCGGTGTCCGCCTTGCTGCGCGCGCCGGTCGGCTGCCCCCTCCCTCTACGCCGTCCGCGCCCCGCCACCATACAATGTTCGCCTGCGCGCGGCGCACTCGCAATGCTTCTTACAATATGTTATTTGCAGCTAGCAAACATTTACTATTTCAATTTTTGACTCGTTTCAGTTTGTTTACAAAATAATTTCACGGATTTTTCGGAAAATATGTATTCTTAGATATTGTCTAAATAAAATATAATAATTGAATTATTGTGAAGTGCGATTTATGAGGCTGCGACTCAAAATATAGGAAAGAACGCCCTCAATTATCAATTCACAGGCGAGTGACTAGGTTTCATGGTTTTGTTAAACATATGCGTTTATTGATTATTTGTCTGGGATTAAACGTTGAAAATTATAATGTTTTAACATATTTGTCTAATATATATGTAGCATATGAGCATTCCGGTAGTATTCGTCATAAATTCAAAATTTTCTGTTTAGTAAAACTTGAACGAAAATAGAGATTTTACGTATTTGTTATTGTGGAAATAAGACGATTTTGTTTGAAGATTAATCTGTTATCGATTTCAACAGTGTTGTCGAGTGTGAGCCTTGTGTTAGTGTCAAGTAGATCAGTAAATGTCTCTGAACCATTATAGGAACCTATGTAAATTATGCAATGACAGGGACATCTAATTAAATTTGTGTTGTACGACAAAGTATGACGTCGATTATAATCAGTAACTCGGATTGACTGCCTACTTTAAAACTGCAAGTAAATTGCATAAGATCTTGTACCTATAAATTAAGTAAAAAAAAAAATATTTAAAGAAGTAAATTAGCTTTTTATATATACGTATTGACTATACTTTTATGTGTTTTTTTTATAGATACGCTCGATGATCAGGACCACGGGCGACCTGTACAGGTCTTATTTAGTTACCTATACATGTTGTCCCACGAAGTAGTGATAATAGGAGGTCACTCTAATGAATCCTTGGCTACTTTAGCTATCGAGTGGTATAATTAAATTTCGGATGTCGATGAGACCCTCTGATTTTATTATCATCAATTCAGTTAAAAACACAGTGTGTTCAGTTGTGTTTTGGATTTATGAAAAACCTCTTTTAACTTTTTGCAGAATAATATCTCCTCATGTTGCAATTATCACATAAAAAAAATTGGAGTATCGTTAACTTTTCTGCATAACTGCAGGCCTCGACTTCCTCAGTGAGCTTTTAGTGCGTTGTCTAATAGTGTGGTTTAAATTGCACTTACAGTGCTGAGACTGCAAACACTGTTAACGATCGGTTTAAATTGTTGGTCAATATATGCACGCTTAAAAATTAAACCGAAGATTGCATGCTTATGTCATTTGAGTCAGCTGTTCTGTGAATCTACCTAAACTGTTGTTTTGTTTTTAGTATTCTCATCAATCGTTGTATTTTCTTTGCGTCTCATTTCTCTCTTAGTTCTCTTGAATTAGTACGCTTCTATTAAAATGAAAATAAACTCTAATTTCTGCTTTACAAGTACACCATTCAATACAAGGAACAATCTAAACATGAGTGATAGAGTTATGTGAATTAAAAGAAACTATTTTATTGTAACTTTTAGAAACCGACGACAGTGATGAAGAAGAAACGTTGTGAAAATATATTAAACCAACAACAACAGCACAGAAAGACATATGTCAATTGAATTTGACGTTACCGCATACGTTGCTCTACCTCTTTTTTGTGAGCGTTGTATGCACACCAAAATGACGTCACTCCTGACGTCATGTGTCTGATGTAGAGAATAAATGCGCATTTTAATCCGACATTGTGCGCGCTAACAGTACACATAGCGCATTAGTTCAATTTAAACCACACGGTTAGTTGTCTTGTTATCTTTTTTTATTATATTTTTTATTCGTTTATAAATTACTAAACGAACATACTTTTTGAAACAACGTCTAGGTACTAAGTTATCCGGATGACGGCAGGCGCTTACTATGACGTCTAACCGTTAGGATAGCGAATGCGTAGTAAATCGCATACGAAACTACATAGTAAAACTGGCAGTAGATTAGAAGTTTAGTATATATAAGCAAACTGGCTTCATATCGATTAGTATTCAGAACCCGGTGTTTTGTGCCACAGGATTTGCAGCTGCGTTTTTTCTTCGTAATTAATAATTATTGCTGTGGTAAGTGATACCTATTTTGATTTTATTATGTTTTTTGCACATATCGTTACTTTGCATTCTCCAGACATCAAAAAGTTTTTGTCCATCCGTAATAAAGTCTACCATATTATTCTATCAACGTGTGGGTCGCTATTAATATAAGGTAGTGAATATTCAACTAACTATAACATCTGTAACTAAACTAAATGTTGACAATCTATACCTACTTATAATAAAACTGTAACGGGTCGAATTCTGTACATTGAAGATATTTTGTAATTTATTTTTTGGAAGCTGTTCAGTATTCCTTACTGAAGCCAGAACTGTTCTGTTTTTTTTCTGTCTGTATGTCTGTCTGTATATTGGCTAGGCATCATGCCGAAACTACTGAATGAATTCAAATGAAACTTGGCATGATTTGGGTTCATACTACGAGGTAGGACATTGGATACTTTTCATCCCGATAAATTAAAGGGTTTCCGCAGGATAGGGATTGTAAGTTATTTAAAAAAACAAGTATCACGCTGAAACTTTTGATGCAACTTGGCACAATCATAGTTTATAGAATGAGTAAAAGTTGAGTATACTTCTTATCCCGAAAAAATAAAGGGTTCCTGCGGGATAGGGTTCCAAATTCTGTACATTGAAGATATTTTGTAATTTTTTTGGAGGCTTTTATATATTCAATACTGAAGCCAAAACTGTATTTTTTTATTTTTTGTCTTTCTGTCTGTCTGTCTGTATCCTGGCTGCGCATCACGCCGAAACTACTGAATAAATTCAAATGAAACTTGTCATGATTTGGGTTCAGCTTCAGTACGAATATACAACAGTATATTCGTACTGAAGCCAAAACCGTTTTATTCTGGGTTTTTTTGTTGTCTGTCTATCTGTATGTCTGTATGTATCTAGGACGTGCATCACGCTGAAACTACTGAATGAATTCAAATAAAACATGGCAATATTTGAGTTCATACTACAAGGTATGATGCTTTTCATCCCACAAAATTAAAGCGTTCCCGCAGGGTAGGGGTTGAAAGTTATTTCAACGAATACTTATCACGCTTAAACTACTGGAGGGATTTCGATGCAACTTGGCACAATCATCGTTTACATGATGGGTAAAAATTCATTATACCCTTCATCCCAAAAAAAATAAGGGTTCTTGGAGGATAGGGGTCCAAATTCTATACATTAAAGATATGTAGTAATTGTTTTTGGAGGCTTTTATATATTCAATACTGAAGCCAAAACTGTATTTTTTTATTTTTTATCTTTCTGTCTGTCTGTCTGTATCCTGGCTGCGCATCACGCCGAAACTACTGAATAAATTCAAATGAAACTTGTCATGATTTGGGTTCATACTACGAGGTAGGACATTGGATACTTTTCATCCCGATAAATTAAAGGGTTTCCGCAGGATAGGGATTGTAAGTTATTTAAAAAAACAAGTATCACGCTGAAACTTTTGATGCAACTTGGAACAATCATAGTTTATAGAATGAGTAAAAATTGAGTATACTTTTTATCCCGAAAAAATAAAGGATTTTTGCGGGATATGGGTCCAAATTCTGTACATTGAAGATATTTAGTAAACACGTGCTGTACCCGCTGCTTCACACGCGTGGTATTTTCTTTAGGTTACCATAATGTGCTATTCCAATATACCAACATTTGATCAAAATTTGTTTAGCGTCAATAATACTTTTATCAATTGCTTGGCTTTTAACTCAATGGATTGAGATACCAATTACAACAGTTTTTAAATCAAACCCTAATCTATGAAAACGGCATTGCAATCGGTCCAATAGTTTTTACGTGATGCGTGAACAAACAAACATACAGACAGAGTGACATGTTTTTTTTATATATTCTAGTTCAATACTCTTTTTAAGCACCCGAGAGCATTTTTTTATTTATCTTATTTTTGCAGCCTTTTTTGTACCTATTGCTTTATTATAAGTATAGATATATGACTGTGTCAATTTACATCAAAAAAACCGTCTAGTAGTTTCAGCGTGATACGTGTTCTTTTTAATAACTTTCAACCCCTATGTTGCGGAAACCCTTTAATTTTTCGGGATGTAAAGTATCCAATGTCCTACCTCGTAGTATGAACTCAAATCATACCAAGTTCCTACCTCGTAGTATAAACTCAAATCATACCAAGTTCCTACCTCGTAGTATGAACTCAAATCATACTAATTTTCATTTTAATTCATCCAGGAGTTCCGGTGGCGTGATGCGCGCCCAAGATACAGACAGACAGACATACAGACAAAAATGAAAAAACATACAGTTTAGGTTTCAATATCGAACATAGAGTAAACTCCAAAAAATATATTTCACAATGTCTCAAGGAATATTCCTCCAAATTTCAAAAACCTAGGTCCACTGGTTTAGGCTGCGCGTTGTCTGTCAGTCAGTTAGTATGTATGTCACGGTACTGTTTTATAGACATGATTAAAATAATGTAATAAAACACATATTTTATTATTTTGCTCAAAAGTGAAGGGCTTACTTATAATAAAGCAGTGAGTACCAAAAAATCTGTAAAAATAGATAAATAAAAAAACTAGGGTACTAAAAATAAGCAACTGAAAAAAAATATAAGATTTTTAAATTTTGTGATTGTCTGTTTGTCCGCTAGTCTGTTCACGCACCACATAAAAACTACTATACCGATTGCGATGCGGTGTTCTTTGTTAGATAGCTTAGTGTTTTATTTAAAAACTGGTGTAATTGGTATCTCAATCCGGTGAGTTAGAAGCCATACTACTGATAAAAGATTTTTTGACGGCTGAAGAAATTTTGATCAAACGTTGGTATATTGGTCCTGGAATAGCACATTATGGTACTTGGAACCTAAAGAAAAGACCCTGTCGGATAGCTTAGAGTTTGACTTAAACACTGGTGTACTTATTATCTCAATCCGATGAGAAGAAGCCGAGCAATCGATAAAAACTTTTTGACGACTGAAGGAATTTTGTTTAAATGTTGGTATATGGGGATTTTAGGTCTTGGAATCGTATTAGAGTTATTTTAACCAAGAGAAATTGCCACGCGTGCGAAGCCGCAGGTATAGCTAGTAAATAATATAAATATAAGGAAGCATAAATTACTTTAAAACGTATTAAAAATGGTTTAAAAAAAATAAAAAACAAACTTACTTACTCGTTATGCACAAGTATGTTTAAAAAAACCTTAGTCATTATCGCATTTGTATATTGAATTTAATTTATTTATAATGATCTAAACATAAATCTAAGACAAAGTTTATAAACAAGGTTTCCGCTATCGGAGACCTTGACAATGCAAAATAATTTCCACGATAAGGAAAACTAACTATAGTGCGTCGAAAACGCGTATATAACATAGCACGGATCTTTTCCCGCGAAAAAAATATCTCTATTGTAAAAGTAAAAATAAATTCCTGCTATTTTGACCATGGACTAAAGGTACCCAAGGTTACCTTCCCCAAAATTAAAGAAATTCATGGTAAAGTCTGTTCAGAAAGAGAGGGTACTTGGGATTTGAGAGCGCAACTGTGCTATTTTTGGTGTTGCCAGCAACACACTAGCGCGCTTGATTCATTTTAATCCTTTTACCATTTTTAATCATGGTCAAGCAAGACTCTGACAGAAAGAAACCAACTCCTGATAGTTCCAATAATAGGGTATAATAATTCGTAATATTAGTCCTTTTGGCCACTCTCCACTCCACTCTCCACTCTCTTTTTGAACAAACTCTACAAGCTTTTTATCAGATTTTGACAATTGTGTATTTTTTTATATTTCTGGACTGCGATAGTGAAAGGTCCCGAAGTCATCGATATTCCACCTTAACTCGAAAAGTGTTCATAACAGAATATGCGATATAATAATTTTCATTGTAAGTTTTAAACATTTTCCACATTACAAGATGTTAGGTCCAACAGTTTAGAAATTGCATGGGGGGGCGGTGACTTCAGCGGGGTATATCTTGCAAAACATACGAGAGATAAACATTATGTAGTAAGAAAACACCACTTCATTTTACTTGACCTATTTCAAAGACTGAAAAGAGGGAGGAAGGGAAACGGTCACAACAAAATGTGGGACAATAATGGTGACAGAAAATTAGATGAATTAACTTTTTGGTGGTAGATACATACAGGTATGGCGTAAAAAGTAGTCAACCTTTGGAAAATAATGATCGGAAAAATGAGCTTAGTAAAAGTGTCATGGATTTCTAGATCTTGGTCATTTTTGAAATTTCTTTAATTTTTACTTCCTGGGTCACTCTTTTCGATGGCATGATCACAAGTAAAGGTATTTTCTTAGTCTGTTTTTTTAAATAGTATTCTTAGATAGGTGCGCAATCAAATGCTACCTTTTGTTAACTTTCTAGCTTTCTAGTTTTTGATTATTCAAAAGTTTAATACAAAAGATTATTAGAAGATATAAAAACGAAAGTTTGAGCACCCGCGGTGTTTAAAAAATGTATGGTGACCTGTGTGACCAAGTCACAATATTTTTTTAACATTTCATTGAGATTCTAAGCCGGTTTAACACACGGTATTTTCACCTTTCATTGAAATAATATTGCCTATTAAACGATCACGGTCTAATAGTCGTAAATTAATTAACAGCTATTGTAACGTTTCATTTTTGTAAAACTAAACTTCATAAGCCACTTTACTTACAAAACAGACCTTTTACTAGCTAAACAATAGTAATTTAGAAATAATTCATCAGATTTCAAGCATCATTACTTGTGACAGCGACATTCCGGCTGTACTCTATCCTTCTCTGTCATGCAACGAGTAAAAATATAGCTAGTGTCGCATCATCATCAGCCTTTACTTGTCCATTGCTGGACGTAGGCCTCTCCTAATTCACGCTACTAAGCTCAGTCTTCAGCTCTCCTCACCCATTTCTGCCACTTTTCGCAGGTCGTTACTCTACCTGGCCACAGGGCGTCCTACGCTACGTTTGCCTAAATGTAGTTCTCTGTCGTATATCTTAATTACGAATCTCGTCCTTCAAAGAAACTCCAAGCATAGCTCTCTCCATAGCTCTATAGTGACACGGTTTCATGTATCTTACTACCTGCCTTGTAGTTTTTAGGGTAGTGGGGAATAGCAATGGGACAAAACTTAACCAACATTATAATGAAAATTCATGCATTTTTTTATTGAGATCTACTTTGAGGCGGATTGACTAGACAGATGCACGGACTTGACAATCTTATACTGGTTCTTTGTTACACTCTAAGGTACTTACCATAAAAAGTATGCGCAAGAATTACCTAGATACTACGTCGATGGATCATTTTGTGATTTCTTCCTTTCTTGAAACATTCGAGAATTACAATAAAAACCATTTACCCTCAAAACAAAAGCGAATAATTCCTACGAAGGAGTAATAACGTTCGATGTAGATACGAAAACATACAATCACGCACGTATATATGTACGTGTAACGAAAAGCCACACATAGAAATTCAGTGCCGAAAACCTAACATGAAAGGCAACTTACATAAAAGTAAAGCGAGCTTTTCTCATTCTCAGATTGTTACCGCTGGCGTGGGCGATACATAACTTTAACTTCCGAAGCACACGCTCTGAAATATTTATTCCTGAAACGTAAAGATCGGGCGGGGAGGTTGAGCGGGGGTGGTTTATCCCGCGGTTTCCTTCCCGCCGTGTTTTACTTCGAGGATGGGAAGTCGCTGGCGACGGGTCGATAACGCCAAAGATAATGTACCAACGAGACACTGTTTTCGGATTGTGAAGTGAGAGTTTTGAAGACTACATTTAATTACAAGAACTATTATTTTCTGGAAAGATAATAATTAAAATTAATTGAAATGAGTATTGCTTGATTTTATTAGAAAGAAAAAACAAATACAAATTTGTTTTCTCTTTAATTCTGTAAGAAAATCCGGCTAGATCTCTTTGAAGTTTGGAGGCGATACGAATTCATGTTCATGTAAGTTTGTTCTGTAAACGTTTTTATTTTTTATTGCCTCCACTATGTTTTTTATTTTTATTGCCGTCACGACAAAATAGAGAATTGAAAGCCCAATTGGAGCAATTAAAAGTTTTTGTAATATTCAATCATCTTCTTTCAATCAATGTCTTTTTGCTTTGCACCTAAGTTCAACAAAATAAGATTCTTATAGTTCATGGTATTTTTGAATTTGCGTTTTCAAGCTCATTCACAAAATCCTACTCTTACTTTAACTCATAAGACTTGTTTCATTTACTGTCACCTCTACTTGAACAGTTTTGTCACCTACGTGGACTATATGCAGTGAACCTCTGGAGCACCCAGCGTACATAATCTGTGTCAGTTCCCCGACCTCCAGTGGGGTACCCCCCTTTCGATTGTCTGCGGAGGCTGGCCCGCCGGTGCCATCTGATGTGCCGAGAGCACTCCAGATCTGCATAGATCGTTGCCTTCGTTTTTTCCCTATCGAAAAATCAATACTCACAGTTTCATAAAGTCGCCCGAGAGACACACCTTAACTTTATTACGGACTAATTCTTAAGCACCTCCTTTTACGTGCTTGAAAGCTTTTTAATATATTTTCCCCTGTTTTTTTTTTCCTAATATCGAGACGGATAACTTTCCGAAAGTTTATTACTACCGCTGTCTTTCGTATCCAAGTTTATGAGATACTTCAGGGTATGTATTCAGAACTGAAATGTTGAGCGTAACGATGTCTACAATTGTTCATGTGGGTGACCCATTCGTAGGCTGCGAAGGAAATTGTACATAATGTGTAGAACCTCATCCCAATACCGTAGCGAGGTTTCCGCCACCACCGCCCCCAAGGGGAAACAGGCTCAAACACCGAGCAATAAAGCCTTCGGATCCAACAGAACAAATACAACGAACATTCCAATGCTAGATATCACTCGCTCCGCCCACACAGTTGGCATTACGACTTTGAGCGCTCCCATTGGTCGCCGCGAAGCCTTCTCCATTTCGAATTGGTTATTTTTTTTCTACAATTGAAATTGGAACTGTCCGTTTGTTCTGTACGAGTGTTAAGCGCATGCGCTCGCGGGAGGCGGCTACGTCACGTAGACGTAGATATGTTTGCGGCTTCGAATGTTTTATTGGATTGCTCTCTCGGTTCTCATTCGTATTTGGAATTCGGATTGTGGATTTGCGTTCGAGTGCGCAGACGTGACTGAAAATCAGCAGTATTATTGTTTGGAGTCTAAGTAAACATTGTGTGGTAATTCAACATTAGTTAATTCTATTAAAATACACCGTCTCTTTGGTTTTACGATTTGTACAAATTGGAACAAAACTACATAAGTAATAAATGTAGTATTTGCTTTATTTGCAGGAGATCAGAAATTCTGTGACAAGCTACTTAATTGTTTTTTAAAATTTTAGTGTAAATTTGGACGGATTAGTAACGTAAGCATTCGAAAGCTTAGGTAAAATGTAGTAGTGACACGGTATGTTATAAAGTCGACGGGTTCAGTTTATTAGAAAGGTATCACATGAAGGTCAACTCAAAATAAAATTACACGAAACCTTTAATGCATTTCATCAGAATTTCATCAAAACCACTCGATAGCAATAATGCGGTGACAACTCTCCGAGCGTCTCACGAAGCTTTGCGGCGTCGGTATTGTGATGGAAATACAGCTCAAAATGTCACTGTTCCAACTTGGGGGTAGCAGCTACCGGTTGGCATCGGCAGCTAGCTCTGTCCGGAACAATTTCATTTGCGACTGGGCGAGGATAGCGCTGTAATTACAACAACAATCGATAGAGGCGCCACCGTCTGCCGCACGTTTAATCTCGCCAGAATCAAAGGACCGTCGCCTCACACCCGCCCTTCCACTCAAACACATCCTCCACGCTATTATTTAGCACAACCTTCGTTTACACGCTATACATTACCCTTCTCGCGTTATAAGATCTCACTAACCTCGATTACCCGACAGCAATGTACGTGGATCTATTTTAAAATATTGTTGCACGATCGTCTCGGGGTGCGTTCTTTGTCTCCAAGCCTAGTATCTGCAAGGCTAGGTTTAGATGTCGCCAGACCAGATAGTTGCATTTCCAGTCTGCTGTACATAACTATTCCTGGAGTTTTATTAAAGCTTAACATTGTTTGATACTTGTTTATACGGAAGCTGCGATGAGTTCGGTGAGTTCTAACATTTATTGCTGCGAACATTTTATGTTATGATCGTTTAATTAATTGTATTTACTAACTCTAATAAAATATACTGTAGTATTTAAGCATCGAAGCTTCGAACATAACAAACACTCCCATCTACATTATTCACATATGGATTGCGAATGCCGACACTCCGGGACGCTATAATTTAGCGAAACAATGAGCTAAGTCTAACCGCGGCGCTGCAAATTATTGACAATCTGTATAGTCTGTGCATATTCCAATCCATAGCACGGGAATATTATCGACTTTAGGCTTCGTACACAGGAACGCTTCAGCTCCTCACTGTTATAATTGGTGATATTCGGCATTTTGCAGCTTCTAGTCATTTTAAGTTTTTCTATTTCACGATCATCTTGGGTCACATTTTCCTAGGCCTGGCTGATCATTAGGTACTTAAGTACTTGTATTATCCATTTCGTTAGTTTTGAGTTAGATGTAGAAAACAAAATGTCGAAGATTTGGTGACATGCCCATTTAGAAATATTTAATAATTTTTTACTCCTACCATTATTATTCTGTACTTCTACTGTCAAAACAAACCTATCAGCCAAGAATAGGCATTCTTTCACTAATGGTACTTTGGTACATTAGGGTTAGGAGAGTCTATGTCACAGGCAATTTGTAGAACCCCTTAATTAACAGACGGTAATTCTCAGGCAAATTGTAAAACTCGTCCTCTTACAATACAACTGGCGTCGTCTGTTTATAATAAAAATCAGTATGTTTGCAAAATGCCGAAGGCAAATTACGAAACACTTCGCTATCGCAGGTAATTTGTAGAACTCGTCCGTTTACAAACCATGTCGTCAAATGTGTACAATTTCGAATTCTACAAACTGCCTGCGAACAGACATTGCTGTTTGTAAAATGATGGTGGTTCTACAAATAGCCTGCGACATTAAACCTTTAGACAAAACATCGTTATTTATATAAAATGTAAAACAAAAAGTCACAATTTGGCGCTACATATCTACTGTCCCAGTGTGTACTTCCCTGAGCCACATGTTCTCATCCTCGTTTAATTGAACGGTGATTATAAACAAGCTGTTCATTACGGGGCACGTTTTAACAATGTTGATACATTGTCCAGGTTGCTATTATTTCATTGCATCCTTTTGTTTGCTTATAATTTATTTCACAGTAGGAGTTTTATGGAAAAGCTACAGTCGAATCCAGTTTAGAGCTTCCTTTAGGCCGATGTTTCCGTTGAGCATGTGTTTGGTAGTATTTTTATGGGTTTGTTTTGCATTTATAATTGTCATACGTCACTGGACACAAATCCATACAAAGCCCCTGATTTATGCTGACCAAATTAAAAATTTTCTTCACGGAGCCTAATATTTTGAAACATAATTATATTTTTGAGTGCTATAAATAAAACTATGAACTTTTGACCAAAGAGACAACTTCATTATCATGTAGTGTCTCTGCCTGTCTCTACAGCTATAAAGTCTATTATCATACGCAAACCACATTATAGATTGGAGATGAAAGATTTAATAATTCTGTTCTATTTTAACTTACTGTTTCTTCTGTTATATAAGGGCCTTGTATTAAATTACGTTAACTTCTAAAGTCTAAATCTTAATCCCAATAAATAACAATAATTATTTAACGCTTTAAACGACAGTGTATCCCAATATATCATAACAATTTATGCACCGTGCTTATTTATCCCGAGCACGAGAATAGGTATCGACTATGTATTAAGGCAGAACACCTACTGGTGGGAACAGTCCAACACATATAAAGCTCTATCCAGCTTCACGGAGCGCTACTCGAAATCATAGAGACGTAGGACGTAACTGGGACGGTAGATGTAATCTAAGTTTTGTTCAATTTTATCATGCATATATCCGGGCAAGTTGTGGAGTCTTCTACATACTACATCATGTCTATTTGTAGCTTGTTCTTCGTGGTCAAACAATTTTTTCAAATTAGTTTTTTGTTCTACGAAAGTAGACTGTAATGAATACTACATAAAACAGTAGGACGACTTTTGTGCCTTTACTAGGCTATGGAAAGCTCAAGTGCAAACTACCATTTGGCGGGGCAACAAATGTGTCAACTTTCTATGCCAAGTTTATAAGTAGCTGAATTAACGACACGATTATTCTTCTAATCTTCTAATCGTGTCGTAGGCATAGTATAACATGATAGCATTCCCCCTTCCCCCCTCTCCTTGCCCTGTTGTTCTCCAATTCTAATGTGAAACAGTCCTCCTTCTTTCTACTGTTAAAAGTCAGCAGCTTGTCTAGATCTACTGGATTGGCTCTGCCGTATTTTCTTTTGTGCCGATTCAAAGCGCCGCCATCGCAAAGCGAGCGTCCATGGAAATAAAATTGACATTAGTCACAGAAAAAATAATAGAACAAAAACTATTAGTTCCGTGGACGCTCACTACTGCCAAACTACTGCTGTCAGCGCCAAAATGGCAATAATCAGCGCCAATATGGCCATTTCAACGTTCGCCTAATCTAAACCCTGTCTAGAGTACGCACGGAGTAATATGCAGTTATCTGTGGTCTAGCCGGAAAGTAAAATTAGAAAATTCCTAGATGTTCTTATTTTAGGAGTTCATATAGCTCGTTAGACAACTCTAACTCTGAAACCAGTAACAATAATTCGTCTCATCGTATGAACATATCGGTACTTGTAATATTATTTATTCTGTGTATCGGCATAGACAAATCCAGCCACAGTTTCAGCGCTCCCAGCAGCGTTACGTTGTAAGGCCCACGCTACTTATAGAATAGGAAGCGAGTGTAGGTAATGGCGCAAAATAGTGACGCAGTATTATTGCAGGGGGGAGGAGCCCCCACAACCCAACACCCCCCACCCCGAGAGAGACTGAAACGTTCGCGAGAAAAATAAGATCCGAACTCCGTCCTGCTTATTCTTAGGAAAAGCTTTTTGTATATTTTTTAGATGTTCGAGTGTGCCGTCGTTGTGTGAGTCAGTAAATAAAACGGTATACGAATGCTGTCTCTGTCTGTGTAGACGTTTGTAAATTAATGTCGAGAAATGTTTTTTCTTGTTTCGAAGGAAAGTGGCTTTATTGGGGGAAAACTTTGTGAAAATTATTTTTCCGCGTAGTCAATGCGTACCTACCTTCTGCTTACATTATAATTTCTTTGAATAACTTGTCTTGCTATGAATAAGTAAGTTCGGTCATTATTCGTTATGTCTTCAAATTCTGAACCTATTCAGGAACTTAAAAATTAAGGAGCATGCACCACTGTTGCAGTATGAGGATAGGCACTCCCAATGTTTAACATCTTCCACAAAAACTTTTCTTTCTATCAGAAAAATTAAGAAAGAGTAAATATATAGCATAGTCTCGCCGAATAGTTAAACTAATGCTAGATAAATAAATAACATAGACAACGTAAAAGTCTAACGAAATGTAGCGATTTACCTACATTTTTTCTGAGCGGGGAGCGGCTTTGTCTATAATCAATGCTGCGCACGAATTTTGTGTAACCAAAGCATGCTTTTAAGCATTAGATTTTTAGTAGTTGGTTCAATGTTGTAATGAAACAGCTGACCTCTAATGTCCCCATAATAGTAGATTATGCACCAAGGTGATAAAGTAGTGTCTTACGTCACGGCCGGCATTTTGGACCCTGAGTGCAACGAGGAACTCTAGTTAACTCCCAAGTGTAGAGAAGGAGTTTGAAACTTAATTCCCGAGCGAAGCGAGGGAGTTATGTAGAGTCCTGAGTGAAGCGAGGGGTTCAAGCCGCCCTAGACGAAGATAGGCTTTATCCACGAGGTGAATACTCTACTTTTCATACCTTCTAAGAAAACCCAAATCTGAGCATTGAATAAATTCACCATAGACTACTTGGCTTTCAAGTTGACACTGTTGGAAATAAACTAAAAGGTCGGATTCTGACACATATACTACAAAAAAAAAACGAAAGATAAATACGAAACTAACGATTTTAATCAGTGGAGAACAACAAAAGGATTCAATCCTTATAGTCGTTATAGTCTGTATCGTATTTATCTTTCGATTTTTCCTGTAGTAGATTATTAATCATCTGATTTGATAAAATCCGGAGTCAAATCACTATCACTTGACAACTTGAGAATGATCAAATATGGAATTGTTAAAATAACACCAAACGCCGTGTTTAGTTTCACATTCTTTCGTTTCACGCCTATTATAAAGCTTCTAAATAACTTCACTTGTATCTATCTACGTATGCAAGGCATGTATCTGTGTGTTTTGTCTGTCCTGAAATCTTGCAATTAAAATTTCGAGCACTTCCTGATTAGCTATCCGGCTGAAATTTTCAGGGTAGCTCACAAGCCAATTATAATGCAATAAAAAACGAAAAAAGAAATGTGAAAAGAGAAAAGGAAAAGAAACACTTTAAAACGTAAATGTTACAAACCCACAAAAAAAAAGAACCCCTAAAAGCTTTATTTTTAAATTTATTTTTTAAAATTATACTTATTATTAAAAGCTTTTTATATATTTAAGGATTTCTGTCTGTCCTGGAATCTTGCAATTAGTATTTCGAGCACTTGCCGATTACCTAAATGGCTGAAACTTTCAGGCTAGCTCACAAATCGATGATATAAAAAAAAACCACATAAGCTTTATTTTTTAATATGTTTTTTAAATTAGGTAGGTACTCGTATTTTTTGTTTTCTGCCTATGGTGGCCAGTTCGATTTTTGAATAAACTCTCTTTACAATGAAGGTATCTATGCGAGTTTTCATTCGAATTTTAAGGTTCCAAATTCAAATCACATTATATCCCTTGGATGTTTCATATACTACTTGATTTGAATTTGGAACGTTAAAATTCGTATGACTCTTAGCATAGATAAAGGCACTGTATGGAGAGTTTATTCGAAAATCAAACTTGCCACCATAGGCAAAATATGAAAAGAAAGAAAAAAGGTACGATTGTTTACAATGTGAATTATGAGGTTTGGTGTTATTTTACAGTTCCGAGTTTTATAATTTTCAAGTTGCCACAAAAATGTCTTCGAGCGATAGTAATCATGAAATCAGACGCTTTAGGGATTATTAATAATTTATTACCGGAAAAATCAAAAGATAACAACGATAAAGCCTATAACTATTTTAATCAATGGAGAATGGAGAACAACAAAAGGAGTCAAGGCTGTATCGGAATCCGTCCTTTCAGTTTATTTCCAAAACTTAGCATCAACTCGAAAGTCAAGCAGCCTTTGGTGCATTTATTATTTTTATTTATTTATTTATTCTAACATTCCTGTGGGTGGGCATTACAGTTTCCCAATTCACCCACCCAAAGATCAAGAGCAAGTACACCATAAAAAATTATTTTTTTTTTTAAAAAGGTATGAAAAGTTGAGTATTTACCTCGAGGATAAAGCCTGTCTTCGTCTTGGGCGACTTGGACCCCTCGCTTCACTCAGGACTCTACATAACTCTAAACCCCCGCGCTACGCTCGGGAGTTAACTCTAGAGTCCTTCGTTGCGCTCAGGGTCCAATATGCTGCTCGTGACGTAAGACACTGCTTGATCCCCTTGGTGCATGATATACTATTACTCCATATGGGGTAAAAATATATATATTTATTTATTAAATAACATACCTTTGGGTGGTCTCCCAATTCGACCACGAGATTAAACAATACAACAATAAAACAAATATTATACAATGTGTCTGGAAACAAGACTCGGTTAATATTATCGATGAAAAATATTAAAGAGGGGGTCTAGCCCCACTAATAATGCCTAAATTACTTTTTACACGACTGCCCAGAAAAAGGAGTGTAATGTTTTCATATTATTATAATATTATATTTTTATTATACATATTTTATAATATTACAAGCTTTCCCGCCCACAACTTCGTACACGCGGACTACAGTTTATCGCGAAAAAAGCATCATATGTTCTTCTAGGATATTAAAAACCAATGCAAAAGTAGGTATAGCACCAATGCTCTTGATGTTTTTTTAACATACTTGTTATTTCGTTTCCATGGCAACCGTTTATTTATAGCGAGTAATCAACATTTACCAGTTTTCCCGTATAATTTTCAATTTTTCGTAATCAAAATCATCGTATGTTTTATTCCAGGATATAAGCTATATCAATTCTAAATATCATCAAAATCCTTCCAGCCGTTATCGCGTGAAAGCTCCCCAAACAAACAAACAAACAAACAGACAACGTTTCACTTTTATATATTGGTATGGATATTTTCATACTATTATATAATAAAAATTATAATAATCATAATTTTATAATATTAGTGTGATGTATGTGAGTTTCTTTGTTCCACCATAACTTTTAAATTCCTCAACACATTTGGATGTACGGGTATCGTTAGAATCCTTACATCATCCCAAGTGACATAAACTATTTGAATTAAATAAAAATAAATATATTCGGGACAATTCCACACCACAATTAACTAGCCCTAAACTAGGATACCATATATATACTATGGGTACTAAAATTTAAAAATTGCCTTTTTTAAAAGGAACAATGATACTTTTTGAAACAATGATAACACCATTTTCATTTTTTTTATACTTATTGGCAAAAACATCATTATGAAAATTTGTGTCAAATAAATTATTAGTCGAAGGCATCATGCATTTCATTACTCCAGGAGGTTTCAAAAAGTATCATTGTTCCTCTTAAAAGAGGCAATTTTTAAATCTGAGAGCCTCTGCTTCCATATACAGGATGTAACATAATTACCTATTAAAAAACGGGTAGGGGTTTTCCACGCGTTATGGCAAATAACGCTAGTTCAACGACTTTTAAGATTTCGAAGTTTTTCATTCAAGAATTTACTTTTAAAGATCATTTTAGGTATAGTGTTCTTCAAGCACAGAATAAATAGTAGAACTACATAGCATAGCATAGTAAGTCAGCTGGGAAAAATCAATAAAGTGCCACCAACTTATTTATTCAGTCACGTCCCCCCGCGCTATTATCCTTACGATATTGGCAAGATATAGACAGTCAAGTGGCCTCATTAGTTCCTTTTTTTTGTCAACTGAACAGATAAGTTAGTGGCACCGAACTTTGACCTTAAATTTGTGTGTTGTCAAGTTTGGTTGACTAACCTTGCGCATTGGGAGTCTACTTTAGTCAGTCGAACGTCAGAAGTGAAAATTTGCAAGACAGAGACTACTAATAGTATTTACGAGTAATATTTTGTAAAAAATGGTTATAATGTTATTTGTGATTAGTTTTAAAGTCACCAAGTCTTTCCAAGCGAGGAGAGGCCTAGGAACCTGAACCCGCAGATGTATGTACATCATTTTTGTGCGACGTAATAAATCTAAACAATATTAATTTATTTTCCTCATTAAAGGTAAAAAAAAAAACAAAAAAAAAAACAAAAAAATATTTTCCTACACATTAATTGCGATCAGGCGGAGTAACAAAATAAACCTACCTTTGTTAGGAGCTGGTGTCTGAGATAGGTTTAAAAAACTTTGGGTACAGGTCACCAGATAGATAGTAAACAAACATTTAGGGTTGTCGCAAATTTAATTTCTTTTTCATTTGGGATTTTTAAACACATGTATTCAACCATTGCACACGTAAACGAATTTAAATGCTTGATCGAAACAAACCTGCTGCATTGTATATTAATTATTGAAGACAATCAATTATTTTTATTTTTAAAGACATAAAACGTGACTGCCCACCCAAAAATTGAATATTTTAAAATATTGGTTGGTCTCGTGGCTAGTGATCCTAGGTACGTAATCAAACAGTCGCGGGTTCGAATCCTGCAAGGTGCAATCATTTGTGTGATGAGCAGAAATGTTTGTTGTGTTTGTGATGATGATGACGAGTTTATTGATTTTTCCCAGCTGACTTACTAGGCTATGCTATGTAGTACTACTATTTATTCTGTGCTTGAAGAACACTATACCTAAAATGATCTTTAAAAGTAAATTCTTGAAAGAAAAACTTCGAAATCTTAAAAGTCGTTGAACTAACGTTATTTGCCATAACGCGTGGAATACTCCTACCCGTTTTTTAATAGGTAATTATGTTACATCCTGTATATGGAAGCAGAGGCTTCTCAGATTTAAAAATTGCCTCTTTTAAGAGGAACAATGATACTTTTTGAAACAATGATAACACAATTTAAAAAAAAATTATACTTATTGGAAAAAACATAGGCATTATGAAAATTTGTGTCAAATAAATTATTAGTCGAAGGCATCATGCATTTCATTACTCCATTGAAGGGATCAGCAAGAACCTGGCGAGCTACTCTGCATGCCTCCTACTGCATTTTATATTTATAGAGACCAAACGTGAGAGCCGATTTAAATAGAATCTAAAGCTTGTTTGCCTCTTTTTAGTTTTGTTCGCAGTCGGGTTTTTTGTTTTTTAATAAAGCGTCTGGTTATCGCCATACTGAATTTTAATTACTCTCATGTCTTTAGTGACACTCGCAAGATTAAGACAAATCGATTGACGTAAGAATCGTCAAAATAGGCCACGCGTTTGGTCTCTAGAGAGCCACAAATGAACAAACATACATGTATAGGCTGATAAACACATTACCTTCCTTTGCGTCGCGCAGTTGGGTCAAAAATATGCTTTTACAGATGATCTACTCGACTGAAAAAACAATTATTTTATGCTTACATTATAGGTTATTATTTGGTTTACATAATAATACTCCATTTGAAGTTATCAGACTGTTAGTTTGAAAATATAGGATGAATAAAAATATGTTTTCACCTAACAAGCTCGGAAATATTCTGTTTATCATGCGAAATCTGAGTTTATCATGCAAAAGTGCATTTTATCAGAAAGGATGGAAAGTTTTTTTAAAATTCAATCCTTTTTTTTCAATAATTTTCTCTACCTAGCGGTATAGACAATTATCCACTGGAAATATATTAATACTTATTTTATATTATTATTCACTTTATTTATTTTTTTTATCTTAGATTTAAGTTTTTTTACAATATGGTTATTTATTAAAACAATAGATATATACAAAAACACTATAAAAAACCTGAACCTAGGGTACCACGGGCAGCGGAGCAGGGCCCAAACTATCGGTGTCTAGGGCTGCAGAGTGAGGAACCGCCTGACTATACGCGCCGTGTCAAGTAGTACTGCCACCATCTAGCGAGAACCTCTTAAGATGTTGGTTGAAGCTCTTTGCTATAAGGCCGTTCGCCGAAACAACTATCGGGACAATTGATCGTCGAGTCAACATCCCACATGGTGGTCACCTCGTGAGCCAAGTCAAAGTACTTGCTGAGCTTGTCCTTCTCGGCCTTCACAAGGTTCTCATCACGACGAGCAATGCCCGGCGATGGGACCGGTCTACCAGCACAGTATTAGGCTTGTTGGCAACAATAGTCTTATCCGTGATGATAGAGCGGTCCCAATAGAGCTTTGTGCGACCATTTTCGAGAACTGGCGCCGGTGTCGCCGGTACGTACTTATAGTACCTCAGACTCCACAAGGTTTCTAGTGTTTATCACTAATTGAATATACTATTTAAGCTGTTTTTCTTGCACTTAGCATTTTCCTCGCTGTAGTGAGGTGAAAAGTTGTGTGATACGCTCGGCAGCAAAGTAAAAGGCTGCTTCTCGTACCTTTGAAATCCTCGCTACGCTTAGGATTCTATTCCTAGAATCCTTTGCTTGCTCAGGTTTCAATACAAGTACTCACGCCAAAAAACAAATTTGCAGGCTTCTTTATAACTATTTTCATCATTAATTAAATATTTTACATACCAAAAAAAATACAAAACAGTAAAACAGTCTCGGAGTCTTGTGTTCAGACATATTGCATACTAGCTTACCCGCCCGCGACTTCGTCCACGCGGACTACAGTTTATCGCGAAAAAAGCATCCTACTTACGTTCTTCTAGGATATTAAAAACCAGTACAAAAGTAGACTTAGACTTCTTGGCCTCCGTGGCTTGTTGACTTAGTCTGTGGCTCTTGATGATTTTTGACGGACTTGTTATTTCGTTTCCATGGCAACCGTTCCTTACAGCGAGTATTCAACATGTTCTAGTTTTCCCGTGGAAACTTTCACGGAATTCGTGGAATTTTTCGGGATAAAAATTATCCTATATTTTATTCTAGGGTATAAGCTATCTCTATTCCAAATTTCAATCGAAATCCGTCCAGGGTTATCGCGTGAAAGCTCCCCAAACAAACAAACAAACAAACAAACGCCAACAAATCTGTTTTTACGATTGGATTATGTCTCTCACTATGGGATTTGTTCAAAGTTGACGCGGGCACACTCGGTTGGCTATATCTCGTAAATTAGTAAACTTTTGAGAGCAGTGTTTTTTTAGTAAATTCGTAATATGCGCTAGATTTTTTCAAAATTTTTAGTTCTGTACTTGAGTTAGAAGGGGACATGCAACTCAAGCAAAATGGTAACTTTAGAGCCGAATATTTCGTAAACGAAACTAAATAGAACAAAAATTCCCATATCTAACGAGACCTTCTCGACAGGGTCCAAAAACAGTTTTTTTTTCTTCACTTTTCATGTATGAAATGGCCCCGTAGAAAATTGTATTCAATATTTTTTCATACACTTATGTAGCGGTTTTATATGTCTTTTTTGTATGATGAGCATTGCGCAAAGGGTTAATAGTGTCTGAATAAAATGGCTGTGACATACTGACGGACGAACAGACGGACATGATGAAACTATAAGAATTCCTTGATTGATTACGGAACCCGCAGACTGTTTTGTATTTTTTTTCATAGGTGGCTTGACTAGGTACCTACCTTCCCCTCAGTAACTATCTGCCAGGTTGTCCTTTATATACCGGACACCCATAATTATAAATATGAAATAATATCTTGTGTGATGAAGGCCTTCTGTCCTAACCTAATGACTACCGGAAAGAAAATACCCTGTTTTTTTATTACACATTGGGAGTTTTATCTGATGCCTTTATAACTCCATAGTTGTACTTGAAACAAGACATAAGTTCAAAAACTACAACCCGACTACGTACGTGTAAAAAATAGCCTATGACACTCTTGCGATGAAGACGTGGGCGTCGCTATGGTGTAAAATCCACATTCCCACATACATAGATATATACATACATACATAGACTGTTAAACTCATTACCCTTTTCTTGCTTTGCTGTAGTCGGGTAAATACAACTTTTGAACTGTTTGAGGAGAGCGCCATCTCTCCTGTTGTTACATAACTATCTTCCCGGTCGTACTTTTCCAATTCGGGTAAGCTTCCCTATGTTTTAATAATTTCTTAATGAACGTCCAGATGGCAGCAATAATGGTAAACAATATAACCATATTTTTTATCTTTTTCTATACTTCTATCTATCTATCTATCTACACTCTCTCTTATACCTTTCTATCTATACTTATAATAAAGCAATGAGGTAACATATACATCAATGGCAATGAGCAACAGAAAGTATCTAAAAAGAAAATATTTATAGTGTATTTAATTTAAAAATAAAGAAAGTAGGTAGGTACTTTTTTTTCAAATGGCTTTCTGTCTATTCGTCTGTCTGTCTGTATGTTCACGCATCAGGTAAAAACTACTGGGCTGATTAAAATGCGGTTTTCACTGTTGGATAACCTTTGCCATAAAATCTGGCGTACTTGGTATCTTCGATAAGTAGAAACCGAGCAATGTATAAAAATCACTTTGACTTCTGAACCAAATTTGGTATAAGCAATTGTCCTACAAAGGCATTAAATTATATGTACATATATCTCTATGTAAAAGCCTAAAGGTACTTTTGGTACTGAAATAAAACAGAATACTATACCTCCTGAAAAAAAGTCCACGTGGGCCAAGCCGCGGGCACATTTAGTACTTAGAAAAAACTAATATGTAATCAAAAGTCTGTCTCGAATGAAAATGGTATCGAGGGCTTAAAATGAGCTACTGAACAAGAATAGTAATTACAACGTTTTTTAAAATCGTGTCTGTCTGTATGTTGTTTCACGCATCACGTAAAATCTACTGGGCCGATTGAAATGCGCTTGTCAATTGGATAGCTCAAATTTTGACTTAAAATATCGTGTACCTACTTTGTACCTCAAACTAGTGAAAAAAAGCCGAGGAATCGTTGCACGAACAAAAAGACAAACAGACGGACGGACAGACACCATTAAAAAAATGATATATTCTTTTTCAGCTTATTTCAAGTCCCCTAGACCATTTTTTTATTCATTCTCATTGTACATCCAAAATAACTTGTCCGAAGGAAAATAAAACAAGCCTATGTACCTACCCTACACCTTGGTAGTTAACTTGGCAAGTACCTACCTACATCAATAAAAATAATTGAGACGGTAATAATTAGTCATGACAAAAACTTCCGTGCCTTATCTGTACTTATGAACACAAAAATTCGTTTAGTTTTTTGATCTGCGCAATACCACAAAGACGCAGATCAATGACATTGTATTGGAAAATAAATGCAGGCTCAAGGAAGACCCACCTCAACAAAACTTATAGCATTCAATTTAGACCTTCTAAACGTCCAACGGCCTGATGGCCCTAATTCTTATTCAAGACAACTTCTAAGCCTACGACAACTCCTCCTTTTGACCTTATCCGTAACATAACCTGCCTTAAGGCCAGCCATATTGGACGTCAATACGTTTTTAACCAACGATGACTAAACACTTGCACCTCACTCACTCACTCATACAGAACTAATGAGACATGAGACAGAGAAAGCGAAACAATAATTTGGGCAATACTTGGGGCAATGTACTCCGTAACTGGTTTGGAGAGGACGAAAGTACGAATTTTTTGCGAATACCTAATAAGTGAAAGATTGTGCGGGTGCGTAGATTTTCAGAGAACATTTTAGGATGCGATTTGCTTTCGAGCCATTGATCGGGAAGATTCCCAGATGGGCTTATGCTTATTAAGAATAGCTATCGTCAATTTTTAATTATAATAAACCATAAAAGATTTCAAATGAGCTATCGCTGCTGAGGTGGTAGGTAGGTACCTATAGTAGAAAACTATAGCTGTTGTTATGGTAGGGAGGTAACTACTTTAATATTAATCTTCCATAAAGCTCAGCGGAGTCACTTTCTTTCAACCAGTCTATAGGAAGGTTCTTTGACCACCTGATCAAGTGATTAGTGAAGAAGGTCAACTACCTTCAGTTACGAAATTTATCTATTGAATATAATGCAGAGGCATTGGAGGCTTGTCACGCCATTGTAACAGGTTTCCGACTTTTTCAACCTATGACTTTCACTGGGATTACATCATTGGAATCCCTAAGTAGATATGGGATGATTGAAGCTGTCCATTCAGTAGATAAAACGTTAATAAGTACAGCATGCGTTGATAACATGTTGGATTTATTTCATTTTGTAACATTAATGAATTGGTTTCTAAACGTAAGTACATCGATCGAAGAGCGTTACACAAAAAGAAAGTTGCAACCAATGAATCCCCGTAGAGTTTCTTGGTGCTCTATGGGCGTATTTCCGAAGCACCGCTAGTTAGAAGGGTATTTCCTTTTAAAGACGGAGTCGGCACAGGAAATTGAAATTACCTTTTAAAACTCGATGTACGCCTACTAATTTGTTGATTTGGCCTTTTTACATTATTTTATTGTTTTTATCGTTGTTCAGGTCAGGAGACATTAAGCTTTGTAAAAGTTCCATTGAGTTTCCGAGTATTTACAATAAATACTTTCTGCCTTACTCATAATCGTCAATATATGCTAATCAAGTTCAAGTTAAAGCTGACAATTATGAGTACGCCAGTGTAACTTTTACCGCTTATAAAATGACAAACACACAAACAAACTTGTGAGGAGGCTACTTTAATAATAAGTTGCTATGGTTGAATACGCAGAATTCATTTGATTTTAGAGTATATACGCAGCTCAGCCTGCATCAAAACATTATGACCACTTTCTCAGGCATTCCAATATACTAAAACAGCCTCAATACTCAAAATCTTATCATTTCCAGTAAGTACTTGCATGAATTTGATGCAGATAATAACAAGTATATTTGTTTTTATTTAGGTAGAGCAGCCACATGTTTGGCTGGACATGCTCCAGGAACATTATTTCAATATTAGCAACAAAATGTTTAGGCAAAACTCCATACAACAAATCAAACAAGTCATAAAACAGGTACCATGTTACTTCTCATGATGCTGAAATTAGACTTCAAATAATATAAAACAAGTACCAGGTAGGTACCATGTTAAATCTCATGATGCTGAAGTTAGACTTAACAACACATTGAGTCTGAAACTTTACAACATATCATAAAGTTGGGACCAATGTTACTAGACAAGTGTGTCTGACCTAGGTACCATGTTACTTCTCATGATGCTGAAATTATACTTAGCACCACATTGAGTGATACAATAAAGTTCACTACAGCATATCATAAAGTTGGTACCAATGTTACTACACAAGTGTGTCTGACCTAGGTACCATGTTACTTCTCGTGCTGAAATTAGACTTAACATCACATTAAGTCAGAAACTTTACAACATATCATAAAGTTAGTACGAATGTTACTAGACAAGCTTCTTCTCATGATACTGAAATTAGAGTTAACACGATATTGAATCAGAAACCTTAAGACACATAATAAAGTTGCCCATGTTGCTAGAAAAGTGTGTCTGACCTAGGTACCATGTTATGCTGAAATTAAACTTAACACCACATTTAGTCAGAAACCTTACAACGTATAATAACATTTGTACCAATGTTAGTAGACAAGTGACAGACTAGATAAGTGTGTATGACAGCGATCCTAAAGTATGAACACAGAGTAGCACGTCAGTAGGTAGGTGGACAGTCACGCTCCTCTTATTACTTGTTAGTGTAATGGTTACCCTGTGCATAAGTCGGTACAATAAAGTTCCCTTATTGCGAGCCCTTTCTCCCGCCGCGGGCGTTTCGGAGGTTGAACCCAAGCGGGGTGACATTGCGGATGGCTGCAAGTGGCTGCAGCAACTCTGAACTAAAACTTGGTGGTTTTGATACTTTTACAAATACAATTAACACGTGAAAATGAACTAACAAATTCGGGCTGACGTAGAGACATCCTCAAAATAAGGACATCATCAATGATATGCAATTACTTTCCATTAAAGATGGAAGCAATAAGATTTCTATAATACAGGGCAACGTGATCTTTAAGTAGCTAAAAAGAAAGTTATAGCTTAGGTTAGTACTTTTGGTATAAGGAGAGACTCTATAGCGCCCTTGTCCATACAAAAATAAAAAACAATAAAGTACCCCTAAATATTACCTGGCTTTTTTTTTGCGTAAATTTGTTTCAGTTATTAACTACGCTTATACTTCTTCGATTTCTAAAATTAAAAAGATAGCAAATATCTATTCAGACGAAGATCTCGTCAAGGGACTATTGTACTTTTGTCGAAAATTTGTATTTACCCCGAAATTTTTCGGTCAAGAATAGTGTGACTTTACTGAAAAACTATTGATCATAAGACCGTGTTTACTCCTATATCTCCAATATACAAACTAGCAAGGCATGTCAAAACACCGAAGGATGTAACTCTTTATCAAATACCTGACGTTTGAGGGTTGGTTGCAGTTCCTAGTAGTAACTAGTAGTTGCTACATTGGACAAACCAAGCGAACTATAGTCGTAATGAGTCAAATAACTGATTGGAGACCTGATGTACCGCCAATACCTGAATAAATAAACACCGAAATCTGCGAATGCTTTTCCTCGATTCAGGGTCCAATCACTGTATTGAACTAAAAAACCTGAAGTTCTCAAAACGTTATTAAGTACCTATATCATTACACTTTAGAATCGAACGTGAAGAGCGGTTGAAATCAAGAAGAATCCCTATTTCAACCTGGGGATGATTTCAAGTTGGATCCAGCATGAAATAAATCCCGTGCTAACCAAATGTTCGCGTCGTGATTTATACCAGAAGAACTCTGCAGGTGTCGTTAGTGTTATTTGCTGGGCCAGTCCTGTATTTTTACAATACTATAATGGGACACAGTAGGTACACATAATATATTAAAGGTGTATGTGGCTGGGAGTTGGAGACAACTCTAGTCCTAGACGCTGATAAACGCTATTTCAGGCTTCTCGTAACCACGATCAATGTAATTTGATCGGAACCACATATTCTGTGACGAAACGTGGACTCTTCAAAATCCCCGTCCCGTTGAAATTTGATACAATTGCACATTTTTCATAGCATTTTCTTGACTATGATAAGTCAGGAAATGTGCAATTGTACTACTAATTCAGGACAAACTCGACTGCAGTATTCTCGATTTGTCTTGGGAACTACATTTTATCAAAATTATTCTCTGGCGAAATAGGCCCGAGAGAGAATATTTTTTTATTAAATTCGGTCCAAACAAACATAGAAACAAACAAACAGAGAACGTTTCACTAGTGAATATAGTGAATTATGCACTTCCTTTTTTTTCATTAAGCACTTCCTGTTGACCTTTAAGCCATTGCCATCTAGTTTGAGTTTTGGGAACTAAACTAATTTTCAAACTTCTATGTGCTCGGCTCCGAGAATCTTATCACCACAATAAAGAATACACGACTCATGTAGCATCGCCATCTAGTTTTATTTTCGAAACTAATGTGTCACGCAAGAGTACGTGAAAAGGAAGAAGAAAAAACGTCAAGTTAAATCCACAAAAAATACGTTTTCCCGCGGTTACTTACCATTTTCTGAGGTAAAACGTGTCCTATGTTGGTATCTACATTGTATTGTAGTTTACAAAGTTTCATAGAAATCAGTTAAGCTGCTTTGACGTGAAAACTCCCCACAAAAAAAACAGACATCGTTTCACTTTAATATATTGATGTGGATTATTTAGTATGTTGAATAGTTGTAAGTCTGAGGCAACAAACTTCCTGCTTCTAGATCAAGCAATAAGATATGCTCATTCATGTTAGACTTTAAAAACATCTATGAATAATAGGATATGCAAGTACGAGAAAAAATATTTCAACTTTGTCACTATCTGATTGTTACATTGTTACCCACCACGTGCGAACATTGTCGATAGTACAAATAGAATACGATACGATCTATATCTATCTATGTGACATCTATGGTGGTGAAACTCAGAATAGGAAT
Organism: Alsophila aescularia; assembly: GCA_946251855.1. Lineage (NCBI taxonomy): Eukaryota > Metazoa > Arthropoda > Insecta > Lepidoptera > Geometridae > Alsophila > Alsophila aescularia. Next base: position 39,576,765 of record OX276383.1, read on the forward strand.
ACTCTTTGAAAAATAACATTGCAGCTATTTTTAATCAAGGAAATAGTATGTACTTTAACGTCCTTGTTTTTAATTGATAAGTATTAAAGAGGTCAAACTGCTATTTGTGTGAATAATCAATGGACAACTTTGTATTCAGAGTTGTAAATAATTAATCACTGGATTTGTCTTGCTGGTTGAATTGGCAGCTATCTTTTTTGATAACACTGGTATAATAGCTACTGGCTACTGGTAACTGGTTTAGGTAATTTAAAGCTTCTTTCTAACTACAGTATTACCTTTATTATAAACTAGCTTTCTTATTATTTTTTATCTAACCCGCGTCTTCGTCCGCGCGGACTACAATTTATTGCGAAAAAAGCATCCTATTTTCTTCTAGGATACTAAAAACCAATGCAAAAGTATAGCACCAACGCTCGTGGTGCTTTTTTACAGATGTGTTATTATTTCGTTTCCATGGCAACCGTTCCTTACATGTAATCGTCAGTTTCCAGTTTTCCCGTGGAATCTTACCATTTTCCGGGATAAAAAGTATCCTATGTTGGTCATATTGTACAATACCTTATAAAGTTTCATTAAAATCGGATCAGCTGTTTTAGAGTGAAAGCTCCCCAAACAAACAGACAACGTTTCACTTTTATATATTGGTGTGGATGTATCTAGTAACTAAATAAATTCAAATTTTAAGTCGATTAGTTTAAATGCTAATAGATGCTTAAAAGTATAATGATGCAATCTTCAAAATTTCAGCCTGTGTCCTGTGATGACTGTGTGATACTATGGCCTGTGATGGGAAAACTAGGGCCCGCGGGACGTCTTCCTTCCGCGAAGCGATTTGATCGGCTTAGTGTACTAATCAGGTCCATGAATTAATTGATCTCGACAAAAAAAGTTTCATACATCGTGCTTCGCGGGTACATGAAGTAAAATTTAATTCTAACTGATTCAAAATTAACTTAAATAAGAACTCTGGTACGAACAGAAACTTAATTCACAATTGTTATTTTTTCTCAATACTATATTATATACTTTATTTTTCCGGGCTCTGGCAACTTGGCAAGCCAACATCCATAGACGTTTCTATCCTCTTTACTTGACTCTCGAATAATCTTGAAAATTAATGCGCGTTGTATATCTTGTAAGCTAAACTAAAGCTGCACTTCTATAAAATACTACCAAAAGATTGATTCCCAAATATGATTGCTAGCGTCATCTCACCTACCTACAGACGAATAGACATTTAATTTTTCTACAATGAAAATGCGGAAAATCTGCCTTCGAAACAGCCTTACTGATGAAGATAATTATTTAGTCGGCATCAAAAATAGTTTCCGTTATTACTAATAGTATATGCCACTACTGTTCCGTTGTAGAGTGAGAAAAAGCGGAAATTCCAACAAATATAACGAATACTAAAATCCAAATTATTCTGCCTCCTAAGATTTCTTGTTTTTTTGTTGTCCTTAATGAGAAAAGTTCGCCCGCCTCTGATCTAGGCGGCTCAGCAGTGGTATATCCACAGAATAAATAATAGTGTATATAGTCTGATCTTGATATTGCTTGGTCCACGCATATGAAATAAATCAGTCTACTATCAAGACATACCGGACGCAGCAGGTGCATTTTTTAATGTTCACTGCACTTGCATTAAAGCATATAGATGCACCGACTTACATGTTTTTACGTCGGTTTTTAACTTTGTCCTTGAATTTCGAGTTTAGATTACGCCGCGCATATTACCGAAACGCGTTTGCTTTAAATAAGTTTTATTTTATAACCACACGTATATAGGTTGGTCCATATGACATTGTATCGAGTTAAGTTAGATGGCAATAAAAATTGGCATCTTCGGTAAGGTAAAAACCTCAATACCTATCGTATCGGTTTGTTTTTGGCCCGTTTAATTACAGTTTAATTCATAAAACGGTCGTTCGTCGCGCGAGTTTCTACAATTCAGATGTTTGATAACAGTTTTTTATGAATTATACTGTTTTGTAATAATCAGCCGCGTCGTTCATAAGCGGTACAACATAATAACACGTCATCTAATGGAGGCGCGGTCATCAACATAAATCATATTAGGATAGGTCAAGGCTCCTTCCTAACACAACATGACCGTTGACGCCGAAGTTGTCAGAACGCCAATAAAAAATATAAAGTGACCCGGTGCAAACGCAGGCCAATGCACTACACATAAATATACGTGGCGGTTAGAGAATATCATGCGTGAAGCATTGCCGAAAATATTGTGACTGGAATGGCAAACTTGGTAAAGCTGTTCAAACTAAATTACATCTTACTTGTTTAGAATAAGAATCAGTTTGCAATCACAATTTTAGTGTACGTGTAATTTCCTTAATATGCTTCTATAGACTAACTATACCTGTAGGTAAAATAAAAAACCCAATAAAGTTTTGTTGCAATTCTTACCGGATCATCCAAATTACCGGAATTCGTCATCGTGGTACCGGTAACTTTTATGTGGCAACGATAGTTGATTACCGCAGCTAGCGGAAAGTCACTTATTGCTGTACTAAGTATTAGATTGGAGCCCGAGCTTTAGCGAGAGCTCTAAAAACACGAGTGCAGCAAGAACTCACTTGAGCGAGTGTCACTACAAAGTAATATCACAATTCTTCACCTAAATGTAAGCAGTACAATTTGGTTTGGTATGAAATGAAAGGGCTTAATTAGCACGTTTCAAATATATATATATATATATATATATATATATATTGCTAGCTCTTGTTGCACCCGATAATTGGTAATAAATTCTACAAATTAATTTAAATAAAAAGTAAGTTCAAAAACTAAAACCCGACTAAACACTCATTATATTTGTGAATAATTACGCTCTAAAAAGTATGAAACAAGAAAATATAATCATCTGAAATTGTTCTGTACAAGCTATTCAATATTATGCTGTTAGGATAACCGTGGTCATATGCCAGTTAGCCCTACAGCTTATGATCGCTTACTACTATTAGAATGTATTGTTTTCTTAGGGTAGGTGGCATACGACCACGGCTATCCTCTGAACATAACAAATTGTACATAACAATTTCAGATGAAAATATTTTCTTGAATCATACTTTTTTTATAGCGTGATTTTTCAGTAGTCAGGTTTTAGTTTTTGAACTAACTTTTTATAAATCTCTATTGGACAAATGCATTCATTCAATATGAAACTAATAAATTATTTTCTGTTGTCTCTGCTAAGTTTACACAACTACCAAATTTTAAATACTAAATTTTGGCCATTTTTTTTATTCGTAATTTCTGTCCATCCAAAGGTTGTCTGGAAGAGATTGGCCAATGGGCGGTCTTATCGCTAAAAGCGATAAGACCGCCCTTTGGCCAATCTCTTGTGCCCGCCCATTGTGCCTAATTTTATAACCAATTTGTATTTGTTTCATAATTATGGTGTATTAAAGTGTTTCTTATTATTATTAAATTTGGCCCAAAAAACAAAAAACAACTATAAGCAAGGAAAGCTAAATAAAACCTTTTAAAAATAAAAATAGAACTGGGATACAAAAGTAAATCTATACTTATAATAAAACTGTAAGAGGTCCAATTCTGTACATTGAAGATATTTAGTTTTTTTATACTCTGTATTCGATACTAAAGCCAAAATTGTATTTTTTAAATTTTTGTTTGTCTGTCTGTCTGTACCTGGGCTAGGCATCACGCCGAAACTACTGAATGAATTTAAATGAAACTTGGTATGATTTGAGTTCATACTACGAGGTAGGACATATGATACTTTTCATCCCGAAAAATTAAAGGGTTCCCGCAGGATAAGGATTGAAAGTTATCTAAAAAAACACTTACTGAAACTACTGGACGGATTTTGATGCAATTTGGCACATAGTTTATATGATGGGCTAAAATGGAGGATACTTTTTATCCCGAAAGAAATAAAGGGTTCCTGCGGAATACAGGTCCAAAGTTATGTTAAGCATGAAGTAATGTTTTTTTTTCGGAGGGTACTCTATATTCGATTCTGAAGACAATTTTTTTTTTCATTTTTTGTCTGTCTGTCTGTCTGTATCTTGACCGCGCATCACGCCAAAACTACTGAATGAATTCAAATGAAATTTGGTTTGATTGGAGTTCATACTACGAGGTAAGACAGTGGATACTTTTCATCCCTATATTTAGCATGGTTCCCTTGGGGGAGAGGATGAAAGTCAAAATGTGTACTTAGTTGTAATTCATAAACGCGTAGTCCAATTTCAATCATTTATTTTTTGTTAAAAAAGAGGTACCAACTTTAAATATTGTCATGTAAATATTTCAAGGTTATCGGGTTTGCAGTTCAGAAATTACAGACAGCTTATCCCTCAGTATTATGTCCAAATAACTTGAATCCCGAAATGTACAGGAAAGTTTGAATGTACGGCTCATCTTAAGCCAGCCTTCACTACTAGAGTACTTTTAACCTCGAGATGAACACGCGTGCAAAGCCGCGGGCACAGCTAGTAAAAACTAAAACTGTGCAATAATGGATTAATATATTTACTTTCAGAAATTATTTTATAAATACCTGTGCAGTAATGGATTTCGAAACCTACTTTCAACACAGTTTATAAGATGAGCAAAAAAATTTAGTGCTATCTGGTTACGTTTTAGGGAACAATGGTGATATTATTATGTAGTGGGAAGAAAAATTTCAAAATAGTGATCAAATAACTTCTGATATCCCAATTCTTATTTTAAGGAAAAAATACTATGGAATCATGAGGAAAGTTGTTTTCTTCCCACTACACAGTAAGATCACAATTTTTCACCTAAAACGTAAGCAGAAAGTACCTCATTCCTGTTCATCATAAAAACAATGCAGAAAAGTAAGTATGGAAATCCATTACTGCACTGTTTTTTTAGTTTCATAATACTAATATTATACAGGCGAAAGTTTGTATGTATTTGTGTGTATGCTTGTTACTCCTTCACGCTCAAACGGCTGAACGGATTTTGATGAAATTTGGAATGGAGATAGCTTATACCCTGGAAAAATACATAGGATACTTTTCATCATTATCATCATCTCATCTATCATGCGGGTGAAACCACGGGGCGCAGCTAGTATTGAATGAAAGCATCCGTCCAATAGAGATTTTAAAATATAATGTACTATTTTTTAAATATGAGCGGTTATTAGCGGTTTACTACTGCGACTTAGAATCCAACGATACCGGGTTCAGTTCTAGACTCCGCACCAATTACTTTTTTAAGTTATGTGCGGTTTGCCATCGCTCCGTGCTTCGGAGGGCACGTTAAGGTGTCGGTCCCGGCTGTTATTGATTAATACCATCTCAGAGGCCTTCGGGCGGCCTGAAACACTCGTACACCAGAGGCCAGTACTACCTCATATGACAAACAAACAATCAAATGAGACTGAAATTTTTACTGCTTACGTTTAGGTGAACAATTATTATTGTGATATTACTTTGTAGTGGAAAGAAAAGCAGATTACTGACACTCGCCCAAGTGACTTCTTGCTACACTCGTGTTTTAGTTTCGAGCCCTCGTTATACTCGGGCTCCAATCTAACCACTCGCTGCAGCAATGAGTCTCTTTCCGCTCGATGCAGTAATCTACTTTTGTTTGGTTTTAAATGTATGTTTGTAGGTAAAGTTGTTTGTTTAATCGTATGTTTGTAGGAGGTATCTCTGAAAGTACTGATCCTATTCTGAAAATTCTGATATACTTCAAGCAAGCCTCCTCGGGAAATAAGGTATCCACAAAGTTTCCATGGGATATAATGGGAAAATTCAGGGAGTAGCAGCTCTATGTTACATAAATATGAAAGAAATCTATCATTTATAGGCATATAATATATCTGATCTATATATAAATAAAAATGAATGTGCGTTTGTCTATGCGCTATGCACTTCTAAACCATTGATCATTCTGGCAGGGTCTTCTGATGACACCCGGGATGGTTTATAGCTCAAATTTTACACATCAAAATTTAGAAACAAAAAAAAACATATATGTTTTTATTTATTTTTTCAACTTAATAGATTTTGAAGGATATGAAGCTCTTGAATCAAATTTGACCAAAAATCCTAAGGTATTTGAGCTTTAGAAGCTTGTGTCAAAATGAAAAGATTCAAAGAAGTATAGTGACTTCTGAAGACGCACTCGACGAGGGTTTATGGGCAAAAAGTATACAAATAAAAAAAAACATAAATTAAAGCAATATATGAACGAAAAAATCTGTACAAAGGACACAATTAAAAAAAAGATCCAGGGTACTTAAAATAAGCTACTGAATAAGAATGTATCATTTTTTAAATTCGAGTCTGTCTGTTTGTTTGTCTGTATGTATGTTTGCGCATCACGTAAAAACTACTGGACCTATTACGATGCGGTTTTCACTGTTGGATAGCTTAGGGTTTGACTTAAAAACTGGTGTACTGGTGTAGCTGTACCCACGGTCATTTTTCTAGGCTAAAAGTACTCTATGTACTATTCCAGAACCTAAAATACTATAGCAACATTTTATCAAAATTCCTCCAGCCGTCAAAAAGTGTTCATCCATTGGCTTCTACTTATTGGATTGAGATACCATGTACACCATTTTGTAAGTCAAACCATAAGCTATCCAAAATTGAAAATCGCGTCGCAATCTGTTAAATAGGTTTTACGTGATGCGCGAACAAACAAACATAAAGAAAAACAGACAGAAAAACAGACAGATATGTTATTTTCTTCTACAGTAACTTATTTAAATACATACCCTAGACCTTTTTTTTATTATAATTTTTGTACAGTTTTTTTATACGTACTTATTGATTTACTATAAGTATAGATTCAATGCCTTATTAGATCCACAGTCGTGGTTGCGAGAGCTCCGCGCTTGAGCTTACAATCCACAGAACCAGACAAAATTTACTTCGAATTGATAAGGAACATTTAATTTTTGTTCATTTGTGCAACACATTGTACTAGCAGATGCAAGAAGGCATTGAAAATATGAATTAAACGCAAAGCAGTTAAACTGAAAACTAATATTTCTGAGGATTATTATTGCCATTTCATGCACAGATAACTTTATTAACACCGTTTGACATGACATAAGTTAAAAAACTGAAACCCGATTACGGTCGGGTAAAAATAGCCTACTCTTACAATGAAGATAAATTGATTGATACCTCGCTTTTCATATAGGATCAAGGTTTTAGTTAGAACACATAAGCCTTCCTTTGCTTCGCGGTAGTCGGGTAAAAAAAGAAGCCTGTGATACTTTATACATGAAGACGAATCGATTGATACCGACCAAGTTTTTAATTCGAATTCTTTTAACCGACCACGGCGAAGCAAAGGAACGGTTCTATAATTTATTCTGTGGCCGTGGTCGGGTAAAAAAATCGTTTCAATCTCAACTGCTTCGTAGAAAATTTGATAGAAATATCAGAATAACTGTTAGTATTTAATATTTTATACAAAGAATGAAGGCATCAAATATTTATGTAACATACCTCTAAGTATGACGAACAATAGAGGTTTTGAAATACTCAAAACATAGGTGATCAAATCCCGTGACATCGACAAATATAGTTTTTGAACAGATGAAGGTCACCGATTTAATAAATTACCTAACAAAAGAGCAGTGACAAAAAGGCATATGGCGCCGATCAAATACTGATAGCCCACGTCTATACGTTGTACGACGTATAACGCATGGGATACTGGCTTATGGAACTATTTTGACTATAGTAGGTATAACGAAGAAAATGTTCAAAATTCCAGAGCTACCTCAAGTTTCCACTTTTTATGTAACGGTTTCGAAATAAATTCACGTGAGTAATAAACTTACCAGCATCGGTATCGTCGACCCAGAATTTAATAAGTACCTACCAACTACCTGCTTATATATAACTAAATATGAGTCACGTTGTTTCAACATTACTAATTTAGGGCATTATTAGGTATGCTTCATTCCCAATATTCTCAGATTTACTCCATCGATGCTTAGCATATAACAATAGTATTTGTCACTGTAAATTCCCGCGCGTCAATCGTTTCGTTTGACGAATGAAACAACATTTGATTCTGTTCCTGTAGATTGAGTCGAAAGGAAACCTTTTTGCACTACTTTAACTTGATTGTAAGATTAAACAACCTTTTCACAAATAATTTCCAAGATGGAATAACAATACAACATTTTTAACTATGTTATCTATAAAATCGTACTTATTAGGTAGGTAAATAAACACCAAAATGATCATCATCATCCATCTCTATCAGAGCACATCTAGATATATCTCCCGCGTGCAATGTTGGAGTGTATCTAAAGGACAAAGGACTTCACAAGGACTTAATTCCGTGTGACTTCTACAGCTCAGGCATACGTTTATTTTTCGAAAATAACGTGGACTATAATATTTTGTATTAAAATTTTGAAAAAGTTAGTAAGGTAAGAAATACGACCCTTTATTGGCAGATACAGACATTGCACACAACATGACAACCGTAGGGTAGGCTTATATAAGTCTTGGGTTACGGATATCCCAGTAATAACTTGTAAGGCAGATTTTGGGATTACCAAAATCGTTTAAGCGCCCGGATACGCGGGGATTTTCAGTAACTGAAACCATCATCATCAGCCTATATTTTTCCACTGCTGGATGTAGGCTTCTCTTATGCACGTCACTGAGCTCGGCCTTCAGCTCTGCTCATCCATTTTCTTCCAGCCGCTTTCCGCAGGTCGTCACTCCACCTGGCCACAGGGTGTTCTACACTACGTTTGCCTAAACGTAGTCTCCACTCGAGAACTTGTCTTCCTCAACAGTTATCGGTTCTTCGGGAAATGTGACCAGCCTACTGCCACTTTAGCTTGCTTATCCATTGAGCTATGTTGGTTACCTTGGTTCTCTTTCGGATATCTTCATTACAAATCCTATCCATCAGCACTCTCCTAAGCTCGCTGAGTGACCATACATTAACTAGTTTGACCGTGTGTGTCCACGTTTCGGTTCAGTAGGTCATGACTGGTAGGACGCACTGATTGCAGACATTTGTCTTCAGGCACTGTAGTCGCTTTAAGCGATAAGACCGCCAATTGTAACATGTTTTTGTTAGATTAAGTTTATTAATTGTATATTTCTGTATTGTGGTGTTTCAATAAAGAGTTCATCTATCTATCTATCTATCTATGGACGACTGAAACCATAAGCACGTTCAACATTTTCATGCGTGGCTACCGTTGGTGTATGTTCCATCTATGTGTTGTTTATCTAAACATTCACGTAAGTGACGAATAAGTTATGGTTGTTGGATCGATGGCGTGATATCGAAAAACCACTCGAAAGGTAAGCCTCGCCAGCAAAGGCGCATCGCTCTTCACTCCACCGTTCCATAGCTGCTCTATGGAAAAATCCGGATAGTTCGCGCTTTGAACGTCACCCCTCCCGTCCGTCTTCCCGCCTATTTCACTTCCCTTATTCAGAAATCACATGACGTTACATACTTTCAGTTACAACTATTAATTCGTAGTGAAATATGTTATCATGTATCTGATTGTTGATATTGAGTTATAAAGATATATCTCTATATCTACCTATACCTACTTATAATAGCAGAAAGTAAAAAAAATACTTTTATATGAAGATACTAAAAAAAATAAGTTGTTTACTCAGACATTTTTAAAAATCGTTGTGGTTTGTTTGTCTGTTCACGCATCACATAAAAACTACTGCACCGATTGCGATGCGGTTTTTGTTATCACTGTTGGGTTTGAATTAAAAACTGGTGTATTTGGTATCTCAATATAATGAGTAGAAGCCGAGCAATCGATAAAAAGCTATTTGACGGCTGAACGAAATTTGATATATTGTATCTTTTAGGTACTGTTAGTCCTGGAATTACATTTAGGAGGCTGAAAAATTACAACGCGGGCAAACCCGCGGGCACAGCTAGTATTTAAAATTAAGAAGTCAGTAACACAAAGTCTGTAGGTACAATGAAGATTATAAAAACAAATGGTCTAGTGGACTTAAAATAAGCAAATGAACAAGAATATAACATTTAAAAAAAACTGTCTGTATGTTCACGCATCACGTAAAAACTACTGGACCGATTGAAATGTGGTTTTCACTGTTGAATAGCTTAGGTTCGACTAAAACGCGTCACAGACGGCTAAGATACGATAATATTTTATCTTAAGATAATATATCGCTCGCTATACAATTTATATGAACCATCACAAACGGCGAAGATAATATATATTTGCATCTTACAGTATCTTAAGATATCGAGCGATATGGAATTTATTAAAAGATGTCATCTTAAGATACGAAATATATCGTAAAAGATACAAAATATATATATTAATATACGATCTTAAGATACAAAATATATCGTAATATGTTCTACAGGTTGCTCTGTTTTGTATTCGTAACGGTTTTTTTTAACCCCTGAACAAAGAGATGGGTGTTATAAGTTTAGGGTGTGTATCAGTGTTTGTGTGTGTGTTTGGGTGTGTGTTAGTGTGTGTGTATGTCTGTGGCATCGTAGCTCCCAAACGAATGGACCGATTTTGATGCGGTTTTTTTCTGTTCGAAAGCTGATATGATCAAGATGGTTCTTAGATATATGGAGAGAGGGAGGGGAGGTGAGAAAGAAAAGGGGGGTGAAAATCGTAGCTTCCAAACAAATGGACCTATTTAGCTGTGTTTTTGTTTAATGTTTGAAAGCTGGGGTAAACCAGATGATTCATATCTATAATTTGAGGATGGAGGGGGGGAGGGAGTGGTGCGAATCGTAGCTTTCGAACGAATGGACCGATTTAGCTGCGATTTTTTATGTTTGAAAGCTGAGGTAAACGAGATGGCTCTTAGCATACTGCAAGTCGTTGTTCTGTAAAAATGCTCTCGCGCATGTTCGTATTTTGTTTCACTAAATCTTCCATAATCAAATTATGAATTTCGAGAAAAGTTTCCTTCGACTTAATAACATAAGCTTTTTTTTTCAGAAACTTCTGCGTAAAGATTAAATTCACCGCGGCTTTTTCTAAATTTAATGTTATTTTCTATCCAAATTGATCACCTTTTACAGTGCGCTAATGCAATTTGCATATCAAATTCAAAATCAGAATCGTCGTCTGATGAAGCTATCTAATAAATCTAATAGTGAAACCGTACTACTCATATTTTATCATCCTGTTATATAGAAAGCGGTGAAGAAATACGTGTGGCACCTAGGACGGCCTGCGAGCGAATGAATAATTTCAATATATTATCGTATCTTAGCCGTGTGTGATACCCGAAGATGCTATAATATTTTATATGCAGATATCGTAACATCAAATATTATAGTATCTTAATCGTCTGTGATGCCCTTTAAAGTGTAGGTTCTTTATATCTCAGTTCGATAAGTAGAAGCCGAGCAATCGATGAAAAACTACTTTACGGCTAAAATACTTTATATGATATGTAGTACCTATATTGTATTTTATAGGTACTTTTAATCCTGGAATAACAAATCAGTTAATTTTAAGAAAACTGACCACGCGGGCAAAGCCGCCTAATTATGTCTAAATATTGCAAGAATTACAATGACTACGACCCTAGAACCCCAGATGCATATCAAACACTACCAAAAATGTAAAACAAATGTAACTACTGTAATTTACTTCCTCTTCAGATAAGTCCCGATACCCGCAGCTACACAACCACCTACAGAGGCGACCGAACGTTGGCTCCTTATAAATGCGAACGGCCACCGCGCCAGCCGCGACAGTCCGACCAAAGCCTGTAAACTGCGCACACGCAACCCTAAACCAGTGACTAAACAAATCAAAAATTAAATTATGCACGACGCAGAGTTATATGAGAAAAATAGCACCCTGCAGAAACGGGAAGCTATCAAATGCCTGGATGAGTACGCGATGAAGATGCAGTGGAAGCAGCACGGCGACAGAGTCATCGACATAGGTTGTGGAGACGGAGGCGTCACCAACATCCTGAAATGTAACTACATGCCGATGTACTTCAGCAGAATCGTTGGCTGCGACATCAGTGAGAACATGGTGGAGTTCGCCAACGCACGCCACGGCGACAGAAGAACGGAGTTCCGAGTTCTAGACATTGAGGGCAATGTGCCGGAAGCTCTTCGGGAAAGCTTCGACCACGTCGTTTCGTTCAACGCGCTGCATTGGATCAAAGATCAAGAGTAAGTGTTTCCGTTTTTTAATTTTTATCAGGAATCTTCATAATTATGTCGAAAGTGTAGTACTATTTGAAAATATTCAATAAACATATTTATCAGAATCTGCTGTTATCCATACCTATATAAAAGTACCGTGACATACCTACTAACTGACTGACCGATAAAGCACAGGCTAACCCGGTGTATCTAGAGATTTGAAATATGGAGGAGATATTTCTTGAGTGGGTACCTTGCGCGAAAACAAAACAAAATATCTAGTTAGTCCAGAATATATTATGTCTTTCGCGCTACTGTCTGCGTATATTTCTCTATCCTACTTGTCTTAATTTTTTAGCCCAGACTATACATTAGCCCGGGGCTAAGACAGCATGCAAGTGGGCCTAAGGGTGCACTAAGGAGTTTTTTTTATTCCATTCCTAAGGGGTGAATGTGTGAATGGGGGTGGCAAAGTATGCACGCGGGCGAGGCTTCGGGGTGGACCTAGTTATTTATGTGACGTAGAAATTGTTACAAAATTACATTTCATAATGAGCTTTACAGGGTTCGAAACTTGTATACCTAAAAAAGCAATCTAAATGTAACAAAAAATAAAATAAAAAATAGGGTAGGTACTAAGCTTCCTACTGAACAATTGTTTTTTTTAGGTGTTGTCTCTTTGTTTGTTTGTTTGTTCACGCATCACGTGAAAAACTACTGGACAGATTGCGATGTGGTTTGACTTAAAAAAATGTGTACTTGTTATCTCAATCCAATGAGTCAAGCAATCGATAAAAAACAATTTGACGTCTGAACGAAGTTTGATGTTATTGTTACTCTTGGTTCTGGAATAACACATAGGATCCTCATATCTCAGAAAAAATACAACGCGGGAAAAGCCACGGGAACAGCTAGTATTTAAATAAAAACTCAAATTTAGTGATATTTTATAACGATCCGATGATATCGGATGTATGTACATTGTTTATGAACTTATGTCTTGTAAGTTAGACATAAGTTCAAAAACTTAATCCGGACTACGGTCGGGTAAATAATAGCCTGTGACACTTGCGATGCGATGAAGATAAATCAATTGATACCTCGCATTTTAAAAATCTGACCATAAACCTTCCTTTGCTTCACCGTAGTCGGGTAAAAAATAGCCTATGACACTATACCTGAAGACCTTGTACTCGTATAATCGTACCAAAAGGGGCGACGCTATGGTGGAACATCCACATGCCCACATACATATATACATACATACATACATACACTGATAAACTCATTATCTTTCCCTTCCTTCGCTGGAGTCGGGTAAAACGCGAGATTTATTACTTACTAGCTGATGCCCACGGCTTCGCACGTGTGGTCATTTCTAAAAGTACTCTTTGTGCTATTGGAGGACTTAAAATACCTATATACCAACATTTTATCAAAAATTCCTTCACCGTCAAAAATATTTTTATCGATTGCTCGGTTTCTACTCATCGGATTGAGATATAAAGTACTCCAGTTTTTGAGTCAAAACATAAGCTATCCTACAGTGAAAACCGCATCGCAATCGGTCCAGTAGTTTATACGTGATGCGCGAACAAACATACAGACAGACAAACAGACTGACAAGAATTTTTAAAATGTTATATTCTTGTTCAGTAGCTTATTTAATGTAACCTAGACCATTCCTTTTTAAAGTATCTTCTTTGTACAGACTTTTTCGTTCCTAATGCTTAATTATAAGTATAGATAGAAGATAACTAAATAAAAAATTAAATCTATAACCACTTATGTAGATACATAAGTGGTTATAGATTTAATTTTTTAAAGTTTTTTTAAAGTAGAAATTAAGAAACTGAGAATAATTTTGAAGTTAAATAAAATTATAATTTACATTGATGATATACTTACTATACGGTTATAGTGAATCCCCGAAACATTTATTTCGTTAAAAAATTGTCAGTGCGCAGCGTTAGGGTGGACTCTACCAAAATTTACGATTATGAAGTGATAATTATCCACTAATATGTATCGCCGAACTCTACTTGTAGTTCCGTCTGTCTCGTAGAACTTTTTTTTATTATAAGAGCTTTTGTTTAACTTGCAATGTCGTATGTATGCATGTATGTATGTATGTATGTATGTATGTATGTATGTATGTATGTATGTATGTATGTATGTATGTATGTATGTATGTATGTATGTATGTATGTACGTATGTACGTATGTACGTATGTATGTATGTATGTTTGTTTGTTTAGATCTAATCTTGCAAGCTGAATTAGAATCCTCTTATCCTACTGAGTTGAATTTTTACATGTTGGTTCAGTTCCGATGACAATACATTTTTATGGTAAGCATGACCTGAATCGACATCCAGGATTAGCTCCAGGTAAATTAAGTTTTCAACGGTCAACAGTACAGACACGAAATTCTGTGTACGCATTTTATTATGATAGCCAGCTTTAAATATTACCATGACATGGTCTCCAGATAAAGGAACTCTTCAACAGTCAACAGCACAGACACGAAATTTTGTGTATGAATTTTATTATGATAGCTGGTTTTAAGTTTTACCATGTCATTGTTGCTGCACTCAGGGTTGGGTTCTGACTAGGGAACTCCTTAACGGTCAAGAAAGACAAGAAATGTTGTAGTTTTATACACATTTAATTGTGATATCCCGGCTAGTTAAGTAAGTATTTAAGTAAATATTACATAATAACACCCGCTAACTACTGATTACATCAACTACGCGAAACATTCTGACAACCTTTACAAGACATTACTGTCACAGATTAAATAAATAGGTAGACCAATAAATGTTCTAGCCCCCTACCAGTTGGCAGCGTCCCCAACATGCTGGCGGCATTGCCCCGTTGAATTGCAATGCTAATTCAATGAGCCAAATAAGTATTAGCTTTTTAGACACGCGTCATATCGATCAGGCGCACAGATAGATTATTGAAAATACGATGAGCTCCCGGAAATTTTATTACCCACGGTCCCATGTTTCAACACCAAACGTCTCAAATGTGTTACCACTACCGAATTTAGCACACTTACTTTCGCTGATTGAGCTGCTCTGCCAAAGTAGCTACGGCGACAGCCCTACTCTGTGTCGCAGAAAGATGAGTCGATGCCTGAATGTCGTCACAAGTAGAGGCCACAGTAGAGGCCGTCCCATCTTCCAGGGAATGCGGGCCATACCTTCAGGTATTTTACCATCGTTACGCATTAGAACATTCGGTTCGAGAATAGCTGTAACGTTGTCGCTGGTAAAACCCAGCGAATGATATCATCAAGGCTAGCGTGACGGAATATTCGACCAGCAATTCTGTCTCAAAGATTACCAGTAAGGGATGGTCTGCTACCAAAGCCCTGATTCCCACACAGAAACTGCAAGATCACTAGCACTATCTGTGACGCTAGGACACGTATTTAAAAGAATATTCCGCGCTAGTTCGCAGAGCGGCCGATCCCAGAGCTTCTGTGAAGAAAGTCATCGGGAAATCGGTATTTAGGCACTTCATCCTCCAAGTACTTTGGCCTCAGTCAAATAAATTACATCGAATCTACTGCAAGGATTTTTCTATTAATTTATACGTACCATGAACGGAGGGAAATAACACCGTTAAAGCAAAACTTGCTTGCGCTAGCTTTATGCTATCTTTGGGAATATATCGGCAAATACTTTATCCGTTGTTTGTGATGGTTTATTTTGTGAAGATTTAGTAACAAAGTTAAGTGTATTTATTTGCTTGTATGATTCTTTTTCAGGACTGCATTTAGGAACATTTTCAAACTGCTGGCCGACAACGGCGACTGCTTGCTGCTGTTTCTGGGACACATGCCGATCTACGACGTGTTTCGCGTATTATCGCGCAACTCCAAGTGGAGCGTGTTGCTATGCGACGTGGACACTTTCGTGTCACCTTACCACGACTCACTGGTAAGAAAGATTTGAATAATATCTTCTCTGAAGCGATACAAGTACATCACTATAAAAACTTGAGCAAACAATACGTGCTTCATCGTGGTAAGTGATCGCATCATCGGGACAGCGAAGCAAAATAATTGCTTAGAATTTTCCTCAATGTGATTTTTATTTGTTTCTTTTAGAGTTTCGTAGTCAAACAAGGAACCCTTAGATAATTTCGTCATATTCGTCTGTATGTCACAGCCATTTTATTTCGACATTAAAACATAGACATTTGGCACATGGTCATAAATAACATGGTATAAAGGTTTATAACCGGTACAATATTTTTATAATTATTATTAGCCCGTAGGTGTCCCACTGCAGAGCAAAAGCGGTAGGCCTTTCCGCTCTTTCCATTTTTCTTGATTTTGGGGCTATATTTGGCCAACCTTTAAGGTAGACGTCAAGATCGTCCAGCCAACCATCCAGCCTAGCCTGGGCATGTCGCGTCACCGTTTCTTTGCACGTGGGACAAAACAAAAATAACTGACCCTGGCTACGTACAACAGACGAACGATTAGGCTTGACGATCACATGGCGTAACTCGAGACGGAACTTACGAAGATTAAATACATTCTAGGGTTAAGTGAAGTCCGAAGACCCTCTCTTCGGACTACACAGTAACCCTGAAATCGACTCACAGAAAAAACAGATCTCAATAAAATATACAGTAAGCTGGTGTGTCGTGACCTCCGATGCTCAAATACTCACCGGATAGGAAATGCAATTGAGCAATATCGGGGGTATAAAGTCTTCGCCCAACAATTGAGTAGATGCCATCTGACGAAGCTCAAGACCAATAATGGTACAACCGTCGTCTCTAAGCCGGAGATTCTTTATGAGATCGAAGACTTCTACGGCCGATTGTACGACTCACATGCTTCTAGACCCGAACCCAGCACAAAGGATTCTCGCGCAATACTGGCCCCTCACTTCACTGACAAACTGCCCGACGTCAGCCTAGACGAGATTGATCAGATGACGCTCAAAATACTTAAGAATGGAAAGGTCCCTGGAGAGGATGGAATTACTTCAAAACTTCGAGAGCTTCAGGACTTCATTAGCATCGTTCTTAACAGTGGGAGAAATCCAAAGGCGTGGAGCAAGAGTTTGGTAGTTCTAAAAAGGGGATTAAACCGTTTTAAAGAACTACCGACCTATTTCACGCTTGAACCACGTCTCTGACGTGTCCGCTTGTTTTCGAGGGTCATATCAAATCGTCTCGCAAAAAGATTTGATGAATTCCAGCCTCCTGAACAGACCGAGTTTCATGGAGGAATTAGCACCATAGACCATATACACAAAGGCAGGTTATAGAGAAGTCTGAAGAGTATAACCAGCCCCGGTGTCTTGCTTTTGTGGACTATTAGAAGAGATTTGACTTCGTTGAAACCTAGGTAGTTCTAGAGTCTCTGCAGCGGTCTCAAGTGGACATCGAAGTGCTGAGATTTAAGTTTGACGCCGCGACTTCGAGTGTACAAAACCAGCAGTCTAAGTATCCAACTGCGCAGGGAGTGAGACAAGGGGTGTTATATCCCCAAATCTGTTCACTAATGCCTTGGAAGATGCTGGATTGGAAAGGAAAGGGCATTAATATCAATGGTGAGAAAATATCACAATCAATACGACCAATATGACCAATATGACCAGCTTAGATGATGTTTCTAGACGCATCCGTCTCAGAATGAACATTTGTAAGACCAAGATCATGTTTAACGATCTTATTGACCCGAAACCAATTGCAGTCAATGGTGTATCTCTTGAAGTTGTTTAACAATATGTTTACCTTGGGCAAATAGTGAAATTAGGTAAGAACAACTTTGAGAAGGAAGCCAAAACAATTCTACTGGTTTGGGCAGCATTCTGAAAGCTTCATCAAGTCTTCTCGTCGTCCATACTGCCTGAAGATAAAAGTGTTCACTCAGTGCGTCCTACCAGTGTACTAACGGAGTTGAAACGTTGACACTCACGGTCAAACTAGTCCACAAATTTAAGGTCGCTCAGCGAGCTATGGAGAGAGCTAAGCTTGGAGTTCCTCTGAAGGACAAGATTCGTAATGAAGATATCCAATGGAGTACCAAGATTACTGGCGGAGAACATTTTTTGGGCGGGGTGACGTTCATAGCGCGTACTTTCCACATTTTTCCATAGAGCATCTATGGAACGGTGGAGTGTAGAGCGATGTGCCTTTGCAGACGAGGCTTACATTTCGAGTGTTTATTGCTATCACGTCGGCTGTCACGCCATCGATCTAACTACCATAACTTATTAGTCGATTACGTGAAAGTTTAGTACTAAATCGACCTACGCTAAGACATATACCAATGGTAGCCACGCATGAAAATGTTGAACGTGCTTATGGTTTCAGTAGTTGTCTATTCCACAGTGCCTCAAGACAAAAGTCTTCAATCAGTTTGTCCTATCAGTCAACCTACGGAGCCGAAACGTGGACACTCACGGACAAACTAGTCCACAAATTTAAGGTCGCTCAGCGAGCTATGGAGAGAGCTAAGCTTGGAGTTCCTCTGAAGTACAAGATTCGTTTTAAAGAATAGTGACCGACATAGCTCTAAGCTAAAGTGGCAGTGGGCTGGTCACATTTCCCGAAGAACCAATCACCGTTGGGGTAAACGAGCTCTCGAGTGGAGACCACGTTTAGGCAAATGAAGTGTAGGATGCCATGTGCCAAGTTGGAGTGACCACCTGCGAAAAGCTGTTGGAAGAAAATGGATGATGATAGCTGAAGACCGAGCTCAGTGGCGTGCATTAGGAAAGGCCTACGTTCAGCAATGGACACATATAGGCTGATGATGATGGTGATGGGGCGCATTCAGTTGTTGATTTTGGCATAGCTTATAGTTTAAAAAAAATAGATGTTTAAACCGCTTACACAGTACACATAATATCGTTACGGAACGATACATATATGCGTTTAAAAAAAACGAACTTTTCTTGGTGTTGGTTAAAACTAATTCAATCTTGAATTGGTATTTATTAAGTATAGAAAACCAACAGCATACTAATTTAATATTAAAAATAAGAGATAATTGTAAGGACTTTACAGATTTTCACATTATTTAAAAATATTATGAAGTTTCCTTAACGTTTATTTTTATTTTCTTAATATTCGCATCTAAAGAACCTTTATAGTGGCTAGAGACCGAAACTAGGTACGAAATCGAACGGTCGTGGATTCGAATCCTGCAAGGATCAATCATTTGTGTGATGAGCAGAAATGTTTGTTTCCGAGTCATGGATGTAATATTCTTATCTATGTATGTTTATCCGTTATCTAGTGCCCATAGTACAGGGTATCCTAGTTTGATGGCTAGGTAATTGGTGTGGAATTGTACCGAATATATTATATTATTATATTATTTGTTTTTTTATGTATTACTGTCTGACCGTAGGACTTGATCAATTAAGCCTGTAGGTACGAGTATAAGGTCAAAATTAAAATGGGTACGTAATAGGAGTATGTACCTATCTATACCAATACATAAAAGTGAAACATGGCTGTTTGTTTGTTTGTTTGTTTGTTCGTTTGTTTGGAGAGCTTTCACGCAATAATGGATGGACGGATTTTGATGAAATTTGGAATGGAGATAGCTTATAGGTACCCTAGAATAAAACATAGGACACTTTTTATCTCGGAAAATTGTATTTTTCCACGCGAACACTGGTAAATGTTGATTACTCGCTTTAAGGAACGGTTGCCATGGAAACGAAATAACAAGTCTTTCAAAAAACTTTTAGAGCATTGACGCTAAACCTACTTTTTCATTGGTTTTTAATATCCTAGATGATACATAGTATGCTTTTTATATAGTTATTCTGTGACGTAACTGAAGATATTTGTCGAAAGATAAATACCATAATCCTATTTTATAAGAGAACACTTCTCATTTTCCTTTTGTTCATTTCAGGAACCAGAAAAAGATATCACCGATATGTTAAACAAAATTGGGTTTGAGAACATAGAAGTTACATGTAAACAAGCAGAATTCAAATATGACGATGAAGAGACATGGAAAAGTAAGTATATATAGACAAAGAATAAATAATAGTAGGTGGTAAGAAATACTTTCTAGTCTCTACCATTTTGAAAGCTGCATCCTACTAATATCTATACTTATAATATTCCATCTATCTGTATCTATACTTACTTATAGTAAAACTGTAACAGGTCCGATTCTTTGCAACAGTTTTTTTTTTGTTGGATGGTGCTCTATATTCGATACTGAAGCCAAAACTGTATTTTTTTTCATTTTTGTCTTTCTGTCTGTCTGTCTGTCTATCAATATCTTGGCCGCCCATCACGCCGAAACTACTGAATGAATTCAAATGAAACTTGGTATGATTTGAGTTCATGTTACTAAATAGGACATAGGATAGTCCCGAAAAATGAATGGTTTCCCGCAGGATAGGGATTGAAAGTTATTTAAAAGAACACGTACCACGCTGAAACTATGACTGTGACAGCACAGTCATAGTTTATATGATTGGTTAAATTGAGGATACTTTTTATCCCGAAAAAATAAAGGATACCTGCGGGATAGGGATCCAAAGTTATGTTAATTCTGAAGTAATGAATAATATTTTTTGGAGGGTATATATTTGATACGGAAGACACAACTGTGTTTTTTAAAAGCTTTTACTTAACTTGCAATGTTTGTATGTATTTAGATATGTATGTATGTTCGTTTAGGTCAAATCTTGCAAGCTGAATTAGAACCACTTTCTCTTATCCTACAGAGTTGAATTTTTACATGTTGGTTCTTTTCCAATGACAATTCAGACAGCACAGACAAGAAATTTTGTGTAGGTACTCATTTTTTTATGCAAGCTGATTTACAATTTTACGACGACATGGTCCCATATAAAGGAACTTTTCAACGGTCTACAGCATTTTATTCGTCCGATGTGCAGTAGTCCCTGGTATCAGAGGAACATCGACCTGCACAGCGATCTCGAGCTTCCCTCGATAGTTCAATACATGAAAAATGCCTATCGCCGCTACTTTGACGTGGCACCCCATCACCCCAAACCCCTAGTAGTTCAGGCCTCTGACTACACGACAGATGCGACAACAGACGCACGGCCCCTCTGTAGACGCCCTAGAGACATCTTGAGCGATCCGGACGATGAAATCGCTCAATCTGTCATCTTCACCATCTTTCAACACAATTAGGCATAGACACCGACCTCGCCGGCGAGGTCGAAGGTCCCGTAATTAATGACGATTTTATTTGCCTCCGAGTTTCTTGCCGATTTTTCTCGAAGGGTGTATTCCAAATCGATGGTCAGTTATGCAATTCATTCAAAGGGCTCCAGCCATTTCATCAGGGCCCCCTCGATCACTATCTAACAGTAGAGATCCAGGGGTGTTTAGTTCGATACTCCCCAAGTAGACAATGGCAACTGTCCAAGCCGAGGTTCGTACCCCCTGGGTGCCCTTGAGCAAGTGGCCAAAAACTTAAGTTTGGCGTGCGCCTTCTGCGTCTCGCATTGCGGCGGAGCGCTTTTGCGCCCGCCCCACCGTCCTGCTGTACGCTGTCGGTGTCGGTGACACTGTAGAGGTCAGCTATAGACCAACAACACATATCCATTCCGACAAAAAAAAAGAAAAAAAAAGGTCAACTGCACAGACACGAAATTTTGTGTACGTTTCTTATTATGATAGGCGTTTTACAATTTTATCTGTCTGTATCTTGACCGTGCATCACGCCGAAACTAGAATGAATTCAACTGAAACTTGGTATTATTTGAGTTCATACTACGAGGTAGGACATTGGATACTTTACATCCCGAAAAATTAAATGTTCCAGCAGTTTTTTTTTTTTTTTTTTTTAAGAATGACTAATGCTGTTGGCCTTATCGGCCTCTACAGCTTGAACCGGACGGTGGGGCGGGCGCTTACAAGCACTCCGCCGCAATGCGTGACGCAGAAGGCGCACGCCAAAGTTAAAATTTAGACGACCCGCACGAGGGTACCCAGGGGGTACGGCCCTCGGCTTAGACGGCCGTCTGATTACGGGGGTAACGAACTAAACACCCCTGGATCGCTACCGTTAAGTAGTGATCGAGGGGGCCCTGAACAATGGCTAGGTGCCCTTTCATTGATTTTTATAACTGACCGCCGATTCGTAATACACCTTCGAGAAGAATCGGCAAGAAACTCGAAAGCGAATAATATCTGACTATGTGTTATGGGACCTTCGACCTCGCCGGCGAGGTCGGTGTCTGCGTCAGGTCGGTGTCTGTGTCCCTGCAGGATAGGGATTGAAAGTTATTTAAAATAATACGTATCACGCTGAAACTACTGGACAGATTTTGATGCAACTTAACACATATATTTATCCCGAAAAAATAAAAGGTTCCTGCGGGATAGGGGTCCAAATTTATGTTAATTTTATAGTAATAAATATCTATACATATAATAACGCGATAAAAATGGAAGAGTCTGTACAAAGAAGAAAATTAAACATTAAAAAAAGCGTGTCTGTCAGTCTGTATGTTTGTTTGTTCGCGCATCACGTAAAAACTACTGGACCGATTGCGATGCGGTTTTCTTTGTTGGATAGCTTAAGTTTAACTTAAAACTGGGGTACTTGGTATCTCAATCCGATGAGTAAAGGCTGAGCAATCGACAAAAGTATTTTTGACAGGGCGGAAGGAGTTTTGACCAAATGTTGGTATATTAGGTCCTGGAATGACCACGCGTGCGAAGCCGCGGTTACAGCTAGTATATATCTATACTTATAATAAACCAGTAAGTAGGTAATAAAAAGCCTGTACAATGAAGAAAATAAAAAAAAAGGTCTAGGATACTTAAAATAAGCTACTAAACAAGAAAACTTTTTTTTTAAATCTTGTCTTGCTGTCTGTTTGTCTGTATGTTTATTTGTTTGTTCGCGCATCTAGTATAAACTACTGGACAATTGCAAAGCGGGTTTCACTGTTGAATAGCTTAGGGTTTGACTTAATAACTGGTGCAACTCAATCAGAAGTCGACTTCTGATTGAGTTGCACCAGTTTTTCGACAAAAAGCTATTTGACATCTGAACGAAGTTTGATGATATTGGTACTTTTGGTACTGACATAACACATCCTTAGGTATATCCCAGAAAATCTACCACATGGGCAAAGCCACGTAGCTAGATAACAATATGTGTTTTCCATTGCAGAAGCCGTAGCAGCTATCAATCCTTTTGATATTCCCAAAGAACTGTTCGAAGATTTTATGGAAGACATGAGAGAAGTAATATCTGATATGAGTTTAATGGACAGAGAAAACAACAACGGTTGCAACAGCTTTAGTATAACATGCTCATACAAAACTCTCACTGTATATGCTCGAAAAAAATGTCATTCCATATCTGTAGGCTAGGGTAAGATAAGATCAATTTGGGTAAACTTAGTATGTACCTAAAGCGAAATGTTAAATTTATGAGTTAAATTACATGCATGGTGATATTTACAGTACTTTTTAAAAAAAAACATAGTCGAAAGTGCTGCAGAAAGCGAACAAAACTAAAAAGAGTCAAGAATTTATGTGAGACTGGTTGCTAACCAATTTTAAATCCTTATAGATCCTAAACTGTCATTCGAAATTAAATAAGTATAAATTGAAAAAATATATTAAAAAAAGCATTCACGTGTTTTTTCACATACCAAATTTTTTGGTTGCTTTGTAATTTTTTACGTTAACATGTTTTTTTTTGTAGTCTTTTCACTTTTAACGTTTTAATGTTTGTCATTTTTTTGTATTTTTTTTCCTTTTTTTTATTGCTTCGTTATTGGTTTGTAAGCTTCCCTGAAATTTTCCGCCAGATAGCTAATCGGGAAGTGCTCGAAATTTTAATTGCAAGATTCCAGGCAAAATACATAAGTGAAGTTAAATAAAAGCTTTTAAAATGATAACAGAAGCCTAAAGATTAATTTCAAATACCAATTCAATGATACCCATTGTCGCCATAATGAATTTTGATTACTATCATATATTTAGTAACACTCACAAGATAAATCGATTGAAGAAACAATCATCAAAATCGCTCCACGCTTTTGGTCTATACATATAGTGCCTTAAAGGAACAGACATATATACTCGTACATTATTAGTAAAAGTAGGTTACAGTAATAGTACAGTTCAAGTATTTCCTAAACAACCGTTCTGAGTTTGTTTAACTTTAAAATTAATGATTTTTAACATCTTTTGGATTTAGATTAATAAAGAGATACATGCACAGTCTGCGTTTGTAGAGTCAAATGAAACAATGGATTTTAAAAAACTGATGCTGCAAATTTTTACAATTAACAGAACCACCTAATCATAATTCTGAGCTCATCGAGTCTACGCCATTCCTCACGGGTATCATTTAATTAATCCATAATAATATACTATTATTTATTCTGTGATAATAGCATGCTAATAAATAATGCTAAGGCACTTTAGCATTTTAAGTTATTCCATGCTAATATTGCTAATATACGGACGATAAGTTTTTCTATGATAATAATAATAATATATAAAAGCGAAATATAACCTTTTTACATATAAACGTCTGAACCGATCTTGATGAAATTTGGTATGAAGATAGTTTGAACCCTGGGAAAGGATACTTCTTATCGCCCATGCGGCGCGGCGCTGCGCTAGGGAGTTAAATCTAGTTACCAATATGCCGCCCGTGAAGTAAGACACTGGCAGCGAATCAGACATCCCCTAAACTAAACTTAATTTCTTTAAATGTAATATAAACCTTGTTAGCTTCGTTACAAGGTATTTTTTCCCCTGGCATCTAATCCTCATTCACTAAACTATCACTAAAGCCTGTCAGCGTAAAATCAACTTTGTTTCCACGCTGCGAGTAAATATTTTCAATGTACAGAATTGGACCCGTTACAGTTTTATTATAAGTATATATATATATATATATATATATATATATATATATATATATATATATATATATATATATATATATAAATATAAATATATATATAAATATATATATCTATATATATATATATATATATAGATAGATAGACAGATGTATTGTTGTTAAAACCTGAGCACTTACATGACATAGATAATAATAAAAGATAATTATAGTTTTTACCTTTATTTACATATTAAGTATAGTAATTTACAATAACGTTTCAAACACTGTTCAAATTGGTCAAATTTTTAAAGAAATTGGCAACAAGAAGTTTCTATAAAATTATAATTAAGTATGATACTAAATAAAACGGCTTCATATAAATTATAAATTCATATTAAATATAAATAAAACGGCTAAAAACTCACGAAATAGAAGATCGGAAATACTCCGACCAATTTCGGACTATTTTGAAGTCCTTCATCTGGGAGTGCTATGCCGACAAGCCGCGACGAGCGCTACGAACGTCAGCACGCAACTGATGACGCGTGCGTGGCTCGGGCGGCCCAGTGGGCGGCGACTGCGGCGCTCAGCTTTTTTCTATTTCGTGAGTTTTTAGCCGTTTTATTTATATTTTTTGAACGAGTATATTTTGTATTTGGTAGATCCTTTTTTTGTATAACAATAAGTAGGTAAAATATGGGAATGGCGCTTGAAATAATGTAATTATAGAATAATTAATGTAAGTACTCGTATGCTTAGCTATTGTACATAAACTTAATGTTTAAAAAATGGTATTCATAAAACATTATCTACTTTTATTAGATAATGTTTTATGAATACCAATTACCAATTTATTTTTACCAGTGATGTAAATAGTATAAATAATTAAACATGATTTGTTGGAACAAATGCTTTTGTTTTATTTACTGTTTGTACCAAAATCATCTTATTCATAATTACTTTTACATTACTTTTGTTATCTATATCTATATCTACACTAATATTATAAAGAGAAAAGATTTGATTGTATGTTCGTAATGGATAAACTTAAAAAATACGGAGCTGATTTAAAAAAAAAACACAGTCAGAACTTTATTTTTCAAAAAAATTGAGACCCTTCGGAAATTGCAATAATGTACCCAACTTGTTATCAAAAATACAGAACGTAATGGCGTTGCCATGGAAACGAAATTATGACAAGTCTGTCAAGTATATCAGTAATAATGCAGTTGTGTATGGCAGCACTGCTGCCAATGATTTATAATTACGCTTATGGGCATATATTTTTTTACATGTTTTGGGTATAAATAAAAGTAAGAAAATGTACGTGGTTTGAGCGGTACCCGTAAAAACGAATAACTCGATTCTAATATTCGTCGCACAGGTCAAAACGCCGAACGTTTATAAGCCGAACAAGGGCGAAATATGTGATAAATCTTGCAGCGTCTTAAAATATAATTTCTACAGAACATAAGTAATTATTTTTCTACGTTTTGTCAACATAACATGTAAGCTAGGAAAAGCCTGGTTAACAAATCAATTAAAATAAACATTAAATTGAAACTTAATTTCCTTCCTACAATGTTTTACCGGCCTTGTTACCTACCCAAACGGGTGAAATAAAAAGATAATACAATGACGTTTCCGCTTCGGACGTTAAAATCGTCAAAACAGGGCCCCAATTCTACTAAAACAATTGTAATGACAATTGTCAACAATTTTCGAAAAAAAAAACGCTTTTACCTCTTAAAAGTAGTAGAAGCGAAAAATTTGTGAATTTTTTTGAATTTTTTATTTATTTTTTTGGAAATAAATTATTTTGAAAATTTTCCAAAAAAAAAACTTTTCTATCACTTTTAGGAGGTAAAAGCGAAAATTTTGCGAAAATTGTTGACAATTGTCATTACAATTGTTTTAGTAGAATTGGGGCCCAGTATACTTCCCACCCAGTTATTTAAAGCAAAGGAGGTTGAATTACGCTTTACGTTTTGTTTGTTTTAAAACCTATAAACAAAACATTATAGCAAAGAGAACGAGTATATTGTGTATTTAAAACGGCTAAAAACTCGCGAAATAGAAGATTGGAAGCATTATAGTTTATGGAGGAAGTAAGTAAGGAATTGTTGTTATGTTATGGTTGTTATTATTTAGTGTAAGGAATTGTTGCAAAATATTTGTGCTAATATTGGACGACTGTTTCCTTGCACAGTGAAACTGCAGCGACATATCTAGACATATCGTTTTGTAATCTTGCTTGGCAGTAACATAATGAAAATAATTATTATTCAAAAGCCTAGTCTGTTAGACTAAGTAGGTAAATGAATAGGTACAATATCTTTAAACATTATATTTATCACGCATAGGTAAGTACTTAATTGCCTACCTAATTACGCAGATAAAATAATTAAAATCTCTAAGACCTGTTTCAAAAGTCGTTAACAGTAACATAATCTACAAAACTTTGAAGCCTAATAACAATTATTCCTGGCCTCCTCAATAAAAAAAAAATCTTAGACTAACAATTTCAGGAAATGATGCTGAATTACTAGCGATACTTTTGTCTAAAGACGCCGTGAATTTTACTGAAATAAAAAATAAAATGTGATTTCGCCATGTTCTTTGGACAGGAGATTCCTATCTAAAATTTGTAGAAAGAAGCGATTTGGAATTTCATTCTTTGAGAGGGTTAAAAGGGGTGTTAAACATCTGTATGAAACATTTTTGTTAGTACACATAGAAACATGAAACATTGCTAAAAGTATCCATACCAATATATGAAAGTGAAACGTTGTCTGTTTGTTTGTTTGGTTGTTTGTTTGGGGAGCTTTCACGCGATAACGGCTGCACGGATTTTGATGAAATTTAGAATGGAGGCAGCTTATACCTTAGAATAAAACATAGGATACTTTTTATCTCAGAAAATTGACTAATCAACATTTTCTAGTTTTTCGGGAAAACTAGAAAATGTTGATTAGTCACTGTATGGAACGGTTGCCATCACAGAATGGTCTGTGGTTGCCATAGAAACGAAATAATAAATCTGTCTAAAATATCAATAGCATTGGTGCTATACCTACTTTTGCATTGTTTTTTAATATTCTAAAAGAAAATAGAATGCTTTTTTCGCGATAAACAGTAGTCTGCGCGTGCTCAGTGGCGGGCGGGAAAACTAGTATTTTAATAATCCTATGAAAATGTCATCGTTTCAAAAATATTTTCATATGGAGGTGAAAAAAATGTATTCAAAGTTTTGCTAATAAAAATCTATTAGTATCTCCAAACAGATGAAGACGCAGATAAAAAAAGTGTACTTAGTTATTGATTAGTAGGTACTTTTCATTGAAAACAAAGTAAAGTAATTTCAGTGTTTTTAAAAATGTTGATTCTAAAGGGGTGAAAATAGGCATTCGAATATGTTTCAGCATTAAAAAAAACTTGTTTTATTTTGTTGTATTTGGAAAGCTTTTTTTTATAATGCTTTGTCATCGAATTGTGAGCTAACCTGAAAGTTTCAGCCAGATAGCTAATCGGGTAGAGCTTGTTATTGGTGTTGCAAGATTCCACCCGGAACGACAATCAAGAAAGTGACCTAATAAAAACGTGGTAAAAAGATAATGAGACGATTGATCTAGACGGTTCTATGCTATAATTTATGTCAGGGGTTATTTAAATTTTTGATTGATGCTTGTTGATCAAAGTTATCGTTGAGTGATGCCTTTACAGATAAGGTTGGTGTTATATTATGTTAGTCTACAGGAATAAATACAAACAAAATGGTACATATCGTGGGCTCAAACCAAAGGGGCGTATCAACAAAATCCCTACTTTTCAGGAGAGACGACTGAATAACTTTTTTTGGGGTAAACCTAGCGTACTGTAAATTTGTATGTGGCGTTATAAACGCATCATAAATTATATATGATGCTTGATTATAATTAAAGTGTTCTCTAACATGCGTTTTTTTTTCTTACGTCTCTTTGGCTTGACGACAATATCATGAAACTTATTCAATTTCTCACAAAAAAGCCATAGAGTTTGAGGACGTAAATATTATTTATTGTCTGTTGGTAATTGAATAAGAAATAGTTCCAACTAAGTTTATGATTCTTGTTTTGATAATTTCAGAGTAACAAATAATGTATAATACCACTTCTTCAATTTTTTCTTTAATTTATAAGCCCATTTGGCTTGACAACAAGTGACATAATGTCCTATTTTCAAGAAGGTGTATATGCCATTATAGTGTTTATTTCACTATAAGAATTCAAAAAATACACTAAGATCATAAAAAAAAATTACCTATTAATATGTTCTATTCAATAATTAACTTCAGAGACAGTATATGAGGTTGGTGAGTGAGAAGTAAGTGTGGTATGTGAGTTGAGTGGGTAGTACCTATTACTATTTGAGCCAATGTTTTATAATTAATAACAATATTGATTAATTGATCAACACACTTCAAATGGATATCCTATGAATCATTATTCTCATCATCCGCCCATGTCAGTCCAATGCTGGAAATAGGCCTCAGCCAAAGCACGCTTCGCTCGCTTCTTCGGCACTTCTCTTCCAACTGCTGTCAGCCATTTTGCGTATATCGTTGATCCACCTAGCCAGAGGGAACCCTACACTAAATTTGCCGAGACGTTTGGACACCACTCAAGAACACGTCTACCCCAACGGTTATCAGTCCTTCCACAGATATGACCAGCCCACTGCCACTTCATCTTACTAATCCTAAGGGCTATGTTGACGACTTTGGTTCTCTGCCGGATCACCTCATTCCGGATACGATCTTTCAGAAAAACTCCGAGCAAAGCCCTTCCCATTGCCCGCTGAGCGACTTTAAATTGGTGGACTAGTGAGTGTTCACAACTCGGCTTAAACATATCTCCAATGCATCTCCAATGCATTTGAGGACAATTTCGGAGAAATATCATCCCCTTGTCTCTCACCTCGATGCAGGCGGATATTCTTAGTCTGCTGGAGGGAGGGTAATTGCGGCGTCATACAGACATCAACACTTGGATATACACCAGTTGACTTGGCATCGTTGTATCCAAAACAGACCAAGTCTCGATAGAGTCAAAGGCTTTCTCAAAGTCCACAAACGCTAGGCTGAATATACTCTTCTGACTTCTGTATAATCTGCCGCACTGTATGGATGTGGTCTATGGTGCCGTATCCTCCCCGAAACATGGCCTGCTCTAATACCTCAAAAACCGTGCAAGACTATTCGTGATGACTCTCGAAAACAGCTTGTAGGCATGGCTCAGGACCAGGAGGGAAATGGACCGATAATTTTTCAAAAGGGTCTTGTCATACTTTTTGAAAAACAGGACGACCACACACCTCTGGAGTTCTCCCAGAGAAGAGAACAGAATCAAATATACGAGGAAGTTGTTTAAGCGTGCGGGAGTACTTCCTGACGGTTGGAGCTCCGTTGTAATTCCATCCTCACCCGGGACTTTTCCATTTCTGAGTTATTACGGAGCCATCTCTATTTCATCAAGGCCGACTTCTGGCAGCTCTTCGGTGTAGTGGCGGGACAGAGTGGCCCTGGAATCCTCGATGTCGGGTTCAGGTTGCAACGCGTTTGACATTTACAGTCGGCCATAGAAAACTACAACTTCCGCGAGAATCTCCGGCATAGAAACGACAACTTTCCCACTTGATGTGGTCAACTTCGTCAGATGGCTTCGACCAAGCTATTGCACGAAGACTTTCGACCCCTTATTTCAGCAGTCGCTTCTTTTAATGAATATGAAATTTTAAATAACAGCCAAGTGCAAGTTGGACTCGCGTACGAAGGGTTCCGTACCAGAGAGCAAAAACGAATAAAAACACTTTTCTTGTATGGGGGTCCCATATAATTTTTAACTCCTTTTTATTGTTATTATTTGTTGTTATAGAGGCCATAGTACCTAATGCACACTCTGTAAAAATTTCAAGTGTCCGCCTATTACGGTTCAAAAGATACAGCCCTTTGACAGACGGACGGACGGATAGCGGAGCCTTAGTAATAGGGTCCCGTTTTGGCATCTTTTGGGTACGGCACCCTAACAAAGTCTCGGGCAACGGCCAGGAATCAAATAATAGTTATTTTTTTAAATGCCTAAATATAAAATTTCTTAATAAAAAAACATAATCTCATCACATCTTTTTTAATTTTTTTTTAAAGAAGAACATAATGTAGCTTATAGGACCAACAAAAATATACAAAATTTTCTCAGCAAATTATTATAATCACACGATATTACTTTACTTTAACGAATTTAAATAATTATTTAAAAACATACAAACAATAAAGACCTAAAACATTATGATAATATATGTTTAAAGATTCTTCCAAGAAAATAGGTGGTTGTATGTCCTTAAGTCTTGTTAGTACCCCACTTTTTAAGTCAAATCCTAAGAAATCCAACCGGAAACCGCATCGGAATCGGTCCAGTAGTTTTTACGTGATGCGCGAACAAACATACAGACAAACAAACAAACAGAAAGAAGTTTTTTTTTAAAAGTTGTTCAGTAGCTTCTTTTAAGTAACCTATACCATTTTTTTAAATTATCTTCTTTGTACAGACTTGTTCGTTCTTATTGTATAGATAGATAGATAGATTGCCACGGCAATGAAGTTCCTTTTGGCTCCTTTGAATACGGAGCCTTGAAATGCAAGAAAACTAAATTTATAAAAGTTGTTCAGTAGCTTCTTTTAAGTACCCTATACCATTTTTTTAAATTATCTTCTTTGTACAGACTTGTTCGTTCTTATTGTATAGATAGATAGATAGATTGCCACGGCAATGAAGTTCCTTTTGGCTCCTTTGAATACGGAGCCTTGAAAAGCAAGAAAACTAAATTTATAAAAGTTGTTCAGTAGCTTCTTTTAAGTACCCTATACCATTTTTTTAAATTATCTTCTTTGTACAGACTTGTTCGTTCTTATTGTATAGATAGATAGATAGATTGCCACGGCAATGAAGTTCCTTTTGGCTCCTTTGAATACGGAGCCTTGAAAAGCAAGAAAACTAAATTTATATCTTGTTATTAGTTTGTTTGAGCTCTTGCCTTTCCTAGTATAATAGGTATAACGTGAGAACCTAGTGACAACACTAATTTTCTTGAGTTAGATTTGTTTTGTGAATAAAAATATATACAAAAACATACGAATGAATGCTTGAAGATATTTATTATTTTCGGTGCATTAATACAACATTTTACATTAAAATAACTGAAAATTTTAATGTTGATGTTTTTGATTTTTTATAATTTAAATTATATTGAAATTTATTTATTCACATGTCAACCCACGTCATAGACAACTGCATATTACTCCGTGTCCCATGTGAATAGTAGTAAAAAATGCCAGCAGATTATTTAATTAAATTTATTACTGGCAATTATTTTAAACAGTTAAGGCAATATATCAGTCGGTAAAAAAATCGTTAATATGAAGTGTATAACCTACGCGCATAACTATACAAATATGTATAGACAAGCAACATGTATCCATAACCACAGTAGGTACACATATTGTCTTTACGGACAGTAGAACGGAAACAAATAAAATGGCCCCAACATATTATTGCAGTTTGTATGCTGGATGTCTACAAAACTCAAAAATATTGTTTATTTTATTTTTTTAGTTTAGATCTTTCTTAACGGTCTTCGGTCAAGATATTGGTTTAAAAAAATGTCACATGGAGTATTGAGACGAATTCAAAGATAGGTATATTCTTTTGTTTCGCATAACTTTTTTAATACTAATAATGACATAATATTAATTTTATATAAACAGTATTTGGCATACTGTTAATGATCTTTTGGGCTATATTATATTGTACTACTAATGATGTCGCATGCAATACACTATCTACATACTGTACTGTGACAGTAGGTTAAGGTGCGGCGATTATGCTACTAAATAATTTGCTTGTTTATCGTTATCCTAACTTTAGATATAGTCGTGTTTTTTATTAGAAAATCTATTTGTTTTAGTTTTTTATCTTAGGATTTCTGAACTAAATGAGTATTTTTACTTGAGAAAAGAGGCCGTACTGTATAAATTGGTTAAGTAGCTTTTTACAAGCTTTTATTTAATACACTGGGTTATTAAGCTTGGGACAAGTTTGCAAGTCAATTAACGACGTCCAATGAAGCTGAAGTTTTGCACACGGGTGTAGTTCAGATGACAATACCATATGGTACTGTTGAGCTGTTCTGAAGATGGAGCTGGAAGGTAGTCACAGGAACTCTACAACAAAGTGATGAAACCCCTTCGAGTTTAGGCTTATTTGATTGGTCTCGATGAGTTTTCAGGTCTTAGTGGTACTGGTGTGGTATCTTGTACAATATTGTTTTAAAAAAGTTTTTACATACTCGTATTTAAAACTGATAAATCTATTTGTTGTGTATATTTTTTCTCATATATACGAAATGTGTAACCATTTTTTAAAGAGTTCCATTCCAGTGAAATCATAGATAGTTTTCGTAAAAACTGATTCAGTTGTTTTATATGTAGGTTATTCATCCTTGATTTTAATTTACTAACGTCGAGTCTAAAGTGAGTTTAACTATTTTCTTTGGCATCATTTTTTTTTCCTTCGATGTTTGCTTAGGTCACTCAAAATCAAGAAATAAAAATACTTTTCCAAAAAAAATTAATCGTTTTCATATTAAAAATGTTCTTTTGTAAACAACCACTAAAAAGGATAAAATAATTACGATTGAGCCAGAACAGTATGACTTTTTCTAAATAACCAATGTTTTAACAATGCAAAAATAGAATATTGGTACATATTTTAAAAAAGGATTAAAAATTTGTCATATTATTTCCAAGCGTGAATTAATTAAAACAAACCCT
Source organism: Alsophila aescularia (assembly GCA_946251855.1). Lineage (NCBI taxonomy): Eukaryota > Metazoa > Arthropoda > Insecta > Lepidoptera > Geometridae > Alsophila > Alsophila aescularia. The sequence goes on from OX276383.1 coordinate 39,610,645, forward strand.
TCTGCCATGACTAAGTTAACGATTGAATAAAAAAGTTCTTGCATGTGATGTACCATTTTAAATCTGGATATAGAATGCACATTTTTTTAAATAGTTTGCAAACATATAATACAACATAATAGGCCCTGTAGTTTAGTAATAAAATTTCAATAGTTGATGATCAAAATTAGATTGACATTGATTTTATGATTACACCGTAATAATAGTTTAAAAATATTTAACTTAGCACATTATAATGCGCAACTAATTGGGATTACTACACTGAAAACAGAATTCATAAAAAACTTCGTTTTTAGAAATGTCACCTAAGTTAGTGATCAAGGGGATCAATCACAATTATTCAAAAAAATAAAAGTTGCCATAATATCTAAAAACTAGTCAACTTTTAAATGTGTAAAGTTGTGATCATCGGAACGGAACTGAACTGGTGCATAAACCAGGTGATGGCCCTTTAACGTTTGGATGTTGACTTTTGTTTTTGAGATAACTTATCCACTTACCTTTTCATTGTCCCCAAAAGTGTTCTCCATTCACAAAATTATTTTATTCATGCTAAGCATCCGTGTTTCATCATCATCAGCCTAATTAGTCCACTGCTAGACGTAGGCCTCTCCTATTGCACTTCACTGAGCTCACTGAGTCTCCAGCTCTCCTCATCCATTTTCTTCCAGCCGCCTTTCGCAAGTCATCACTCCACCTCCAAATTTCAACTTAATCGGTCCAGTAGATTCGGAGCATATTTATTGTGACAGACGGACAGACAGACAGCACACGAGTGATCCTATGATTGTTCGGTTTTTATTTGGACGTGCGGAACCATAAAAAACAATTTCAAGACATAAGTAGTTACCTAACTAAAATAAATAAAAAATATTTTAATAAAACTACCTATAAAACCTCATAGTTTACAGGAGCGCAACTGCATTTTAGTTCTGGTTCTAATCCGGGAATTCTAGATAGAGTTAAAAGCATGTAAATACTGGTACTTTTATTGGCACACAAATCCAAATAGATAAAAGTATGAATTTAATCATCTATGGAAGCGCGGTGCAAATGGCGTTGTCAGAACTGTCAGTAGCTCTTCGCGCTGCCTGCGCTCATCCCGCTGCAACAGAGCATACGCTCCAACAAACTTTAAACGTAAAGGGCGCATTTTATAATGAAACGTACGTATTTTTATTACACAGAATCAAGTCCGCATTTTGAAACAAATACGTAATTTAACACAGGGCGATCGCATAATCAATTGCAGACTAACATACACACCTCGAGATCCGCATTATAATAAAGTACTAACTCTTACACAACTAGAACTGGTGGCGCTATGTGGTGGTTACACACTGAACTAAAACACTAACGGATGTTAACTAGAGTTGTCAAATATCCCTAATATGCGGTCATTTTTCATATTTTGCCAAGGTTTCACCAGTCAACCAATCTCATCGCGACGAATTGAAAGATATATAGACCTCGTCAAATTATTATGTGGACGTCCGCACAACCGGGTAAGTCCGCACAATCGTGGTTCCTGTCACGGTAAAGTCCGCATAATGTTAAAGCCGTAAATACATACACACACACACGCAGTGATACACACCCTAAACTTATAACAAACGTCTCTTTGTTCAGGGGTTAAAAATATAAAAAAGCTTTTCAGTAAATGTATACTTGTTTGCACATGCACACTATTACGATTATTATTGATTAATTCAGTGATCGCTGCTTATGTTAAGGCCGCCGATTGTACTATTTTAAGGTCAATGTTTATGTGATATAATTTAAATTTTTAAGTGCAATAATGAGTTATCTATCTATCTATCTTATGTCATGTAACGAGGAGAGTGTTAAAAATGAACGTGAATGGTAGCAAGCGTAGAGGAAGTCATCAAGAGCACCCTGGAATCGGGCCACCTATTCTACTTCCGAGAGGGCGATCAGCAGTCTCAGGGTGTCGTGGGGTTCCTCGTCAACAAAATCCTCATTGATAATGTTGTAGAAATATCCAGTGTGTCGACCAGGGTAGCGTACCTGGTTCTTAAGCTGCCTTAAGATCGTACAGATTTACGCACCGACCTCGGCACACTCGGATGATGAGGTAGAAGATATGTTTGATGATATATCTTCGGCCCTACATAACACCACAAGGGCCTACTACAACGTTATCATGGGAGACTTTAACGCCAAAGTGAAGGTACAGACTTACAGTGAATCGAAAATAGGTCCACACGGCTTCGGAGTCAGAACTGACAAATGCTAGTTCACTGAAAAAACTGGGCAAATGCCTGACGACAGCCTAGATGAAATTGAGATGGCGCTCAAACAACTTAAGAATGAAAGGCCCCCGGTGAGAATGGTATAACTTTAAAGCTCTTGAAAGCAGGGGGAGACCCGTACTTCAAAAGTTTCAGGGGCTATTTAGCACCATTCTTAACAGTGGGAGACCTCCAGAGGCGTGGAGCAGGAGTTTGGTAATACTCTTCTTTAAAAAAATAGATAAAACCCTTTTCAAGAACTACCGACCTATTTCACTCATGAGCCACGTCTATAAGTTGTTTTCGAGGGTCATCTCATATCGCCTCACAAGTAGAATAGACGAATTCCAGCCTCTTGAACAGGCCGGGTTTTGCGGAGGATTTAGCACCATAGACCACATACACACAGTGAGGCAGGTTATACAGAAGTCTGAAGAGTATAATCAGCCCCTGCGTCTTGTTTTTATGGACTATGAGAAGGCCTTTAAATCCGGTGAAACCTGGGCGGTTCTGGAGTCTTTGCAGCGTTGTCAAGTGGACTGGCGATACATCGAATTGCTGAGGTTTCTGTATGACACCGCGACTATGATTGTCCAAGTACAAAACCAGCAGTCTAAACATATCCAACTGCGCAGGAGAGTGAGACAGGGGAATGTTATATCCCCGAAACTGTTCACTAATGCCCTGGAAGATATGTTTAAGACGCTGGATTGGAACGGAATGGGCATTAATATCGATGGCGAGAACATCTCACACTTACGATTTGCCGATGATATCGTCCTAATGACGGAGTCGCTGCAAGACGTGCAAAGTATGCTGACCAACCTAGATGATACTTCTGGACGGATCGGTCTCGGAATGAACATAGATAAGACCAAGATCATGTTCAACGATCGCATTGACCTGGAACCGATTGCAGTTAATGTTGTGCCTCTTGATGTTGTCCAACAATATGTTTACCTTGGGCAAATATTGCAATTGGGTAAGAACAACTTTGAGAAGGAAGCCAACAGAAGAATTCACCTGGGTTGGGCAGCATTCGGCAAGCTTCGTCGTCTTCTCGTCGTCTATGCCACAGTGCCTGAAGACAAAAGCGCTAAACCGCAATGCGTGAAGCAGAAGGCGCACGCCAATTTTGGAGACTGGCACAAGGGCACCCAGTGGGTACGAACCTCGGCTTGGACTGTTGCCTAGATTACGGGGATTGAACTGAATGGCCCTGAGAAAATGGCCTTGCCCTTTGATTGATTTATGCCCGGTTTCTGAGGTACTTTTATCAATGGTTTATTTATTCAGTAGCTGAATCTGACTAAATTTGATTAATTTCAATAAGGGTCCAAATCGTGTGACCTCTTTTAAATGATTTTTGAGCTATGTATCTACATTACTAAAAATAACGTACTTACAATTTTCCGGGATAAAAAGTATCAAATGGTTTATTCCATGGCATAAGCTATCTCCATTCCAAATTTCGACAAAATCCGTCTGGCTGTTATAGCGTTAAAGCTCCCCAAACAAACAAACAAACAGACAACATTTCACTTTTATATATTGGTATGGATGGATACATTATACCTGGTGTAGGGCTGAGTTAGTTGGGGTATGTGCGGAGATACGAGTATGAGATTAGGCCTGTGCAAGAGAAAAGGTGAGGTGCTTGATAAAGTGTTGGTGCAGAATTATTTCTATGTAATTTAACGTTTTGAAAGACTACTGAAAAATTGTGCTATTCGTCAGTAACAGTCCGTGATCTGGTTGTTTACGTCATGAAGATCCTTATTTATTGCAAAAACGAAACACCCTTCAAAGTTTGACAGAGATCCAGTGATATTCTGGCGTTAGCCACAGATGTTAATTTCCATGATCAATACCTAGAAATCACTAAACAAGTCTTTTTGTGCTGTCATAAGACAGCGAATGTAGCTAACTTTTCAGTTTCTATTTGGCCTTGGCGTACGTATAATTTTTGAAATTAATAATTTTGCAGACTACTTTGTAGGTATAGATGTGTACGTATTTCGGGAGGCAACCGGCAAACGGAGTTTTAATTTTTGGGACATGTTGCCGTACTGGTCGGTGAGAACTTTTCCTAATTTGTTGTTGAATGGAATGGGAGTGTCTTTTGGCTATAGCACGCATGACAAACAGCTGAAGAACACGCAGAACAGATTCCTCATTGTAAAGCTTGTTGGTGGAGAAACGACGCGGCTTACCCATCATAACCCTGAGAATTGCTCTTTGAGCACGCTCCACCTCAAGCATGTGGGATTTAGCTGCCACTCACGCGACTGACATAGGGAAATGTAAATTAACCACCTACTGTTGGCTTGCAGTTGGACGCTAAGCTTTTTTTAGATAAATAAGCATGCGCACATAGAACAGTGATATGTTTTTGAACGATAGATTCTGATCTAACGTTACACCCAGATATTTAGTAGAATCTACTTTGTCGAAGCAGTTGCAGGAACAATTTGATTAAACTGTATGAGAGTTCACAAAGGGGCAGTATTCATCATGGGCAGTGTTCATTCATCAGTATTTGTCCGTTAGTTTAATAGCTTGTGAACCAGCTGAGAGCGCTGCATCTTATGCCAAAGCATTCCAGTTTTTTAGGAAGTATTGAAGTTGACACCGTATTGAATACTTTGGCAAGATCAAGAAAGACTCCAATGCATCTCTGACCGCCATCCAGATGAAATGACGCTGTTTCGGTTAGTAATTAAACTGCATCTTCAGTTGATTTGCCACGCCAACCATTTGGAAACCAAATTTTCGTCCCGACAACAAGCTGTATTTCTCTAAAAAAAACTACCAATCTCTTGTTTGCCACTTTTTCTAGGATCTTGGACAGCATACATAAGAGCAATATTGCCCTATCATTATTTGGACTTGACTTGGGGCCATTTTTATGTATAGGAGTTACTGCAGCCGTCTTCCAGCAATCGGGAAAGATTTCAGTCGCCAAGCTTAGATTGCAGATGTATGTTAGAGGCTCCAATATAGCATCTGTAGCATATTTCAGAACAAGTGGCGTAATGGTATCGATACCCAGAGTGCTTTCAGATTTAAGATCAAGCATAATTTCGTTGATTTCATTGCCGTCTATAGGTGCGAAAAAGAGAGAGTTTGAGCTTTTACTGTTTTAGGATACCCCCTGCAGAGGGACTTCTGTGCTGTTTCTAATTTCCGTAAATTTTCCACTAAATTTGCTCCTATATTAGCTAAATAAGTGTTACCAGCTATCAACGGACTTCTGGGGAGAACCCTTGGCCCGCAAAAGTTCCTGAGAATGTTTATAACGAGGTGGAAGGTTACATTTATCACGACGTGAGGTAGCAAGCCTGGCGGTATTCTACAGATTGCACTATGGAGAGTGTGCACAAGAACTGCATAACCTGATTCCCCCATCACCGTACGACTAGACGATCAGCAAAGCGCCACCCTTTCATGGTTGAAATACCTCGCACAAGAACGAAGCGTTACGCTTCTTCATTTATTATAAGAACTGCAAAGGAGTGGAATGCCCTGCCCTCGTCAGTGTTTCCGGTATATTATAACCCCGGTGTGTTCAAGTCAAAAGTGAATAGGTATCTACTAGGCAAGCGTGCTACACCTTCGACCACATCATCGCTTTTCATCAGGTGAGATCGTGGTCAAACGATTGCCCAATCCGTAATAAAAAAAAAAGAAAAAAAAAGTTGTCTCCCAAAGCTTTATAGGGTTTCCGTGGCTTTCTGTTAGCTTGTTGTTGTCGTGATCTGTCTTGAGTTTGTTTAGTAAATTATTACAATGGTTTTTGTAACGTATGTATGTCTGTTTTAAAATTTCATTATTTGGTGTTTGACGAAGCTGTACAGGTACAGGTTTACGTTCCGACCTCGGCACACTCGGATGATGAGGTAGAAGATATGTTTGATGATATATCTTCAGCCCTACATAACACCACAAGGGCCCACTACAACGTTATAATGGGAGACTTTAACGCCAAAGTCATGGAAGTCAAAGTAATGGGGTGCATGGAAGGAGGCTCCCCGGGCGGCGATTATATTCGACTATTAAAAAATACTTGCTGGGCGCACCCTGGACATTCAGCGTAAAAACTGTTAGACCAATCTTTGGCCGTGGCTGAAACAAATAACAGCTCTTTTCCGATGAAAAGAACCAGGATCAGCAAGAACATCTTATAAGTATAAATTAAAAACTTGTAGATTTTCAAATTTAGGAGGAACTTTTTAGTTTCCCTTATACATTTTTGTGATTTTCTTTTATAAATCTTTGTTTTGATACCTCACTCGATAAGTTTTGACCAGTTTTTGTTCCGTCAGAAATACAAAATGTCAGCTGTAAGCCGCCATATTAGTTTTCTTGACACTTCATATATTCTGCGTTACTCTCGTGATCCATCGTGATGAATCCAATGATAGCTCATTTATCCAAATCCATCAAGCCGTTTAGGCTGTAGGACACGCCAAAGGTACATACGGCCCAAAAACATAACCCTCCGCGTTGCGTATAAATAAGGGTGTAAAGCGATCCAATTCTTGAACTGCTTCAGGAGCAAGAAACATGAGCGAAGATTCGCACCGCAAGGAGGAAAAATCCCTTCCGGCAGGATTTTACGAATGTCACTTTTCAATTGACCACAGCATTCCTGATCAAAGCATTTGACAATTATTGTATAGTGCAAAAAGTATTGTGACTCGTTCACATGCGTTGCATATCAAGCTGGATTATCTAATCAGGGATTTGTAGTCATGTCTTCAATTATTTCATAATTTGGTAGCAAATATTCTGCAACAACCTATAACTATCAATGACAATTGAACTCCAAATCTCTAACAATTTTTTAGAGGGTGGGGCAGGTGTGTTGTTATATTTACTCTAAGGTTGCTATTGATACCTTAAGTATGTAATACACTGCCACTCGATCCGCGTCTGTGAGGGTCTGGTCGCGTTTAAGCTTACTTTTTTGATCTTACTTACACTACTACCTTGCTCGTGCGCGAAAATGCTGCCACGCTCACGACCACGCGCATACTGCGCGTGCGCACGCGTAGCAAACTAGTGCATTAGTATGCGTAATAATCTAAACCCTCTCCCACCGCAAGTAAGAAAAAATAAAATTTGGTCGGACCTCCTTCCTCCCAAATTGTCTTACGTAATAAAAATATGATAGTTGTCAAATAGTTTCGGCTTCTACTCGCCGCATAGAAATGCAGAGTAAACCACATTTTACGTCAAATGCTAAGCTATCGAACAGTGAAGACTGCGTTTCTATCGGTCCAGAAGTTTTCTTGTGTTGCGTGAGCATACAGACATACACACAGTTAAATCCTTGTTCAGTATAAAGTCCCATAGAGCATTTTTTTATTATCTTTTTTTACAGACTTTCTGTTACTTACTGCTTTATTATAAGAGAAAGCTGCGCCCCGCAGCTTTGCCAGCCTCGTTCACACCCTCAGGGATGGAATTTATAATAATACCTCCTTAGTGCATCCAAAAGGTATCTAAGGAATACCTCCTCCAAATTTCAAATTCAAACCTAGGTTTTGGTGGCAGAGTCTGCTGATCAACTCTCTTTGCGTTTTTTTTTTTTCAATTTATGTGTTAGGAGTAGGAAAGTATAATTTCATTTTCACCTCTTGACATATTTAACTTTCAGTAACAATGCAATTAAAATAACATTTAGATTCCAATAAGAAATGAAGAAAGTTCCTTTCCCGCCACTATTTTTTTAAACATTCTACAGTAGTCGAAGCCAATCTATATGTTTGTGAAGTTAGGTTCTGTGAACGATTGCGCAGGTACTGCTGTGGGGTTAAAACAGCATAAATTCAGAGCGAGATAGAATATGCGAAAAACGTAAGTGAGTGAGCGAGGCAGTTATACAATGCTGTCATCACCTTCAACATTGGGATTGCGCCTGAAAAATAGTAGTTTTCGCAGCGACTAGCAGATAACTTTCAAGACACATACTTCCGCTGCGACTACTATAAATGATTCATTATGCTCGTGTCGGAGATTTTAATGCTCTAGTCAATATTTATATGACTAGAGCATTAAATGCAGTTTTAGTCCAATTGCAGAATTACTATGAGCGTATAGGTAAGGGATAGCATTAGTTTATGACGTAGCGTAATGAGTTAATAGGGGAGATATTTTACCCACATTAATGGGTAAAACAAGCAACCATCACCAGCCTTAGTTTGATAACCAATGTGACCTGACATTGTAAAAACAAGTACAAACATCGCCATCCTTCACCTTAGTTAAGTAAATAAAATAACTTTAATAATCTTAATTAGCAATGTGCGTTTAAAAAAATATAATATTGCGCATCCGTCCGACACCTTAGTCGGCTCCTCACTAGGACATGCAAAATCGAATGGTTTTCGATTCCGAAACTTGAGATCCGACTCCCGATACTGGACACCTAATTTAGAACTGTCAACTTCTTAATGTTTTTTTATTTCTAGGAAAAGAAAGATTTCTACGAATCAAACAAGTTGTTATCAGGCTTTTAATCAATTTATGAATGCCACGGACAATGTGTGGATTTTCTTCTTTTCATGAAAACGTACCTTCCGGTTTAATAGAAAAAATACAAATTGAAACGAAACTAAAGTTTGTAGATAGATTGAACTGGGCTATAATAATATCTAGCTTAGGATTGCAGCGTTTTATTTTATCGCAACAAGAAAATGTAACAAAATGGGTGTTTTTTTTTTTAAGTTCTCGTCTTTATATCCATTGTCAACTTAATGTGACGTCACATTGCCTAAAACCAGCGGACGATGAAGACGCTTCCAACGATACCTCATTTGTCAAATTATGATAAGTAGTTTAGAAATTATGACGGAACAGATGATACATACATAAATACGTATCCACATACATACATACATGCCGGATTGAATCATTATCATAACCCTTCTTTTTGATTCGCCGTAGTCTGGTAAAAATAAAATAATATACCGAAGAAGCTACAACCACTTCAATTTTGAAAACCGGTTGGTCTTGTGGCTAGAGATCCTAGCTACGAAATCGAACGGTCGCGGGTTCGAATCCTGCAAGGTGCAATCATTTGTGTGATGAGCAGAAATGTTTGTTTCCGAGTCGTGGATGTAATATTCTTATCTATGTATGTTTATCCGTTATCTAGTGTCCATAGCACAGGGTATCCTAGTTTGGGGCTAGATAATTGGTGTGGAAATGTCCTGAATATATTTAATTATTTTTATTTATTTAATTTGGTGGTGACGGATATACTTGTAAATAATGAAAATATAAATAACTATATTTTTATGTTTTTATGGCAGTTAACGCCTGGTTAGCTTAAATAAATATAATAATTTTCTGATGGAAAAATTTGGGTCAAGGACCGATTTTGGGTCACAGTGTGCGAGTTCGAATCTCGTTAAATAATATGAAAACATAACGCCTGACATCTTTCGCATAGCAAGACAATTCATCGATTCGTTTTATATCATGTTAGGTGCGCTCCCCACGTGTCCCATAAAAACAAAGTTATGGATTATTGTTATTTAAATCAATAACAAAACGGTGAAATTCAACAGGAGGAGCGAGCTGGTCATTCTGCCTCCCCAATTGTTTCAAAAATATTTAGACCTCTAATTTTAGTATCGGATCGTCCGGCTGTTCATAAAAGCTCTTTTGTTAACTATATTAGGACTTCCTATATGTAGAGATTTTATGTAGGTGCATTAGTATTTATTAGTAGACTAGCAATATAAGTGAAACCCTATTTAGTTGTAAAACTTATAGTAATACAAACTAGGTTATATTTGGAGCGGAAGAAGGGAAGACGGACAAGGGCACGCGCCTTACCCCGCGCCTCACCCTCGCGGAGGCTGATATATAAGGATTTCGCGCCCGTGGAGAGGGACAGACCAGACAAACCTCGTATAGAAAGCGAGCGCGTCGCTCGTCCCTGAAACACGAGTAGTAGAACAGCCGCGTGGGCGGCCATTTTGTCGAAAAGAGACTGCCGCGAAATGCAGCCGGAGCTGGTGGGAAGCCGAAAGGCCAGGGAGCAGTTAAACCAGCCTGCAAGCCGACCCGGCGCGAGGGAGCAGGGCGCTCCCGGACCCGAGGACCACCAAGCACGTGGGCAAGCGTTCGCGCTGCCAAAATCTTCCCGTCTAGTGACGTAAGCCGGCCAGCGTAGAGGTACCTATAAACTATTATTCCCAGTACGCGAAAAATAGACGATCTACGAATCCCGCGCGTAACCCTAAGCGGGGGCTTAACAAAAAGAAAAGGGGTTTTCGTGCCCCCCTCTTCTTCATAGACTATTTGACTCAAACATCGTATCCTCGTGTTAGTTTTTAGGCCTAACCTATATATAAAAACACTGTTATAGAAATATTTAGTAAATTACCTGTAAGTGCTCTTTGTAATACCGTTTTCTTTCTACAATATCTCCTCACTCTCCTTGGCTGTAGGCGCAGGTAGGCCCCTTTCCATCTGGGGTGGGCCTCTGAGGCCCAACGAGCAGTACGGCCTGGTCATAAGGTCCAAATTGCTCTCCAACTGGCATTTTATCCAGGCAACCCTTCCCTATAGCAAATCGTGTCGTCCATCGGTGGCAAACCGAACTTCTACCATCTGCTGCGACACTGCGGGCGGCGATCCTCGTCGTGATTCTGCCACCCCTGGTTCGCCCGGCTGCGACCCGATGGACACATAACTCATATATACACCACTTTATATAAATTACCGCGACAGTGCGTAATTCAACCTTTTTGGTTCTAAACTAGTTAGCTAAAAACCAAGGAGACTTTACTGCATTGCAACCTCTTTGCAAAATGAAAGGCTTGTCTAAATTCCAAACCTCGCATGCGCTCGCATGTCAAAGTTCAGTCTGAAGTCTGAAGTAATATATATTTAATTACATTGTAAAAAATATTCCTGCAAACTTTATTATAGTTTGGATGAAATAAAGTAATAAATACCGAGAATAATATTGAATTAAAATGAAGAGAGGAAAAGTGAGTAGGCACTTCCTAAAATAAATTCACCAAAAACATACTGTACCTCTGTGCCTCTAAGTTCCATTTAATTATTGCCGCTTTTAGAATCGCTCCGAGGGATCGATCACCGGGCTTCTTTCACTTGGGCAAGTGCAAGAAGAAGGTACACCGCTCGACACACTGACCGTGAAAATCAAAAGCCTACGTTTAATGGATGAACTCCCGAAACAGTTCAGTATCAAAGTGACGTGGTACGATCAGCTGATCATCAGTGGAGTCATCATGTCCATAGCACCAAGAGCTGTTGTGAAGGAGAATACGCTCCTCTCAGGGTCTATGTCCTACGACCCCTCAGATCACGAGAAGATGAGTATCATGGCTGACAATCCGCTGCGTGGTAAGATAATGTAACTGTCCTTAAAGCTAGAGTGAGTTGGCTAATAGATATCTGGTACCTGATTTTAATTATGGTTTAAGTCTTGTCGTGATTCAACTTGAACCTGGAAGACTATTTTTAGCTCCATTAAATACGGAAATACGTTTTGCATTAATTATAATAAAAATAAAATATACAAAAAATGCGTATAACTGAATGCAATTCTGTTGATTTGGTCTATTGCCAAAAGGTTAGGTGTTAAAAACACCTAGGGGAGAAGGAGGGACCTTTGTACATTTTTTTACATTCGTGACTGTAACATCTAAAATTGTTATTGTTATTTAGTTATTTTTGCTGTTGTACCTAGATCTATTATTTGGCTACGTAAATCTATTAAAATTATAATCAATATATTAATGATTTAGTCAGAAATGTCATTTTAGTGAAGTAACTGAAATTTTCAAAGCTGCCCCTTACCCGGGGCAGCTTTGAACCTACCTGGGGCACTTTTGAATTGATGAATTTAAACAAAAACTATTCAAAATATTTAAATATTATTATTAAATCAAGTTTTCTATAATGTTAACAACACATTATGTTATACTATGAACAGTGACAAAGGAACCATGGTAGTTAATAAAGCGTTAAACAGATATCATAAACTACAACCAAACCAATATATTTTTAGAAGATAATTACCTACTAACATTTTTAGGAACAGTTAGAACACAGTTTCACTTTATAATTATTAAATGTAAAATCATATTATGTTACATTTAGTCGGAATTGGGTACTTTTAAATTGTTTAATAAATCTGTTTAGTAAAAATCTTAGTTCAAAAGTGCCCCCTTTGTTTTGTTCAAATCTGCCCCAATGGGTATTATGAAGAATAATGGTTATTTTAATTACGTAAACACACTCAATGACAGTGATCTTCAGGTTTATTATTTAAACAATAAAATAATCTATACCGTAAGCAAAGTTCCACTTACCATTATCTCTAAATGTTCCATAAATATCCTTACAACTTTTTTTCGTGGTGTTTACTTAGCGACACCGAAAACAAACATAGCCTCTCACTCAATATTCCGTGCTCGGATATAGATGCTACTAATGACAGGTGTGGGGGTCGGTATCGCCGTGTTAAAAACATAAGTTTTGGTACATTTGCTTTCAAACTGACTTCGTCAACTCATTTGTTCTAAGGTGCCTCTGTACAAAGGTGCCTCCTTCTACCCTAAATAATGTGCGAAATGAAACGAAACATCAGCTGTTTTCAAGGCATGCGTCTCTAAAACTTTTTTTTTGTGACGTGGGGAAAATGCAATTTACGCATACCCGTCGCTTCTGGTGAAGCGAGCGGGTTATGTCGGACTCAGCAACAACTGTTGCCACTACCGACTAAAAACCACGGTGTTTCTACGGGACGTCTAATGTCAGGACTACGGGGACGCTTGCGCACTCTTCCGCGGCCCTGACGACGTTGGTCCTCAAAAGGAGGACCCCAGCCCGTTGGAGTGAAGAGGGAGTTTCTCCACTCCATCTATTATTATTCTGTTTAAAAAAATTAAAACAAAACATTTACTTTGTTAGAATTGCGCTTAAAAATCTAGTTATGTTAGTTAAGTTGAACATGAAAACTGTTCAGTTTGCAAACTACTATGTTTGATAGAATATCGCCTAAAAAAACTAGGTAGGTTAGTTAGTTTGAACATGAAAACTGTTTATAAAGATTAGTCGGTTTGCAAACTACTATGTTTGATAAAATTGCGCCTAAAAAACTAGGTAGGCTAGTTAGGTTGAACACCAGGAAACGCTTCTTCTGACAGAGAGGGAATTTTTACTAAATAATTCAAAAACTATACATCTCCTGGGACGGAGGGTCGGTCGAGAGAGGACTTCCCTTCTAAAATTCTAAAAATCGCATCAAAATCGGTCCATTTGATTGGGAGCTACGATGCCACAGACACACGGATACAATCATACATACAGTGATACATACACGCCCTAAGCTTATAATACCTCTGTCTCTTTTGGAGTTCGGGGGTTAAAAACAGATACTTAAAGGGCTTGCCACATATCACTAGAACCGATAACAGTTGGGAAGAAAGGTTCACCAGTGGCGACCATGGACTGGAAGATGGAGGGTAGGACGGCTCCCCACTATCTGGTGAACCGATGACCTGGTGGACCGATGACCTGGTCGACCGATGACCTGGAGGACCGACGACCTGGTGACAGTCGCGGGGATACGCTGGATACAAACAGCTCGCTATCGATAATTTTGGGTTTTTATAGGCATCCTTTGGTCCTAAGGCGTAGTTCTACTGGTAATAGCAAAGACATTTTTTCATTTCCGTGGTTCTACTAGAAGGGCTACGGGAAAGTAGTATTGCCTGTCGTTTATTTGTATTAGTATTTAGCAGCCTATTGTTTAGCAGTGGGCGTCATCCGGCTGATGATGAGATATATTTTATCTACTTTTATCTAATCGTACCTACCAAGGAGGTTTACAAAAATTAGTAGTTTACACCGCCAAATAAACGTGTGAAGCATAGCAAATGGCAGCTGAGTATGTGTGTGTGAGTAGATAAGTTTGTTACACAATTTCATCGCATTGTTTTCCTTGAGAACTTGATAGAATTAGGTAACACTGATTACAATGTCGAGACATTGCTGCGGTGTGGCGGCCAATCGGCGTTACATGGTGTAAGTGTGTGCGTGAGACTTGTACGTTCGCACCTTCGATTTGGCGGTGTGGAATCTGTATTTTTTTAAACTGTCTTGGTATCTGCTTGTCATTTTGAAACAACGTTTACAGTACAAATTCAACCTCTAAAGCGCGCACAATCAATGCGGGATTCTTCCCTGACGAAGTCTCCAACCTCAAAAACCAATCAAACGCTGAAGCAATCTCCTTCATCAAAAACGAATCAAACGCTGACGAAATCTCCTACCTCAAAAACTAATCACATAAGCTCAAGTGCTTCTGAATCCTTAGTTGGAGGCGTTCAGGACATCAGCTGCTGCAACGTTGATATTTTATCCTTGATCATTGGTAAGCCTCTATTGAAATAATAATACCTTTCAGGATTCTTAGGAATGGTTATATTTTCATAGTTGAAAGTTGTTCATAGACATAGTTTTAATTCGACAATCACTGTATTCATTCATTTAACTCATCCGAGGTCCGATCTTAGCCAGTTCTCCTTTTTTCAGTTTTTATCGTAAACTACTTGGCCAGATCAGTTTCGAGAGTTTAAATAATCTATTCCTATTCCTTGATCTGTGATTTTCATTGAAATCGTCACAGCCGCTTTCGAGAAATTATGTTACTTTTTATATTGTTATATGTTTTTTTATTCATAATATTTATATGGAAAATATCTATGCCCACGGCTTTGCCCACGTGTTATTTTTTCTGGGATAAAAGTATCCTTTGTAAAAAGGTTGTATATACAAAATTTCCTTCAGAAGTCTGAAAGTTTTTTATCGGTTAGTCACTCAGATTAAGATACCAAGTACACCTAGTCAAACCCTAAGCTATCCATCAGTGAAAACTGCATCGCAATCGGTAGTTTTTACGTGATGCGCGAACATACAAACAGACAATCAAGCAGAAACAACAATAAAAAAAAAAGTTCAGTACCTAGCTTATTTGAAGTCCCCTAGAATAATTATTTTTCGTTTAGTGTCCGTTATCCAACCGCGTGGTTCTACGTGGTAATTTCTGTTGCCCTTGGTTCTACCTGGTATGGCAGTTGGTAATCATAAGACATCCATGTACTATTGCCCATGTACCTACTGGACGGGTTATATCACGCATGATATTTTTGCCTATAGTACTACTCACAGGTAAGGGATATACTGCTACACATAAATGACAATTAGGGATTTTGTATGCATCTTCTTCTTCATCTTCTTTGCCTCATCCCATTATTTGCAGTTCAGTAGTTTAAAAGATAAATGGACTGTTAAAGGTTTGCAGTATGGCTTTTTTGTTCGCGAACGGAATAAGTATTTCATTTTCTTAGGCCTACTTTAACGAAACTAAAAAGTAAAATATTAAAATTATTTTAATAAAATTAAACTGACTTAAGTCGTATAAAACTTAAATGAAACAAATAATTTAATATTTTTTGTGAGGTCTGTGCCTAATAAGTTCCTACCAAGGAAGTTATATGTGCTTCCGTAAAACTGAAAAAAGAAAAAGCGGGGTATCGATTATTTGCCCTTGAAAATGATCTAAAAATAAAAAAAGACAAGGACGTGAGCGGAAGCATAGTACATATATTAGTCTTTCCAGACAAGAGTGTATCGAGGAGTAAACGGCCGATTTGACGCGCGCGTGCCGGGGCCGGGAGGCAGGGATCTCAGCGTGGTTTTGAGAAGAACGCTACGGGCGAGTTTCGCGCCTGAAGTACCTATCTTTACGTAAAAATACGAGAAAGAAAGACTGTTTTCTGCGAGTAGGATGCCAGTACCACAAATAGATTGGACCAAAGAGTAGTAATATAAGTATATATATCAAGATTGGACTCTTTAGTTCAATCTTTTCGAACCGAAAAATAAATAACTTCATTTATTACCCGATTGCGGAGGGTTGTGTTGGGTTGTATGTATGTATGTTTGTTTGTTTTTACGTTTCTTTGGCACGTCCTACAGACTAAACGACTAAATGGATTTTGTTAAATGAGGTATCATTGGATTCGTCTTAACCGCGAGAGTGCTATTGGAAATATGAAGTATCAAGCGGCTTACAACTGACATATTTTATTTCCAACGGCAAGAAAAATGTTTGAATAACTCTAAAAACTCACAAAATATATCGTTTATAAATATACATCTGTTTATAATTCATCTGGCAAAAAAACGTAAGATAAGAATAAACTAGAATAATATAGGTATAGAGTAGTTTTATATTATCCTCCGCGGCTTTGCCTGCGTGGACATTTTTCTGGGAAAAATGTAGCCTATGTATTCCAGAACCAAAAGACAAATTACCAAATTTCGTTCAGTCGTCAAATATTATTTCATGGATTGACGGGCTTGTCTACTCATCGGATTGAGACTAACATAATATGAATACTACTATTAAGTACCAATTTTTCAAAATTACGCTTACTGGCATTGACATTGCAGCAACGATCATGGTGTTTTTATACTCATAGACAATAATTGCATCATTACTCCAATGACAGTAAGAAATGTCTAATCATTACTCACGTACTTAATAGACTTGTTATTATTTCATTTCCATGGCAACGTGTTATTCCGTTGTATATTTTTAATCGACTTTACAAAAGGAGACGGTTATATGTTCGACTGCATGTTTTTTATTTTTTTATTGATGTAGTCCGATACCATTGTTTTTTTTTTGATTGGTTATACTTGTGATGTGAACTTAGCTATACTAAGTCATCATAGATTAAATGAAATTAGGGGGGGGGTGGGGGAGGGTGAGAATTGAGAAATGGGGGTAAGAAACTAAACTCTTTCTATTTTAAATTGTATTTTTGAATCGGTATTACATTTTTACTTTTCTTAAAGTGAAGTTTTTTTTTAGGAAAAATATTTTTATTTATTCCTTGGGTTACAATATTCCAATTTTCGTAGGAGTCTCTACTTTCTTGAAAAATTAAATAGTACCCACGTTACTCGCTGATAACGTAGCTTTCTAATACGTGAAATATTTTTTTTAAATCAGTTCGGTATCTTTCTCGTTTATCCATTACAAACAAAGATTCAAAAATACAAACATACAAAAAATCAAATCTTTCCTCTTTATAATATGAGTGAAGACATACGCGTGAAATCGATAGCCTCCTTTTTTGTAAGTAAGTTTTTGTAAGTAGCATAAAATCTCTGGTTTTACTAATAGAAGATTCCTACAAATTTAAAAGGTTGGCTGTAAAGTGTGGTCATGTACAAACAGACGAACATACATACATACATTCATTCATGCATACCTAAGTATTCTGATAAAATCATAACCCCCTTTTTTTGTAGCCGGGTAAAGACCCACAGGTGGCAACCATCGGTCTCCGACTGACGGTAGACATCAAACTCGAAAACAATGCTTCGATACACTACTGTCTGGAAAGACTAATATATGTACTGTGGCGGAAGCCCTTGTTGTCTCTTTCTTATATATAGTGCTAATCTCAGATGACAGCAAATACTTCGAAAAATAAACAGGACAAGAACTTCTTTAATTTACAGAATAGTATTTAAAATCTCATCAGATACCAAAGAGGATGTACTATGTAAATGTATTAAATAGGTGACTTCTTTAGTACAGTTGTCTTTGCGATGATTATTTCACAAGTTTATTTTAGTCTGTGCGAAAACTCTGAAACTACGAGACTAAAAACAACGTTGCAACGTTCGTTTACAACGTTGTATTAACTACGAGAGAGAAAGAGACTTCCAATCCTCCGTATACTTCCTTTTCTCGCATTTTCTTTTTAAATTTTGTTTTCGGTGAGACCTCTTTTTATATGAGAGATATCGTTCCAGTTGTACGTAAGTACATATAACTTCCTTGGTTCCTACTTACTTACTTTAGTCGGTTTGGGCGTAGCACAGGCCTCAAAAAAACTTTTTATTTTTTAAAGTTTTATACTACTTGAATTCTGTTTATTTTTAAATAGTTTTTATGTCTGGCAATATAATCTATAAGTGTTGGTCCATTTATTTATTACTGTTATTTCTATGATTTCTCTCGCTAAGTAACATTAAATTAATTACACATGGTAGGTACTCCAAAGATCTATCATTTGTTGAAAATGGTGTTTTTTTTTTAAGAATAAGAATGAAAATTATTGATTGCCAACCAACTTAAACTAAACAAAACAAAACTTGCATAGTATTTATTTTTAACAGACTTCGAATGTTTCTTTTACATTAATTTATTATACAATATGAAATTTATAAGATGTATATTTTAATGAGTAGGACCACTATCAAAACAAATTACCCATGGTTCAACTGTTCAACTAGTCGGACTGTCGGAAATACAAATTGACCGTGTTCCTACCAATAGGACCACCGGAAAAATACCAGTAGAACCACGCGGTTGGCCAACGGGAAACAAAACGTTATTTTTTTATTATGGTTAATATACAGACTTTTTATTACTTACTTCTTAGTTATTAGTATGGACGACATCGTTATATTATACAGGCTGGAAAGTTGGAACAGGCCCTGGATGGAAAGTTAAGCTAGCAAAGGCATAGATGTACATCACATGTTATCTTTGAGATCAACATCACAGAAATGCAACTCTTTAGGATATCAGTGTACTTTTTTTTGTATTGATGTCCTCTATCGATTTATTAAGGTTTGGTCCGTGGCCAGGATCAGGTTCAATCATAAGGATCAAATCTCTTGAATAAACATTGCATCTTAAATTAAGGGAAGATCATGCAATCTAAATAGCTTACATTCAAATGATAACTACAAAAAGATTACTTTGAGGAGAATTTGCTAGCTTCAATATTTAAAGTACTTTCCCTCCAGGGCCCGTTCCAACTTTCCACTTTGTATTAACTAAAATGGCATAATTTTAGACGGAGACATAATACTTGTGAGGAAGCGAATGGAGCCATTAATAACTCCATCGCTACTGCATTGCAAGAGTTGGGACAACCATCCGATGATCTCCATGAAACTAAAAATAACGAGGGACAAACTGAATGAGCGTCATCACAAAGTTCTGAAGGAAGTGAACTTCATGACGCTGACGTTAGTAGCTTCGTACAACATGCCAATAGCGTATAGTGATGAATTCGTGTACACAGCGGCTTCTAAATTGCCAGTAAGTTGTATAAATTGTCAGTAACTTGTAAAAATTCACAGTAAGTTGTACAAATTGACACAATTTGTTACATTTTTATGACAGGTCTAGCTGTGCCCGTGGCTTTGCCCGCGTGGTAATTTCATTTAAAAGTACCTAAAAAGTACAATATACTACATTTCTTTAAAACTCGTTCAGGATTGAGATACCAAGTACACGTCAAACCCTAAGCTATCCAACAGTGACCGCATCGCAATCGGTCTAGTAGCTTTTACATGATGCGCGAACAAACATACAGACAAACAGACAGACACGATTTAAAAAACCTTAGACCATTTTTTTTATCTTGTACAGATTTTTTAGTTTTAACTTCTTTATTAAAAGTATGGATAGATTAAAATTGTAGTTATGGCTTTATGAATACTTGAACAGTGAGGTAAGAGAGTGATGGAAAAAATACTTGCATCAAATAGCTAATTATGCTATTGTCACTACGAAAAAATAAAGAACCGGCCTAGTGCTTGTCGGATACACGTGTACTTAAGGTTCCGGAGGACCCGAAGCTACCCAACTGTGAAAACCGCATTGCAATCGGTCCAGTAATTTTTACGTTATACGCCAACAAAGCTGATTTTTCGGTTGCTCTCACTATGGAATTTGTTCCGATATGACGCGGCCATAGAATAAACATAATATATCTCGTAAACTAGTAAAGCGTGACAATTTTGTTAGTAAATTCGTATTATTTTATGTTCTAGCACCCCAGTTTTTATCAAAAAAATAATCTTTACTTTATGAGCAAAATGGTCACTTTAGAGACGAATATTTCGTAAACGAAACAAATTAGAAAAAAACTGCCAATAAAACTAAAAGATTTATCCAAAACTTAGACCTACAGATATGGTACAAAAAAAACTTAACTTTTCATGTATGTAGGGAGCAACACTAAAAAAAGTTTTTTCTATATATTTTCTTATACTTACGGAGCTGTTATAAATATCTATACGTGTGCAAATTTCAACCATGTAATGTTTTGTCTGAATAAATCTGCTGTGACATATAGCAAAAAATAGACTATTAGCAAATAATAACTAGTAGCAGGCATCTGTCACTCTACCTACTTACGCGAGCTAATAACCTACAGATTGCTCAGCCCCGGGGCTACAAATCAGGCGAGGCCGCCGCGCGATTGCATTCGGACGCTTACCGTGTCACTTGTTTGAACTTTCGCTAGTAATGGCGAAACGTAACAATAATAACAATATTTGTGTGAAGCCTTAGTAGGAAAAAAGACCCAAAGTTTTATTCTGTCCTTATCACAATAAAGTTATCACAGATCTGTTTGTACTGATTACTAAACAGATAAAAAGTATTTAGAGTAAGTACATATGTATAGGTGTGTTATGTTTTGCCTGCGAATTTGCAAGCGGAGTCCGTTAGTTTGTACCTATCTAGATAGGTACCTACATTATATTTTTTGTTTGGCTGTTGACTAGAATGTAAATATGAAGTGGTGGAACTTGTTCCATATAAACGATTTATATTTTTAACAGTATATTTGCGTGCTAACAAAAATTTACCTGCTTACATGCATATTTTTTGCTAAAAATTCGCTGCTTAAATTGCGAGTGCTTCTAATCGCAACAATAATCAAAACTTGTATATTAAATAAAAAAAGAGTACTTCGGTACTTCCAAACTTATTTTTATTTCAATGAGTCATGTCACAAAAAAATCGGTCATGTAAATCGGTCCACGTGTTTAGGAGATAATTAAAAATTAGTATAGTGAAAATGTAAACAACCAGTTTTTTTACACGACTGCCCAAAAAAGGAGTGTTATTTATGTTTTTGTTCTACGAACTTTTTAATTAGTGCAAAATGTGAAAATATTATTATTATATGTTAGTGAGGAATGTTAAACAAAGAGGTATCTAGGTAGCCTAAAGATTGAAAGTTTATTTTCATTTGTTAATTACAAAAGACGGACTTTAATATTCATTTTCTATCTACCTAATTGACCGTATCATCATACGCATCAAACATAAGATAGATTACGTGGTCAAGCAGGTATATAGACGATGAATATTATAGTAGCAACCCTAGCGCCACAGCTAGCGCGTCACTCCGCGCCAGACAGCGACAGAGTTACGCGTTAGAAGAGAGCGGCAACGTTTAGGTGAATATCGCGTTAGGCACTCGGCACTTATGCGAGCTGAATTGCACTTTGATGCTTAGTAGCAAGAGTCGCTATTTCTATTAATGGTTGCGCGAAGTGCAACTTCTGCTATTATTTATTCTGTGCTAGTAGTTTACTCGTATCATACGATCATTACCACGACTATCTATAGGGTTAATTAGGATTTTCTGCATTTATGCATAGAAGCCTGAAGCCTCTTATGCTTAGTCTGCTGGTTCTGGATTTGAACGGTCATCGTTGCGGCATCATACAAAAAACATCTCATCATTTCTGTGTATGCCAGTCCACCTGGCATCGCTGCAGGAACTAACGGCCAGCTCGATAGATAGATACGATACGATAGAGTGAAAATGTGTTCACTAGGAGAGGCACACGTCGAGCAGTAGGTACACAAGTATAAGCCGATAATGATGATTTGTTTGTCGTATGAGATAGTGCTGGACTCTGGTGAAACTTCAGGCCGACTAAGGGCCTCTGGCATGGCTTAACGACTGCTTAATAGGAGTCGTTAAGCCATTATTCTTATTGATTAATATCAATAAGAGCCAGAACCGTCAGCTTAACGTGCCCTCTGAAGTACGGAGCGATGGAAAACCGCACATTACTTAGAAGTCATTGGTAAAGAGCCTAGGATTGAAATCGGTATCATTGGATTCTAAGTTGCACAATTGAACCGTTAGGCTACCATCGCACGATGATGATAATGAAACTTTTTTGAGAATGACTTACAGTTCTTAAACACATTTAATAATATAAAATAGAACGAGGTTTTCCTATGTATTATAGTGCCATCGTCAATTTACTTTATTCTCGTTAATTTCTACATTTGTAAACAGTAAACGCAGTACTTAGACAAAGAAAATTGAATCGCTATTTACCTTGCATCACGTAAATCATACAATCACTGCATGTGAAGTAGTAGGTAGTAGGTACTATTATTTATTATGTGATGCGAGCCAAAGAGGTTAATTACGCTTACTGGGCGAGCTCTAAGCTACATTATACTACTGGTATAAAGCAACTCAGTGTGGGCGAATCACTGAATGTGACACATGTTTTATTTTATGACCTCTTTATTTTAGAATTTAGGCACAGTAACTTTCAACCAAGGCCACCGAGCCCGAAAATTATTTCAAAGCAAGAACTTCAACCCCGAATGGGAAAGTCTCAGGCTTGGAGATGAAAACTTCACTAAAGGAGATGTCAAGCTCAAATTCACAATGGAGGATATACAAAACGATGATAACTTGTCTCTTGGGCGGTACATGAATAATTCTATTTGTGAGTATTATAGATTTTATTTATTTTAAAAATGATGAAGCAACAGTAATAGGCACTTCATCAAAAGTATCGGACCAACCCCCTGGCATCATAGAACTGGATATTACTCCGTACTTTAGACAGGCGTTTGACTTCCTTCCGTCTACCTTCGCAATAAGATCGTTTGATTGTCGATATGTTGGTGTTGATAGCAATAGTTAAGCAGTAGTGAAGGTCCACGGAACTAACGTACTTGTACTATTATTTATTCTGTGACTGAAGTCAGGAGATGAAACAATGACGATTTTCGTTCCGTGAATCTTCGGTGGGTGCGCTTTGAATCGGCACAAACGTAGGTAAGGCAACGCCAATCCATAGATCTAGAGATCAGTGCCCCTTGGTGAAAATTCATTGCTACACCTATGGCTGAATTATTGGAATTACTGCTCGCGGCTTTGTCCGCTCGGTCATTTTATTCTATGTGTTATTCCAAAACCAAAATTACCAATGTTTCTAATTTCAGAAAACTTTGTTCAGACGTCAAATTATTTTTATCGATTGCTCAGCTTCTAGTACTCATCGGATTGAGATAGCCTGTATACGCCAGATCTGAAGTCAAACCTCAGCTATCCGGCAGTGAAAACCGCATATCAACCGGTCCAGTAGTTTTTACGTGGTGTGCAGACAGACAAACAAAGAGACATGATTTGAAAAAAAAACTTGTTCTGTTGTTTATTTTAAGTCCCTTGTACAGACTTTTTGTTACCTACTGCTTTATTACAAGTATGTATGGATAGATTTTAATAATGTTAAAGATACAACCGTATGGGGTTCATTCCATCGCACTCTTATACTGGATAATCCTGACACTTTTATGTGGAAGCACATTCGCCGATATCACTGGCCTTTAGAAGTCCACGTTTATGGTGAACAGCAAGGCTTCAGCTTTATGGCCTTTCTGAACCTGTTCAAGTTACTTTATCCAGGAGGTAAGCTACTGACTTCTGTACTAACATAGACGTAATGTCAAACAAATTTTATAGAGCTGATTTATCTACACTTGTCTTAACTGCTGAATAAAACATTTACGATAAAGCAAATTGGATTAAATTGAATATATATGGGCTATATATGGGCCCGGCATAATAATAATAATAATAAGAGGAGGCTCTTCACATACCGCGGGTGCTGCGAGAGCCAAATCAGGATATTTCCTGAATTCCCTTGGCTGGTGCTCGCAGCAGCATAATCACGGTGTAAATTATCAACATTTACTGCGATCACTGCCGCCTGCCAAGCGTGCTGGTTATGGCAAAATCTCTCCCCATGTTCAGCAGTGAACTTCTTCGGGCTGGTGATGGTGATGATGAATAAAACTGTGTAGGTAGGTATCCTGTGAGTAACTACAGAGATCAAATAATGCAGATGCATCATCTAAAAACTGTTCCCTTGATTTCTAAACATTCAGATGCCTGACCGCGGATACAAATTGCAATGGTAATCGCTTTCAGTTTGTCATTTTGCCCTTACTAGATATGTCAAATTCAATACATTGACCATTACGATGCGTATGCGCCTACAATAGAGCAAGGGTCACATTATAATCATCAGTCCATTGCTTTCGCAGCACTAGGACACAGGCCTTCTCTCAGAGAGAGGAAGAGCCATAATCCAGCATGCTGACCCAGCGCGAGTTGATGGATGACTTATGTAGGACTGTAATAACAGGTTGACGATAAATCTTTTGTTTTTTAGAGGACAGAGTGCTTCTGGCCGTACCTCTTCAGTGGATTGGGGCTGACGCAATGATCGATATGTGCGGATGCGAGTTGCTGCTCACTCCAAACACAGCAGCAGCGACACAAAAAAATACTAGCAAGTTAGGTCTCGACCAGATTAGCGGTTGTTGGGCGTGTGTGATCTTCTAGCGTTATATTTTGGAAATATTGGGTCAAATAAAACGAACCTGCTTTAATAATGCACATTGTGTGCGAAACTACGGTAACTGACCATAAACACCGCACGCGCCACGACTGCGCGATTCGAACTCAGCGTTTAGCAGGTACGCGAACGCGCGCTGCGCGCTGCTGGTCCAAACGACTCGGTAGAGGAACGCGCACGCCCAACAGTCGCTAGTCTGATCAGGGCTGTTTATAGTCATAATTTATCACATGACCATTTCCTTGTCTTGCGAATCATGTAATTTGGAACAGGTAGTCGAATATATCGTACCGCCAACTAAATCGTACCACCGGAAGATTTCATAATGGATGCTAATATTTGTGTAAACTTGTTACACAAAAACTAACGTATGTAGTGCTGCCAACTGTGGGAAATATTCAATGGCATCTATCCCGTCGTGTCTGTAAGTGAAATAAACTCGTTTTAGTTGTATTTTCATCAAATTTTTGGTCTACGTGCGTACATAAGTAACTAGAATAAAAATAATACATGAATATTTTGTCAAATCACGATAAAACTTAACAAGTTTAATTGCTCAACGCAATTCGATAATAGTTCGATAAATTGTAACGGTGTGACGATGTCAAATCTCTTTCATCATAATCATACCTTTTTGATAGTTTGTCTATATTAATTCTAAATTCAAATAACCTGTCATTCCCACATTGTCATGGGATTAGCAAAAACTGAAATTTTTACGAAATAATATGTTATAAAATATGTACCTAAATAAGTTTATTACATCTGGATTCCTTTAAATACATATGATAGATCTGGAGTCCTTTAAATACATATGATAGTACTTTTGTTCATGGTTGTTTTGATCCGTATTGTTGAAGCACGAAAAGTCTGTGATAATAACAATACTAGAGCCCCAAGGGTACACTCTTACCAAATATATTAAATTGGGAGAAGACTGAATAGAATAATCGAGTGCAAGATCTCTGTTTATGAACATCTCCAAGTGCTCCTAATTCTTTCTGTACTTTTATGTTGTCCACTGAGGTTTGGTCCCTGGGCTAGTGGAACAAACCCTAGGACCGCCTCGTGACAACGGTATGATTTAGGCAACCACTTAAAATGCATGTAGATATCAGCATGTTACGTTCGTTTCAGATATCGGAAGATAAAAGAAAATATTATTATTATCGATGGAGTTAGGCAGATTTAGAAAAAGTTATTCAAGCTTATTATTTTTTTCTTCAAGTTTTTCCGTTCTCGTGAAACACTGTTCTTTTTAATATTTCTGTTCTTTTTAATAATTCTGTTCTTTTTAATATTTCTATTCTTATTAATATTTCTGTTCTTTTTAATATATCTGTTCTTTTTTATAATTTTAACCTAATTTTCTTATCTTTTCATTACACATGTTTTCCTTATAAAATTTGTATGTTATTCACAAAATTGTTGCTTTATTGAAAAAACAAAAGGACTTAAAAAAGACAATTACTATGCTATTGCTAATTAACCTAAAACAAAGTAATACTAAAACTAGTCTAACAATCGGCTACCAGTGGATAAATTATATATTCACAAAATATATATCAAATAATTTAGATTTTTCGGTCAAGGGACAATTTCGAATACCAATGGTACAATTTATTGGCTTAATACCGCTGACAAGGCTACACGAAATTCAATTAAAAAAAACATTTAAATAACAATAAAATTATGATATTGAATTTATTTATGATAGCATAGAGAACAGTCTAAGAATGAATAATACCTACCGTGGAATATTTTTTATCACTCATCATTTCCGCATCGTGATGATCTGATTGAGTTATTGACTTATGTTAATGAACCCTTGACATTATAAAGCATACCGTCATCCTATTATGAACGTAGATACATTATGAACTTTATTATAAATTTAAATACATATAAATGGCTGTGAGGAAGCTACTCCACAAAATAACTAATGGTACAAAACAACATAAGAAAATTGGTGAGGACTGATGATAGTAGATAGAAACTTTTGAGGAAAAGCTGTTATTAAACCTTACATAAGATTATACCCAGAACTATAATGGAAAAACAAAACTGGCTATACGCAAAGGAATATTTCTGTGAATCATATTTACTGATCTTACTTTTGCAGATCAGACTCCCCACCTCAAACCAACGCCAGTGATGTGGGACCGGTGGAACGAACTACAGGCTCCGACGACAACAATGCATTTGTCGTAGTGGAAGTCAAACTGGCACGTCCTTTGAAGAAATTGGTGATACCACCGTATATTTCCAAGTAAGATAATTGCGTACGAAATTAAATGTGCAAGTTCTGATTTGTCCTAAACTCACAGGTGGGTTCAACGGAAAAGCTTGATAAATAAGTTAATTGCATGCTGAAAACATATGCACCCACTGCTTCGTCCTAAAATCATAAAGGATCAAAAGTCTTGAAAAACCTAACTGACCATAATGTTTTACTTGTTACATCGAGTATTGTTCTTGTATGAAGACTAACATCTAATGGCATAGTCATGGTGTGGTCTAAGGTGTTCTACGCACGAAGGGTGGGAAGAAAGGAACAAAATCGAAGATACCAACATTCCCATCCCTCATCAGGGGTATGGCATCATTCAGGCCCCTGGGCCTCAATTCTGTTAGCTATTGACAAAAAGCTACTGCAATATATCTGCGATTGGACTATCTATAATGTCAAATTTGGTTGTCTGCTAGATTAAGTACACTATCGCAGTTTTATAGCAAAAATAACGCAGTAGCAATGATGTTCTACGGCTTACGAAAATACCCTGAGTGTTGCCACTGAAATAAAATTGATAATAGCTATCAATCAAGCATCAGCGTCGAAACATCATTATTGTCATCATTATTATCATTATTCGCCGATTTTGACTATCGGTTCACGATCGAGCCTATATTGTGAGCCAATAGAGGGCAAAATCTGTTAAAATCGGTGAATTTTCATGCAATCGATTTGCGTTATCGCGGTTCAATAGTTAACAGACTTGGGCCCTGATTTACAGTTTTATCTGTTTTAGTACCGATATAAAAGACATGTTACGTGAAATGGAGCAAACAGGAGCAATAAAACGCAAATGTTCAGGGCGCGGACAGCTGGACCGAGACTGGCAAGCTACTGTCAGAATTGCTGCTTCTGCTTTACGCAAAGTTCCGCACTATGGTAAGATTAATCAACGATTTTTTTTCTTGGCGGCTTACCAAATTCTATGTTTCAGTTTGAAGGGCAATGTTTCCAGCGAAATTACTGGGTAGTGAGACTAAACGTAAACAAGCAATGTGGCAGGGTGACAAGCGCAGTGCAATGACGCGAAACATTTTGCAACCAAAGTTCTTAACTTATCTTCCGTAAAAAAGTGTTTATTCATAGTACGTATTATGCTGTCATTCTCATCCGATTGCCGAGCTGTCTTCTATGTTTTGTATATTGTGGTTTCGACAACCTAATAGACGAAGCGTTTCTTATTGGCTGAAGTCATAGTGGTATTGGAACCCTGTCCATTTGCTCCAAAATTATGATGGATAATAAACAGTTGGACGCCAATTCATGTTACTCCATTTCTCATTTCAGGAATGACGGAATTCTGCACGTTTTATCGCCAGCTGAGTGAGACTAGAACTCGTGTTGAACTTATTACTTCTTGCTCTCAGGACGCTGCCATCTACATCAACAACAATTTTGTAGTTCAGGACTTCTTGCAGTCTGATGAAACCTTTGAAGTAAGAACTTCTTAACGTACAGTTTCCTACGAAGTTACAAATAGCTAGGTTTGATCGCCAAAAGTTCCCAAAAATATTATTCCTCCTCCTTATTGTTCCCTGTTTCATTCAGGAGATGCTTATGATGGCTCATGCTTGCTTGACGATAAAAACTTGTGAGATGTTGGTTGGGGTGGAAAGCTGGTACAATACAGACCCGCTACTAAGAGCCGCCAGGCAAGCTCGTCAGCTGAAGGATATCCCTCATGCGATGGAGCTTTATCTACAGGTATGTGTTCATTTGTTCAGATCGAGTTAGCTGGCGTGAGAGAAAACTAACTAGCAACCGCTTTAATGAAACCATAGAACCATAGTACATTATATTAGGTATGTACATATATTATTATATAGTAGTTATATTATATACGTATGTATAGGTAAGTATAGTAATAGTATTGATATTGTTGTTTTTTTTATTACGGACTAGGCAATCGTTTAACCACGATATCACCTGATGGAAAACGATGATGTGGTCGAAGGTGTAGCACCTAAGGAGTGTTGGGAATCTATTAGACTTTCCAAATTAAAATTGGCACTATGCTGCATTAAAAAGCATCACAATACACCGAGGTTAACTGGAAGATAATGCTTCCTAGCATTAAGTTCGCCTATGTACCTATATTTTGTGTGCAACAAAAAAACTATCTATATATCTATTAATTAGCTATTGAGAACAAAGAGTCATATATATTTAATTACATAATTCTTAATACCAACGAGTGTTTGAGCTCGTTAGACTGGTTATTCTTGTCTGCTTGGACTGTGAACGAATTATCGAGATAAGTATGCTGTTTTTGATATTTGTATAATTTGTCCATGACAGCTTGTAGTTCAGAAACCTCGAGACGCGAATTGTTGGCGCGAGCTGTCTACCTGCTTGAAAGACGTCGACAGAGATTGGGCCAAAGTATGCATTAACAAGTCGGTGATGCTGGATCCTCGACATCCTCTATCGTAAGTACATATAGCTACCTATCCCAAAAAAACAATAGTCGGTCAATGTTAAACTAACATCGTATAAATATAAAACCAGCAATAAATTAATAAGAAGTTATATAAACAGCAGTATACAATCAGGGTTATTTTTTAAGCCTTATTTGACGTAACATTTGCCCGCAGTCTTATATCCAAAGGCTGCATGATAGCAGAAGAGGATCCCGCACTCGCCGAGCCGTTTTTCGTCGCCCTCTTAGCATTGTACCCCTTCTGGTCTACCGCTTGGATCATCACCAGTGCGTACTACATCGAACGGGAGCTGTTCCACATGGCTGACCAGGTCCTAAAGTATATTAAAAAGTGAGTCATTTGGAAAAACTTCGCTATAATAAGAGAAGTCGCAGAAAACAATTCAACTGGTGTTTCCTTTTTCACAATTTTTTACTTAATTTCTCGCTCAGCTCTGGTGAACAGCCAGCATTACAGATGAAAAGATAATGAATGATGTTAACATAAAGCGGTTTGATTACTTTGATATGATCAATAGAACCTCTAAATTACAATGATGGTATTGTCCAAAATAGGATTTTAACTTACTATACCATATGTATATAATAATTAAATCCCGCCCATCCATGAAAACAACTTTAACCAAATTACATATATATATATATATATATTGTTCTTTAGTGAGTTTAAATGATAGAGCAGGAGTGAAGCAGGGCATAGGGACACAGTTTTGAATATATAGTATTCTACAATCAGCTTTACTCTGAGAATTCGATTAACACGTACTCATGCTCATAAAGCGTCTCTCATCACCGGTTTATACGTGGTTCATTGTGTGCTCCGTAACATCAACGACCACATGAGTCCCGGCCGCGACGCGATGGTATGACAACTGATTCACTCAAATACCACAAGACTTTCAGGTGATGACGCGGTGACGGTATCACAACTTCACAACTGAGTCATTCAAAAATAGGGGAACACATCACTTTTTTTATAATATCCTCGTTTCACTACTGGGCCTTTATTCGATATGACCATTCATACGTACGTAACGCGTCGCGTTGTGGATTCGTTTGTCAAATTACAATAATTTACGAACTTACTTGAACAATTCCACACAGATATCTTAGGACGAAGCGCGTTACGTGGCCGAATGGTCATAGCGAATAAGTGCCCTGTAAAAACTTTCATCAAGGTTATAGAAAATAGAACCTCAGGTTCTTTTGATACTCTGAAACACCCTGAACAGGCAGGTTTACGGCATATTTTTGCGGCAGATAGGTATATGCAGACTGAACGAGATTGAGGAGAGGGAGTGAGGCTTTGCATGCATTGACTTATGTGAGAAAGCGTAGGGTTGGGCCATACCTACCTAGATGGATTAATAATTAATTAAATTAAAACATCCATCTGGACTTACCCCAACGCACCCTACCTATGTTATGAATAACATAGGAAACAAAAATATATTTTACTTCTCATGCTCGTAAGGTTCTTGTTTGTGCTGGGTGTAGGCGACATAAAACTGAATTTTATGCTCTAGTGCATAAAAGTGTTTTATCTTTCTAATAATTATCTACGGTTTCCGACCCGAGCCTCATGTTTAAAGCAGAAAACTTTAAAAATAAATGTGGCGAGAAAGAAACCCTCATGATTTCTTATCAGTATTTAAATGTTTGTTTATATAAAATAATCATTTTTTCTTTTTTTCGCAATCGAAATGAAAAGCACAACTCGAAACAGAAACAACAGAAGTAGGTAGGTTTATAAAACAAGGCATTTTATCCTCGACTTCAATTGAAGCCGAAAGCGAAGGTAATTACCTTCGCTTTCGGCTTCTTTCAGATAAATTCTCGGATAAAATGCCTTGTTTTATGCGCTTGTTGCAATATCTATATATTCATAGACTCTATCCGACTTCTTACGACTTTTTTAACCCCCAAACTCAAGAAAAATTATAAGTTTAGGGTGTGTATCATTCTGCCTGTCCGTGGCATCGTAGCTCTTAAACGAATGGACTGATTTTGATGCGTTTTTTCGTGACATAATTGAATAAAGCCTAAACCTTGTTTACATACTTGCTTTTGTCCGTGACTTCGTCCGCGTGGACTACAGTCGATTTTGGTGATTGTATGACTTATATGTGTCACCGGTTTATTGCAAGAACGAATAGATTACAATTTAACCGATTCTAATTGGTTAGATTGTAATCAAACTTAAAATTGTGAACGATCAATATTACCGACCAATCAGTGCACAGTATTACAATTTATCCGATTTTGAGATTCTATCGCCACGGTCAATTTATCACCATAGCGTTACAAATTAAACAGACAGTCAATTGCAAATGATCTCGAGATCATTCACACCGACATAACCTCAAGTAGAGTACATTTGGGCGTGAGTTAGTAAACGGGCAACGCTCCACTGGCACACTTGACCTTCACTCCGCTTAGGACGTCGCCGGTTTGCTTCGCTCTCCACCTCCTTCTCGCTACGTTCAGGCCTCGTGCCTCGTGCGCTCGTTTCGCTCAGGGCCCTTATTCGCTATGACCATTCGCCTCACGTAACGCGCCGCGTTAAGATATATTCGTGGAATCGTTCGGCAATTGTCGTAATGGCGTCACACGTTTTCGTCAACGAATTTCGTGTTCCATAGCGAATAAGAACCCCCTAAAACTTCTTGCGAGCTTCTGGCTCCGCGTTTTGGAATTGCACTCGGGGCTAGGGCAAAGTCGGACCACGTGGGGGTTGGGCTGCTCCGATTCCGTTATGTGAGCTTCTATTTAATTTAGCTAACTAGTAGATATTTGAAAAAGTTATCTATATCAATATTATAAATACGAAAGTAACTCTTTCTCTCTGTTTATTACCTTTTCATGACTAAACGGCCGATCTGTTCGTGATAAAATTTGGTACGAAGATAGTTTGTACTCTGGGATAATTTTTATCGCGATAAACTATTAGTCCACGTGTGTGAAGTCACGGGAAAAAGCTAGTATGTAAATAAGGTTTTAATACCTATGGATTTTATTCATATGTTTGTTTATTAATATGTTGGTATTTGGATGTTCCGTCATTCTTATAATAAAATGTTTTAATAGTAATCACTTATTTTGCATAATAAATACTTATCCAAAATAAGTGGTAGTAGTATTACGGGAAAAAAATATTACGGTGGTACTACCAACTTGACTGGTTTGGAGTACCACGGGCAAAAAAAAATTACCCGTGGTACTACCAGTAGGTTCAACTGTAGTACTACGGGTAAGTCGCGGTTTTTTTTCTGATCTGATATGATCGAGATGGTTCTCGGCTTTAATGGGGAGATCGTAGCTGCCTAACGAATGGACCGATTTTGATGCGGATTTTTATATTTGAAAGCTGATGTGATCGAGATGCTTTTTAGCTATAATGGAGTGTGCGGGTCCGGGGTTATATAACTTTTTTATTTGTACTTGTTGAAGTTGGAAAATGGACACAGACAGGGTACCTATTATTGAAATTACAGAATTGTATGTGAACGAATTATGGCTGAACGAATTTAGTAAGTATATATGTTACCCTTAGAGTGCGAAACACGTTAATATGCTCATTAACTAGGTAATCTGCACTTTACTGGGTACTAACGTTAAACTGCGAAATTATAAATAAATTAGCAAATATCCGCACATTACATAGGTGATCTGCACATTAACGGATGCTACACCGTTAAAGTGCTGAAGAGAGAGTGAAACACTTGTTTCAACATATTTTTTTCGGAGTGCGCAGGTTGTAGAATTCTATAAAAAAAAACCTTACCATTTAAGTAAATGATTCCAATGAATTCGAAAAGTTTTATTCAAGCACATAACCTGTTTTATTAACTTTACCGTATGCTTGGCTGTCAATGTGCAGAATTAAAAATTATGTTTTGTACTTTAATGGACTCAACCAGATTACCTATTTAATGTAGACATTAACTAGTTTACTTTAGGTCCTGGTATTACAGAAGAATGAGTAGAATACTTTTATCCCAGAAAAAAGTCCACTCGGGCAAAGCCATTAGCGTAGCTTTTTTTGTGAACTTTTGATCAAAGATCGAAAAATATTTACTATATCTCTTTTGTTTTCTATAACTCATTCCTTGATTTCATTCCCCAGGACTCAATCAGAAGGCATGTTAGAAGATTACCGTTTCCTACGAAGTTGGGACAATGAGCTCGGCGACTGGTGGGATACCACGCCGCTGCTGCCCGGGATGAACCCCTACTGTAGTGCTGCTGATATGCTACTAAGGCTGCGTGAAGTCACTGTTAGTAAACATACAGGCAAATTCTTAGATTTAAACAATTCTACTGAATTATGGTAGAGTCGCCAAGAGCCATGGTGGCCTAGCGGTTGGTTATGCTCGGTTTTCCATCGCTCAGTGTATCGGAAGGCACGTTAAGCTGTTGGTCCCGGCTGTTATTGATAACTCGGTTAGAAGCCCTTGGGCGGCCTGACAAACCCTGACACCAGAGGCCAGCACTACCTCATACGGCAAACAACCAACCAACTAAATGAATATTACATCCATGACTCGGAAAAAACATTTCAGCTCATCACACAAATGATTGCACCTTGCGGGATACGAACCCGCGACCGTTCGATATCGTACCTAAGATCTCTATCCACTAGACCAACCGGTCGTCAATTAAGTAGATAAGTTTATTTACGAGAGGTCAAATTGAGGGCACCAGTAGGCCGGATAATATAATTACCTGCGCTATGACCTGTGGTACCCTACTCGCACGCACTATTTGTGAATTTTCACGCTCAATTAATTATGAAAATGCTATTCTAGGTCAGTAGAGAACATATAGCAAACTCAATCATCCACACCAATATATAATAGTGAAATGTTTTAAAAGTTTTAACGCGATGAAGGCTAGATGGATTTTGATGAAATCTGGAATGGAGATAGCTTATACCCTGGAATAAAACATAGGATACTTTTTATCCCGGAAAACAGTAAGTTTCTACGGGAAAACTAGCAAATGTCGATTACTCGCTGTAAGAATCGCTCGTTGAATCTTTATCAAGCACAGGTCCGATCTTATGAGGAGTACTACTGCCACCTCTGGGACGGTTCTGCCAAGTATCAGCTCGAGTCTTTGGATTCAATTGAGAGACGTGCTATCAGGCTCATTGGGGATGACACTCTGGTAAAGAGTAAGCTTCAAAGTCTGGCGCATCGACGTGAGGTAGCAAGCCTGGCGGTATTCTACAGATTGTACTATGGAGAGTGTGCACAAGAACTGCACAACCTGATTCCTGATCACCTTTTTCCTTTTTTTAAAGGGTAGCGATCAGCAAAGCGCTACCCTTTCATGGTTGAAATACCTCGCACAAGAACGAAGCGTTACGCTTCTTCATTTATTATAAGAACTGCAAAGGAGTGGAATGCCCTGCCCTCGTCAATGTTTCCGGTAAATTATAACCCCGGTGTGTTCAAGTCAAGAGTTAATAGGTATCTACTCGTACTAGGCAAGCGTGCTACACCTTCGACCACATCATCGCTTTCCATCAGGTGAGATCGTGGTTAAACGATTGCATAGTCCGTAATAAAAAAAAAAAGAAGAGAATAGGTAAAATACGTTGGTGCTATACATTTTAATATCCTAGAAGAACATAGGATGCTTTTTTCGCGATAAACTGTATTCCGCGAGGACGAAGTTGCGGGTGAAAGCTAGTGTTATTATAAATTCCTACTTATTTCCACATAACGAGGACTTTGTTTTTTTCTCTTACGTAATGAGAACTTTTCATTTTTAAAATACAAGTAGACAGTAATTACATTTAATGCAGGAAACTAGCAGCAACAGAAGTAATTACAGGTCGGGAGCTACGTGTTACGACTTTTTTTAAATAAGAGGCATGTATCGCCATTACCGACGTGAAAAAGTACAGCGCTTTACTCAAAAAAAAAGCACTTAAATTATCGGATATATTATCAATTATATGTGTAACCTTCATTAGCCTCCATTTTATATGTTTTCATTTTAGCAGCAAGCACCCGAATCAAAACAATGCCTGTCCTCCACAGGAAAGGAACTGTGACAGTTCCAAAATATTATTGTAGGTGATCTTTTGGAGGCATTTGATTGTAAATTTACGTTTTTAGTAAGTAGTTCATCATTACAAATAAAAAAATGGAAAATTTGACTTTTCTCGGCGACTACCGCTAACAAAGTGTTGTTTGTACATAATTTGTAGGCACATTTTCTTCTAAATTTAGCAGAGACTAAAATATTTCAGAGCGTGTTTGAGAAACCCATATTTATTCAGGCTTATGTTACAAATTAGTGTGTAGGTATTTGTCTATATACATATATTAAAGCAGTAAGTAACAAAAATAAAGTACAAATAAGATAATTAAATAAAAGTCTGGACTTCATACTTAAAATACGCTACAGAACAACAAAGTATAGTATATTTTAGTTGAAATGAAATGAAAAAAAATGATAAATATTTATTGCCGATATATTTAGCACATAATAAAACAAACTAACGTAATACATAACAATATAAATTATCTAAATATACGGCAAAAGGGGTAGATTCAGCTCGTGCGGCGATCTCATGTTCATGTGTTCGCAGCGCTGATTTTCAATCTACCCTAAGTGCTGGGGCTACGGTCTTCGCCGAGATAACAAGTATAAGTGGGTTAGTACATAATAAGCCAAAAAAATAACTAATAGATTCAGCCTAGCACAAAAACACAATAAAGTCATAAAACAAAATAGCATAACAAAAATATAATTTAAAAACTACTAAATATCTAAAAGAAATAATTAAAATACTAAATGTAGGTTAGCCTCAGCATAACAATTATAGAAATTAATAAGTGAAGAGTGAGTGAGTGTGCGTGAAGGTTTGTGTATGTGTGTGTGTTAGTTATGTCTTTGGCTGTCTGTTCGCGCATCCCTTAAAAACTACTCGACCGATCGCAATGCGGTTTTCACTAATAGATAGCTTAGGTTTTGACTTAAAAACGGTGTACTTGGTATCTCAATCTGATCAACAAAAGCCGAGAAATCGATGAAAAACTATTTGACGGATGAACAACTTTTGATTAAATGTAGTTAATTGTACTTTACAGGTACTTTGACCACGTGGGCCGCGGGCACAGCTAGTATCGTAAAAGAATTGCCATCCATTATATCCTACTACAACTATGGTATATATAATTTCTTATATAGGTAGGTACATTTCTCACCACATAGTGTCTCACTCACATATACTTAGAATACCTACGTTCACGCGTAAATATCTACATAATGTTTAAACAAAGTCGCCGATCCCTAAAGTTTTGTTCTTTAAAATCTTAGGCCTTTGATTATGCCGATGCCTATAACTCGTGCTAAGATAGGAAGGATTGGTATAAGCGTTTACTTTTTGCCAGTCGGCGTGATCGGCGGTCATTACTTTCAATTCCGTGCTAATTTTAAATACAATGTAAAACATTTTCATATTCAGTTAGCAAAGGTGTGTGTGGCTCGAGTGTTGTGCGAAGCTGGGGAGTCATCTGCTTACTTCCACCTTGTGGCGCTCTGCTGCCGGCTGCAGGGCGACGTGGACGATGCGCTGTGCCACATAAGAACTGCGATTGAGAAGCATGGCGAGGTAAGAATACGATACGAATAGAATAGAAGAGATAAGACAAAGTTCAAAGCGAAAATACGGTTGGGCACAAAATAGCCTATGACTCTATTGTGATGAAAACGGATCGATTGATACCTCACTTATTAAAATCGTACCAGTAGGGGCAACGCTATCGTGGAACATTCACGTAAATACACCTTACATAGACTGTTAAACTCATTACTTTTTCTTGCTTCGCCGTACTCGGGCAAACAGGGGTATTCCTATTAATAAGCTAGTGCCACACGGCAAAGCCGGGCTTATTTTTTTATATTTTTATAATGCTCTTAAGTAAAATGAAGACTTGCTTAAACTTATGCATTTTCAGATAAATTATTTGAGAAGTCTCCAAGCCGAGTGCTACCACGAGCAGAAGGATATTGCAGCAGCCACGACTGCCTTTGAGAAAGCCGGCGCAAGCATCGGGCCTTACAGGCAGGATATAAGTTTATTATACTTTAAATTTATAGCTGCCTTTGAAAGAGAAGGCGCAAGCATCGTGCTTTACAGGCAGGATATTACGAGTATTCTACCTGCCTTTGAAAGAGAAGGCGCAAGCATCGTGCTTTACAGGCAGGATATTACGAGTATTCTACCTGCCTTTGAAAGAGAAGGCGCAAGCATCGTGCTTTACAGGCAGGATATTACGAGTATTCTACCTGCCTTTGAAAGAGAAGGCGCAAGCATCGTGCTTTACAGGCAGGATATTACGAGTATTCTACCTGCCTTTGAAAGAGAAGGCGCAAGCATCGTGCTTTACAGGCAGGATATTACGAGTATTCTACTAATAATTTATTAATACTTAACATTCCTATTAATATTTAGCTATAATTTTGAACTTCATATAAAGTTAATGCGTAGGTCGTTACGAAATTATCATCTAGTAAGCATATCATTATCATAGCAGGATATTAATATTTTGCTTCATGAAAAGGTAAAAGATCAAGGGGCAGACCACCAGCCACATACGTGATGACAAAGCCAGTGTTGCTGGCAAACAGTTTTTGAGGACAGCACAAGAAGAAGGGGTGGCATCAAGGAGTGGAGGCTTATGCCCTACAGTGGGATAACAAAGGCTGAGAAGAAGAAAATGAAAAAATAATGCTGTTATGTGTTACTAAAAGATAAGTGACGATGTAAAAAAACAACCAACTATAAAACAATCAACAGTGGCGGGTTCGAATCCCGCAAGGTGCTAATCATTGATTATTGTGTGATGTTTGTTTCCGAGTCATGGATGTAATGTAATACTCACAATAAAGTAGTAAGTAACAAAAAGTCTGTACAATGAAGATAAGGCAAGAAGTTTGTCAGTATTGTTCCCGATACAATTTAGGTTGCCGTATTTGTTTTTTTTTTTGGCTTATGAGGTAGTGCTGGCCTCTGGCCTCTGTCAGAGTTCAGTGTCAGAGTTCGTCTGGCCGCTTGAGGGCCTCTGATAAAAATAAACTTTAAATTTTAAAAAATGCCGTATTTATTTGTGTAATGTGGGCTGGTCACTTCCCCAAAGAACCGACAACCGTTGGGGTTCTCGAGTGGAGACCGGGCATAGGCAAACTTAGTGTAGGGCGCCCTGTGGCCAGGTGGAGTGCTGGAAGCAACTGGCAGAAACTGGATGCAGAGAGCTGAAAACTCAGTAGCGTGTATTAGGAGAGAAGTATATAGGTACAGTGGACAAGTTTAGGCTGATGATGATGATGATATATTTGTGCAATTTGTCAATAGACAATTATATCGTTCAAATATAAAACCGGTGACACTAAGTTTAATACAAAATTTGGTTTGCAGCCTTTCTATCCATTCCCACATCGGTGGTCGAGAACAACACTGACTAACTGATTACTGTTCTTCTTCTTTCCATCTTCCTGTAAGTTTCTGATGAATCCTAGTACCTTCCACTTACGCACTATAAAATGTTCGTCAATATACAGGTGTAGATTATCCACTTGTTCTCCAATAAAAAATGGAAAGTGGGTTGGATCGTGTCATTACATATGAATTTTATTTCTGTTTTCAATGGACAGCACTCTACTGTCAATACCGTGCCGTGATCAGCAGCGAGCGCGCGCCGTTCTGGTGGACTTGGCTCGGCGACATTCCAGTGCGTACGTGTGGATATCCCTTGCTGAAGACTGGTTGGCGGTACGCTATTGATATTACGTAGCATTGCTAAGCGCTACCTTCTGTCTCAACGGCTAAGCAAATATATGTATTTTATCATTCAGTCATTATAATCCAGCGTCTCTTTCTAGGACAGATATCTGAAAAATCACTGTCGTACTAGAATTAACAATCTTTCATTTACAACAAATACAAATAATGACTAATAATAAAATAAAAACCCCTAATCGATTCAAATGTAATATATGAGGTTCCTAATATACACAAAAAAAAACTACAGACGGAAGAATTAAGAACCTTTTCCTTGAAGTCGATTAAATCTATTTTCATTGT
Source organism: Alsophila aescularia (assembly GCA_946251855.1). NCBI lineage: Eukaryota > Metazoa > Arthropoda > Insecta > Lepidoptera > Geometridae > Alsophila > Alsophila aescularia. The sequence continues at coordinate 39,650,298 of OX276383.1, forward strand.
AACTAGAGGTCTGCAATGGCTGAAGATGCAGGCGAAAACTTGACAGGAGAAGTGACGGCGGAAACTTGCGCTCTAGCCAGTGCTATCCAGGCACTGAAATGGGACAGGAGAGCGGGCAAAGCCTGGGCTCTACTCGCGAAGCTGGTTCAACCAAACGCGAGGCGCAAGTACTGCATGGAAATGGCTAAGTCTGTAAGACAGTTATTTTTTTAATCGGAAAGCTACAGTGGTGACCGTGATGTGACAGGGGGCAAATAAGACTAAGGAACCGGTGAGACGGAAGAGACTCTTCTTGCGTAATAGGTCAAACAAAGAACCGATACCTTCGTCGGCTTGGACAACTTCGGGCACCTACTTGTGGTAGGAATATCGTTTTAATCCAGAAGTAGAACTACCTCATCTTATATCGTTATTGATTTCGTCCTACTAACCTATACATATAGTAATCTATAGCAACACCTCTGCACAAAGAATGGAATATTTTCTGATACTTAAGTACCATTCTTTTCGATCCGTAAATCTATTGCGCTTTACTCAAAAATAGGTAGGTATGTACATCCGGGATCCAAATTATAATTGCTGCTTATGTTTTAGTGTGGTTATGTGTCAGCGTCTGAAGAGGAACTGCATTCAAGGATATACACGAAGCAGGCGCCCTGCTACCGCGCTTGCAAAACCCTTGGAAAATGTCGTTGCACGTTATGTGAAAAAGTAAATATGTGCAATTGTAACAAATAATTGTAATTGTTTAAAGTATTTATTTTCTATAATTTAGTAGATTAAATAAATTAGCACATAAAGTACTTAAATAGTTTTATTAGATACATTTTATGAAAGCAATGTGATGAAAACCCGCAAAGCATATAAAAAAAACATTAGGCAAGGTGCGAGAAAACTCATGAGCTGATCTCTTGAACTGATTTGCCTCGAATTTGCGTACATCCTTTGATAAGCAATTGTCAGCCGCCTTTCGCAAGTAGTGACTCCAACTGGCCGGCGCCGGCGGGCTCTAGAACTCGTTTTCCCCAACGATTCATCGGTCATTTCTGGGCTATGTCGGTGTAACATATTAAACCCAAAATGATGTTAGTATACAATACTAGCGATCCGCCCCAGTTTCGCACGGTTAGCTAAGCCCGCATCATTCCGTGCCTCTGCGCGGAACATGCCTTATGTTCGGCTACCGTGACAGGTAGGTACTACATGCTTCAAATTTTTCGCTTAGTTTGTAAGCTCGTCTTACGAAGACGATATTTTGCTTAGTTTGAAGCATGTAGTACGTCACGGTAGCCGGACATGGTAAAAGCATGTGCTGCACAGAGGCACGGACTGATGCGGGATCGAACCCCGTCCGTGATGCAAATTTTGTGTTTAGAAAATTATTAGATATGAATATTCTTTTACGAATTTTAGTAGGCAGTTGCTAGTAAAGTATTTTTTTGCTCGATTTTCTCTCTGTGATTGTAGACTACGTTCTTAGTAGTTTTAAATACTAGTCATAAATAAAAATAATTGATTAATAGCAGTTGTTAAGCCATGTCAGGGGCCCTCGAGCTGTCTGACAAACTCTGACACTAGAGGCCAGCACTACCTCATACGGCAAACAAACAAACAAATAAAAATAGTTAAGAAAATTATGTTTTTTCCAACGCAATCAAGCAGAGGTAACGTATTTTCACTAAAAATACGCATTTTTAAAAATCTCACGTGAGATTAGGAAGCGTTTCCGCATGGTCCTACTGGGTACTCCTACTAGTAGGAGCACGAGGACTAATATGTCCTTATGCTCCTACCGGTAGGACCATGAGGATAAGTATATCAAAAAAAAAGAGGGAGTGAGGAGGGTGGGGTTAAGTGATGGGAATTGTAGGGAGGATGGGGGTAGTTTGGGGGGTGCAATAAAAGTGGTGCAAGTGGGCATGCAAGTAGGGGAAACAAGTGAAGAATGCGGAATGCAAGTTGGAGGGGTCAAGTAGGGGTGCTCTAAATGATTTTTAAGGTATGTAAATTACAAAAATAAGCGTCACACGACTTCGACCCTTATCGATATTAATCAGATTTAATTAGATTCGGCATTTTTTGTGTTCATTTAGTCAAAGTACGTCAAAAACAAGGTACTTAGCTCTTGTTAATAAGGTCGAAAACCGTCTGACACCTTTTAAATGATTTTGGAGCTATGTACATTCCTAAAATTAGCGTCAAACTATTTTGACCCTTATTGACAAATCAGATTTAGTCAGATTTGGCATTTACTGTGTTCATTTACCCCCACCCTCCTCTCACTTCCCTTCTACTCCTTCCTAACATCCCTCAACTTTCCCCATCCTCCCCATACTCTCCCCCCCCCCATACTCTCCCCCCCCACCAACTCCACCTGTGGCTTGTGGCTATTGACTTGAGACTTGTAACTTTAACTATCTTTGACTACTGACTTCACTTTCACATTGACTTTGACTTTCACTTGCACCTCCAACTTGCGCCCCCCACTTCCCTCCAACTTTTTCCACCATCCCATCACTTACCCCACCTTCCCCCATACTTCCCCTACCTTACCCACACTTCTCCACCCTCTGCTCACTTTCCCCTAATTCCCCCACAATCATGTACAGAGACAGGTTCGCGAACTATCCAGAAGTAGACCATATAGATAACATTTTAAGGTAAGTACATATAGGTAACTACTTGAATTATTGCACTTGAAATAAATATTAAGTACATTAAATTGCACTAACTAACAAAATGTTCCTTCAGTAAAACATAGGATAGTATGTTATGTTATCCTTATCGTCCCATACACTATCCCTTTATACTTTTCATATATTTTTTTATGTTATTCTTGTCGTCCCATACACTGTCCTGTCCCTTTATACTCTTCAACCTTTTGTTATTTTATTCTTGTCCTCCCATACACCGTCCCTTTATACTCTTCAACATTTTGCTATGTTATTCTTGTCGTCCCATACACTCTATCGTTATACTCTTCAATAGTATCTTCAAGCTGCTGATGTTGTTCCATTATTTCCATAATACTTTTCGCAGCATATCCTAGTGAGTAGAGTATACCGATAACGCCAATGATGGTTCCTAAAACTCTGTTGAAAACAAACAGTTTTTAACTTCTAAAACTTGTGACAATTGAGAAAAATGTAATTCAGCTAACTTTTTATGAGTAAAAGGTATAATTATAGGATATCATTGTTTTAATAAAACATATCAATGCTGTAATTCTCCGTTTTTATTTTTAAATACAGCTTGCAGTCGAAGGCATGGGGCTTGTCAGGTTCTAGCTGATCCGATCAAAGGAGAAATTAAATGCATAATGCCTCCGACAGCATCTTATATTTTTAAATACAGCTTGCAGTCGAAGGCATGAGGCATGAGGCTTGTCAGGTTTTAGCTGATCCGATCAAAGGAGAAATTAAATGCATGATGCCTCCGACAGCATCTTATATTTTTAAATACAGCTTGCAGTCGAAGGCATGAGGCATGAGGCTTGTCAGGTTCTAGCTGATCCGATCAAAGGAGAAATTAAATGCATGATGCCTCCGACAGCATCTTATATTTTCAAAATCAAGAATCTAAAGCTTGTTTGCGTCCATTTCGTTTTTTTCGCAGTTGTGTCTTTTTATAATAATTTGTTGTTATTTTAAACTTCTTAATTACCCCCTAAACTAATTAATTCGGCCAAAGAGTTCAGTCTAATCAAAGCAGTTTAAATAAGAAATATACATTTTATGAATGGTCTGTTAAAGACCTTCATTTTGATACCTCATTCGATAGGTTTGGTATTTTTTTGTTACGTCGGAAATACAATATGGCAGGTGTAAGCCGCCATATTAGTTTTCTTGACACTTAATATATCCTATGTCACTGATGAATACATCGATACCTCATTTATCAAAATTCATCACGCCGCTCAAGCTGTAGGTCACGCCAAAGGAACATATAAAACACACATACATACAGCCCAAAAACATAACGGGTAAAAATTATTTAGAATCAATTTGAAGTTGATATCATTGAGCAAAAGGGAGAACATTTTCAATTCCCATGTTAGTTACCTACCCTTCTCTCATACAGAGGTGCAGTGCAAGACTCGCCTAAAACATCCCATAATCTCACTACCAGATAATCAGACTTCTACTACTTAATATCAAAAATTTCATTAATTAATTTTTAAAATACCTATATGTATTTTGCTAATTATCCTTAAAGTCTAACAAGCATTACTAGATAGGTAGATGTTTGTGGGACCAGTATTTAAGTATGTGCTTACACAGAGATTGCCATCCTGGGTACAGAGCGCGCTATTGTCTCTCTACTTTCCCTGTAAGTGGGTTCCAGCTCCAGCAGAATAACTAACTTGGTGCACTTCCACTTCGTAAGGTATGATAGTTGTGGGAGATTCGTAGTTTGGGATGTAGTCCAGAACTTTCCTGCCCACCCAGGCCAAGCCAAATATGATGGCTAAAGCTTTAAAGGCGCTGTAGAAAAGACTGAAAATGAAAAGTTATTTTTCTTGAGCTTGACCTATACTGCCTCTCCTAAGTTTACTCGAGTTCTGAGCGGAGCTTCAAGGAAACTACGAGAAATATGAAACGAAACAAACATTTACCATTTTTAAGACAAATATCTAATTGCAATAATTAAATCTAGTAAGTACAGATGCAGATACTTACGTGAACATTTTCACTAACACGCAGTCTTTCCAATCTCTAGTCAGGGCACAATGTGTAATTAATATGACTCGTATGTTTTTCATCAGAATTTGTTTACATTTGTCAATATCATTATTTATAAAAGTAATCGTAAATACAAATTCTAAAACAATGCGATTGCCTAATTGTTTTCAGCCTTGATTAACTAGGGCACCACAATAAATAAACTATTGCAAAGAAATTAATAGGTTTTTGGAGATAATTTAATCGAAGCACATTGCATCAAATATAATGTATTTTTAATTTTATTAAACGTTTTTATTTAACTTCACTTGTATTCTATCTATGTATTTCTGTCTGTCCTGGAATCTTGCAATTCAAATTTCGAGCACTTCCCGATTAGTTATCCGTTTGAAACTTTCAGGGTAGCTCACAAATTGAAGACTAAGCAATTAAAAAAATGAAACAAATACTTTTTAGTATTATTCTTATTGTCAATTACTTTATCATCAGCCTATTATGTTCCCACTACTGGTACACAGGCATTCTTTCAGAAAGTAAAAGAAATAGGGAGAAAACAAAGACCATGAGTGATTAGGTATGTTAAGAAAAAGCTTCAGGAATCTGAAGTTCCTGTAGTTATTCTAGACATAGGTACCTACCTATCTAAACAGAGATAAATTGTGCTACAAAAAATTGCATAATCGAAAATTACAATATATTATTGAATCCGTAAGCTCCATGAGCCAGGATATACGAGTATAATATTGTTTGATAGTTTTAAAATTTGTTAATAAAAAACTTTTTAATCCTTGGTGATTAATAATAACTAGGTACTTACATCTGGTATAGTGTCATTTATTTATTTATTTACACAATTGCAACATTACAGAAATATCCATTGCGTTACAATGCTACTAGTTATTCTAATGATATTTACTTAAAAAATACACAAGACAAACTTCAATAAAAACAAAAGCAGTCTTTGCAGAAATACACAAAACAACACATGAAACAAACATTAAAGGCTTAAAACTAAACAAATAACAACAGTAAACAGTAAAATACAAACAAAACAAGGAATAACAATAGGTAAATAATAATTAAACAGCTAGGTAGAGCGTAAAAGTCATGTACCTACCTACTACATATTAACTTGCTCACAATACAATAGCGAGCTCTTAGCAAATATAGACCACCTGTCATTGAATATGTCGCATTGTGCCTCTGAGGTGAAAAGTGCGTTGAGGTGACTGCGCGCGTCAGACCGGGGACTGTTGTCGAGCGACCGTGCGCGCCGGCATCGGTGCAAATAAAGGAACGCGCCCACTACGGAAGCTACGAGTAGCACGCTGTGCCGGCACGTATAAACGACTGGCCTCGCTCAATATTGTGGGGCAGTCTAAAATACCGTGAAGGATTCGGTACATTGTTAGCAGCTGATCATGCAACCTGCGAGTTTCAAGGGAGTGGAACCCTAATGCGCCCTGCAGAAACCTCGTAGGATATAAATACGGATAGTATGCGTATATTTTCTTATATAGAAACCTTAGAAAACGCTTCTGGACCTTTTCTAACATGAGCGCATACGTTCTTTCATGAGGGCTCCACACTATTGAACTCGCTTCCATCTTTGACCTGATCAGCGCATTGTACAGGAGTTTAATTGCTGTGACGTTCATGAACTTGCCACAGGTTCTAGTAACAAAACCCAACCTTTTGAAACCGTCTGCTGCGAGAGCAGTCATATGACCATGGAAGGTGAGTTTAGGGACAAATAGTACACCTAGATCTTTTACTGACAGTGTCCTCGAAATCAAATTTTGGTCAAGCCTGTACTCTATGTTATTAAAGTGAGTTGATCGTGTGAAAGACATGACATAGCATTTATTTACGGTCAGGTGCAGCCGGTTTTTAGAACTCCAATGTTGTATAGCATTGAGATCTAGTTGCAGGGAATGGCCATCTTCTTCAGATTGGATGTCTTTTATTATCCTTACGTCATCAGCATAAATCAGACATTTACTTGAGATAAGCATCGTTTCCAGGTCATTAAGCATGATTGTGAAAAGGAGAGGTCCGAGCGATGAACCTTGGCTTACCCCAGAACGAGTGTGGTAAGATGATGAATCATAACAACCAAGCCGAAAGTACTGTAACCTGTCGCGAAGGTAGTCTGTGAAAAAGTTGACAAGTTTGGGTGCAAAGCCGATCAAGCCAAACTTCTCTATAAAGACGTCATTATCAACTTAATCAAATGCTTTTTTGAAATGCAGATACACAACGTCAACTTGGGTGCCTTTATGCATATTCTGTGAGATATAGTCAACAAGTGTAAGTAGGTTTGTATTGACCGAGCGACCCTTTCTAAATGCATGTTGTGAGTTACTGAGGTAAGGTTCAATCTGTCTGTAAATTTTACTGTGTAGCAAATAGCAATGGGTCTATAATTCTGTACTAGTGTTTTGTCACCGGATTTTAAGATAGGCACTACTCTAGATTGCTTCCATTTGCCGGGATAAAGTCCTGAATTAATAGCTAGATTAAAAATATGTGCAAGGGGTCTTGCAAGTGAGGTCTTAAAGGCTTTTATAATGTAAGGAGGTACGTTGTCGGGGCCTTTTGGTTTTAATTTATAGATCTGTAATTCCACATCCTCATGATTAAAGTTGTGATTATTGACGAGGTAATTATTGCAACTATTTGTAACGAGTTTGGGATTCAAATTTGGAAACTGGTTCAGAAATACGCTACTAAAGTAACTAGCAAAAGTCTCAGCTGCAGCTTGACCAGTGTGTGTCTGTCCGTCTTGCGTGATGCAGGGGTCGAATCCACCTTTCGTTCTGAGGTTAGACACGTACTTCCAGAAAGCACTCGGGTTGTGTGATAGATCTTTTTGAATATTTACGATGTAGTTATCATACGCTAATGAGACTCTAGTTTTAAGGTCAGTTCGAATGGCACTAAAGAAACTATACACGTGACGGTCTTTGGTTTGTTTCCATAGTTTGTGTAACGCATGTTTTCGTCTAAGATTGCTAATAATATCCTGCGTGTACCATGTGGGATACCGTTTAGATAGCTTGACACTACGTACCTTTTTCGGCACGCATTTATCAAAACAGCCATAAAGTTGATTATATAAATAATCCACGGCACTGTTTACATCGGTTAGTTTGCATATGTCATTCCAGTTTACGTCAGATAATTTTTCGTACAATGATAAGAAATCAGCCTTACTAAAATTTCAGTCCGTCGTTGCGTCGATATTACTGGCATCCAGCAGCACGTCCCGTCCTTGTTTTTGTAAATGGAGTGAGATTTCCAGAGGTGGGTGATATCGGTCGGCGTGCTCAACGAGCCCACTGTCGGCGACGCAAACACCCCTGTACATGTACACTCTCACTCACAAGCACAACGTCGAGTTTGCTACCTAACTCATTAAAAACATCGTTACAATCAACTAAGTTACAGAAATTTAGAAAGTAGCCTACATAATTATTTACATTTACATTAGCACTATTAAGATTGAGATCACCAAATACAAATAAAGAAGGATTATGTAATACTGAAGACAGTTTCTCCTCCACTTTACAGAACCAAGTCATATAGTCTTCTTCTTTCGCGGAAGGTTTGATATATACTACACAAATGCAATATTATTTGCCTCGGTATGTTAGAGCCGTCCAGAGATCTTCTCCGTATTCGGTTTCGAGGTCTTGACGACGCCGGATTTCAAGTTCCGGTCTGGCTGCAAGGAGTACCCCCCACCCCTGGAGCCACGGTCACGCCTGAGCACACTCCACCCAAGCGGAGATACTTCTGGATCACATACTGACGAGTTAAAAGTTTATGTGACTGCAATGAGATCGGCCTGGAGCTGAGTTGTTTGTTCTCGCCAGTATCATAGCTTTGTTTTTAGTCCTCTAACATTCTGATAAATTACTGAGAGAACATATTTGTTATTAATAGATGATTTTTCATTCCTCGTTTCTGCCACATGTCTGGTATTACTTGCAGCTTGTTTCGGTTGTATTATTGACTGCGTTACCCTTCTTGATGATGTTTTGACCAAGCGTGTGGGGTCGACGATGTTGTATGCCACGCCCGGCATATCTACGAAACCATTCTCTTACTTCTGTCCCGGCTGGCCAGGACTCAGATGTCATAAATAGTTTAAATGCGCTTACAGGGATCGTCACAATAAAAGATGCATAATAGTTATGTTTTAATGTTAGTTTTTCAACATCAACATTGATACTATTGGCATTTCTTTGCATAAGGGCTTTTATTGCATCAGAGGTAGTGTCTGGTCTGAAAAAGCATGCGTGGATTTTCTTACATCTCTCTACAGTAATCAATTGTTTGTGGTGCTGTCCACTTCCTTTTACAACTTGGCTACGTGGAGGCTTAAACTTGCGTTTTTGTACTGTTTGCCATGGCCCGTTGCTGCTAACATCATCAAGTTCTACAGTATGGGCAATGCTTTCGGTTGTTTCCGGTTGCGTAACTGAAACCGATGACTTACTATTTGTGGAGGTCGTACATGTTTGGATGTTATTTTTGGTCTTGTTCTCAGAACTTTTCTTAGGATACTTTTTCAGTAGTGTGCTATTAGATGTAGAAGGTACAGCAAGTTCGGGGAGAGTAAGGGCTGGTTTTTGAAGTACGCAGGGTTTATCTATATCATCGGTCTGATTAAATACGTGATGTTTTAACTGTTCACCCACGATTGCCATTTTCTTATTGGTATTGAGAAGCTCTTGTTGCATTCTGAGGTTTATTGTTTCAATTTCGTTACAAAATTCAAGATTGAACTCGACTGTTATTTTTAATGTGTGATAGTCGTCTGCGGAGTTATCTGAAGATATAGTTAGACTGTCAACGTCGCTTCTCAATGAGTTGTATTTGTTATTAAGTTCGATGAACCCAGATTTTAATTCACTAAGTATTTCGCAAGCGTTACTTAATTTAATTTCTTGAGTCTGTAGTTGCTTTGTAACATCCACGCCAAAGGCTTTAATTTCGTTTAAGATAACACTGTTAGAAATATCACTACCCACTAAGGGTACAACACTCGCTTCTTCTTTAGATCTACTCACGGCTTGGGTTTCAGTAGGGCATTTGATGCTGTTGTGGGTTAAGCAAGAAGATTGTGTTTCAAGCGAGTAGTAGGAGGTGTATGTTTTACGCTAGTAACATTTAACAGGAAGCCTTTCTTAGGTTCAGATTCGCTCACTTGCCCGTTCTGTTTATGGTGCTGTCTTACTGGTACATTTAAGTTTTTATTTTTAACTCTTGCATCTACACAAGGAGTACAGTTCCAGCTCATTTTCTTAGTTGGCGACATTAAATAATATCTTTGAACCGCTACGTTTCCACGTTGCAAATCGAATGTTTTCTTGCATTCAGCGCAAGTTATATGTTGTCTAGTTTTTATAAGATTTAGGCATAAACTGCATGATAACGCCATCTTTAGTTCTTTATCAAACACTCGCGGTGACAGTGACTCAGCCTTGGGTTCAAAGTTCAAAGATTGGGTTTAATGTCCAATAAAATAGCTAGATGTCGCCATACGTCACTTTAAAAAAAAAAGAACTATTTTAAAACGCGAAATCTCACAAATAAAGTTAAATTATCTCAAATGTCACCAATATAAAATAGTCACTACAATTGTTGTTGTATTGTAGCACTTCACATCGATATTTTAGTAATTTTCCGTCCAATCAAAATTCAAATAATTTGTACCAGTCACTTTGTAAAACTAGATTTCGTTATTTATAACTTGGAGATAACATTCACACCGTTCTGTTATCACTATATCAATGCAGTTATTTACACATAACTGTTTAAATCGTCCGGAAAACATTTATTTTAAATTTTATTCGCTGATTAAAAAAACAAACGTTGTTTACATATCAACGCCACCTGGCGGTGTGTATTGGAACAATTAGAAATTTTAAGACATAGCAATAATAGGTTTACATTATTGAACGACCAAACCAACTTAGTTTCATCACCTTTGTTGCGTATTTTCACTGGAAATGCGTCACAAGTAACAGGCGGCGATGACGGAATCGTAAATGTGGTGCAATAGTGGCACAACCTTGTGAAATCATAGTGATCATTCCGGCTCAGACTGGTTCATGTTCATGCAGTAGTGCAGACGCACTGGCTCAGGCGCGTTGCCTGTATAAGGGATTTTTTCACCATTGCTTAGTCACTCTCAATCCAGCACTCGACGAGTCAACATCACCCGAAGATGCCTCCTGCAGAGGCGAAACACGTGTCGTATTGATGTCAGACGTTTGGTATTTGGATTGAGGTATATGTTTTTTATTGTGTATTTATAATATATGTATATAAATATATCAGTGTTACGATACTTGTATTTAGGTAGGGTTTGTTTAGCGTGGGGTTTTACTTTTGTTAATTTTACCATTTATCATTTGTCTGACTTACAATTTTGGTGGAAGTAAGCTACATATTTTTTATTTTGTTCATTTTAAGGGACTTAAAATAAGCTACTGATTAACAATTTAATATTTTTTTAAATGTTGTCCTGATGTTTGCACATCACGTAAATACTACCAGAAGGATTTCAAATCAAATTATTTATTTGTCGAATGCACGTGTACAATAATAATGTATAATGGACTAATGGTATAATAGAAGTAATGTCCCTATGCATTCTACCATTTACAAATGGTGTGCAAATATTAATGTTTGTTAAACACATTAAAAGCACATTAAAATTATTTCATAAAAGAAAGTATATTAATTAATGTCAAAAATTGGGTCAAGTTAAGAAATTAAGTTATGTCAAATTAAATAACAATATGTAATGAAGTCAAAAGAGTAAAGAGATTATTCCTATAGTCAAATTTTACGATTAATCGATTACATTTCTAATAATTATTCAGTCTTATCGTTTATAAATTCGTTGATAGAGTAATTTGCCTTTCTTAAAAAAAAAGTCTTTCAATTTTCTTTTAAAAATGTAAATTGTGCCATTGCTTTTTATATTTTGCGGTACTTTGTTATATATTTTTATGTCCTTAACAAAAATAATTTCGTTGTGATTTTCACTCTTGGATATTTTAAATGTTGACTTAACATCTGGTGGAGTTTGTATCTCAACCCGATGAGTAGAAGCCGAGCAATTGACAAAAACCTATTTGAAGGCTGAACAAATTTTGTTCAAATTTGGTATTTCGTCCTTTAATGGTAAGTTTATAGTTTCGTACTGTCCAAGCGGTCAAAGCCGCGGGCACAGCTAGTATCATATCAATAACCTTGTATTACTTTATTTTAATTCCGTCAAGACTGCACATACATATTGTTTTATTCGAAGCATAGAGAAGGGGTATAAAATACAAACCGCTCAAGAAAAGGTTTTATATTTACGTGCGCTAGAAGATACGCGGTGCCATTAATTTGTATTCTTACTACTTAACTGAAATTAAAATGAAGCAGTCACTTGTTTTTCATTTAATTGTACTGATATATTATAGTCTATCAGTTTGTGGCAACAACATCATCACATGTTTGGATCAAGGGAAGTTAGAAGGTTCCTACAGAATTTTAGGCAATTATTGGTCATATTTGGGAATTCCGTATGCTGAATTTAAGGGAAGATTCAAGGTAAATAAATATTTTCTCGTATTGTTAGCATACAAACTCTGCGTGTGTATTTTTTGTATGTCTAAAATTTACATTATGATTACAATCCAGATCAATATATAAAAGTGAACCGTTGCCTGTTTCTGTGTTTGTTTGTTGGGGAGCTTTCACGCGATACCGGCAGGACGGATTTTGATGAAATTTGGAAAGGAGATAGCTTATACCCTGGAATAAAACATAGAATACTTTTTATCGCGGAAAATTGACCACGGGGAATCTGGAAAATGTTGACTACTCGCTGTAAGGAATGGTTGCCATGGAAACGAAATAATGATGATAAAAAATCTGATAAAAAACAATGAATCTGATAAAAAACATCAAGAGCGTCGGTGCTATACTTTTGCATTGGACAAATTCAAAGTCAAAGAATTTATTGTAAATAGGCAAAAATATTTACAAGTCAAAATTAACATCTCATGAATATTGGTTTTTAATATCCTAAAAGAACATAAGATGCTTTTTTTCGCGATAAACTGTAGTCCGCGCGGACAAATTCACCGTCCAAAATCTACAGTTTTATTTTTAAAAAAATGTAATCGTTCTCAATAGTAAAATCCCTTCCGCAGGAACCAGGTAACCCCCCCTCATGGAATGGCACGTTCAAAGCAAACCGAGGGACTCTGTTCTGCAAGCAGTACTCGGCCAAGGCCAGAACTACAATAGGCGAGGAAGACTGTCTCACTCTCAATGTGTACACGCCTATAGCACCATCGGAAACCACCGCAAAACCATTAGCTGTGATCTTTTTCATCCATGGTGGAGGTTTTTATGAAGGCTCTAATACTGACACAATTTACAATGCCAGATATATAGTCCAAAAGAATGTAATAGTCGTCACTATAAACTATCGGACCGGAGCATTCGGATTCCTTTGTCTCAAAAACAATGGAGCACCAGGAAATATGGGTCTGAAAGACCAGTTGGCTGCTCTAAGATGGGTCAAGAGTAATATAGCTTGTTTTGGTGGAGATCCAGACAACATAACATTATTTGGCGAAAGTGCTGGTGCATCTTCTGTTGACTACCTTATTTTAACCCAAACTGCTACGGGATTATTTCAGCGAGCTATTATGGATAGTGGCACGTCGCTTACACCTCAAGCTATTGACAGAGACCCCATCTTGACTGCATCTGCAGCTGCCTCTCGTTTGGGATATAATACTACAGACATTGATGATCTTTTGGCCATATTCCTGAACGCTACAGCAGAAGACGTTGCCAGAGTTTCGTATCAAGATAGAACGAATTACCCACTAGCACCATATATCTTTAGGCCATGCGTTGAGGATCCAAGTACAAGTGACACAACAATCATAAGTATAGATCCTCGAGACTTAGTAAAGTCAGTAAGATTCAACTCAAACATTAGTATCATCATAGGTTATAATAGTCAAGAAGGTCTCTATTGGGCCTCAGATTACGATTCCAGGGGTCTTAAAATGCTTGACTTAAATTTTTCAACAGCTGTTCCCAAGTCATTTAGATACAAAAAGCCAGAGTATAAACAAGATTTTATAAACGATATAAGAGAGTTCTATTTCAAAAACTCTTCAATAAATTATGACTGCTTAAATGATTACTACCGTGATGCTATGATTATGAGCTTTTCTGTATTCACGATGGAAGCATATTTAACCAATCCTAATGTATCGATGTATAATTATTATTTCAATTATGACTCCAGTAGAAATTTAGTTAAGATTATGTCAAAACTGGGTAATGAGAAACAGGGGGCGGCTCACGGTGACGAATTATTTTACTTGTTTGACCCCATATTGTTTCGTTATTTGCTTCCGATTCCCAGAGACAAGATGATGATTGACACAATGAACAATCTTTGGACCAACATTGCAAAAACTGGGTAAGTTATATTTTTATCAGTACCTCCAAAGGGATTATAGCAGTATTGTTAATTGTCATTGTCTCCACCAGCCTGTCTGCAGCCTGTGGATTCCTACCAACCAGGCCAGCTGGTGAGGCATATGACAATTATCAGTTATTATTTTCTTAGTTTTTCTACCTATAATGAAAATTTTGTTGGGGATTATGTCAACAAGCCGTAGTTATTTTCATTGAATTTAGTAAGTAGCAAGTAAGTTTATGTTAAGTGCTTCTGAGTATTGCGGAATCATGGATGTACCTATTGTATTAGAAATAGCAATGTGGGTATTAGATAAAGACTAAACTAGTAAATGCCAAAAAATTATATAAATCATTGTAGATGTACTAACCATAAATATACGGCCATTACTAATACTAGGAATCACGGTGGCACCCATCAAATACTTACGATTAGTATCAAATACTTTGATACTTATAATTATACAATGTGTCTGGTCACCGGTGTCGGAGACTTAAGGGGGGTTAAATATGGGGATTTTTATCGACAAATCACTATCTCGATTTTCTCTTGGCCTCTCCATACTAAAATGGCAGCCATTTTGTTTTTTTTATTTCGCAGCTCAGAGGCCTACACTGATTTAATCATTGCTATCGATGTAGACGTCTTAGGAAGACGAAAGTGGTATCATTTGAAAGCTAACAATGAAGACAATCAATTTATGATACATTTTATTCAATATCTTTTTCACAAAATAACATAACAATATTAACAAAATAAAAATCGTATTTATTTATTGCATTTTTTTTAGTTTTTTAATTTTTTTATGAAAACTAACCTGTCAAGCTATTTTTTTTTTAATTGTATTATCATAGTACAAGATATTTCCATTAAAATAAATCTTACATCAAGGTCCTAAGTTAAATATTTTCGAAGCTATGATGGTTTAAATATGACCCTTAAAAACTCTATTAATAGCACACGTCAAAGCTATGATGATTGGGATGGGAAAAGGCAAGAAAAGAGCAAAGTAAAACCATTAATTATCATTTATTAATTTAATACCATCTAAACTAGGTACTACAGCCACGATTCAAAATGTCCTCCGTTTTGTTGTAGACAAGCAGTTGCCCTAATTGACACATGTTGTGTAGCTCTTTTTATCATGGCTTTGTCCGCCCTCATTACATCCCCGACTTGTAATATTTTTTCAATTAGTTCTTCTCTTGTGTTGGGCACGTTAACGTACACTTTCTGCTTTATTGTGCCCCATAAAAAATAATCTAGGGGTGTCAAATCCGGGGAACGCGGCGGCCAAGCAATCGTCCCACCTCGTCCAATCCATGTTGGATATGTGTTGTTTAAGTAATTTCTCACATTTACCGCAAAGTGTGCCGGAGCTCCATCTAATTGGAGTATCATTCTTGCCCTATACGTCAATGGCAATTCGCTTAATGCGTCTTGATAGTCATTCTGCAGGAATTCCAAAAATCTTGGGCCATTTAAGAGCGGGCAAAATAAGAGGCCCAATAAGGATATCGTCTATCATTCCAGCCCAAACATTTACCGAAAACTTGTGCTGAAAGCTACTGGGTCTCACTGCATGCGGGTTTTCTTGAAGCCACAGGTGCTCGTTCCGATGATTTGTGTATCCAGATCTTGTAAAAGTTGCTTCATCGGTCCACATAATCCTCTTTAAAAAATTGGGATTGGATCGCGCTTCTCGTAATATCCACGAAGAAAAAACTGTCCTTCGGGCGACGTCAGGTCCAATTAAATCCTGGACTCTTCTAAAATTGAATGGATGCAATCCTTGCCGTTTTAAAATCTGCCAAACTGTCCATTTCGATAGACCGAGACTAATCGCAATGCGACGGACACTCAGTTGTGGGTCTTGCGTTATTAAATCCAACACCTCTTCTTCCTCTCGCGGAGACACCAAACGAGTACGTTCGTTAGCGGGTCTTCTTATTCCATATTCGGAGAGATTTGAGTGCAATCTGATGAACGTGCGAGCATTCGGCGTAGGTCTATCAGGGAATCTTCTCGCATACTCTCTTACAGCAGCATTCGCGTTCCCGTCGCAAAATCCATACACAAAATGGATGTTGGCCACGTCGCGGCTTGAAAAACGACGCTCTTCCATTTCAGTTAACGAAAGTTAACTAAAATAACAAAACGAGTCCAAAACACAAAGCAGAGGTTAGAAAATAGCAACGCACAGTACTTGCGCAGATAAGAATGTAATCACAACGCTAGGCGAGGGACGACTACCTGTAATTGTATCCTGACCTGAGTAGAGCCGCAATTTTGTCTCATTCACACCCTATACATGTCTCTTTCTAACATGTTGTCAAAGAACAGCTGCCTGTCTTACGACACGCCAATTGAATGTGGGGTCTTGAGTCTATTGTTTGACGTGTGCTATTAATAGAGTTTTTAAGGGTCATATTTAAACCATCATAGCTTCGAAAATATTTAACTTAGGACCTTGATATAAGATTTATTTTAATGGAAATATTTTGTACTATGATAATACAATTAAAAAAAAATAGCTTGACAGGTTAGTTTTCATAAAAAATTTAAAAAACTAAAAAAAATGCAATAAATAAATACGATTTTTATTTTGTTAATATTGTTATGTTATTTTGTGAAAAAGGTATTAATAAAATGTATCATAAATTGATTGTCTTCATTGTTAGCTTTCAAATGATACCTCTTTCGTCTTCCTAAGACATCTACATCGATAGCAATGATTAAATCAGTGTAGGCGTCTGAGCTGCGAAGTAAAAAAAACAAAATGGCTGCCATTTTAGTATGGAGAGGCCAAGAGAAAATCGAGATAGTGATTTGTCGATAAAAATCCCCATATTTAACCCCCCTTAAGTCTCCGACACCGGTGACCAGACACATTGTATACTGTTGGAATGTGCCTATCAAGGCCTTCAAATTGATACCCACATTATAAAATTCGAAGAAAAATATATTTTTTCGCACTTGAAAATGGAGCCATACTGCCGCATTAATGACTTATAAAAATATAGCCTTTGTTGCTCGGGGGGATGTAAGGATTCTAACGATACCCCATACGTCTAAATATGTTCAGTCGATTAAAAGTTATGGTGGAATAAAGAAACTCACATTATATACATGCATGAATCCTAAAAACATTACACTCCTTTTTTTGGGCAGTCGTGTAAAAAGATAATGCGCGCTCTCGAAAAATAAAACGTCTTATCAACAATATTAAAATGTAGAGCACATTGTAAGGACACAAGATGAGTTTATTTAATAAGGTTGTGAGGGCAGAGCTATAATAACTCTCTGTCCATCTGTATGACTATCCGAAAGTAAAGAATGCTGTTGCTCTTACAAGAAGGCTTTGTTAGAAGATCAGTGCAAGTGATACTTTCCAGTGCTGTAGCGAGACTTAATTTTCGTATAATTTGTATTTATTCACTTTCTACACTACTGGATCTTTTCTATACCTACATAATATTTTATAAGTAATCTTGAGTTATGTTAAAATGTCTACACTGATGGAAAAACCTCATATTAGTTCTCATTATTTTCATATGAATTGGAATTTTGTTTTTGCAATTGCTTTAACATTATGTAAGTATAGTTTTTATTTTCACTATTTTCCTATGATTAGCCATTATGTTTCGTTTTGCGCTCGCTTCTCTCATACTTTTTGAGCCGGAATTATATTGAAATAAAAACATTGACAGAAATAGCTCAACATTTAAAAAAAAGAAGAAAAAAAAGGTTTTTCTTTTTCATATGAGTTGATGTTATTTTTCATTTTCTATAAGTACCTATTAAAAGTAATACCTACCTCAATATGTACACGGTCGCTTTGATCACTTTTCAATGTAGAAATAGATTTGGAATCAAAGCAGCTGGGCCCTTATTCACTATGCCGTATGAAATTCCTTGCCGAAAACGTGTGACGTCAGTACGGCAAGTGCCGTACGATTCCACGCAGATATCTTAACGCGGCGCGTAACGTGTCTTATTGGCAATAGAGTAATGGCCCAGGGTGCGGAAATCTTCCGCTCGGCCCCGAGTGGCAGAAAGTTACGCTACGCCACTGATACTATCTACTGCCTACCAACAGAACTAGAGGCATTACATATTGTATTAATGTTGTTTTTCTTAATATAATTGTGGTTTATTATTTTTCATATCATTTTTTCGTATGCCAGTTTCTGGTGGAACATTCATGGCATCTAGACCTGAATGATCCACCAGAAAATCATTTATATTTTACGATAATTCCATTTGGGTAGGGTTTGGTTGGTGTAGGGTTTTAATGTTTTGTTATATTTTAATTTTACTATTTATCATTTGTCTGACTTACAGTTTTGGCGGAAGTAAGCTACATATTTATATTTTGTTCATTTTCACATATATGGATTTCTGCAAAGTAACGCCTGAGTCTATCAACTATTACTACGCTTATAAATAGTACTTTTGTTTATTGTACAACTAATATGTTTTACATAGAATTGCGTCCACAAAAAGCATTAGGTTATTTAGGTTGATATAGAATATTGATCCACTAGCACCCATTCTAAAATAAGGACAATCCGTTAACAAATATATTTTAATAACGTATTTTAATTAAAATTTCAGAGTACCGTCAGAAAATATGAACATCGAATGGCCTAGGAGTAGAAACAAATTGGAATTCCTGAAACTGGATCAAGAAATAGAAGTAATTGGTCTACCAAATAGTGACAGAATAGATTTCTGGAAAAGAACATTCGAACGTTACGCTGTTTAAACACTGCCATTAGCTTTAGCTTTAGATCATTCTTACACGATGCAACTGAAGTTGCTGACGCTCAGGTCACGCACCTGGCACTGTACGTACATAATTTATGTATTTGTATTTTTATTATTTTCATCAATTTGATGAATGTGGGACGTCTCATTGGCATTTTTTCGTTTGCATTTGACATTTATATGTGTATTATTATAATTTCTAATGACATCCGCGAATAGTTTCTTGGTGCTCTCTTCTCTAGCGGGCGTATTTCCGAAGCACCGGTAGAGTCAGAAGGGTATTTCCTTTTCCTGTGCGAGATTCAACTCTGAGTAGGCAAATTTTGCTTTTCAAACTCAAAGCATTCAATTACTCTACCTTACATTACATTAGTTTACCAAATTTTATTGATTTGAGTGATAATATTTTATAATTTTATAATTATATCTTTTATATTTTATAATAATCTATGTTTTTCTCTATGTTGACAAACATGACTTGTAAAAGTGCTATTATTTTACCTAGTAACAATAAATACTTTAATCACAACTTTGACTTTGTATGACCTACCTACTGTACTCACTTTAACCACAGAATAAATAATAGTACTACGCACTTTAACTCTGCAATCAGATCAGCATAATGTTACTGTGGCAAAGGCACAGTTCAGTAGGTAGGTTCTTACATAACGTATGTACTGTGCCAGGTGTGTACACACAAGTGTATCGTTTGGAGAAACGTTAGATTAGAATCATCGAAATGTACCATTCATCATCGTCATCATCGATTTTTGGTTGCGTCGTGTCCGCGCCGTGTATTATTGCGTTTAGTTCTCAATAGCTCAATTACTTAGCGTTCGGTGTATAGTGGCTACAGTAGAAAATATAAACCCATGTATTGTAATTTTCTGAATTGTTTCTGGGTCACAATTATATATATATTACTTCAGTTTATTGTAAGTAAAAACAAATTCATTATTGCCTACCATACCTCTAGTAATGTACTTCACACTGAAAATATGTCAAAAATCGTCTGTATTATTTGATTTTATATTTTTTGTGTTTTTATGACTTGAATATCTTAAACCAATGGTCAAAAATACAAATAATTACGTAAGTAAGTACTTACATAACTATGTATGTAGATACAAATTCATTAAAATACCTACCTAATATAACTTTAAAGTGATTTATTAGTTAGTGTTTAAGCTTAACCAGAAACCAATGAATAATTTTTCGTTTAAATATAGTAGTGTTACGAATGTACTCGTATAATATTATAGTTATACAGAATGTTACAATTTTAAATAGCAAATTCTTAGACCCACGTCTACCGTTTCTTTTTGGCAAACCATCTGCTTACAGTACGGCCGATAAGTCGTGGCCCACTCTGTACTTCGTGCAAATGGCTGCGCAATGAAAATTTTCAGGAACCGAATGGCGGAATGAGGTGCATTTCAAGCTTAGACCAAAGAGTATATAAATACTACATAAGAGCTTAGACCACAGCCACGTGAACGTCGTCTCATTCTGCCATTCGGTTCCTAAAAATTTTCACTGCGCAGCCATTTGCACGAAGTTCAAAGTGGCCACGACTTATCGGCCGTACACCTGTACAGTAAAATTCAAAAGTGTAAGTTTTTTTAGCACGGCAGGCCAAGTGCTCTAAAGGGTCGGCGGAGGATGAATTTTGCGTAACGTAATACCAAAATTATTTGTAATTGGAGCATATTTCCGCAGTGATAAGATATTATTCAGATTCGGATCGTGTTTATCTAGGTTCCTAGTTGTATTTTGTTTTCAAAATACTTACCTGAATCGAAACCTAAGCGATTATTACATTTTACATATAAATAAGGAAAATTTAACATTTGCTTATATTTTGTTTTAGGTAATCATTTTGAAAATAAAATACAGTTGGGAACCTAAATAAACATGATCCTAATCCGAATAATATAATAACACTGGCATTTATGCTCCAATTACAAATGATATTGGTATTACTTTGTATGGAAAATTCATCCTCCGCCGGACTCTTAACTAACAACTAACTACTACAATACATAACGAGCTAACTACTACATGACACAGGGCAAACCACATGCCATTACAGGTTTATAGGTACACCAAGTGTTCTAGCCCAGTACAAGTTGGCAACATACCCAACATGCTGACGGCATTGCCCCGTTGAATTGCAATGCTAATTCGATGACCAGTATTATGGTCATGCTTCACATTGATCAGGCACTCATATACAACTTTGAATAAACGATGAGCTCCCGTTCCACATGGTCCCAATGCCTCAACACCAGCTCAAAAATATGTAACCACTACCGAGGTTAGCATACTTTCGCCCTTGAGCTGCTCTGCCGTTGTTGCCGCGGTGCTAGCTCTACTCTGAGTCTCAGGAGATCTGACGGAGCCAGTGTTGAAACAAGTAGAGTCCTACACTAGAGGCCGTCTTGGTCATACCCACAGGTCATACCATCGTAAAAATAAGTAATCCAAGTTTTTTCCATACACGAGCATGGCAAAATTTCCAATGACAGAATTATTTACTTTTGCTACATCCTCTTGATTTAAACACAGGGTCACTTCGTTGTCCGTCTGTATGTCTGTATGTCAAGACCTATTTTTCTCAGAAACAAGTGTAGGTCTGCAATCCCTTGGAGCTGTGAAAACACAAACTTTTAAGTCAGAGCAATGAAAAGATACGGTCGTTTATGCCGCATATTTCGACATTTTCGACACTCGAAGAGAATCAAAGCCTATAGGGTATTCCCGTTGACCTAGAATCATGAAATTTGGCAAGAAGCAATGTCACATAGTTCAAATCTAAGTTTTAGTCCTCTTTTTACAAGTCAAAGTCAAAGTTCAAGTCAGACTACAAGTCGACAGCCTAACGACAAGACGCGGGCCGCTTGCGGTCCGCTCACAGAGCACCAACTAGCAATGTCTTATAGCACAAGTAAAGAGAAAAGTCCGAAAAATGTAAATTTGTAGATACATAAAAAACAATTAAAAAATCTTCGAGACTCAGTTCCCACAAGTCAAATACCACAAGTTTGTACGGAACTTGCACTTGGCCGGCTTAGTACGAATCGTGTGCGCAGCGTGGAGTGCTGAAGTGCGCCGCTGTTGGAGACAAAATACATCGTCAGCCCGAAGCAGCCCACTGCCGAATATGGACCTCCCCCATAATAGGACGGATTTTGCCATAAACTCACGATCGGCAGGCGTCTTAGTGATCGCAGAAGACGTAAGGGAATTGTGCTTAAGATGACATACTTTTTGTTTGGAGGAAAATATTTGTTATTCAAAGGTGATAAAAAATAAATCTAAGTGTACACATTAAAAACGTTTATATATGAAGCACACAAAATTATCTTGATGCTAAAGAAATTTACAGAATTGAAAATAAATAACAAAATCACCAATGATATCTAAGTGGGTAAGTTGACACACGTCAGTCAGTTGACATACCTAATTATCGGTACACCACCAAATTCGAAAACCATTTCGAGATATTGCGACGCTGATACTTATTTTCCCAAAAATTTTAGTGCTAATAAAAATTATTATATTATAGAAGTATTTTTTTTTTCGAATCTGGCTTCGGTAATCTTGTTCACACCACCGAAGTCTGGCAGTTACTTCCTTTTAGAAAAAGCTACTTTTTAATAATTAATTTCTCGGAAAATATAGCTTAGATAGAAAAAATAAAAAAATACGTATTTTAATATGATAAGGGACCTCTTGCGCATCTAACTTAGCAACGGTGGCCTCTGAACCTGACTAATGTGCAAAAAAAACGAGGGACATCAAGATAGAAATAAAAGCAAATAATTATTCGACACAAAACCACAGACAAAACTTAGGTACCTACTTACTAATTAAAACTCCTACTCCAAGCCTCTGGAGTTCTCCCATTGTTAAAAATGGTGCTAAATAACCCCTGAAGCTCTCGAAGTACGGGCTTACCCCTGCTTTCAAGAGCTCTGAAGCTATTCCGTCCTCTCCAGAGGCCTCTCCATTCTTAAGTTGTTTGAGCGCCATCTCAATCTCGTGTAGGCTGACGTCAGGCAGTTCGTCAGTGTAGTGCCGGGTCAGTATTGCGTGAGAATCCTCTGTGCTGGGTTCAGGCCTACAAGCATGCTAGTCGTAAAATCAGCCATAGAAGTCTTCAATCTCAGAAAGGATCTCCGGCTTAGAGGCGATGGTTGCGCCATTATTGGACTTTAGCTTCGTCAGATGGGATCTACTCAATTGCTGGGCGAAGACTTTTGACCCCCGATTTTGTCCAATTGCCTTTTCTATCCGGCGTTTGTTTGAGCACCGGAGGTCACGTCGCACCAGCTAACTGGTCTTCTGATGGAGCTCCCTTTTTTTTGACGGTGTGGCTTGCTGTTGCTCCCGTCATTTGTCCATAAGCCGAAGAGTCTCATCCGAGATTTTAGACTTCGTGCCCGTACGCTGCAGCTGACAAAATTTAGTGCCTTCTTCCCTAAGGATTCCCAACACTTTTAGGAGTTCCTCATCCACGTCATTTGTGGTTTCCAAGGCAGCGAATCGATTTTCCAACTTGAGTTGGAACTGTTCTGATCCAACAGCGGCTTGGAGCAGGTTGGGTCGGAGTGTAGACTTCACCAGACGGCATCTTTCAAGCTTGTGGTCGATATTCATGGAGCCTCGGACAAGTCTGTGATCACTACCGGTATTGAACCTTGCGATCACTACCGGTATTGAACCTTGCGACATCCCTGAATATGTGCTTATTGTCCATCATAATGAAGTCGATCTCATTTTTAGTCATAGGGGCTTTGCCAATCAAATAAAAGCCCTCTTTTTCCAAAAAGTTAACTAGTAGTTGGCTGCTACAATTAGTGCTCAATAGCTCAATTACTTTTATTGAACAGCCTACACCTGTATTAGCTATATTATAAGTACCATTATTATTTATATTGTAGCTACAATATACATTAAAAACCCATTTATTGTAATTATCTGAATGGTAGGTAGGTATATTATGGGAGTCATTATTAAATATAGATTTCTATTTCTGTTTATTAAGTGTGTAGGTATATACCTCTACCTACCTAGGTACTTCAGTAAAAATAAATTCGTCATAACCTACATAACTAATGCATAACAACACTGACACCAACGGTAATACACATAAACATGTTAAATATCATTTGTATACTTTTATTTTCAATTATTTGTGTTGTATATCTTGATGAACCGATAGTCAAAAATGCAGATAACTATGTGAGTACGAACCTTAGTATATTACTTCGTAATAAAATTGTTCAATACAATACTAAAATAAGGTACCTACCTCTAGGCCAAAAAAATACAAAAATTAAAACATGGGATGTAACTCCCACCCCTTTTAATGGCTGCTAGTTATCTTGTTTTTGTTTATTATATATTGAAAGTCGTGAAAAATTAATTCAATTTCACAAATTGAACTATTTTATTTTTAACCGCTGAAGTCAAAAAGAGAGTTATAAGTTTAGGGTGTGTATCTGTCTGTGGCATCGTAGCTCCCAAACGAATGGACCGATTTTGATGCGCTTTCTACTGTTTGAAAGCTGATGTGACGAGATAGTTCTTAGCTATAAAAAGGGGTGTAGGCGAGTCAGGCTTTATGTAAGTTTTTAATTTGTGCTTGTATGTCAAAGAGCACGGCTTAATTTTTCAGTTTTTTTTAAAGCTATTATATGTTCACGGCACGCGGTAGCCGCGGCAGCCAAACCTCAATACCAAAATCGGTTTATGCGCGCGCGCGTGCAAGTACTGCACGCACTTAACTTCACTTGTGTATAGGTATGTTTCTATCTATCTATGTACTTCTGTCTGTCCTGGAATCTTGCAACTCAAATTTAGAACACTGGCCGATTAACTATTCGGCTGAAACTTTTAGGGTAGCTCACAGCTCGATGAAAATGCAATAAAAAAAGAAAAAAAACGCATTTAAAATAATACTTAAAAAGCACATAAAAGTTTTTATTTTGATTTTTACTTATTTTGTTTATTTTGACACTTTCACACTTTCTCCTAGAAGTGTCGATTATTAGTGAAATCACTCCTAGTTTTTAGTAATTTTCCTAATGTCCTCTTGACTGACAGGGGCCCTACAGGGCAGCAGTAAGCGACTATGGAAATTGCAAAGCGAAGAACTTGACCATACGTCAGTGGATGCACAGCGAGCCATCGGTGTTTTTAACATCTGCTACATTGCGGATACTAAAATAGAGGAGGTAAGTATGAGTAAGGACTATGCATTGCATTTTATTTTGAATTGCTATATGGTAGATAACCATGATTTAATGAAGTATCTATCTTAAGTACATAAAATAAATAAGAAGGTAGGTAGATACTCAAATCTAAAACGAGGCGATCCGACAGAGAACCAAACTTATCGAGTATATCGGCTCTAGGTTAGCAAGAAGTTGCAGTGTGCTAGTCTGGTCACGCACATTGGACAGGACGGGGACGGGGACGGGGACGGGGACGGGGACGGGGACGGGGAGACTGAATGAATGCCAAAACTGTTTTTTTTTCTCATTTTTCTGTTGTCTGTCTGTCTGTCTGTATCTTGGCAGTGCATCACGCCGAAAATACTCACTGAATTCAAATGAAATTTGGTATTATTTGAGTTCATACTTCGAGATAGGACATAGGATACTTAACATCCCTAAAAATTAATGGGTTCTCGCAGGACAGGGGTTAAAAATTATTTAAAAGAACACGTAGCATGCTGAAACTATTGGACGAATGTTGATGCAACTTGGCACAGACATAGATTATAAGATGGGTGAAAATTGTGAATATTTTTTATCCCGAAAAAATAAAGGATTCCTGCGGGATATAGGTCCAAATTCTGTACATTAAAGATATTGTTTTTTTTTGGAGTTCACTCTATGTTCTATAATGAACTGTGTTTTTTCATTTTTGTCTGTATGTCTGTCTGTCTGCATCTTGGACGTACTTCACGCCACCGGAACTACTGGATGAATTAAAATGAAACTTGGTATGATTTGAGTTCATACTACGAGGTTGGACATAGAATACTTTACATCCCAAAAAATTAATGGGTTCTCGCAGGATAGGGGTTGAAACTTATTTAATAGAACACGTACCTCGCTGAAACTAATAGACGGGTTTGATGCAACTTGTCACCTTCTTAATTTATATGATGGGATAAAACGTGACGTAAACGTGTTTACGTTAAACGTAAACGTAAACGTGCGGGATATAGGTCCAAAGTTATGGTAATATTTAAGTAATAAATAATATTTTTGATGGTTCTCTATATTCGATACTGATGCCAAAACTGGATTACTTTTTATTTTATTTTGTCTGTCTATCTGTTTGTCCGTATCTTGACCGCGCATCGCACAGGAACTACTGGATGAATTCAAATGAAACTTGGTACGATTTGAGTTCATACTACGAGGTAGGACATTGGAAACTTTTTATCCCTAAAAATGAAAGGGTTTCCGAAATATAGGGGTTAAAAGTTATTGAAAAGAACACGTATCACGCTGAAACGGACGGATTTTTTGATGCAAATTGACACAGTCACATATTATTTATACTTTTAATAAAGCAATAGGTACGAAAAAGGCTATAAAAAAAGAAGATAAATAAAAAAATAAAAAAAAGTGGTCAAAAAGGGTATTAACACTTTTTTTTAATCAATCGCTCTGTCTGTTTGTCTGTATGTCTGTTTGTTCACGCATCACGTAAAAACTATTGGACCGATTGCAATGCGGTTTTCATTGTTAGATAGCTTAGGGTTTGATTTAAGAACTGCAGTGCTATTACGCAGTGTTGATCATATCGGTTTCAAGCTGTCAAATTCATTAGTTGCCTTGCGATAGAGTCGAAAGTGCTATGAAAAAAGTGACAATCTTATTGAAGCCAAGTTCTGTGGTCGGGCCCCTGCGGCCCAACCACATAACTTGGCTTCAATCGAATTCTCAATATCGCAACCACTAATGCCTTGCGATAGAGTCGAAATTGCTATGAAAAAAGTGATAATCCGATTGTAACCAAGTTCTGTAATTGGGCCACTGGTGTAATTGGTATCTCAATCTGGTGAGTTAGAAGCCGAGCAGTGGATAAAAGTATTTTTCACGGCTAAAGAAGTTTTGATCAAATGTTGGTATATTGGTCCTGGAATAGCACATTATGGGTATTTTGAACCTAAAGAAAAGACCACGCGTGCGAAGCCGCGGGTACAGCTAGTCATATATATATTTGAAAGAGTAATTCAAGTTGTTATAAACTTATTTATGAATTTTATAATATTATTTCGGTTTTTCCAAAAATCAATATTCGAATGACAGGTTGTTTGTATTTAGAATGAATCAATGATGACCAACTATCAAAAATGAAAAGAAATGGATTATGAAAGAATTAAGAGATCAAATGAGTATTATTATGAAAGAGGTTTGGACCTCGTCACAAGTTCTCGAATGGCGACCACGAACACGCAAGCAAAGTGTAGAGAGACCCCCCACACGATGGACCGTTGTCGTTGGATGGAGGTGGCACAAGATCGCTCGTCATTTAGCTCTTTTGGGGAGGCCTGTTCAGCAGTGGATGATAATGATGATTTTTATTTTTATTTTTTACGATTTCTTTGATCCTTCAGCTGTCGAGTGGTGTAATTAAATCATGAATATCGTTGATTGATATGGGAGCTGCAACACCAAATTTTTTTGGAGTGCCTCCCTATGGAAGTAAGTCAAAATACTCGCGGAATGGGAAGTTTTCCGTAAGGCTATTAAAAATATAAAATAGTTCATATAAATGTGATAGATGGCGCTGACGAGACGTGGATATGGAGATTTTGTAAAACCACACGAAGCAAGGCCGATAAAAAAAACTTTCTTACTGACATAGACAAGCGTATATCTGTCTGTCATGCTTGTTTTTGTTATTATTTTATAACGTAGTATATTCTATTTAGTTTTTGTGGCTATTGTTTGATATCAAACAAAGTACTTTTGTTTTTCCACCACACAACACAAATAAGAAGGTATATAAGAGTATAAGCTTTGCATTTTCATTGACTAAATGCGAAAAAAATGAGAACCATGTTCCGTCAGCGCCACCTATCGATGATTTCAGAACTAGGTTCCTCCAGCTGTCAGAAAACCTCTCATTATAGTGGACATTATGGCAATTAGTTTACTCCTGCGTCAATTTAGAACAAACTCTATTGTGATACAAAAAAATCAACAGCTCTAAAAATTAAGTTTTAAGGTACTATAAAAAAAAACAGAAAAAAAAATGAGTTCTCGTTATTTCTACTCCATCAAAGGCATCCCGATGCAAACATGATGAGCATAGTGTTGGCTTGTAATCATGGTGCCTGCATGAAATTACCAAAAAATCATAATTAAGTTTCATGTAATTCATGATTTCTGTTTAAATAAATTTTCAGTATCGACATAACTACGGAACCCTGCCTCATGCGTCAACCGACACGCGCCTGACCTGTTTTTATTCAGCAATGGCAAAACAATCTAAAAACGCATTATAAACAATCTGGTTTTTGCATGCTTGCATTCATCTCGATATTTCAATACAACTCATCTAGTTGAACCACAGAATAAATAATAATACAAAAACGAAGATTGTGACGAAGTCAAACCTATCATAATCATACTGATTTGATACTTTGTCTATATTAATTCTAAATAACCTGTCATTCCTACATGCATTTGGCTCATGTCCATGTTTTTACAAAATATCTCATAAAAAGTGGTAAATAAATTATTATTTTATCTACCTATATCTGGCAGTTTAAGTTACTGCTTAAATACCACCTACCTAAAATAACAGCCAATAGAATGCCCACCAAAATGCTGACTTCTAGCTTGGGGCGTGTTCGTGTTCATTCAGTAAGGACCGGCTCGACTAGCAGAGTCCTGCAAGCGTTGCTGATAGGCCAGCTATCTCTGTACATGGTCATCTTCTACTACAACGTGTCCATGAAGGTGAAGCCGCTATTTATGTACATCTCCGAGTGCTCCTAATTGTTCCTGTTCTTTTATGTTGTCCACTGAGGTTTGGTCCCTGGGCTAGTGGAACAAATCCTAGGATTACCTCGTGACACTGGCGCCCTCAACGTGTCCTTACCCAGCCCTGCTCTACCTGACCCGACCAGTCATCATGCCTACAAGTTCCTGATTCCTCCGTGTTTTCTTAATCCATGTGTTTTATTTTGTGAATCAATGTTCAATTTTTAAGTCGTCCCACAAAATTTTAAAAGGCACTAGGCCATCTTGATTTAATTTTGGAAATATTTGGCAAACTCAGAACAGTTTTTATACTAAAGTGTATTTTATAATTGCATCCCAGTGATTCATGTAAGACATTTTCATTAATACGTACTTTGTTCCGAATTGCTCTACGAGTATACTTTGACGCGTTATTATGCGTGACGCATTAACGCGTAGTTGCATTAACGCTATTTTTTTCATTAAAATTTTTAAAGCTTTACTATCGCACCTAACGTAACGTTACTTACAGAGTAAAGACTTAATTTTATTTGTCGGTCTCATTGTAATAAAAATGGACCCTGCGCATCTAAATAAACCAGAATTGATCTATGAATTAAAATGTTGAAATGCTGAGGTCCATACAACAGATACTGCAGAAAATTTACGATCAAGGTTATCGACGTTACTTGACAGCTCGAATACTCAGGACTTACAAAGCCCGTATACATTTGAACAAGATATAGACGAAATTAGAAAATGTATAATCATGATTTCTACACTTTTAATAGCATATCCGGACGAAAGGAGAAGAATGCGTCCTATATTCTGCATGTTAAAAATAGATTAAATAAACTTACGACAGTACAACTAACTAAATGTTTCAGAAAGTTTTTTCGATTTATAAAACCGAAACATTAGAAAACCCAGCTGTTCTTCTACAGAAAATACACAAGATCATTTTTCAGAACTACAAACTCAATTACCATATTTTGACCTACTGACACAAAAGCTACAAAATATTTCGATCAACACATCAAGCAACGAAATTAAACAGTTTATTTACAAGGGCGATAGTTGTCCAAAAGATTTTATTGAAAAAGTAGAGGAAGTCGCAATTGCTTGAAATATTTCACATACTTACTGAACTATACAACGACATAAATGACATTCTTAAAAGAACTCCCTAAGATTGGTTTCGGGCTCTCAAACAAACAATCACAGACTGGGAATCTTTTAAAATAAAATTACTAAAAGAATCTGAAATTATAGACTATGATTATAAACTGCAGAAAATCATAGATGCACGCAAACAAAAAACAAATGAGGGTGTGATTTGCTATTTCACCGAATTAGAATCATTATTTGTAAAATTACGTGAGCCTATTTCAGAAAAAGCCAAGATTGTCATTCTTAGGCGTAACTTGCGACCCGAATTCGGTCAAAGATTATCACCAAACGATCTTGACTCGGTCGCAACATTATTTAAATCTTGCAAATGGTACGAAAGTTGCATTGAAATGTCCAACTCTGGTACTACTTCTACATTACAAGACTTAGCGAAGCCTTCGACTTCTAATACCCAACACAAAGTCGCTGCTAAACCTAATATACCACATTATCCGTACAATACCTTGCAACAACCACTTGTGCAAACACACCCTTACCCTCAACCTTACCCTGTACATTCAAGTGCTGTAATTTTTACCAATTGCCCTGTATGTACACAAACTTTAAAAAAACAATTAGAGAGGAACTAGAAGCACAAAATTGTAATACTATTAATAACTTTGATCAAACTGGCTAATTGGTAAATTGGCTGGCTAATTGGCTTAGAACTATTTCAATATTTTTCAAAACATACAAGTTTCTACGTTCCTCTTTGATAATACATCGCACACTGAACGTCCATACCTTAGAGTAAATGTTGGAAATTTAACCTTAAACGGTTTACTAGATAGTGGCACTGCTATTACAATTTTAGGTAATAACTCACATAAATTATTACTTGAACATTGTTCGGAACTACAACGTGACCAAATTATCAAAGGTTCTGTTGCTAATGGTCAAACAATCAATTCAATTGGTACTATTAAGCTTCCAACTTTATTTAAAAAGAAGTTTGCTATAATTACTGCCCATGTAATACCCGCTATTACTCAACCTTTCAGATTAGGTATCGACTTCTGGAAAACTTTCAAGCTGGTTTCAGACATACTTAATACGGTCAGTATGCACAAGAGTTCAGATACTCCCATGTTTATCATCAATACTAACGATACTTACTTACAGTCTTATGACAGACTTACAGACACGCAATTGATTCTTGCTAATGCAGTCGTAGAGCAATTTCGTAATATTTCTACCGACGTACTTCCATTGGGGAGAACGAAACTTTTTGAACACTGTATTGATACAGGTGACCACCCACCAATTCGTCAACGATGCTATCGATTATCACTTTAAAAACAGAAAGCTCTTCGAGCAGAAGTTGATAAAATGCTAGAACTTGATGTTATAGAGCCTTGTGATTTAGCCCATGGCTAAATCCTGTAATTATTACCCCTGAGAAAGATGGTACTTGCAGATTCTGCGTCGACAGTCGTAAGCTTAACGACATAACTAGAAAAGATGCTTATTAATTACCATTCATATCAGACATTATAGATAACCTTAAAGATTCTAAATACTTGAGTTCAATTGACATTGCTGAAGCTTTTTGGGAAGTGCCTTTACGTTTAGAAGACAGACCTAAGACTGCTTTTCACATTCCAGGTCGTGGATCTTTTCAATTTAAGGTTATGCCTTTAGGTCTTACTAACGCACCAGCTACGTACCAAAGATTTATTGATAATCTTCTTTCTGATGAGTCTAATAACGACTCTCTTTTATATTATTTGGATGATATAATAATAGCTACAAAAACGTACGAGGAACACGTACTTTTACTTAACGAATTACACGCAAAAGTTTCAAAAGCAGGTATAACTGTAAATTTTCTAAAATGTGTTTTTTTCCGAAATTAACTTAAATACCTAGGCTGCGTAATTGATGATCAAGGTCTCCACACAGACCCTGATAAAGTCAAAGCAATCTTAGAAATACCAGCACCCAGGTCTGCTCACGAAGTGAAGAAGTTTCTCGGTACAGCTAGTTGGTTTGTACCCAATCTTAGCACATTAGCTGCTCCCCTTACTAAACTTACGTCTACCAGTAAGAAAGCTCCCGCTTTCAAGTGGACTTCTGAAGCTGATAAAGCTTTTAATGAAATCAAACAAGCTTTAATATCAACTCCTATTTTAACTTGCCCTGACTTTTCTTAACCTTTTGCTGTTCATTGCGACGCATTCGCTTTTGGACTTGGAGCAATGCTTACCCAAGACTTCGATGAAGTTGAAAAACCCATAGCTTACGAGTACATGAGCAAATTACTTACAGGTCCCCAAAGAAACTATTCTATCACTAAACGTGAACTCCTAAGCGTTATAACAGCATTAGAGTATTGGCGTTGCTACCTAGACAATGGCCAAAAGTTTACTATCTATACCGATCATTCTGCACTTCAATGGTTCTTACACTTCGATAATGCTACAGGTAGGCTTGCCCGTTGGAGCATACGCTTATCAATGTTTAATATCGACATTAAATATAAACGTGGCAAAGAACATTTGGTCCCAGATACATTGTCTCGTATTAAACCAATTAATGTGAATAATTATGATCCAACACATACTTCTGATTCGTGGTACACTTCTGTATACTCTAAGTGTAGCACAAATCCTACATCAACTCCTGATTATATGATACGACACAAACTCTACAGGTACACCCGTTCTAATACCCTCATAAATTCAGAATTAAATTGGAAAGAAGTAATCCCATCTGAATTTTGTACAGCTATTATCGACGAAAACCATTCATTACCAACAGCAGCTAATTTTGGTACTTTCAAAACATACCATCGTATAAAGAAAAATACTTCTGGCCAGGAATGTACAAAGACATTGCCAGCCATATTTCCAAATGTGAAACATGCCTTGCTTATAAGCATCAGAATCAAAATACCATTGGTCTGATGGGTAAACCCAAGAACTATTCTCGTCCTTTCCAATGCATATCTATTGATATTGTTGGTCCACTTCCAATAACACGTAAACTTAATTGATTTATTATTGTAGTCACATGTTGTTTTACCAAATATTGTCTTATATTCCCCATGAAGCGAGCTACCTCTTCTGTAATAAAACATATACTTGAGAACTTAGTTTTTAGGGTTTATGGCATTCCAGAGACCATAATCCTAGATAATGGCCCTCAACTAATTAGTCATGAACTCCAGGATTTATTTCAATATTACAACATACCAAAAATTCATTACACCCCCCGTTACTGTCCGCAAGTCAATACTTTTGAACGTTACAACTAAACAATTATAACAGCAGTTGCTTCTTTTGTTGATAATGACCATCGTACTTGAGATCTATATTTAATTCAAATCCAATTTGCCATAAATTCAGCTGTTAATGAAACTACTAAATTCACACCAGCTTTCTAAGTATTTGGTCGCGAACTTGTAACGTGTGGTTCTGTATATAATGCTTCGGATCTAACTGAAGAATTGATTTTTGCTCCACGCGATGAATACGCTGACAACATAGGTCAGTTAAGCCCTTTATTTGCTGAAGTACAAGCACGTTTATTTCGCGCTCATGAAACTAAATAAAAATATTATAATAAACATAATCAACACCTTGAATTATAAAAAAATACATTATTATTATTACACCAAGGTGACATTATATGGAAACGTAATTATCCCATAAGTTTAGCAGACAAGTATTTTTCAGCTAAATTAGCTCCTAAATTTGTAAAATGCATCATAGCAGCTAAAATTTCACCACTAATTTACGACCTCAGTGATTTGTCTGGTAATCCCTTAGGCCGTTGGCATGTCAAAGACATTAAACCTATACCACGTACGTCTTAACCTTACTTGTTTACTTACTTACATTCTTTATTATAATGGTATATGAAAATTACATTGCTTTCATATTCCCGTACTTTACCATATATTTAAATGTCTACTTATGACCATTGTAGGTTCCCTACTTACAAATAACCTTGTATTTAAATTGTAAATAATGTAATTTTAATATAATTTCGGAGTAATGTCCACATTTTTAGCTTATTTTTCTTTTATTCACTTCATTAACTGTTCGGATTCATTATGAATATTGACTTCAAGTCTTGAGTATTGCTATTCAGTGCTATAGTACTTACTACATACTTTAATTCTTTGGTACTAACAGTAGTTAATACCCTACTTGTTAGGTATGTATTTTTTTTATTTACATTCATAATGTTCAGTATAAAGCAAAACCAGTTCCATATATTATTATTTACTATACCTACACACAAAACTTACAACACAGAAAAGAGCGGCAAATGTGATTACTCTATAAACCAAGCCTAGGTCACAAAACCAGTATTATCTTATAGTTATTATGCTATTACCTACCTACCTTACTTATATTATTTTAACGTTCTAACACAACGTTTACCAATGTACATACACGTGCTACAGGCACGTCGTACCCTAAGGTACGTTTAGCCATTATGGCAAACTAATTGCATATAAATATACATTTACACATCACACACTACACACTCACCACACATACACATACACATACACTCACATACCCTAATCAGCGGATAGTGACTGTATAAATAGGCCTACACTCCACTGTATTGGTTCCATGAGTAACTTTAATATTATTTAAGGTTCCTCTTTCTTATGAGTTTTATTTCCAAGGAATGGGAATAAGACTATGAGTGATGATGAATAAATGTGTGATTTATGAATTTAAATGCATCTAGGAATCCAATCAATTGTATATTAACATTGTAAATAAACATGTTCACCTAAAAAGTAAAGGCGATAACCCAAATTGGTCAACAACAAAAATTCTAAGGAGCTTGTGCAAGTTTCTTTGAAAATTGACCAGAGTTTAAAAAATCCTTTTCAGCTCAGCATTTCCTTTATTTTAATTAATTATTTTTCTTATTTTAACTTTATTACCCTTATTATATATATTTTTATTATTATCTTCTAGTTATTTTTTCTTTTTTCTTTCGCATATTTTTATGTATTTTTTTTAAGTAAACCTAATGTTTGGTGATACCAATAACATCAAAATGTTTACATACTATACTATTTCTTTTTTATTTTTGATTTAATTAATAAAAAAAACTCCAGGGAGGCGGGGTATTGTGACGATGTCAAACCTCTTTCATCATAATCATACTCATTTGATAGTTTGTCTATATTAATTCTAAATTCAAATAACCTGACATTCCTACATTGTCATTCATGCATTTGGCTCATGTCTATGTTTTTACAAAATATCTCATAAAAAGTGGTCAATAAATTATTATTTTATCTACCTATATTTGGCAATTTAAATACCACCTACCTAAAATAACGGCCAATAGAATGTTGACTTCTAGCTTGGGGCGTGTTCGTGTTCAGTAAGGAAGGGCCGGCTTGACTAGCAGAGTCCTGCAAGCGTTGCTGATAGGCCAGCTATCTCTGTACATGGTCATCTTCTGCTACAACGTGTCCATGAAGGTGAAGCCGCTGTTTATGAACATCTCCGAGTGCTCCTAATTGTTCCTGTTCTTTTATGTTGTCCACTGAGGTTTGGGCTAGTGGAAAAAACCCTAGGACCGCCTCATGACAAGCTCACGTGTACTGCAAACCAGACTTCAACTGAAAGGAATGTTACTGAAAGGAATGTTACTTACTAAAAGGGCACGTTACATGAACAGATTTTGCATGCAAGCTGTTGGCATGTTTTGAATGCTCTCTGTAAAATTATTTTCACTGTTTCTTCGCTCCCATTTAGTTACTAACTAGTATATAAGGATCCTATGAGTTATTCCAGAACCAAAAGTACCAATGTCCCAAAAGACCATGTCCAAAATTGACGCAATTTTTCGCAAACATTTTTTCGCGCGGCTGTCTTTGTAATATAGAATTATCAATTCTAGACAGTGTAATTTGTTTCTATGGCCCTTATTAATAAATCGCTCTTGGTTGAGCTCTCAAGTGCGATATCAACTGATACACTCTCAAGTTGTGATCAGCATCTTAAGATCGTCGCTGATTAATAAAGACATTTCAAGAGCATCTCAGATCATGTCGCTTTCAAGAACCGCATCTCACTCAAAATGCTACGTCACGAACCAGAACTTGAGAGCAAGATTGAATGAACTACGAATGAACGATTTATTTTCTTTATTGAAAGTTCGGTTTTTGCTCAAATAAGATATAGCGTAAGGTTAAAATGTATTACTTCGATGTAGTTGAATTAAATTAAATGCGATTATATTAAACGTAATGTTTATTTTCTACATAATTATCATAACCTTACTTTAGTTTTTTTGTAGAAAGGATGTAAGCCATAATATTTATCTATATTTTCAAAGTTACACTTTCTTTTAAAGAACTTAACGCAATTCATCAATGAATGACTATAATTTATGAAAATAAAAGTTCGTTTATTGGCCATGCAGTATTTCCAACGCGTTTCCTTTGGTTACGATTTCAGATCTTTTTAGACTTCAGCGAGTCCTCGCCAGGTTCTGATATCTACCAAATCTTTGGATCTTTTCGCAATCATGCCAAATAAATTTGTTTATTCCCAGAGGAATATAAAAATATTCTTATAATGATGGTTAATATAATTATAATTATCAACTTCTGACATAATATTTTCGAAATCCTAGATTCTAGCAACTGGCAATCACGCTCTTAAGTCACGGATCGACTGCACTCAACATTCTGCATCTCAAAGCGCATCTCAAGTGCGCCCTTGAGAGTCGAGATTGATTTATTAATTAGATTCGCATCTTGAGATCGCTCCAAAGAGCGCTCTTGGAGTTGAGATCGGTTTATTAATACGGCCCTATGACAAGTATAGCTCTAAACTCAGTCCGAACCGAGATAAAGAACATTGAAGTTAAGGTATTTTGTATGAAAATTGGTGCCTATTTTTTTTTCGCGCGGCCTTCAATAATATGTGGTATTATCAATTCTATACAGGGTAAAAAACAAAACATACTATGGCAAGTATACCTCTAAACTCAGTCCAAACCAAGATAATGAAGTTTGCATATTTGTAGGGCTGGTGGTCTATTTTCACGCGGCTATCAATGAAACGTGGAATTATCAATTTTAGACGTTGTAACAAACAAAACATTCATCACAAGTATACCTCTAAACTCAGTCCGAACCAAGATAATGAGGTTAACATATTTGTACCCGAGTTCTACCCGTCATATTGAGATACCAAGTAGGTACACCAGTCTTTAAAACTCAAACTCTAAGCTATCCAACAGTGAAAATCGCATCTCAATTCATCCAGTAGTTTTAACGTGATGCGCAATAGACAGAAAAGACAGACAAGATTTAAAAAATATTGTTCATTAGCTTAGGCGTAGCTTATTATAATTATCCTAAAAATTTTTTTTATTATCTTCATTGCACAAACTTTTTTGAACTTACTGCTTTATTATAAGTATAGATAGTAGATAACATTCCTAATAAAGTCGGGTTTGCAGGACACGAGAGCTACGTTCATTTTGATGAGCTGTATTGAAATAAATAAAATTTATGCAGTCTTTGCTCGATGTTACACAAATTGCTAAGAAACAAATTGTAAAATATAAGTTGTAACAAACCATCGAACATCGTGCTCAATATTCGGTTCGTGAAAGGACAGTTCATTGTTTATAAGCTCTAGTGTGTTTTCACCTTTATATCCGTGGCTGGCGTGAAGAAGTTGATATTTTACAGGGCGGCCATTTTAAAGTTTGACCTTTTCTGGTAAATCGGTTAATTAGTTAAACGTAGATGTCTAATTTGTTTCATAGGTTATTCTAAGCCATCTTTCTATTTATGACAAGAAAATAATGAAATTCCTTATAGTTTTCATAATAATCTATACTTATAATAAAACTGTAACAGGTCCAATTCTGTACATTGAAGATATTTAGTTGTTTTTTTTTTGGAGGCTGTTCTTTATTTGATACTGAAGCCAAAGCTGTTTTTTTTTCATTTTTGTCTGTGTGTCTGTTTGTCTGTCTGTCTGTCTGTATCTTGGCTAGGTATCACGCCAAAACTACTGAATGAATTCAAATGAAACTTGGCATAATTTGAGTTCATAGTACGAGGTAGGACATAGGATACTTTTAATCCCGAAAAGTTAAAGGGTTAAAACCCGTACCCCTTTACCCGTAGGAAAGGGGTAGAAATATTTTTATAAGAACACGTATCACGCTGAAACTACTGGACGGATTTTGATGCAAATTGGCACAGTTATAAAATTAAGGATACTTTTTATTCCGAAAATATAAAGAGTTCCTGTGGGATAGGGGTCCAAATTTTTAGGCACTGAGCGCTTATGCGAGCTAAATTGCTCTTTGTTGCTTATTAGCAAGAGTCGCTATTTCTATTAATTGTTACCTCTTCTATACTTGTACCCACTATTTATCTATTTATTTATTCTGTGACTAGACATACAAACAAACTTGTTCCGAGTCCAAATCAATTACAGAAATTTTGTAAAAAAATATTTTTTATCTGTTTTGGATTCGGTACTGAAGCCAAAACAATTTTACTGTTATTTATATTCTTTCAGTCTGTCTGTATCTTGGCATAGCATCTCTCCGAAACTACTAAATAAATTCAAATGAAACTTGGTATGATTTGAGTTCATACTTTGAAGTAGGAAGGACATTAGATACTTTCCATCCCGAAAAAATTAAGGGTTCCCCCGCAGGATATGGGTGGAAAGGTATTTAAAAGAACACATATCACAATGAAACTACTGGACGGATTTTGATGCAAGTTTGCACAGTCATAGTTATGATAGGTAAAAAAAAATAACTTATTATCCCGAAATTATAAAGGGTTCCTGCGGAATAAGGGTCAGTAGTAGTAGTCATAGTCGAAAACATAAAGGGTTCCAAGTAATGTTAATTATAAATAATTAATGATACATTTTTGGAGGGTACTCTATATTCGATAGTGAAGCCACAACTGTTTTCTTTTCATTTTTGTCTGTCTGTCTGTCTGTCTGTATGTTGACCGCGCATCACGTCGAAACTACTGAATGAATTCAAATTAAACTTGGTATGATTGTATTGGAGCTATATTATATGCGAGCTGAATTGCACTTTGTTGCTTATTAGCAAGAGTCGCTATTTCTATTAATTGTTGCGCGAAGTGCCTCTTCTGTACTTGTACCCACTATTTATCTATTTATTTATTCTGTGACTAGACATACAAACAAACTTGTTCCGAGTAGTTCAGTCAGTTCCATTATTGTACTAGTTAGTGACTTTTGTGTCTCATTAGTTCAATTAATTGCAGTTGGTTGAACTGCAGATACATGTAGAAGTACAATCTCCAGTTGAATTGACTGTATTAGTGTGACTTATGGCCGGCTGTAGTGTCGGACACTAGAGATTGGCTTTTTCGTTCAAAAGGTCGCGAGGCTGCCGACTTAGGTAGACATCGCCCAACACCCCGACACCTCTAGTGACACGTGTTGTGGGACATTTTTGTCCCCTCGGCCCCATGTAATACGAGGCTTTACGCTACTGGAGCCATAACAAATGGAGGTTCCAATGAATGAACAAACTACCAGTCCAAAGGAATATTTTACAGAAATATAGTTTTATTAGACACCAGCTGTGCCCGCGGCTTCGCATGCTTGGTCATTTTGTAGGTTAAAAGTACTCATTGTGCTATTCCAAGATCTAAATACCAATTTAACATTTGACCAAATTCCTTCAGCCGTCAAAAAGTTTTTTATCGATTGCTCGGCTTTTTTTCATCGCTAAGCATCGCAAGCATAAGCTATCCATCAGTGAAACTCGCATCGCAATCGCTCCAGTATTTTTTACGCGATGCGTGAAACTACAGACAGACACACACGATTTTCTATAAATGTTATTTTCTTGTTCTATTTAGCTTATTTTGAAGACCCGTACATTTTTATTTAAATTTTCTCTTTCGTTCAGACCAAGGAAGTTCTATATAACTATGTACGAATAGTACATACAAATTCCTTGGTACAGACTTTTTCGTACTTATTGCCTTATTCTAAGTATAGATCAACGACAGTAAGAAATGTCTATACGACGTATAGATGTATAGACATTTCTTACTGTCGTTGGTATGATTGTACTTTGTTTATTGTGAACGAAGTTCAGTGACAGGTCTGCCCCCGGATTCAGAACCTTAGTTCTGTTTTTACAAAATGTGAAACAGTAAGCAGTTTGGTTACCAATACAAACAGCCGCAAGAGGGCGCTTTTTATGAAGGATTATAAATGATTAATGATAATTTATATCTTTGAAAACATGCACATTAGGCAAAACTAACAAATATACAAAGTAAAAAAAATAAAAAAAATTGGCAGAATTATTTTCTGTTTTTGAGTTTTTTTTTCTAAATAATCCGTACTGGAATTATTGTGGCCTATTTTGTTGTAACGATTTGGATAATTTTATAGAACATTGGCATCGTCGAGCACGTGTTTTAAATTATCAATATCCCATAATATAATAAATGCGCGAACATCTGATGTTTATCTGCTTGTTTTCAAACAAAACTTGACGGCTCACTTCAGGAAATTACAGGAACCTTAAAAATATAAGAGCAAATGTAAAAATAATGCATAAAATATGTAAATGCATTTCTAGAAGCACGTGATTTCGACCCACGGACCTCTGGATACGGGCCTATCATGCTTCTCCTGCGCCACTCTGCTTCGTGGAGGGAAGGTCGAAATTAGGTACAGTTTTTAAAAGCATGTATTATTTTTTTTACTTTCAAATTAACATAACTTTGGACTGCTATTCCGCAGGATCCTTATTTTTAACACATGATATAAACATTGAGTGTGCCAAGTAACATCAAAATCCGTCCAGTAG
Organism: Alsophila aescularia; assembly: GCA_946251855.1. Lineage (NCBI taxonomy): Eukaryota > Metazoa > Arthropoda > Insecta > Lepidoptera > Geometridae > Alsophila > Alsophila aescularia. Next base: position 39,691,274 of record OX276383.1, read on the forward strand.
TTTCAGCGTGATATGTGTTTTTTTTTTAAATAACTTTCAACCCCTATCCTGCAGGAACCCTTGTTTTTTTTCGGGATATAAAGTATCCTTAACATCAACTATAATTGTGCCAAGTTGCATCAATATCCACCTGGTAGTTTGATGCTAGTTCAAAGAGACAGACAGACAGACATACAGACAGAAAGACAGACAAAAAGAAAAGAAAACTTTTTTCGTCCATATAGATTTTGAAGTGTATCTCAATTATAATTTTCAAAAAATATTTAATGTACAGATTTAGCCCAGTTACAGTTTTATTATAGTATAGATATAGATAGATGGTGTAGACGTCATAAATGGCAGATTACGTAGGTATTAAGAGAGGAGAGTACCTACCTATACATAAGAGGCAGAGGTGTTGCATAGGTACTCCATGCAACCATATGCAACCGAGAAGGACTTTTGACCTAAGAAGAATGTATTCTTTCTTCGTAGCTTCTGACGAAGCAAGGCTTTAATTTTCAAACCTTTTTTGCCAGATATATATATCAATGGCATCCGGCAAGATTTTAGTAACAAGGACAATGCCATTACGACGGTAAAATTAGCTCCCAATAGCTCAATTACTTTTATTGAACAGACTACCTATTTTAGCTGTATTATACTTATTTATATTGTAGCTCCAATGCGAAAATTAAAAACCCATTTATTGAAATTATCTGAATAATAAATACCTACCTTCATTATGGGAGTCATTATTAAATATAGATTTGTATTTCGGTTTATTAAGCGTTTAGGTATATATTTCAGTAAAAATAAATTCGTCATAACCCACATCACTTAATGTATCACAACACTGACACCAACGGTAATAAACATAAATATGTTAAAAATTATTTGTATTCTTTTGTTTTCAATTATTTGTGTTGTATATCTTGATGAACCTATGGTCAAAAATGCAAATAACTATGTGAGTACAAACCTTGATCTTTTACTGCGTAATAAAATTGTTCAATACAATACCAAAAGTAGTAACTTTTAAACCAACCGAAATTCAAAAATTAAAAAGGGGGACGCAACTCTTTTAATGGCTGCAAGTTTTCTTGTTATTGGATTTTGACTGTCTTCAAAAATTAATTCTGTTTCGCAAATTGTATTTTATTTGACACGAAACGGAAAATAGAGGGGTGTTATTAGTTTAGGTGGTTTAGGGTGTGTATCCGTGTATGTCTGTGGCATCGCAGCTCCCAAACGAATGGACTGATTTTGGTGCGGTTTTTACTATTTGAAAGCTGATGTGATCGAAATAGTTCTTAGCTTTATAGCTAACAACTATTTCAATCACATCAGCTTAAGGGAAGATCGGGACCTAGCTACCAAACGAAAGGACCTATATTAATGCGGTTTTTTAAGTTTGAAAGCTGATGTGATCGAGATGTTTCTGGTAAAACAGATAATAAATATATGCAATTTAATTTTTGCTTTTATATCAAAGAGCTTGGCTTAATTTTACAATGTTTTTTGTTAATGGTGACACTTTCAAACTTTCTCCTAGAAGTGTCGATTATTAGTGCCATCACTACCTAGTTATTAGTAATTTTCCTACATGTCCTCTTGACTTTGACAGGGGCCCTACAGTGTAGCAGTAAGCGGCTATGAAGATTGCAAGGGTCCTAAAGCGAAGAACTTGACCATAATTACTACGTCAGTGGATGCACAGCGAGCCATCGGTGTTTTTAACATCTGCTACATTGCGGATACTAAAATAGAGGAGGTAAGTATGAGTAGAAAGGATCATACATTGCATTTTATTTTGAAATGCTTTATACCTACCGCCATGCCATACTACAGCCATGTTTTAAAGAAATACTTATCTATGTACCTACTTACTAATGTACATAAAATAAATAAGTAGGTAGGTAAGTACTCAAATCTGAATCGAGGTGATTCGACAGAGAACCAAACTTATCGACAGCAAGAAGTTGCAGTGTGCTCATCACACACTCCTTAGAGCATAGTGTAGGATCACACCGGCCACAGAAGCCGAAGACCGAGCTTAGTGGCGTTCATTTGGGAGAAAACTGTGTTATGTTATGTATTTATTCTGTACATATGTATAGCATTGAACAAATATGGGCTGATGATGATGATGATGTAGGTACTTATGCAAAATATTTACACAAAGATACAAATTAAATACAATAATTGTTGGAATGGCCACAGAATCATGACTACGAAAGTCTGTTGCGTGTCCGGCACGAACTTGGTCGGTTTTTATTTCTCACCTCACTAGCTGCGCCCTGCGGCTTTGCACGCGTACAAATTTCGTCCCCTCCCTCTCCCCTTCTCCCCGATCCCGTCTTCCTCCTCCGCCCTTCTCCTTCTCCCTCCCCCTCCATCCTTCTCCTTCCCCCTTCCCCCTATCCCTCCCTACTTCCGTCTCCTCTAAAACCGTACCAACAACCCCGACCCCGCCCCATAAACCCCACACCAATTTTTTAATTTTCTTTTTTTCCAATGCGCGAAGAACCTTCTCGAGAACGAGAACAAAAAAACATCGAAATCAGTCAAACCGTTTTTTTTTTAATATCGTTAAACAAGTTAATTAAACATTATTTTAAAAAAAGCTTTAATGCAGGAGATATGTCATGGTGAAACTTGAAACGGGCTATCACATTTTATGCGTATACAACTTTTCGTGTGTGCTGTTAAACGTTGAGGAGTTCTCTAGTTAAGACCCAACCCTAAATGCAGCAACCTAGTCATGGTAAATGTTAAAACCGGCTATCATAATAAATTGCGTACACAAAATTTCGTGTCTGTGCTGTTAACCGTTGAAGAGTTTCTTTGTATGTAGCTAATCCTGGATGACCATTCAGATCATTGCTTACCATTTAAATGCATTGTCATCGGAACTGAATCACCAGGTAAAACAAAAAAAACAACGTCTTGATAAGAGGAAGTGGTTCTAATTCAGCTTGCAAGATTTGACGAAAAACTAGTCCGACTTGTTTTTATATATTAAGTTAAGGTCCACTTGCACGAAAACAAAGTATCTAGTTAGTTCTTGGAATAGCGTAAATATTCTAAGAGTTAGTTAAAAAAATAATTGTTATCTCTTTCGCGCTACTGTCTACGGATGTCTCTCTATCCTACTTATCTTACCCCCCAATCCTATAAAAATGAAACGAGTAGTTTTCCAACGCCTCGTTACTTTTTGACGTTTTTTGTATGACGGTTATGTCAAAAGCTGACGAACAGTAAGCGAAAACGGCTCGTTTTAAGTTATAGGAACCGGCCATTAATCTTTTAGCCCATACCACAGATAAATAATAGCTATGCCCATACTGAACACTAGCCCATGGCCATAGATAAATAATAGAAGAATCTATTATTTATTTAAGCCCATGGTTAAGACAGCTGTGCAAGTGGGCCTTACAAACACTTGCGGGCTTGGTTTGCTTGCGCTTGCCAGGGATCGCCAATGCTATCTAGTTTTATTTTTTTAGGATACTAAAAGCCAAAAAAGTAAAACTTACCTAAATAAATTGCATTTTTTTATTTATTTTTTACTTTTTAAAAGAACAGGTATTTAATTTACTCTATCAAGTATTACGTTGATACTGCAACCTACATATTATTTTTTCGTGGCGCAACTAAATATAAAAATGATTAACTCCTTTTTGGATAAACCGATTTTGATGAAACAAAAATAAAAAAAACCGCAAGACTCCAAGGAATACAGTTCAGCAAATGGTCTCAAATCCGTCCAGTGATTTTTGCGTGATGAAGTCACACACAGACAAAAAAAATGTATATATTTTGGATTCAACTACTTTCATAGTTATACCTACTCAAACAAAACTGATTTTCTAAATTCTCTTCCATGTGCGTATTTCACTTTGGTTACAGTTGTATTATATGTAGGTATAGATATAGATAGATTTAGATATATATATATATATATATATATATATATATATATATATTAAGCACAAAATAAATAATAGATTGTGTAAGATCAAAGAAAATAATAGTTGGACCAACCCTACCAAAGGCAAACATATAGCCCTGCAAACATTTCGCTGTCGCAGTCATTATAAAAGAACAGCTGAATGCGAAAAACTGCCTTGTCAAGAAGTCCAACTGGAGAACAGTTGGACCACAGATAGGGATAAATAATCCATCGAAAAGTTCTTCTTCTTCTTCTTTTTTTATTAGATGGCTTCTGCGGAGGCACTAGCCTACTAGCAATTTCGCCAATGTCAAGTTTAATAGTGTATAGTAATGTCACGTCACAGTCATTCATTGTCAAGTCAAAGTCACGAATCAGTAAAATGGTGGACATTTACTAAAACTTCCGTAGGAGATTTGGAAAAATCCCAAAATGCTATTTATATCTGCGTTTGATTCCTTTGCCTACACTCGTGCACGTTAACGGACACCTAATGGTTAATATTCCACCAATATTACACATCAACACTCGAAGAAACACAAGATTGAGAATAAAATCAAACTCAACAACACAACATTTTGAATTTTTGCAAAAAACCCCCCATCGAAAAGTTCAATGGTTAGGTTAATCAATCAATATTTTGACGTCAAATGTCACTGTGACGCCCATGCTACGCTCGCTCACGTAGTATTCTATCTTACGCAGTATTTGTATACTCTTTGGTATTGTATTCTCTTTGGCTCGCTCTGCCTCTGATACTTCGATATTTGTTTTTGTACTCGTTATTCTCCAGGCTCGTTGAACTGTTCCTACTTTTGTAAACTTTACTGTTTTGCAGATTAAAATCCAAGTGCACAAAATCAAGGACAACAAGAAGAACTTTCTGTGGAACTACAAATTGAACGAGCCCTGCAGACATTTCGCTGTCGCAGCCATTATAAAAGAGCAGCTGAATGCGAACAACTGCGTTGTCAAGAAGGTAAATGTTAGGCTGCCTGTCACCCAGATCTGTGCTAAGAAGATGGGCGGCTACCTCATCATCATAATACGCAGCTCAATTCTGCCCACTGCAGGGCATAAGCCACCTACCTCTTGCGCCGTTCATACCAGTTTCGAGCCAATTTTGGCCAGGTCTTTCCTATGAATTTTTCGATGTCATCTACCAATCATGCCCAAGGTCTTCCAGGGCTGCGTTGTCCGATGCGTGGCTATTCTGACAGAAACCGTCCAAAAACCGTCACATATCTTGCCAAGTGTACTGCCCATTGCACTTGAGTTTAATTATACGGATCCGATGTCTTCCACCTTGGTTCTCCTTCTCCGTATTTCGAAGTCTGCTCGCTCAATATGCGCAACTCTCATCTTGTGCACACTTGCACAGTTACCTTATTGAGTTACCTACCTAGTGAAAATTCCCTAATTAATAACTGAGAAGGTTCCTGCAGTAGTCTAACGGTGCGGGAGGGGTGTGTTGAGCGACTCGTTACGGAATAAATAATAGTACAAGTGTCACGTGAATTACCCCTCCCGCACGGCTTCACTACCGCAGTAACCTGCTCAGTTATCCCAGGCTTGTACTATTATTTATTCTTTGTCCCAGGTAGGAATTTTACGTCATTATGACGTCGCATTAAAATCGATCACAGACGTAAAAGACGTCCTGACGTGACGTCTGTATGACGTTCGTTGAGACGTCACGTCACATGAAATGTCACGTGCTCAAGACGTCGTATTGTGACGTCAGTGGAACCTATGAATCTAGTAACAAAAGAAATACAAAAAATGACTAACAGGCGACGTATTTAATACCAACAAAATTAAATGTCCATTTTTATAGTACTTTTTCCGTTTCTTTTTTCTTTTTGTTCTAGTGGATGGACGTGTACTAACTAGATCAGCGATTCCTAAAGTGGGTTCCGCGGAACCTAGGGGTCCGTGGAAAAGTCACCAGGGTTCCGCGAAAATATTTATTTTTGTCTGTTAAATAATTCCGCAATAACAAATATTATTTTGAAATAGCACAAAATATGTGATGAGAAGAACCCATTACTGATAAGTAAGTAGGTTGGTAGTGAGAATTCGGCCTAGCCTACGGGCGCCGCGGTGCGGATGCAGCGATTACGTGATACGTCTCTTGGTAAATCTCCTGAAATCTTTGTCAGATTACATTCCGGATAGTGAAATTGATATTGAATACCCATTCAACAAAATCCATTTATCATCAAAAGTCAACCTGCGATGCTAACTGTCCTGGATTACGAAGCATTCATAGATCTTCAGAGTTCATCCACACAATTGACATTCTTTTTTCATCCACACATTAGCAACACACATTAAGTCTGTGTCTGTGAAAGAGTTTTGGATTGGTGTTGGGAGTGAAAACCCTGAAGTAGCCAAAAAAGCTGTCTTAACTTTGCTACCTTATACAAAAAAAAATAGGTTGAGATTGGATACTATCCTGGACGTGAGTGTGAACTGTCGGACATTATACCTATTGTATTAGAAAGCAATTATTAATAAAACAGTGAAACAATGTAATTTTTCACATTAAAAGCTATAGTGAGAAAGAAATTTTGTTCTTATTTAAATTGCAGTGTCTTTCATATGTAATCATTTTGATGTGGGATACGTACGTAGTCAACTCCAAATGCCGATACTGCGAAGGTCTTTTCGTCGACGTCTATTCATCAAATGGTAACATACTCGAATGGTCGTTTTCTGCTGATCAAAATTGCGAAGGTACGTTTGTCGAATAGCTAGCTAGCTGCCAGCCATTTTGCATGATTATAATATATATTGTCACTACACCTAGCCGGAGGGCACCGAAAATAATTTAAGGAAGAGCAGGTAAAGCCGAACCAATAAGCTGGATCGCCTATTATGCAATTTCTGCTTAGTCCAATTATTATCAACAGGACGTCCTCTCGCATTGATCCCAGCTTATTGCAGCAAGCAGTTCTTGTAGATAACGAGCTGCCTATCAATCTACCGGTAAGCAAGAATACAAGTTCCCAGTGGACCAAGGTGACAAAGAGATGCCCCCCGCAGTACTCCAGCTGGAGTCATTTGCGCTAGGTGCTACAACACTGGAAGCGGCTGAGCGACGACGTTGTTACATCTCTACTACTTTAAAGTTGGCACTACTGAGAATCAGTTACGTGTACGAGATTGCCAAGTCACGGTATCCACCCAAAAAAACGTCAAACAAAAAAATAAACAAATAACACTTTTGTTGTTCTCAAGTCCAATTTACTCTTTGCTTTGACTCTATTGCCACCAAATGAGTCTTGACTTGAAAAAAACATCGACTCCTGTTAGCAATATATGCTGTCCTGGTACTTTTTGTTATTTTTGTACATAAAATAAAGCTTGCAGGTAAACACAGTTAAAAATACAATCAGGAATAAAACATGCAGACAGTATAACTCGTTTATTAGAATATTCGAGCAAGCGACCTCTCGCAGTTTTTGACCATTTGTGCAAACGTACATTCGCAATTTTAGCCATTCGCAGAAACGACCCTTCGAGGATATAACCATTCGATGAATAGACTTCGATGGTATACGTACATTTCGTACGTATCCCATTTGGTGTAGGGTTCCACAAAATAGAAGGGATTTGGCGAGTGTTCCGTTACCAAAGTTTAGGAACCCCTGAACTAGATGTACAAAGGCTCTCTCAGTTTTATTTTAAATTAAATTATTTAGATTACACAAAGTTGCTGGTGACGCGTATCGAACCCGGTGGCGTGGCTTGCTTTGGTATTCGAATCCATCACAAGATCAACTAAGCCACGTTGACTTAATTGGGATGGTCGAATTTTACGCATTGTTTCCTCCGACTAAACAATATTACTATTGCATAAACTGGCTTTTGTTAACCCCCGAACAAAGAGATGGGTATTATAAGTTTCGGGTGTGTATCACTGTTTGTGTGTATGTGTCTGTGCTCCCAAACGAATGGACCGATTAAGATGCGGTTTTTTTATGTTTGAAAGCTGGGGTACACGAGATGGTTCTTAGCTATTGGTAGTTGAGAAAAGGGGGGTGGATTAGGGGCGATTTAGCTGCGGTTTTTTTATATTTCAAAGCTGAGATACACAAGATGGTTCTTAGCTATAATGCGGGGGGGGGAGGAATGGAGGTAAGGGTAGTAGCTACCAAACGAATGGACTGATTTTGTTTCTGTTTTTATGTTTGAAAAAACTAATGTGATCGAGATGCTTCTTAGCTATAATGGGTGGGGGGGGGTCGGGGGTTATATATGTTTTTTTTTTAATTTGAGCTTGTTTACTGCTGTGTGCATGTTGAAGCTTACTATTTGAAGATTAAGGATTAAGTTCGAGGCGAAAAAATGGTATGTAAAGAAAATAAAATTGTTTCAATAAAGAGTAGTTTTACATGAGTACAATGATAACATGGTCCATACATATAGTTGGTGCCGTAACCAGAACATTGCTCGAAGATTCAGTAGATCATCGGGTCGCGATATATCTAGCATTGCGCAGTACTGAGCGCATACATGCGCGTGCGCGCGCGGTTAGCAACTGGTTATAATTGTGACATTTGAAAAAAATATAAAGAATGAACAAATATGGAAAAAATACATCCCCGTAGAGTTTCTTGGTGCTCTCTTCTCTAACGGGCGTATTTCCGAAGCACCGGTAGAGTCAGAAGGGTATTTCCTTTTCCAGTGTGAGATTTAACTCTGTTGGCACATGAAAGGGAAATTTCCTTTTCAAACTCAAAGAATACTTAGTTTATCTAAATTTGGATTGATTTGATCTTTTTATAATATTTTATGTATATCTCTTTGTTCAGGAGATGTTAATTTTGACTTTTACAAGTGCTATTATTTTTGCCTATTTACAATAAAATACTTTGACTTTGACTTTGATAAGATACGATTGAAAACGCATATTTATGAACGTTTTTTTTTTTTCTTTCTCAAAGACGTCTTTTGCACGTCATATTGGACCGCTGCCTGCCTGATGTTAAAATGGCGTCATTTAGACGTGTCATATTGGTCTGTGACGTCTGTTACGTCAAATTGACGTAATCAAGAAAGTTCGCACTGACGTCACCTTCCTACCTGGGATGTATGCTCTACCCCTGCCCTATAGTAGATACTTAAGAGTAGTTTTGACGAAAAACTTGAGCAATGTTCAGACGCCAGTGGAGTTTGCACTATATTTCTTAATTTCTTTTTAAACAAGTTCCTATTTAATACTTTAAAGGCTTTAAGTAATTTATTGTAAATAGTAGGAGCCATGCTAAAGACATGCTTTTTCGCACTAATGTCGTCTTAGATCGTAGAACACAAAGTCTGGTTTTATCGCGCCTGTTACGTACAACAACATAAGACAAAATTGTATGTTCCTTAAAATAAGGCTTACAACTATCAGTCTGATTTAGATGAAACATTGCTCTGATGCATCTTTTTTGGGATTTAAAAGCAGCATTTTTATCAGTAGAATTTCCCCAAAACATAATTCCATAGCGTAACACGGACGCGACTAATCCATGGTATGCCGTTATCAATGCATTTTTATTTATCAACGATGACAATTTATACAGTGCAGGCTGACGAGCTTATCCTTTTATTTAGAATATCTATGTGAGCTCTCCAGTTAAGTCGTTTATTTATGGTCAAACCTAAAAAAAAAGTTGATTCAACTTATTTTTTCAACTTACTTTTTTTTTTTTTCTTTTTTTTTTTATAATTCTCTCATTGTATTGAATACTAGCTGTGCCCGCGGCTTCGCTCGCGTGGTCATTTCTCTAGGTTAAAAGTACTCTATGTGCTATTCCAAGATCTAAAATAAACATTTAATCAAAATTCCTTCCGCCGCGTTACAAAGTTATTTATCGATTGCTCGCCTTCTAACCATTGGATTAAGATACCAAGTACTCCAGTTTTTAGGTCAAATCCTAAGACACCCAAAACTGCATCGCAATCGGTCTAATACGTTTTTACGTGATGCGCGAACAAACATACAGACAAACAAACAAACAGACAGGCACGAATTGAAAAAATGTTCTATTCATAGACCATTTTTTTTAAATTATCTTCTTTGTATAGATTTAAGTTCTTATTGCCTTATAGCTGTGCCCGCAGCGTTGCTCGCGTGGTAGTTTTTCTGGGATATAAGGATCCTATGAGTTATCCGACATGGTCGTGATAGGTTAGAAGACGAAGGCGGAAGCGAAGCGTAGCGAGCACCCGCCCTCGGCCCCCCCATTATAGCTAAGAACTATCTTGTTTACCTCAGCTTTGAAACATTAAAACCCGCAGTTAAATTGGTCCATTCGTTTGAAAGATACGATTTTGTTTACGATTGAGTTACCATTTACACTAGTTTTTAAGTCAAACCCTAAGCTATCCTACATTGATAACCGCATAGCAATCGGTCCAGTAGTTTTACGTGATGCACAAAAATACAGACAAATAGACAGAAAGGCACGAATCCTGCGAGAACCCATTAATTTTTCGGGGCGAAAAGTATCCTATGTCCTACCTCGTACTATCAACTCAAAACATACCAAGTGTCATTTAAATGCATTCAGCAGTTTCAGCGGCGTGATGCGCGGCCAAGATACAGAAAGACAGATAGACAAAAATGTAAAAAAACAGTTTTGTCTTCACTGTATAATAAAGAGAAACATTAAAAAAAATGTCTTCTGTACAGAATTTGGACCCATATCCCGAAGGAACCCCATTTTTTTTCGGAATAAAATGTATCCTTAATTTTAACATATCATATAAACTATGACTGTGCCAAGTTGCATCAGAATCCGTCCAGTTTTTTCTGCGTGATAAGTGTTCTTTTAAATAACTTACAACCCCTATCCTGCGGGAACCCTTTAATGTTTCGGGATGCAAAGTATCCAATTTCCTACCTCAAAGTATGAACTCAAATCATACCAAGTTTCATTTAATTTCATTCAGTAGTTTCGGCGTAATACCTAGCCAAGATACAGACAGACAGACAAAACGAAACAAAACAGTTTTGGCTTCAGTACCGGATATAAAACATTATTACGGACTAGGCAATCGTTTGACCACGATCTCACCTGATGGAAAGCGATGATGTTGTCGAAGGTGTAGCACGCTTGCCTAGTAGATTCACTCTTGACTTGAACACACCGGGGTTATAATTTACCGGAAACACTGACGAGGGCAGGGCATTCCACTCCTTTGCAGTTCTTATAATAAATGAAGAAGCGTAACGCTTCGTTCTTGTGCGAGGTATTTCAACCATGAAAGGGTGGCGCTTTGCTGATCGTCTAGTCGTACGGTGATGGAAAGGTGATGGGGGAATCAGGTTGTGCAGTTCTTGTGCACACTCTCCATAGTGCAATCGGTAGAACACCGCCAGGCTTGCTACCTCATGTCGATGCGCCAGACTTTGAAGCTTACTCTTTACCAGAGTGTCATCCCCAATGAGCCTGATAGCACGTCTCTCAATTGAATCCAAAGACTCGAGCTGATACTTGGCAGAACCGTCCCAGAGGTGGCAGCAGTACCCCATACAACATCGGACCTGTGCTTGATAAAGATTCAAAAGCTGTCCCTGTGTGAAGTACCGCCTAACCTTAGACAAAATACCAAGTTTTTTTGCAGCTACCTTGGCTTTGGATTCAGTATAAGACCCAAAATTCAGGTTTGATGCGAGTTCGACACCTAAAGGCTCCAAATGGTCGCCTATTGGTATTGTTACACTTTGGAAAGACGGAGATCGGTTTAGAGGACTCTTTTTAGCAGAAAACAAACACGCCTGCGTTTTAGTAGCATTAAACTTAACCAGGTTAGCATCGCCCCAATCGGACACGGCTTCTAAGGCTAAATTTAAACGGTCTACCATAGCCTCTCTCTGAAACTGGACAGCGTCACAGCTGGCTTGAGCATTGGAAGTGTATCTTTCAACTACAGTACTGTCATCAGCATACCCAAAGGTACCGGGCTTCAGAAGGTCATTATTGTGCAGTGAAAACAGTGTAGCCGACAGAACCGATCCCTGAGGTACACCGGCAATGATAGCCATTTGATCAGACGAGCAGCCGTCTAAGACTATTCGAATAGATCGTTCCCTCAAGAAATCAACTATCCAATTGCATAAGCCAACAGGTAAACCATATGAGGGAAGCTTGTTTAAAAGGCCATCGTGCCAGACCCGATCAAATGACTTCGATATATCAAGGGAGACGGCAAGCGCCTCACCATTCATCTCTATGGCTTCGCTCAGTACGTGAGTGGCATACGCGGGAAGATCCCCAGTAGACCGGTTTCGGCGAAATCCGTATTGCCGGTCACTGAGAAGATCATTGTCTTCAAGGTATGCCAAGAGCCTAATGTTTATGACACGCTATAGAGCGTGTAACACTTACAGAGTAAGGAGGTTATCGAGATGGGACGATAATGGGACGGATCAGCACGACTACCCTTTTTTGGTACTGGTTGTACATTAGCAAGCCTCCAGCTCTTCGGAACTATACCTGAGTGAAGAGAGAGGCGGTACAAACGCGTTAAGATGGGAGACAATTCGGGCACACAGTTTTTCAACACAATCGCTGGAATACCATCAGGACCACTGGCCATGTTCATATCTAGAGCTGGAAGCGTTCTGAGAACCTCCTTCTGGCGAATGCGAATTTCGGGCATAAAAACCCCGCAATGAGGAAGGCAGGAAGGTGTCTTGCCAGAAGCATCTAGATGCGAGGCTTCTGCAAAAAGAGAAGCAAATAAATTCGCTTTGTCTCCAGCAGTGTGAGCTAGTGATCCATCAGGTTTCAGCAATGGTGGCAGTGAGGGGCGGCAGAAGTTTTCTTCGACCGACTTGGCCAGGGACCAAAAAGCTTTGCTACCCGCAGGGTATGAAGCCAGTTTGGCCCCAATTCGACTTACGTGATCAAAATTAGCCTTCCCAAGTATCTTCTTGCAGGTCTTAGCGGCAACGTTAAATTTTCTTTTCTTAGCCCGAATATCAGAAGACTTGCGCTTTCGAGCATCAGCCCAGTCTAGATATGCCGCACGCTTTAGAGCCACAGCACGACCACAGCTGGATCCAAACCAAGGCTGAGATTTGCTGGAAAGAGTCTTGTCACTGAATGGAATGAAATATTCCATTGCCTGACATATTACCTCTGTAACAGCAGACGCGCAAGTCTTCGGGTCCTGGGAGGAGAAACATGTTTGCCGCCAAGGATTTGATGCAAGGAATTGCCGCATCTCGTCCCAATCTGCTGAGTTGTATCTCCACACGCGCCTATTACCCTTAAGGGTAGGATCAGGCGGGGAATACACTGAGACGGACTTAACCAGGCAGTGATCAGAGCTACCAAGAGGTGGGGATACTGATACGGAGTATCGGTCTGGTTCAGTCGTCATCAACAGGTCGAGACAGTTGGCAGTGTCACCGTCACGGTCGGCCGTGTCACCGTCACGGTTGGCCGTGTCCACCCGTGACGGCTCCTGCACCAGCTGAGAGAGATCTAACGCCAGAGCAAGCTTCCGCGTCTCTCTACCAGCGTGGTCGGTTTTTTGGTATGGGACAAGCCACTCCTTGTGGTGGGCATTAAAATCCCCCAAAAACACCAATTGAGCAGACGGGTAACGCTGTTGGGCCACACTTGCCGCCTCACCTAGATAGTCTACCAATAAAGTCGTCCCCCGATCTCCGCTGTGTGAGCGGTACACACATGCATACATAATTTTCTCTATGCCCGTGTCCACCAGCACCCAAATCACCGAGAAGTTAGGGTGCTCAAGATTTCGGAGACGCATACAGCAAATGTCATCACAAACGCCAGCATTTGGAAATTTGGGTATTGTGTTCTTTCTATGATGTGTACTTGAATTTTAACGGTGTAACAGTAAATACAGTTACCGCTCGTATTGTATACTCTGCTTGTTCATGAGGGGTTGTTTTTTACTTGTTAAGTGATATATAATGTTGCCTCTACAATAAAAATACTTTCGACTTTATTAGATAAAAAATCCGGATCCAATATAAGTTCATTGTAATTTTCAGATCAAGAATTCAACCCCACAAGATTCCGACCAAGTGATAATTAGCAAAAATAAAAGTTTTCTTCTTCCGGTGAAACTCCGGAAACTGTATTCCGGCGAAATGAGAATCCGACTCAAGGCCTCAACAAACCATCGGATGCGTCCGGCAGCCGCGGCGGGTGCCGGACGCGTTTGGCTGAATTGGCAGTACATTTTATACTAAACTGAGCATACTAGCGGACGTAAGCATATGTGTAATAAATCATAATAATGAGTCAACTCCTTTGTCGAGGCGCAAAATGCCGACAAGCGAATAGAAGCTAAAAATTTGCTAGGGTTGGCACAAAAAATATAGATTATTATAGATAGATAGATAATACTTTATTGCACCTAAGAAAAAAGCCAAAAAAAAAAGAAAAAGAAAAAAAAAGATAGGATTATTTATTTTCACAAAATAATATTATGGTATGTCAAAGTTTATATTCCTCATAATATATTTTTCTATACTTACTAGCTGCACTCCGTGGCTTCGCCCGATTCACCGTGATTGCATAACAAAGGAACATCTAAAGTTTTGCATTTAAAATATGAGAAAGTAGGACAGAACAAGCACAAATTAAAAAATTATATAACCCTAATCCCCATTATTATACCTATGAAGCATTTCAATCACATCAGTTTTCAAACATAAAAACCCCATCAAAATTGGTCCATTCGTTTGGGAGCTGCAATGCCACAGACAGACACACACACACACGCACACAAACACAAACACAATGATACACACCCTAAACTTATAATACCCGTCTCTTTGTTCGGGGGTTAACGAAATATCAGGATCCGAAAGGGTATCGATATGTTTTGTACCTATTTTACTGAAAACTAGGTAGATACCTACATATAATATGGAATAAAATCTTTACTAACTAATATAGCAAATTTTACTGATTTACTAACATCCCTAGTCGAGATCCCACGGTCTTATAAAATATGTATGTACCTACCTAGATATGTACTATTCACTATGGGTGCTGGAACCGTGTGCAGCGTTTTTTTTTCTTAAATTAGATAGCTAATGTAAAGAATAATCTCCGAGCGTGGCAAAAGTAATATCACGTATAATAGCAAGGTACCTAACCTAGCTACAAAAACAAAAATCCTATAAAACATTTGAATTTCCTGCTGCATGCTTACCCAATCAAACAGAAATGAATGATTCCTATGTATGATTGTATAGTTCAACTTCTAAAAGGTCAGTAGAACCTACCTACTACCTACATAATTATTGCTTCGAACCTAAGTAGGTACATCAATTATAATAGCTACCTAATGTTGTAGATAATGGAAATTTATGAAATTGCAATCTCCACTATTATTATATGATATTGACGCACAACTAATTACCACATAGGTGGTACGCATATTTAAAACAAATAAATAAATCACCTCGTTGCGTGAACACTAATGATACGATATATTATGTACTTTGGCAAACACGTGCTAGCGATTTCGTGTACCTGACACACCTAATATGCTGTACCGGTTTTCAATAGACGCCTGCTGGTACGCCCGCAGGCGTCGCGGGCAGGAGGGGGACTCCGCTCTCCTTCACACCGCACCTCATGGTTGCTCTGTCAAGCGGCCGAGTTGACTCACTATAAGGATTTATTACACATATGACGTAAGTCGCGGACGTGACTTTGGGCCCTCAGACGTCCGGAATCCGGCTGCCACGTCCGGCATGGTTTGTAGGAACTGAAAGACGTTCAGCCGTACACTCAGTCAGGAGCGGCATCCGCGGACGCCGCGCCGTCCATATCCTGCCGGACGCGGCTGCCGGACGCGTCCGCCAATATGTTGAGAGCTTTAGTGAAGACAAACGTTTTTTGGTTGTTCGCACAGCCGCTATCAATTTTATTGTTATTGGTACCTAGTTTTATCATATTCACATTTTACTTATTCCTCGCACATCCTGGAAGACAGCCACCCTTGTGACCGCGGCCGCTAGTTAGGACAACTTTAGACAATGCGAAGAGAAACTAACCTCGACGACTATTTGAAGTTTTTGGGATAAATCCCTCTAATCCCTCTTTGGGATAAAGCTTCAAACTTGTTTATTGTTTCAGGGAAATTACACCAATGAAATAAATTTCGGAGAGGTGATGCATTCTTTCCTGGGCACGTCATTTTTCTACGGGACCTATATGTACAAAGCTGTCGTCAGTTCCAAAAAGGGGAACATTGCTTGTTATCAAACCACACTTACTTTTATAAAGAAAACATAAGTTTAATGATATAATATACACGATGGTAAATACCTAATAATTATGCACCTTATTATTTTATATAGGTACCTATTTCAACGGTGACGGACTCGAAGCTCCCCTGATTTCCCCCCTCGGGGACACATTAGGATTTTTCAGTCCTGGTGGCTTCCCTAGTCCGGGGGAGATATCAGAACTTCTTCTTCTTTTAAAATAATAGATGTGACGATGCACTCGTGGCTCCGCTGATTGCCCCCATCGGGAAGACATTGTCATTGAAAGTGTCTGGATTTCGGTTAAAGAAAGTTAGTGGTTCATATATGGGGAACTGTTTACGCTTTTCTAATAAGTTACCTTACGGCATTGATCAATTATCAATGCATAGGTTTAAAAGATTTGTAAAAGTAAATCTCACAAAGAAAGCGTATTACAATTTAAATGATTATAGAAATGCATGGCCTGATATCTCCAAGCTCCATGATATTAATAAGTGATCACTTCGATGTTTACGTTAAGTGAATCAAATGTTCAAAGTACTTTGTGAGATGTCTCACAACATGCCATGAGATCATGACATGATGTCACGTTGTTTTACACAACATACTTATCTAGTTAGAATTTTTACTTTATTACTTATTGTCACTTTTATCTTTTATAGTTGTAATTTACTTAATCATGTTTTATTATAATTTGAGACATTTGAAAATAATTGAAAAATATATAAAGAATTAACAAATATGGAAAAAAATACATCCCCGTTGAGTTTATTGGTGATTGGTTTCTACCGGGCATATTTCCGAAGCACTGGTAAAGTCACAACGGTTTTTCCTTTTCCAGTGTGAGATTTAACTCTGTTGGTATAAGAAAAGGGAAATTTCCTTTTCAAACTCAAAGAATTCTTAGTTTAACTAAATTTTATTAATTTGATGTTTTTATAATATTCTATGTATTTCTCTTTGTTCATGAGATGTTAATTTTGACTTGTAAAGTGCTATTATTTTGCCTATTTACAATAAAATACTTTTACATTAGGATTTTTCAGTACTTGTGACTCCCAGAACTTCCTTTAAAATAATATTTTGTGTACTCGTGTATCCCCAGTCAGCATATTTTTTTAATTTAAAAAAAGAGTTGTTTTGAAATTCTATTTGATTTTCGATCGACGAGTCCTAAAAATAGGAAGAAATATCTTCCTATTTTTGGGACTGGTGGCAATCAGGGTAGCCGTGAGTCCGTCGTCATATTATTTTAAAAGTTCTGATATATCCCCCGGACTAGGGGAGCCACCAGGACTGAAAAATCCTAATCCTAATGTCTCCCCGAGGGGGGAAATCAGGGGTAGCAAGAGTCCGTCGCCATTTCAACAACCTAATTTATTATTATTTCAGTGGCACTCAATGACAGAACTGATTCCAGGTTAGGTAACCTGTTTTGCTTTCTTGTATATTTTCATGTAAGCGGCTACGGTATGGCGCGCTAAAGGTGTGAAGCTAAAATTAACATAGGTATAAGTACGTAAGTAGTAGTAGTAGTAGTAGTAGTAGGTAGTAGGTATCCAGCAGGTGAAATGTAAGGTTTTTAATAAGTGGTAATTTATCGCCTTATCGCCGTTAACATGTACACATAGCATCTTCGGCGTTATCCTTGAACAGCTGGCGGAATGTAGTGCGGGTCATCGAACGGATTGGGAGTGGTCTCTTCGTCGTAGTCGGGCGGACTGGGCCACTCTGACATTTGCTTGGTTAGCCATACCAGTATGTAGACTACAACTCCGGTACCTGTGAAGCTAAAAAACACTTTATTAAGTACCTACCTATTGAATCTACGATAAAGCCAACTACCGAAAAGTATCTATTATAAAAGTTAAAGTTACTCTGTCTGTTGTGTTGTCTTTTCACGACTAATCGGCTGAACCGATCGTAATCGAAGGCTTACTACATACTTACACGTTGAACATCTTAGATTCTACGACCCGAGCGATAGGTATATTGTCTTCACTTCACAACGATTGAGAATAATATCCTTGCAACAAATATGTCGATCTAACAATAATAGGTACTTAGGTATCTATTACTACCGTATATATTGATATTTCTAAGATTCTGTTGGATCTGTAAACAACAGCTGATTTTATCGACAGTCACACAAGAATTGAAGCTCCTCTCACCAGTTATCGTAAATAACAACAACGCCTTCAGCGCAGTTGCTTATTGTTATGGTTCCGTAGTCGAACCACAGAATTAACTTTCAATACTGGGCCTGTGCCAGTGGCCCCAATTCTACTAAAACCATTGTAATGACAATTATCAACAATTTTCGCAAAATTTTCGCTTTTTCCTCATAAAAGTAGTAGGAGTGAATTTTTTTTTTTTTTAATTTTGTGTTTATCTTTTTTGAAAATATTTAATTTTGAAAATTTTCCAAAAAAAATCGCTTCTACCACTTTTAAGAGGTAAAAACGAAAATTTTGCGAAAATTGTTGATAATTGTCATTACAATGGTTTTAGTAGAATTGGGGCCCAGCTGGTGTGTCAAACAAAAACTTATAGACTGGATTGATCATATCTCATAACCGTGTCGCATTTCTCAACCGATCTAGACGAAACTTGGTATACTTACAGGTATAACGAATTTTTAGAATTTTGTAAACATTGGGGATTTTTGATTGAGGGGGCACTTCCTCCAAAAAGGGGCAAAAAGGGGGCTACTGAATATTTCCGACTTATTAGATCCGATTTCGATGGTTCATTTTTTATTTTAAATGTAGTACCTAGGTAACTTTAAGTTGGTCTCATAAAAAATTGGTGAAGATCTGATGGGGATTTTCGGCGTGATTAGCAGAATAGCTCCTCAAAATGAAGTATAAATTGCTCACTTTTAGGTTTAGCTACCAGTGGAATCAGCCCTTTACCTACTAGGTAGATATTGATGGAGCACCTTGATTGTTGATGTTAGTTTTACAATAAGTTAACTAGATGGTGCTACTGTGCACCGCTAGGTTGTTTGCAAAATGTTTGTGCTCGCGAGGTCTACAGCCACTAGTTGATATTACGTACAGCCTACTTAATAAACTCTAAAAAAGAACTAGACCTACTCGTCTTGGTACCGGAAAGTAAGGGTATAAAGTTTAAACATTGAGTTTTCTTTGCCTTTTATCCTCTCCCTCTCCTCTAAATCCTGAACCAATGTTCTAAAAATTAGAGTAAAACACACCCCTATGGTGTGGCTGTGTCGTGGACACGGCTTTGTGTTTTACAATAATACGTGTACGGAACGGGCCTTGGGATAACATGTTTTATTATAATTTTTATTTTTTACCCCCGAACAAATAGACGGGTGTTATAAGTTTAGGGTATGTATCACTGTGTGTGTGTGTGTGTGTGTGTGTGTGTGTGTGTGTGTGTGTGTGTGTGTGTGTGTGTGTGTGTGTGTGTGTGTGTGTGTGTGTCTATTATATAATAATAGGTCCATTCGTTTGGGAGCTACGATGACACACCATCGTAGCTCCCAAACGAATGGACCTATTTTGATGCGGTTTTTTCTGTTTGAATGCTGATGTGATCGAGATGGTTCTTAGATATATAGAGAGGGGGAGGGAGGAGGTGAGAAAAAGGGGAATCGTAACTTCAGAACGAATGGACCGATTAAGCTGCGGTTTTTAATGTTTCAAAGCTGAGATAAACAAGATGGTTCTAAGCTATAATGGGGGAGGGAGGCAGGGGGGGGGAATGGGGGTGAGGATCTTAGCTCCCAATCGAATGGACCGATTTTGATGCGGTTTTTTATGTTTGAAAACTGTTGTGATCGAGATGGTTGATGGTTCTCAGCTTTACGGAGGGAGGTGAGCATCGTATTTTCCAAACGAATGGACCAATTTAGCTGCGGTTGTTCATGTTTCAAAGCTAACGAGATGGTTCCTAGCTATAATGGGCGGGGTGGAGGGATGGGGTGATGATCGTAGATCCCAAACGGATGGAACGATTTTTATGTTTAAAACTGAAGTGATCGAGATGCTTCTTAGCTATAATGGGAGTTGGGGAGTCGGGGTTATATACATTTTTAATTTGTGGTTGTTTAACGAATTCTTTGATCCTTCAGCTATCGAATGGTGTAATTAAATCATGAATATCGATGATATATATGGAGCTGCAATACCAAACTGTACCCCCCGATTTTGTTGTCATCAGTTTTTTGGAGCGCCTCCCTATGGAAGTAAGTTTATAGACGTATCCACGTCAAAATACTCGCGGAATTATAATGGACATTATCACATCTATTGGCAATTAGTATACTCCTGCGTCAATTTAGAACAAACTCTATAGTGATACAAAAATCAACAGCTCAAACATGCAGGTAAGTTTTAAGGTATTATCATTAAAAGGGAACAATCAGAAAACAAAAGTTTTGATTTCTCGTTATTTCTACTCTGTCATGATGCAAACATGACGAGCATAGATTTTTCTTGAGATCATGGTGCCGGCATGACATGACCAAAAAATCATAATTAATCTTATGTTTCATGTAATTCAAGATTTCTGTTTAAATAAGTTTTCAGTATCGACATAACTACGGAACCCTAGCTCATGCGTCAACCGACTCGCTCCTGACCTGTTTTTACTGAGCAATGGGAAAACAATATAACAACGCATTATAAACAATCTGGTTTTTGCGATGCTCGCATTCATCTCGATATTTCAATACAACTCGTCTAGTTGAACGAAGCTCACGTGTCCTGCAAACCCGACTTCAACTGAAAGGAATGTTACTAGTGTAAAAGGGCACGTTACATGAACAGTTTTTGCATGCTAGCTGTTGGCATGTTTTGAAGGCTCTCTGTAACATTATATTCACTGTTTCCTCGCTCCCTTTTAGTTACTAACTAGCTGTGACTGTGGCGTTGCCCACATGTTATTTTTTTCTGGGATATCAGGATCCTATCAGTTATTCCAGAACCAAAAGTACGTATGTACCAAATTTCATAAAACTTCGTTCAGACGTCAAATCCTTTTTTATCGATTGTTTGGGTTCTACACTTCATATTGAGATACCAAGTAGGTACACCAGTTTTTAAGTCAAACCATAAGCTATCCAACAGTGAAAATCGCATCTCAATTGGTCCAGTAGTTTTAACGTGATGAGCAATAGAAAAGACACAAGTTTAAAAAAATATTATTCACTAGCTTAAGAGTAGCTTATTATAAGTACCCTAAACCTTTTTTATTATTATCTTCATTTTAGAGACTTTTTGGAACTTACCTACTGCTTTATTATAATTATAGATAGATAACATCCATACCAATATATAAAAGTTGTCTGTTTGTTTATTTGTTTGTTTGGGGAGCTTTCACGCGATAACCGCTGGACGGATTTTGATGAAATTTGGAATGGAGATAGCTTATACCCCCTAGACTAAAACATAGGATACTTTTTATCCCGGAAAATTCCACGAATTCTGTGGAAGTTTCCACGGGAAAACTAGAACTTGTTGAATACTCGCTGTAAGGAACGGTTGCCATGGTGACGAAATAACAAGTCCGTCAAAAGTCATCAAGATCGTTGGTGCCACAGATTAAGTCAACATGCCACGGAGGCCATAACCAAAAAGTCTAAGTCTATACTTTTGCATTGGTTTTTAATATCCCAGAAAAACGTAAGTAGGATGCTTTTTTCGCGATAAACTATAGTCCGCGTGGACGAAGACGCGGGCGGGTAAGCTAGTTCCTAATAAAGTCGGGTTTGCAGGAAACGGGAGCTTCGTTCATTTTGATGAGCTGTATTGAAATTAAGAATCTTAATGCTGTCTTCGCTCGATGTTACACAAAATGCTATGAAACAAATTGTAAAAAATAAGTTGTAACAAATCATCCTCAATTTTCGGTTCGTGAAAGGACAGTTCATTGTTTACAAGCTCTAGTGTGTTTTCACCTTTATGTATAACTACCTACCTATCTTCTATCTATCTATACTTTTAATAAAGCAATAAGTACCAAAAAGTCTGTATAATGAAGATAATGAAATAAAAATGGTAGGTACTTAAAATAAGCTCATCAACATGAATATAACTTTTTTTAAATCATGTCTTTCGTATCACGTAAAAACTACAGGGGCCTAATTCTCTAATTTTAAGACGCCAATTCCACGCCGCCTGCGTGGAATTTGTTCGTGATTCCACGCAGGCGACGTGGAATTTGTTCGTGATTCCACGCAGGCGGCGTGGAATTTGTTCGTGATTCCACGCAGGCGGCGTGGAGTCGGCGTGGAATTCGCGTGGAATTGGCGTGAGTGGTCATACAGAATCCAGGCCCTGAACCTGATTACCCACCATGCGGTTTTAACTGTTCGATAGCTTAGGGCTTGACTTAAAAACTGGGGTACTTGGTATCTCAATCCGATGAGTAAAAGCGGCGCAATCGATAAAAAACTATTTGCAGGATGTTTTTTTTTTTAAATGTTGTATTATTGTACTTTATAGGTACTTTTGATACAGAAATAACATACAGGTTACTTTTAACCCAGATAAATGACCACGCGAGCAAAGTAGGGTACTTAAAATAAGGTACTGAACAAGAATTCAACATTTTAAAATATCGTATTTCTGTTTGTCTGTTCGCGCATCACGTAATAACTAGGTACTGGACCGATTGCGATGAGGTTTTCAGTGTTGGAAAGCTTAGGATGATTTAAAAACGGGTGTACCTGGTATCTCAATCCGATTAGTAGAAGATAAGCAATGGATAAAAAACAATTTTAAGTCTGAACGAAGTTTGATGAAATTTAGTAAATTGGTATTTTTGGTTCTGGAGTAACTTCATAGGATCCATATATCCCAGAAAAAATGACGCGGGCAACGCGGCAGGCACAGCTAGTTATAATATACAGGTAATTTTTTCTCACTAACCTGCCATATCACCTCGGTATTCACTAGAGGGCCAAATGTCTCACGACACTTGTCACTAGACATACAAACAAACTTGTTCCGAGTAGTTCAGTCAGTTCCAATGATTGTACTAGTTAGTGACTTTTGTGTCATTAGTTCAAAGTTGGTTGATCTGCAGATACATGCAGAAGTACAATAACCAGTTGAATTGACTATCTTAGTGAGACTTATGGCCGGCTGTAGTGTCGGACACTAGAGATTGGGTTTTTCGTTCAAAAGGTCTTCTTCTTTTCTTCTTCTTTTTTTTATTGGGTGGCTTCTGCGGAGGCACTGGCCTACTAGCAATTTCGCCAATGTCAAGTGTATTATAGTTTAAAGTAATGTCACGTCACAGTCAATTATTGTCAAAGTCACGAATCAGTAAAATGGTGCACATTTACTGAAACTTCCGGTTCCGAAAATGCCATTTATTTCTGCGTTTGATTCTTTTGCCCGCACTCGTGCACGTTAACGAACACCTAATGGTTAATATTCCACCAATATTACACATTAACACTCGAAGATACACAAGATTGAGAATAAAATCTAACTCTACATCACAACATTTTGATTTTTTTCAAAAAACCCCCGTTCAATAGGTCGCGAGGCTGCCGACTTCGGTTGACATCGCCCGACACCTCAGTGACACGTGAATGTTGTAGGACATTTTTTTTCCCTAGGCTTGCACTTATTATTGACCAAGCGAGCACGAAGCGTCTCCGTTTTAGCTTGGGCAAAAATGCTTTCGTATGTGCGGATATCTGTCCGGATCTCTGTTCTCCTCTACAGGTCGAATTTCTCAACCGATCCAGACGAAACTTGGTATACAGGCTAAACGTTTTTTTTTAGTCTTCGTTGATTTTTGATTGGGAGGGTACTTCTCCCAAAAAGGTGCAAAAGGGGGGAATATCTCATTAGATTTTATTAGATCCGATTTCGATGGTTAATTTTTTATTTGTAAGGTATTAACTTTAAATTGGTCTCATAAAAATTTGGTGAAGATCTGATGAGGTTCTTGGGCGTGATGAGCAGAATAGCTCCTCAAAATGCAGTAAATTTCTTACTTTTAGATTTCTACCAGTGGAATTAGCCCTTTACCCACTAAAGGGTAAAGTGCTGATTCCATGCTGATTTGGTTTTACCACTTTGATGGAGCACCTTGGTTTTAATGTTAGTTGTACAATAAGGTAACTAGATGGCGCTGCTGTGCACTGCTAGATTGTTTACAATAAAGCTTGTACGCGCGAGGCCTACAGCTCGCAAAGCCACTAGTTTATTATGTGCCTAGGCCCTAGTGAATACGAGTCTTTACGCTACTGAAGCCACAACAAATGAAGGTTCCCATGAATGTTCAAACTACCCGTCCAAAGGAATATTTTACAGATTAGCCCCTATTACAGTTTTATTAGACACTAGCTGTGCCCGCGGCTTCGCACGCGTGTTTTTTTTCTAGGTTAAAGTACTCTGTGCTATTCCGAGACATAAATATCAAGCAATACAAATTAATACAGAAATTTGATATTTGAGCAATATTCCTTCAGCCATGAAAAAGTTTTTTTATCGATTGCTCGGCTTCAATTCATCGGATTGAGCAGTTTTTAAGTTAAACCCTAAGCTATTCATCAGGCAGACATACAGACAGGCAGACACGATTTTATAAAAATGTTAAATTCTTGTTCAGTAGTTTATTTTAAATACACTACACCATTTTAAAAAAACTATTTTGTACAGTTTTTCGTACTTATTGCTTTATTATAAGTATAGATAATAATATATTATCTGTGATTATACTTTGTTTAAATTGTGAACGAAGTTCAGTGACAGATCAGTAGACATTAAAATTTGTTCAGTAGTATGAGTAAGGAGATTTCACTCCTTACTCATTAGAAGTTAATTGGATTTCAATGATATAGATGTTTTTTTTAAGAGGCTTACCTAATGAGGGTGAAAAAACAACAAATTAAAAAAAACAACATGCAAATCGGTTATGTTGCTTTTTACTTTTTACTATCAATTTTTGGATGTATGTGTACAAGTATGAATTCGAGGAAAATAAAGGAATAATTATGTAATGTTTTATATAATATATACTCTACAACGCAGTACTCGTTACGAACAAACATTACTTAAGTTATTCTCCATATACTTAGTACTTCTACTCAATCATATTTTTGTTCGAGCGCTCATCACTTGCATTAGATATAATGAGAGCTTGTTACATATTACATGTCACAAAACCAAAAAGAAAAATATTCTCTATAGAATCCGATCGATTTAAATAATAATAAAAATACTCTAACTAATGAAACACCATTCGTTCTCTGCAAGATCAGCAAATACCGCATAACATTCTAACTGTACAGACATGTAACATACAAAACGTACCAAGGAAACATCGTCGGGATCGTACGACATTTATTACAAGGACTCGCTTACAGATTGCATAGAAACGAACAATAATCTCACTGCACATCGTAAATCGGTGAAAAAGTTGCGATAAAAACGTAAAATTCACGTACTGAAGTCTAAAAATATATTATAATAGATTTCAAACGTCTATACATAGATGAGTGTTCACTACGCGCTCACAACGAGCGTCGAGCGCGCGTCCAATACGTTACAATATTAAATACGTTATTAAACGATCGTACACGTCGCTCCGACGTAGACTAGACACATATCGAGGGCGCCGGGCGCTTACAGTCCTTATCGAGAGTGAAATCATAATATATCGTACAGCGGCGGCGCTTCACACGAACACCTTGGCGAGCCCGTCGGCGCCGGCGCTCGCGATGTACGGCCGCAGCGGGTGGAACGCCACGTCGAGGATGCTCTCGTCGAACTTCTTGCGGTGCGCCGTGATCTCCTGCACGCACGTCTTGGTGTCCAGGTTCCACAGGCGCACGGAGCAGTCGTGCGAGCCCGACAGCAGGAACAGCCCGTTGGGGTCGAGCGCCAGCCCGGTGACGGCGTCCAGGTGCGCCACCATGGCGTGCGCGCAGCGGCCCGACACGCCGTCCCAGAACCGGATGTGGCGGTCCTCGTGCGCCGTCACCAGCAGCGGCAGAGTGGGGTGCGCGCGCACGCGCGTCGCGGCGCTGTCGCACGGGACGCGCAGCACCGTCTGCAACGCATGGGACGCAACGTTTTCAACTAGCTTATAGTGGATGATGCCCGTCCACATACAACGAGGTGGACTCCGGAATAGTACGATGTCGGCGAAGGATAAATCCTCCAAACAAACAAATAAAATACAATTGGGAAACTAGATAAATAATAATAAATAACTGAATCAGACTAATATCATAATATGGTGGAAATCTATGGGATGTATGGGAGCGAAAAACGATCTGTCAACCTCACCTGCACGCGGTTGTGCTGCTGGATACCGAATGAGGCCCTGGCGACCGACAGATGGCGGTATACCATATGGGAGCCCTATTCGATGTTCTTTAGAATAAAAAATGCAGAATACCAAATTAAATAAAAAACATGCCTTGCATTCCTCCCACGACGTACTCGTATTTAGCCACCACACTTGCACTATTATTTACTCTGTGTCTAAGCGCGCATTTATCTCACCCTAGCCAGTGTGCGCTGCATCGTGCCGCCTTCTCGCACACTATAAATATACAAGCACACTGGTTTCGAGAGGTCAGTCTACAGCTTCGCGCGCCTTCGACGCTCACGCACTTCCTGGGCGCAACTCTATGACGATGACCCCACAATCATCTCAAAAACAATCGTAGGCCGGTGACGGGCAGCAGCGTCACCGGTGCATGAAGCTACGACCTGCGATCCCTAACCTGCATGCCCAGAGTGGCGATTATGGGCAAAACTTCGAATGAATGGCACAACCATAAATGGCCCCCCAGTTCTTGGTCACCCTGCTAGTCCTGACCACGGTGGCGGTCACGGAAATAGCAGGGCAGGGGGTGCGAAGAATCCCCTGGCTACCGTAGGCCAACCAAAACAAAAACAACTGCCCCTGGCTACGTAAAACGGACGAACGATTAGGCTTGCCGATCACAGGGCGCAACTCGAGATGGAACTTTCAAAGATAAGGTGGCATGTTCTGGGGTTATGTGAAGCCCGAAAAGAGGGGGAGGACATTATAACCATAGAATCGGGCCTTCTATTCTACTTTCGAGAGGGAGATCAGCAGTCTCAGGGGGGCGTGGGGTTCCTCCTCAATAAATTCTTCACTGATAATGACTCACCGTACTTAGTTTTTAATCTAAACGAAAAGTATAGCCTTGAAATCGTACAGGTCTATGCATGGACCTCGGCACACTCGGATGATGAAGTAGAAGATATGTTTGATGATGTATATTCGGCCTTACATAACACCACAAATGCCCACTTCAAAGTTATAATGGGAGACTTTAACGCTAAAGTGGCAGTACAGACTTTCATTCAATCGAAAATAGGTCCACACGCCTATAGAAACAGGAATCACAAGGAGCACATGCTAGTTAACTTTTTGGAAAACGAGGTTCTTCAAAAAACTGCTCCAGAGGTGGACTTGGCAAAGCTCCGACACTGTGTTTAAAAATGAGATTGTGTTCATCATGTCGGACAATAAGCACATATTCAGGGATGTCTCAGTGATAAGCAAGTATAATACCGGTAGTAATCACCGAATTGTCCGAAGCTCTTTGAATATCGACCATATGCTTTAAAGATGCCGTCTGGTGAAGTTTACGCTCCGAACCAACCTGCTCCAAGCCACTGTTGGATCAGAACAGTTCCAAATCAAGTTGAAAAATCAATTCTCTGCCTCGGAAACCACAAATAACGTGAACTCCAAACAGTTGTGGGAATCGAGAAGAAGGCACAACATTTTGTCATTTGAGTCTAAAATCTCGGATGAGGCTCTTCAACGTATGTATGAGCGACGGGAGCAACAGCTAGTCACACCGTCAGGAAAAAAGGGAGTTCAATCAGAAGATCAGTAAGCTGTTGCGACGTGACCCCCCGGTGTTGAGCACCGGAGGTCACGTCGCCGCCACACACGCCGGATAGAAAAGGCAATTGAGCAAAATCGGGGGTCAAAGTCTTTGCCCGGCAATTGAGTAGATTCCCATCTGACGAAGCTCAAGACCAATAAAGGCACAACCATCGCCTGTAAGCCGGAGATCCTTTCTGACATGACGATGACTTATATGGCGGATCGTACGACTCGCATGCTTCTAAACCCGAATCGAGTAATAATGCAGTTGTCTATGACCCGAACCCAGCACAGAGTATTCCCGCGCAATACTGACACGCCACCACACTGACGAACTGCCCGACGAGCGACGTCATCCTAGACGAGATTAAAATGGCGCTCAAACAACTTATGAATGGGAAGGCCCCCGCTGAGTATGGTATAACTTCGTAGCTAATGAAAGCAGGGAAGAATCCCGTATTTCGGGAGCTTCAGGAGTTATTAATATTAAGCACCGTTCGTAACAGTGGGAGAACTCCAGAGATGTGGTGCAGGAGTTTGGTATAGGTCGCGTCATGTAAAAAGGTCGCTAGAAAAAAGTGGAGGTGTTTGCGCACTAAAGTACTAGGCCTATTGTTTTAAATAATTATTAATTAGCCTTTCGCTCCCGTTACTTTCGTGACCCGCCCGTTCCGCGCCGCACCTCATACCACCAAATAGACCGATAAATCGTCTAATGCGCAGCCTAACCGCCAGCGTTCTTTTTACATGACACGACCTATAGTACACTTCTGTAAAAAGGAGATTAAACCCTTTTCAAGAAATACCGACCTATTTCACTCTTGAGCAACGTCTATAAGTTGTTTTCGAGGGTCATCTCAAATCGACTCGCGAGAAGATTTGACGAATTCCAGCCTCCTGAACAGGCCGGGTTTCGAGGAGAATTTAGCACGATAGACCACATACACACAGTGAGGCAGGTTATACAGAAGTCTGAAGAGTATAACCAGCCCCTGTGTCTTGCTTTTGTGGACTTTAAGAAGGCCTTTGACCCCGTTGAAGCCTGGACGGTTCTGGAGTCTTTGAAGCATTGTCAAGTGTACTGGCGATACAGCGAAGTGCTGAGGTTTCTGTACGACGCCTCGACTATGAGAGTCCAAGTACAAAACCAGCAGTCTAAACGTATCCAAATGCGGAGGGGAGTGAGACAGGGAGATGTTATATCCCCGAAACTGTTCATTAATGCCTGGGAAGATATGACGCTGGATTTGAAAGGAATGGGCATTAACGTCAATGGCGAGAACACTTACTATTTGGCGATGATATCGTTCTAATGGCGGAGTCGCTGCAAAACTTGCAAAGTATGCTGACCAACCTAGATGATTCTTCTCGAAGCATTGGTCTCGGAATGAGCATAAGTATGACCAAAATCATGTTTAACGATCTTGTTTACTCGGAATCGATTGCGGTCAATGGTGCACCTCTTGGAGTTGTCCAACAATATGTTTACCTTGAGCAAATATTGCAATTAGGTAAGAACAACATTGAGAACAAAGCCAACGGAAGAATTCAGCTGGATTGGGCAGCATTCGGCAAATTTCGTCAAGTCTTCTCGTCGTCCATACCACAGTGCCTGATAACAAGAAGTCTTCAATCAGTGCGTCCTACCAATCATGACCTACGGAGCCGAAACATGGATACTAACTGTCAAACTAGTCCACAAATTCTCAGCGAGCTATGGAGAGAGCTATGCTTGTAGTTTATCTGAAGGACAAGATATCCGACGGAGAACCAAGGCAACCGACAAATCTCTAAGAATAAGCAAGCTAAAGTAGCAGTGAACTGGTCACATTTCCCGAAGAACCGATAATCGTTGGGTAGGCGAGTTCCCGAATGGACACGACCATTAGGCAAACGTAGCGTAGGACGCCCAGAGGCCAGGCGGAGTGACGACATGCGAAAAGCGGATGGCAGAAAATGGATGAGGAGAGTTGAAGACCGAGCTCAGTGGCATGAATAAGGAGAGGCCTACGTCCAGCAGTGGGCAAATATAAGGTCATGATGGTGGTGGAAATATGCTTAAATTACAAATGATTATTGGAAATACATTTTGTATGGACAATTCATCCCCCGTCGGCAAAAAAGAGATTTAAGAAAGCTCAGTGGCCTGTCTTGAATTCCATCGAGCATGCACTTGTTGCTCTGGGGTTTTCTAAGCGATTTTCAAAACTGACACTATTATGAAAATTCTATCCCATTTTATGTACCTACCCGGCGCCACTACTAAAACCACTAATGCGGACAGCAGCCGCCGTGTGCCGCGCCGACACACACGGTCCTCACCTGTCCGGTCTCCAGGTCGTAGAGCAGCAGCGTGCCGTCGCGGTAGACGACGGCGGCGCGGGCTCCCGCATCCGCGAAGTCCGCGGCGGCGGGCGCCAGCGCGTCGTCGGCGCGCAGCGTGGCGAGCAGCGGGCGCGCGGCGCGCGGCGCCCACAGCCGTGCCGTGCCGTCCGCCGACGCGGACAGCAGCCGCCCGTGCGCCGCCGCCAGCGACCACACCGCGTCCGTGTGGTCGCGCAGCACCGCGCCCTAGAACATCGTATGCGTCAGTACGCTGAACACTTTTTTCTAATTGACTTTATATGTATTGTATCGAGCTCTAGACCCAGAAACACAGTTAAAATTTCAAAACGAGACAATCTATTCATATGAGGTCTTATGAAAGGTGGTTGTTTGTAAATTTTAAAGCGATTTTTGAATAAATTTTTAGCATTTTAGTTTCTTCGAAGCTCGGCGCGCCCATAGCCAGGCACAGCAGCTAGGCACAACAGGGCACCGGGTGCACGCGGAACGTGTACAGCAACTAGTCACACACCTGCACGGCGGGGTCGTACGGGTCGTAGGGGTCGGCGGTGGGCGGCGGCAGGTTCCACACGCGGATGGTGCCGTCGAGCCCGCCGGAGAAGCACTCCTCGGAGCGCGGCGCGCCCATGGCCAGGCACAGCACAGGCGCCGCGTGCGCGCGGAACGTGTACAGCGGCTCCACGTCGAGCCCCGCGGACTTCTTGGCGGGCACGGTGCGCTGCAGGTTCCACAGCTTCAGCGTGTGGTCCTCGGACGCCGTCACCAGCGCCGCCTCCGTCGGGTGGAACGCGAGTGCTCGCACCTGCAAGCATGAGGGGGTGTGATTACAATTTGTATTTGAGCTATATATAGAACTAGCTGCGATGAATATTATAATGATGGATAATTATGAACAGTAGCCTCTATGTTAATTCCATGTTATAAGCTATCCTGGTACCAAATTTCATCCAAATCCGTTCAGCAGATGGCGCTAATCGATTTTAGGCATTTTATAACGTTGTGTATGTACTGTCAGTTCTAATGTATGGAGTACAGTATCGCGCTTAAGAAGTTTTCCACCAAAAAAAAGGTTTTTTTTTTAAAAATTTGCCTTTTTACGACAGTGGCTACACTTC
Organism: Alsophila aescularia; assembly: GCA_946251855.1. Classification (NCBI taxonomy): domain Eukaryota; kingdom Metazoa; phylum Arthropoda; class Insecta; order Lepidoptera; family Geometridae; genus Alsophila; species Alsophila aescularia. Next base: position 39,722,808 of record OX276383.1, read on the forward strand.
TTTGATTTATAATATTAGTGTGATGAGGTGGTGTCAGTTGGTGTAGTTTGTTGGACTGCAAATTGTATAGTACAGTACATTTTAAGAGCGATGGCAGCCTAGCGGTATACTAGTGCGACTTAAAATCCAACGATACTGGGCGCGGTCCTAGGCTTCGGAACTGACTTTTCTAAGTTATGTGTAGTTTCCCATTGCTCCATGCTTCGGAGGGCACGTTAAGCTGTTGGTCCCGACTGTTATTGACCAATAGCAGTCGTTAAGCCATGTCAGTAGCCCTTGGCGGCCTGACAAACTCTGACACCAGGGGCCAGCACTACCTCATACGACAAGCAAGCAAGTACATTTTACCACTTGACCACCACCTCTCTCAATAATGGAGCTGAATGCTACATTTACGGTTTTACTGACGTATGAAATGCAAAACCTCCCCTCCTGGTTGTTTTTCAACGTGATTTCGGAACGCTCGCGGTCGCCTAACTGATACTCGAACAAACGCGATTCAGTCTGGAAGCGCGTCACAGACGACTAAGATACTATAATATTTTATCTTAAGATAAAATATCGCTCGCTATACAATTTATATGAACCATCACAAACGGCGAAGATAATATATATTTGTATCTTACAGTATCTTAAGATATCGAGCGATATGGATTTTTTTAAAAGTGGTCATCCTAAGATACGAAATATATATTAATATACTATCTTAAGATACAAAATATATCGTAATATGCTCTACAGGTTGCTCTGTTTTGTATTCGTGACGGTTTTTTTTAACCCCTGAACAAAGAGACGGATCTTATAAGTTTAGGGTGTGTATCACTGTGTTTGTGTTTGTGTGTGTTTGTTTGTGTTAGTGAGTAGTGTGTGTGTGTGTGTGTGTGTGTGTGTGGCATCGTAGCTCCCAAACGAATGGACCGATTTTGATGCGGTTTTTTCTATTCGAAAGCTGATACGATCGAGATTGTTCTTAGATATATGGGGAGAGGGAGAGAGAGGAGGGGGCAGAAGAGAAAGAAAAGGGGGTGAAAATCGTAGCTTCCAAACAAATGGACCGATTTAGCTGTGGTTTTTTTAATGTTTGAAAGCTGGGGTAAACAAGATGATTCATTGCTATAAATGGGGGATGGAGGGGGGTGAGCGGTGCGAATCGTATTTTTTCAAACGAATGGACCGATTTAGCTGCGGTTTTTTATTTTTGAAAGCTGAGGTAAACGAGATGGTTCTTAGCATACTGTAAGTCGTTGTTCTGTACAAATGCTCTCCCGCATGTTCGTATTTTGTTTCACTATATCTTCCTTAATCAAATTATATTTTCGAAAAGTTTCCTTCGACTTCATAAAATAAGTTTTTTTTTTTTTGTAGAATGATCTGCGTAAAGATTAAATTCACCGCGGCTTTTTCTAATTCTAATGTGATTTTCTATCCAAATTGATCGCCTTTTACAGTGCGCTAATGCAATTTGCATATCAAATTCGAAATCACAATCGTCGTCTGATGAGCTATCTAACAAATAATAATAGTGAAACCATACTACTCATATTTTATCAACCTGTATATAGAAAGCGGTGAAGAAATACGTGTGGCACCTAGGACGGCCTGCGAGCGAATGAATAATTTCAATATATTATCGTATCTTAGACGTGTGAGATACCCGAAGATGGTGACACATACACACCCTAAACTTATAACACCCGTCTCTCTGTTCGGGGGTTATAAACTAAACTGACTCTGTCAAAGCCCAGACTAATACCAGTAATAAAGTTATACTGAGTCCATTGAAGCCCAGAGAGATAGCATTTATAAGTGATACTGGCTCCATCAAGCCCAGACTGATACGATTTATAAAATTAGACTGACGCTATAAAGCTTAGATTGATAGCATTTACAAGGTGATCCTGACCCAGTCGAAACCCAAGACTGATAACATTTATTATATGATACTGACCCCATCAATGTTTAGATTGATTTGATAGCATTAATAAGAAATGACTCACCATGATGAAGCCCAGACTGATAGCACTTATAAGACGATACTGACTCCATTGAAGCCCAAACTAATAGCTTATATAAGATAGCAATGACCTGTCTAAGTCCAGACTGAATAACATTATGATAAACTGACCCCCATCAAAGTCCAGACTGATAGCATAAATAATAAGATATTGACTCAGTCGAAGCCCCCACTGATAGCATTCCTAACAAGATACTGCCCCCCATCAAAGTCCAGACTGATAGCGTAAATAATATGATACTGACTCAGTCACAGCACCCACTGATAGCATTCATAACATGATACTGACACCGCCTAAGGCCAGACTTGTAGGATGATACTGACCCCGTCGAAGTGCGAACGCAGCGTGTACTTGGCGTTCCACGTCTTGCGGAAGGACTCCTTGTTGGCGGAAGCGACGTCGTAGGCCTCGGGCTCGTTGCTGACGGTGAGCTGTGCCAGCTCGCCGAGCGCCAGCGGCTCTTCGTCCGGCTCGCCGCCGCTGCCACCGCTGCTGGCCATGCCGCCGCCTGGGAAGTTCACTGCGAGATAACGATACCTGATATCACAATGTTTTGTAACAGTCTTCAGACAGAATGCTATTAGGCGGGGTGTGGTCTAGAAAATACATGTTATAACCGCACAACCATGTAACTGTTGTGCGTTTATAACACGCACATCACTACACAACACTCACACAACCATCTCGCATCGGGATGCCAAGATAATTTTTTCCTGTGTTAGGTGATCCTGGTGACCTGGACTACAGGTTTTATAAACCTATTTCAGGCACCAGCTCCTCACAAAGCTATTTTGTTACTCATGTCTGATCGCAATTTCTATGTATAACCTTTTGTGAGAAAAATAAATTCCTTCTTTCTTTTTATTTATTTGCTTTGTCGTCGATTTGTGAGCTACCCTGAAAGTTTCAGCTGGATAGCTAAGGAAAGTGCTCTAAATTTGAATTACAAGATTCCAGGACAGAAATACATAGATATAAGTGAAGTTAAATAAAAGCTTTTAAAAAAGCTTATAGCGATTTCTTCCTTCCTATTAATGCTTTCGTTCAGGAGTCTTCCAGCTGACAGAGCTGACTTATATGTTTCCAAGCTCCGCAGTAAAGTCTCACCTGGGTACTCGTCCCCTTGGCCGCCGCTGTCACTCTCGTTCTCAGTGATCAGGTTGAGTTCGTTGACTACCTCCTCGGCTTCGTGGTCTACCTCCTCGCCTGGACAGAAACGACTTGTTTCACTTATTGCTAGCTCTTTCCTATTTGTTGCAGTTGCTATTGAATCTTTCCCACTGCATTTATTATGTGTGAGGAAAAAGCCAACAACTGGAAAAGCCACATATTATAAGACTATAATTAATCTGAGATAATGTGATTTGGCAGGGTTTGGTCCCATAGTGCGCCCGAGACCCTCTGACGTTTAAAGCATTACGCTTCTTCATTTACTATAAGAACTGCAAATGAGTGCCCTGCCCTCGTCAGTGTTTCCGTTAAAAAGAAAACAGGTGTGTTCAAGTCAAGAGTGAATAGGTAGGTGTCTAGGCAAGGCAAGCGTGCTACACCTTCAACCACATCATCGCTTTCCATCAGATCAGATGAGATTGTGGTCAAACGATTGCATAGTCCGTAATAAAAAAAATAAAAAAGAACTATTGTTCAAAAACAGCCAGGACCGACAGCTTAAGGTGCCTTCCGAAGCACGAAGCCATGGACATCGCGATCTGCACCCATGAAGGATCGACTACAGAGAGACGTTGTTTCTGTCAGAGCAGTGTACCTTGTTTCCCCTGGGAATGGTGCTGCTGCTTGGAGTCCAGGTCGTCGATCTCGTCCATATCCATCTCCTGATGCGTGAGGAACTCGAAGTTGGCGAACACGGCGGCCGTCTCCTGCACCGACAAGCCCTCGTCACTGTACCCGCTGCCTCCGCCGCTCTTGCGTTGTTCTTTGCCTGTACAGACAAAAACAGTACTTTAAAGTCGTAACTTACACGTGCAGGGTTGGCTATAGAATCGAAAGGCAGGAGCTAGGGGGTGAAGGGGACGGGTGGCGGAGGTGGAGGGCTAGCCCCTGGTACCCTTCCCTCCCCGAGGCGACGTTTTTTTTTTTTAAAACGTATTTTAGTGTACGTGAAACGAAACGCAATTTGCAGGAGCATTTCACTGTTTTATTTTTTTGTATCGTGAAATGGAACGTAATCGCCGTAAATAAAATTATTAGGTAGTAGCATGTATTTTTTCCGCTGTATGGCCTAAAACAAGCGTAGGTTAGGTTTAAACATGAACATAGCGCGAGCCGCCGAAGTGAAGTGCACGAAAAACAAACAAAATTCCTAATTACACAAACTAATAGCCTTTTCTAAAAAAAAATCGCTCAATAAATTTATTAAACTGTTTATTTTCAGATGTGAGGTGTGTTTGGAATTTTTACCAACGAGCAAATTAAGTGCATTCATGTATTGGACTCAATTAAATTGTCACGTATATATATCCTTGAGTAATATTACGTCGGACTTTAGTACCATACACTGAGTAGTACAGTGAGGAGTATTTGACCAGGATCGGGTCAATCGCGGTATTCTAAACTACAGCAAAAATGTTGTTAAAAGTCAAACAGAGTAATTTGAAACTTCTTTTTATTTAAGAGCCCAGCTCTTGTCTGTGGAGTAATTTCCAGCGTTACCTATCTTCTTTCAAAATTTCATGTCGTAAAGGAAAGTCAAAGTTCCCTTTACGACATGAAATTTTGAGACAACTATTCTTTTTACCAGACTGAGCAACGCAAAGGACGGGTAAGTAATGTTGCTCAGCCTATGTATGTCTGTTCCTTTGTGGCGCTCTAGAGACCAAACGCGTGGGCCGATTTTGATGTTTTTTTACGTCAATCGATTTGTCTTAATCTAACGAGTGTCACAAAAGACATGACAGTAATCAAAATTCAATATGGCGACCACCAGACGCCATATTGTGAAAAATAAATAATGAAAGTCGACGAACTATCTTTTAAGTAGGAAATCACTGGTTTTTCTTATAATTTTTCATTTGGAAAGACCATTTTGGACCTATAACGATTTAAAGTTTGTTAGCAACCATTCTCACTTATATATTAGCCTCTTTATTAATTTTGTTCACAGTCGGGTTTTTAGCACTTTCGATTATATCCAACTCGATATTATTCGATTTATTTCGATTCTCCAACTTATCTGATTATAAGCAATGATCCGAAAATAGTAAAGCACTATTTGTACTTTACAAATAGTGCGAGAAATCTCCAAAAAACAGCTGTTTATTTTTCTGTAGTATAATAGAAGTACAGACAGAACAGAGAAACCCACTGTTCTGTGTTTATAAGTATCTTTTCGAAGCGCTAGGTTTTCTAATGTAAACATTTATTCGAAACCTCGGGACTAACAACCAAACATTTTAATTCATGTATGTTTAAGTAGATAACGCCTGTTGGCCATATCATTTTACGTTACTTCTAGTCAGCGTAGAGGTTTTATTCTATCATCTGACTTACTGTTAGGCGAAAGTAGGCTACATATATTTTCTTTGTTCATTTTTAATATGGATTTCCACAAACTAACACCTGAGTCTATCAAGTATGTATTTATGTCTGTATTAAGCAAAACTTCTTTACGTACGAAATAATATTAGCGTTGCAAAAATTCAGAAGCGTTCACATCAAAAAGTATTTTACCGACACTCCAGAGAAGTGATTGAAAAACCACAATCTATTAAAATTCTAATATTATTGCACGACTGCCCAAAAGAGGAGTGTAATATGTATGTATGTATGCGAGTTTCTTTATTCCACTATAACTTTTAAATGCCTGAACAGAATTACAATAATTTATTGGCCATATAAAGGGCGTCACAGACGATTAAGATACTATAATATTTGATGTTACGATATCTGCATATAAAATATTATAGCATCTTCGGGCACACACGGCTAAGATACGATAATATATTGAAATTATTCATTCGCTCGCAGGCCGTCCTAGGTGCCACACGTATTTCTTCACCGCTTTCTATATACAGAATGATAAAATATGAGTAATATGGTTTTTCTATTAGATTTATTAGATAGCTCATCAGACGACGATTATGATTTTGAATTTGATATGCAAATTGCATTAGTGCACTGTAAAAGGTGATCAATTTGTGATAGGAAATCACATTAAATTTAGAAAAAGCCGCGGAGAAATTAATCTTTACGCAGATGCTTCTACAAAAAAAATACTTATTTTAATAAGTCGAAGGAAACTTTTCTCGAAATTCATAATTTGATTAAGGAAGATTTGGTGAAACAAAATACGAACATGCGCGAAAGCATTTGTACAGAACAATGACTTGCAGTATATGCTAAGAACCATCTCGATTACCTCAGCATTCAAACATCAAAAATCGCAGCTAAATCGGTCCATTCGTTCGAAAGCTACGATTCGCACCTCTCGACGACGACGTTACTCTAGATTCGATACTGAAGCCAAAACTGTTTTTTTTTTCATTTTTGTCTGTCTGTCTGTCTGTCTGTCTGTATCTTGGCTAGGCATCACGCCGAAACTACTGAATGAATTTATATGAAACTTGGTATGATTTGAGTTCATACTACGAGGTAGGACATAGGCTACTTGTCATCCCGAAAAATGAAAGGGTTCCCGCAGGATTGGGGTTAAAAGTTATTTCAAAAAACACTTACCACTCTGAAACTACTGGACAGATTTTGACGCAACTTGGCACAGTCATAGTTTATATGATGGGTTAAAATTGAGGATACTTTTTATCCTATATAAATTAAAGATATTTTTTGTAATATTTTTTGGGGGCCGTTCTATATTCGATACTAAAGCCATAACTGTATTTTTTAATTTTTTTTTGTCTTCCTGTCTGTCTGTCTGTACCTTGGCAGCGCACCACGCCGAAAATACTGAATGAATTCAAATGAAATTTGGTATGATGTGAGTTCACACTTCGAGGTAGGACATTGAATACTTATCATCCCGAAAAAATTAAGTGTTCCTGCAGGATAGGGGTGGAAAATTATTTAAAAGAGCACTTAGCACGCTGAAACTATTGGACGGATGTTGATGCAACTTGGCACAAACATAGTTTATAAGATAGGTGAAAATTATGGATACATTTTGTCCCAAAAAAATAAACGGTTCCTGTGGGATATGGGTCCAAATTCTGTACATTAAAGATATAGTGTTATTTTTTTGGAAGTTACTCTATCTTCGATTATGAAGCCTAAACTGTATGTTTTTTTATTTTTGACTGTATGTCTGTCAGTCTGTATCTTAGCCGCGCATTACGCCGCCGGAACTACTGGATGAATTCAAAAGAAACTTGGTATGATTTGAGTTCGTACTACGAGGTAGGACATAGGATACTTTACATATTGAAAAATTTATGGGTTATTATTTAGGGGTTGAAACTTATTTAAAAGAACACGTACCACGTTGAAAGTAATGGTCGAGTTTTGATGCAACTTGGCACTGTCTTAAGTTATATGATGGGTTAAAATTGAGGACACGTTTTATCCCGAAAAAGTAAAGGGTTTCTGCGGGATATGGGTCCAAAGTTATGTTAATATTTAAGTAATAAAAAATAATTTTTGGATGGTTCTATAGATTCGATATTGAAGCCAAACTGTTTTACTTTTTAATTTTGTCTGTCTGTTTGTCCGTATCTTGAACGCGCATCGCACCCAAACTACAAAATAAATTCAAATAAAAAAATGCACTTGGGTGCTTAAAAGAGGATTGAACAATATTTTTTTTGTTAATCGTTTTTTTCATTCTGTTTGCCTGTATATTTGTTTGTTCAGGCATCACGTAAAAACTACTGGACCGACTGCAGTGCGGTTTTCATTGTTAGATAGTTTAAGGTTTGATTTAAGTCTGGTGTAATTGGTATCTCAATCCGGTGAGTAAGAAGCAGAGCAATTGATAAAGTATTTTTGACGGCTGAAGACATTTTGTTCAAATGTTGGTAAATTGGAGATTATAGTATGAACCAAAAGAAAAGAACACGCGTGCGAAGCCGCGGGTACAGCTAGTAAAGCAATAAGTTTGTACGAAAAAGTCTGTAGAAAGAAGATAATGCCTGTCTGTTTGTTTGTTCGCGCATCTGTTAAAAAGAACCGGACCGATTCCGATGTAGTTTTCACGTTGGATACCTTAGGGTTTGACTTAAAAACTGGTGTACTTGGTATTTCAATCCGATGAGTAGAAGCCGAGCAATCGATAAAAACTTTTTGAAGGCTAAAGGAATTTTGATCAAATGTTCAAATGGGGGTTATAATTAAGAATCCTTACATCATCCCGAGTAACATAGGCTATTTTTTTTTTAAATCGAATTTGGCTCCATACTAAATGCGAAAAAAACACTTCGATTTTTACAATATAGGTATCAAATTGTTGAGCACATTCTAACAATATATAATTTATTGGCATAAAACATGATAGTTCGTCTTTTGGCAGGGCGTTGTGTTTTTTCTCGTACTTTGATGCTTGTTTTAATTTACACTAATTGATGTCATGCCTGACAACAACAGGACAATTATTTATTCGACAAACATAGACCTGAATGAGCGCCTGGCGTGGCGCCAATAAGTGACAGCGATTATAGCATAAATTTGTGGGCTAGAATGTCGGTATGCGAATTAATCACTGCTTCGAACGGAAAGAATGCGGAAATAATTCCTCCCTGCTTCCGTTATAAAGTGAAATTACGATATTTTATGTAAACAGACTTCGTCAAGAGTACGCCCGGAGGAAGTACGACCACAGCACTGTACCGAGTCACCTTTGCACTCCTACGCAAGTGGGATGACTGTTGCGTAGAACTGCAAACGTGATTCGGAACCGAACCGATCCTGTGGACATACAAGGCAGAACAAACAACGGGTTGGGTATAGAATCCAGTCGCACGAATTGGGGGGGAGGGGGGGTTGCGTAAGAGATCTTTCTAATGGTGCCACTCCTATCCCGAGGAAATGCGTAGTTTTTTATTTTTTGTTTTTTACTATGAACATAATCGCCATTGTAAATAAAATTATGAATTAGTAGAATGTGTTTTTACGTAGACACGGCCGAAGGGTTTTTTCCGCTGTTTTCGCTAGATGTTATGTATGGCCCCGAAGAATAGGTTAGGTTAGGTTAGAACAGTGACCAAAGTCAATTTACGGAAGTTTGGTCGCCTTAAACAGCCGACTATTGAAATACTGCCCATTTCATTTCGTACGTTTTTTCATACTTAACCTAAAAAAAAGTTTTTTTACCTCACAAACTAGGCATATTCTATGGGGGGGAGTGGGTAGCTACGGGGGGTAGCCCCTCCCTCCCCAAATTTGTGCGAAAGGATTCGGAAGCCACCCCCAAACAACAACATTAGACATACCGTAGTCATATTTGCGGGCCATGTGGTTCATGGAGTAGTCACACCTGTCGTGCTGCTGCTGCTTCTCATAGTTCCTGTAGTTGGCGTTGTCGGCCTCCTCGTTATTGAGACCGAGCAGGGCTCGAACTCGGTTTGAGCGCACGTCCAGTATGGTGTCGGTGTACCCGATCTCCTGCAAAACAAAAACATTTGTCTTAAACACGCTTGGTTGTATTTGTACTAGCTGCGCCCCGCGGTTTCACCCGCCTGGATTATGATGATGATGATGATGATGATGATGATGATGATGATGAAAAGTTGCCTATGTGTTAAGCCAGGGGCCCGAGTCTGCTAATATAAGAACGCTTCCATGGAATTTCGCTGGCATGTCGATGGCCTTGGATTGGTTTTACACATTTGGTTTCTGCTAGCTAAATAAGATATATGATAGTTTTGTGATTTTCCATCTAATGGCAATGGTCCCTAATTGGTATTTAGCTACTCGATTGATAAAACAAACACTTAGTCAGGACTTCCTGCTAGTAATTGTCAAAAACCAAGCATTACCCACATCGAAGCTTTTTATGCATTCTATAACCCCCCCCCCCCCCCCCCCCCCTTATATATTTTTTTAATTATTTTTATTATTACTATTTTGTCAATATTAAGAATTATTTTGATCGATAATGTTTTTATAATTTTTAATAATTGAGCGAGCGAGCGCGAAGCGTCTCTGTTTCAGTTTCGGCAAAAAAATCTTTCGTATGTCCGGATGTCTAATAAGTCTCATAAAAATTTGGTGAAGGTTGATGAGGATCTTCGGCGTGATGAGCAGAATAGCTCCTCAAAATGTAGTAAATTTCTCACTTTTAGGTTTCTACCAGTGGAAACAGCCCTTTAACCACTAGGTACGGATTGATGGAGCACCTTGGTTATTAATATTAGTGTTACAAAATAAGTTAACTAGATGGCGCTACTGTGCACTGCTAGATTGTTAGCAAAAAAGTTTGTACGCGCGAGGTCTACAGCTCAGAGAGCCACTAGTTGTAATGTGACATGTACAGTAGTCGCAGCGGAAGTATGTGTCTCGGAAGTTATCTGCTAGTCGCTGCGCAAACCGCTATTTTTCAGACGCAATCCCAATGTTGATGGTGAAGACAGCATTGTATAACTGCCTCGCTCACTCGCTTGCGTTTTTCGCATATTCTATCTCGCTCTTACTTGATGCTGTTTTATTCACACAGCAGTACCTGCGCAATCGTCCACAGAGCCTAATTTCACAAACATATAGATTGGCTGCGCCCAAGGGCGTCGCCAGCCCATGGCCTAGGGGGGGGGGCAAGTTGATATTATATGCAGGACGGAAAAGTATGAATTGTAGGTACACAGTCACGAACACATGATACTCGTACTTTACAGGTGAGTGAGGTGAGTAGCGTGAGTTTATCCCGCCCGGAGCCGTTTTTTTTTTGTGGTTTTTCTATCAATGCTGAAATTAATTGATAGTAATCATAACTATATAAAAAACATTGTATGGACAAGCACAAAAGGCGAGGACGAGCGAAGCGAGCGAGAAAATTGAGTTATTTCTTTAAAATATTGTTCTGATTTTAAAAAATAATACTTTAATGAGTAATAAAAAGCGCGTTTTTTTTTAATTATTTTCTTTTAATGTACTTACATATCGAAACACAATGACTATAAGCATTGGAAAGTAATGAAAAAAACTAATAGGTACCAATAGGTACAGACAGAGATCATGAAAATATGAGCTACTAATACTTGCATAGAAATTAAAAAAGGGCATATAATTCGAAATTCCCAAATATAGCTCTTGACAACAAAAACTTGTAAACAAAGTGCGGAGCCGTTTTGGCGGGAAGTTTGTTTCGTTCGTGTGTATATTTTTAGATACATTTAGTACTGTTTAGATTTTTTCGAGGATCTTTATTGTTTTATCCATAATGGTATAATACTTTATGTCATTTATTGTAATAAACTTTTCATCAAATATAAGTTTTCTTCGGCGATTTCCCGCCAATATCTTTGGGTGCTAATATTAGAATTATTATAATGATTGCATATATTTTTTTACTTATTTTAGAGAGGAAATTTTATAGAGAAACCGAGGATACAAAAACAAAATTGAAAAGAAAGTGTTTATTTAAAGTAAAGGTAATTTATTTGAAAAAATAACACATATTTTCAAGGGTTTTTCGAATCAAGCAGCTGTAGTTAATAAAATGATTATTTATGTGATATTATTTTCATTTATTCTTGTTGATAATTTCAATATCTTTCTAGAACAGAAACTCAAAACATTATAATCGCAAGAATTCAACAGAAAGAGACGTAAATAGAGCATGGGAACCCAGTTCAACCCGGATACCTGCAGGTAACCCGAGGAGCTCACACGTTTTAGGCGCGCGTAGGTTTGGACTTGCAAGGGTTTAACAATAGACTGTAGCAGCGCGAATGGCACTTTAAATGGAATGAAAGTCTAATGGAAAATAAACGGTCACTCTCTGTCAATCGGCTTCTCTGCATTTTTTTCTTGACCTTTTTTTGAATCTCTAGTGGGGGGCAGGGGGGGGGGGGGCTGCCCCTCCTTGGCGACGCACTTGGGCCTGCGCCTACTATAACTCTATTGTTGCCAATAAAATACTATGACTACCATTACCATTATGGTTCTGCCTTTTCTCACAGCACCCGCGGGGTATTATTGGACCTATTATTGAGCCGGGCCTCAATACGAAAGTATATCTGATCTCGTAGTAAAATACATTCGTATTGATGAAATAAATCTCCAAAATAGTACGGAAGGTTTTCTTTGGTTGAACACCAGTAAGTACAGCTTTGGTGGGTTTAATACTCGTAGTATTACTGCTGAAATGAAGTGAGCTGTATGGATGAAATAATATGTTCGCTTCAACAGAACAATCAATATAGGCATTTTTATGGCTTCCAGGGTAGACATTTCCCTACTGCAAGTGACTGTACATTGTATCTAATAAGGTAGCGGCGATAAATTATCTGACCATTAAAGTAAAACCAAAATCATTTGTAATTGGAGCATTATGTTGTTAATATAATAATAAATAATCTAAGCCGCGCCCTTTGTGTTATTTCACGCCATAAAGTATCTACATACCAAATTTGCAAATGCAGGTGAGCCGTTTCAGCGTGGAGACCGGACATACGCAAACTTTCGCATTTATAGTATTAGTAGGATAAAAGCTGTACTTAAAAAAAGTATCCTAACCTGAAACGAAATTAAAGCGAATTGTATGTGAATTGTGTGTCTTGAAAATGATTAAAAAACAAATATTTGCTTACATAACGTAAAAGGTAAAAAAAAAAAAAAAAAAAATGCTGGCAATATGCTTCAATTACAAATAATTACAGAATTACGTATGTTTTGACAATTCTTCCTTCGCCGGACACTTCATTTAAGGCAGACCGAATAAGATCTGACAACAAAGCACATTTCAGAAGTGGGTCAGTAACAGATTTGACTGTGAACAAAGCATTCTTGGCTCTGAGAATGCAGTTTTCGTCTTGAATACCAGTGGAAATCGGAAGGCTCATTAATGTATCTCTTTTCATGCAAGGAATGAATTTATCTACTTTATTTAAACGGTTTGTTCTTCTGAGTCACAGATGGATTTGGCTTTACCGCTTACATGATTAATACTACATATCTATTAAATTATATCATATTTGTTTGGCTTCTTTACATAAAGTAAAAGAAAGAAAACAGTTGGTAATTAACAAACTGTTGATATTATACCAATGATCTCTTGAACGGATATCGAGTTATAACCGATTGCTGTGACTGTGACACACATTGCAAGGAAGGCTAATGGGAATAATAAGGATCACGCAATCTCGGAGGGGTTAATCAATCGCCAATGATATTTGGACACCCAAGTTGTCAATACCTATTGTAACAATAACTAGTAATCTTTCAGATCATGTTATAACACAGATTGAAGGCTATTGGGAATAATAAGGATCACGCAATCGCGGAGGGGTTAATAGCCAATGATATTTGAACACCCAAGTTGTTAATAACTATTGTAACAATAAGCAGTAATCTTTCGGATATTATACCGCTGGTCTCTATAACCATAGAACTGATCTTGATAAAGCTATAACCGAATGCTGTGTTACAGATTGCAACGAAGGCTAATGGGGATAATAAGGATCACGCAATCGCGGAGGGGTTAATCAATCGCCAATGATATTAGAACACCCAGGTTGTCAATACCTATTGTAACAATAACTAGTAATCTTTCAGATGATGCTATAACACAGATTGCAAGGAAGGCTAATGGGAATAATAAGGATTACGCAATCGCGGTGGGGTTAATCGCCAATGATATTTGAACACCCAAGTTGTCAATACCTATTGTAACAATAATTAGTAATCTTCGGGATATTATGCCACTGGTCTCTATAACCATTGAGCTGATCTTGATGAAGTTATAACCGAATGCTGTGATACAGATTGCAAGGAAGGCTAATGGGAATAATAAGATTTACGCAATCGCGGAGGGGTTAATCGCCAATGATATTTGAACACACAAGGTGTCAATACCTCTTGTAACAATAAGCAGTAATAGTTTTTTTTTAACTTTCTGATGATATATATCTGATCTCAAGAACCATGGAACTGATCTTGATGAAGGTATAACCGAATGCCGTGATACAGATTGCAAGGAAGGGTAATAGATATATTAATTATCACGCAATCGTGGAAGGGTTAATCGCCAATAATATTTAACCACCCAAGTTGTCAATACCTAGTGTAACAATAAGCAGTAATATTTCGGATTTTATAGCGCTAGTCTCTATAACCAAAGAACTGATCTTGATGAAGCTATAACCGAATGCTGTGATAGATTGCAAGGAAGGCTAATGGGAATGCCCAGGATCGCGCAATCGCTGAAGTGCCATTGATATTTAAACACATCAATTTTCAATACCTATTGTAACAATAAGTAATAATACAATTTCTGATATTATACAGGTGATCTCAAGAACCATGAAACTGATCTCGATAAAGTTATAATCTAATGCCGTGATACAAATTGCAAGGAAGGGTAATAGATATATAAACTATCACGCAATAGCTGAAGGGTCAATCGCATATTATATTTGAACATCCAAGTTTTAAGTATTGTAACAACAGCTATAACAAAATTGTTTAATCTATGTAACTACTTTATAATCCCCTATTGTAATGTAACACATAGCTATAGAATAAATTATCGATGCCAAAAAAGGAACACGAATTAATATTCTTATGCAAATGAAGACTTCATTGAATATGATAGCAGAGAATCTATACTTTAGTAAAGCAGTAAGTACCCAAAAGTCTGCACAATGAAGACAATTAATATATATGATCTACGGAACACAACACAGACAGACAAAGATAAAGATCTGTTCGCACCTCACGTAAAAACTACTCGACGAATTGCGAAGCGGTTTTCACAGTTCTGGTACAATCTGGTCTAATTTGCAAGAATGTTTAAAAAAATACGGATTTCACACTACCAAATCGAAAGTGCACCCAAGATGTGCCGATACACTCGTACGGATAGGATATCCTTATATCTCAGAAAAAATACCACGAGGGCAAAGCCGCGGGCACAGCTAGTTCAAGAATAAATATGGGCTAAAAACTTCGTTTACCTTCTAGCTTTGAGGAGAGGTGAACTGAGATTTCTGTTTTAATAAAAAAGAGATCCCAAGTGATTGAACTTCTTCGTCTCAGAGCTCAAAAGTTATTGAACTGATTTTCATTTTATTGCTTACTAGCTGTACCCGCGGCTTTGCCCGCGTGGTCATCTCATTTAAAAGTAGCCCATACTTGTTATTCCAGGACTAAAAGTACCTATTAAGTACAATATACTACATTTCTTCAAAATTTGTTCAGCCGTCAAATAGTTTTTTTCGATTACTCGGTAACTAATCATCAGATTAAGATATCAAGTACCCCAGTTTTTAAGTCAAACCCTAAGCTATCCAACGTGAAAACCGCATCGGAGCGGTCCAGTAGTTTTTACGTGATGCGCGAACAAACAAACAGACAGACATTATCTTCTTTGTACAGACTATTTCGTACAAACTTATTATTACAAGTATAGATTGATGAATTGTAAAATGTGAGTTGTCTTGTCTTTCGCAAGCCGCATCGCAATCGGTCCAGTAGTTTTTACATGATGCACGAACAAACATACAGACAACGATTTAAAAAAATGTTATATGCTTGTTCAGTATTTGAAGTACAATAGACCATTTTTTTTAAATTGTCTTCTTTGTACAGACATTTTCGTTCTTATTGCTTTATTATAAGTTTAAATTAGTT
This sequence comes from Alsophila aescularia, assembly GCA_946251855.1. NCBI lineage: Eukaryota > Metazoa > Arthropoda > Insecta > Lepidoptera > Geometridae > Alsophila > Alsophila aescularia. The sequence continues at coordinate 39,738,572 of OX276383.1, forward strand.
ACTTGCTTAGTAAAGTTTAACCCACATTGTAGTGCAAAGAAACTTGATGTAATAATTACAGTAATGTACGTACATAATTGAATAATTCCTAGTACATATACTTTGCTCATTATAATTTTTTTTCTTGATATGTCTGGCTGACCTAAATTCGTTTCTTTGGATAATCTCCTTTGTTTGACGGTCTATCTTAAAACGTGAAATAGTCGAAATTGTGGTGCCTCCTCCACAAAAGGCACTAAACAAGGATTGAAAGTCTATTAGTCACTTTCGAACCTTATGAAAATGCAAAGGATCAAAACTTTCCGATTTATTTTTAGATAAATCGGCTAGTGGTTTTGTCTCCCCCGGGCGGGGAGACAAAATAATCGTAGACATGTCTGCCCCGGTGTCTCCACTGGGGGAGACAAGGATTTTGCTTGTGGTCTTGGCCCCCCGCGTGGGGGAGAGAAAGTTTCATACATTTTCCGTAATTTTGATAATGGTCTTTTCTTTACACCCTGCCTTGATTCAAAGAGAATACAAATACAATTAGAATCTTCATACTTACTAGCCACTTAACAGTGAAGAGTTTGCAATATTTCAAAAAGTAAACATCCTCAATACAAGTTAAATTGAATATTATAAAAATATTTAATTCATAACACACAAGGAGGGCACAGCACTATTTTAATTTATGGTGGGAAACAATCAGTACACAAAACACAAACAATATGTGAATAGCACAGAAATTTCATAGTCAAGCTATGGTATATGGCTATGTTGGTTATTACGCCATAGTGTAATTACCAACTAGAAAACATACACATTACAATTGAAGTAAAACTATGGTAGTACAATGGGCGGTCTTATCACTTAAAGCGATCTCTTCCAGACAACCTTTGGATGGACAGTAAGAAGTAAAATAAATAGACGGCGACGAAATATATATCAATATCAAATAAATATATATTTATAAAAATAATAATACGTAACAGTGTTGTCAAAGTTTGGATAAGGTTATATAGTGACTTTACACCATATTTTTATAAATAGCGCGTAGGATTTATATACGCGTAGGACTATTTAGCGCGTAGGATATCAAGCAGCAGTGCATTCCACAGTTGTCAGTGTCATTCTAAGAATATGGTTGGAAAACACCATCTCCATAGTTTATGAAACTAGCATGACACGGACATTGGCAGAATTGTGACAAGCCACAGAAGCCATAACCAAGAAGTCAAGACAACTTAAGGACTGGCAAATTTAATTTTCGTTTAATTTGTGGCATCAATAAATCTGCCGATGCTGCTTCTAATTTCAAATACACTTAATACCTGCAAGTATTGTTTGATGAGCTGACGGCCCTGCTTCCACTGCGCCCGCTCCGCAGGCTCGGGCTCCGCTGGCGGCTCCTCGGGCGGCGGGCGCACATCTCCCTGCTGCAGCTCCACTCCGTACTTCAGCTTGTGGAACTTGGCCCGCTCCTGCTTCAAGGCATACTCGAGCATCTTGATCCGCCTGACGAGGTCATTCTTCAGATTCTCTTGGCCCTTCCTCTCGCCTTGGAGGAAGGCGATCCGCGCCTGCGACACAAGGACGAGGGAATGGAATGTTAGTATCTTCCTACGAATATTCAACCAATACCAAATGGGAAATTGATTATTATGCAAGGGATTCTCTTACTGATTAAAATAATTACTTGAATAATAAAAACTACTTTAATTGGATTTACTACAAAAACTATTGGAACAATTTTGTTAAGATGTAATTAAATGAGACCATAAAAAATAGTCATTCAAATTGGTTAAGAAATCCCAGTTACATGAATAAACAAAAACAAACAAAACAATATTTAAAAAAATAAATAACAGAAAGCAGAAGAATATAGCAAGGCAGAATTAGAAATTAAATTTTGAATTCATCTGGTATTGATAGCACCACCAGATTGGTTTCTTGTTACCAAACACTGTGCAAGCATTATTAACTTTTGGTTTGCATTCTGATCTGATGCTGATCTTAGTTACAAGCTTAACACAATGACGGATAGTACTCTCTTCAGTTGACCCTGCTGTTAATAATAATAATATTTCGACCATCTAGGGTCATTCACAAGTTATTAAAATACACAATATTATTTTTTTTACACTAAAATTAAAATTAAACTAACGGAATTTACCTTGTCAGTACATGAACACTGCAACAGTAGTTCATGTACTGACAATCGAACCTCTCTGCAAATGCTTCAAGGATGCTGCCGGGGCCACCCCGCACCCGGCGCACCAGGGATGTGCACCGTTTCCGCATAGTTGCGTAAAAGCAATCCACCCGGCATTCAGCGAACATCCCAGATGTGCTACAGAATCGGGGCAGCCCCATTATCACCCTAAAAGCGTTGTTATATTAGACGCGTAAGGCGCTGTACTGTTTTTGTGTGTAGTTTACCCACAGGGCGCTCGTGTACAAGGACGTACAAAACGCTCTAAAAAAGAGTGATTTTGACGCCACTTGAACAACAAGCGAACCTGCGGGCAATCATAATAGATCTAACAGACAACGCCCTACGCTGTGACACTACTCATTTTCATACATTGTCTATGGACATAGTATTACATGGCAACTAAATTTTCATACATTGCCAATGGGGGTAGTGTCACAATTCAACAAAGTGTGGGGGAACAGATGTGTGCGTAATGTCTGTGTGAATTTTTGAACCTTACCTGTAACAGTATAAATATAATATAATTATAAAATACTTCAGTATCAATATAATATAATAAATATATGAATTATACAAGTGTTGACATTACAAAGTGCTGTTCTGTTAATCTAGTATGGAAAATCTATCATCTCTCGCCGTACTGGTGTTAAAAACGAAAAATCTGACAACAGCATGCGATCTGTCATATCACCTTGCTCTCACATATGCACTAGTAAGTGTTCTGACCATCAACATCAGGCAATCCGTCATATCACCTAGCTGTCACATATGCACTAGTAAACATTTTGTTTTCCAAAATCAGGCAATCTGTCATATCACCTAGCTGTCACATATCGTCGTTTAGCTTACAACACCGCTTAAGTCGAAAATTGGCGGTTTTAACTTTTAAATGCCATTGAATAAAACTTGTCAAAACTTGTCATGACGAGTCGAACTACATTATCACATTTCGTTAGAACGTTTCAAACAATAAGAGGCCAGTATTCATAAAGTTGTGACAAGTCGGTTAGCCCTCCAACACCACTCAAGTCGTCATTCCGCCATACTTTGTTCAAAAGTAACGGAGTGTTTTGTGATTTAGTAAGTTTTCCTAAATTATATTTGTTAGATTCGATTGAAGAAGTGTTTATTATTTAGATTTAATGGTAAGTAATCAATTTTAATATAGATTTGTCGCTTTTTAAATGCTATCCTACGTAATTAATGTTTTGAAATAAAAATTAAGTTTTCAGTGTGATTAAGTCCCATTTAAATATTTAACTATGTGTTTGAATCGCGAAAGTTTAAAAGCTATAATCATTTTTTGTTACAAACAAAGTATAACTAAGAAAAAGTATAAATATAAATTGGATTTTTATGTAATATCCTTTCAATTATCTTGGATAACACAGCCCAAGTCTATGGTAATTTAAGTAAATACAGCATACAATTAAAAAGTAAATATGAATTCAAATTATATGAACAATGCACACATTTATTAATTAGTATTATATACAGCACCTACCACTAATTATATCATGAAAATTCTAACATTCAATTAAAAAACAGTTTTCACTCCCCTGTAAAATGAGTCAAATTGACTTGCGTTGTTTGCTAAGCGACAATATGCACTAGTAAGTGGTATGTAAGTCAACGTCAGGCGATCTGTCATATCACCTAGTTGTCACATATATGCTAGTAAGCATTCTGTCCGTCAACATGTTAACCAAATATGACATAGAACTTTTCCTAATCAAAGTTATGGATCACGCTGTCACTGTACATAATTGTTGTGGGCAGGAATGGCATCCTTACTATTATGGAAATAATTTATTAGCCTCATCACTTAGTAGTTGAAGATTAGTTAAGCTAAATAGCAATTATGTATATTGCCCGAAGAAAATGTTTTAACATAAGTGGAAAGATCTGTGTTACATATAACTATTATTAAACAAATGGTTATTATGATCCGGAACTACTGACACAATTTTAAATTATGACCAATGTTATCTTAGATCATCAATCTATTTTTACCATAGACCATCTGTTATTTGTAAAGACAAGGCTTAAATACTAACAGATGTCACTTCATTAAATGTTTATTGATTAAGTTTATAATTTTATTTTCTGTCCTTACTACTACTGTGGCACTATTTCTTGTCACTAAAAGCAATCTCTTCCAGGCTACCTATGTTAGGAGTACATTTGCATTTATATTAGAGAAATTTGTCTTTTTACCAAAACTCATCCGTTTTTTTTTATGAAATGTAGTGAAATCATTACCGGGCAAAAACAAGTAAATTTTACGAACCTACTATACCAACCTCCTTGTCATAAAGAAATTTATAAGAAAAATGTATTTAATATGTGTATTTCAATTTATAATAGAATTCCCAATGATTTTAAAATATTAGAAGGCAACAGGTCTAAGAAACTTTTAAATGACTGGCTCATAAGAATTTGTTTTTATAGTATTAAGGAGTTTGTAGATTTTCTTGTCAAAAATACTTGTTAATATTTGCACGTCTGCATGCAGGCTGAATGCACTTTACCTACTTTTGATTAATATTAAGAACTTTATGTTGTGTATTCTAGCAAATATATTATTGATTTGATTTGTTATACTAAGGTTGCGAGTTGCAACACATTGTATTGTGTCTATAGAAATTAATTTAGCTCTACATTAGAGTTTATTTAGCAATTGAAAAACTATGAAACAAGTAAAGATATAAATAACTAACTTAGTGGTTGCAATTAAAACTAACCAATGTACCTTCAAAACTTAAAATGATACCTATTTACAAATAAAAGACAGAGTTTAGGTCACCATCTGCAGGTAAGGTGTCTATAAAGGGGTGACGTTACCCCGTTCAATAGCTAGAATACTTTGTAGACCGAGGCAGGCTCCAGGTCTTTGATCACCTGTTGTTTCTACTAAGCATCTGGACATCTCCCTAACAAAAGGACATCTCCCTATTATCATTTGTAAATAGTAGGAACATCAAATCTGTTCATATGAAAATAATGTTTCAAAGGCACAAGGAAGGATAATCAATGATTTCAAACAAACCACAGTTGGTTAGTCAATAAATATCTGTTACACGCCAGCCCAGATTTAAAACATGACAAATATTGCATAGCCAGGGCCCTATTTCATAAAACTATAGTAGACTGACAAATGTCAATTGACAAATATCAGTCAAACTACCGAACTGCATTTCATAAAAACCCGACAATTCATTAAATGAATTGTCAATATATCACTAAATATGTTTCATAAAACAATAGTAGTGTCCGGCAGTCAACCGACAATGTCTAACAAATTTCAATAGAAAAACGTTTTATGAAACGGCGGTTGCTTAAAAATTACCACGATTTGTAGAATTGTTGTGACAATTGTGACTGCCCAAGCTTTACCCATCATCACTACTATGACTGGCATTGTGAAATGCAATATGACTGACAATCATCAGTCCTGTCATGATTGATTGTTATATGAAATGCTGGTTTTGCATATTCAACTGACATTTGTAGTTTTATTATGATATGTCGCTTTATGAAATAGGGACAGACCCTACTTGGTCTGTATTTCGGCAGAAAATTAGCTCTGATTTTCTTTTAACCCATTGACTGTCGACTACGAGTATACTCATGATTGGTATCTATGGAGGATGCCAGCTACAAGTTAGGTTGAAGTGCTTTAAGTAGACATAGTACGAAACTTAAAGGTGTTGGAGTACAGCAAACGGTTTTTTAGGTTGGAACATGTAAACAAAAACAAACTTTTTTTTGTGTAAGTAATTTTCAACTTCAATAAGACATGAGCATGCACGAGACAAAGAGAGACCAGGCTAGGCACAAATTTAGAAATCTGCAATGGCTTTTGGTAAGAAAATCTAAATTGTCATTAGAAAACAAATGGCTGGTTTATAGAGTGATGATAAGGCCGATATGGACATTATGGGATACAACTATAGGGCAGCACTGCTGCCTATAGTTGTATCCCATAATGTTGCATCACCATGATTTGGAGAATTCTGAATACCATCATAAAGACACGAATGCTCCATAGTTTATTATTAACCTGTTGGCTATCGGTATCCCGTACGGGATATTAAAGGTTATTTTTGCAAATTTTGCAAAAAAATAAAAAAGTCAAAATAAGTTAAGAAAATATTTTTTTTCTATTTTTTGGTCCATGTACCTTATTCAAATACAGATTTTGGTAAAAATGATGGTAGATCTACTGCAGCCCAACACAAATAAACGCATAACATCCTGGAAAAGATGCTTATGATGAGCTACAAATTCTGTGCTTGGTTCAAGGACACTATGGAGAAGTTAACATAACTGTTAATAGCCTGGTCAAGGCTGATTGCAGATATAAAATAGAACAAAAAATATATCTTATGCCTCACATACTATTAAAGTTGGAGTCCATTCGATGGACGCTATGCTTAATGACCAAGCCATCAATGTGCTATACATATTTCCACTAGCTTTTGCCCATGACTTTGTCCGTGCACTACAGTTTATCCCAATAAAATGTTTCTTATGTGAAAGACATAGGGTTCAAAAACTATCTCCATTCTCCAAGATAGTTAACAAACAGACAGACTGAGTTACTTTCGCTTTATAATATTAGTACGGATATGGAATTATATAATATGAAATTGGAATGAATGTGAATTTGAAAATGTTGTTTGGAATATTGGTAAACACTCACACATTTTTAGTAGCTGACTATAGTATATTATGAACAATTCCATAACAGTAAGCTTTGAATAATTAGAAGGGCTCATTTTCAGTAGCAGACTATAGTATGTAATGAACAATTCCATAACAGCAGACTACAAATAATTAGAAGCACTCATTTTCAATAGCTGACTGTGGTATGTTATGAACAATTCCCTAACAGCAGACTACAAATAATTAGAAGTGCTCATTTTAAGTAGCTGACCTATGTTATGAACAATTCCATAAAAGCAGACTACAAATAATTTTGAAGATATGTACCTTGCCCTTATAAAATGAGTGTGATAATTTTAGCAACCTACCCTTTTATAATATTAAAAATAGTAAAATCAATATCATGCCAAGGTGTTTTAAAACTAATAATCTATTATTATATGTATACACATGGTGATCCAAGAAACATGCACTTTGTTTGAAATTTATATATTATTTTGGATAATGAGGGTATCAGAAGCTACATCTGTGTATTTTACAAATTGTGACTACTACAACAATGTTTCATGATAGCTTGAGTGGAGGCAACAAATCAACACTAATGTATTATAGATTGACTAATATTAGATGCATCCAGACTTTGTGTTCTTTGGACACTGCATACCTAATTATTTTTGTGTCAAATTCTAAATGAATTTCTAATCAGAATCAATATTTGAATTACAAGGAACATTTACGACATCGGAAGTGTACGTTATTATTGAAAGGGGAAGCTAATACCTAATAATACTATAAACTAAAACCATAATTTACATCTGCTTCAAGAAAAACAAAAAAGTCACCTCAAACTCAGCTCTGTCCACCTCCCATTGTGATCTCTCGAGTTCGAATCTCGCCCATTCGTGTTGGATGAAGTGTAAGATGCCCGGTATTGAATACTGGACACTTTGGCTAGGTTCGTCATTTTGTTTGTTATTTACACTAACTCCAATTTGAGATCCCACTTGCCCTCCGTTGTGATGAGACACGGAGCTATCATCCATGGCTGTGGGGATTTTCATGACATGGCCACCATTACCGAACTTTACTTGTCACACACCTATTTTACAAAACTACGTGCATCAACTATTTGAAAGGAAATACTAACACATCATTTAAACTATATTTCAACTAATGTTCACGTAGGTGACACCATCTATATTAATTTCTATCGACGAATTCATGAATGACAAAAATTATTATTGCATGACGGAAAGAAAAGTCGCAACGACGTCCGTTCGCTGCATTGCTATATTTTTTTTTATTATTCAATGTTGCCAGAAAATGGATTAGAGACTATAGACAGGCTTCAAGCATTCTACGATTTGATTTGACAAAAACTTGATAAAAAAAGGCATTTACAATCAACGACATTTTTTTATTACGTTGGTAGTGTGGAAGCAAAATTATTGTCTATGTTGTAATTGCACGCTAGAGATGGCTAGAGTGAGTTTAAGTTATTGTACATAAATCGATTGATCGAAGGGGTCAGGTTTTGGTAGACTTCCTAGAGAACAACAAGCTTTACGCAATGAACACTTTATTCTACAAAAGACCATCTAGGAAGTGGACTTGGGCCAGCCCAGACGGTTGCACCAAGAACGAGTTGGACTATATAGTCCAACTCGTTCTTGGTGCAACCGTCTGGGCCTCGCAAAAAGATATAGTGATAGATGTTTCCGTGGTCAGCCAGTTCAAAACAGGAAGTGACCACAGATTGGTCAGAGCCGAGATCAGATTCAACTTGGCGATGGAAAGAAGTAAATTGATAAAAACACCTGCGAGATATGAAAAGAGACATATAGCGTTCGTACAAAACGATTTTCAGATAGATTTGAAGAACAAATTCGAAGGCTTAGATGAATTGAATCTGGACTAAGATAGTTTGAACAAAAAGTTGTCAGAAACTATTATGGAAGTTGCACAAAAACATCTGACGGGTAAGCCATACAAAACATCTAAACTAACCCCAGAAACAATAGCACTAATAGAAAAACGACGAGCACTGCCTCATAGCGCTGTAAGCGATCAAAGGATAATAGAAAAAGCTAACAAAACTGTTCACAAGGCAATAAGAAAAGATTTGAGAGGTCATAATAAATCAGTAATTATGAAAACAATAGAAGAACGCAGAGGTCCAAAAGTGTTTAGAAAAAAATTAAGTACAGCCACAAATCTAATAACATCACTTACAAATAAACATGGAGTTAAAACTAATAATCGAGATGAAATCCTTGAGGTTGTTGAAGAATTTTACAAGGACCTTTATGCTTCCACCAGAACAGAACCTAAAGACTCAGTGGAAGAAGATCTAAAAGCCAAACCTGTAGAATATCGGTTTGCCAATGACTTACCAGAAATTCTTCTTGAAGAGGTAGAATGGGCACTCAGTGGAATGAAGTCTAAAAAGTCACCCGGTGAAGACGGAGTGACAGTTGAGCTAATAAAGGCTGGTGGAAAGCCAGTTTTAGGGGTCCTGGTAAAACTATTTAACAAAGTACTTGCAAGTGGACATACGCCAAATGCATGGAAAAATGCCATAGTCACCATATTGCACAAAAAGGGGGATAGCACAAAGCTATCCAACTATAGACCCATAAGCCTCCTCTCTCAAATTTATAAAGTCTTTGCCAAAGTTTTGTGCCATAGATTTACCCGCCAACTCGATGAATGTCAGCCTGTCGAGCAAGCAGGTTTTCGGAGCGGATAATCCACTATCGATCACATCCATACCGTGAAGCAGCTGATGGAGAAGTGTGACGAATTCAGCCGGCCCCTTTGCTTTGCTTTCGTAGATTACGAAAAGGCTTTTGATAGCGTGGAGCACTGGGCCGTGTTCCATTTTCTCCATCGCTGCCAAATAGATGCACGGTATGTCGATGTCCTCCGAAATCTGTATGAATCTGCGTTAATGCAAGTACGGATGCACGCTCTCACGAATAATATTCCGATTGAACGAGGCGTGCGACAAGGGTACACCATCTCACCCAAGCTTTTTACCGCAGTCTTGGAGGACGTCCTTAAGTTACTCAACTGGGAGGATAAAGGCGTCTTAGTTAATGGTGTCCACTTGTCCCATCTCCGTTTTGCCGATGACCTGATTCTGATCAGTGAAACAGCGCCAGATCTCCAAATGATGCTGCAAGATCTATACTATGCTTCTCTTGGAGTTGGCCTGAAGATGAACATGTCCAAGACGAAAGTGATGACAAATATCTCAGGGGTGTCACTTCCAACTATTAAGGTTGGGAGTGAGACGTTGGAGGTGGTCACTAATTACGTTTATCTTGGGCACTGTTTATCTTTTGGTAGAGAGCATAGACACAAGGAGATCAGCAAACGCATTCAGCTGGGATGGGCTGCGTTCGGAAAACTGGACGACGTACTCAGGTACCGAAAAATGCCGCAATGCCTGAAGACCAGTCTTTACAACCAATGTGATATGGTGCCCACAATGCCCACAATGACGTATGGTGCCGAAACATGGACGCTCACTAAGGAAACTATGCACAAGATGCAAGTAGCACAGCGGGCCATGGAGCGCTGCATGTTAGGCATCACGTTAAAAGACAGAGTTCGAAATACGGAGATCCGAAGGAGAACCAAGGTGGAAGACATCGGATCCCGTATAATTAAACTCAAGTGGAGATGGGCAGGACACTTAGCAAGATGTGATGACGGTAGGTGGAGTAGGTCTCTGACAGAATAGTGGCCACGTACAGGGCAACGCAGCCGCGGAAGACCTTTGGCACGATGGGTCGATGGCATCGAAAAATTGGTCGGAAAGATCTGGCCAAGATTGGCTCAAAACCGGGATGGATGGCGTAAGAGGGAGGAGGCTTATGTCCTGCAGTGGGCGGAGATGGGCTGATGATGATGATGATGATGACATAAATCGATGCAAAAGTCAATGGACACGGATTGGATATGTAGCAAGCAATTTATAAACAATTTCGTCTTTTCACAAACGATGTTGTCTGTTTATAAAAAATCATCCGTATGCAAAATTCCGAATGCAAATTGCAAACAGCTGAAAGCCTTCCTGTCGCAGGCAATTTGTAGAACTAGTACGTTTACAGAAGTTTTCATCAAATAGCAGTAGTTAAGGATATTTTGGGTACAAATGGCCATTTTAACCTAAAATTATCATGTTCAACCTAACTAACCTACCCAGCTTTTTAGGTGCTACTATCAAACATAGTGAGTATTTCGCAAACAGACATTTATTTTATAAAAAGACAACGACGCACCGCGTCCTTTCTACACGGAAGAGTTCTACTGTAAGTTCTACTAATCACCTGCGAACAGACATCACCGTTTGTAAACTGACGGGTTTTAGAAATTGCCTGCGACAGATATCAACGTCGATTCGTGCATACAACCAACTGGGAGTTGGTTGTTTTCTTAAAGGCAACGTCGGGGTGTGCCTCTGCACTCAGAATCCCAAATGGCGGGAAATGACATAGCCCACTGTGCTAGGCCACGCCATTTGCACCTTAAAACTTTTGTCAGCTGGTTAAAATTGCTTATCAAAATTAATGTACATGTTACATGTGAGAAGCGTTACTCAGATGCTAAAGACTTCACACACGCGCACACACCCTCACACACACACACACACACACACACACACACACACACACACACACGCACACACACACACGCACACACACCCACACACGCGCCCACACACATAATATTAATTTAATGTTTATGAATTGTGTAAACTGTGTAGACGTTACTTATTTGTTATTATATATTAATTATTCTTAAATCTAAAATTAAGACGTGACACACCAACAAATAAAAATTATATGCATATATGAGTGTGAGTAATGATTTTTACAATGAAACAGTCTTTATGTAGACGTGAGTAAAGGCACAGAATAAATTATAGTGGTATTAATACTACGTAGTAAAGGGTCGTTTCTTACATGTCAATGAAAATCACTTTTTGAAGTTTATATCAAAGAAAATCATTGACATAAACTTCAAAAAGTTGTACCATATCTTACAAGAAAGTTGACAACATTTTATTTTTACATTAATGTACATAACTAAATACTTAAACATGACTTGACATAACTTACTTAGCATGTTATATAATAGTTACTATGTTTAATAACACTAGCTACTTATCCTAAAATGCTGGACTTTGTTACTCACAAATAACTACGAATTTACGGTATCACACAAAAAAATATGATTTTTAGGCTTGATCTTGCCAGTGTCCTATTAATTGTTTGAATGTGGTAGAATAACACGATTTCATTAATCGATTAATATCGTAGGACAGCATTCAAAGTTAAAATGAATACCTATTAGACAATTAACTTGATACTGTTATAATTCTACAAATAGACTTAATTTTATTGTTAAATTTATAAACTATCTCGATCACATAGCTTTCAAACAGAAAAAAACGCATCAAAATTGGTCCATTTGTGTGGGAGCTACGATGCTACAGACAGACACACGGATAATACACACACCCTAAACTTATAACACTCTATTTTCGAGTTCAGGGGTTAAAAAAAAGGATTTGAGGTGTTTCTTGTTACAAATGCGAAATAATAAAGCATGTAAGATACGTAGGTATCTCAGCGTTGTTGTACTATATTTTGCTATTTTATTATCGATGGCAATACGGGAAAATCCAATGTCAATAGACTTATTCATTTCAACTCAGTGGCTGTGTTCACATACACGCTCGAATCATCCGTGCGATTATCGCTCGATCATCTGCAGCCCGCAGCCCGATTTCATAACTTGGCTTCAATCGAATTCTCAGTATCGCAGCCACTAATGCCTTGCGATAGAGTCGAATTTGCTATGAAAAAAGTGATAATCCGATTGTAGCCAAGTTATGGAATCGGGCTGCTGCAGTGGAATTACAGAACTTGGCTACAATCGGATTATCACTTTTTTCATAGCAATTTCGACTCTATCGCAAGGCATTAGTGGTTGCGATACTGAGAATACGATTGAAGCCAAGTTATGTAATCGGGCTGCCGGAGATCGTGAACGACTTTGGACGTCCACACACAACTATGTATGGCTGTCTTAGGCTCTTATTTGCTCCCAAACAAATTGACCGATTTTGATGCGTTTTTTCTGATGAAAGCTGATGTGAACGATGTAGTTCTTAGCTATAAAGGTTAAGGCTATAAAGGATCGGGAGCTTTTTATTTTTTATTTGTGCTTGTTTTAGTAATTGTATAATTACTCAAAGAAGAAAAGGAATATAGTCAATACAATGCAATATTTTATTTTCTACGTCGAATCATCCATCGCAGTCTTTAATTTTCACCTTTTAAAAACCCTCTTGTAGTTTTTTTAGCTTGACGGGCTTTCTCTTCTCTCGAGTATAATGAATAAAAAACTTTCATTTTCTTAGCGGGGCAGTCACTTATATTTATTTTATTGATATCAGATTTTCACTATTACGTGCACTTAATGCGGCACGTTAGCGTTGATATTGCTTTGAAAATCTGATTGCAACAAATCGCATTGGCAGGAATTCCACTGCAGTTAAACACTTGTATTTTTTCAAAAAAGACATCTAGGTGAATGCGCTTAATGCAGACGCAAACACGGTGAAAGAATTTCGTAACTTGCTCATCTCGAGAGCCAATGACCACTTGAGACATCTCGATCGCTAGTAGTAGACATTTCTCGATTATGAGATCTCGAGTATACGGTAAGTCGAATCTCAACATCCGCGGGAATATATAGAATCGAGGGGCAGGAGTTGAGAAGGGGTGGAGATGGAGGTTGGGGGTGTAGGGGGTGTAAATAGGGTTGGGGTGCCCCCTGGTACCCCTCCCCCCGCAAGCGACGCTTTGTTTATGAGATATTTCAGATTTAAGTTTATAAAAAAACGAAGTTAATATCGGCGCTCGCCTACCTAACCCATACCCGTTTTTGGAGAACATATCTACATAATTCTTCAATCTATCTGGCGAAAGCAGCGGAAAACAGCACATAATACCAATTTTTAATATTATTTACGGACCATGCAGTCGATTTTTAATACACTTAAAACTGAAATATCTCATAAAACTAAGCATCTCGGTGGAGGGGAGAGGGGTACCAGGGGGTAGCCCCCCCCCTCCCAACTTCTGCCCCTCGATTATATAGCCTCCCCCACAAAAAAAAGGAAGTGACTAGGTAGAAGAACTGCAAAACAAGGTAATATTAATGTAAGTTACAATAAATTTTAAGTTATATTACTCAACTAATGGCTTAACTAAAATCACAATAATACTATTGTGATTACATGCACAATATGTACCTATTAGCATCGAAACCTCATACCTCGTAGTTTCCTCGTAGCTTTGTTGTTGAAGTTAAAATCGACTGAAAAGTAGTGCCAAAGTATAGGTATAATTCGGAGCGTTCCCATCTCTAATTTCAGAAGCCGCGCGACCGGCCAACCAACCAAACCGACCGCGTTCTCTTCTCCTCTCGGAAAGGACGCCATTTTGATCGTGAACATTTCTTGAGTAAATGCAACTTGTTTTCCGTTCCTAGTATCCGATGCCAGGTAATAACGTTTCCGTGAGATTCATTAATGTGTTTAGTTTGTAATTACCTAATATTCAATGTTATAATCATCAAGAATGCGCAGTAATATTCGTGCCCATTCCAATGACGCAGTGCCGTAAGCTCGTGATAGCTAGATAAATTGGAGTGCCCGCGTGTTATTTCAGATAAAATGTCGCGGTACGGTGACTGTAAGGTCTACGTGGGAGATTTGGGCAACAACGCCAGCAAGCCAGAACTTGAAGATGCATTTTCTTATTATGGACCGTTGAGAAATGTTTGGGTAGCTAGAAACCCTCCCGGCTTTGCATTCGTAGAGTTTGAAGATCCTCGTGATGCTGAGGATGCGGTAAGGATACGATCTGTTAATATTTTATATATTGCTTGTGATTAATTTTGATTAATGAAATAATGATTTGCAAATTGATTTAACATCATGGTATTTTATTTTTCATCAGATTCGAGGTTTGGACGGCAGAACAATCTGTGGACGTCGCGCTCGAGTAGAGATGTCCAACGGAACGCGTGGATACGGTGGCCGCGGACCACCTCCCAGGTCACGATTACCCCCCCGACCCTATGATGACCGCTGCTATGATTGTGGAGATAGAGGACATTACGCACGCGACTGCTCCCGGCGCCGCCGCCGCAGGTGACATCTGTTCCCAATCGCACTGGAATTAGTCTGGAAACTTTCCATGGAGTGGGATCTTTTTGAGTTGCACTGAAAAAAAAACTTCAAAGACAAAATCTCATTAATTCACTGAATTCTATGATCATTTAAATGCCATTTGACTGAGCCATGCAAAGATTCCATCCCATTATTTGGATCCACGTAAACCAATGATAACTATGTTATAGGTTATCATTGGCCTGTGCGCCGAGAACGAATTCGTCAGTGTCTGCACTTCTTATTGTCTGCGCTACGTAGCTTTCACTCCGCGGCGTGTACTACGATATGTTTGGCCGCATCGTTAACTTGGCTCCGTGAACTACGTAGCTACCGACTACGTGCACGCTTCACTTGTCGGCCTCATTGAGAGTAATGTTCGTTCATCGCGTCGTGCCTCGCAACGCACGTCTATTGTAATCACTGCGTGCACCCAGTGAGTTACACATTATTTTGAAATAATATTTCAATTCAGATGACAACTGCGTAAATTAAAACTTGTAATTCTTTTACAGTTTTATGAGGTAGTATGATTTAAATTTTGATTTTTGTTACTACCATAATCAAATAAGACTACAAACTCCAAAAAAAAACGTTCTTCGGGCGCATCGGGTGAATCTCCATAAAAGAAACTACTCTTGATTTGAATGTCCCAAATAATTTCTTCAAAGGATAAACTGATTGAACCTCTTTAGTTCCTTTCTAGCTCAGGGCCTCATTTCATCAAGCAACAATTTGTAATAAACTGACAAATTACTCTCCAAAAAAACCATGTTGACCATAGAGGTATAACTAAAAGAAAGGTAGAGAGGCACTATCTATTAACTTTTCGCTCTTGACCTTTTTGTATGACCAAAACAGACTTGACTAATGATTATGAGGCACCCATCTTTATAGTTCTGATTCACGGATGGATCGTCCGACAAATTGTCAGTTAATTTTGATGAAACGGGGCCCAGGTATCAGGGTCATTCACTGTTCTGTACTAATATTTAGTTTTGCGTGTGTCCACAGCCGCTCGAGGTCCCGTCGCCGCACACGCTCTCGCTCGCCGCGCTCTGGCTCTCGCTCTCGCTCCCGCAGCCGTTCTCGCTCCCGCTCCAAGCCGCGTTCCATGTCCAGATCAAGATCTCGTTCACCATCTAAAGATTCCAAAAAGTCTAACTAGCTTTATAACTAGCTTTTAATCGTGAACAATGATGCGCATTTTCATTTTAATACCAAACTGACGGTGTCAAAACGCTGCTTTCCACCGTTTTGTCGATGTAAGATTATTCATTCCTGTGAATTATGATTTATAAGTAACAACATTGATTCTATTATCAATAAATTGACGTTTTTTGGGATAATTTATTGCTTTTATTTTTACCCGACAGGTGGGTTTTGTGTTTGGGTTGAATGTATGTTTGTATGATTCTTATGCACATCCTACAGCCTAAACGGCTTGATGGAGTTTGATAAATGAGGTATAATTGGGTTCGTCTTAGTCCCAAGAGTGCTACAGAATATATGAAGTATCATGCAAACTAATATGGCGGCTTACATAAAAAAATGACCAAAACCTATCGAGTGAGATACCAAAATGAAGGTCTTCAACCAAGAACCATTCAAAAATAATATAATAATATTATATTTTTTATCTAAACAGCAGAAATATTTTTTTCAAGCTTCTCAAAGAACATAGGCGGAACTGTATGCGATAAATCTTGCAGTGTCTTGACATATCATTTCTACAGAACTTAAGTAATTATTTTTCTACGTTTTTTCAATATTGGCTGTAAGCTAGAAAAACCCAGGTTAACAAATCAATTTAAAAAATCTTGAAATTGTAACTTCATTTCCTTCCTACAATGTTTAACCGGCCTTGTTGCCTGCCCAACGGGTGAAAAAAATTATATAATACAATGACATTTCCGGTTTGGACGTCAAAATTGTCAACACAGTATACTTCCGACCCAGTTTTTTAAACCAAAGGAGGTTGAATTACGCTTACTGGCGTTAAATATTTTAACAGTAAGCGTAATTCAAACTCCTTGCGATAAACAGAATAATAATATAGACTGTGCTAAATGGTACGTCAATATAAAACCTCTATACAAAACATTATACTCGTAGCCTTAGACTATTTATATAGGTATATCGTAGCAAAGGGAATACAATGCATTATAGTTTATGGAGGAAGTGTAAAGAATTGTTGTTTTAATTGATTTGCACAAAAATAGTGTAGGAACAAGGAAAGACTTAATGCTAACAGCTTTATCTACCAGTCATCCAGGTCGTGAAAGAAATAATAGTAGGTACATAGGGCGTGTTAGTTAAAGTATTGAACAATAAATACGAAAGAAACAAAGGTTTGTGTAAATAAAGTATTTAGTGTAAGGAATTGTTGCAAAACATTTGTGCTAATATGGGACAACTGTTTCCCTGCACAGTGAAACAGCAGCAACATATCTAAATATATTGTTTTGTAATCTCGGCAGGCAGTAACAGATTAAAAATAATTCTTATTCAAAAGCCTAGTCTGTTACACTAGATAGGTAATTGAATAGGTAGGTACCTACAATATCTTGAAACATTATATTTATCACGCATAAGTACTTACTTACCTACCTAAGCGGATAAAATAATTAAAATTTCTAAGACTTGTTTCAAAGGTCATTAACAGTAACATAACCTACAAAACTTTGAAGCCTAATAACAATTATACCTGGCCTCCCCAAAAAAATATCTTAGACTAACAATTTCAGGAAATTATGCTGAATTACTAGCGATATTTTTTGTCTAAAGATACCGTGAATTTGAATGACATAAACGTATGTATGGGAGTTCGCCATTGTTCTTTAAAAATTTATTCAATAGTTATGTTCGCAGTCGGGTTTTTTTTATAATATTTTTACCGTGACTTGCCCGAGGCACAACTGCTTGGCACTAACAGTTGTGCCATGGGGAATTGCTATTCCCTTAGGCACTACCAGTTGTGTCAAAGGGAAATATATTATACCAATGACACAACCAAACGATGCCAGTAGTGCCATGGGGAACTGCTGTTTCTTTAGGCACTAACTGTGACGACGACGAGTAAGCTACAAAATCTAAGACTTGTAGTCACACCAGTTTGGGAAACCAAAAGATCAATTACTTAACGACATTATTAAATGCAATAAGTAATTGGCTGTGTTCACTTACACGCTCGAATCATCCGTGCGATTATCGCTCGATCATCCGGAGATAGTGAACGACTTTGGACGTCCACATACAACTGACAACTGTCAAGTGTCAGTTTCATACTATTCCTCCCCTCCACTACTATTTTTCGGATGACCCAGGCGAACGCCCGGACGACGCCGTGAACGATATCGAGTGTACGCGCGGATGATCCGTGCGTCCTGTATATGTAGGTACTAATTTAATTATAACTATTGTACGTCCATTCCGGATAGAACTAATGTACACAGTTTATACAATCAAATTTTATTCTATTCTATTCTGAATGTAACAAATGATTGTTCATCGAATAAGTATAGCTATCACATTCTAAAAAAACGACATCGAAATACGGATGAAGTAGATTTTATTGCATTGAAATAATAAGTATCAGACTTAAAAACAACTCAAAAACAGAACATCATTTTCAAATGATCCGTTGAGAATGCAAATATTATATTTATTTCGGTTGAACGGATCTCGAGATCCAATGGGAAGAAAAAATAATATTAATTTGAGTTGCAACGGATCTCGAGATCCAATGAGAAGAAAAACTAATATTCATTTGAGTTGCAACGGATCTCGAGATCCGATGGGAACAAAAACTAATATTCATTTGAGTTGCAACGGATCTCGAGATCCGATGGGAACGCCGAGCGAGATCCGATAATTAGACATTCTGATATCGTGATCCGATGGGAAGTACCCTATTTCATAAAGCGACAAATCATAATAAAACTACAAATGTCAGTCAAATACGTTAAACCTGCGTTTCATATAACAAACAATCACGACAGGACTGATGATTGTCAGTCATATTGCATTTCACAATGCCAGTCATAGTAGTGTGATGGGTAAAGCTTCGGCTGTCACAATTGTCACGACTATTCTACAAATCGTGGTAATTTTTGAGCAACCGCCGTTTCATAAAACGTTTTTCTATTGACATTTGTTAGACAATTGTCGGTTGACTGCCGGTCACTACTAATGTTTTATGAAACACATTTAGTAATATTTTGACAATTCATTGAATGAATTGTCGGGTTTTTATGAAACGCATTTCGGTAGTTTGACTGACATTTGTCGATTGACACTTGTCAGTCTACTATAGTTTTATGAAATAGGGCCCTGGACGTAGCGTCCTCCATGATGCCAGGTAACCACTGAGATCTTGTTTGACAAACACCGCCGTTCACGTTCAAACTGGTTTGTCAAACACGACGTCAATCAAGATTTTTATCAAACGCGACAAACACGTGTATACTGTTTGACAAACGCGTCAATCAATTTATTTGACAAACACGTAAAATTTGACAAACAATTTGATCGTTTATAGGGACTCGCACTTGTTTTTTTTTTTGCTCCTTTGGCTATTTCGAATCCCGGCTCAGGAAAAACTCTTTTCAAAAATCTTTGAATACAGTATTACTTTTACAAGCACAAATTAAAAATTTATATTGCCCCTGGTATAGTTATTTTGTCGTACGCTTCGACACAGTACATAATTATTATATAATAGTCCTTACGGACAGTAGAGTATCGAAACGTAGTTTTCAAGTTTGATGTCTCCTGTCAGTCAGAGACCTGCCACTGAAGGGTGAAAACCCTTCACCTGGCTACGAAATAGGATTTTATCAGATACGATTTTATCAGAATACCAATGTATGCATAAGTAGGTAAATGTATTTATGTACGTCATTTATGTTCGACATGTCGTAAAAACGACTGCAACGATTACATTGCGGTTTTCACTGTTGGCACGCCCCTATTTATTGCATGTGAGCTTAGGTTTTGACTTAAAAACTAATTTACCTACCTTGTATCTCAATCCGATGTAAGTAGAAGCCGAGCAATTAATGAAAAAATATTTGACGGCTGATCGAAATTTGGTAAATTGTACTCTAAAATGGTCATGGAATACCTAGGTACGTATAGGTTACTTTTTCCCCAGAAAAATGACCACGCGGGCAAAGCCGCAAAGGATAATATAACTACTCTACGCTTAGATTATTTTAGTTTAAATATACTAAAATAATTTACAAAGGTATCCTACCTTTCGGTGTCGGAAGGAAGTAAAAAAAAACCGATATATTATGTGTTTTTTTTTATTAATCTCACTGCAATATGTAGGTATGGCTCATTTTGGCAGGGTAGGTGATGCCAAGAGGCCCGCTGACGTAGAGAAGCATGCAAGCAAGACTGAAGGAAAAAAAACGAACGAAAAAAAACCGGCGAAATCTCTGTAACAGACCTCTGTTACAGAGATTTCGCCGGTTTTTTTTCAAACCTTCGTGGTTAAGATATTCACAAATATTTGGAACGAGCTGTACACGCGGCTATGCCCGCGTGGTCATTTCATTTAAAAGTAACTCATACGTGTTATTCCAGGACCAAAATTACCTACAAAGTACAATATACTAAGTACATTTGTTCAGCCTCAAATAGTTTTTTATCGATTGCTCGGCATCTAATCATCAGATTAAGATACCAAGTATTAGATTAATACAAGATTAATATCCCAGTTTTTTTTATTCAAACCCTAATCTATCCAATACTGTAAATTGCATCGCAATCGATCTAGTAAGGGCAAACTTGATGTGCGAATAAACTTACATACCTACAGACCTTCAGTAGTGACCCGAAATGGCCGTGATAGGCTGTTGACAGAAATCTAACTGTGTTGCAGTAGCGTTATGTGGAGATCTCAGCTCGGCCAGTGACGTCATAAATGTTCGAATTTATACCTTTACGGTATACTTTCGAAGAATACATTTTCGCTCTCTGGATTTTAAAACATATTCGATACCAACACGGTCTCTGACATCAAGAGCGTTGTGTGCCGACGTTGTTGCGTATTTCGAAAATATACATTGTATATTTTCGAAATACGCAACGACGTCGGCCCTCACTTTAGTTAGTGCATCACAAAAGAACCCGTGGTTGCGCGGACGACCGCACAGCTGTGACAGTTCTGTTAGCACAATATGTAAAACAGTAAGTAGTTTGGTTACCAATACAAACAGCCGCAAGAGGGCGCTTTTTATGAGGGATTGTAACTAAAACATGCACTTTAGGTAAAAGTAACAAATTTACGAAGTTAAAAAATATTACAAAGTAAATTGACTTCTTCTCAATTGTTTTCTTTTTTTAAGTTTTTCTAAATAATCCGAAGTGGAATTATTGTGACTGTGATAATTTAAAACATTGGCATCGTCGAGCGTCGTACCATTCTACGTCTTTGGCATTTTACGTTTATGGTATATTGCGTCGAAAGGGTTATAAATTATCAATATCCCATGATATATTGTTTTCAAACAAAATTTGACGAAACCTTAAAAACATCGAAGAAAATAAAAAATAACGCATAAAATCTGTAGGTAAATGCTTATAAATATTGAGGCAAAACATTTATAGAAGCGCGTGAATTCGATCCATGGGCCTCTGGATTGCCGACCAGAGACGCTTCCACTGAGCCACTCGGCTTTGTGGCATGAACGCCAAATTTACGGTGCCGTTTTATAAACGGATGTACTATTTTTATTCCTTTCAAATTAACATAAATTTAGACTCTTATCCCGCAGGAATCCCTTATTTTTTCGTGATAAAAAGTATCATTGATTTTACACATAATATAAACTTTGAATGTGCCAAGTAACATCAAAATCCGTCCGGTAGTTTCAGCGTGATACGTGTTCTTTTAAATAACTTTCAACCCCTATCCTGCGGGAACCATTGATTTTCTTGGGATAAAAAGTATTCTAAATGTTAATCCATAACATATGCTATGATTGTGCCAAGTTGCATCAAAATCCGTCTGGTAGTTTCAGCGTGATGCATGTTCAAAGAGACAGACAAACAGACAAAAAATCAAACTTTTCGCACTGCATATCGATTTTGAAGTTTATTTCAATTATAATTTAAAAAAAACATTTAATGTACAGATTTAGCCCGGTTACAGTTTTTCTATAGTATAGACTAGCCGTACCCGCGGCTTCGCACGCGTTGTCTTTTCTTTGGGTTCAAAGTACCATAATGTGCTATTCCAGGACCAATATACCAACATTTGAACAAAATTTCTTCAGCCGTCAAAAATACTTTTATCAATTGCTCGGCTTCTAACTCAGCGGATTGAGATACCAATTACACCAGATTTAAATCAAACCCTAAGCTATCTAACAATGAAAACCGCATTGCAATTGGTCCAGTAGTTTTTACGTGATGCGTGAACAAACAAACATACAGACAAACAGAAAGAAAGACACGATTAACAAAAAAATAATTGTTCTAAACCTTTTTTAAGCACCCAAGAGCATTTTTTTTTAATTTGAATTAATTTAGTAGTTTGAGTGCAATGCGCGGTCAAGATACGGACAAACAGACAGACAAAATTAAAAAGTAAAATAGTTTGGCTTTAGTATCTAATATAGAGAACTATTCAAAAAATATTTTTTATTACTTAAATATTAACATAACTTTGGACCCATACCCCGGACTCGGAACCCTTTACTTTTTCGGGATAAAACGTGGCCTAAATTTTAACCCATCATATAACTTAAGGCAGTGCCAAGTTGCATCAAAACCCGTCCATGAGATTCAGCGTGGTATGTGTTCTTTTAAATAAGTTTCAACCCTTATCCTGCGAGAACCCATAAATTTTTCGTGATGTAAAGTATCCGATGTCCTACCTCGTAGTATGAACTCAAATCATACCAAGTTTTATTTGAATTCATCCAGTAGTTCTGGGGCGGCGTGATGCGCGGCTAAGATACAGACTGACAGACATACAGACAAAAATGAAAAAAAAACATACAGTTTAGGCTTCATTTTAGAAAATAGAGTAACTTCCAAAAAAACACTATATCTTTAATGTACAGAATATGGACCCATATCCCACAGGAACCCTTTATTTTTTCGGGACGTAACGTATCCATAATTTTCACCCATAGTATAAACTATGTCTGTGCTAAGTTGCATCAACATCCGTCCAATAGTTTCAGCGTACTACGTGTTCTTTTAAATAATTTTCCACCCCTATCCTGCAGGAACACTTTATTCGGGATGAAAAGTATCCAATGTCCTACCTCGAAGTATGAACTCAAATCATACCAAATTTCATTTGAGTTCATTGAGTATTTTAGGCGTCTTGCGCTGCCAAGGTACAGACAGACAGACGAACAGTGCAAAGGTGAACAGTTTCGGAGAAATAACGTCTCCCTGTCTCACCTCTTTTTGCAATTCGATAGAATTGGTGCTCCGATCTTGGAGACGGAAGTCAGTTTTTTATTATTACTAGTACCGAATGTTACTTTGATTATTAATAGTACATATACCAAATGTAGTAACATTTGATTGATCTCTTGGTAAAGCTTAAAAATAGGAATACGAAAGTTAATACATATTTTAATTACGTTTCAGCCTTTTCTTTACTTACACACACTAAGAATAATTCTTTTAAGGGCCATTAAAGAAAAACTCGAAAAACCAGTAAAACTCGAAAAAAACTGTTTTTAAAATTGAAAACTCGAAAAACCCGGGTTTTTTAAACAACCCCAGTTTTGCATGCCCTAGTGCTGCCCCGGCTCAAAACTATGGATAGCAGCTTTTTACTTGTTAGGATGATTAAGTTTAGTTAAAAATCGCGTCATGTAAAAAGAACGCTGGTAGAAAGTGGAGGGGGTGTGTTTGCACACTCGCGCACAAAAGTACTAAGCCTATTGTTTTAAATAATTATTAATTAGCCTTTCGCTACCAAATGGACCACCAAATAGATAGAATAAGCCTTCAAATAGACCGATAAATCGCCTAATGCGCAGCCTACTTGGTACTTGATGGTCGGGCTTCTTTTCCGCAACTAGGCCGAAATGGGCGGCAACCGCTAGTTCAGCCACCCGATGTCCCTCAGGAAGGCCAACAGCTTGCGAATTCCGGCGCAGGCTTCCCTCAGGGTGGAAGTTGTTCCCAGGAACTGTTCCCTTTGTATCGGCACGCTTTCGCACTCAAGGAGTACATGCGTGGCCGTTTCTTCTGCCCCCATGCATCCTCTGCACAAGGGGCTATCTGTGACACCTAATCTGTGAAGGTGTTTGTTAAGATGGCAATGACCAGTTACAATTCCCAACACTTGTCAGAGACTGTCCCGTTTAAGGTTCAGAAGTTTTCAGGAGTATCTCGGATTTAGCTCCGGGAAAGCTCCCTTGACTATCTGCAATCCTTTATACTTGCCCATAGTTCTTGATGTAGTTTATGTGTCCTTTGACGGATCCAGGCCCGAATTTGACTGAAAGGCAATGGAATCATTGGCTCTGGCCCTACAGGGCGCATGCCCGAGCCTCTCCTTGCCAGTTCATCAGCTGCATCGTTCCCTCTGGATCCGCTGTGTCCCTTTATCCATTGGAGAGTAAGGTAATTATGTCTACTGACCTCCTCCAGATAATGGTGACACTGGATAGTTAGCCCCGAGGAATGTTCATACCTTTGAAGTGCTTTGAGGACTGCGGCGCTGTCGGAGAGTATTCTGATTTTAGAGTCAGTTACCTTCCTGCGCAGTATCGCTGTTGCTGCCTGGATTATACCCACACATTCCGCCTGGAAAATAGTGTTGTTAGTACCCAGTACTGCTGCTATATGCATGTTTAAATCGTCCGAGAACGTACCCGCTCCCGTCCCAGCTTCCATTTTGGAACCATCTGTGTAGATTCTAATTTTGTGAGTAGGTATTTGACCTATCACTTGGTTCCTCATGTAGTTGTATCTTGTAGTGTTTATTGAAAAGATGTTGTTTTGGTACCCTATCATAAATAGAGAGTATGTCCGGGTTACCTTCCGCATAATCCCGTATGATGTTAGTGTAGAATGTTTGACTATTTTGATCCCAGAGATTGAGTGCTTTGAGTCTGTAAACAGACGCAGCAGCCTCCTGCTGGATGTGCAACTGAACGGTGGCATACCCAGCAGTGCCTCTAGTGCAGCAGTGGGTGCTGTTCTCATGCAACCAGTCACTGCTACACAAGCCAACCTCTGGAAGGACTGTAGTTTATTTATGGTAGATACTTGTTTAGTCCTTGGCCACCAAACTAGTAAACCTTATGTTAAAGAAGCCCTAATCACAGTATTGTATATCCAAAGTGTTATTTTTGGACTCAGGCCCCATGTTTTACCTATCATTTTCCGACATTGCCAGAAAGATATGGTTGCTTTCTTAATTTCGTGTTTTCCCAGTTCAATTTGCTATCTAAGATGATACCCAGGTACTTTACCTCATCAGTTAAGGTTAACTGTGTGTCGAAAAGGTGGGGTAGTGTGTATCGTCCTAAGTTTATTTTGTTAGTAAACATAACCAGTTGTGTTTTTGTTGGATTCACAGTTAATCCATAGTCTAAGCACCAGGATTCTACGATCTTTAAGGCGTTATTCATGATGCGCAGCCTAACCGCCAGCGTTCTTTTTATATGACGCGACATATACCTACTATACTATATGTCTCCACTATAACCGGGCCATGCGCGGAGTTTTTGAATTGCGCGGAGCTTTGGTGGTACACGAACCAATCGAGCGAATTTATTTGTTTACTTACTAGTGAATACTTATTTGTTTCTTTCATCAAAGATCGTACGGTTATTTGGCTTTAGGTAACGGTCCTTGTTAGTGACAAAAATTGCAAATGCTGAAATTAGCCAAACCGAACGATTTGTGCTTGGTTTTTGAAGGTCTGCGCCCGTAGAGAGACTATTTCGAGATGATGAGATGGCGTTTCGGGCAGTTTCGAAATGTAAATTTTTAACGAGCCAATTGCTTTGAACATTTTCAACACATTTGTAATTTTCCAAAAAATGCGCCACTATCGATCCTTCCCAAATCAAATGAAAAACGACTAGCTCTATCTTCTACGGAATAAAGTCGATTTCCCTATGTCTTAACTGTCATGGTGATTTGAAAACTCTGAAGAGGAAGCGGGATGCAACAACGTATGGCGCAAATAGTGCCTGAAAGAAATAAAAAACGGGCAAAGAAGAGAGAATAATTAAATTAGCATTTAATATATCAATTTACTTACCTATTTTTACCAAATTACACGTTTGTGCATCTGTGTATCATCTTTATGACACGGGAATAAACCTCGCGGCGTAGACGGGTTGACACCTCCTCGGCGATGAGGTGTCGGGGCAATGAGTCTGCGCTAATTTAAAAATGTACTTTTCAAATCTGTCAGAAACCCAAACCAATTCGAACACATGGTAAATCATCTTCAATATTTAAGAGCAGGCTCTGCTTTATAAGAGGGTCAACCACAAACCTGATAAATGTGAAACTTAACATATATGTTTTTGAGATCTTTATCTCTCTAAGACTAAGACAAAAACATGATTTACAGAATATCATTCGATATATTTTCTTATCAAAAGTTATTTTCGGTAATATTTACATTTTTCTACTCAACGGCTTAAGTTTTATTTCTAAAATAAATCTCACAGCAAGAAAATATACTTTATATCTAATGCTTAGACAAAATTTACCTAACTAAATTATTAGCCTGCCAATAAAATGAATAACTTTTGAGACATACGTCATTTAGTTCCGAGCTAAATTGTGTGTTCAAACAGCGCTCGCGATATTCAACCTTGGTATGCAGGCACTGCAGTGCTTATTGCGGGTAGCGGGTGGCAGGTGTAGGGGAGGTGGCAGGGGATTGGGTAGTGGGAAAATGTAACCTTGGAGCCTGGCCATAAAGTAAATGCCTTCCATGTGACATTGATCACATTGACATACCTAGCCGTGGGACACAGTAGCTATGGTATTGATCACGCCAAAGCATGACATTAGCAGCAAACGTCTGTGGCTGCGCCCGGACGAAGTTAATACTCGATGAGTCGGCTCGCGAGCGAGAAGCGAACGAAATACGCGCGCGCGCATCATCATAATTATATACAAATAAACCCTAAGTGATCAGTGTGTGTGAAGTGTTATCAGCCCATAATCATCAGCTCGCCACATCATCACCTCAACGTATCAGCTCGATATCAGCCCTCGACATCGGCCCTCAACAAACCAAGGGAGCCGCGTGATCGGCAGAACAAGTGAGTTCCCCATACTACATTCCGGACCCATGTCCCATCTGATTTGCCTTCCGCGGTGACGGGGTGGTGTAACAGCCAGGTATTATTTATTTATTACAACCATAAACCATACAAATAAGTGATAAACAAACATACATAGTGTTTATGCCAATATGTATGTATGTGTAGAATTTAAATCAAAGCTTGTATCCAAGGAGGTCGGATACACACTGTTATCCGGAGGCCAAATTTCAATACTGAGCTCATTTCAATAAAAGCAGGTTGGTACTTTTTAACGAGTGATACCAGTACTTAGAGATTATGCAAAAATATAAAATGAAATTACAAAATATTAATCTATGGTACAAGTTATTTGTTTACTGACTACTAAAAAATACAACTAGTACCACAGAATAAATAATAGCACTCTAACAAATAATAGCGTACAGGTACGAAACATGAAACAGTCGGACAACTGCATGCCATAGAAGTCCAATTGGTCTTGCCCACTACTGGCTTGGCTTTCACTTGGTTGGCAGCATACCATGTTGGTGGCATTGCCCCGTTGAACTGCAATGCTAATTTGATGAGCCAATTTCGATTTCTCGGGGTGCTTAAAAATATCTATTTTCCAATCCAAGATGGCGGACATGTTTTTTTTTTAGTAAAATGATGTGGGTGTCGTTTTCGAGGTTTCTCGGGATGTTTATAACGAAATTGACATCCATTTTCAAATCCAAGATGGCGGACATGTTTCTTTTAGGAAAGTTATATGGGTGTCATTATTAAGATTTTTCGGCGTGCTTATAACGAAAGTGACATCCATTGTCAAAGTGAAGATGACGGAACTGTTTTTTATTTTAATAAAATGATAGGGGTGTCGTTTTATAGCTTTCTCCGGGTACTTAATATTAAAATGAGATGAAATTGAAGATGGCGGACTTGTATTTAAATAGTGAAATATAAAATAAAAAAACACTCCCCAGGAAATCTTGAAAATGACACCCACTTAGCTTTACAAAAAAAAACCGCCATCTTTGTAACACCCATATCATAGTTACTGAAATAAAACATTTACATTTACATTACATCCATTTTGGATTCCAAAATGGATTTAATGTTTCTTTTGTATTTTTATCGACCTTGCGATATCAGGTGAGGTTTTATCAATATCAAACACTGTGACTGGCTGCGCTCACCATCCCTAGCGCTCTATAGCACATACAAACACCGTGCATAAATATTTTCGCTAGCGTGTATTAGTAGGTATCACGAATCTGTTTTTTTTTTATGGATAGCCTCCGCGTGTCCACCCTGTGTTTTTAGGACACCCGTATATAGGATGTTTTCACACTGATGGATCAAAATGAGATGTGAGCTAAAACACCACTAGTCCTATCGATTTAACCCCCATGTATGTTCAGTGATTTGGAATAGTTTAGGAGTTACGGGATATTTTCGTTTTTTTAGCCCAACCCCAGATTTCATTAGAAATTTAGTAATTATGACCAAACTATTAGCACAAACGTTGTATTTTTTTGTGTTGGTAGTATAATAAGAGGTCCTATAAAATACATTAATACTACTGCATCATATTTTTTAAATTCTGGAAATACACATAACAATTGAAATATGTATATCATACAAAAACTGTCTTCAATATTTACAGGGCTATAATTTTGAATAGTAACAATTAGTGATGCAACGAATACGAATATTCGTATTCGCCGAATAGTAGACATTTACCTAATATTCGTATTCGGCGAATACTAATACGAATATTTAAAAACTAATATTTTACGTACAAACGCAACTCTAATTACTGGCAGACTTGAAAAACGCGCCTGTAAAAATACGCACGTGTACGGCCTTAACCGCAACGACGACGCAACGGGGGACTCCCCGGCCATAGTTTGTACAGTACCGCAGCTCCGGGAGTTTCCCTATCATTACAATTACGAACCATTGATTGATTGATTCATTTCTTTCACTTCATTTGTTAGTCGAAAGCAAGAGAGTATTGTTTTATTTATTTTCTCAGGTTGCTGCGAAGTAAAAGAAGTTAAAGTTGAATTGAAAATGTCTTCTCGTAAACGAGATCAAAGTGACATATGGAAACACTTCGATAAATTACCGAGTAAGTAGTTATATGGTCTGTATTTCTTTGGTATCAACAAAAGGTAGGATAGTAAGTAAGTAACGTAGACGAACGATGGTAGTTAATGGCTGCGTCAATGTAGTACTAGACTTTGCCCACGACTTCGTCCGCGCAGACATCGGTTTTACTTTCACATGTAATATTATAGTGGGATAGGATTTTAAATTGTGTTGTTTTAATTTTAGACAATGAAAGCAAAGCTAGGTGCAGACATTGTGCTTGTGAATTGTTTCGGGGAGGAAAAAATACAGATATTAAAGGATTTACTAGGACCGCACTGTGGACTCATGTGAAGAGATTTCACGAAAATGAGCTTGCTGCCAGTATAAGTACTGTAGACGAAACAAGCACTGAAGTTGAAGTAACTCCAGCGAAGAAACAAGCGTCCTTAAAGGAAATATGGGAAAAGCGAACTACGTATGAAACGGGTGATCCTCGGGCTGTCAAAATCACATATTTGATTGCTGAACAAGTTTGTCTAGACATGGAGCCCCTGAATTTGGTAAATAAACAGGGATACCGTCGTTTGCTAGTGAACTAGCTCCAAAGTTTATTTGCTTTTATTAAAATGCCATACATTTGTTCATTCATACATATCAGTGGGATTTTCTTTCAACTTTCACAAAACCCTTTTTAATTCCTGACTGCTATTTTTTTTTACAGATATAACATTATATCTAGAACCCACCTTACAGAAAAAAATCTGCCGGATATTAATGAACGTGTTAAAATAAAATTGAAGGAGCAGTTAACAAAGACCCCATATCTCTCTGTCACAACAGACATGTGGACCAGTGACGCTTCCTCACAAGTCAATGATTTTATAAGTCTTACTGGACATGGTGTCAATGAAGATTTCCAGCTCAAATCTTATTGTCTGGAAGTGTTTCCCTTTGAGGTCACATTCAGGAGAAAATATTGCCCACAATATGCATATGATGTTTCTGGAATGGCAGCTATTGGGTAAAGTTGCAGCAGTTGTAACGGACAACGCACGGAATATGGTTAAAGCAAATGATGAGCTTGATCTTAGTATTAAACATATTTCTTGTTTGGTACACAGCATCCAATTAGCGCTGAAAAAAAGTTTATTTGGTCAAGAACGCTTGACCGAAATATTAACCACATGCAGGGGAGTTATTACTCATTTTAATCACTCAACCTCCGCACTCAAACAACTGAAAGATTCTCAACAAGCTAACAATATACCGAAACATGTTTTGTTTCAAGATGTTGAAACTAGATGGGACTCAACATATCAGATGTTGAAGAGATTACATGAACAACGCATAGCGATTCAAGATGTTTTACCATCTCTACCAAATTGTCGTCATGAAATCACAGCAAGGCAATGGGCTCTTATGACCCAAATCATTGATATTCTGGCCAATTTTGAAGAAGCTACTAAAAAGCTAAGCAAAGAATCAATGACGTTATCTCAAGCAATCCCAACAATACGAAGTCTAAAATCTTGCCTCAATAAAATTTCAAATGATCCTTCTTCTCATCCTGATGTAAATGATCTGGCAAACTCCCTATTCAGTGGACTTTCGAATAGATTTGCCTTTATGACCCACGGTTCAAAACAAGGATTTTCAGCTCAACAGTGGTTGCTGAAACCGCTCGATCAGTTTTTAACGCTGATTTTGATGGCAGAGAGGCCGTAAGACCGTCAAGACCACCAGAAGAACCTCAACCGTCGACAAGTAGAATTTGGCAAGTATGGCAAGAAATAATTGAAGAGGCTGAAATGGAAGAGCCAATTTCAATATTTTCTGGTGAGGTTGAAAAAAGTTAGAAAAGTTATTAATAGGTAATAGGTACTCTTTGTCATCTACATAGTATACTAAAAGTTAAATTTAATTTCAAAATGTCTTTTTACAGGGGATTCGCAAACTAAAAACGAAATAGATGCTTATCTAAAGCTCCCAAATTTATCGCCGACTGCTGATCCACTGGCCTTTTGGCGAGAAGATGTCCATTTTCCAAGTCTGAAAAAACTTGCCCAAAAATATTTTTCACTGAAGCCATGTACAGTCGCCTCAGAAAGACTTTTTTCAACGGCTGGGAACATTCAGACTGAAAAAAGAAATCGCCTTAAACCAGAAAATCTACAAATTTTATGTTTTTTAAATAAAAATTTGCCTGTTGTAAATTTTAATTATTAGAAGAATAGAAATTTATCAAATAAATTAGTCTTTTATTACCATGGCGAGATATTCGTATTCGCCGAATAGTAGGTTTGATATCCGTATTCGTAAAAGTACTATTCGTTGCATCACTAGTAACAATATATTGTTGTAGTTAATATCTCAAAAACAACTTCTCCAATTTTGCCTTGCCAATGCCTATAAGTCACCAATACATTTAGATGGCAACACAGCAAAAAGTGACTTCAAAAGTGGAAAAGACATTTTTGTTTGAGGTAAAAATTTCAATAGTTAGGTTTTTTCACAAAAACTATAAATTATAACACTGAGGTATTTATTTATTTTAAAAGAAGAATTTCTAATGAAATCTAGAATGGGCAAAAAAACTATTACAAATAGTTGAACATACGTAACAATACATTGATAGGCCTGAAGGTGCTCTAGCTTACCCTCTTTTTTGATCCATAAGTGGTAGGACGCTATCTATGACATAATATTACTACCTGCGGCCCGCGGTTTTAGCTGCTTGGACAATAATGAAAAGTGTTCTATTTGCTATACTAGGATCCAAAGTATCTATGTAAAACTTTTCATCGAAATCTGTTCTGTACTTTTAAACATTGTATTTTGAAATCATCTTTGGACCACCTTAATCCGTCCCTGTCGAAATAACTTATCTTATCTATTTATTTTACATTATTAACCTAAATACCAAATTTCATGCCTATACAGCAAAAAAAAACCATATAATCTTTCAATCGCCATTAGAATCCCTTAATTCGTCCCTGTCGCAAAATCCTTTCTTGATTGACGTCTACTACCTACGTTGTACATACCTACCTGCCTAATTTCAGTTCCATAGGTTAAGTAATGTTTTAAGATTTTGTGTATAATCAGTGCGTAGTATTTCGCTTTTTTATTTTACTAGTTGCGCCCCGCAGCTTTGCCCGCAAGAACAATTTTCGGGGACAAAAGGCATCCTATGGTATCTATGGCTTACATCATCTCCACATAAAATCTCATTAAATTCGGCCAAGCCTTAATCGCGTGAAAGCTCCTCCAACAAACGAACAGACAACGTTTCCCTTTTCTACATTAGTGTGGGTACAACATTAATTCATAAGATTCATTAGAATTAGACGTTACTTTGTAGAAATCGAAGTTAGTGAAACTCTTTTTATTAACCCTCATTTTTGCGTAGCTAAAAACATGGGTTTAGTAGCACATAGCATTCATGACCTTGGCAAACCCGAAACAGATGTAAAGGCGGCACAAAAAATAATTTTTAAATTTTTATCTTTTCGCCAAGAATTGCATGGGAAAGTTGACTACTTTTTTAGGAAATGTGTTTTTGGTGCACTTTTCTTTATTAGTAATATTTTTTTTATGTGATTACACTGCATAAACAGTGTTTTTTTTCTAAATGAAATCGCACCGACTCTCCCAGTAAATATTAATTGGCGTCTGGCGGGAGGATCGAGCATTGAGTGTAATTTTTCACTTATGAACGAAACACCTACTAGGTATCTTGTTGTACTTATAAAATCTATGCTTGTCAAATAAAACAGGAAAATTCATTTGATTTCTTTATTAACACTTATTAAAACATTCTACAATTACAATGTTTTATAAAATGGCGAGCTGTATACTATGAATGTTTGTTTGGCTCCTATTGACTTTTGATAGCGGTCACCAAGTTACGAACCATTAAAATAAATTGCAAAGCTTACGATAAAATTCATTCTTGAGATCATTTTTAATGATAGACATCCTAATAATTCCACAAAAGTTAAGCAAATTAGCATGCGGTTATGCGAATATTATTTTTCATTAGAAACATATAATATAAGAAAACTGCTTTTCCTCTTTTCAAACTTATCTTTAGCATAAATTCTGAAATGAAAAATGCACTTATTTATTTACATTACAAATTTAAAAAATATAAAAATAACACCACATTGTTAATCTCACTTAACTTATTATCATTAACTTATAAAGTTAATTTAATATATTAGATATTATAAAATCTATATTCATTTTGTAAAAAAAAGTATGTCTGCTACTCACACAATATTAAACAAATTACGGAACCAATCGGTTTTCACAAGGATTTAGCGTTAGCGTATTTAAAGATCCGACCAAAGGAATGAGATACCTACAAGTTTCAGAAAAATGTAATGGGGAATGCACCTCTACTTGAAATGGGCGGAAACATTCGAATAAAAAACGAAATAACTTAATTCGGTGGATAATTATTTAAAAAACTAGTTTATTAATTTAAAAGTTTGTTTGGTTATTTCTTAATATTGATTTGCCCAATTTATCGTAGTTATTAAAATGTTTATGCCTTTTGTGAAAAGCAACAGTTCATTGAACCATCATATTATGATATATAAAAGATAATTCTATAGATAGGTCTTTCTTTCCTTTTTTTGAAATACTTCGAGCACTCAAAGTTTGTGTGCTTCAAGGTAAAACACTTTCGTTGTATGTAGCCTGAAAAGTATCAGTAGCGTGCTATGTGAAGCATGTATCAATTGTATGTGCAAGTTTTCTAGACGTATTGTATATTATGAGAAGGTAAAGCATATGTATGGATTAATTATTATTAATGAATTTTCTATTATGATTTTAGCATTCACGCCTGCTTAGCGATACCATGTCTTATTATTCATGAAACCTTCAAAGTTGTAAATTAACCACAATAAGTATTATTTATAAATGGATTGTGGTTACTATCGGAAACTATAACCATGTGGGACTCAAAAAATAAGTTTTCCTCGAGTTATATTTAAACATTCTATGTTATTACGTTCACAATTGTAGAGAATGGTTAGATTACTTCACTTCCTGAATGGATTTTACCTTATTGTAGTGTAGCGTATAAAATATAGGCGTGTAATGTATAAATCGAATTAATAGTTTGTTCTAAGTTATCGGTAAACTTACTCCTAATTTGTTAGCATATATTTCATTTTACAAAATGTAAATCACATATCAAATTAACCGACTTAACTCATTAATTAATTGACGAGACTCTGGCGCTAATCTACAAATTAACATTTACAATAAAAAAACAAACAGTACTTGAACGTACTAAAATCATTCAAACTTCCCTTGCAAGTTCTTAAATAAAACAAAATATAATCGCCAATAACCCCATTAAAGAGTTGTTTTTTTTTTTAGTTAAAACGGAAACTGAATTGTCGAGTCTTAACATGTACCGAATTTTTTAAATAGGTCTCGCCCTTCATATTGGGTATACCAAAAAATAGCCTCGGGATTACATGAAATGACGTCATCAGAGTCAACGACTGAACAATTTGTTCAACGAATTTGGAAAATAGTTAAGAGTTAAAAGAACTTGTTCAGTTACCAATGCTCAACGACATGGCTTCATCATGGTCTTGATGTCGAATACACCCTGTATAAGATCATTCTTCTTACAACTTACAATTTATTTGCATTGCATTTTATATACAAATACCATAACACTACGGAATACACATGAAATGTATAATAGCTATCACATACATATACATAATCAAGTACATATCTCTATGAGAATCTAAGGCTCAAAACTCACCGGGGCCTCAAGCCGATACAGTGCAAGTGAAGAAGTAAAATTATGTACAAAAATGCATCACATATCCCCGCAAGTACTTATTTGGTATTATTTAATGTTTTTCTGGTCTTGTAATGTATCGTATTGGGAATCAGTGGGTTTCGATCTTTACGTGTGTTGAGTCTGCAGAATTAAAAAAAAAATGTTTGTTACTACATACATAATTTTAGGCCAATCATTAATCAATATACACCTTACAGAAGTAAACACCTAAAACATATAATTATTATTTTTTGATTGCACAAATAATACTTTGAGTACCACAAGCCCTTGATTGTCCCATTTGGCTAAAAAATATAAACATCATAATCATCACTGGTTAGGTTCAAATGTATCAATTGGCACTGGCACCACAGAATTATAATGTTATTATATCATGCCTAAACATTATTTGCAACACTCAAATATTGTCAATTGCTTCAAAAACTACGCTTTTTAGTCTACACTCTAACCAAAGTATCAAGACAATAACTAAAATTAACCAAAGTAGGTTACGAACGCGCACCCCATCCCTTATATATACAGAACGTCGTTCAATGAACCCTCATCTGACACTTCAATTAGAGTCACCTTAAAACGGATTATTGGTAAATAATAGAAAAATACATTAATAAAATAAATACCTAATAAAATATAATATTTAAACAATACACAGGCATTGCAGACTCAACATTTACGCCAGAAACGATGAGCCTATACTAACACATTCAATAATACCATTATAATGTATTTCAACAGTCTCCTATTGCGAATCAGCCGTTCCACATGTACCGATCCATAAAGGCCCCTCATCGATGCAACACCCAGCTTCTGGTAGGAATATGTATGTGGAATTCATCAAGTACAGTTTAGGAAAAACCGCTTAGTCAAAACCGAAGTAAGACAAATGTGTCTGAAAGACAGCTAATCTTAACCGAGGTCATTAATTCTTCAAGAGATCCACAGAAAAATAAATGAAACACAGTTCAGCACAGGACTTGTTATTATTCGAATATTGTCTACTAGCTGCGCTCCGCGGCTTTGCCTGCGTGGACATTTATATTGTGTTATCCTAGGACCAAAAGTACATATAAAATATAATATAAAATTTCACCAAAATTCGTTCAGCTGTCAAATAGTTGTTATTGATTGCTCGTCTTCTACTTATTGCATCAAGATTGTAAATTAATCCGGGTTTTAGTCACATCCCAAGCTATACAACAGTGAAAACTGCAATCAATCGGTCCGGTAGTTATAACGTGATGCGCGAACGAACATCAAGGCTTATTCAGTAGCTCATTTTAAATACTAGAGGCTTTTTCTTTTAGTTATCTTCTTTGTGCAGACTTTT
The DNA here is from genome assembly GCA_946251855.1 of Alsophila aescularia. NCBI lineage: Eukaryota > Metazoa > Arthropoda > Insecta > Lepidoptera > Geometridae > Alsophila > Alsophila aescularia. The sequence continues at coordinate 39,775,211 of OX276383.1, forward strand.
TGTTACTTACTGCTTTATTATAAGTATAGACAGTAATGTGCATTTGTCTATGGTATAGATTATGAAGAATTGAGAAACTTTGTCACTTTAATCAATTTACAAAGGCAATGGAAAAGGAAATGACGACCACTAAATTTACAAGAGAAGACTATCTTTGTCATTAAACAACACCAACTATCAGAGAAATCCGTTAGTTACAGCGAATATTATGTAGAGGTACATAATATTATCATTGGAGTGACCTGACTCTTTGCTCAGGTGAAGTGTAATGTTTATTATAGTGAACTAACACTTGCTGAGCCATAGGTGAAGTGTAATGCTGGTTACAGTGAACTTACACCTGCTCAGCCATAGGTGAAATGTAATGCTTGTTACAGTGAACTGACACTTGCTCTGTCATAGGTGAAGTGTAATGCTTATTAGATTGAACTGACACTTGCTCAGCCATAGGTGAAGTGTAATGCTTATTAGAGTGAACTGACACTTGCTCAGCCATATGTGAAGTGTAATGCTTGTTACAGTGAACTAACACTTGCTCAGCCATAGGTGAACTGTAATGCTGTCTACACACAGGACTTGTTGAACATTATTTTGATCCAGTTATTTCAGAGTAAACAAACAAATGAGCCGTCATACCTAGCTGGTGTGTATACAGACACCATCAAATACGAGATAGGTCTAAATTGGCTTTATATACCTTGTCCTTATTAAACGATACATGGCGACAGAATTCGCTACTGAAAATGCGTTCATCTGATGGTACACTGGTACAGGTGCACTGTTATAATAACAAAGCATTTTTCCCTAAACTGGTATAAATATAATACAGGACATTTAGTTGTTTCATGCCTTACTATAAGCTCTTTTTAGAAATGTAGCACAATAATAATTGTGTACTTAATTTATAAAAAGATTGGATTATTTCCTCATAAGAAAGAGCTTGATTTCATCAATTATTAGGTTATGTAGGCTTTTTTAATCTATAATTATAATTGGGCTTGTTTTTTCTTATATTTATTAAATACACACATATACTTCTATCACAACAAGAATAAATGTTTATTCTCATATATTTGTTACAAAATTGTTAAATTGATTCCATGAAATAAAGCTTGAATTAACTTTCTGTATGTTGTGAAATTGTATGGACATTTGATACGTTAACTTTTGAATTACTTTTTACAAGCCAAATGGCATAATGACCAACTGTTCTTACGACAACTGTATCCAGTTGTTTCACAGCGGTTATCTTTTCAATTAAACTTTTTTCCACATCTTGGAACAGAAAATTACAAATCTCCTTCATTGCTCTGGAAGAAATAGATAAGATTATGAAATTTGTACTGAATTGTACAGGATTTCTGCGCAAATCTGACTCTGTAACTCCTCGCAACTTCTTCTTGATAAGATCCATTGTAGTTCCCGTTTTCTTGCTAATTCTCTGGTTTCTTCACAAGATGAGCGTTAACAGGATATAAGAGACTCGTGCAAAGTTGTTCGTTATGTTCCTCTAATGAGTTCACTGCATAGTGTAGTACAAGCTCGTTGAGAGTCCTGAAACGAAAATTATAAATCAGTTCTATAGATCACTATCACTCGAATTTGTATATATCTTAGTCTCATCCAATGTTACAGAGTTAATGTGATGAATAAAACGGATGAAACATGTCTCAATTTAAAGTAAAACTTGTAATCTAAAATTTATCAAACACTACATTAAAATTCATACATAAACAAATACAACATATTCCAAAAACTGGCCAAGTGCGTGTTGGACATGCATAGAATTTGGGTTCCGGAGCACAGGATTCTAAGCTACTCATCTGTGAAAACCGCACTGCAATTAGTCTAGCAGTTTTTAAGTGATATAACTTCAAAGTTGGTCTGCTGACCAACTTTGAAGTTATATCAGAACTTGTAATCTAGTTTCATTCAAGACAGACTTGATAAAGTTGTTAGTGAATTCGTAATGTGCCAAAGATTTTATAAAAAAAAAACATTACTCGTACTTGTACTATTATTTATCCTGTGCTCATACTCGGAAAGTAGGTCTGAAGTTGCCTGAGGAGCGAGTTGAAAGTAATACTTTTCAACCATAGGGTGAATCGTTTTCAACTGAGAGCTGTCAAATTATTAAAAAAAACTTCTATTTTCACATTTATATTGAACCATGTTCCAACTTTCTATAAAGCCATTCAATTACAACGCGATGTAAAATTGGAATAACATAAAGTAAAGTATTATTAAATTTTTTTAAATTGCTTTTTTCTAATTTACTTTCAACTATTTATTTGAGATAACATAGATTTGGGCAAAATATTTACCATTTTTTTCAATGATGATATGAGAGGTTTTCCAAGCATTATTTATCTCTCGCTAGATGGCGTTGGCGACAGTTTTGGTAACAGTACTGTAGTTTGGTATGACCAAGAAAGTTCTATAGGTACTTATCCGCTCACGTGAGTCGGTAAAAAAAGGATCTCTCGAGTGAGTCAAGCTTCGATAGTTACTACTTTTGTTTTCCTCGAGTGTGTCGTGCTTCGATCGAAGCATTAGAACCAAATTTGTACATTATATGATTTATTTAAATTGTATCGTATCAAGGACCGTTAATTTACGGTACTAGTAATATAATGTAGCAACACAATAAAATGCCATAATCTAAGAAACAGATTCACTCCATTAAAAAAAAAACACTGTGACGCACGACTCGGAAGAAAAAAATGTTAACTTTGAAATATTTTGTAAATTCTGCAAATATTCCGTAAGTTCCTGGGATAACAAGTGTTATTTAATAAAATTATCGTTGTTTCAACCTCTATCGATTAAATTATTCGTATGAATAAAGCTTAAAATGAACAAAATAAAAATATGTAGCTTACTTCCGCCAAAACTGTAAGTCAGACAAATGATAAATGGTAAAATTAACACAAGTAAAACCCCACGCTAAACAAAACCCTACCCAAAATTGAACTAATGAAAAATATAAATGAAATGAAAGCTAAGGCCTGGAGGGTAGAAAAAACACTTATATACAAATAATATATATAAATATATATACACAATAAAAAAACCCCAAGCTAAACAAACCTTACCCAAATACAAGTATCGTAACACTTATATGTTTTCGCAATTTGTATCAAATTGTAACTTTCTATATTTTTATAAACCAATTAAAGAGATATATCTACTTTTCAGGTAGTGTTTATATTGGCAATAAGTGGTGCTTTCAGAAGTATCGATCTAGTAAATATGAAGGTTGATGACATTGAGAAACAAGGTGATAGAACTAGTGGATAGTACTGGTGAAGTTACGTGGCAAACCAAAGTTGACCGAATCTTCGTTATTAAAAAAATATAATAGAAAAATACTAAAAATTATGACCAAGTGAACCATTTTTTCACAAATTATAATGGGAAATGTCTGCGGCAAGTAATTGGCTACAACAAGATTTCGAGTATTCCTAATAAGATAGCCACCTACCTTAATTTGCCAAACTCAAATCTATATTCGGGTCACTGCTTTCGCAGAACATCGGCAACTTTGCTACGACGACAATTTTACTAACGATTCTGGTGCTGACTTAACTGTCACAAGGCATGGAGGTTGGAAGTCGAGTAAAGTAACTAAAGGCTACATAGAAGAGTCAGTGGAAAAGAAATAGTAGATTGTATTACTAGGGAGCAAAATTATATTTTGCCGGCGAGGGCGCTATTTTGAACCCAGAGCGGAGTGAAGGATAAGCGAGGGATTCTTTAGTAGAATCCTAAACGTAGCGAGGGATTCAAAGTACGTCGCCCGAGCCAAAAATATATTTTGCGCCCGAGTGATACACTCTACTTATCATCACCCACTATGAGAAAATAAAAGGCGCCTCATATTTTATTGTAATATTATTATTTAATAAAACATAGAGTAACAACTAAATTGAAATTTAAGTTTCTAATAATAAAACAACTAAAAACTAATATTGAGTAGGTACTCCAAAGAGTGGAACGTTGTTTAGTTTTCGCTAAGTACTGGAAGTAGGCCAAAAACACAGATTCTGAAAAATACTTGGCGCCTCTTGCATTTCTCCATTCAATAAAATTACTATAGGCTTTCATATATTTTACCCGGGATTTTTCAGGTAATAGATTATCCGTCACATTTCTTGCGTCAGTTCTAATACTTTCAGGAGTTAATTCTACACTTTCACTGTCACTTGAAGAGCTCATTTTTCAAAACAAAACCATGAATTTCTAACAATCGTGTAGTTCGCGCGTTTTTAATTTGATTTCTTTTTTTTTATTCAGCCGGCGGCGCGACTATGGGCCGTCGTACCAGCCAGTCTTTATTCGAACATTCAAACAATATTTGCGTTCGATTTCTTTGGAGCAGAACACTAAGATGTTCCAAATTCAAAAAGTGCGCGGGAAAGATAATTGCGGCGCACTTATAAAGAGGATTAAAAAAACCTTCAAAAAACTCTTTCTTATCTTATGTTGTATTTATGCATTATTATTACGTTGGTAATTTCGAAAAAGTGATACTGTTCTGGCTCGATTGTAATTATTTTATTCTTTTTAGTGGTTGTTTACAAAATAACATTTTTATTATGAAGTTGTTTTTTTTTTGGAATTTACTTTATTTTTTGTGGCCTAAGCAAACATCGGAAAGAATATATGCCCAAGAAAATAGTAGACACTCACTCACTTTAGACTCAAAACGTTGGTTAATTAAAACCAAGGATGAATAAAACCTACATATATAACAACTGAATTAGATTTGTCAATTTTCCATCATTTTGTTGTTGCGTTCCTGTGATTACCTTCCGGCTCCATCATCAGACCCACATAACAACAAAATACCACACAACACCAGAGAACTCATCAGGACAAACCAAATGAGCCCAAACTCGAAGGGGTTCCATCATTTTGTTGTTGAGTTCCTGTGACTTCCAGCTCCGTCATCCCTGGATACCACATAAAACCAGAGAACTCACCAAGACAAACCAAAAAAAAAGCACAAACTCGAAAGGGTTCCATCATTTTGTTGTTGAGTTCCTGTGACTACCTTCCGGCTCTATCATCAGACCCTGGATACCACATAACACCAGAGAACTCATCAAGACAAACCAAATGAGTCCAAACCTGAAGGGGTTCCATCATTTTGTTGTTGAGTACCTGTGCCTACATTCCGGCTCCATCATCAGACCCTGGATACCACATAAAACTAGAGAACTCATCAAGACAAATGAAATGAGCCCAAACTAGAATGGGTTCCATCATTTTGTTGTTGACTTCCTGTGACTACCTTCCGGTTCCATCATCAGACACTGGATACCAAATAAAACTAGAGAATTCATCAAGACAAACCAAATGAGCCTAAACTCGAAAGGGTTCCATCGTTATGATGTTGAGTTCCTGTTACTATCTTCCGGCTTCATCATCAGACCCTGAATACCACATAACACCAGAGAATTCATCAAGATAAATCAAATGAGCCCAAACACGAAGGGGGTTCTATCATTTTGTTGTTGATTTCCTGTGTTTTTTGTGTTGACCCTGGGTACCACATAAAACCAGAGAACTCACCAAGACAAACCAAATGAGCCCAAACTTGAAGGGGTTCCAACATTTTGTTGTGGAGTTCCTGTGACTACCTTCCGGCTCCATCATCAGACCCTTGATACCACATAAAACTAGACATGATCTCATCAAGACAAACCAAATGAGCACAAACTCGAAGGGATTCCATCATCTGATTGTGTAGTTCCTTTGACTACTACTACTACTACTACTGTAGTTTTTTATTGTCATAGAACTACACCTAGGTGCAAAACTTCAGCATCTTTGGACGTCCTTCAATTGTTCAAAATTGACTTGCAATCCAGTCCTAAATATTATAACACAGTGAATTAAATTAAAAGCTTGTTTAAAGCTACTAAACCAATTTTGATGAAATTTATACAGTACCACACTAGAGTTCTTTTTACTCAAGTAAAAACAATCAGTTCAGAAATCCCAAGATATTAGAGAACATAAACTATAATACAAATCGATTTTCTAATCAAACTACTGAACCAATTTTGATGAAGTTTATATGGGACTACTCGGAAAGTTCACCGTTTTGAATACAAAAACAACCATCTCAATCGGTTTAGAAATCTTAGAGATAAACACAAAATCGAATGGATTTACTCAACTAAACTATTTATTCTCGAAAAACTGCTGAACGAATTTTGATACAACTTATATGGGTCCACCTAGAGAGTATACCCTTTAAAACAAAAAAAAAATATTAAATCGGTCCGCAATTGACGGAGAATCGACAGACATATATAAAAAAAAAAAAAATAACAAAAAAAAAAACATACATACAGCCGAACATAACCGTCTCCTTTTGTGAAGTCGTTTAAAAAAACAGGCGAGCCTTACGGTAGTCGCATATGATGTGTAACATCTGTTAACAGGTGCAAAATCTGTTACACATTGTTAGCCCTTTTCACGTAATCACTCCCATAGATTGAAGGAAAGATGTACACTGTTACACATTTCACGAAATCATTCCCAGAGATTTAATCAATGATGATTGACCTCGTCACAATCACAAGATCCCGATTGTGACGAGGTCCAAACCTCTTTCATAATAATACTCATTTTGATCTCTTAATTCTTTCATAATCCATTTCTTTTCATTTTTTGATAGTTGGTCATCATTGGTTCATTCTAGATACAAATAACCTGTCATTTGAATATTGATTTTTGGAAAAACCGAAATAATATTATAAAATTCATAAATAAGTCTATAACAACTTGAATTACTCTTTTAAATATATATATGATAATACCTACATAAGAGATTATTTTCATCCGTATTGTATCACCACGAAATTCTCAAAGTGCTCCCTATTGTTCCTGTTCCTGTAATTCGGTTGTCCACTGAGGTTTGGGCCCTGGGCTAGTGGGACAAGCCCAAACCCGGGGACCGCCTCGTGACAACCTATTCCACATAACATCACTCCTTAGAGTGAGGTTTCGTGGCATTGTAAGGCATTTTTTATATTAATATTTTTTTCACACCAGGTTGTTTGTTTGGGGGGATGAATTATATATTTATTTTAAGTCCAGAAAAATAAGTATTGCTAAAAAATACTTAAACACAGTTAAACAAATATCAAAAATATTTTTTTTGTTTGTGATTTTGTATGTTGTTTATTTATCTATATGTAAGGTTGAAACTAATAGTTTGTTTCTGGAGCCTGCCTGCCAAATGATTTTCTATTGCATTATTTTCACTGTTATATTGTTCACAGTCTAAACAATTGCTTTGTGTGATTAATTGCTGAGTGAGAATGAAATGCTTTAGCTGCCAAAAATGATGAGCGATCAACGCATTTCACTCATTTACTCAATTATTAATCCGCTAAATGCTACAAATAAATGGAACAATCCAGCAAATGTACAATAGTACTTACTCATAAACGTTATAAGGTTCAGCAAATCCATATCCGCGTTGAGTCTCGAATATGATGCAGTGGTAGACTATGTTGTTGCAAACAATGGACAGAGCCAGCTGTCCAGTCGAATTAGGCCGTACCAAAAAGGTTCCTTGGGGTTTTCCTGACAACATCCTTTCTGCATCATCCCTTGTGCACTTCTTAAGTTGCCACGTAATGCTCTCACGATGTGCATACAGCTTTTCCAGTTTGTGAATGTTATCTTCTTCTAAAGCTTTGAGGTATTCATCTGATTTGCCTCTTCCTTGTAACCACCTGTGATGCAAAAAAAATGTTTACATTATTTTATTTCCTAGCAGGATTGAGTTAAAAACATAACTGTTAAAATCATCTGCAAGTCAATGGCTTATGAAAGAACTTTTAAAGGAATCACCTGATCACACTAATATTATAAATGCAGGAGTTTGTGAGTGTGTGTTTGTCTGAAACGGCTGAACAGATTTGATGAAATTTAGAATAGAGATAGCTTATGGAGTAACACATATGATACTTCATCCACACAGGTAGATTATCCGTGAGGCGCAGCTAGTACGAAATAATTACGACATGAACAGATTTGGTTAATGCCTAATAGAAGGATGTTGGAGCAGTTTTCATCCAGCTTTTACTAATAGTGCTATGTTTTTATGGTGGGTTGTAGAACTTACAGTTTGTATCGATCCTTTACATTATAAAGATCTAGAACATCAGCCTTCAGTTTGGTGATTTTCCTTTCAAGTTCCAATTTGCATGTAAGTGTTTGGCGTAAAATTTCATTTAAATTTGCTTTTGATTCTTTAAACCTCTGCACCTTAGCTATCAAAGCCCTGTTGTTGTTCACAAGCATGTTTTTTTCATGCGGTTGAGTCTCAGATAGCATTTTTTCCTGCAGTTTTAAATGTTCCTCAAATATTTTCACTGTTTCCTTGAAGGAATCAAGCGCTTGTCTTTTAAGGTTAACCTCTTCTCTTAACCTTGCGTATTCATGGAAACAGACATCGTAATCTCTTGTTTTGAGTATGTATCTTTCATGGATTTCTTTGTATTTGTCTTCTAATGAATTATCACTGATGTTTTCACCACCTTCATTTTCTTGTAGTCTGGACAGGGGGTATAAGAGTTTAATATCAAGACTGCTGTTGCAATGAGCTAGGGAGTATTCCGTGTAAAATCGTACAAGATCAACAACAGAGTTGAATTCAAAGGGTTCGCAGAAGCCATAGCGACCCTCATGATTGTAGATCTTTATTAATTTGTTTGCTCCGCCTTTCCTTACTGTCAGTGTATATCCACTGTCTTTGTTTGATGCATTACGTACAAGAAATGTCCCATCACATGTGTCCCTTAGCTTCTCTGTAGTCTGGTCCCTGTAACAATCAACATTTTTCTTATTTGTAATACATTTTCATACAAATAAATGGTCACTAGAAATAATATTGATGTTAATATAATTTTATCCATTAGGGTTTTGATTGATAAGCTTAAGATTTTATCAACAGTGAAATCTATTTAAGGAGATTATATAGATTGAGTGACCCAAATACTAATGCTATTGCACTGAAAATTAGTTTCAAATTGTGCAATGTCCTGAAACATGAATCAGAAGGAAACTTGTTGCTAAGATAAATCAGTAAATTTCGAAGGTCTCACCTGGTTATATCGCCCCAGTACCATTCGGCATTTTCAAGGCTGTCGTCAGCTGATTGTTGAGGCACTCCTATTTCAACCATTATTGTACCATCAGCGCCTAATACCCTAACATAATCAATCCATGCACTTTGCTAATCAGTCAAATAACATTGGCACTACCAATTACACATTTCTTACACTAAAATCATTGAAAACCTACTATAAATCGGTGCGGCTAGTAACGAACTTCCGCGTTCGAGGTTAATGAGTTATACAAATATTGCACCTCTAAACAATAGACTAAGCAAATAACATGAATAATTAAAGTCAGATTATCACACTGTCTGCCCGGAAAAAATAATTTTCACAGATGTTGGAGAAATTGTTAACTAGATCACAAAGGAAATGGGCAGGCAAGATGGGCTGATAGTTGCTATGGCACGAATACTTCCGTAGACATGTTTGTGAGGTGTTGAATGTCCATCATTAGAATCACTGCTAATAAGGCGGTTTAAGTAGAAGGATTAATCTTGAAAATACTCGCTTAGATCAATTCATAAAATTAATTTAAATTATTAGACAGGCTACAAATTCGCCATTCGCTAACTTCGCTCGCTACCTGTCAGCCAGCCCTGTCTATCAGCCTGTCACCCACCATCCGCAATTAACATGAAACCACAGATTAGACATATGTAGCGGGCTACGGTAGCAGGCGTAGGGAGACGATAATACACGACCAAAATAATGTACGACCAGTATTGTACAGCCAGATATTACGTGTACATGGATTCGTAATATTTGGACGGCAAATACTGGCCGTGTATTATTGCCCGTACAAAATCGGTCCGGGTTGATAATGCACGGCCAGTATTACGCGACCAATATTACGTGTACAACTGGATACGTAATATCAGCCCGTGCCGATTTTGTACGACCAATATTACACGGCCAATAATACGAAGCCAGCCATAGACAAAGCTAGAATCACTCCTTGATGCCTCGTTTGTGTAGGCGAGTGTCAAGATGAATAAAACTGTCACAGAACCGAATCAGCCAACCCCAACTCCACTTGGTTTTGTCTGGCCTACACTAGAGTGTTTTTAAAAAGCCGGAGGCGCGGAGGGAGTGCAGCCCCCGTCCGCTGTGACAAAGTGCAGGTACCAGGGTGAGCTGGAGCGGCGGAGGCTGGTCGCCGAAGGAGACCAATAAGCCGAAGCTGCAGAGGCGAGCGTTGGTACCTGTACTTTGTTACGCAAGGGCGGAGGGGCAGCACTTCCCACTGCGCCGGAGCAATTGCGATTCATAATCTGTGGTAAAAGGAAATGTACACGTAATATTGGCTGTACATTATCGCCCGTACAAAAAGTGTACGGACAGTATTACACAGCCAATAATTAATTAATTTATTTATTTATTCAACCAACTAGGTTCATTACAAAAATACAATAAAATCATCAAAAATAAAAATAAAACACACAAAAAATATAAATATAAATTAAAGTGAATTGAAAAAAATTATTACATAATAGTGGAAAAAATAATAGTAATTATACTTACTTAGAACAATAAGTTGACTTTATTCAGGTGCACCATATCACAGTGGTACACATACTGACAGTCAAAACGTTCCGAAAATGCCCGTAGAATACTATTGCGAATATAATGCACACCCTGTTATTACATGTACATATTTTGGCTTCGTAATCCTGGCTGCGTATTATCGCCTGTACAAAATCAGCACAGGTTGATATTAAACGGTCAATATTACGCAACCAAATAATGTACACCCTGATATTACGACGCCAATCCACGTAATATTGGTCGCGTATTATTGGCTGTACATTATTTGGTCGCGTAATACTGGCCGTGTAATATAGGGACTCCGGGCGTACATACGCGCGTCTATGGGGCCGTTCGCTTTGTAGCAAATGGCAAAATTAACTGTTAAAAACGCTATATGATCACATTTCCGTTCCCTTTGGACATTTGTGGGCGAAATTAGCGTTCTGATCTGTTTACGATCACCGCTCCTTTTGCATGTATTTAGGACATGTTTTGATATGGGAAAATTGACTTTATATATTATATACCTGTTATATATCCAACCTCTTTAGGTTTTTGTCTTTTAGTTTTTAGTTTTGTCACATTGCTCAGATCACTCACCAATAATATTAACTTTAAGTGATACTATTGTACAAAAAGAGAATATTCCGACTCTTGTTAATTACAGAACGGACTGGGAAAGTTTTAAACTAGATTTAGAAGGAAAAATCGATCTAAAAGTCCCTCTAAAGAATACACTACAACTTGACATAGAAGTAAGAAAACTTATAAAAGACATACAACAATGCGCTTGGGCAAACACACCGGAATATAAAAAGAGAACCAGAGTTAAGTCGTACCCTATTGAAATCAGGGACTTGATTGCTAAAAAAAGAAATCAAAGACAAAAGTGGCAGATGACTAGATCTCCACAAGACAAGACACTTTTTAACAATCTTACCAAAAACTTAAAAGGGAAATACAGAACTTTAGTGATGAGACTATAAATTATTATCTAAGTCAGCTAACAAGTGGTTGGACAACAGATTATTCTCTTTGGAAAACAATGAAGAACCTTAGAAAGCCAATCATGCATATCCCACCTATAAAAGAACATAATGGAAAGTGGGCAATCAATTACGGACAGAAAGCTAATAGGTTCGCACAGCACTTAGAGCAAGTTTTTCAATCAAATGGAGATCTTACAGAGATGAAGACTTTATACAAGAAGAAACTTCTAAAATTGAAGAGAAAGAGGTTTTTAACGAGATCAAACATCTAAGTTGCAAGAAATCTCCTGGTTATGATTTAATTACTGGCGAAGTTCTACAAAACCTCCCTCGTAAAGCTTTAGTTAAAATAACTACGCTCATCAATGCATCATTTAGACTTCAGCATGTATCAAGTGAATGGAAAGTAGCCGAAGTCATTATGATACCCAAACCTGGTAAACGACCTCATGAAGTAACATCATATAGGCCAATTTCATTGCTGCCGATAATGTCGAAATTGTTTGAAAAACTACTACTGAGACGATTCAAGCCCATCATAGAAGAAAATAAATTCATCCCGGATTATCAATTTGGATTTAGAGAAAAGCATTCTACAATAGACCAAGTGCATAGAATCACTAATGTTATTGAAAAAGCTTTAGAGGAGAAAAAAGTTTGTACAACTGTGTTTCTAGATGTAGCTCAAGCATTCGATAAATTTTGGCATAAAGGTCTGGAAAAATTAAGAAAAATGCTGCCTAAACAGTTTGCAGATATTCTCGAGTCTTATCTAACACATAGAATGTTCAGAGTAAGGCAAGAAGATGCGTATTCAGAACTTAAGCAAATAAAAGCTGGAGTACTGCAAGGGAGTGTCTTAGGTCCGTTCATGTACTTATTGTACACTTGCGATATCCCAGATTTAGAAAATAATACCATTGCCACCTTTGCTGATGATACAGCAATCATGGCGATTGGGGCTACTCAAGAGGAAGCGGTCGAGAAAGTGCAAACAGCCGTAAATACCATCCTCGATTGGACTAAAAAATGGCGAATAAAACTTAACCAATCAAAATCCACACATGTTTTACAAACAAGAAAACGAATTACCATCCTGTATTTATAAACGATCAAGTAATACCACACGAAAATACGGCCAAGTATCTTAGTATGACATTAGACGCAAAGCTTCGCTGGAAGGCCCATGTCAAAAAGAAACGCGATGAAATGGAGCTTCGCTACACAAAAATGTATTGGCTTCTAGGAAAACATTCTTCGTTGTCAGTTTGCAATAAATTACTTTTATACAAGCAAATCCTCATGCCAATACGGACTTACGGTATCCAGCTATGGGGCTGTACCAAATCCACTAATATACAGATCATTCAACGTTTCCAAAATAAAGTACTCAGAGGCATCGTTAATGCACCGTGGTACATCAGAAGTAACGACCTCCATCGAGACCTGAAGGTGGATCTCGTTACTAAGGTCATTAAAAAAGTTGCCGAAGCTCAAGAACGAAGACTTCATCATCATGTGAACGTCGAGGCTATCCAGCTCCTCGACAACACGGGCATCGTGAGAAGACTCAAACGGACAAAACCATTTGAGTTAGTTTAGTGATATGATAGTGACAATGTAGCATCAAGTAGTGCAAATCAAATAAACAGAAGAACAAAGTGACTTCCCCTTAAATAGTGACATTAAGAAAAGTTTTATTGGACACATTCTTAGTTTATACTCTACTTAGCAGCTTAGGTGAAAGTAAAATTACTTATTAGTCTTAAGGCTAGATTGTATTTTTAATGAGGCACCACAATTCCGTGGTAATTCATTACATAATAAAAAAAAAAAAAAAAAAACATGGAAGTTTTTATCGTAATTATTTAATTGAAAATAATTACGATAAAATACAAATACAAAATAATGTGTCCACGACGTTTTATTTATAACAAATTGGCGACGAGGATTTAAAATATATATATTAATCAACGGTGATAACAACAAAACAAAATGAACGCACAACAGTTCAAAGAATTTATGGAAATTCATATGTAGCAACAACAACAAATTACCGATCTACTACGGATAGTAGCGACAACACAACAAACACAAAAGCCAACGGCAGCATCGAAATAAACCGGTGAAGGGAGCGAAATATGTAAGGAAATTAACATTTTTTCACATGAAAAATTCAACCCAACAACGACAACAATTGACAATTTCATAGAATATTTTGAACAAAAATGCAATATTTACGGAAGTGAGTACCAAAATATCAAAAAAGATTTATTAGTAACATGCTTGCCACCGGAAATATTTCATGAAATAAAGACATCATTTACAAACACATTTGAAAATAAAACATATGAAGAAGTGAAAGCAAAACTGTTCAGTTTGTACCTTAGGAAGAAAACAAAATTCAAAGCACTTGTAGAATTTTGGAACTGCACGAGAAAAGAAAATGAATCAATGGAGATATACGCTAACAAATAAAAATAATTGAGTAAGGACTGTGGTTATGAGGGTGATTTTCTGGAGCGGCAATTACGTGATCGATTTACAACAGGATTGAACCACGATATACTCGAAATTGATTTAAAATAGAGGTGGCCAGACCTTCAGGAGAAAACTTTTGAGGGTAAATTAAAAGACGTTTCTTTCGAGCAAATTTTTACTGTAGCTCTATCAAGAGAACTTGGAGAAAATGACAACATTATCGATAGTGGACAAAACCAACAGGCTCAGACTACAGTACAACGCATTCAGCGTAAAGATCAAGACGACAGACATGACAAGCGTAAACGAGCGCTAACAAGCAAACATTGTTTGAGATGCGGAAAGAACGAGAGGCATGATATACAAAACTGTGCAGCAAAGGAACATATGTGTAAAGCGTGTCAGATAAAAGGTCATTTTGAAAGTTGCTGCATAAAAACGGGAAGAGCATACATAGCAAATAGACGCAATGTACACAACGTTAGATTGACAAATGAACGATCATACAAAAAACAACAATTACATCTTCAGACGAGAGGGACGATGAATCAAATGCTTACAAAATAAACAAAAATGATATGATATGCAAGATAGACACAAAAATTAACAGTGTCAAATGCACTTTAGACTGGGATCCAGGCTCAGTTTACTCAATCATTAGTACATCATTTTGGAGGAAAATCGGCTCACCCCAAGTATCATAAGGACCTAAATTACGAGCCTACGGCAATCACAAACTGAAACCTAAAGGAATTACTGAGGTAACGGTAGAAATACAGGGAAAAGAAAAGATCTTACCTGTTGTTGTGATCAAAGATGCAGACCCTATGCTATTTGGATTGCAATGGAGTGAAATGTTCGATATGACGTTTCCTAGTCCAGTTTTATTCGATAAAAACTCAATCGGTGTCACTCGAACAAATAATTGACGGAAACAAAGAACTGTTTAATAATCATCTAGGGGAGGTTAAAGACTATGAAGTCACAAGTGATCACAAAAATGTTTATTTTTGTGAAATCTGGGACGGAGCCAAAACATATATCATCAAGACCGATCAAATTTAGTATACGGAAGAATGTTGAACTTTAATTGGAACGCCTTACAAAAGAAGGAATTATTGAACATATTGACCCGAACAAAACTCCAGTTGAATGGGCAACTCCCACTGTTAACATAATTAAACCTAATGGACAAATACGAATATGTGGAGACTATCGAACAACACTAAATCCAGTCCTAATAACACACACATACCCGGTACCACATTTTGACCATATCAGACAACGTCTTGCCAATGGGGAGAAATACTCTAAAATCGACTTTAACATCAAATATTACAGTATCTTAATCATCTGTGATGCCCTTTAGAGATGTCTAATTGGGTGTGAGGGAGGGAGGGGAGAGAGGAGAGATGTAGCAACACCCCTTTAAAAGGACGCATATTTACAATTCAAAATAGCACCTGAGTCAAAAAAAAATATTTAATAATATCAACCCACAAAGGATACTTTCAATACAACCAAATGCCTTTCGGAATAATAACAGCACCTTAAATTTTTCAACAATATCTCGAAAATCTACTAAACAACATCCCAAACACAGCAATCTATTTCGACGACATTGCAATTACGGGTAAAAATTACGTAGACCACCTCAAAACGCTGTCAACAGTTTTAAATAAACTCAAGGAAGTTGGAATGAAAGTTAATCTTAAGAAATGTGTTTTTCTTCAGAATGAAATCGAATATCTCGGTCACACTATCAGCAAACAGGGAGTAAAACCAACGAAAACTAAAATTGAAGCTATACTCAAAACAACACCTCTGAATACCAAAGAATTGAGATCATTTTTGGGGTTGGTAAATTTTTATGAAAGGTTGATACCCCACCTTCAGAGCATTTTTGCTGATCTACATGCACTAACAGGACAAAAACAAAAATGGACATGGACTGAACACGAAAATGCAATATTTTTTAAACAAAGAAATGCATAGTCAAATCCAAACCTCTCATCGCGTATGACCAAAATCAACCATTATACCTAGCTTGCGATGCCTCTGAGAAGGGAGTTGGCGCTGTCTTATTTCATAAACATTACAATGCTGAACGTGCAATCGCATTTGCGTCAAGAAAATTAAAAGAAGCCGAGAGTAAATACTCTGTAATCGATCGAGAAGCATTAGCAATAGTCTTCGGATTTGACCAATTTTTACGCGGGTCTAAATTCACTCTGGTAACAGATCACAAATCAGATGGGCTTTGATGATCGGTAGTTATAACTACGACATTGTATATACAAAGGGAGAGAACAACATAATCGCTGATTCCTTGTCCAGGATGCCAAATCCTGATGAGCAACTGTCGAAGTTGGAACGTACAGTCAGCAGAGTTGTACAAAATATACATGATATTCAGTTAGAAGACATAGCCATAAATGAAGAGAATATCAAAGAACACACCAAAAAGGATGCAGTACTCAAGAAAGTAATAAAGTGCGTTGAAACAAATTGGAGTCCTTACAATTTTGATGACGAACAATTAAAACCATACTTAAAAAAACGTAACGAGAACGAGAATAGTGATACCGTCCACATTAAGGAAATTTACACTAAAGCACCTTCTTAAAGGACATCCGGGCATATCTGCCATGAGAGCACTCGTACGATTCCATGTATGGTGGCCATCAATCGAAGAAGATATTGACAATTATGTTAAAACATGCAACGCATGCCAAGAAAACAGACCACATAATCCGGAACTGCCTATATTTTCCTGGTCTATACCTGATAACGTCTGGCAGAGAATACATATTGACTTTGCGGGTCCTTTTCAAGGCAAATATTGGTTAGTCCTTTGTGATGCTCTATCAAAATGGATCGAAGTAAGACGAATGAACAGGACCACGACTGATAGACTGTCGATACTTGACGATATATTCACAACATTTGGTTTACCGGAAATAATAGTGTCAGACAACGAGCCTCAGCTAACATCGGAAGGATTTAAGATTTATTGCAAGAAAAGAGGAATATTACACATTACATCATCACCCAACCCACCCATCACCCACGTACCAATGGTCTAGCTGAGCGCTTAGTACGCACCTTTAAATCGCGTATGTCTGATGGTAGAAACCATAGTAACATAACTGAACGACTTCGAGATTTTCTATTTACATACAGAAATACGCCTCATAACACAACAATGAAGTCTCCGGCATACATGATGTTTGGACGGCAATTAACTTGCGTCCTGGATAATGCACGTCCGAGTACTAAGAGAATGTTACAGCATAAACTAGTTAGAGCAAACATCATATCAGAGAGTCAGCAACAAGGTAGAACACCCAATTATTCACCTGGCGATAACATTTATGTAAGGACAAGAGACGAGTCCACTTGGAAGCCAGCTGTTGTAGCAAAAAAACACATAAATACTCTTATGTCATACAAACACCAGAAGGGGTTCTCAGTATACAATACAGGGACGCAGTACGAGAACCACCAGGGCCCCAAGGCGCCTTATTGAGGAGCTTCAATGAATGAGGATGGGAGGAATGTTATATATCCAACCTCTTTAGGTTTTTGTATACCTTATACCCTTTACTATAAGGTCGTTTTTCATTTGGTTTGGAAAGGATAGATAGTGTCAAAAGTTGCAAAAATTTTGAAAATGTTCAAAAGGAACGGCTTGTTAAAATTATACATTTCAAAACTGCCCACAACGCCATCTCATCGTCTCGAACGCAGGCTATGTAGCTGGCAGACAGAAGAAACACAACACAAAACATGGGACCGTTCTCATTGATGTATATGTTACTATCGTCATAATTTTAAAACGTAAAGAAGTAGCCACGAAAAAATATATCATAATAGCTAAAGAACTTCACTAGGCAGTAAATAAGTCAGATTGAGTATAAACCTTGTAGATGAATGTTAAAAGTTATATATTTTTGGCAAAACTAGATTTCCACACAAAGAACAATTGCAAACTCCGATACATATTTTTATGTCAGTAAAATTCACGGCGTCTTCAGACAAAAAATATCGCTTGCAATTCAGTATAATTTCCTGAGATTGTTTGTATCAGAAATTTTTATTGGAGAGACCAGGAGTTATTGTTATTAGGCTTTAAAGTTTTGTAGGTTATGTTACTTTTAACGACTTTTGAAACAAGTCTTAGAGATTTTAATTATATTATCTACTTAATCAGGTAAGCAATTCAGTACTTATGCTTGATAAATATAATGTTTAAAGATATTGTACCTACCTAGTGTAACGGAACTAGGCTTTTGAATAATTATTATTTTCAAACTGTTTCAGCCTAGCGAGATTACAAAACTATATGTTTAGATATGAAGCTACTGTTTCACTGTGCAGGGAAACAGATGTCCAATATTAGCACAAATATTGTGCAACAATTCTTTACACTAAATACTTTATTTACACAAACCTTTATTTATTTATTTTACTTCAATTAAAACGGTTTCATAACCAATAATATTAAATGAAGACCAAATAACAATATTTACACAGTGAAACCAAAATATATTAATAAAATGATTAAATAATAGGTACAATTACATTCATACACAACTCCATTCACTCTCTCTCACAAAAACGCAAACTCACTGAAAATATATTCGACCATCCATCCGCAAACAAGTCACAATCTGGATTGGTGACCAGCAGCCCGATTCCATAACTTGGCTTCAATCGAATTCTCAGTATCGCAGCCACTAATGCCTTGCGATAGAGTCGAATTTGCTATGAAAAAAGTGATAATCCGATTGTAGCCAAGTTATGGAATTGGGCCACAGGAGAGCGATGAGTGCAGAGAGGGTGCGAGGTATAGGGGATTTAGAACGCGCCACTGTGCAACTAGACGGAACGTCGAACAGTCTGTGCCTTCTGCTGCGGTTATACTTACTAGGCGCAAAGAGTCGAGACAGTTCACAATGCAGATCTGGAGCATCCATACTACCTCGAAGCACTTTACACATAACTGTTAGTTGTTTTGTTTCCCGTCTGACTTCCAATGAATTAAATCCTAGACATCCCAAAATAAATTTTGTAGGGTAAAGGTAGGGATAGTACCCGTTGATGCGCTTGTAAAGGTACCTAAGGAAAACTTTCTGTACCTTTTCAAGCAGGACATATTTGCTTTCGTGTGGGTTCCACACACTCATTGCACTCTCTAATTTGCAGCGTACCAGTGCCCCAAAAATAAGTCGTATCACGTGCTGATTATTGAAGTCGCGGGAATTTCTCACGATAAAACCCAATCGCCTGAAAGATTTTTTCGCCAGCGTAATTATGTGATCATGAAAGTCAACTCCCGATCAAATATGACACCCAAATCCTTCATAGTTCGCGAACGAGTTACGCTATCACCATTTAATTTGTAGTCATAACTTATTGGGTGCCGCATTCGACCGAAAGTCATAACGTAGCACTTAGAGACATTGAATTCCATCCCGTTCCCGATACTCTATTGGAAAACCACATCGACGTCACGTTGAAGAACTTGGCAGTCTACTTCTGACCTCACCTCACTGAAGAGCTTTGCGAGCCTTATATAACGGTGGGGAGGTCATTAACCATAAGTAAAAACAAAAGAGGCCCAAGTATCGAGCCCTGACTCACTCCGGAACGCGTATGATAGGGTCTAGACTCGTACAAACCAAGTCTGACAAACTGCTGGTGATCGCGGAGGAAGTCCGCAAGAAGCCGGAGCAGTCCCGGGGCAAAGCCGATGTTGCAAAGTTTTACCAGCGGTATGTACCATGTGTATTGACCCTGTCAAACGCCTTCTGAAAGTCAAAGTAGAGCACGTCTACCTGAGAACCTCTGTCAAGCTTAGTTGAAATAAACTCTACAAGAGTCAGAAGGTTAGTATCTACAGATCTCTTTGGTCGAAAGCCATGCTGCTCGTTGCAAAGATATTTATCCACCTGCGCATAAATGTATTTGTGGAGTATACTCTCGAACACCTTTGCTGGAGAAGACAAAACAGCAATTGGCCGATATTCTTCTACATTGGATTTGTCTGAGGTTTTAGGTATAGGGCTGACTCATGAAAGTTTCCATTCGAGTGGGTACTTTCCTGTTGCCAACGCATGATTGAAAATATGGCTAAGAGGTAGGCATAAACATTTTTTCACCTGTTTAAAAACTGTAGGGGGAATACTGTCGGGACCTACAGAACTACTCGGCTTCAGCTTATTTATTCCATAGATTACATCACCGGGTGTAATTTTAAATATATTTATATAGTTACTATTAGAACTTGTATCAGAGGTGTATGCTATTTCGGCATTTAGGAGGTATGTCAGGCAAAAAAACGCTAGCGAAAAAGCTAGCGAAAGCCTCCGCTGCGTGAACCCCAGAGAAAGTTATACTTATACGATATATTGGGTTCGAATCCTCCCTTCGAACGCAAGCTAGCAATGTGACGCCAAAATTCACGGGGTTTACATTTTATATTTTTTTCAATACATCCCATATACGAGGCGTAGGCGGATGCGGTACGTGAATTAAGGCTTGCTCTAAGATCCGAGAATAGTTTATGTGTTTTGTTACAATTTGTCCGCTTCCATGATGAATGCAATTTATATTTAAGTTTAGTATCACGGATGATTTCATTGGAAACCCAGACGGGATAGCGCCTACCTAAACTATTCTGGCGACACTTTTTGGGTATGCAAGAGTCAAATATACTATGAATGATTTAGTATAAGTTATCCGTCGCAGAGCAAACATCATTAGCTTGTAATACTGCAGCCCAGGAAGTTTCAGAAAGTGATGAGAATAAGCGTTCGAAATCGCACTTCCTAAAGTTCCAATCTTTGGAAGAAGTAATGTTTGTTTTGTATTTATTGTTCAATACCTTAAGCGCACTTCCTATGCACTATTATTTCTTTCACGACCTGGATGACTGGTAGATAGTGCTGTTTAGCACTAAGTCCTTCCTCTTACACTAGTGGGTGAAGCCAGTGGGTGGACGGGTCATGCCCCATATTGATCATATCGGTTTCAATCCGTCAAATTCGTTAGTGCGTTGAAGCCGTAGACAGAGAAACCAATAGACACTCGGCTGTCGTGCCACTTGTGAGATAGAACTATATGTGGGTTTGCTGCCGTATCAAAACTTTTACCCTGATTTCAAGCAATCCCAGATTCATGATTATATTATAAACTATTGATGGGTTATAGAGACATTACAGTTTTTTTTTTTTTACAGGTTTGTTATTTCGTTTCCATGGCAACCGTTCCTTACAGCGATTGGAGTATACTAGAAACGTTTAAATTGGCTTTATGGACCTTGTCCTTATTAAACGATACATGGCGACAGAATTCGCTACTGAAAATGCGTTCATCTGATGGTACATCTCCAGGTTGCACTGTTATAATAATTATGTCTTTTTCCCTAAACTGGTATAAATATAATATAATACAGGACATTTAGTTGTTTGATGTCTTATTATTGTTACTGTAAACTACTACTTTGTACTATTGTGCTCTTTTTAGAAAAGTAGCACAATAATAATTGTGTAGGTACATACATGTATAAAAAGACTGGATTATTTCCTCTTGAAAGAGCTTGATTTCATCAATTGTTAGATTAGGTAAACTATAAAAATAATACTTTAATTATAGTTGGGCATGTATATTCTTATATTTATTAAATACACAAATATACCTCTATCACAAAAAGAATAAATGTTTATTCTCATATATTTGTTACAAAATTTAATTGATTCCATGAAATAAAGCTTAAATTAGCTTTCTGTATAATGTGAAATTGTATGGACATTTGATACGTTAACTTTTGAATTACTCTTTACAAGCCAAATTGCATAACGACCAACTGTTCTTACAATAACAATCTCCAATTATTTCACAAATGTTTTCAAAAAACCTTTTTAACATCTTGGAACAAAACATTACCAAAACTCCTTCATTGCTCTGGAAGAAATAGATAAGATTTTGACATTTGTACTGATTTGTACAGAATTTCTGCTCAAATCTTACTCTGGTTTTTGTAACTTCTTGATAAGATCCATTGTAGTTTTCGTTTTCTTGTTAATTCTCTGGCTTGTTTACAAGATGAGCGTTAACAGGATGCAAGAGACTCGTACGAAGTTCTTTGTTACGTTCCTCTAATGAGTTCACTGCATAGTGTAGTACAAGCTCGTTGAGAGTCCTGAAACGAAAATTATAAAACAGTTCTTTAGTCGCTCGAATTTGTATATATTATAAGAGCCCTTTTCACGATCGGCGATTATGGAGGGCTTACTCGCTTGTAGTTGCCGATCATCGTATATAATCGCCATAGTGATCGCGGCGATCGGTGACTTGTCGGTTTTTCGAGCACGCATCAAAGCGAATTCGCGTGTAGTTGCGTGGGCGTGCGATCATTCATTCACCGGAGGACAGCAAAGCCGTGCGCGTACTTCTCGCGTCATCGCGGCGTTGTTTTCATTTTAATCCTTTATTTATTGCGAGTGCAATACAATGGCAGCAATTCAGTCATTTTACTCTTTAAACTAAACTAAATTTCTTCAACTGTCATTTAAACCTTGTCGACTTTGTAACAAAACAAGGTCTTTTTGCCCCTGGCATCTATTCTAACTTAAAATAACGTAATTAAAGCAGGTTTTAACACGCTGTCTAACAGCGTTTGGATAAATTCGGACATGTTCTGAGACAGCGTTTGGACATATCGGAACTCTCGCCGCGTGGAAACAATTGATTTTACACTGACAGGCTTTAGATGCCAGGGGAAAAATACCTTGTTACGAAGCCAACAAGGATTAATTTACATTTGAAAAAAATAAGTTTAGTTTAGGGGATGTCCAAATCGCTACCAATGGCTACTATGGGTGGTCAAATAAAGAAACATTATCAGAACCACCCAGAAATATGGAAACCCAAAATTATCATTTTTTTATATTTTTTTACCAGTGGGACACTGCTGGGCAAAGGTCTCCCCCATTTCCTTCCAGACATCTCGATCCCCTGCAATCTCTGACCATCCCTCCTGGAAGGCATCGAGGTCATCACGCCATCGCTTCCTGGGTCTGCCTCGGCGACGACGCCCCTGATTAAGCACCCATGGCGTGACAACTCTTGCCCAGCGATCTGGGTGCATTCGGCTCACATGTCCCGCCCACTCCCATTTTAGCCTAGCAGTCTTACTCCCCACATCAGCGATTCCTGTTTTTGAGCGAATTGTGGAGTTCGGAACTTTGTCGATCCTCTTAATTCCTAACACGCTTCGCTCTATTGCTCTTTGGCAAACCTTGAGTTTGGACTTCTGAGATTCGGTCAGTGACCACGTCTGAACACCATACTAATATTACATTATAAACAGTTTTTTTTTGTATGTTTGTTTGTGTGTAATGGATTAACTCAAAAAATACTTAAGTAAACGATTTAAAAAAATCTTTCGCCATTATAACAAGAACTTTTAATTGTTTCAGCGAGTAACGTAGGCTGTTTTTTTTTTAAATTATATTATATGCCCCTACGAAAATTGCAATAAAGTGACCCAAGGTATCAAAAATTTGCCTGTAAAAGTACAAAATAAAAAATAGTACTACATAAAAGTCATCCAAAGAAAATAAATCGCTGAAGACATCGCTTTTAGCGATAAAGCCGCCCATTGTGACACTTCTTCTACTATTGTTCCTTTATTTTGTTTGTGGTGTGTACAATAAAGAATTTATCTATCTAGGTATCTATAACTATTGACGATGCATAAAATAATGTACTACATATTTATTAGTACTCATCATTACCCACAAAAAAGTTCACGAGGCTTATGTTCAAATTAATCAGTCAAAACACGAGAATCAGTAGAATCGAGTACAAATATAGAGAAAACCCTTAGCTACCCGTGCGAAGCCGGGGCGAGTCACTAGTCCATTATTAGTCTGAAAAAGGTTTACCTAGTAAATTGTACAGGTACTATTTACTTTGTTATATTATGATGAGGGAAGGGAGGCCTTTGCCTAGCAGAGGGACGAAGGTGCTAATTTGCGTTCCGAATCAGATATCGCGCTCATGACAGTTGAGTGCTGCAGTTGATTCGAAACGCTCGTGAGCGTGATTACAAGATCACAACAACATAAAATCAAAATTTACTCAAAATACAAAATATTACTCGTGGGAAAAAGAGTCTATCTAAAAACTGGTCAATCATCTGTAGTAATATTTAGAAAAATGTACGAAAATCACACACAACTGAATTCAAACAACAGTTTTCTTTGCAAACAATCGTTGCGCAGACAGTAGCGCTCACGGTGATGTCGGTTTGGTGCATGGTCGGTGTAATCGCAAAATGGCGGATGTAATAACGTTATCCGTGACGTCACAAGGGATATCGTTGTCAAGCTCACGGTGTATCGGTACTCTTGTTAGCGCGATAATACCGATTTTAGCGTGTCTCGGAATGCACCCTAGGTGATAGCTGTCAGTATCACATGACTAGGATTATGCAATTCAATTTTATTACACTACTACTGTTAATCCCGAATAAATAAAGGGTTCCTGCGGGATAATGGTTCAAAGTTATGTTAATTTTGAAGTAAATAATAATAATAAAATAAATATAATTTAATTAAATGTCATAAAAAGATAATAAAAAAAATATTCTAGGGGACTTAAATAAGCTACAGATCAAACTTTTTTTTTTAAGTCGTTTCTTTCTTCTTGTATGTTTGTTCGCGCATCACGTAAAAACGTTTTAGGCGCAGAATGGCCAATTCTCAAAATGACATATGAGTCTTAAAAGGACTAATTCTACAAATGACCAATTCTACAAATGCTAAGTTCACATAATGGCAAATTCTACAAACGGCAAGTTCTCATAATGGCAAGTTCTACAAAAGCCAAATTCTCACAATGGCAAATTCTACAAATGCCTAATTCTTAAAATGGCAAAATAATTCAAAATGGCTAAATATCCCAAACTTAGCAAATTAAAAAAACATGGTTATTACATATATTTTATTATGAATCAACAGTTAATTACTAAAATTATAGTTTAGCTAGCTAACAACAAAAAAATACTAGTAAAAAAAGTACTAGTAAAAAAACGGAAGAACAAAATAATAATATTAAATAAAACTTGGTTTGGATTGGATTGGAGTTCATACTACTGTTACTACTACTGTTTTATTTATATAATTTTTAATACTAGTATTAAAAGTTTCTTATTTACTTTCATATTTTACTTTACTTGCAATTGCAACATTAGACTATAGTATTTAAATTAAATTGCAGCGGAAGTTTGTGTCTCGGAAGTGTCTATTTATCAGGCGCAATCCCAATGTTGAAGGTGAAGACAACATTGTAAAACTTCCTCGCTCACTCGCTTACGTTTTTCGCATATTCTATCTCGCTCTTCTAATCTTCTAAACCGCATCGCAATCTGTCTAGTAGTTTTTACGTGATGCGTGAACAGACTAACAGACAAACAGACAGACACGAATTTTAAAAATGTTTTTTTCTATTTCAGTAGCTTATTTTTATTTCTAGAGCTTTTTTTTTTAAATAACTTCCTGTAACAGTTTTTTTGGTACTTACTGCTTTATTGTAAGTATAGATGCCCTTCACTTTTAGGCAGAATAATTAATTTAATTTAAAATTCATTTTTATATGTTGTTTATTTATCTACGTGTAAGGTTTAAAATAATATATATTTTTTTGGGGCAGGTTTTCCATAATTATTGGTGCTTTTTCGATTGCATTATTTTCACAGTTACATTGTTGTCTAAACAATTGCGTTTTATAGCTGCCGCTAAAACATCTCATTCCCACTGTACCAACAGTATTGTTTTCTTTGCCTACAGTATTGGCAAATACTGATGAGTGATCAACGTATTTTACTCATTTACTCAATTTTAATCCACTAAATGAGCTACAAATAAATGGAACAATTCAGCAAATGATCAAAGACACTTACTCGTAAACATCCATGCATGGTTCAGAAAAACCATATCCGCGTGGAGTCTCCAATATATTGCAGTGGTAGACTACATTGTTGCAAACAATGGACAGAGCCAGGTGTCCAGTTGAATTAGGCCGTATCAAAAAGGTTCCTTTGGGTTTTCCTGACAACATCCTTTCTGCATCATCTCTTGTGCACTTCTTAAGTTGCCACGTAATGCTCTCACGATGTGCATATAACTTTTCCAGTTTGTGAATGTTATCTTCTTCTAAAGCTTTGAGGTATTCACCTGATTTGCCCCTTTCTTGTAACCACCTGGGACACAAATAAATTGTTTACATTAATTTATTTCCTAGCAGGATTGAGTGATAAAACATAACAGTTAAATCATCTGTAAGTCAATGGTTTAAGAAAGAGCATTTATAGGAATCACCTGACCCTAAAACGAAAGTAACTAAAATAAAAAACGCCACTGCTGCCATTGACACCAATTCTGTTGAGCAACTCACTAAACTAAGCTAAAGCTAAATGTAATTTATTTTAGTGATTCCTAAACTTTTATCAGTTGTTGATTTCAACTAAACTAAGACTTTGATTTTAACAACGACTACATTTAAATGCTAGTATTTCAATAATGAAACAACAACAAACAACATTTCAACAATGAATAAATGTAATCTTCTATCGTTGTTTATTAATTGTTTTTGTGAGCCGTTTGTATAGAATTTTTCTTAAGCCGCTATGCTCATGCGCGATCGATTGTTTCGAACAGTGTGGGAGTTTTGAAATGAAACGTCTTTAAAATCATTCGGAAACATTCCAGGGGTACCAGGTATAAAAGTGGATCATCACGAAAAGGGCATTATCGTCATTTTTTTGCCCATTATAGTCAGCTCGATGATCTAATGTTTATTTTTGTCAAAAGCCAAAAATTAAATAATACAGGGGAGGCAAGAAGCACAGTGCAAAATCAGCGAAATGTATGTTTTTGTGATTTTAAATTCGGTATAACTCACGATTTAGTAAGGGTAGCATATTGATTCCGGTGTTTTTGTACGAGTAAAGATCTCGTTGAGAAAATTCGATTCAATATGAAAAAGTTTGCAAAAAGTCTACATAAGAACAACAAATTTAAAAAAATGGGGTAATGATTACAAAAGTGGCTGCAGAGCCCAGAAAGTCCGTACTAAAATAAAGATTATACACTTTTTGAACTCCAGCGCAGAGCAAACGAGAGGTTTTCAGGCATGGATGGCGGTGACGTTTCACTACAAACAAATGGCCATGCGCCCCAACACAGCAGGTTTTTCATAAAAACTAGTACATTTATGAAACGGAAATCTGGTTATGTTTCGATGGTCAAGCATGCGCATAAGGGCTGTTGAAAACGTCTATTTTAATCTTCGGAGTGTGACATACATGAATATATGTTTACTTTTAGCGGTCACGCATGCGTGACCTTTAAAAAAGTCGCATCATCTCGATCACATCAGCTTTCAAACAGAAAAACCGCATCAAAATCGGTCCATTCGTTTGCGAGCTACGATACCACAGTCAGACACATGAATACATACATACATACATACATACATACACACACACACACACAAACACGCACAGACACGCACACACACACACACATACACATCTTAAACTTATGACCCCCCCCCCTCTTTTTAAGTTTGGAGGTAATAAAGATTTTGTTATGTAAGTAACAAAAGGTCTGTACAAAGATAATAATAAAAAAATGGTCTAGTGGACTTTAAATAAGCGAATGAACTATAAATAAGTTAATATAAGTACTTAACATTTTTCAAAATCATGTCAGTTGTTTGTCTGTTCGCACAAAACTAGGTATTGAATTAAAAAAGGTTTTGGTGTACTTGGTATCTCAATCCGGTGAATAGAAGCAGAGCAGTTGATAAAAACTATTCGACGGATGAGTGAAAGGACACGGCCCGTTTTGCTAGCGCTCTCTGCCTAATTATTAAAAGTTAATGTACATCAATAATTTAAAGTTATTCGTGTTCAAGATTACTCTATTACTAATTGCAAATAAGCAATATCTCTCAAGAACTTCTAGCTTTAAAGATGACAAGGTGCTTTTTTACTAACTGAAACGCTTTTTAAATAACTATACAGGCGCTTTTGGTCACAAAAACCTATCAGGCACTCCATTTGAATTTGTTTTGAGAAAATCTTTTGAACTATAGAGTGTATCATTGAAAAATAACTATTATTAGACACAATCTTTACATAGCCCAATTAAAATTCATTTTCACATGCTTACCTCAATTGATAGCCATCGTGTAAGTATCATCAGAAAATGCGTTGATAGTGAGAACGCATTATTATGCCTTTGCAAACGTGTGGATGTGCTGCAGTTGATACACCTCATAATAAAATCAATTGTATAAATATTTATCCAAAACGTGATCAAAACTGAGTCAGTAGTATAATAACAAGCGAAATATTATATTATTATTATTTTATTACGGACTATGCAATCGTTTGACCACGATCTCACCTGATGGAAAGCAATGATGTGGTCGAAGGTGTAGCACGCTTGCCTATTAGATACCTAATCACTCTCGAATAGTAAATAATAATATCTCGAATTCATCGAAGAAATCAGTCCGGGAGAAGGCCAAGGTCGTCGGTTGTAGAATGCAATAACAAGATCAGAATTAAATGGTACAGTACACACGAATGCAAGTGCATCGGAACCAATGGATATCGCATTCACAAGTGACATGACATTTTGTGATATCACAGATGTCTGACATTTCTCGTAGTCCGTTTTTGCTAAGTGAAAGTGCAAAATCGTATTGTATTATTTGTATTAATGAAATAACAAACAAAAAATTAAATAGAAAAATGTTGCAATATACAAAATGCATTTTGAATAAACATTATGTGCATTCACTTTAATATTATTATAATTGATACATTTGTCATATAGAAGTTTATTTATCATCGTACATACATTTCGTTGTACGGAACGTAAGACATTCAAAATGTCGTTGATTTTCAGATAGAACAATTTAATTACTTTTATTAGCAGCCCTTTAAAGCCTAGAGTTCTAGAGATACATAACACAAGCACAGAATAAATAATAATACAAATACATAAGGCTAAAAGAGTCATTTAAATAAATAGCGACTCGCGCTACAACGCTATAAAGTGCAATTTAACTCGCACGGCGCTGCGAGCTTTCAATTATATTTACCTAGAAGGCGCTCGCCCACCGCGTGCAGGTTAGAATGCACCGTATCACAACGCGCGAGAACTTCCATTGCTCTAACCGTTTCAGAATCGCTCTGTCCCTTTTTCGCTCGGTAGGGTTGTATTAAGATATGACTAGGTACTTGTACTACTAATTATTCTGTGATATGTTATGACTTATATATTGTAACAGAATAAATAAGTAATAATGTATTATGTTATTACTTATTATTATAAATTAAAATAGTTCTATTACATACAATGACATTCTTATCCGAATAGACCGACTACCTCATTTTTACTACCTACCTATCCCGTTTTCAGAACGCCGATAAGTTTAGTGAGATACCTACCTACGTGTCGTTGGTTGATTATGATTATATCCTATAGGTATTGCACTTTGATGAATAGAGGTGCCTGTCTGAATTCCATGCTTTTCAATGAGTGAAAAATATTGCTATCTACGTAATAAAAGGTATTAAAAGTATGTAGGCTACTTACTAAGTCAGCACAGTAATTCATTTTCCGATCAACAATACCTACTATAATAATCAATTATAAAATTACGTTGATCGGTTTAATAAACGACTTTATTTCTGCGCGGAAAAACCTTAAATATGCGTAGCTTCGATATGGAACACAAATGAAATAACATAAAACTATAGGAACCTACGTAATAAAAAAATATCAATATCTAACTACATAACTAGGACCTATTATAGGTATTACAATTTATTACCTTTCAATATCCTTTGGAAGCGTAAAGAATGACGATTCGTCATTTCTATCACTATTCAAACAGCCGAATGCTATGCAGTACTTTCTAGCTTTCTTCTTGGTACTCATAATTAAAACACGAATAAAGTTTGTCAATAACTTTACGTAAGTAGGTGGTCTATCGCTAAGTACAAGGCGCGCGACTCATCGAGCGCACGCTTGACATTCGACTGAACGGACCCGAATATTGGGTCCTTGAATTTATTTGTACTTGTTGCGGAGTGCGACCGCCCTGACACAAGCCATAACTTTTATTTTATTTTTGTGAATTTGAACAATTACCTACAGTCAAAGTACATTCAAGGCAGAAACTGGCCATGTCCTTTGGTATTATAGGTACTTTTGGTCCTAAAATAACACATAGGTTAGAGTAGAAATTTGTCAATAAGGTCAAATCGAAACCTTTAAATGATTTTGGAGCAATTTTTATTACAAAAATTTACGTCACATTTGTGGCTTAACTTTTACTTTCTGTGACTGACTTTACTTTTCGTGATGATGTTGTTCACCATCAGGAAAAAAACAAATTTTTTTTTAATAAATAGTTTATAATGTATCCACTAAGGTGGACCACGGGAAGAAAGTATTGCCCTTGGTACAGCCAGGTGAACTAAGATTAGGGCTACCATCATCTATATTGCTGAAACCGGATGACCAAAGTTTACGGAAACCCCCAGACATTTGGTCTAAATCGGGTTTTTTCCCGGATGCCCTTGTTTTAGCCTAATTTAATTATATCTATCATACTCTACTATGAAAATTAGGTAGGAACTTAAAAATATTAATAATTTAGAACTATCTTCCTTTTGGCATCAAATTCAAAACAAATTATAAAATAAAACCATTTTGGTAAGTTCATAGTTACTGCAATATTTTGAATGGCTCATGCGTTGATTGAAATATGAATGAAAAGTGATTGCGCTTCACGTGATTATGAACATATTTCCTTTTAGCTTGTGTGGAAGACATTTTTTTGTCGCCGCTCTTCTTATTCCACTGAAGTTGGTGTTGCTGTTGTCCCCGAAAAATGCTATGCACAATAATAATTGTGTCAGAGGAGAGGCAGTTTGTTTGACTCAAATTATATGCATAACATCCACAGCAATATACTCGTATAAAAGTGAAACATTGTCTGTTTGTTTGGGGAGCTTTCACGCGATTACGGCTTGACGGATTTTGATGAAATTTGGAATTTAGGGAGCTTATACCCTGGAATAAAACAAAGAATACATTTTATCCCGGAAAATGATAAGTTTCTAAAAACTGGAAAATATTGATTACTCACTTTAAGGAACGGTTGCCATGGAAACTAAATAATAACAAGTCTGTCAAAAAGTATCAAGAGCGTTGATGCTTTACTTTTGCATTAGTTTTTAATATCCTGGAAAAACATAGGATGCTTTTTTTCGCGATAAAGCATATAGCATGTCTTATAGTATACATAACTAATTCCTGGTATACAAAACAAACAAAACTGTCTACATGATGAGCGTCTGGGTTTCACCCGGACACTAATTGATAAACCCCCCGGGCGCCTTTCATACTCTGACAAATCAGGGAAACCCGGACAGATGGCAGCCCTAACTAAGATGGACCATGGAAATAAATAAAAACCCCTGGAACACCCAGTTATCTTGAGGTGGACACGGGTAGGGTGCAATTTTAGTTTGCCTAAAACCAGAATGCCTTCATTATATGGTGGAGTAGCAAATAGAATTTTTTGAATTTGCTGCTGCATTATTCATATTAATATGTTAATTATTTAGTTACAAATTAATAAATAATTAACAAAGATACAAACAGGTAATTTTTGTTGTACAAGAAAACCAGGAAAACACTATAGACTAACAATATTAAAACATTTTCAGTTTCAAATATCTTGTACCTACTGAGGTATCTAGGTAGTCCTAATAACCATGTATACTGTTTATGCATTGAGTTAAAAACAAAAGAGTTTTCAAACAAACAAGCATCTATCTATCTGCGCATTAGGCATTTCATACATAGTGTTGTTTAGGCATTTCAAATTGTAGACGTTAAATAACATCTAAAAAAAACAAAGTTTAAGTAATGACAGTTAGGAAATTTGCTTCTTAATCAATTGGCATGATAGATAGGATGACAGCAGTGGCATCTTTCATTTTAGGTACTGTGCTCATAATATTTAATACAATATTTTTTTATAAATGCAAAGTTTGTGAGTGAGCGTGTGTGTATGTTTATCTGGTTTTCATGCTGAAATGCCTAAATGTATTTTGATGAAATTTTGAATAGAGATAGCTTATACCCGGGAATAACATAATTATGATACTTTTAATCATCAACATTCAAACAGATGCCACTGCAGGGTGCAGCTTGTATAAAATAATTACTAGTGGCTCTGTGAGCTGTAGACCTTGTGCAACTTTTTTGCAATTAATCTAGCGGTGCACGGTAGAACCCTAAAAGAGAGAAATTTACTGCATTTTGAGTAGCTATTCTGCTCACCATGCCAAATTTTTATGAGACCAATTTAAACTTACTACCTTTCATATAAAAAAAGAACCATCTAATAAGCCGCAGATATTCAGTAGCCCCTTTTTTGGGGGAATTACCCCCCCAGTCAAAAATCCCTGAAGACTATAAAATTCTAATAATTTGATTAACCTGTATACCAAGTATCGTCCAGATCAGTTGAGAAATGCGACCTGTTGAGGAGAACAGAGATCCGGACTTACGAAAGCATTTTTGCCCTAGCTGAAACGGAGACGCTATGACCGCGCTTCGCGCTCACTCAGTCAATGACAAGAAAAAATTTGGTTAGTGCCTAATAGAAGGATGTTGGAGCAGTTTCCATCCTCCGTTTACTAATTGTGTTTTGTTTGATGGATTGAAAAACTTACAGTTTGTATCGATCCTTTACATCATAAAGATCTAGAACATCAGCCTTCAGTTTGGTGATTTTTCTTTCAAGTTCCAATTTGCATTTAAGTGTTTGGCGTAAAATTTCATTTAAATTTGCTTTTGATTCTTTAAACCTCTGCACCTTAGCTATCAAAGCCCTGTTGTTGTTCACAAGCATGTTTTTTTCATGCAGTTGAATTTCAGTCAGCATTTTATCTTGCAGCTTTAAATGTTCCTCAAATATTTTCACTGTTTCCTTGAAGGAATCAAGCGCTTGTCTTTTAAGGTTAACCTCTTCTCTTAACCTTGCGTATTCATGGAAACAGACATCGTAATCTCTTATTTTGCGTATGTATCTTTCATGAATTTCTTTGTATTTGTCTTCTAATGAATTATCACTGATGTTTTCACCATCTTCATTTTCTTGTAGTCTGGACAGGGGGTATAAGAGTCTAATATCAAGACTGCTGTTGCAATGAGCTAGGGAGTATTTTGTGTAGTTTCGTACAAGATCAACAACAGAGTTGAATTTAAAGGGTTCACAAAAGCCATAGCGACCCTCATGATTGTAGATCTTTATTAATTTGTTTGTTCCACCTTTCCTTACTGTCAGTGTGTATCCACCATCTTTGCTTGATGCATTACGTACAAGAAATGTCCCATCACATGTGTCTCTTAGCTTCTCTGTAGTCTGGTCCCTACAACAATCAACATTTTTCTTATTTGTAATACATTTTTATGAAAGTTAATTGAAATAAATGGTCACTGAAAATAATATTATGTGAATGTAATTTTATCCATTAGATTCTTGATTGATAAGCTTTAGATTCTATCAACTGTGAAATCGGCTCAACTGTACAAGCTTTAGCCTTAATTTTAGGGGCAGGTGGGGGAGTTGGGAGGGAGTAGAACCACGTTGAGAATAGGAGGGGGGCAAGATTGGCTCAACTGTGCAATCTGGACCCACGATTTTAGGGGTGGGAAGGGTGGGAACAGGTAGAAGGGAGGGAGTAGAACCCCCATTAGAGTGAGGGGCTAGATCTCCCAAGAGTTTTTTTTTATATATATTTTTTGTAATTTTTTCCTTTCTTTACCTTTAAGTTAGGGGCTGTTTTTTTTTATAGAAAGCTAATACTATACGAAGTCTTCCTGTACTTAAATTTTTATGGCTTCCGAGATTTATTTTTTAAGTGGCAGTTGGCTCTTGACTCAGTAGTGATCCGACTTGGCCATGATAGGTTAGAAGACGAAAACAGGAGCGAAGCGTAGCGAGCTAACGAAATAACACTTAGTTTTTTTTGAACGAAATGTAAGTTAGTTGTTTTATTCAAGAATGTGATGAGCGATTAAAAAAAATAACTTGATAGGTACTATACTGTGACATTAGGTAAGGTGTAATGGTGCCAGTAGGTGGCCCTTGAGCCAGTACTATACTGTGACATTAGGTAAGGTGTAATGGTGCCGGTAGGTGGCCCTTGAGCCACCCGTAAGCCACTAACATGTTTGTTATACTAAAAGTTTTTTTTTCATATATATTTTTTCAAAATGTTTTTAAAAGTATCTAAAAAAAGATTCTTAAGTTGAACCCTGAACGTAGAAAGGGATTCAATATACTTCGCCCGAGGAAAAATAATTTTGCATCCGAGCAATACATTCTACATTTTTCTTTAAAAAAATATAAGTGTTTTCTACACCCTCTCCCCCCTAAATTCGTGGGCCAAGTTTGTGCAGTGGTCCCCTCCTTCCCCCTAATCCCTCCCCCCCTTAAAATCGACATTCAACAGTTAAGCTTCTACAGTTGAGCTTAGCAAAAACCAGTACATTTCGAATGTCTTACTTGGGGGTTGGCTATAGACTCCCGGTACCGGCGTTGAGGGAGGGGAGTGGGGGAATGGAATGGGAAGGGGCAAAGTCCCCCACGATCCCCTCCCCCTTTCCAGGAAACGCTAAGTTCTTGAGATAGGGTTGACTATAGAATCGAGGGTTAGGAGTTGGGGGGCAGGGTTTTGATGGTGAAGGGCTACCCCCTTGTACCCCTCCCTCCCCGCGAAGATGCTTATTTTATGAGAAATTTCAGTTTTAAATTTGTTTAAAATCGCCTTGGTCACTGCAAATAAAATTATTAATTAGTTAGAATGTGCTTTTTTCCTCTGCTTTCGCCAGAAAGTAAATTGTAGATGTTATGTATGGACCCAAAGACTAGGGTAGATTAGGTTTGAACATGACTACACATAGCGAGACCGAGCGAGCGAAGCGGGCATGCCGGGGCAGCGGCAGGCAAGCACCAAAGTTAACTTACGGTGTTAACTTTGTTATGATTTTAAGTAACTGTTACGGCGACCAAACAGCTGTAAGTTACTTTGCTATGATTTTTAATAACTGTTACAGCTGTTTTTGTTCGCTTAAAACTATAATAGTTTATGTACTACTATTTTACTAAAAAGTTCATAACTCAAAAACTATATACATTTCCTGGAAAGGGGGGTGATCGAGGGAACTTCCCCCCTTTCTTTTCACCCACCTCCCCCCCCTCAACGCCGGTACCGGATGGCTATAATTTACCCCTTACTTGGTTATATCGCCCCAGTACCACTCGGCATTTTCAAGGCTGTCATCAGCTAATTGTTGAGGCACTCCTATTTCAACCATTATTGACCATCAGCGCTTAAAACGTAACATAAACAATCCTTGCACTTTGCTAATCAGTCAAATAGCGTGTTAGATGTCCATCACTATATTCACTGCTCGGAAGGCACGATAAAAATAATAAACGAAACACTCGCAACACTTTTATAAAATTAGAGGTAAATATCACAGATGTAGAGATACATACTACGTATGTAAATATCACAGATATGTATGAGCTACTTGGGCGACGATAATGCACGACCAAAATAATTTACGACCAGTATTGTACAGCCAATATTACACGGCCAGATATTACGTGTACATGGATTCGTAATATTTGGACAGCTAATACTGGCCGTGTATTATTTCCCATACAAAATCAGTCTGGGTTGATAATGCACGGCCAGTATTACGGGACCAATATTACGTGTACAACTGGATACGTAATATCAGCCCGTACCAACCAATATTACACGGCCAATAATACGAACCCAATCATAGACAAAACTAGAATCACTCCTTGATGCCTCGTTTGTGTAGGCAAGTATCAAGAAGAAAAAAACTGTCACAGAGCCGAATCGGCCAACCCCTACACCACGTGGTCTTGTCTGCCCTACACTAGAGTGTTTTTAAAAAGCCGGAGGCGCGGAGTGAGTGCAGCCCCTGCGCTGAAGCTGCGGAGCTGAAGCTGCGGAGGCGAGCGTTGTTACCTGTGCTTTGTTACGCAAGGACGGAGGGGCAGCACTTCCTGCAGCGCCGGAGCAATCGTGATTAATAATCTGTGGTAAAAGGATACTGGAACATGCAAACGAGGCTTTGACTATGACATTTCTATATTTTAATCTGTGATTTACACGTAATATTGGCTGTACATTATCGCCCGTACAAAAAGTGTACGGCCCGTATTACACAGCCAATAATGCACACCCTGTTATTACATGTACATATTTTGGCTCCGTAATCCTGGCTGCGTATTATCGCCTGTACAAAATCAGCACGGGGTGGTATTACACATCCAATAATACGCAACCAAATACACCCTGATATTACGATGCCAATCCACGTAATATTGGTCGCGTAATATAGGGACTCTACTAGCCAATGAAAGCAATTTGGCAGAAATTTATTGGTATCAATGCATCCAACATTACTAACATTAAAGGTCAGACATTAGCCTATCTTGACAATGATACCAACCTAACGGATAGAATAGTGCTTGCTTGCACATATTCTTGGTTTTATCGATATCGATAAAACATGCATGCCCTCTTCTAGGTTTCATATAAATGCAAGACGGTTCCAATAAGCACAACGTTGTTTTCTCACAATGCAACAACGTTGGGCTTATTGGATACCCATTGCAACAGGTAACTGATGAGCCATGTAATAAAAAACTTAGAATAAAAACACTTTTGAACAACGAAACATTTTATTTATAATATTTTTTTACAAAGTAAATACGAAAATGAATTTTGCAAGCTTAGGTAAGCTTACCTACTAGTGCTTCACTCTGAATTGAGATCATGCGATGTACCTACTCTACCTTTATCTCACGCACGTGTGAGTGCGTAAAAGAAGATATAAGCTATGAACCTGATTACACTCAAGCGATAGTTTTCACTAAGCAGGAAGAAGACTTACTTGCAGCTTATTTAGAAAAGGCAAGCAAATTACAACACAGCCTGACCTGAGAGTGAAATACTCCGGATAATTTCCGGAGTCAGTGTATGATATTTGAGAAGATGTGGATGAATTTGATCATTACTCTTGTTGTGAATCCGAAAATGAATACCGATCAAAGATAGACCCTGATAGATATTCATCACCGATTAAAGATAGACCCTGGGTCATAGTCAATTTGATGTTCATGAAAAATCTTGTGCATCGTTATGTAGGGTAAAATCGTAAAATCTTTAATAGAACATGGCTATGTAATAATACAATTTGCTAAGAAAATAGATGACCAAAAATTTAAGTGGCCAATTAAAGATGACATATCTGAAATTGCAAGATCGCAAGTGGTAAAACAAAATTGAACCACCAACCGTTAAGACAAATAGCAGACGTGTAAGTGGATTTGAATTCAAGAAGTCTCTGCGTAAATTCAATATTGAATAGGATTTATAATGTGATCGAATGTAATTTATTATTATAAGGAAAGTGAAGTGATTTAATTATTTTGTTGTTGTTAAGGACTGAGTTAACTCTCTGAAATTTGTGAGACTGATTACATAATTACTTATTAATGATGAGTTTTTACATTCATTAAAACACATCAGGCATTCCATCTCATTAGATCTATTCAAAACAAAGCCTCATAAGTGAAAAGCTTGCTTTTCTTTTCTTTTCTCTCAAAATTAAAATTTATTTATTTAATTAAGTAATAATGAGTAAGGTCACTTGATCCCCAATGATCAAATCTACCCTACTACCGGGAACAAGTCTCCCATATTAAGGAAGACTTGATCCTTTTGCCGAGTTTTAAAAAAACGACAATAAATAAACAATATCTGTCTTTAATCGGTAATTGACAGTAGCATATATTACCTATTAAATTCTTTATAATAAAAGTCAAAAAAATGTTTAAATAACCTTTACGCTTCGAGTTGTTTCGTAAAATATAAAGTGGTGATCAAGTCTCACCAGGTTCCCCTTCAGAACTCTAATTTCACCCACAAATGTTCTAAAGCAGGGGTCGGCAACCAGTGGCCCGCGGGCCGCATGCGGCCCGTGGACTATCTTGGTGTGGCCCGCAAGCCTGAGGTCCGTAAGAAAAAAATACCAAAGCAAAAGGCCATATAAATTCACTAGAATTTATACGGCCATGCTGCTGGGCCATGAACTCTCACTTGAAAGCTCTCTCCCACGCGGGGTGATAAAAAACGTACCTATTTAATTTCTAAAGAACTGTTTATTAAAACTACAGTTGCTCGCGGGAAATCTTTGGAAATATTCCTTGTGAATACTTCGTAATAATTGGAAAGTTTCCAGCAATATTGCGAATACTTCGATGGCTGGCAGACATGGACATAGGTAGGTAGATAGGTCTCTTTTACTTGGATAGAGCTAGGTAGGTAGGTAGTTAGGTACCTACCTACTTACCTACCTAGCTCTATCTAAGTAAAAGAGTTCCCTTGATACTTACCTAAGTACCTAGTACCTATAGCCGTATGCAGCAGGGAGGTAGGTACGTATTAGATCAACGACGATACAAATTATTGTATTTGAATCAGTATTACATACACATAGAAAGTTTCAAATCGATACGACTGTTAAAAGTAAGTAAAATCCGAGTTTTAAGATTTCAAAAAACAGAATAGTACATAGTTATTAACGAGCGACATTTGCAAAAGCGAGCCGCTAAAACACACTGCGCGCGCGTGGTTCCTTGGCGGCTTTTTTTCAAAGGATGCCCGCCTTTCAGCATTGCCAAAAAGTGCCGCTAAAAGACACCGCGCGCATTTGTATCCTTGGCGGCTTGTATGGCAAGTCTCTTGTTCTAGCTATGTTTTAATGCAGATTCTGATCTAGATAAGTACCTAGGTAACTGTATTAACCTCAAGTACACACATGTAGGTACAAGGTAGGTACACTGCAAGATACTATTAACACTTGACTTACTTAATAACTAATTACGCTGCCTT
The DNA here is from genome assembly GCA_946251855.1 of Alsophila aescularia. NCBI lineage: Eukaryota > Metazoa > Arthropoda > Insecta > Lepidoptera > Geometridae > Alsophila > Alsophila aescularia. The sequence continues at coordinate 39,814,468 of OX276383.1, forward strand.
TTATTCAATAAGTTATAGTAGGCACCATCGTGAGCCGTGGAATATAGACGTGACAAGTGGTGAGCTCATCGCCGCCATTGCGCCAACCGATTTTGATGAAATTTGGTATATCTACATACCTACATATATATAGGATGTACGAACTGTATCGAGCTATAGGCTACTTTTGATCCTGTTAAAAAGCGAGCAAAGTCGCGGGCAGCTACTAGTTTAAGTAGATTAGATAGGTACCTTGTAGGTTTGGAATTACGCACCTACCTACAGAAACTCTTTGTTTTTAAAAACTTTTGAATAATCCTGGAGTATTGGAAGTATTCATGGAATTATTCCGAAGTATTCCGAAGTATTCCGAATTATTCCGGAGTTTTGCAACTCTAATCAAGACTGTGATTTTATGTATTCTTTCTACCGAAAATATAGATTTGCTGTATTCAATTTTTGGCAATTTCTTTTGCGCTTATCCACCACACGTGGCCGTTGGCGGCGGCTCCTTTGAGACAATAGGCGGCGGCACTTTTTGATTAGACGCAGGTGTGCGGCAGCGAAAAAATTCAAAGCGACCGGCTTTAGTTAAAATCACAGCCGCGCGCAGCTCTCACCTCATCTGGTTGCCAGCTACGCGTTTCGTTTCACCTTTCTTCCCTTCGCTGATAACTCCTCACGACGTATAAGGTAAGTACGTTGTATGCACTCGCGAGGAATTTGTTATATTTTGTTTACTGCTTGTTTATGTGAACCTTCAGATTGATGGGTAAATATTATAAGGACGGGGATAGTACTAGACATGACATGAAGATAGTTATGTCATATTTAAATTATTTTTTGAATGGGGAGTTGAATTTGTAGGTGCCAAATCGGACATCTTTATTTTTACATTTACACCGAATTTAAATTTCTTCATTATTGTTACAGAATAATTATAGAAACTTGGCTTCAAGAAAAAGAAAGATTGAAGAAGAAAAAAGAGTTTTTAACGAATTATGGACAGAATTATTCTTTTTAATCGAGTTTAAAGGAAAACCTTTATGCTTGATTTGTCAAAAGAGTATTTCTGTAGTAAAGGAATATAACCTGAAGCGACATTACGACACTGAGAAAAACAAACACTTTGAAATCGTCATTAAAAAATCAACAAAACATATTTAGGTTGTGGCAGACAACAGTGAATCGAATGTTCGTGCCAGTTACAGAGTAGCAGAGATTCTAGCAAAAAGTGGACGTCTGTTTACCGATAGTGAATTAGTAAAAGAGTGTGTCTTAGCTATCGCAGAAGAAATATGCCTAGAGCAGAAAAAATGTTTGAAAGTCTTAGTCTCTCTGCCAGAATTTGCACCCGACGTACCGAAGACTTAGGTGCTAATTTGTGTGAACAAGTCAGGGATAAGGCGCAGTCTTTTGACTGCTTCTCTTTAGCGATGGATACGGACGTGTCAGATACAGCACAGCAACTCATATTTGTACGCGGCATATACGAAAACTTTACTGTTTACGAAGAGCTTGTGAAAATGTGCAGTTTGAAAGGTACAACTATGGCAGAAGATTTATTTCACCATTTGGAACAAACTCTGGATTCATTGCAATTAAGCTGGGAAAAGTTTACAAGTGTCACTACCGATGGAGGCAAGAACATGAGCGGTCAAAACAAAGGTGTTGTTGGGAGAATCATCAGCAAAGTGAAAGATTCTGGATCTACTGTGCCATTGATTTTTCACTGTATTGTCCATCAAGAGGCATTGTGCTCCAAGGTTATATCCTGGAAAGAAATAATGGATACTGTAACATCCACTGTTAATTTTATAAGAAGAAATGGGCTCACACACCGTCAGTTCCAAAAGTTTTTGGAAGATCTGGAAGCTGATCATGGTGACGTAGCATACTACTGTGAAGTGAGGTGGCTCAGTCGAGGTGCCGTTTTGGAACGGTTTTTTGATTTGAGGAAAGAAATTGGCAACTTCATGGAGATGAAAGGAAAGCCAGTGGAACAGCATACTAACAAACAACGGATTATCGATCTTGGTTTTTTGACTGATTTGACTATGGAACTGAATCAGCTCAACAAACGCTTACAGGGAAAAAATCAATTGATTTGCGGTATGTATTCAGATATAAAGTCATTTGAGATGCAACTGACACTGATCAAGCATATTGATGAAAAAAAACTTGACCATTTTCCTAATAACGAGAAAGCCGTGGAAGAAGCTGGAGATAATTTTAAGTGGCATAATATTACAATGAGAAACGTTTTAACACAACTACAAACTGAGTTTGTAAATCGATTCACCGACTTTAAAAAGATCTCCCTTAACATGGAAATATTCCAAAACCCTTTTGCAATTGATATTAATGATGTACCAAGCATTTTGCAAATAACATAGTAGATTTGCAAAGTAATAGCACACTTAAAACGGCATTTAAGGAAAGCACTGACTTGGTACAGTTCCACGGAGGTTTAAGTTCTGAAAACTTCAAAGAATTGAAAAAGTTTGCTCAGCAGATAATCACTATGTTGGGTAGTACATATTTGTGTGAGCAGACGTTTTCAATTCTCAACTACCGCAAAAATAAGAATTGTTCGCAGTTAACGGATGAACATTTAGACGCGATACTGCGCGTGTCTACGACTAAAATGAAAGCAAACGTTAAAAAACTTGCAAGTCAAATGCAGCCGCAAAAATTTCACTAGTTCTTACTTTTATGTTAGTATAGTAATTCAATTTAAATACACATGATTGTATGAATATATGTGCGTTTTATTTCAAATATTAAAAATACATGTCCGAACATATAAAATAAGTGCGGCCCACATTTTTTGCAACCATTTGCTATAGCAGGGCCACATTTGTTGCCAGAGTATCAGTATACTCTGGCAACATATGTGGCCCTGCTATAGCAAATGGTTGCCGACCCCTGTTCTAAAGGAACGGCAAATGTTTAGCAATATTTAGCGTTTTTAACAGTTAATTTTGGCATATGCTACAAAACGAACGGCCCCATAATGTACACGGCCTGATATTATGTGCACATGGATTCGTAATAATTAGACGGCTAATACTGGCAGTGAATTATTGCCGGTACAAAATTGACCCGGGTTGTTATTGCACGGCCAGTATTACGCAGTCAATAATACATTTTCGATCACCGTTCATTTTGCAAGTTTCGATGACATGTTGACATAGGAAAATCGACTTTATTCCTTCAATGATAGGGTCGTTTTTCATTTAGTTTGGAAAGGATCGATAGTGTCAAAAGTTGCAAAAATGACAAAAGTGAAGAAACAGTTCTAAGAAAACGGCTTGATAAAAAGTACATTTTGAAACTGCCTATTATGTAGTATGTTACAGAGTAGGCTCAATGATTTATGAGCACATACACGTCATATCATGCTATTATTTAACTAAACGAATATTTGAACTAACTCTTCACACTTTTATTTTTACATCTTCAAGTCAACAACTTTCGTAGTCATAGCAACCTAAAACACTTATTGTCAAAACACCTTATTGTCTATGTCTCTATAACACGCGCCCTTACGATGACCATCGGGCTAAGCACAGGTCTGAGTGACTCCAATCATTTTCATCAACATTAGCAATCTTGGTTGTGGCAAAGCTTTTGTAAGTAAATCGGCTTCCATGTTCTCTGTATCTTTATACCTATGTTAACAATCTTTTTCTGGACTTATTCTCTTATAAAATGTTCTTTAATACTAATGTGCTTGGACCTTTTTACAGTTATTAGATTGTTCGCTAACTTTTGTGCTGCTAGATTATCATTGTATATTGTGATATACTTTTTTAAAACTCCAATGTCAGCCTGAAGTTGCTTCAAATGCAGAGCTTCTTTTGTTGCTTCTGTCATTGACATATATTCGGCTTCTGCTGTCGATAGTGCCACTTCTCTTTGTTTCTTGGTTTCAAAACTAATCGACCTTCCACCATACTTGAATATATATCCTGTATACGACCGTCGGTCTACAGTGCAGGCCGCCCAGTCTGCGTCAGCCATGCCCATAAGTGGCATTTCTTATATCGAATACAGACACTTTTTGTCCCTTTCAGGTACCTTATGATCCTTTTCACCGCTAGCCAGTGGCTTTTATCAAAACAATTGTTATACTGGCTTAAGTAGCTCACTGCATACATTATATCTTGTCTCGTTGCTACTGCCAAGTACATTAATGAACCTATGAGTTTCTGGTATGGGTAAATTTCTTTTTCATGGTCATTTTTCTCGCTCTTTTCTAACTTCTAGCCAGTTTCCATTGGTGTAGACGCAGGCTTACATTCTTCCATGTTATTTTTTTTTATCAAATTGTCTACGTAAGTCTCTTGTGACAACGTCATCTCTCCCCCTACATGGGAGAATCTTATACCAAGGCAGTGATGTAAAGATCCCATATCTCTAATATCAAATGACTCTTGCAATTTCGTTTTTATTTCTCTTAATAAATAATCTGATTTATATGCCAGAATAAGATCATCGACGTATATGTTGGCTTATACTTTTTCGTCCCTTTTTTCTCAGATATACAGGCAAGGATTCGAAACCAATGTCCAGAAATTTTTGATGTAACTTTAGGATCCAAGTTGTCCTGCCTGTTTCAATCCATAAATGCCTTTGATTAATTGACATATCCCATGATTTTTATATTTTTGTGTATCTTGAATCATTTCCTTAGCTTTTTTAACTATTTCCTTATCTGTTCCTTTCGAAGTTATAATTTTTAAATATTTGTCCAGATTTTTTGGCTCTTTCATATATATATATATCTTCATCTATATCGCCGTTTAAAAATGCAAACATCTAACTGAGATAGTTTCATAGTATTTTCTACTGCCCTCGTACAACGTTCCTCGTTTTTTCGTTTGCCCTCGGCAAACAGCCTAATGCTGAGTAAAGGCCCATTCATCACCACTTTAAATATCTACTTTTACCTTTTCTTTGCTTTCCTTTTCTATTGTTCCTATTTAATTTTTCTAAATATTTGTATCTGTTATTTTTGTGTGTGTTGAATAAATGTATTTTCTTTCTTTTCTTTCTTCTTTCTTTTTCTTACTGCATGGGAAATCAGTAGTCTCAACGTACTCATTTTTGCTACTGGAGCATCATTTTTACAAACGTTTCGTTGTAATCAATCCCTTCTTTTTGGTTAAAGCCCCGAGCTACCAGTCGTGCTTTCAGCCTGTCTATATCTCCAATTTCATTATATTTAAACTTCAAAATCATCTTGCTGTCTATCAAATTTTTACTTTGGTTTCGGTGTACAACTTTCCAGGTATCGTTTTTTAGATGTGATTCAATTTTACTTATAATTGCATCTTCCCATTCATCACTATTTTCATCTATTTCACAGAGAAATGATTGTTCAGCATCCATCTCATAATTTTTCTGCCTTCCTGGTGGTCTTCTCTGTCTCTATTCATTTCCAGAAGTAGTCGCTTCAATATCATTATCCATGTACATTTCATTCTCATTTTCATCTGTTTCTGTTTTAGCATGTACGAATTTATCATCAACATTTAGTTCAGGTTCTGATTCTTCAATCTCATGTCCATATAAATCTTAATTGTCTTCAAAACTATATTCTTTCCGAAAAAATAAAACTTCTATTTCATTTTTATGAACTTCATCTTGTTTTTGTTCTTCTTTTGTCTCGTTTTTGTAAAACATTTTATCTAGTACTTTAACATCTTTACTAATTATCACCTTGTCTGTTTTTGGGTTGAAAATTCTGTACGCTGTATGATTTTCCGAATACCCTACAAATATTCCAGCTGTCACTCTGGCTTTAAATTTTCCGTTTTTCTTTCTTTTTTTAAGAACAAACGCCTTAGTCCCAAATATTTGGAAATGCCTTACAGAAGGAACTCTATTTGCCCATTTTTCAAATGGTGTTGCATTATGAATGCTGCTACAGGGGCTTCGGTTTGCCAAGTAGTTGGCTATATGGATAGCTTCGGCCCAAAAACTTTCGTTCATATTGGCGTCAATCAACAAACGTCTAGCTTTATCAAGCAATGTTCTATTTTTCCTTTCTGCCAAACCATTCTATTCTGGTGTATACGGTGCAGAAAGCCTTCTCTTGATGCCATTGTCCTTTAAGATAATTGTCAAATTCATTATTTATATATTCTGTCCCATTGTCACTGTGCAAATATACTATCTTTTGTTTGGTATATCTTTCATCCTCGTTTTTAAATTCCTTGAATTTTGATACAGCTTCATACGAGTACTTCGTTTTCATTGTATATAGTACTCTTGTATATCTCGAATAATCATCAGTGAACGTAATAAAGTACTTGGAATCTCCTTTTGATGGCTGTCTCATGGGACCACATACGTCAGTATGCACAATTTGTAATCTTTCATTTGTCCGTTTCTCATTCTTATTTGAAATAAATGGCAGTTTTGTTTCTTTGCCTTTAGCACAGACTTCACAGTCTCTAACTGTGTCATTTTTGTTAAATTCTAATTCTCTCATGTTTTCCTTATCGAGGGCTATTCGCATTTGACCTTCATTAAGATGAGCTAGTTTTCTACGTCATTGCAGCATTTTGTTTTTACTACAATAATTAACCTTTTCTTCTTTGCTTTCTTGGATATAATATAAACCGTCTTCATTTCTTTCAGCTTTTAACAGTATTTCACCATTAAACATCACAGTTGCGTTTTTCTGTATAAATAAAACTGTTCCACCATTGTCCGTATTTTTTCCTAATGACATTAAGTTCGTTGTCAAACGTAGTATTTATATACTCTTTGGTTGTCAATGATGGCACATACAAGGCTTCGGCTAGTTTAATGTTAGGTCTTTCGTTAATGTTCAGTTTTGCAATACCACGGTCTTCTATTTGTACTGTGCAGTTCTCTGAAGCTAATTTCAAAGATTTGCTTTCATCTTTTACTAGGTTACATAATTTTCCTGATTCATGTGTCATATGTGACGTGCAGCCACTATCAAGACACCATCTGTTCAATTTATCTTTATTATCATTGGTATTCTAACACATCTCTTCTGAACAAAACGTTATTTCTTTATTTTTATTGCTCTGATCCACTTTTGACCAGCATTCATTATTCAGCCTTATGCCCTTTTTTTTTACATTTGAAACACTCAGTTATAGTTTTCTTATTTCTTCCACGCTGCTTACTGTAAAACGCCTCTTGTTCAGAGTTTTGTTCACTCGTACTAGCTATATTTCTTCTAGCTTCCGCTTCTTCGATAATTTTTAACTTCAGGTTCTCTGGATCAGGTAAGTCATCCCTGGATTCTATTGCAATCCGGAAATTTTCAAAAGATTGAGGCAAACTGTAGAGCATCATAATACTTAGTAGATCTTGATAATCTTTAAATACAGTATTTTATTATTTTTTCAGCATGGATGTATTGAGTATCAGCAGTAGACACAGCTGTTTTTTTTGGTAATTTAAAAATAGTGGTGTATACATAAACTGAAAAAAAATATGAAAATGAAAAAACGTTTATTATCAGTGGTTAGCAGAACATAAACAAATCTTAAAATGTAGATTACAGCAATTACAAATTACGCTAAACACTGGACGGGTTAAATGTAACATATTACTGTGGTCTTTACACTAGGCAAGCCTGTATCGTGAAGACCCATTACGATTATCATTAGAACTATATCTAGTTGACATATTAGCCCTATTATTATGGCCGTGTACTTCTATACTAACAAAATATAAAGTAAGACAAGAATAATTACTACCAAAAACTATTTTAAATTAAAATATATATTTTAATAATTTTTATTATGAAATTAGGTATATACTGTGACTTAACCTACTGATTCAATTTATTCATACAGCAAAGTTCTTAAGAACTAGGTAACAAATAAAAAGTTTAGGATTTAATATACAAAACGTCTTCAGTGCCCTCGTAAGTTAGTGTCGACAACCATTTATGTATAATCGTTTTAGCTTTGTAGGCCGACTTCTTCTTTAAATCACAGTGTTTAACTGCAGAATTATAAACATGCGTCCAAACAAACTGGCCACACCAATGAGCGAAGACAGTGTTCACGGGTGGAGTAGGCAAGCGATAGACTCTTTGTTTTTCCATTGCATTGTTTTCAAAATAAACAGCCGCCTCACACTAAGTACTCCGCTGTCCTTTTAAACATCTGTAGTTGGGTATCTAAACAGCTTTTTCATCATTACCTTCAGGACTGAACGTTGCACTCTCTCGACTTGGATAAGGAAAGTCTTTGCAGCACTACCCCAGCATGTGATACAGTACGTTATTAATGACTGAGATAATGCAAAGTAAACAGATTTAAGTGTCTCTAAACGTGCCACATCTCGTAGATTTTTTACAATGCAATGATTCTTCTTACCCGAGCCGAGAGCGAGACAATATGACTTTTAAATGTCATCTTTTCGTCTAAATAGACACCAAGATATTTGACCACATTCGTTCTATTTAGAGATACACAACCACACGGTTTCAAGGAACAATATTTTTTGTGAATCTTGATGTCAGTTGGTTGTAATGGCGCTGAGGCAGCCGTTTTATGAAAGCATATGTAAATTGTCTTTTTTGTATTTAAAGTCAAAAGATTCAACTGCAGCTAGTTAGAGACGTGAGTCAAACCAAGCTCAGCATAGGACAAAGACTCCGGCCACGTCAACCCATGAAACACAATAGCAGTGTCGTCTGCATAACACACAATTTCGGCATTTTCAATTGGCAGGTCATGGATATCGTTAATATACATAGTGAATAACGTGGGCCCCAATATACTTCCTTGTGGACTACTCAACGTTTGGCCAATCTTCACACACTGTCTCCGCTCCGTGAGATAATTCTCAAACTAATCAGAGGCAATACCTCTTATTCCCATGTTATTTAATTTATTTAAGAGTATTGGAACGGAGACAGTATTCAAGGCTTTGGCTGTCTAAGAACACTCCAACACATTTCTGTTTGCTATCAAGCTTAGATGACACCGTTGAAGTTAGAAGTGATACCGCATCTTCCGTGCTCCTTCCCCTTTGAAAGCCAAATTGTCTTGGTGAAAGCATATTCCGGGACTCCAAAAAAGTAGTTAATCTTTTATTAACTAGCCTTTCCAATAGCTTTGAAAAACCCCCAATAACGAAATGGGTCTATAGTTTTCAATACAATTTTTAAGACCACCCTTATGTATTGGACTAACTCATGCTAATTTCCAATCATGGGGAAAGATTCCACTGGCAAGACTTAGGTTGTACATGTAAGTAAGAGGTACAACAATTGCATCTTTTATATACTTGGCTGTGTTCACTTACACGCTCGAATCATCCTTGCGATTATCGCTCGATCATCCGGAGTTAGTGAACGACTTTGGACGTCCACATAGAACTGAAAACTGACAAGTGTCAGTTTCATACTATTCCTCCCCTCCCCTACTATTTTTCGGATGACCCAGGCGTACGTCCACAGACTACAGGGCTGTGTTCACTTACACGCTCGAATCATCCGTGCGATTATCGCTCGATCATCCGAAGTTAGTGAACGACTTTGGACGTCCACATAGAACAGACAACTGTCAAGTGTCAGTTTCATACTATTCCTCCCCTCCTCTACTATTTTTCGGATGACCAGGCGAACGCCCGGACGATGCCGCGCCATGAACGATTTCGAGTGTACGCGCGGGTGATCCGTGCGTCCTCGAACGTTTATGTGAACGGGCCCAATGTGTGGGAGTACTTGAAACATACAGTTCTACAACTAGAGCGACACTAAAGAACACTCACCGAAGCAAAACCATCTAAACAGCAACATGTGTGATGACAAACCTGGAAGTTATTGTAGTCCAAAACAACAGCAAAAGCAAACAAGAGAGAGAAAAAATATATATGATTGTGGTTTTTGTCACTATAAGTCTGCATCTGCTTGTTATTTAAAAGTACATGTTAGAACACACACAGGAGAAAAACCATATTCATGCACTATGTGTGACTATAAATGTGGTCAAGCTGGGAATTTAAAACAACATGACAAAACACATACAGGACAGAAACCATATGCATGCACTATGTGTGATTATAAATGTAGACAAGCAGATCATTTAAAAGAACATATGAGAAAACACACAGGAGAGAAACCCTATGAATGCACTATGTGTAGTTATAAATTTAGTCTTGCAAGTTCGTTAAAACTACATATTAAAACACATACTGGAGAAAAACCATATGCATGCACTATGTGTGACTATGAGTGTGTACGTAAAGGTTCTTTAAAAATACATATTAAAAAACACACTGGAGAGAAACCATATGCATGCACTGTGTGTGATTATAAATGTAGACAAGCATGTTGTTTAAAAGAGCATAATAAAAAACACACAGGAGAGAAACTCAAATGCATCATGTGTGATTATGAGTGTCTAAGTGCAAGTGACTTAAAAAGACATATAAGAATACACACTGGAGAGAAACCATATGCATGCAATATGTGTGATTATGAGTGTGTAAGTGCATGTGATTTAAAAAAACGTCTAAGAATACACACTGGAGAGAAACCATATGCATGCACTTTGTGTGAATATAAGTGTGGACGTTCAAGTAATTTTAAAAAGCACATGAAAATACACATGAGAGATACCCATTAAATGCAATAAGTGTGATTATAAATGTGGAGAAGCAGGTGATTTAAAAATCATATAAAGTATAAACATACACTGGAGAGAAACACTATGAGTACACACTGTGTGATTATAAATGTGGGCAAGCAGATAGTTTAAAACAGCATACGACAACACAAAGAGTAGAGAAGCCCTATAAATGCAATAAGTGTGATGTTAAATGTGAACATGCAGGTAGTTTAAAAATTCATTTAAAAACACATACTAGGGAGAAACCATATTATGCTTGCACTATGTGTGATTATAAATGTGGAAGAGCAGATTCTTTAAAACAACATATTAAAACACACACTGGTGAGAAACCGTATAATTGCAATATTTGTGATTATAAATGTGGACATGCATGCAATTTAAAACATATGATACATGATGATGATGATATGTGAATACACACAGGAGAGAAACCATATGCATACACTATGTGTGATTATAAATGTACACAAACAGGCCATTTTAAAAAGACATGAATATACACACACTGTAGAGAAACAATAATATGTATGCAGTAGTTGTAAATATAAATTTACACAATCAGGTTATTTAAATCGGCATATTATGAGAAAACACAACAAACAACCGTCCTAGTAACATAACATTGGGATGACACAAATGCAGGTATGGTTTATGATGTTATTAATTAGTTTCTTATTAATTCTTTAATTTCTAAATAATGTTTAGACATCATCATCAGGCTGTAACATTACCCGTTTTGTAAATAAAGCAAACATTAACAAACTAACCGCCACACTCATGCCCATCTTCACAAACGATAACTAACTAACCGCCACACTCATGCCCGTATTCACAAACAATAACTAACTAACCGCCACACTCATGCCCGTATTCACAAACAATAACTAACTAACTGCAACACTCATGCCCGTATTTACAAACAATAACTAACTAACCGCCACACTCATGCCTGTATTCACAAACAATAACTAACTAACCGCCACACTCATCCCCGTATTCACAAACAATAACTAACTAACTGCAACACTCATGCCCGTATTTACAAACAATAACTAACTAACCGCCACACTCATGCCTGTATTCACAAACAATAACTAACTAACCGCCACACTCATGCCCGTATTCACAAACAATAACTAACTAACCACCACACTCATGCCCGTATACACAAACAATAACTAACTAACCGCCACAATTATGCCCGTATTCACCAACAATAACTAACATATGAGAATATAGTGAAAAAAAGATATTAATTAACAAAGTAAGGGGCACTTCTACTCGTACCTAGGGACTAGAGGGGCATGATGACGATGATGAAAAGGGGATGCGGGCGATCATACTTGACAGTAAGTAGAACCCACCGAAATGGGAAAGGACTTTTCAGCTATTTTATAATGCACTGTGTGGCGCAGATACCAAACCTGGAACACAGTATAGACAATAGTACTCGAAGCTTAGAGCTACTGATGCCTGTGTGGCTCTTGCACCCTGCCCTGCCTGCTCCATTAGCAGCGGCCCACATACTGTGATGTCTGGTGCAGTGCACAGTATAGATAATAGTACTTATAGCTTAGAGCTACTGCTGGCTGCGTGGCTCTTGCACCCCACCCCGCCTGCTCCATCAGCAGCGGCCCACATATCGTGATGTCTGGTTTCACAGATAGTTGTTGCACTGTCGTCAGACAACAGTATAGAGACACTGTTAAATTATATTGTCAGTACATTTGATTGTTTCGGGCCCAGGGATTCTTTTCGTAAATGTGTTGTGTTATACCAAAAAGTTTGAGAGCCCTTGCCCTAATATATTTGTTGCAGACTCTCGCATAGGTGCGGGGTCCCAGTAGCAGAGAAATGAGACTTTAGTTGAGCTCTGGATGTGGGGACGAAACAGAAATGCACTTGATCACAGTTGAAATGAATTTATTATTACTTTCACAAACAATGTTAGAATATAAACTTAGTCACACTATCGATTTACAAATGTTGGCTTCGGAGCCCTTGATACACTGGGTGGTGCTTTCACTGATGTTGGTCACTTTATGGAAGAACTTGCTTGGAGCTTGCTTGAACGTCGATATTATAATGCACACCGTTTATTTGAAAGTATTACTATTTATAGTTTTTGTCAAAAGCATTCCAAGCTCTTCCATTGGGCGACTAACTACAAACTTTCCATGACGTCATATGAGCCATTGTTCTAAGCGAGAATTTTCCCACGCTCGAGAATAGGTAATCGGGCCGTGAGTGCGAGCGATCCTCCGATCTTTCAAGCCTCTCGCACTCGTACAGAAACGGCACCCATACCTGAGATAGGAAACCTATGTCTATTTCAGAATCATCGCATTCCTAAAGTGTGACTCATTGTTAGTCAACAAGCTTGACCATTTTAGAAGAGTCCTTCTATCTCGGTCTCAATCTCGCCGCTGATATAGTCAGTAACCTTTATTTTTGTAGATTTAGTTCAGGTCCACCCCGCGTAGTAAATTAATACCCTTACAAAGCGGGGCAGTTCCTGAACAGAACCTGTACCATTATCTACAGAGAACTCCAGTGCTCCTCTGTGGCTGCATGACCTGCCACGTGCCATCTTGTATGTTATAGTGGTCATACAAGATGGCACACAGTTTCTACAACTACGTTCGCCATTTCCTTAGACTTTAGTTAATAATATTTCGCTGGCTAACAGGTTGGTCTATCATCCTGCGGATTAGGGCACAATGTTCCTAACACTACAGTCTATTGTTGTGTGTTGTCCTTTATTTGCTACCTATGTGCCCCTTTCCTCCAAGTTCAATAGCGCAACTTAAAAGTTTAATGATTTTATACAGCCTGACCTATAGCTATTCTTACATCTATAGCTATAGTTAGGTTTAGCTATTGCGCTCGTTAACAATATTCATCCGTTGTAGTTTTTTTTAAATCGGTTTCGAATCCAGCAGTAACAAAGCAAATCATAATGTTATGATATGTTATTAATAATAAAATCTCATTGCAGTCACCCCTGGGCCTTGATCGAAGAACTCGCACATTATATGAGGAGAAAGCCAAGATGAATTGCCAGGAGTCCCTTCCAGTCCAGCTACAAGAAGGGAGGTTGATCCCAACCAACACTGAGCTCAATTCACGCTTCAATAGTGGCTGTTCTTCGGGTGAGGTGTTCCGCAAGGCTGAACTCTGAGGATGGCTGAGCTCGAGGGTGGTGGTAGCTAGCCAGACGAAAACAAAGTGTCCTGCCAACAAGGTTATGCACCAGTGGTTTCGTTAACCAAAACTCATGTTCATTTATTTTATGCACTGTGTGTGTGGAGCAATAAACAATACTTATATTTATATGTGGTTTTATTAGTCGTTATCATTGTGAGAGAGTCTGCACCAATTTTTTCGTTGTTGACCGGTTTCACTTGCGCTCCATTTTTAAAACGGTCCACCTAATTAGCCACGGCGTAACTGTCCGGCGAAATTATCACGAAAAGTGCAATCGGCGCGATGCGCGCCTCCCGCCCTCTCACCTCAGTACCAGTCTAAACATGAAACCGTGGGACAACCCGCATTCCATGGAAGTCCATTGTCCAGTAACGGTTGGCAGCGTACCTAACCATGCTGGTGGCATTGCCCCGTTGAACTGCAATGCTACTTTGATGAGATAATTTTGATATCTCGGGGTGCTTAAAAATATCTCTTCCAATCCAAGATGGCGGGAACATGTTTTTTTAGTAAAATGATGTGGGTCTCGTTTTCCAGGTTTCTCGGTGTGAACGAAAATTACATCCATTTTCAAATCCAAGATGGTGGACATGTTTTATATTAGTAAAGTTTTATGGGATGGTCATTACACAATGGCTGTGTTCACTTACACGCTCGAATCATCCGTGCGATTATCGCTCGATCATCCGGAGATAGTGAATGACTTTGGACGTCTACATACAACTGACAACTGTCAAGTGTCAGTTTCATACTATTCCTCCCCTCCACTACTATTTTTCGGATGACCCAGGCGAACGCCCGGACGATGCCGTGAACGATTTCGAGTGTGTTTTGTGTGTGTGTGTGTGTGTGTTTTCGGGTGATCCGTGCGTCCTCGAACGTTTATGTGAACGGGCCCATAGGGAGCCTACAGACGGTCGGCGACGACGTGGCCGGCCACGAATAAGGTGGCGTGATTATCTTATACGTTGTGGCAGTTATTATTAGCATTTAAATCTGACTGGCCCCAAGTAGCCGTAGTTAGAGATGTATGGAAAGAAATGGGAGAGAACTTTGCCAACATCAGGTTGATAAAAAAATATTGGTCTAATTTTCAATTGGTTCAATTGGTTTCTTGGGTGCTTATAGCAGTGACATCCATTTTTAAATTGAAGGTGGAGGACTAAATTTTATTTAAAAAAAATGTTATTGGTTTCTTTTTCTAGCTTTCTCCGGGTGCTTATTATGAAAATGAGATGAAATGGAAGATTGCGGACTTGTATTTATATAGCAAAATATAACAAAATATATACGCCCTTCCAGGAAATCTTGAAAATTAAGTAATACTTAGTTACTGAAATTAAACATGTCTGCCATTTTGGATTTGAAAATGGATGTAATGTTTCTTTTGTATTTTTTACCAATCTTGCGATGTCGGGTTTTACGCAAATATCAAACACTGACTGACTGTATAATTTACTTGTCTGTGCCACACTTTCTTCGTTTATTCACCACCCCTAGCGCTCTGTAGCACATACAAACTGCGTGGTTACATATTTTCGCTAGCTTTTAGCAGTAGGAATCACGAATCAAATTTTTGTATGGAAAGCCTGTCTGCCCACCAGTGTCCACCTGTTTTTTTGGGACATTCTGTATACAGAATGTTTTAACACTGATGGATCAAAATAGGGGGTCAGCTAAAACACCACCAGGCCTATCGATTTAACCCCATGTATGTTCAGCGATTTGGAATAGTTACGGGATATTTTAGTTTTTTTTTAACCCAACTCCACATTTCATTAGAAATTTAGTAATTATGACCAATTTATTAGCACAAACGTGTTTTTTTTTTATGTAGGCAGTATAACCATGGCAGTATAAGGCAGTATAACCATGGGTCCTTTAAAATACATTAATACTACCGCATTATATTTTATAGATTCTGTGAAAAAAACATAACAATGGAAATGTTTATCTTATACAAAAACTGTCTTCAATGTTTGCAGCGCTATAATTTTGAATAGTAACAATATATTGTTTTAGTTAATATCTCAAGATGACGCAAGATGGGCAATCCCGGCCTTCCAAGGCCAACTTCTCCAACTCTTCGTTGCACTCGCGAATGGGCGATCACATAATAATGTTTACAAAACCACAATGGCGTAAATATAATCAGGAAGTTAATCCTTCCGGCGGTTCCGACGAATCCGACGTCCTCCACGAGACGAGACGTGAGGCGAACTAATAGGACAGCTAACAACTGCCATCTATTCTGCCGCTAGGTGTTCCCGGCGGCATTAGGTAAAATGCTTACATGTTTGGGATAGGTGAAAAGGTAATAAGGATCGTACCATTCAAAATATTAATAATTAATTTATATTAAATACTTTAGCGTCACCACCACTTATGGATCAAAAAAGAGGGTAAGCTAGAGCATCTCCAGGTTTACCAATGTAACCCCTATGTATGATCAGCGATTTGGAATAGTTTAGGAGTTACGGGCTTTTTTTTATGCCCAGCTCCAGATTTCATTAGAAATTTAGTAATTGTGACCAAACTAAGAGCACCAACGTTTTTTTTTGCGTGGGTTGTATAATAATGGGTCTTTTAAAATAAATAAATACCTCCTTGTTATAATTTTTAGATTTTGTGAACAACTTAACCCTGTTTTTTTTTACCTCAAACAAAAATGTCCTTTCCACTTTTAAAGTCACTTTTTGCTGTGTTGCCATTAGTTTAGGCCAACTAAATGTAATGGTAACTTATAGCCATTGAATCAGAGAAGTTTTTGAGATATTAACTAAAACAATATATTGTTACTGGTTACGCTCATATTTTTAATTTCACATAATGTCCATAATGTTATTACATTTTGACGTTGTTTAGATGAAATTCCGTGTGCCATACAAAGGAGAGTTACTTGCCTCTGTTTGGGGATGAAACCGGTTTCTTTGGTACTCGGGCGCATCGAGAACGCATCCGCGCCCGCGCGACAGGAGTCGTCTGTGGTACCTTGAATGGAACGGACCCCGCGCGAGCAATAACACCTATTTTGTTTGTCGTTCCTACGTTCGTGAAATGCAAATTTAAACATATTAATTACCCTGCGTTCGATCCACCGCACTGTGAAGTGTGACTTCGGACTTTGGACATAACGGTGATGAGCTCCTGACCTGCGACTTCGACGAGACCAGCTATCCTGGACAGTACCTATCTCGAGACGTGGTGAATTCTTCTACAAAGGTTAGTAGCTCTCTATAATGGTTTCCCGGTCTTTTAGTCTAGCAACGTCAAATTCTTCATCAATTCTATTCTTTGGAAACGCTAACCAGCATTATCCTGCCACAGCTTTAATTGTGGCAGGCGCGCATCATCCCCCGGTCAAAATTTATAAATTGCTGGAGGTTGTATGCACCATTTTGGTCCTTCGAACAGGATATTTAAATAGTTCAAATATTAAAACATAAAAATTACGGAATTTACGCATAAATTTATTGAATTTTTTAGTCATTGCATATCGTAACTCAACTTTCACCTTTATTGCCATAGTCATAAGGCCTATATTTCTGTGTAAGCCTTGTGTCTGACCGTCAAATAAAATATTGGATCAATTCGTTTAATACGCATTATATTTATAAAGTTACTAAAGCATACCATTATAATATCCATTATGATATCGCTTAATAATTTGTTCTAGTAAATTGCATATTTTTTGTGCCGCATACGCTTAAAGTGGGTAGTTTAAACTGCAGTACGAACTGACGAACAAAGCTTGGAATTCCATTCGGTCTTGTTCTATCCATACTATTCAAGTTGCATACAAACTGCGGTTGGCAACTGGTAAACTGAATAGTATTCGTTCCATCGGCTCGTTATAATAATTGCATTATACGAGTAGATGAGGATAGGTAACTCACGGAATCCACTCATCGCATTTGGCTAAATTAGTGCAATTTAGTCATCTTATTCGCATCGATTTGGTTTATTCTGACTAACCTTTGATTTATTGATAGGGAACTTTAGGTAGACTCAACATCTCGTCTCAACGACTGTCGATCTTTGGAAGCAGCCGTGAGTCCGTCCACGTAGTAAGTTACCTACGTAATCTACCGCGCACCGATCGTTTGTAGGCTCGTATCGTAGGTAGGTATCTAACGAACTGATAATATATTTCTGTTTTCGTTAATTGGTAAGGTACATTTAACAAGTTAATTTAATTGTACTCGTATCTAAAAAGTTAAACCTTACCTGCGTTCCTGTGTTTTGGTTTATAAGTTATAAACCTAGGTTCATTAACGAATGCAAATTATTTTAAATTGTTTTGTCGCATCGCATTAGGTACCTTATTTTTTAATTTACTAGGGTACCGTATGGAACGGAAGAAGCTTCCGTAGTCTATATACATTAAATCGTATTAGATAAAAGTCGATATTTGTATTTACATATAAATCTAAATTTGTTCGCATAGTTCTTTAAATTTTCTTAGTGTATCGCGCGGAACGGACAACTCAAATACTCAAATACTCATTTATTGATAAATATTATTACACGTCAACAAGCTAATTATTCAGAATATACCTAGTAAAAAAAGAAAGTATTAATCACTATTATAGTACAATAAGTTGGTATACAGTGTGTATACATCCAGAATACAACAAATATTCATCAAGCAACAATATGTCAACTTTTTTTTAAATAGAAACAAAAAGTAACATACAAAATTATGTCATAAAATTATGTCAGACAAATACAACATAAATCAAAATAAAATCAATACAAACATAAAGTATGAATGTCAAAATTAAACACAGAACATAATACAAAATACATAATAATGTCATACTAACATAAATTCCTCAAAACTATAGAACGTTTGCTCGATAAGCCAGCGTTTCAGTCTGGATTTAAAACAGTCCACACTAGGAGCAGCAATAATATCCGCAGGAAGTCGGTTATAGACCGCTGGACCCATCACACGAGTCAGCTTGCTGGACTTGGTGAGAGAGCGAGATACAGCTGCAAGTTTCTCTGCATTGCGTGTGTTATAGGAGTGTATGTCACCGCGTTTCCTGTACTTGTCGGGGTACATTCTCACGTACACTGCCACTTGAAAAATCACAATGGCAGGCAACGTGATAATACCAAGCTTTTTGAAGTACGGTCTCGCGGAGGTATCTTGCGATACTCGTACTAACGCTCTTACAGCGCGTTTCTGCATACGGAAGACGCGCTCCCATTCCGAGCAACGTCCCCAAAGCTCCGCGCCGTACTGCAGTAACGAGTGCACTGTTGCAAAGTAGCACGCACGCGCTACCTCCGCGGACACCACCCGGGACACACGACGCAGCGCGAAACATGCACTCCCAACTTTACCGCACAGTTTTTGTACCTGACTCTCCCACGTCAATCCCTTGTCGATTTCGAAGCCTAGGAATGTCGTCTTTCCAACCTGTTCGATCTGAATGCCGTCCACCAAGACCATCAGTGGCTTTGAAGCCCGACCTGACAGATTGAAATGGAGGAAGTGAGTCTTACTGAGATTGAGGGCGAGACCATTCATGTTAAACCACGTCGCCAGGCTTGAAGAGGTTTCATTCAACTTCTCCTCTAGGCGATCAATGGTCGGCGCAGTGACTATAGCAGCCACGTCGTCGGCATACATTAGTATGTCCGCTACCGTTACGGCTTCCGGTAGATCGTTCAGGAGGAGAGAGAAAAGTATGTTGGATACTGACGACCCTTGCGCCACCCCCATCGTAGAAGAGAGCGGGTCCGACTTAGTCTCTCCGTCACCAGCATCTACTATCTGGGACCTACCCCGTAGTAAGTCCGTCAGTAAGGCGTACGATGGCCCATCAATACCATAGTGCCTCAGTTTTATAGCTAGTATTGTATGGTCAGCTACATCAAATGCCTTTGATAAATCGCAACAAAGAACAGCCACCTGCAGCTTACGCTCGCGAGCAGCCATCACGCGACTTATCAATTCTCGAGCTAAGGAAGTAGTTGACCGCCCTTCTCGATAAGCATATTGATGCTCAGACATGGCACTAGTTGCCGTTAGATATTCAATCACTCTATGACTTAACCCGTTTTCGAAAATCTTTGCTATTGCGGGAATGATGGACACGGGCCTATATCCATCTATATTCTCCATTTTTCCTTTACCCTTGAATATCGGCGCCACTTTGCTTACTTTCAAAGGTCCCGGATATGATCCCTCTTTGACGCAAGCATTAAAGAGTGACGCCAATACTGGGGCAAGTGGTATGATAGCCATCCTCATCAGCTCCATCGATAGTCCGAACACATCTTTCGATTGTTTCGGAGGTATACGATTTATTACAGTGCGGAATACCTCGTCCGCAGTGAAGGGACGCAGTCGCAACGAACGGTCAGCGGGCGTGCGAGCAACCGACAAGACTCGGCGTACAGCGGAGATATTAGCTGCAGGTGCACTACACGCGGAAGCTGCGTTCAAAAACCGTAAATTTATATAATCAACCGCTTGCTTGGTATTGTCAAACTTGCTACCGTCAGAATTAACTACAATATCTGCAAATTTAAGTTTGGGAGCGTTGTTTTTTCCCCTTTCTATGTTAACTACGCTCCACATGCCTTTTGATGCACTCTTACAATTTAATATTAGGTTCTTGTAATAATTACGTTTCTGATTATTCACTAAAATATCAAATTTAATATTTATGTCATCTAAAATTGATTGTATGCAAATTTCATTGGGAAATAATTTATTCAATTTATAAATGTCAAATAAAAGGGACTTCATATTTTTAATATCGGGGGTTATCAACGGTTCCGTACTTACATATCTCGATATATATTTTATTGAATGTTCTATTTTTGTTTAACGCCCTATATCGTACTAAGTTAAGCGATTTACGTTAGGTACCGTATAATAATAAAATAGGTTCCTTACATATTTCAATATAAATTATTTTATTCCGTATTCAAATTTTGTTTCGCGCCTTCTTTCGTTCTATATTTAAGTTCGGGTTGCGCATAATAGTGAAATGCGTTCCGTACATAATACAATATAAAATATTTTATTAGAAATTCTATAGATGTTTCGCGCCTTGCGTACTTAACCGCAGAACATATATGTTCTGTGTTCCTACCTAACTTACGTTAGGATTCGCATAATAGTGTAAAAGGTTCAGTATACATTTCGATATTAATATTTTATTGCTTATTCTAGTTTGTTTAACGCCCTATTTCATACTTACATTAGGGTTCCGCATAATAGGGAAATAGTTCCGTATATATATTGCATAAGAATTTTATTAAATAAATCATCTATCTATTTTGGTTCACATACTATGTCGTAAACGTTAGTGTTCCGCACTGAAGTGTGAAGGGATCCGTATCGATTGGTACAAATAAATTGGTGTTCGAATTGTATTCTGTCTCATTCTCATAATGGACGACGAGACCAAACTCAGACTTTACGAAAGTAAACGCGGGACTTATTTCGCTCGGATTCAAGGAATATATGATTCCATTGAAACTTTAACAACAGAAAAGGCACGGCGACGCTTTATCGCGCAGGTCAAACAAATTGATACTTTGCGAAGTGAATTTTGTAGTATTTTGGACAATTTAAACGCCCTGAGCCTGAAATTCGATCCTACATACGAAATCAATTATAAAGCTTTAAATTGTTTCGATGAGTTGGTTTGCGAAATAAAGGATGCGGCGTGTTCACTGCACCGTCGCCAAACGTACTACAGTCGGGTTCTAGTTCCAATTCCTACCACATTAAGATACCTAAGATCGAATTGCCTACATTTGAAGGTGACATTCAAAACTTCCCGTACTTTTATGAGACATTCAAGCGAGTCATTCACACTAACTCAGATTTATCGGATTCTGATCGCATTCATTATCTGTTGAGTTGTTTAAAAGGCAAGGCTAAAGAATATAGCAGCCGGGACTTCTCCTTCCGCTGACAATTATCGCGTAGTTTGGGAAGCGCTTATCGCTAAATATCTCGACAATCGCGTGTTGGCGGTTAACTACCTAAACCAGTTATTTTCATTGAAATCGGCCGGTTCGTCTCCTGCAAATATTGAAAGGTGTTCAACAAATTCACCGCTACTATTGCCGGACTTAAACAATTAAAAATAGATAACTTAGAAGATTTAATTTTTACGCATCTGGGTCTTAAGTTAATAGACTCGGATATCGCAAAATGTTACGAAATGTCCCTTCGTACGCAAAAGGATCCACAGACAGTAGACTACGATTATTTCGTGAACTTCGTTCGCGAACAACTTAAAATTTTGTATCGCACCGCGCCGTCGGTACCTCCGCGCTCCAAGCTGCGGTCCACCGCGAGTAAGGCCCCCTCCGTGACCTCTAAAGTCACGCAAACGTACGTCGCTACTACTACGAAATGCTCACTTTGTCATTCGTCGCACACGCACTTATATAAGTGTAGTGCCTTTCAAACCTTGAAAGCGATAGATAGATTTAAGTTTATAAAAGACAATCGCATTTGCGGTAACTGCCTAAGTAGTCAGCATACCGTATCTCAATGTCAGTCCAAGACTACATGTAAAAAATGTGATGGTAAACACCACAGCATGTTGCATTTCGAGCAACAGCCTTCTCGACCGGGAACTTCCGCGAAACGTTTAGTCTTCACTTCCACTTCAGTCTCCGTCACCGCTCCCACCTCTTGCTCTGTAAACGAAGCGCCTACGTCACAGCGGGTAGCTTTATGTACGCATTCTGCATCTGTTCAGCCACCCACTCGTATTACTGAAGTATTAGCTACTGCTAAGGTGCTAGCAGTAGGTAAGAAGGGGAAGGACACGGTGATTAGGTGCCTGTTGGACCCCGGTTCTCAGAAAAACTAAGTAACGACTCGCTGCTGTCGCATGCTTGGGCTATCCATTCGCGAGGACACCATAAGCACTGTCAAAGGTATTGGTGGTACCACTCAACCAGCACGCGGTTCAGTCAGCCTCACATTTAGTTCTCGGCTGCACGCGCAGCCCAAGTACAACATCAATGCGCTAGTACTGGATCAGATAACAGGTCAGCTTCCGTTATGTTCGATAAACGCCGCTGATTTAATTCACATGGATCCTAAATTACTTGCTGACGATACTTGGGATGTGCCTGGTAACGTGGACATCCTATTGGGGGTAAACCTGTTCGCTAAGTTGTTGCGATCAGGTCGCCTGACCCGAGCGCCAGGTTGTCCCGACCCGTTAGAAACTGTGCTCGGCTATATTCTTATGGGAGAAGTGCGTATTTCAGAACCAGAGACAGCCACGCTGACGTTCTGTGCAACTTCCTCTCAAGAATGTTGCGATCTCTGCGAATTCTCGGAGATCAAGGAAGTCACCACTTTCCCCATAGTAAATGTAGACGAGACAGACTGTGAACAATTTTATTGTTCCACTACTAGTCACACGCAGTCGGGTAAAAATGTGTCTGTTTTGCCGTTGCCACTTAAAATGAACGAAACGGCTTTAGGAAATTTTCTGGAGATAACGCGTCGTAGGTTTTTTAACTTCTATAGTAAAATTATGGTGTACCTTAGGGATGAAGTCAGGTTGTTGTATGACGACGTCATCAAGGATTACCTTAAACAGAACATGTCCCTCAACCTTCTTAAAGTCGCACCCCTCCAGGTTGAGTTGCTAGCTCGCTTTGAGTTCTGCGCCGCACTCCCTTTATCAACTTTGATAAAACGAGTTCTCGATCCCTTCGCAGCTCGGCATGCCATTGAGGCTGTTGCAATTTTTTGAATCCAACTGTAACGTTGAGTTTTATTCCTTTCGCATCGAATCGCTGGTATACTTATGTTGCCATCGCCAACATGTACGCAGCACGACCTGCCATTGAGGCTGTTACACTTTTTATGGATTCAACTGTAACGTTGAAGTGTATTCTTTTCGCATCGAATCGCTGGTATACTTATGTTGCCATCGCCAACATGTACGCAGCACGACATGTCATTGAGGCTGTCGTAGCTTTTCCAGATTCAACTGTAATTTTGTGTTGGATTCTTTCCGCATCGCATCGGTGGCAAACTCATATCGCCAATCGCATCGCAAAGATTTATTCTCCTCCGCATCGCTGGCACATTTATGTCGCCAATTGCATCGCTATGTTTTATTCCGCACCGCATCGCTGGCAAACTCATTTATCTGCTGAAACCTTCTTCCACGTCCAAGAATCTACGAATCCTAGTGACTGTCTCTCTCATACCTTAACGCCGGCCCAGTTAGACCACCATATTTTGTATCTAAATGGACCACTATGGCTTAAGTCGCCTCGCACCGAATGGTTTGTCAAGCCATTCGTCACAGATGAAGCGCAAGATCTTCTGAAACTGAAGCATATTGCATTATATGCTATATCGTACGAATGCTTGAATCGAAGTCCTTCCGAGACTTTGTATAACCGCTTCGCCAGGTTTTCCTCTTGGGTGAAATACTTGAGAATGATTTGTTTCATCTATAAATTCTTGAGATTTCGCCCTAACGGGCCTTTCACCGCATCTGATTTGGAATTCGCAAAATTTATTAGTATGGCGACCTGTTCAGCGAGTTCATTTCGAACCCGATCTGGATCGTCTGTCCCGCAACGGATTATGTTCGAAACCAATACAGATATTGAATCAGTTTCTTAACAATGGTCTCATCAACATTGGTTGCCGCCTAGCCCATTCTGAGATAGATTTTGATTCACGTCATCATATTCTACTGCCACACCAAACTCATATAGTGGAATTATTGGTTTCTTATTACCAGACAAAAAAACTTCCATACAAATCCCAAGCTGTCCGTAACCCCTTTACGACAGCACTTTTGGGTTCTGTCATCACGACGTACTGCACTTAACATTCCTTTCAATTGCAATATCTGCTATCGAGCCAAACCGCGGCTAGTCTTTTTATCCACTCGCGAAATAAATACAACGCATGTACACCTTATTTCACGATATGAACTGATGGATAAATTGGTCCAATCTTTTTGGAAACGGTTGCACCAAGAGCACACCCTGCAATCCAAACAGAAATGAAACACTCCAGCCAATACGGTTCAAATTGGCATGGTTGTGATTTCCCTGCAGGATAATGTCATGCCCTTGCATTGGCCGTTAGGTTTAATTACTGAAATCTTTCCGGACAAAAAGAGGACATGTAGAATCGCTTCTTTTAAGACGAAAGGCGGGTAACTAAAGAGTCACCTGGTTGTGAACTGGTGTCCTCTAACAACCCAATAACTTACGATTTTTTATTTCCTTTCTTTCTTTTTTTTATTTAGTCTCGCATCGCATCGCAGTACAGACGATAAATTTAATTATCTCTAGTATCTATATTCATTTTTGTTTAATAATGTTGAGTCATAAAATAGGTGACGATATGCAATTTATTAAACTCCCTTGATCTTTTGAAAGCAGGACCTTTCAAGCCGGGGGAAATGGTTACGCTCATATTTTTAATTTCACATAATGTCCATAATGTTATTACATTTTGACGTTGTTTAGATGTAATTCCATGTGCCATACAAAGGAGAGTTACTTGCCTCTGTTTGGGGATGAAACCTGTTTCGTTGGTACTCGGGCGCATCGAGAACACATCCGCGCCCGCGCGACAGGAGTCGTCTGTGGGACCTTGAATGGAACGGACCCCGCGCGAGCAATAACACCTATTTTGTTTGTCGTTCCTACGTTCGTGAAATGCAAATTTAAACATTAATTACCCTGCGTTTGATCCATAAGGCAATAAGAACGTAAATCAAAGAAGATAATTTTTTTTAAAATGGTCTATGAATAGAACATTTTTTTTAATTCGTGTCTGTCTGTTCGTTGTTTGTCTGTATGTTTGTTCGCGCATCACGTAAAAACGTATTAGACCGATTGCGATGCAGTTTTCAGTGTTGGGTAGCTTAGGATTTGACCTAAAAACTGGGGTACTTGGTATCTTAATCCAATGGTTAGAAGCCTAGCAATCGATACAAAACTTTGTAACGGCGGAAGGAATTTTGATCAAATGTTTATTTTAGCTCTTGGAATAGCACAGAGTACTTTTAACCTAGAGAAATGACCACGCGAGCGAAGCCGCGGGCACAGCTAGTAAGTAAATATAAACATAACATGTTTGAGTAAAGAATAAGTTGGTTTTAATGTTTTATTTTAAGCTAAGATGCTAGGTAATTAAATAGCATCCCATATATTAGGTAGTTATTACTCTATGCATATATGTCGGAGGGCTCCTATGAACATTTTGTTTATTTAAGAGTAGTCACTTTCACTGGTAAGAAAACTGGAAGTTTTTTATGGAGTTTTCTTACTAATGAAAGTACTACTTCTAAATCAACAAAATGTTCCTATGAACTCTCTGATACACATTTAATTTTAAATTGCCTATAGTTAAACCCTTCCCGCACCCCCCGCCCACTTTTCTAAATTTTAATATGGTAGCGCTTGCGAGTTCTGTTGGTGTTTTTTTTTGTATAAACCCGTTATTCTTCTTCGCTAGAAGTATATGTATTAACAATTTAAAGTTGTCACTTGTAGCACTTTATTTAGGTTCAAAGTACCAGTACCAGTACCAATATGCTATTCCAGGACCAATATGCCAACATTTGATCAAATTTTCTTTAGCCGTCAAAAATACTTTTATCAATTTCTCGGCTTCTAACTCACCAGATTGAGATACCAATTACACCAGTTTTTAAATCAAACCAGCTATCTAACAATGAAAATCACATTGCAATCGGTCCAATTGTTTTTACACGATGCGTGAACAAACAAACATACAGACAAACAGACAGAGGGACACGATTAAAAAAAGTGTTCAATACCCTTTTTATTACACGCTTTATATTAGCTTCACTTGTATGTTTGTTTGTATGTTTGTAACCGACTCCTTTGGACGCTATTTTGACCCACTTTAACCGATGACAATGCAATAATATAACATAATAATATAAATAAAAACGCTCTTATAAATAAACCAAACTAAAAAGTAGAAAATAAATAATAGTTTAAAAAACACGCTTTATATAGAAAACCAAACTAAATAATAGAAAATAAATTTTAATAGTGTGAATAAGAAAAAAATGTTTTATTTAAAAAAAGCAGACAGACAGACAAAAAACAAAAAAAAGAACCTTTTTGCACTCCATGTCGATTTAGAAGTTAATCATAATTAAAATTTGCAAAAAATATTTAATGTACAGATTTAGCCCAGTTACAGTTTTATTATAGTACTAGCCGAGCAATCGATACAAAGTACAGAATAAATAATAATAGAACCCTGATACAGTAGGTAGGTAAATCGCGCGAAAACGAATGCATTATAATAGCTTTGAGCTGTTTTATTTCATTTTATTACGTTATATTTATTACTTCATAATTTAATATAACTTTCGATCCCTATCCCGCAGGAGCCCTTTAGTTTTTCAGTATGTACCTATTCTGTATTTTAACCCTTATTATAAGTTACAACTGTGCTAAGTTGCATCAAAATCCGTCCGATAGTTTCAGCGTGGTGCGTGCGTTTTACCATAACTTCATTAAAAATATCAAGGAAAATGTATAAAATAACGCATAAATAATGTAAAAATCTTTTAATTATGGAGCAAAACATTTCTACGGCGCGTGATTTCGACCCACGTACGTCTGGATTATGCACCCATGCATCTGCCCAAATGGGCCAGTGAGCCTCGTAACGGAATGACGAAATTCGGTACCAGTCTATAAACGGATGTATGATTACTTTAAATTTAACACAACTTTGGACCCATAGGCTGCAGGAACCTTTTAATTTTTCGGGATTAAAAGTATTCAACATTTTAACACATTATATAAACTTTGAGTGTGCCAAGTTACATCAAAATCCGTCCAGTAGTTTTAGCTTGATATGTGTTATTTTAAATAACTTTCTACCCCTATCCTTCGGGAACCGTTGATTTTTCCGGGATAAAAAGTATCCTAAATGTTAATCCAGTACATCAGCTATGATTCTGCCAAGTTGCATCAAAATCCGTCTGGTAGTTTCAGCGTGATGCGTGTTCAAAGAGACAGACAGACAAAAAATAAATAAAATAACCTTTTTGCACTCCATATCGATTTTGAAGTTTATCTCAATCAAAATTTTCAAAAAATATTTAATGTACAGATTTAGCTCAGTTACAGTTTTATTATAGTATAGATAGATAGTAAATTAGATATGCTTAGATATTACTTTGCTCGTAACACTTATAAAATTGTAAAAACACTAGAATAACACAAATAAAATCACATTATTATTTCTATTTTTTTATTATTATCTTCTGTCATATTTACATCAGATTGTAAAGCTTATTTATATGATTTAGCGTTACTCGCAGACTGTGGAGCTCGCGCAGGCTCCACAGCAGCTGGCGCATCCATTTCTTCTCGACGTAATGATCTTCTACGCTTTCTTTGTCCGCCCGACTGTCGCCCGCACCGCGGCTGCCACCTCTACCACTTTGGCCAATTGTTCGTCCTCGACCGAGACGCGAGCGTTTTTGACCACGCCTTCTTTTCTTTGCGCCATTTTGATTTACTTCGTGATTACTGTAAAAATAAATTATATTTATTGAACATTCCTCAAAAGTACGTCATCATCATCATGTCTGCCCTTAGAAGTCCACTGCTGAACATAGGCCTCCCCCAAAGAGCGCCATGACGAGCGATCTTGTGCCACCTCCATCCACCGACTTCCTACGATGGCTAGTCTCTGCAGGGGATTCTTAACACCCCCCCAGCTCCGCCGTTACCGTGGCTGCTACCGGTGCCAGGAATAACGGAGCCGACGGGGACTGGGTGCCGTCTTTGCGGTGTGTCTGTCATATTGGGGGGGTTTGTCTGTTTTGTCGTCTTGAAGCTCTGCGGTATCTGTGACGAGAAGATATGGCGTAATTTCCCGAACGCTGCCCATCCTAGTTGGATTCGTCGGTTGACCTCTTTGTCGATGTTGGATCTACCCAGTTGGATCGTCTGACCTAAGTAGACATAGTGATCAACAGCTTCGATAATATCGTTCCCAACATAAACCGGCATGGTACGACATGGGCATTTGACATGATGTTCGTCTTGCCCATGTTAATTTTAAGACCCACCTGTTGGGAAACAATATTGAGGTCACTGAGCATTGTGCTTAGGTCTTCCAGGGTTTCTGCCATGATGCACCCGCCTGTGAGCCGCCATTCAGTATAAATAAATTTAAATATAATTTAGATCAAATATCACTTTAGTAAACATAATCGTAATGCAAATACTGAACCTTCAAAATCCACTTTATAATCGTTGTCTTAGGTCATTGAAAAAAGTTATTTAAAACTAGCTGATGCCAGCGGCTTCGCACGCGTGGTCACTTCTGTGAGTTAAAATTACTCTTTGTGCTATTCCAGGACCTAAAATACCAATATACCAACATTTGATCAAAATTCCTTCAGCCGTCAAAAATAGTTTTATCGATTGCTCGGCTTCTACTCATCGGATTGAGATATAAAGTAACCCAGTTTTTAAGTCAAAACATAAGCTATCCAACAGAGAAACCCGCATTGCAATCGGTCCAGTAGTTTTTACGCGATGCGCGAACAAACATACAGACAAATAGACAGACACGATTTTTTAAAATGTTATATTCTTGTTCAGTAGCTTATTTTGTGTACCCTAGACCATTTCTTTTTTAATTATCTTCTTTGTACAGACTTTTTCGTTCCTATTGCTTTATTATAAGTACAGAAGATAGATGGCCCAGAAAACTATTTCTCCATCAATTGCTGACCTATATTGAATTATTATTTTTTATTTGAAAGGGACCTCCTGTTCCCATATAAATTGTATGAAAATTGGATCCGTAGTTTTTTTTAGTTATTAGTTAATTCATTTAAAGTCGATTTTTTGTACCATAGTATTTTAGACAACACTTGTTTTGATTATGATTCTACAGATCTCTTTAGTTTTACTGTAAAACCCCGTAATTGTTTACGCCACTTGCATTTATCTGAAATAATCATTAATTGCCTACATGTTCATCAACACTGTAGTTCGTGTGCTGAACTATACGCAATCAAACTTTTCTCGTAACATGTCCGAGCAGAGTTAAAACTTTATTGGGTTTGACTACCATGTGAACGATGTACAAATGTACATTCAGGGTCAAAAGTCGCTGATCATCGTTATATATATAGTACATCTTAACAGCAAGAATTGCTAATGAGCTTCAGCTATATACTAATACCGCATTAGGTAACGTGTATTAAGACTGTGACAGTAAAGGTGAATATAGCAAGTAGGTATAAAAAGAAAACTTATAATAATTCGGAGTCATGAAAAGGGAACAGACTTTTGTAAACTTATGATGTTCACCGTCATCACTAATTATTAGAAAGCAAAGTCACCAATCTTTCAAAATATAAGTATTTCGCATTTGCGCAGAAACTACAAACCTGATTTTGACCCGTTTTTCGCCACTATAAAGGTAGATACAAGTCTTTTGTACATTTTTTATTTTAAAATCAACGGCCAATTGCATGTTGCTCTCGCGCACTGACGGTTTAACTACAAATTAACGGTTTTCGGACTTTTCCCTTTACTTGTTCAATAATAAGACATTGTGTTTTGCTAAATTTCATGATTCTAGGTCAAAGGCAAGTACCCAATAGGTTTGATTCCCTTGCAAGTGTCAAAATATGTGGATATTGTGTTTTTTTTTTACACAGCTCCAAGCTCCAAGGGATTGGAGACCTGAGTCATCATCCTCATCATCATCATTTCAGCCTTTCGAAGTCCACTGCTGAACATGGGCCTCCCCCAAAGAGCACCATGACGAGCAATCTTGTGCCACCTCCATCCACCGACTTCCTGCACAATGTCGTCGGTCCATCGTGTGGGGGGTCTCACCACACTTCGCTTGCTTGTTCGTGGTCGCCATTCGAGAACCTTTATTCCCCAACGGTTGTCGGTTCTGCGAACTATATGGCCTGCCCATTGCCACTTCAACTTGCAAACTCTGAGAGCTATGTCGGTAATCTTCTTTTACGGATTTCCTCATTTCTGATTCTATCACGTAGTGAAACACCGAGCATACTCGCGCTGCACAACTCTTAGCTTGTGTATGAGACCAATAGTTGGCGACAGACTTATTAATTTCAACTTTATACCTCCACGCATTCCTGTGAAAAAGGGTCTTGACAGGGGGTTGCACGGAACCCTATAAATGTTGGTTAGCCCATATGAAGCTAAGGCGTTTCGATTATAATGTAACTAAAGCTAATTCGTTACTACTTTTGACGTTGACTGTACACGTACAGAAAGCATTACATGTACATAATGGCTGTGTTCACATACACGCTCGAATCATCCGTGCGATTATCGCTCGATCATCCGGAGATCGTGAACGACTTTGGACGTCCACATACAACTGACAACTGTCAAGTGTCAGTTTCATACTATTCCTCCCCTCCACTACTATTTTTCGGATGACCCAGGCGAACGCCCGGACGACGCCGTGAACGATTTCGAGTGTACGCGCGGGTGATCCGTGCGTCCTCGAACGTTTATGTGAACAGGCCCATAGTATTGAAATAAGATGTAGTTGTACACGTGTTTGGGAAGCACGTGTACTCGGACGTTATTTTGTTGTCGAGTTTCGGGAAATATGGTTACATCATACGAGGTCGGTATAATGGACGTTAATATTGAAGTTTAATAGTTTCAGCTCATGGTTTTAATGCAGCTGTTTTATGGACAAATATAATCATTTTGTCTGAGGAACTTGCATTATTGTCAAGGTTTTGCGTGAAATAAATTGAGCTCTTATTGGAATCCACACGACTATTAGTTAGGTATAGACGTTACTACTTATATGAGTACAGAGAATACTAGTTAATAATTAATTCTTGAATGTATGAAATCAACAAAAAATAAAAAATTATTTAACCAAAATTAAAAAAAGACGGGTTTTCTGTGTCGGGCGTTCAGCTGTTTGTTTGTCGTGAAATGTCTAAGACACGTACAAATAGCGAGTTATACCGAATTAAAGATCACAAAAACATCAATTTTGCTGATTTTACAGTGCACGTCCTGCCCTATCCTCCCTCTCTCTTTTTGTCAAAAAATAAACATTACATCATCGAGCTGACCATATAAACTAAGACATGACACCAAGATTGGATCTCTGGAGCTTATAGTTAGAGTTACAAAAAGGAGACGATATAGATCGTTTCTTTATAATTCACTTCTTAGTCCTGGTACCCGTATGTATCGGTGAGATTTTAAAGAAGTTTGACGTAAAAAAATGGGAGAGATGGAAGGGGGGCGGCCTTTAGTTTTGGACGCTACTACGTCGACCATATCATTTCATTTTCCATCCTGTTTTCCAGCGGAATCAGCGGAGAGCCTCAAAGGACGCATGCAGTACCCTTGACAGGTATACTTGTCTTTTATGTTCCAAATGCTGGAACCGGAAGTCATAAAATGTTTAAAGTCATAAAATGTTTAAAGACCTATATTTCCAAAGCAACGAGGTACTATTATTTTGGACAATGGCTAAGCTTTGCCATTCAACGTGGCCATGTAGTCAGCATATTGTGAATTTTCTCCAATGGTAGCAGCTTGTTATATTTGGTTTAGTTTAGGAGGCCGATGATTCACGCGCGTGGTTCTCTCATATCACGCTTCGGTCGATATCGCACGGCCGGCCTTCTAATCAGGTTTAGTATCGTTTTTAGATAGGTACCCTATTTTTTTTTCTCATACTAATATTATAAATGCGAAAGTTTGTGAGGATGGATGTATGGATGGATGGATGGATGTTTGTTACTCTTTCACGCAAAAACTACTGAACGGATTTGGATTAAATTTGGTATGGAGGTAGCTTATACCCTGTATTAACACATAGGCTACTTTTTACCCCGGAAAAATGCAGGGGTCCTGAGAGACGCGGGTGAAACCGCGGGGCGCAGCTAGTAATATCATAAGTTATGTTATGTTACAAATGAAAATGCATTTTTTTTTTAGGAAGTAATGTAATATTACTAAAACTTATGTACATATTTATTAGTCTCAGCAAAACATTAAAAAAAAAACTATTCGAAATGGCTCCTTTGGCTTTTATACAGGCCTTTAATCTGTCTGGCCACGAATCTATGGATTTACGCACTGTTTCCATGTGAAATTTCGCCACTGCTTGCTCCAGAGATTTTTCAAGAGACTCAATGTCTCCGTGTCGTTTAGAGCAGGCCATGTCCTCTAAAACTGACCATAATTTGTAGTCTAAAGGGTTGAGGTCTGGCCTAGATGAGGGCCAGTCTTCAGCTCTTATAAAGTCCGGAATGTTGGTTTCAAGACAGGCTTGGGTAGTTCCTGCCTTGTGAACAGGTGCAGAGTCCTGCTGGAAAGTCCACGGTACATTAAAAAGTGTATTGCTCAGTGGTTTCACAACACGATCTAAGACAGTATATATCTATATACCCTTTGCGGAAGTTTTCACAAAAATGAAGCTTTGTGACGCCTTGATAAGACACACCCCACCAAACCATCACTGACGCAGGATGATGACCACGTTGTACCTTTCCGACCACTTAAGCAGCTTCTTTAGAAGTGTGAGCGTACACTTTATCATTTTGCTTATTGTAGTGCTCTTCAATCGTGTTTTTTTTTCACCGGTAAAGAGGATATTTCTGTGCCTTTCACCTGCGTATCGCGACAGAAGGCGTTTTGATCGTTCTCTCTTTAATTGTAAAGATTGATTTAGGGCATGCCCTGTATATCGACGATAAGCACCGAGTTTTATAATACGCGACAGAGTCCTAGCGGGAATCTTCATTTCTCGCGATAAGATTTTTTGCTTCTTAATGGGGTTTCGACGAATTCTGGCTTTAACAGCATTAACAGCCTTTGTAGTTCTAACAGCACGCGGCTGCCCCGATCTTTTATGGTCTTCGATAGAGGAAGTGTAGTTGTATCTGTTGATAGTACGATATACGAACATACGGCTGATATCAAGCTTTTGAAGTATCTGGAATATGACCGACCGATGGCTCCATACCCACCTTGTGCAAGGCGATTACTGCAATCCTATTTTTTTTAACACCCCGTTCCATATTGTAATTTGATAATAAACACGAAAAAATATGTGAAATGGCGCGAATTCGAAAGAAGTTTTTAAAATAAATAAACGCGTTCCAAATTAAAAATGATTAAACAGTTGAAAAAAATAAAAGTTTTATGTGAAAGTATTTATGGCCAGACTAGTTATTTTCAAAGAAATTCCATATTTGATATTTTTTTCACAAAATTCCAGATTTCGATATAAACTTACATACTAATTTTGACTAAACTAACAATAGTATTCAGTTGATTTTTGAAATGTTGGTTGTCCAGTAGTGACCCCTTTATGAGATATCAAAACCATATTTAAATTATTAAAAAAAAAAAACATCAATTTTTTTAGAGCAAATTATCCCTTCAAAGTTTGGAGGTCCCTAAAGTAAAAAAATTAGGAATATTTATTTTTTGTTCTTATCTTAAAAACTTCTTCAGTTCACTAGCAATAAAAGACCATACACTTAATTGGCCTAAACTTATGGCAACACAGCATAAAGTGACTTCAAAGTGGAAAGGTCGACATTTTCATAGTATCAATATGGTGGGGTGAGGTTGAGTTTGGATGTATGGAGATGGGTAGGGATGATTGGGTATTGATAAATGGTTTACCTGTCAAATCCGAAGACAGTAAAAATGAGTGAACCAAGAGTGAATGTATCACACGGACCAATCTGAGCGGCCATATTCGATGCATAGCGTCCTCACACTCAAGAGTTACCTAAGTATTGTTTGTGAATTGAATGGCTTGCAATGATGAACACATAGTGAAATGGGTTACTTTGTTTAGTGTTGCTGCTTTACTTATGCAAGTATTGTTTGTGACTACGGGCATGAGTGTGGCGGTTAGTTAGTTATTGTTTGTGACTACGGGCATGAGTGTGGCGGTTAGTTAGTTATTGTTTGTGAATACGGGCATGAGTGTGGTAGTAAGTTTCTTATTGTTTGTGAATTCGGGCATGAGTGTGGCGGTTAGTTATTGTTTGTGAATACGGGCATGAGTGTGGCGGTTCGTTAGTTATTGTTTGTGAATATGGGCATGAGTGTGGCGGTTAGTTAGTTATTGTTTGTGAATACGGGCATGAGTGTGGCAGTAAGTTTGTTATTGTTTGTGAATTCGGGCATGAGTGTGGCGGTTAGTTAATTATTTTTTGCTTTATTCAAAAAACGGGTAATATTACAGGCTGATGATGATGGCCAAACATTATTTAGAAATTAAACAATTAATTAGTTACTAATTAATGATATTATAAACCGTACCTGCATTTGTGTCATCCCAATGTTTGGTTACTTTGATGGTTATTCACTAAATTTTAAATGACTTGATTGTGTGGATTTATAATCACACATAGTGCATGCATATGGTTTCTCTCCTGTGTGTTTTAATATGTCGTTTTAAACTGCTTGCTTCTCCACATTTATAATCACACATTTTGCATGCATATGGTTTCTCTCCTGTGTGTGTTTTTTCATGGCTTTTTAATTGACCTGCATATCCACATTTATATTCACACATAGTGCATGCATATGGTTTCTCTCCAGTGTGTATTCTTATGTGTTCATTTTAATCACTAGTGCATGCATATGGTCTCTCTTCAGTGTGTTTTCTTTTGTGTTTCTTTAAAGCATTTGCACCTACACACTCATAATCACACATAGTGCATGCATATGGTTTCTCTCCAGTGTGTATTCTTATATGTATTTTTAAATAGCTTGCACTTACACACTCATAATCACACATAGTGCATGCATGTGGTTTCTCTCCAGTGTGGGTTTTTTCATGTCTTTTTAATTGTCCAGCTTGTCCACATTTATAATCACACATAATGCATGCATATGGTTTCTCTCCAGTGTGTGTATTAGTATGTTTTTTTAAAGTATCTGCTCTTCCACATTTATAATCACACATAGTGCATGCATATGGTTTCTCTCCAGTATGTGTTTTTTCATGTCTTTTTAAACCGCCAGCATCTCCACATTTATAATCACAAATAGTGCATGCATATGGTTTCTCTCTAGTGTGTGTTGTCATATGCTGTTTTAAACTGCCTGCACGTACACATTTATAATCACACATAGTGCATGCATATGGTTTTTCTCCTGTGTGCGTTTTCACATGCTGTTTTAAACTGCATGCTTGTCCACACTGATAATCACACATAGTGCATGAATATGGTTTCTCTCCAGTGTGTGTTTTAATATGTTGTTTTAAACTACCTGCTTGTCCACATTTATAATCACACAGAATGCATGCATATGGTTTCTCTCCAGTGTGTGTTCTTACATGTACTTTTAAGCTTCTTCTTCTTACACACTCATAATCACACATAGTGCATGCATATGGTTTCTCTCCAGTGTGTGTTTTAATATGTTGTTTTAAATTACTTGCTCCTCCACATTTATAATTACACACAATGCATGCATATGGTTTCTCTCCAGTGTGTGTTTTAATATGTTGTTTTAAAGTATCTGCTCTTCCACATTTATAATCACACATAGTGCATGCATATGGTTTCTCTCCAGTATGTGTTTTTTCATGTCTTTTTAAACCGCCAGCATCTCCACATTTATAATCACACATGGTGCATGCATATGGTTTTTCTCCTGTGTGTGCCATTATATGACTTTTTAAATTGCCTGCTGTTCCACATTTATAATCACACATTATGCAAGCATATGGTTTCACTCCAGTGTGTGTTCTTTCTTGTATTTTTATAACAGCAACAGATACTGACTTACGGTCACAGAGCACACGCATGTAACTTATTTCTCTCTCTAGTTGGTTGTTGGTGTTGTTTTAGACTATAAGCTCACAGGTTTGTAATTACACTTATTTATTTTAGATGGGTTTGCTTCGGTGAATGTTCCTTAGTGTCGCTCTAGTTGTGGAACTGGTTGTTTCAAGTACTTCCACACATTACTCACTCGTGTTCATCTTGGCTGATTGTGACAACTCTCCGTTGAATTCTGCAAAAGACATAGCAAGCGTGTGAGAATCATGCTTACATGCAAAGCAAACTTTACAGAGTACAGTATCATGTTGATTAAATGCATTTGTGAACCAACAGGCCTTGACCTTTGTGGCATAGTAAAAGTCCATATATTGAAATACATGAGAATTGGCGGCCACATATCAAACCTTATAAAATCAACAGACAACTTCAATACAAACAAAAATGTTAGATTAGTAGTATCCTAAAGTGTTGCGTTTCTGAGATATTGGAGCTCAAAGATAGCATATCACCTACATTCAACCTCGCTCTTTCTAAGTCACAATATTTGGTACTTCAAATATTTTGCAGCTTTAAATTCATATCTATCTATACTTAAAATAAAGCAGTAAGTACCAAATCCTTTACAAAGATAATAATGTAAAAAAAATGGTCTAGGGTAAAATAAGCTACTGAACAAAAATATAACATTTTAAAAAATCGTGTCTGTTGTTTGTATGTTTGTTCGCGCATCACTTAAAAACTACTGAACTGATTGAAGTGCGGTTTTCACTGTTGGATAGCTTAGGGCTTGACTTAAAAACTGGTGGACATGGTATCTCAATCTGATGAGGAGAAGCCAAGCAATCGATAAAATCAATTTGAAGGCTGAAAAAAAATGGTATTTTATACTCTACTAGATGTGCCCGCAACATCACAAGCGTGGTCATATCTCTAGGTTAAAAGTACTCTATGTGATATTCCAGGACCGAGCAGATGCCCAGCAAAAAACTATTTCATGGCTGAACGAATTTTGAAGAAATGAAGTACTTATTTGTAATTTTGGTCTTCGAATCACCAGACCAAGAATCATTTTTCTTTTTTTTAAAAGAAAATTGAAAAATGATGAATATTCATTTTTCTTTTAAAATTACCTAGCTTCAAAGTAGGATACCCTGTACTATGGGTAGTAGATAACGGATAAACATACATAGATATGAATATTTAACATCCATGACTCGGAAACAAACATTTCTGCTCATCACACAAATGATTACACCTTGCAGGATTCGAACCCGCAACCGTTTGATTACGTACCACACTAGCCACGAGACCAACAGGTCGTCAAATTTAAAAATAGCATTATGCTACTTTAAAATGGAATGGCAGTTTTAAAAGTTAGCAACTTCCTCCCATACAGATACTCTACATCTTTGCTTTACAAAGAAACTAACGTACTATCTGTTAGACAAATATTCATATTTAGGCTGTTGTTGCTGCAACATAAATTATGCCCGCAAATCATACCTATAGATTCCAAACATAAGAGTCGACGCGCTGTTAAGGTTTTCCAAGTACCCAAATACAATATTTTTTTTACTAAGAGATTTCCATGTTTCCTAGGTGGCTTCATTTATAATAAATTATCTAAAGTTAAACAAATTCATCACCTTAATTATTTTAATTTGAAAAAAACGGTCACAAATTTACTGAAATCTTATTCCTATGACCAAACTGATAGTGCTATAGTATACTTCTCTCTACTTCCTTGTTACCAACACATTCATACATACATATTCATTTCCAAATCTTCCCAATACTCAACCCAGCATATTTCATACATAACTTTAACTTCCGTTTACACACCCTAATGTAGGATACATTTGTTGACACACTGTACTGCGTGATATTATAGTTTTCTAGGAGATTTTAGCAATTGTAAATTTTAAATGTGAATATTTATGTATATATATTATAATATAATAATTAAAATCAATTAGATAAATATACTTACATACAATTTTTTATTTTTTTATTTACTTTTTAATTATTTATTAATTCAAATTTTACGTCATAATATACACTTAATTACTTAAGTCATATAGTTGGGGGAGCACAGATCCCTATAACACAGGCTTTTAGCCTAGCGTAGGTTTCTGAGGCTTATATAGCTTTTTAGTGAACAATATACATGTAAAATTCAATTATAAATATGTATCATGTTAATGTTAATAATAATAATTACTCAAACAATACTAGTAATGTGGTCATTATTTCGACAACCTTCTTTGGGCAAAGTCGACCTTGCCGCGCTGCTTGAATAAGCGCCAGCAAAGTTGTATGGAATTTCATTATTGTCGTGTTTTGCGGCCAGCAATTTCCTTTGAAATTCCATTATTGTCGTCTTTTGTCGTAGCACTATTATTTATTCCACGGGTTCGTTAACCCCGAACGCGAAAAGAGAGGCGTTGCTCCCAGACGAATGGACCGATTTTGATGTTTTTTTTGTTTGAAAGCTGATGTGATCGTGATTGTTGTTGTTTCTGTTTATGTTTCTGTTTCTGATCTGTTTCTGTTGTCGTTGTTGTTTTCGTTGTTGTTGCATTGTTTGAGTAAATTCTTATTATACTAAGCTGGTTTTATTTAAATTCCTTTCATTGTTTGAGTAAAGCACTATACAAGCCTTGGTCCGCAATGACTGCCCTGCTGGCCACGCTCTGATGGCCTCGTGCTTTGCTTAGTTAAGTTCTCGGCCTTCAAGCTTGGCCATCATTGCATCCCTTGCTGTCTGCGCTATAAAGGCCTCGACCTTCGGTCTCAGCCTTCATTCCAGCTTGGCCATCAAGGGCTGCAATGCTGACTGCGCTGTGATGGTCTCGAACTTAACTTAGCTACGCTCTCGACCATCATCATCGCTGCCAGCAACGCAGTCATTACAGACCGCGGCAGTAATGTACTATTTCTAGTTTTAGTAGTAGTTTTATACCTTATATTCCAAGTTTATTGTTTTTTTTTGTATAGTTCATTATGTCTTTTTGTGTCAATAAACATTCTTATTCTATTCTTAATGACCGCCACGCCGCGGGCACAGCTTAGTTGTATGTATAATGACCGCCACGCCGCGGGCACAGCTTAGTTGTATGTATAATAAACCAGTGTAATGGAATAATTATATGTGCCATGTGATACGCTTATTAGTAGGTACACCCTACTCACCCCGCGGGTGCGAGGCTAGTAGGGGGGGAACATCAAGAACTTCTGCCAACATTATTAACCTCCCTATTATATAGTGGTTTCTTCGGCTGATGATGTGACATGCAAATCATTGTTTCTACTCATGAACATCCTCTACTGTAACTGTGAGGTGAGATCAACATGCAACTTAACCAAGAGAGTAGCATGAAACTGTGGGACAACTGATTGTCCATTCCATCTATTAGAAAAACAGATGATTTGTTCTTCAATAAGTGGGAGAAAAGGAGGTGTTTTATCCTCTTTGACAGTAATTAATCTTGAAATGATAACATGAATCGGAAGTCGAACCGGTGTTCGCACGAACGCACGTACTTCGCTTCTCTCCGCAAGTAAAAAATAATTTTCGGTAGAAAATGCCGTCAGGAGTTCGTGAAAGTGACAGTGCCATTATTAAGCGAAGTTTATGTAACTTGGATACTAAATTAAGTACCCAAAATGAAGAGATTTGTGGACTAAAACACCAAATATCTGACTCACCTCATTAATTAAAATGTTGGTGGAGGGTAAAAGCAAATGTGACATGTGTGACCTACCGCATGCTGATAATGAGTCTACTAACTTCGCTAGTGCGAACGAGACGGAGATATTGGTATTACAGCCGAGACAGAAAGAAACGAGACAAAAACAAAACGTTGATTTGGAAAATGCACCGAAAATTCGAAATTCGATACAACCTAAACAACGGAACCGAACGTCGACACCTAACAAACGTCCTCAGAGTAAACAGACTTCGGGAAAGAATGCACCAGGGACGGCGCTGCCGGTTACAACACCAGCGCAGAATCCCGTGCCGGCACCGGCACCAGCGTCGCACACTGACGAAAACAAAGAAGGCTGGACATCAGTCAAAAATAGCAAACAACGCACCAACCAACAAAGGCATATGAAGCTAGTGGTTCGCTGCAGCGGAGCGGCAAGCGATATTCTATGTGCTGCC
This sequence comes from Alsophila aescularia, assembly GCA_946251855.1. Lineage (NCBI taxonomy): Eukaryota > Metazoa > Arthropoda > Insecta > Lepidoptera > Geometridae > Alsophila > Alsophila aescularia. Next base: position 39,855,303 of record OX276383.1, read on the forward strand.
GATAGTACGAGGTATATACATGTATGGGGCGCCCATTCCAATACAAATGAGTCTAATGTTATTAGCTATCTGAATGCTAAGACGAAGTCAACGGCCTGCTCGGCGGTTAAAATGATATCCAAGCGACCGCCCATTCCAATACCACTGAGTCTAATGTTATTAGCTATCTGAATGCTAAGACGAAGTCAACGGCCTGCTCGGCGGTTAAAATGATATCCAAGCGACCTACCGCGTGGCCAACCGACCACAGAGTACTTTAAATATACTGGCAACCGACTGCACTTCAACCCTCACAAAAGCGAGACGATGACTTTCACGCGCGGCCGCAGTGCACGGCACCACGAGTACCGGGTAGGGGACGCGCCGGTGGCGCGCGTGCAGCGCGTGCGCGACCTCGGCGTGTGGTTCGACCCCGAGCCTACTAGCGCGCGCGGCGGGCCGCACAGTCCAGCGCCACCAGAGCCCGGCAGAGCGCGCGCGCTCCCTGCTGAACGCCGTACTCGCCTCAGCTCCACACTGCGACTTGTTTGCGAGTGGGATAGCGTGTCTGATGAATGAATGCAGAAGGATGTGCGAGATGAATGCAAGGAAATCCAGTGTGAATGTGTAGTTATTTACAATAATACTAATATACAATAATACGCTAAAAAATGAATTATTTGACATATTATACTTATTTTGACATATATTTTTATATGACGTTATCCTAAAAATATTTTGTTTACATTTTTATGTTAACAATATTAATTTGAAATATTTTAAGAAATATTACTTATAGAATTAATTGTACAATTTAGTTTGACAATATTATATTTTTTGACGGTATTTGTAACGAGTTGGTACCTACTGTAATGTTACAAATGATTAATAAAATGAATTTGTTCCTTAGTTTTCTGTGACCAAAGAGAATTAACTGAATTGGGGAAAGAAAAAGGCTTTAATTTACAATTTGAATTATAAATTGTTTTCCTTACAGTGATTTTGTTTGTTGTTGGCATTATTACTAAAACATGTAAAATAGTGGACAAGCACGACAAATGTTTTTATATGTGTAAACATGTAATGGCGCATTAGGAGGGGGGGGGTGATGCCGACTCTGGGTGTGGCGATCGAGAGGTCTGGCGACGCGTCGGCGCGCCGCTCGTAGCTCGTCGGCTCTTTTCGCCTCAGCTCAGCCATATTTGGTTTTTAAACATCTGCCAGGCATCCTGCGACAGCCCATTTTCTTTTGGTGTACGTCTCTCTGGTCCCCGCAACAGGCACCGCATGTATGGCTCTAGTGGATCCGCCCACTACTTGGAGGAGGACATGGAGGAAGATATAACCAGCGAGCGGCCCGCGGGTTATATCCTCCTCCAGGGCCACGCGTTGCCATCCGCTGTCTAGTGGATCCATCGCTACTAAGTGGACCCATGATGACCTTATTAAGGTGGCGTGAAGCCATTGCATGCAATCGGTTTGTAGGACTGGCCAATGTGGAGAAAGCCTATGTCCAGCAGTGGACGTATATGGCATCAGATGATAATGACACTGTTTTATCACATAATGTATATAATGTATATACATCCAAGACCCGAGAACACACATATAAGTTAGTCACACAAATGTTTGCTCCACCCAGGGTTTGAACTGAACAATACACAATACTAATTGCACCACATAGCCACATTACATTTCATAAAATACAGATTTTACAGCTGGAGCTTAATGATTATAAGTACACAGAGGTATTGTAGTGGTAGGCCTCTTAAGCAAGAGTCCGCCCGGGAGAGTACCACGCTTTTGTTAGATATTCAAGTGCCAAGCAGTAGTATGTTAACATTTCTGTGTTTTGGTCTGAAGGGCAATGTTTTCAGTGAAATTTGTGGTCTGTACACAATGCTAACACATAAGACTGCATTTTTTTTTATGTGGCGGCTGATCGGCATAAGATGGTGGTGGTGGTGTGCGTGAGGCTTGTGTATACGAGTGGATCGGCATATCTTGGGTGCTCCATTTCAGATTTAGTGGTGTGGCTCGACCTTTCTGACCTGCACTAGGATATCGACATATGACTTACCTAGCACAGAATACAGGATATGGACGGTTTCGGTTGGGGTGTACCCTTCGAGCAGGGATTTCCGAACCTAAGAACTACATAAGAAACCGTGGTCAGAGTGTACCCTTAGGGGCGCTATGGAAACAAGACTTAGAAAAATTTGAACGAAAAAACACTTAGAAAAATTCAAGAAATTTTTTTTTCGTTAAAATTATTCTAAGTCTTTTTCCCATAGAGCCCCTAAGGGTACACTCTGACCACGGTTTCTTATGTAGTTCTTAGGTTCGGAAATCCCTGCTCGACTCGTTCGTTCGGTTAGTTAACTCCTTAGAGGTAACTTAAATTTGTATTTCAAACGTGAGGTTAGGTTATGGTGGTTCTATGCTCGCGGTAGACTAGATAGCTATAGCTTATATTATTTATAAAAACGTAGAATAAAATCGTACGTCCAAAAATTTCTATGACAAAATTGTTATTTAGTCACGCCAAAGCGTAAATCAATCTTTTTTTTTTTTTTTTTTATTTGTGGCAATTGTCTTTTTGACATTTCTGCCAGAGTCATGTAGCTTCGCGTCAAAAAGTTTATAAATAATTTACTAGTACAGGAAATTTAGAAACGTTAACAAGACCAGATTAATATGATGAATTTTACAAACATAGGAGAACTACATACATAAATGAATTAAATATATATATATATACATATGATCTATAATTTATAAAACTACAATATACACAAATACTTAAAGTTTCAGATTATTTAATGAAAGGAATTGAACTAAAGACATATAAATATTACGACTATTGGATGATAAAAGTTCTGTTATATGAGTTGGCAATGAAACTTCTAGTAAAATAAGTGACTGAAAGAATGAGAAATGATTCAGTAGTGGACATGAAAAGAAAATATGATTGAGATCTCCATCATCAAGACCACATTCACATATTAAAGAATCTTTAACATGAATCTTTTGCAAATGAGTAGGGATACAACAGTGACCCAGCCTCATACGAATGATTGAAGATGTATAAAGCTTGCTGAAGTGCCACCGTGCAAACCATGGTTTACTAGGGATGTCAGGCTGAATTCTAGCAAAACCAGAACCTTTGTATTTGCTAGAAGATCTCCAGTTTATACACCAAGAATTTAATAAATATTTTTTTGGTAGGCAAATAAGGTCCTGGCTATAATTTATAAAAGGAATCTTATCGCCACAAGAAACTGCTTCCTTGGCCACTCTATCGACACGCTCATTACCAGAGAGGCCAACATGCACAGGCACCCAGGCAAGAACTACGTCTAAGCCTTTAAGGAGACATTCAGAAATAGACTTTTTGATATGAAGTAAGATTGGATGAAATTTAGAATAAAATGGATTAGAAAGCAAAGATTGGAGGGAACTACGTGAATCTGAGAAGATAATAGTACGACGAAGTTTAAAGAGAAGGACATATTTAACCGCTTCAAGTATAGCCAAACATTCACCGGTGAACACTGACGACTCAGGAGGACACTTAACTTTTTGGACAATGTCGAATTGAGAATGGAAAACACCACAACCAACACATCCAACTGGCGATAATTTTGAGGCATCTGTGAATATTGTATGCCAACCAAGCCAATCCCTGTGCAAGATCTCTCGAAAATGCTCATCAGCATAAAGGTCACCTTTGCAGATATCAAACTCTAAAATTATTTGCGGATGAAAGGTAACAATGTCGTAATCAAAATTAAAAATTGGGAGTTTTGGAGACCGGTATGTAGGGTCTTTAAGGGATTTATAAACTATGAAACTTTTGAGCAACAGAGGATGATGTTTACATCTCCAATAACGGGAGGTATAAACGTATTGATAGAAAAGTTGAAGCTTGGGTATAAGAGGATGATTAGAAAATTGAATAAAACGAAAGAAGAATCTGTTGGAAAGAAATTGTCGGCGAAGATGGAGAGGAGGATCAACACACTCCACCTGGAGTGCATTGATTGGAGAGGACTTCATCGCACCTGCGATAATCCGAAGTGACTTTGACTGAATTTTCAAGTTTTCTTAAGCCAACCCTGCAAGCAGGATCAAGCAGAAAAATACCATAATCTAAAACGCTACGAATTATAGCGTTATATAAAAGTTTAAGATTAAAAGGATGAGCACCCCACCATACTCCCGACAGACACCTTAAAATGTTCAGATTCCTCTCACACTTATTTGCAATATATTCACAATGCAAACGTCCAGACAACTTATTGTCCAACAAGAGACCGAGGAATTTTACGGACTCTTTAACTGGAATTCTGCTCTCATTAACAGTAATGTTTATATCAGGAAGATTTCTTTTACGAGAAAAGATAACGATATTACTCTTAGAAGGCGAGAGATCCAAGCCATTTTTATGAAGCCAAACATTTAAATAATTAAGGGAAAGGGAAATACAGTTACTAGCATCATTAATTTTATGTTGAGTACTATATAAAAGAATGTCATCCGCATATTGAAGAATGCGGCAGAGACCAATTGAGGATTCTAGATCATATGTATAGACGTTATAAAGGAGAGGACTGAGGACAGAGCCTTGAGGTAATCCCCGCCATTAGGTTCTAGTTGAAGAAATCGAGGGGTCACTACAGTGGAGGAATATGTATCTCTCTGAAAGAAGGTTCATTACAAAATTACTTATTTTTACTGGAATTTTCAACCGACTAAGCTTATTCTTGAGAAGGGGAAGCTGAACATTATCATAGGCTGCAGAAATATCTAGGAAAGCACCAACAACAGATTCATTGCGAGTAAAGGCAAGTCTTATATCGGTAGTAAATATACCCAGGCTATCCATAGTGCTTTTGCCCTTTCTAAAGCCATACTGAGACTTTGCAAGATGCTCATGACTTTCCAGGAACCACTCAAGGCGGTTCTTTATTAAGTGTTCAGCAAGTTTAGCCAAAACTGAAGAGAGAGCAATAGGGCGGTAAGAATTAGGATCTACCGGATCTTTATCAGGTTTAAGAATAGGGATTATGAATTGAGATTTCCAAGTAACTGGAACATATCCAGAATCAAAAATAATATTAACAAGAGATAAATAATAGATATGAAGGCGGACGTTAGCTTTCGAAAGAAAAGAATACGGAATGCCATCCATACCGGGGGCTGAGTCTCTGACTGATTTCAAAACTATTTCTAATTCTTTTAAAGAAAACGATTGGTCTAAAGTTTCAATAGATGAAGGATTAGAAAGAAATGGTAGTTCTGAGGGAAGAGGGCAATATTGAGGGGCTAATTTGTCCATGAAGGAGTCAGCCCAAGCCTGGGATGGGCAACAACTTCGATAAGGAGGACACCACGAACGACGATACCTATGGATCTTCTTCCATATCAAAGAGGTAGGAGTGTCGGGGCCAATGCTAGTGCAAAAAACTTTCCAGCTATCACGTTTCTTATTATGAAAGAGGCGTTTAGATTTTGCGATTACATTATTTAATTCAGAGAAATTTTCACTAGTCATAGCCATACAAAAGGTGACTTCAGCAACCTTACGAGATTTAATTGCTTCAGTACAGTCTTTATCCCACCACGGAGGAGATGGAATTTTATTCGAATGAGGTTTTTTAATAGGGAAAGACCCATTAGCACACTCTAACAAACTGTGCACAAGCGCATCAGAACAAGATCTTATATTGTAAGAATTTATGACAGGTAATTTAGGAGAATTTATATCAGTGAGTTCATTAAATTTGGCCCACCCTGAACTATTATTGTCTATGGCATATTTAAGAAGAGGAGGATTTCTAGAAGCAGTACGCGGACATTTTTGTGAAATATTTATAAGAATAGAAAAATGGTCACTGCCATAAGTAGAAGGAAGGACACACCAAGACATAAGTGAAGCAAGTTCTGGAGAACATAAGGACAAGTCCACTGCACTAGGGTGTTCATCTGGCCGAGATCTTCTAGTCGGGGAACCGTCATTTAAAATACAGAGGTTAAGATGATCTAAGGAGTCCAATAAAAAGATCCCAGGTGAATCCGACAAACCACAACCCCATACAGAGTGATGACAATTCAGATCACCCAAAACTAGAAGAGGCTTAGGAAGAGAATTTAAAACATTAATAAGTTTACGAATTATAGATTTGGAAGGCAAAGGAATGTATAGAGAGATAACTGTTTAATTCTTAAGCTGAACAGCAACCACCTCGAAACTTTCACCATAATAAGGCAAAGAAATAATTGAGTAGGTAATATTATTTTTAATAAAAAGGGCAACACCACCAAAACCATCTTGACGGTCTCTTCTAACATCAACAAAACCCGATAACCTAAATTTGGAATCGGGTCTAAGCCAAGTTTCTGAGACCGACAAGATATCCGGACTGTGATGGTTAACTAGATAAATAAGATCGGACTTTTTGTTAATAATACTTCTAGGGTTCCATTGGAGAATCCTGTAAACTTGATCCATTTTGTAAGAAAGATAAGAGGCAACTTAAGGTGGGGGCAACGTTGGACGGTAAGTTAGAGAGAGACGGAGCACTGTTTAATAAAGGAAGAAGAGAGTTTATAAGTTTCATAAGAAGATCAACAACGAATGACTGAAGAGGGGGATTATCTATATTTACTCTGTCCTGAGCTTGAAGAGCGCAGCCATTAGGAGCTGCTTCTGATAAATCGTCTCTAATTATATTATTATGAGCGACTCTGTCGTAACCGTTACCGTTAGCGACGGCCGAAGTAGGGGCATGATGCTTCTGAATTACCTTCTTTTTGTATACGACTCTTTGAGGTTCCACAGTATTATTTTTGATCATATGAAAGGAGGGAAAAGGCGGAGAAGGAGACGTAGAAGAAGCGACGTTGGCGTAGGACACTTTTGACACAGAAAACAATTTAGAAGCTTCCGAGTAAGAAATTGCTTTTTGCGCCATAGCTACTTTTATATTTTTTTGACGTTGCATCTCCGGGCAAGAGTTATTCGTGGCAAAATGGTTACCCTTACATGAAATACATATTGCATTGTCCTCCTCTACTCGGCAAGACTCGCCAAGGTGAGTGGACGCACATTTATAGCATGTTGGATTAGAACGGCATTGAGTTTTCGTGTGACCATACCGACAGCACTGGAAACATTGAATAGTTGGGAAGTTATACAATGCCACTGGGAACGAATTATAACAAAGAAACACTCTATTTGGAAGTATTTGGCCATCAAATGTTAGAACCACCGTTTGGGACGGCTTCCAAGCCACGGATCCATCGATTATAACTTTATAATTTAGTCGACGGACTTTTATAATCGAGCCACAATTCGGAGGGACCTTCATCTCTTCTTTTATCATCTCTGGGGACATGTCAGCTGGGATACCTCGTATTAATCCCATTCGTGTTACATTGTATGAAGGAATTAGGGCATTATAGTTATTTGCAGACAGAGTCGGAGATTCTATGAATTTGTTGGCGTCGATTCCGGAATGAAAATCTAAGGATATTCTGTTTCGCCCGATACTTTTTATTGAACCATCAATAATCCCTTGAAACTCTCTGTATCGGCTAAACAAAAAACGGCCGAAGGTGACTGGGTGTAATGTTGTACCGTCTGATGCAGAACTTTGAGATCTTTGGACATGAACCGTAAAAGGCCCGTGATCTGTATGAATATACAAGTGGCGACCTACAGGTGTAAAAGCTTGACCTAGATCTTGCGATTTTATTGCAGGTGTAGAGGACAAGGAAGCCGGGACTTGGTGAAGCAGGGGAGGAGAAGCAGCTGTTATATTCGTTGAGGCATCAGAGAAGGAGGTTGGAGGAGTACGCTGCCCTGCTTGGAGATCAACTTCATCACCTGTCAGCGTAGATTGTGATACCGAACGAGAACGATTAATACATTCTCTATTTAACGCTCTGCGCTTTCGAGCACATGAGGACTCAACCTGCTCAGTAGTCATCACCATTGTATAGGCAGCCGGAGACGGTGGCCTAGTTACATCCATACCGCCCCCAGGGTCAGGAGGCTCATTCATATTTTCCTTGGAAAAGAAAGCTACTTAATAGATAAAATACACTAACCAATAATTCCTTGGGTGAAAAACTACAGAAAATATTAAACAGGTCTAGATATTTACGCGATTAATATCAAAAACCAAAATTGTTACAATTTTTCACCTATTGTCAACAATGACGCTCCGCCCCGAGAAAAACAAATTCAATCAATCTTTTACTCAAATACCTTTTTGTTTTTGTTGAAAACAAAGCACATCTCAGAAAACACAAACAAAAAATTAGCATCTCAGTCGGTAGACGATAATACACAACCAAAATAATGTACGACCAGTATTGTACAGCCAATATTACACGTCCAGATATTACGTGTACATGGATTCGTAATATTTGGACGGCTAATACTAGCCGTGTATTATTGCCCGTACAAATCGGTTTGGGTTGATAATGCACGGCCAGTATTACGGGACCAATATTACGTGTACAACTGGATACGTAATATCAGCCCGTGCCGATTTTGTACGACCAATATTACATGGCCAATAATACGAAGCCAACCATAGACAAAGCTAGAATCACTCCTTGATGCCTCGTTTGTGTAGGCGAGTGTCAAAATGAAAAAAACTGTCACAGAACCGAATCGGCCAACCCCGACTCCACGTGGTCTTGTCTGCCCTACACTAGAGTGTTTTTAAAAAGCCGGAGGCGTGGAGGGAGTGCAGCCCCCGTCCACCGTGACAAAGTGCAGGTACCTATGCTTTGTTACGCAACGGCGGACGGGCAGCACTTCCCGCAGCGCCGGAGCAATTGCGATTCATAATCTGTGGTAAAAGGAAACTGGAACGTGCAAACGAAGCTTTGACCATGTCATTTCTATATTTTAATCTGTGATGTACACGTAATATTGGCTATACATTATCACCCGTACAATAAGTGTACGGCCCGTATTACACAGCCAATAATGCACACCCTGTTATTACATGTACACATTTTGGCTTCGTAATCCTGGCTGCGTATTATCGCCTGTACATAATCAGCACGGGGTGATATTACACGGCCAATATTTCGCAACCAAATAATGTACACCCTGATATTACTACGCCAATCCACGTAATATTGGTCGCGTATTATTGGCTGTACATTATTTGGTCGCGTAATACTGGCTGTGTAATATAGGGACTCCAATCCACAGATTAAGTATCAGAATATCTGCAGTGCGATTACGTAATATTGATCATGACGGTATCAAGCCGTCAAATTCAATAATGCTTTGCGATAGAGTCGATTTTGCTATGAAAAAAGTGACAATCTGATTGAAGCCAAGTTCTGTAATAGGGCCACTGATACTTAATCTGTGCTCCAATCCAATAAATGTCAAATGTGGAAAGGGAAAGTATAGCGATTTTTGCATATTTCTAATCGTGTTTATATCAAATTTTCCTTGCTTTTCCATATGTCTTGATACTCTCTCTACGTATTAATGAGGTATTGCTTTAGTACAGTTTATTAAAAATGTATACTTAGCGTAAAAGATAGGACCGCGTACAGAAATGATATGGTGCAGTGTAAATACTGATTCAAGATGTTTGCGAAGATCGTGTTATTATTCATTTCCTTCATACTCCTTGATGTATCCGCCACGCATATAACTGGGGAATTTTCCACTGGGGAGTTCTTTAAGTTCCTAGTGAAGTTCGGTTTCCAGAAAACTGACATTCATTATCAGAAGGAAACATATGGTTATATATTTGGAAATATAACGTCTAAAGAGCAGTTTAAATATCCTATAACTTTTGCTGTTCTCGATAGAACGCATTTTCTTCATTATTATAAAAGCAGGGACATAATTGATAAACAGGCAGCATGTCAAGTAATGTTCCAAAATTTGAATGCAAGTGCATACCATCCAAAATGCAATGCTTATGGACAAGACCTGTTTCGGAGAATACCCTGCCCTAAAGGAGAATTATGTGTGGATGAAGATACACCATGGAATGTTATAAAGAAGAATCAGTTTACTTATGTGATCCAGAATTCTGGTCAACCTAGGTAAGGTATAGATACACTCTAGTAGCTTTAAATTGGTGCATAACAAAACTTAGTTAAGTAGTGGACCTTGATAATTAAAAGTTTCAGAAATCTTCACAAAAAAAAACATTCAACTTTCCACTTACTTATTTATTTTTAAAAATAAATGTTCATATTAATTATTCTATCATCCACAGGTTTTGGTATGTTTCAATGGTATCATGTTACCTAGATGAAGAGACATGCTCTTGGCACCACTACACAGGTGCACCAGCAAACAATAACAAGACATTAACAGACATGCCGCAGACAGTCAATTATGACTTCTGGCTAGTCAATGGAAGCCCTAACTTGTCATTCTACAATACACTGTCGTACCAATTCTCATTTGACAGGCAGAATACGCTGGAGTTGTATCTTGTATTTTGGCTGTGTTACATAGTCTTATTGCCAGTACAAATATATGCTGTCAGGTAAGTTAATTTATTTAATATATTTTTGAAGTGATGATTTCTCAGTTGGTTGTGATAAAGCCACATAGGCTGAGGGTCCAACCATAGGAAGGCAGACATGGTTGAAAAAATCTTTATTGTAGGGCTGTTAAGTGTCAGCCAGGGTAGGTCTGATACTTTTTTTACAACCTAGTACCAGTTATTGTGAGCCAGAACAATTCTTGGCATTCTGGCTTACCTTCTTATGGATTGATGATGAGATGTGGTTGAAGATGGCTTCAACCACATCTCAACATAACACCAAGTCAGATAGTGCTTAAATACTAGGCAATGTTACTAGTATAGTAAGCTGATGTGAATACATACAGTAGAACCCAGATTATTCATTCCTTCAGGTCGCTTTTACTGAGGTTGTAGTTAACCAAGCTTCCCCATGTCACTTTATTCATGGACAGGCTAAAATTGCACGAGGCATACCCTTGACTTGGGTGGTCACCGCCTCTTCCTCCTTCATCCACATTGGTGTTATTCAAAAATGTATGACTGTAGTGTAAAAATATGTACCTAATATTCGAGCTTTTGATTTTTATAATTGAGGTTCTACTGTACAACTAAGTTGAGGAGTGGTTAAATTAGAAGGCCTAGCAGTATTTCACTTAACCGTATCTTGAATATAAAGGCACTTGTGTATGCTACATTATTTTATTGCATAAAAGATTACATTTATGATCATAATCAAAATGATATTGTTAAAAAAGATAAGATAGATAGATTATGTTGTCCAACAGCACATGGCATTATGTAACTAGAACACATATACAAAACTTTTTTTTTTAATAAATTAAATTAACTTTTTTACTGTACAAATACTACCACTTCTTTACAACGTTTCAATCGGCATTCTGCTTTACCATACTACTAAAAGCCATTATATAAAAAACTTTTATTTAACTTCACTTGTATGTATGTATCTATCTATTTCTGCCTGTACTGGAATCTTGCAATTCAAATTTCGAGAAATTCCGATCAGCTATCTGGCTGAAACATTCAGGATAAGTCACAACTAGACGAAAAAGCAATAAATAAATAAAAAATGAGATGAGCATTTAAAAAGTAGAATGAAATATGCCCTATATATGAATATTTTTCCCTTTTTTTAATTTCTGTTTATTTATATATTGTTTTATATGTTACAGAACACAAAAGCATCCAGTGACAAAGTTGTTCACATTCAGTTTGTTCCTCGAGTTCATAGCGCTATGCTTTAACGTGCTGCACACAGTGAAGTTTGCGGCAGACGGAGTTGGATTCAATGGATTATCTGTCGCGGGGGATATACTTGATATCATGAGTAGAGTAAGTATACTTAAACTTTAACTATTTTGTAGTCGTAGGCCTCTTACACAAGAGTCCGCCTCGGGAAGCGCCAAGGTTGGCTAGAATCGAGGGGCAGAAGTTGTGGGGGGCGGGTTGGGGTGAGAGAGGTGGAGGCCTACCCCCTGGCCCTGGGCCCCTATTCTACTAAAACAATTGTATTGACAATTGACTACAATTTTCCCAAAATTTTCACTTTTACCTCTGAAAAGGGGTAGAAGCGTTTTTTTTTTAATTTTTGCATTTTGAGTTTTAATTTTGTTTGTTTTTCTTTTTACAAAATTTCACAAAATATATTCTTTTACTACTATTAACAGGAAAAAGTAAAAATTTTGCAAAAGTTGTTGACAATTGTCATTACAATTGTTTTAGTAGAATTGGGCCCCTGGTACCCATCCCCCCCTCGCGGGCGACGCTTAGTTTATGAGATAGGGTTGGCTATAAAATCGAGGGGAAGGAGGTGGAGGGCTACCCCCTGGTACCCCTCTACCTCCGCGGTGACGGTTCGGTTATGAGATATTTTAGTTTTAAGTTTATTAAAAATCAACTGTTTGGTTGCCGTAAATAAAATTATTAATTAGTAGAATGTGGATTTTTCCGCTGCTTTCCCCAAAATGATTTGTTATGTATGGCCCCAAAAACTAGGGTAGGTTAGGTTAGATAGAACATGACTACACATATGAGGGCTGTTTGATAAGTCCTTTTAAAAACTATTTATAAAACCTTTTTTCTGGTAAATGGCATTAACACTGGCAGGCACAATAGGCCTTTATAAAAAAAAAAATGAAGGGTTGCAGTGCTGCCATACTAAAAACTGAACTTGATTCTGTTCATGGCACTAACGCACCAACGTTGCAGACTGTTTATCACTGGATAAATGATTTTAAACGTGGTTGGTCAAGCACATCTGGTGCTCCACACTCTGGTGGCCCTATCGAAGTCACACTCAGGATGTTGTTGAAGAAGTCCATAATATTGTACTCGACGACTGCCGAGTGAAGGTGCGTGAAATAGCTGAGAACACAGGCATCTCTACTGAGCGAGTACATAAAATCGTGCATGAAGATTTGGGTATGACAAAGCTGTCTGCACGATGGGTGCCACGTTTGTTGACAATCAAGACAATGCCCCAGTGCACACGTCAGCTATTGCAATGGCCAAAATCCACGAGTTGGGCTTCAAGCTGGTTCCGCATGCTCCATATTCGCCAGACCTAGCTCTGTGCGATTATAACCTATTCCCAAATCTTAAAAGATGGCTTGGAGGACAAAAAATTTTGACAAATGAGGACTGCATCACAGGTGTAAACGGCTATTTTGAAGACTTCGACAAAACGTATTTTTTGGAGGGGATAAAAAAATTGGAAACTTGCTGGAACAAGTGTTTGGCCCTCAAAGGAGATTATGTTAAGAAATAAATGTAAATTGTTTAAAAAAAATATATTTTTTTACTTTTTAAAACGACTTATCAAACAGCCCTCGTAGCGCGAGCCGAGCGAGCGTGCCGCGGCAGCAGCTGGCGAGCCCCGAAGTTAACTTACTTATGGTCGCCTTTAGTAACCAAACATCCTACTTTTTATAAACTTAAAACTGAAATATCTCATAAACTAAGCGTCGCCTGCGGGGGAGAGCGATATCAGGGGGCAGCCTTTCTCTCCCCCACCCCTCCCCCCACCCCGAGGGGCAGGAGTTGCCCCTCGATTCTATATATTTCTCAGGTTCCACATCTTTGTCAGATATTTAACTGCCAAGCAGTAGTGCGTAAACATTTCTGTCTTGAAGGGCAATGTTTCCAGCGAAATTACTGGGAAATGAGACTTAATAACTAAAACAACGATTTTGTAACCAAAGTTATGGTGAGCGTCCTGCCCGTCTCGTCACTCAAAGAAATCAAAATAAATAAAAAGCTATTCCTTTTCAGAGAAGAAGAGTTTAAAAGAATTGTCTGTTTGTTATTTTGAATGAAATAGATTCTTTAGGGAACTTGCATTTTAGCAGGATAAGAAATTATTTAAGTGGAGATAAATCATAATAATAAAAATACATATATTAACCAGAAAAAGGAAAACAATTTTCAAAAAAATTATATAAGTGATCATCCTTATAAATAAAAAAAAACATAGTGCAAATCAACTTAGAAATCTCTTGGAGTAAATAAATTAAAAAAAAAAGAAAAAAAAGATAACCTAAGTAGCCTTTATCATTGACAGGAAAGCCTGAATCAAATTAAAAATATAAGCCATTCCGAATTTCATCAAAATGCGTCCAGCCGTTATCGCGTGAAAGCTCTCCATACAAACAAACAGACAACGTTTCACTATAATATATTGGTATGGATACCAGGACCAAAAGTACCAATGAAGTTCAAAATACCAAATTTCGTTCAGCCATCAAAAAGTTTTTATCGATTGCTCGGCTTCTACTCATCGGATTGAGATACAATAATTTTTTTCATTATCTTTATAGTACAGACTTTTTATTACTTACTACTTTATTATAAGTATAGATATTATGCATTTTCAGACCCTGTTCATGCTGCTGCTTCTATTGCTGGCGAAAGGATGGGCAGTGACCAGGCTGGAGCTTTCATACAAACCGCTCGTGTTTGGTGTGTGGCTGGCTTACGGCATCGTCCACATATTGCTATATGTTTGGAACACGGTAAGTAATGTTTCTAGCGAAATTACTGGGCAATGAGACTTAACAACCAATGACTCAGCGTGACGAGCGCAGTGCAGTGACGCGCAAGACTTTGCAACCAAAGTTCTGCGTGGCACTGCAACTGTTATGGGCAGTCGTGACGCTTACTACCAGGCGAGCGTCCTGCCTGTCTCGTCACAAAAAGTATTTAAAAAGAAGTAATCTGATGATACTCTTTATACTCTAAGGCTTACGTTTGAAAACGGCTCTTGTTTGTGACTTTTCAGTCCTCTAAGACCGTAGTCAGGTTTTAGTTTTTGAACTTACTTTTTATTAGAGACCCGAATGATGTCTGAAGACACCAGGAACTCATTTGCTTGGTAGTAAGCTCCAATGCCTGCTCAAACCAAGTTAAGTGCGATACGCTTATTTTTTTGGTGCATTTAGTAATAGTATATTATAAACACGTCATATATGACGTGTCTGTTTAAAAAAATGACTAATGTAATTTTGTTAAAATATGAATTGCAATAACGACCCCCAAACACCCAACGCATATTACGTTAGTGAATGAACGTGTAAACGGACAGCGATCGGATTGCACGACGACAATTTGCAGGTGCGTAGAGGGTCGTGTGTTTAATAAAGAATAAGTTAGTTGTATGCAGAACTATGCCAGAATATTGGAATCCCTTTGCTTTGCCTTTAAACTTAATTGGCTAAAGCATTTTAGTTGAAATTTTCTGTTCTCCAGGCTAGTCCTACGTAAATTTCATAAAAATTGGTTTATTTTTTTACCCCTGCCGGAAAAAGAGAGGTATGTTATAAGTTTAACGTGTGTATCTATCGGTGTGTCTGTCTGTGGCATCGTAGCACCGAATTAATGGACCGATTTTGATGCGGTTTTTTCTGTTTGAGAGCTTATGTGATCGAGATGGTTCGCTATTCGTCATTAAATTTTCAGTAAATCCATTTTGAAGTTTGAGAACTATTCTATTACGGTGATTAATCTGAATTGGAACTACATTGCTCACATTTTTTTATAAATAGTGTTACATAATATGTACACTAATATTATAAAGAGGATAGATTTGTTTTTTTTGTATGTGTGTTTGTTTGTAATGGAGAAACTCAAAAAATAAAAAACCGATTTTAAAAATTGTTTCACCTATAGAAAGCTACATTATCAGCGAGTAACATGGGCTGTATTTTATTTTTCAACTAGCTGTACCCGCGGCTTTGCCCGCGTGGTCATTTCATTACTCATAAGTTCATATACATACATCATAGTTACTCATACGTGTTATTCCAGGACCAAAAGTACCTATAATATACAATAATATACTACATTTGTTCAGCCGTCGAATAGTTTTTTATCGATTGCTCGGCATCTAATCATCAGATTAAGATACTAAGTAGCCCAGTTTTTAACTCAAACCCTAAGGTATCCAATAGTGAAAATTGGATTGCAATCGATCTAGTAGTTTTTACTTGATGCGCGAACAAACTTACATACAGACCTTCAGTAGTGACCCGACATGGCCGTGATAGGTTAGAAGACGAAGGCGGGAGCTCGCTACGCTTCGCTCTCGCCTTCGTCTTCTAACTATTCACGGCCATGTCGGGTTGCCACTGAAGGCTGTTGGCAGAAATCTATCTGTGTTGCAATAGCAAATAAATAATTAATAGGTTGGTCTAGTGGCTAGTGACCCTGGGAACGAAATCAAAAGGTCGCGGGTTCGAATCCTGCAAGGTGCATTTTTGTGATGAGCAAAAATGTTTGTTTCCGAGTCATGGATGTGATATTCGTATTTATGTATTTTTATCCGTTATCTAGCCCATATTACAGGGTATCCTAGTTTGGGGCTAGGTAATTGGTATGGAATTGTCCCCAATATATTTATTATTATTTATTAATGTTTGTACAGCCACCAAGACACTTTGTGGAATAGAATAGAATAGCGTTATGTGGAGCGTTATTCGAAACTACCCATACCCGATCGCAGCTCGGCCAGTGACGTCATAAATGTTCGAATGTATACCTTTACGGTGTACTTTCGAAGAATACATTTTCGCTTTCTGGATTTTAAAACATACTCGATGCCAACCACGAACCTCTACAGATTCATGATGCCAACACGGTCTCTGACGTCAAGAGCGTTATGTACGTAATGTATATTTTCGAAATATGCAACGAAGTCGGCTTTCCTTTAGTTAGTGCATCAGACAGTTCTGTTAGTACAACATGTAAAACATTAAGGAACAGTACTATGTATATACGGAAATAGAGGCCTATCTTCGCGCCCAATAGGGGTAAAGCTCAGTGGCGCCTCTGTATTTAGCTAATGGAACTATTGCTTCATGAAAAGTTTTTGTTGAGTGCAAAAGTTTTTGAGGCTACTCGGATACAAACCTGGGAATGACGGCACGTCAGTTGGAAACTGACACCACTGTGCCACAAAGGAACTTAAACACTGGCCGAAAATTTAGGGTTCGCTTCTGTCTTTTCACTTTGTTTGTAAACAATAAAAAGTGCGAAAAAGTCTTTAAGGCTACTCGGATTTGAACCTGAGTTTGACGGCACGTAAGTCGGGTTCTGACACCACTGCGCCACGAAGGATCTTAGACATAGGTCGAAAATTAGATTAGATTAAAAAACTACCATCTGCAATATTACGTGATACTAAATATTACATGATAAGTACATAAAATAATATATTACATGTTTAACGACCGAGTTCTCGATTTGCCGTCATTTTGTTATCCTTTTGTATTCCTTTCGTGTGGTGTGCCCTTAACATGAACAAACAAGGTTTATGACCACTTCAGAAGGTCCGTTTGATTAGGGAATGGCACATTTGAATAGGCAGCAGACCAGGCAAATTGATTTAAGTGTTGTTGATATGATTAAAGTAGGTAGTAGGTTACATATAAAAAAGTACAAAAAATGAGGGAGTATTCTTAGAAAAAATACTTTATTTCTAAATCTAAAGCGATAAGGATGTTTTTTTTTCATATTTGTGAAGTACTATCAAAAAGATGAGCAAAAAAAAATGGCGGAAAAACCGGTGCACGCTCTAATTTTCGCCTGGTTTTAACGCCACGGTTATAAAATAAATTAAAAGGTTTTTTTTTCATCATTTATCTTCAAATAAAATTAATATTACAACAACAAAAAATAGCTTACCTTGTCTAATATTTCATGATAAAATCAGACGAAAGGTGGGTGCACGGCGGGCGCTGTGCATCTACTTACCGGTCTGAATGCTAATTAAATATTTATTTCGTAAGACGTTGAAATAATTAATATTTTAACGTTACCACTTAGTACGTACTCATAAACGTGAATAATTCAATCCGAACGTAAATGTTCAAACAGCACGACACCAAAAAACGGCAAAAAGCGGAACAAATTTTTTCCTTGAACAAAATTTAATATTAACGTCATTAAATCTATTCAAATGGCTGTGAGATAACATTCTGGGGGTCGCCAGATTATCCTTTTATAATTAAAATACAACAAAAAGGTTAAATTATTCGAAAATATTAAATAAAACAACGGCAACGGTGGCAAAAATATTGCATATTTTGCAGAGAGGATCGAAAGCGTAGGTACTTTCCGGATGGCGAGCAGCCATAGAGGGCCAAAAACTCGATCGTAGTACTCATCATTACCCAGATAAAAAAACTACTTGAGGCTATATGTCTTTATAGTTGCGTCACAATAACCGTTTTATGTTCAAATTAGTCAATCAAAACACGGGTAGAATTGTGTACAAATAAAGAGAAACCCTCAGCTACCCGTGCAAAGCCGAGGCGAGTCACTAGTCTTAGAGATAAAATAGAACAGTGGTATTGCTGTAAACTATTTCTTACGAATACATTAAACATAAATAATTAAGAGTTGTACTGACGAATTAAGTTCGTAGATAAGTTTCATATGATCTTTTCCAGAAGTTAATTCTGTCTTTATTTGGTAGATCTATTACTTCTGTTTCTTTGTCCAGTTTGAGGAATTTCAACGTATTTTCACTCCTAGGCCATTCAATGTCATCTGTGTTTGCTGTTGGTACACTGAAATAAAAAAGAGTTTGTAATTTTATAATCTTAACATAATCTCTCTCCGACCTCGATGCCTTCCATGGATGCTCTGAGATTGCAGGGGACTGATGTGTCTGGAAGGAAATAGAAGAGACCTTTACCATCAGTGGGACTTGTTGAACGTTGTCTATAGTTAACCCACAAAGACATTTTTACTTTCTAATACTGGTTCGTCATGTTCTCTCCATCCCTTAAAATGTTTCGTTTCGTATTACGTACCCAGTTTTAGCGAAGTTCGTCCACAGACTGGTCATTCTGTCGACCATCACTTTGTCATCAGGAATCGGAGGGCAATAACGATACACTTTAGGGTCAAACATGTAAAACAACTCGTCGGAGTGAGTCGCTCCTTTCGTGATATTCTGCAAATTTGAAGACATTTTCCTTAAATTCCTCTGGGAGTCATAAGTAAAATAATAGTTGAACATAGATATATTTGGATTTGTCAAATATGCTTCCATCTTGGCAACAGAAGGGCTCATGATTAAAACGTCAGAAAAATAATCAATTAGCCCGTCATATCCTATAGACGAATTTTTAAAGTAAATTTCTCTAATATCTTCGATCAAGAGTGCCTCGTCCTCTGGCTTTTTGTATGTAAATGTATTAGGAACGGCCGTTGAAAACTCTTTGTCTAGTTTTCTAAGACCACACTTGCTACTGTAATGTTGCGCCCAAAAGAGACCTTCTTTATTATTGTACCCCATTATTACACTTATGTTGGAGATATCTCTTACGGATTTAACTAATTCTTGAGGGCTTGTTGTTAATATTGTTGTGTTACTAGAACCGGGATCCTCCATACACGGTTTAAAGATGTATGGCGCTAGAGCATCATTTGTCATTGTTTTATAAGAAACTAAAGCGACATCGTCTGCTGTAGCATTTAGGAATATTTCCAGGAGCTCGTCAGTGTCTGTAGTATTGTATCCCAAACGAGAGGCAGCTTCAGACGCAGTCAAGATCGGCTCTTTGTCATAATATTGGGGTGTAAGTGACGTCCCACTGTCCATAATAGCTCGATGGAATAATCCGTCAGCAACTCTGGTAGAAATAAAGTAGTCAACGCAGGATGCTCCAGCACTTTGGCCAAATAAAGTCACGCTACTTGGGTCTCCGCCAAAAGAAGCTATGTTGTTCTTGACCCATGTTAGAGCAGCCAACAGGTCCTTAAGTCCCATGTTCCCTGGAGCTCCATCATTTTTCAGACAAAGGAATCCGAATGCTCCGACCCGATAGTTTATAGTGACGACTACTACGTCTTTTTGGACTAAATATTTGGCGTTGTAAATGTCATCAGTGTTAGATCCCTTGTAAAATCCTCCGCCAGGGATGAAGACAATCACAGATAATGGTTTTGCGGTGGTGTTCGATGGCGCTATAGGCGTGTACACGTTGAGATTGAAGCAGTCTTCGTCTCCTTTTACTGAGCGTTTTGCGGGAGTATACTGTTTGCATGAGAGAGAACCACGTCTAGCTCTCAAAGTGCCGTTCCATGATGGAGGCTCGCCTGGTTCCTGCAAAAAGGTTTTGTTATTTTTGGTTGGTTACAGTACAAAAAATTAGTCTATTAAAAAGTATAGTAATTCGAAATGTCATTTTGTTATCCACATTTTAGCAGAACCTACATCTGAAGCTGCTGTGTTGTTACTTGAGATGTTTAAGCATCAATGAAGCTCCATCTTCGTTGTGTGATATATATTGTGTATTGTGTAGGATATAAAGAGGCTGGCGTGCCACACTGTGGATAGAAGTCCCTAAAATAAACACAGAGAAAAAGGCCGGCATTTAATTTAACGGTCAGCAGAAAATGTCCGTTTTAGTCAGCTCTAAAATATATCCTTTTGCCCAATTAAGGAATTGGACAACAAGTAAAACAAGATTGCTCAGCAAATAATTAATTGGCCTATTGGTTCAGGTAATTAAATACATTTGCAGTAGTATTATTATATTTGTAAAAAACTGGCCGAGTGTCGGTTACTCATAGATTTAGGGTTCCGTAGCCAGGATTATAAGCTATCCAAATATGAAAACCAAATTGCAATCGGGCTAGTAGTTTTTTGTAATACGCCAACATAGTTGTTTTTGCGGATGAATTATGTCTCTCACTATGGAAATTGTTCAGATTTGACGCGGGCTTAAAATGGGTTATCTTGTTCGGCCATATCTAATAAACTCTAGATAGCCGCTCGAGACTTCGTACGCGCAGACTACTGTTTATCGCGACAAAAAGAATCCTGTGTTCTTCTAGGATATGAAAAACCAATGTAAAAGTAGGTATAGCACCAATGCTCTTGATTTTTTTGACAGGCTTGTTATTTCGTTTTCATGGCAACCACACACCATTCTGTGATGGCGACCGATCCTTACAGTGAGTAATCAACATTTACCAGTTTTCCCGCGGAAACTTTCAATTTTCCGGAATAAAAAGTGTCCTATGTCTTATTCTAGGGTATAAGCTGTTTCCATTCTAAATTTCATTAAAATCCGTCCAGCCCTTATCGCATGAAAGCTCCCCTTACAAACAAACAGAACGTTTCACTTTTATATATTGGTATGGATAGAGACATGCAACTCAAACAAAAAGGTCACTTTAGAGCTAAATATTTCGTAAACAGAAACAAATAGAAATATACTCTCAAATAAACCTCGCTATAACTTTCAGAATACCTATTCAACGAGACCCCATTTGTTTGTTTCCTTGGTAAAATTTTACTTTTACATAGTCAACGTGTTATGTGCGTTATGAGTCGGGGTCTGGTCTAAAGCAATAAACATGAAATACAAACCTTAAATCTCCCTTTAAATTCAGCGTAAGGCACTCCCAGGTACGACCAATACTGGCCTAAATAATTGTAAGAACCTTTAATTATTCCTTGATTTAGATGCACTATTTTACTATTTTTGCCACAATCCGATGAACTACAATATATTATTAGTGCAGTCAAGACATGAACAAACAATAACTGCTTCATTATAACTCCTGTGAATACGACGAGTTGATAGCGTGTCTCTTTTAAATCTGAGAAACTGAAGCATAAATTAGCGATACCCTCCTTTTCGAGGAGTGCACTTCTTTATATTTCAATACATTCTTATCTATGTTATGGTTACTTAAAACATGCACGGACATTTATTTATCAATACAACTGCTCAAGTACGTGTCCAATACGTATATTATATACCGTTCCGTAGCATCGCTCACTATGATGGTCATCCGTCCATATCTTTTAAGGCGCTCTATGCTCTCAAATTTTTGTCCTGCTCATCATAGAATAACTATACTAGTGGCTCTGTGAGCTGTAGTCCTCGCGCGTACAAACGTTTTTGCAAACAATCTAGCGGTGCACCGTAGTGCCATCTAGTTACTTTATTGTAAAACTAACATTAATAACCAACGTGCTCCATCAATCCCTACCTAGTGGGTAAAGGGATGATTCCACTGGCAGAAACCTAAAAGTGAGAAATTTACTGCATTTTGTGGAGTTATTCTGCTCATCACGCCGTAGATCCTCATCAGATCTTCACCAAATTTTTATGAGACCAATTTAAAGTTAAACCCCATCGAAATTGTATCTAATAATAATGCGAAGATATTCAGTAGCCCCCTTTTTGGGCAAAGTATCCCCCCAATCCAAAATCCCAGACGGCAAAAAAAATATGAAAATTCGTTTAACCTGTATACCATGTTTCGTCTAAATCGGTTGAGTAATGAGACCTGTAGAGGAGAACAGAGATCCAACCGGACAGACATCCGGACGGAAAGCATTTTTGCCTAAGCTGAAACGGAGACGCTTCGCTCGCGCTTCGCGCTCGCTCGTTCAAATATAATACCCTATGCCGTTCAGTTACTTTGCCGAAGGCCTGTCTTGTTTATTCTCATATGAGTAGGAGAGGCAATTGTTTTCTAACAACAGTCTGGTGAGACTTCTGTACGAGTCTTCGCTATTGGCATTTATTTTTATATTCTCCCCGTTTATAACTTTTGCGACAAACGAGTTCACCAGTGTGACTAGAGGAGTCACGCTGGTCGATAACAAATCATAGAACTTTTGTAGTCATTTAAGTTTTCCACTGTTATAGGTGGCAATAGAAACATATATTTTAACCTTTGGCATTATATCATAAGCCATTGCAGCGGAGTCTGCTTCTGTTGGTGTAACAAGGACGTATTAACTTCGTTCTTTTCCTGTTTCTATGACATATCCACTCTGTTTCTTTAGCGAGGTTTTCGTCCGCCTCATACTGGACTGACGCTAAAGGCAACTCTTTATTAGTGTACTCCTCTGAGGCTATACTATTTTGCTCCCGGGCGTGCTACAAATGGCGCTGAAGCTCTTCAGTCATTTGCGATTTTTCCTTTCTTCGTCTTTATGTATAAACAGAAGATGTTCCGTTTCAGTTTTAAGTGTAATCTCATTTTCGGTTCTATTACCAATTATAGTACATTACTGCCGCGATCTGTAATGACTGCGTTGCTGGCAGCGATGATGATGGCCGAGAGCTTAGCTAAGCAAAGCTCGAGGTCATCATAGCGAGGCCAGCAGGGCTATCATTGCGGACCAAGGCTTGTATAGTGCTTTACTCAAACAATACAACAACAACGACAACGAAAACAACAACGACATCGACAACGACAACAACAACAACAGAAACTGTAACAAAAACAACAACAACAACAACAACAATCTCGATCACATCAGCTTTCAAACAGAAAAAACTCATCAAAATTGGTCCATTCCTCTGGGAGCTATGACGCTTCTCTTTTCGCTTTCGGGGTTAACAAACTCACAGAATAAATTATAGTACTACGACAAAAGACGACAAAAATGGATTTTCAATAGTAGATAGTAGATGATGATGTAGTAGTAGTTTTTATTAGAGATCAAAATTATATATTGCCGGCGAGGGCGCTATTTTGAATCCAGAGCAGAGTGAAGGATTCTAGAGTAGTAGAATCCTGAACGTAGCGAGGGATTCAAAGTACCTCGCCCGAGCCAAAAATATATTTTGTGCCCGAGTGATACACTCTACTCTATTTCATAATATTATTATTTAATAAAATATAGAGTAACAATTAAATTGAAATTAAATAGTATCTAATAATAAAACAACTAAAAACTTATATTGAGTAGGTACTCCAAAGAGTGGAATGTTGTTTAGTTTTCGCTAAGTACTGGAAATAGGCCAAAAACCCAGATCCTGAAAAATTCTTGGCGCCTTTTGCATTTCTCGATTCAATAAAATTACCATAGGCTTTTATATATTTCTCCCGGGATTTTGCAGGTAATAGATTTCATCACATTTCTTGCGTCAGTTCTAATACTTTCAGGAGTTAATTCTATACTTTCACTGTCACTTGAAGAACTCATTTTTCAAGTGACAGTGAAAGTGCCTCTGGCGTAGTACTCTCGAGGATGACGGAGTTAAACAGCTTCTGAAGGACTTTAAGTACCGGTGTTCCACCTGCTTTCAGTAGCTCTGTCGTTATCCTGTTAAGCTGTTTGAGAGCCATTCTGATATCGTATAATGTCGGGTTAAACGGGCTCTTGCATCGCTAGTCGTACTAGGAGGACTACGCGCTGAGTTGTATAATTGCTCATAGAACTTCTCGAGCTCACTCAAAACCTCTGGCTTCGAAGAAACGATGCTGCTACAGCCGGTCTTCAGCTGCGTCAACAAGCTTTCACCATTAGACAGATATCTAGCGAACACTTTGGAGCCCTTGTTCCGCTCTATTACGTTCTTAATACAATTAGTATTATAAGAACGCAAATCGTATCGCATTGACTTGGATATCTGTTTATTAAGCAAGCTGTAACTCGACATATCCACTGAAGACTGCAGCCTCATGTCGCCTCGTTCTGCCAAAAAAATGAATGTATGGTTAGAGAGTTTCTGTGTTCTATTTTTGCATTGGGTCTTAAAGAACTCAGACCCGACCAATGATGTTATATATAAACTGAGGGACCCGACCACGTTAATAATTTCCACCAGCCCGTTGTTTAGTTCGTCCACTGCATTCGGTAAGGATTTGGAAGCAATTTTGGAGTTGAACCAACTGAAAGCTCTGGGGGTTTTGGATTTGGGCAGGACTTGGGCGAAGAGTAGATCTTACCAAACGAGACCTCTCAAGTTTTACGTTGATATTCAATGAGCCTCTTACCATGCGATGATCACTGCCGGTCTTAACCCTATTGATCACAGAGACATCATTGAATATATGCCTATTAATCGTCAAAATGAAATCTATCTCTCGCTTATGACCACCAGGGTCTAGCCACTACCATTTCCTGGACGGGCGCTTCTTGAAAAAGGAGTTCATCATATAGAGTTCCTCCTTTTCCATGAAGTCAGCAATTCGCTGACCCCTTTGGTTCCGCTGTCAAAATCCAAACTGCCCCACTCTCAGTTCATCGCCATTCCTCATGCCCAGTCGTGCGTTAAAGTCCCCCATCACCACTGTGAAGTGTGTTTTCGGGGCATGTATGGCATTAGGAATGTTGTCGTTCATAGCCTCCAGTTCATCGTCCGGGCGTTTCGAGTGTGGGGTGTACCGAATACCGTTTGGTAATTCTGAGTATAAGGTATGCCACCCTGCTCGAAACACTTTTAATCTTCACATTGTTGTTGACGAGGGAATTGTGGACTGGAAACCCGATACCGAGTTGGGACTGCAGGTAACAGAGTAAGTTGCCGAAATTGAGGGTCATCGTATCCTCTCCCTCTTTTTGGACTTCTAAAGTCAAAGTCAAATCAAAGTCAAAGTATTTTATTGTAAATAGGCAAAAATAATAGCACTTTTACAAGTCAAAATTAACATCTCCTGAACAAAGAGATTTACATAAAATATTATAAAAAGATCAAATCAATCCAAATTTAGATAAACTAAGTATTCTTTGAGTTTGAAAAGGAAATTTCCCTTTCATGTGCCAACAGAGTTAAATCTCACACTGGAAAAGGAAATACCCTTCTGACTCTACCGGTGCTTCGGAAATACGCCCGTTAGAGAAGAGAGCACCAAGAAACTCTACGGGGATGTATTTTTTCCATATTTGTCCATTCTTTATATATTTTTCAGATGTCACAATTATAACAAAACATGTAAACTACAAATATAAAAGGTAAAAGTGACAATGAGATATCATATGATATATATGATATTATATGATCACTTATTATTATCATGGAGCTTGGAGACATCAGGCCATGCATTTCTGTCATTAATGGAATCATTTACATTGTAATACGCTTTCTTTATGAGATTTACTTTAACAAAAGTTTTAAACCTATGCATTGGTAATTGATCAATGCCGTCAGGTAACTTATTAAAAAATCGTATACAGTTCCCCATATATGAACCACTAACTTTCTTTAACCGAAATCCAGACACTTTTAGTTTATTTTTATTTCTAGTATTAAAATTATGAACATCCCTATTTTTAACAAAGGTATTGATATTCTTCCGAACATACATTATATTTTCATATATATATATTGACAAGCCACTGTAAGAATATTGATCTCTTTAAAACGTTCCCTAAGAGAATCTCGGGATTTCATATTGTAAATGGAACGAATTGCTCTCTTCTGTAGCACAAATATTGATTGAATTTCCGCGGCCTTACCCCACAGCAAAATGCCATATGACATAATACTGTGAAAGTAACTAAAATATACTAATCTTGCAGTAGCTATATCGGTAAACTGTCTAATTTTACGTACTGCATAGGCTGCAGAGCTCAATCTACCAGCTAACAACGATATGTGAGGACCCCACTGTAATTTTGAATCTACAGTAATACACAAAAATGTGGTTGACTGCACAAGGTCTACAGGCTCACTATTTATTCAAATACTTGAATTCGTAGGAACGCCTCTGACATTGGGTAGTGAAAATTTGATACATTTAGTTTTCTTAGGATTTAACATTAAATTGTTAGTTGTAAACCAACTAAGAACTAGCGCGATTGCCTTGTTAACGTCGTCAAAATTATTCAAGGTTCTGTCAATCTTAAAAATTAGAGAAGTGTTATCTGCAAACAAAACAATATCACATAAGTTCTTTATGAAAAATGGAAGATCGTTAATGTAAACCAAGAACAAGAATGGTCCAAGTATTGAACCCTGTGGGACTCCCATTGTAATGAGAGATCCTGATGACCTCGCACCATTTACATCTACTTTTTGGATTCTATTGCTAAGATACGATGATAAAAGATCGAGAGCTTTCCCATTAACTCCGTAATGATTCAATTTAAAAATTAATGTTTCGTGGCAAACGCAGTCAAATGCTTTGGATAAATCACAGAAAACGCCAATTGCGTCCTGTGACTCCTCCCAAGCATTGAATATATGCTTTAAGAGCCCTGTGCCTGCGTCTGTCGTTGAACGGCCTTTAGTGAAGCCATATTGTTCATTATGAAACAGACCATTGAGATTGAAATGTGTTAATAACTGATTTAATATTACTTTCTCAAAAATTTTACTTAGAGCGGGAAGTATAGAAATGGGTCTGTAGTTAGTCGGATCATTTTTACTGCCAGACTTGAATAAGGGAATAAGTTTACTATTTTTCATTATGTCGGGAAAAACTCCTTCATCAACACAATTATTAAAAATAATTACTAAGTATGGAGCAATTATACCAATAATGGAACTTAAAATTTTCGTAGATATTCCCCAGAGATCCTCTGTATTTTTTATGTTAAGCAATTTAAATGTCTTAACAATCGAATTAACATTAATATGTTTAAATTTAAATGTAACATCACATTTTTCAACGTTGCTTGAGAGCATACAAGAAGCCTCAACTGAGGAAGATTTTAAAGACTGGGTAGTAACTATTGGTATTTTTGTAAAGAAATCTTCAAATGCATTGGCAACTTCGTGATCTTTGGAAATTAATTTATTGCCGATGTTTAGGATAAAATTTCGGTCTCGAGGTTTAATTTTGCCGGTTTCGGTATTTATTATTTTCCATGTTGTTTTGATTTTATCTTCCGATTGTTTAATTTTCCTACTCAAATGAAGAGATTTCGCGGTATTACACACGGATTTAAATGTCTTACAATATTTTTTTAAGTATTCAACAAATTTCGTGTCATTAGCATTCATTTTTTTTTGAGAATATAAATCGTATAATTTGTTTCTACTTTTGTAAATACCTGTTGTAGCCCAGTCATCAAATCCCACCCTTATGCCCCCCTTACATTTTTTAAATTTAAATATATCGTTAAACTCTTTATCCATTATATTAAACAAGGAATTGCAAAGGTCATCAGAATTCCCATCAAACGGCAAGTGACTAAGTTGATTATCAATGTTATCTGCAAACCGTTTCAAACGCTTGCAGGTAATAGGCCTGTAAGTGAACTCCTGAGAGTTTTTACCTGATTTACATTGAAACACAACACTTTGCCCACTATGATCAGAGCTAAGCTTATCACTTATAGCCCTGCTACGAGGTTCATAGTTGCAAAAAACATTGTCTAAACAGGTCGCAGAAGTGCTAGTGATTCTGGTTGGCTGATTAAAAAGATTTTTTAAGTTGAAGCACAAAAACAAATTTAGAAATTTATCGCTTAATGGACATTTAACAAGTATATCTACATTGAAATCACCACATACAACAAGGAATTTTGAATTATTAGAACATTTCCTCAGAACATCCTCCATAACAGACTCAAACACATTGAAATCAGCCAGTGGGGGTCTGTATACACATACAATTATATGATGCTCCAGCTCAACACATGATAACTCAATAGTCCGTTCAACAGACAAGGCCACAATGTCTTTCCTCTCCTTAAATTTACATGTATTCACTAAATAAATTAAAGAACCACCATGAGACTTCGCTTTTCTTCTATTGAACGAACTACCAATCACATAGTTTCTAATGGATGGTATCAAAGTACCTATCGTGAACCAATGCTCAGTTACACACATAACATCGACCT
The DNA here is from genome assembly GCA_946251855.1 of Alsophila aescularia. Lineage (NCBI taxonomy): Eukaryota > Metazoa > Arthropoda > Insecta > Lepidoptera > Geometridae > Alsophila > Alsophila aescularia. Next base: position 39,883,884 of record OX276383.1, read on the forward strand.
TAGAAAAATCTAAAAAAAGTTCTAACTCTAATGCTTTGCTGGAAAGACCCTGTATATTGTTATGAAAAATATGTAAGTTACCAGGCCTTTCCATTGTCTTAACAGTCAGTTTAAATTAACAGATAAATTTCGCTCCACTGTACCACGTCTAATACTGCTATTAACCGTGGCACCGTCAGAGTGATCCATTGTACCATGTACAACTGGATCGTATATATTAAATGCTAACAATTTAGCGATGGTCACCTTGTAATTTTTGCTGAGATACAATGTATTCTTTGTCATAATAAATTTTCTAACAAAATTGTTAGTTTCAAAATACAAAACGTCACTTTGACGACAAGTCAAATTATATAATATCAAATTCAGATCATAGGCATGATCTTTTTGCGTTTGCGTCATTTTATTAGAATATGGAAATGAGCAGACAATAATCCTGCCCACACCTATATTTTCTATATCTACTAGGGTCTCAACAAGATTAATAATATCAGTTTTTTTTACAGCTAGACTGTTACCTAATTGTAATACAATTGTGGTATTTTTGTCAAATGTACAGTTTTTTATTTTTGACTGAAAACCTTTTAGTGGCAAACCGGAGAAGCTATTATTACAGACTGTTTGAGTTAAGCAATTTTGAAGCAGGCTGCCCATGCCTGCACCTATTTGATCACTGAATACCAAAGTTTTTCTAGGGCACTCAGATGGCTTCAATAAACAATCTGAGCTTATTTGATAGGTAGTGAGAGGATCCTGCACAGGTGACTTGTGCTCAGGAACATCATTGGAGCTATTCTTTACTCCAAGTGTGTTAGGCACTATCCTGGAGTTTTCTATGATCTGAACATTGGAAGTGCAATTGTCAGAGCTGCTAGGGCTTTGAGCCACCAAGCAAGCCATGGCTGCAATATGGCCTTTGATTTGCTTATTTGATGCCACATATTTGCCGTTTAAGTCACACAATTGTTTTTTTAAGCAAGTAATTTTACTATTCATGTAATCTATTTCTCTATTATTGCGGCCTAATAAACTATAACATTCATCAAGCTCTTTATTTAAATTTAATTTTTCTTTGCATATCTTTGAGCATTTAAAAAAAATATTATATTTTTTTAACATGACTGAGGTTCTTTTCAAAAATTTATTAACCTTTACATATTTTTTAATCTTATTAGACCCTCTAATGCTGTTAATGTTAGAATTGTTTTTTTTTACAAACTTAGTTGTAGTCAGGTCCACTAATGACATATTATTACATACTATTGAGTTATTTGAGTTAGTTTCAATTAACTCCGAATATAAATTAGTGTTATTATTTTCCATCTCGAAACTAATACTATTTTTAGATGAAAAATCTAAGGTCTCTAACTTAACCCTGTTAAGGTTGAGCTCCTGCTCTAAATCCCTTATATGCCTGAGGGCCGCCTCATATGTGTCTTGATCCTGGATACAGGAATCAACGGTGCACTGTAGACGATCACGCTGATCTCTCATATCTTCATACGCCATGTCTAACTCAGACAATTGGTTTTTCAATGCTGTGTTCTTGTTCAGCATGTCAGACATATCAGCTTCATGTCCTTCTAGCTCTCGAAGTAGCCTATTGTTGCACTCTTTGGAGGCTTTGAGCTCCAGCAACTTGGCTTCACGGTCACATGCTTTGCGAGTCAACATTGTCGAACGGTAGCAGGGTCTGAAAAAACAGTGGAGCACCTTAAATTCAAGCTTGGTTAGATTTGAGTCCCAATTAGTGACCTACTTCAATGATGATAACGCCAATGTTTCACTAAATACACAAATAAAAAATAATAAAAATAAAGCTATTTCTGTTGTTATTCAGGTTTAAGTATTAGTTAATTTATATCTCTAATAACAAATCTCAATTGGATTGGTTGAAGATCAATACCGTTTTCCACTTTAGGTCACTTTAGAGGATACCTAATATTGAAGAAATTAAATGTTACAAAACTTCTTGTAAAAAAGCATTGTTAGTAAATAAACAGACTGTTACTACCTACAACATAATACTATGATCCAAGTGTCTACTTATTGGAAAAACATCTAAAAAGAAAACAGTGAAAATTGTCACAGTTTGTCCAAATTTCAATATAAAAAATATATATATAGAAAACCATACAGCACAACTACACAATATGTAATAGGTATATAGAATAGAGAACACAGAACCTGTTAAAATAATACTAAGACCCAAAGCTGATTCCAGTATATTATACAGAATATAGTACATAGAACCAGTTAGGTACTTAACTCTCAACAAGACCCAAAGCTATGATTCTAGTATAGTATACAGAATATAGTATATAGAACCCGTTAGCTTCTAAGACCTAAAGTTATGATAGCATCTACTTCTTGGTTTATACCAAAAACAGTCAAAGTGTATGTAGTCACAAATTTTAGTGAAATTCTAACCTAGTTGGACTCAGTTTGATGCTTTAATTTAGGGTTTTAGTTTTAAACTTTGTGTTTAAAAGTATTAGTATTAAAACAAATACTTCCCCGGTTTATTGTAGAAAAACAGGTGCAGGGTGCAATCACTTTTGAATTCCGAGCGTTGACAGCTGGTGGGACGCCGCGCGCCGGCCGACAAGTCACAAATTCAATGGTCAACAGTTATCTGATCAGGATTATAGCCCTAATCGCGGAAAACACTAATGCACTATTACTAGTCAATTAATACACAAATTACGCACATAAATACGCGATCTAAATATTATTTTGGATTTAAATACAGCACAGCTGTTTTTAGACGTGTTGCCGCCAATGTTGCCGTGTGGCAACATAATAACCCTATAATACCCCAGCGCAACGTACTTACTACATCTTCCAGTTCTATCAAATTCTCATCGGTTCTCAAGGTGCGCGCGTTATAAGTTGCGAGGTCCTTAAATCGTGGGGGTGGGTAGCTGGATCTCTGCTGGGGATTCTTAGCACCCCCTGCTCAAAAAAATGAATGGATGAGAATTTGACGTGTTTATTTTCGTGTTCTTTAAAAAAACTTTCAAGCCCCTTTAATTTTGATGAAAATATCCAATGTTCTACCTCGTATTATGAACTCAAATCATACCAAGTTTAATTTAAATTCATTCAATAGTGTTGGCGTGATGCGCGGTCTAGATACAGACAGACAGTAAGACAGATAGACAGACAATAACATAATTTTGGACCCCTTGCCTGCAGGAACCCTTTAGTTTTTCGGGATAAAGAGTATTCTCAATTTGTATCCATCATATAAACTATGACTGTGCCAAGTTACATCAAAATCCGTCCAGTAGTTTCAGCCTGGTACGTGTTCTTTTAAATAACTTTCAACACCTTTCCTGCGGGAACCCTTTAATGTTTCGGGATGAAAAGTATCCTATGTCCTACCTCGTAGTATGAACTCAAATCATACCAAGTTTCATTTGAATTCATTCAGTAGTATCCGCGTGATGCGCTGCCAAGATACAGACAGACAGAAAAACAAAAAAAAATTGGCTTCACTATAGAATACAGAATAGCCTCCAATTTTTTTATATAGACAAATCTTGATAAAACATTTAGATACACATTTACCCCCTTACTCATAAAAAGTTATGCAATGGTTATGAAATGATTAAGAATTCCGCGCAGTACAATATTGTACTGCGCAGTTTTACTAATCATTACTTAATCATTGCATAACTTTTTATAAGTAAGGGGGTCAATTCACACCCAATCTATAACAATAACATCAAACACTAACCTATTTTATTTTAAAAACCAACGTGAGCTAAATTCATATTAAAATCTCTAATAAAAAAGGTAACGGTTTTTAGGAGTTTTATTGTCTTTTTCTACAATACTTGTACATGGCACGATATTGCCAAGCAATATAAGGTCAGATCTAAAAAAAATATAGACTTAGTGTATTTGAACATTTAAATTAAAACACACAAACATACACATACACAATCACACACTCATCCATACGTGATTTTTATTTAGCACGTACCTAGGAAGCGAAGTGTGGGGAGACTCCCCACACGATGGACCGACGACATTGTAGCCATCGCAGGAAGTCGGTGGATGGAGGTGGCACAAGATCGCTCGTCATGGCGCTCTTTGGGGGAGGCCTATGTTCAGCAGTGGACTTCTAAAAGGCTGACATGATGATGATGATGACGTACCTAGTTACCTTATATTGTATATGCAGTTATTAAGGCCAGGCTCCAAGGTTACATTTTCCCACTCTCCACTTCCCTGCTACCTACCCTACACTCTGCCACCCGCTACCCGCAATAAGCACTGAAGTGCCTGCGTAACAAGGTTGAATATCGCGAGCGCTGTTTGAACACACAATTTAGCTCGGAACTAACTGACGTATGTCTCAAAAGTTTTTTTTTTATTGGCAGGCTAATAATTTAGTTAGGTACAGTTTGTCTTAGCCTTAGATAATAAACTATATTTTGTTGCTGTGAAATTTATTTTAGAGATAAAACTTAACCCGTTGAGTAGATAAATGTAAACATTACTGAAAATAACGTAATTTTTAATAAGAAAATGTATCGAATGAAATATTGTTAATCATGTTTTTGTCTTAGTCTTTGAGAGATAAAGATCTCAAAAACATATGTTAAGTTTCATATTTATCAGGTTTGTGGTTGACCCAGTATATTTATGCAAAAAACCCATAAAAATCAGAGCCTGGTCTTAAGTATCTAATACGAATATTGCGAACACTTTTTTATGTTTAGTTCTACCTACATACAAATATATTTACGTGTCAGCGATTTGAACATTTTTATCACCAACTCCTTGATTAGGCTTAGTACTTGGTAATGCATTGTAAAAGGTATTGCAATTATTAGATCTGAAAGAAACGATAATATAATAGTATTTTATTCTCGAGTAGTTGAGTATGTGTGGTTGTGTTACCTATTTTAGCCTAAGTAAAGCGTGTGATTTGGGTAGCGTGTTTGCCTACTGTTTCTACTCTGTACTGTGACTCTAAAAATACCACAGTCCTGTGAACTGATTTCTTGTTTTTGTTCGACTAAAGTAATATAAACCTAGGTCGGATGTTTTCGACTATATACACGTGAGTCATAACCGGTAGTGATATTTAAAAAAAGTAATATAATTTAAATTGTACATTTTCAGAAGTTCACACATGAATTTGTACCTTATGAAATTGGGATAAGGCTGACATCAGGTATATTCATCTAAAAAATACATAATCGTCAATAACAGCAATTATTGTGTTACGTACTTATTTTAGCGATCATACGCTTGTGGCGATCTTTGTAAAGCTTCTTTCTGGATCTGGGGTGTTTTTCTTTTGGTTTACCCATATATTCATTCACTTAAAAGCTCCAAGTCAGAAAGGACAATAGAAGCGTAGTTCCACCTAGCAACGCGGCTCGCCGCGGAATTGCAGAATTGGCTTGGCAGAGACCGCGAAGCAAAATACGTAGATTGCCGTGAAAGAGTAGTGCGGCACGAAATTGATATCGCTCCGAATTAAGGAGCGTAAGCGACATTCTAGAAAAATCCCAATTACACATAAATTTCTTAATATAAAAGTAATATTTAGGTACTAGCTGTACCCGTGGCTTCGCACGCGTGTCACGGTAATGTTATCTATAACATTACCGTGCGCGTGTTCTTTTCTTTAGGTTCAAAGTACCAGAATGTGCTATTCCAGGACCAATATACCAACATTTGAACAAATTTCTTCAGCCGTCAAAAATACTTTATCAATTGCTCGGCTTCTTAATCACCGGATTGAGATACCAATTACATCCTAATCAAACCCTAAGCTATCTAACAATGAAAACCGCATTGCAATCGGTCCAGTAGTTTTTACGTGATGCGTGAACAAACAAACATAATGACAAACAGAAAGAAACAAAAGATTAACAAAAAAAATTTGTTCAATACCTCTTTTAAGCACCCAAGAGCATTATTTTCATTTGAATTTATTTAGTAGTTTGGGTGCGATGCGCGGTCAAGATACGGACAAACAGACAGACAAAATTAAAAAGTAAAACAGTTTGGCTTCAGTATCGAACATAGAGAACCATCCAAAAAATATTTTTTATTACTTAAATATTAACATAACTGTACTTGTCAAGTTGTTAATCTGTTGAATGTAATATAATATTTATAATTATTTTATGTTAACAGTAGGTGTATAAGTTAGTGTATTATTATTATTTTGTATGTATTATTATATGGTAATAAATATTTATGTAATTTGTATTATTCATTATATATGTAGGTATATTTTTATAATTCTGCTCACTACCATCCTTTATAATAGCCTATGTGTCTCTATTCAGCCTACGGTTGCCTGGAAGAGATCGCTGCTTAGTGATAAGGCTGCCGATTGTTCTATGTTAAAACTTGATTATTGTATCATCAATTTCATTTCTTGTGCAATAAAGATTTATCTATCTATAAGCTATCTCCATTCCAAGTTTCATCAAAATCCGTCCAGTCGTTATCGCGTGAAAGCTACCCAAACAAACAACAGACGTATCATTTTTATATATATTGGTATGGATTTTCATTGTACAGGCTGGACCCATATCCCACAGAAACCCTTTACTTTTTCGGGATAAAACGTGTCCTCAATTTTAACCCATCATATAACTTAAGACAGTGCCAAGTTGCATCAAAACCCGTCCATGACTTTCAGCGTGGTACGTGTTCTTTTAAATAAATTTCAACCCCTAAATAATAAATTTTTCGATATGTAAAGTATCCTATGTCCTACCTCGTAGTACGAACTCAAATCATACCAAGTTTCTTTTGAATTCATCCAGTAGTTCCGGCGGCGTCATGCGCGGCTAAGATACAGACTGATAGACATACAGACAAAAATGAAAAAAACATACAGTTTAGGCTTCATAATCGAGTATAGAGTAACTTCCAAAAAAAACACTATATCTTTAATGTACAGAATTTGGACCCATATCCCACAGGAATCGTTTGTTTTTTCGGGAAAAATGTATCCATAATTTTCACCAAACCATGTCTGTGCCAAGTTGCATCAACATCCGTCCAATAGTTTCAGCGAGCTAAGTGTTCTTTTAATTAATTTTCCACCCCTATCCTTAACACTTAATTTTTTCGAGATGTAAAGTATCTCGAAGTGTGAACTTAATTCATACCAAATTTCATTTGAATTCATTAAGTATTTTCGGCGTGGTGCACTGCCAAGGTACAGACAGACAGACGGACAGACAGACAGAATGACAAAAATTACAAAAATACAATTTTGGCTTTAGTATTGAATATAGAAATGCCCCCAAAAAAAATTACAAAATATCTTTGATATACAGAATTTGGGTCATTATCCCGCAGGAACTCTTTATTTTTTCGGGATAAAAAGTATCCTCAATTTTAACCCATCATATAAACTCCGTATGGGCCAAGTTGCATCAACATCCGTCCAATACTTCCAGCGTGCTAAGTGTTCTTTTAAATAATTTTCCACACCTATCCTGAAGGAACACTTAATTTTTTTGGGATGAAAAGTATCCAATGTCCTACCTCGAATTGTGAACTCAAATCATACCAAATTTCATTTGAATTCATTAAGTATTTTCAGCGTGGTGCGCTGCCAAGGTACCGACAGACAGACGGACAGACAGACAGAAAGATAAACATTAAAAAAAATACAGTTTTGGCTTTAGTATTGAAAATAGAACCACCCCAAAAAAAATTACAAAATATCTTTTATTTACAGAATTTGAGACATTATCCCGCAGGAACTCTTTATTTTTTTCGGGATAAAAGTATCCTCAATTTTAACCCATCATATAAACTGTCATAGTTTTTTTTTTGTCAAGTTACATCAAAATCCGTCCAGTAGTTTCAGAGGGTAAGTGTTTTTTGAAATAACTTTCAACCCCAATCCTGCGGGAACCCTTTCATTTTTCGGGATGAAAAGTAGCCTATGTCCTACCTCGTAGTATGAACTCAAATCATACCAAGTTTCATTTAAATTCATTCAGTAGTTTCGGCGTGATGCCTAGCCAAGATACAGACAGACAGACAAAAATGAAAAAAAAAAAAAACAGTTTTGGCTTCAGTATCGAGTCTAGAGTAACGTACAAAAAAAAACTAAGTATCTTCAATGTACAGAATTGGACCCGTTACAGTTTTATTATAAGTATAGATAATATCAAAATACCATTAAATGTAGGATATATTTACGGAAAAGTTTATTTTCAGATATGTGTTTGGCATTTTTTTCATCGAGCCAAATAAGTGCATTCATGTTTTGGAGACAATGATATTGTTACATAAATCCTCGAGTATCATATATTTTAATTTCAGTAGGATACAGTGAGTAGTTTTTGAATGGGATTGGGATTAATTTGTCTTATTTGCCCATTTCTGCCCCTTAAAGGGGAACCAAGTCGTCCTTTTCGAATAGATGGGATGAAAAAGGAAATTGCTGGCCGCAAAACACGACAATAATGGAATTCCATACAACTTTGCTGGCGCCTATTCAAGCAGCGCGGCAAGGTTGACTTTGCCTAAAGAAGGTTGTCGAAATAATGACCACATTACTAGCGTTGTTTGAGTATAAGTTATTATTCATAAGGCATAGCATCGCCTTAACATTAACAGCAAATTAAAGCGTATAACTGGCTCATCGCGATCGATTGCGCAAGTATATGTTAAATCAAAACCATAAAAAACTAATAAGGTGTTCAAAACATGTCCAAACTATGTAACATCCTCCAAAATCCATATGCTCCTAGTTATTTAAAAGATCGTTTTACTTATCTTTCTTCTCATGGTCGACCACAGCGCACTTCACAACATCTACAGATAATGATTCCTCAACATAATTCAGTTTCACATTCTGATTCTTTCACTGTCACTGCAACCCGTCTCTGGAACGGCCTACCTTCCCACAAAAAAAAATTACCACATTCGTCAGGCATCATCGTGGGGCGTTTTCAAATTCAAAGTCTACAACCACTATCTCGCACTACAAAATAAAACAATGAACTGAGCAAATTATTGAATATGTTATTTATTACCTGTTTTATTACTGTATGTAGTTATATATTTAAAATATGTATCCTAATTAGGTATACTATGTATAAATGAAATTATATTATTATGTAGTACTACTAGCTGTGCCCGCAGATTTGCCCGCGTGGACATTTCATGTAAAAGTAGCCCATACGTGTTATTCCAGGGCCAAAAGTACCTACAAAGTACAATATACTACATTTCTTCAAAATTCGTTTAGCCGTCAAATAGTTTTTTTATCGATTGCTCGGCATCGATTAGATGTCGGAATAAGGCTAGCGCGCACGGCCTTGCGTTTTTATAGCTAAGAAACATCTCGTTTACCTGACCTTTGAAACTTAAAAAAACCTCCTCTTTTCTCAACTAACCCCCCCCCTTCAACTACCACCCCCCTATTACCTCAGCTTTCAAACATAAACAACCGCAGATATACACTAATAGAATAGGTCCATTCGTTTGGAAAATTCGATTTCACCCCACTTTTTTTCAACATAAAAACCGCATCAAAATCGGGAGCTATGATCCTCATCCTCACCCTCCCCCCTCATTATAGCTAAGAACTATCTTGTTTACCTCAGCTTTGAAAAATAATAAACCGCAGTTAAATTGATCCATTCGTTTGAAAGATACGATTCCCACCCCCCTTTTTTTCAACTACCTCCCATCCCCATATAGCTAAGAACCACGATGAACCATCTCGATCACATCAGTATTTAAACATAAAAAAACTGCATCAAAATCGGTCCATTTGTTTGGGACCTACGAACCTCACCCCCCATTCCCTCCTCCCCCTCCCCCATTATAGCTAAGACAAATCTTGTTTACGTTATCTTTGAAACATAAAAAACCGCAGTTAAATTGGTGCTTCGGAGGGCACGTTAAACTGTCGGTCCCGGCTGGTATTGATTAATAGTAGCAGTCGTTAAGCCATGTCAGAGGCCCTCGGGCGGCCTGAAAAACTCTCTAACATCAGAGGCCAGCACTACCTCATAGGACAAATACCAAACAATTGGTCCATTCGTTTGAAAGATACGATTCTCACCCCCTTTTTCTCGATACTACACCCTTTTCTCAGCCCCCCCCCCACTAGCTATATAGAGGGAGAGGGGCCGTCCTCTATATAGCTAAGAACCATCTCGATCACATCAGTTTTCAAACATAAAAAACCACATCAAAATCGGTCCATTCGTTTGAGAGCAACAATCCTAACCCCCATCCCCCCCCTCCCTCCCATTATAGCTAAGAACCATCTCGTTTACCTCAGCTTTCAAACATAAAAACCGCAGCAAAACATTCTTTTGGAAGCTACGACTCTCACCCCCTTTTCTCACCTCCCCCTTCCCCATATAGCTAAGAACCATCTAGATCACATTAGCTTTCAACCAAAAAAAACGCATCAAAATCGGTCCATTCGTTTGGGAGCTACGATACCACAGACAAACACACACACACACACACCCTCGAACACACACACACACACACACACACCCTCGAACACACACCAGTCTCTTTCTTCGGGGGTTAAAAATGTAAAACAGTAAGCAGTTTGGTTACCAATAAAAACAGCCGCAAGAGGGCGCTTTTTATGGGGGATTGTAAATTATACATTATAATTTATTTCTTTTTTAAACATGCACTTCAGGTAAAACTAACAAATTTACAAAATAAATTGACAGAATTCTTTTCTGTTTTTGAGTTTTGTATAAATTATCCGAATTGGAATTGTTGTGATTGTTGTTATAACGATTTACTTCAGGAAATGACATTGTTGTTAATAACGCAAAAAATATGTAATAACGCATAAAATATGTAAATGTTAATAACGCATAAAATATGTAAATGCTTAAAAATATGGAGCAAAACATTTCAAGAGCGCGTGATTTCGATCCACGCACGTCTGGTTCGGAAGGCTAACATGCTCCCACTGTACCACACAGATCGCTGCTAGAAGGTCGAAATTATTATTACATTTAAATTATCATAACTTTGAATATCTATCCCGCAGGAACCCTATATTTTTTGGGGATAAAAAGAATCCGAAATTTTAATCTATACTATAATAAAACTGTAACTGGGCTAAATCTGTACATTAAATATTTTTTGAAAATTTTAATTGAGATGAACTTCAAAATCGATATGGAGTGCAAAAAGGTTTTTTTTTATTTTTTGTCTGTCTGTCTGTCTGTCTGTCTGTCTGTCTGTCTGTCTGTCTGTCTCTTTGAACACGCATCACGCAGAAACTACCCGACGGATTTTGATGCAATTTGGCACAATCATAGCTTATGTTATGGATTAACATTTAGAATACTTTTTATCCCGAAATAAACAATGGTTCCCGCAGGATAGGGGATGAAAGTTATTTAAAAAAAACACATATCACGCTGAAACTACCGTACGGATTTTCAAGTAACTTGGCACAGTCAAAGTTTATAGTATGTGTTAAAATTAATGATACTTTTAATCACGAATAAATACGAGATTCCTGCGGGATATGAGTCTAAAGTTATGTCAATTTGAAAGGAATAATAATTGCACATCCGTTTATAAAACGGTACCGTGAATTCGGCTCCTATGCCACAAGTCAGAGTGGCACAGTAGAAGCGGTGTCCGCCTTGCAACCCAGAGGCACATGGATCAAATCCACGCGCTGCTATGAATGTTTTGCCTCAATATTTATAAGCATTTACATATTTTGTGCCTTTTTTTACATTTTCTTTGATTTTTTAAGGCTTATGTAATATCCTGAAGTAAACCGTCAAGTTTTGTTTAAAAACAATATATATAATGGGATCTATCCAAACGAATGGTCCGACTTAGGTGCGGTTTTTTATGTTTGCAAGCTGAGGTAATCGAGATGGTATAGTACGAGTTTGGTACGAGTAAAGATAGCACAATGGCATCAACAACTCAAGCGAATACACCAAAGGCATCAAAGTTCTCCTTCCGATTTAACTAGATGGCGCTGATTGACCTTAAAACACGCAATAATTTCATTCCTGCAACCAAGGGTGTCGGTAAATTCAAATTTATCAGGTTTTTGGGATTCGGCTCACACTAGCACTACGAGATTCCTGCGGGATATGAGTCTAAAGTTATGTCAATTTGAAAGGAATAATAATTGCACATTCGTTTATAAAACGGTACCGTGAATTCGGCTCCTATGCTACAAGTCAGAGTGGCACAGTAGAAGCGGTGTCCGCCTTGCAACCCAGAGGCGCATGGATCGAATCCACGCGCTGCTATGAATGTTTTGCCTTTGATATTTATAAGCATTTACATATTTTGTGCCTTTTTTTACATTTTCTTTGATTTTTTTAAGGCTTATGTAATTTCCTGAAGTAAACCGTCAAGTTTTGTTTGAAAACAATATATATAATGGGATCTATCCAAACGAATGGTCCGACTTAGGTGCGGTTTTTTATGTTTGCAAGCTGAGGTAATCGAGATGGTATAGTACGAGTTTGGTACGAGTAAAGATAGCACAATGGCATCAACAACTCAAGCGAATAAACCAAAGGCATCAAAGTTCTCCCTCCGATTTAACTAGATGGCGCTGATTGACCTTAAAACACGCAATCATTTCATTCCTGCAACCAAGGGTGCCGGTAAATTCAAATTTATCAGGTTTTTGGGATTCGGCTCACACTAGCACTAGCACGACCTCCAGGGGCCTAATTCTCTAATTTTAAGATGCCAATTCCTCGCTGCCTGCGGGGAAATTGGAATCAATCACGAACAAATTCCATGTAGGCATGGGTCATTTTCGCAATATCCAGCACCAGGGCTTTTAAGTACGTCTATCTTCAAACACCAGGGCGAAAAACCAGGGTTCAAAATACTTTCAAGTACTTTCTGTAGAAACAGATTAAAGCCTTGAAAGTAGAAAATACTTGCATAGGAAATTGATTTTTGCCGTCATATAAATAAGGAGAACAATCGTGTTTGCAAAATAAAAGTACTTGGAAGCCTTGAAATTAGAAAATACTTGCATAGCAAATTGATCTTTGTCTCTATATATAAAAGGAGCACTATCGCGTGTGTGAAAAAGTACTCTGAAGCCTTGAAATTGTTTGTTTGTTTGTCGTATGAGGTAGTGCTGGCTTCTGATGTCAGAGTTTGTCAGGCCACCCGAGGGCCTCTGAAATGGCTTAACGACTGCTATTAACCAATAACAGCAGGGACCGATAGCTTAACGTGCCCTCCGAAGCACGGAGCAATGGATAACCGCACGTAACTTCGAAAAGTCATTGGTGCGGGAGCCTAAGTTTTGAACCCGGTATCGTTGGATTCTAAATTGTACTATAGAACCAATAGGCCACCATCGCTCTTTTGAAATGAAAGTAAAAAAAACCTTGCATAGGAAATTGATCCGTGGGTATGCATAAATAAAGACCACAATTGCTTTTGCGTAAAAAATACTTCGAAGCGTTGCAAGTTTTCTGAGTATGTATATACATGATACGTTTTTTTATTATGTTTCTTCCATTGAGATATTATAATGTACTACCTACGTACCTACATAATTACATAATTATATCGGAGGTTTCTTCATACTGTCTTTCGGGCAAAATGGTTAGTTGTCGGTATTGAAATGTGTACATACAGAGGTAGGTACACAGGTACACTTCACAGAGGTATAGAAAACTTTTATTTTTTCAAATCAATCCTCATATCGTGTTGAAAAAGCTCAAAAAGTAGGTAGGTAGGGTAGGTTATTATTAAGAGCCAGTTAAAGTGCCAGTAAGTAGGTACGTCGTTCTGTGAAACATCATAAAAAATAATTTGAACACAATGTTTCGTTGCATTAAAATTTGTTCGTATGGACCTCACAATAATTACCTACCCTTGATGCCCCATCCAATTTACCTCACCACCTTAATTACTCTCTAATCTGTGCCACCTTACCTTCGGAGATAATTTTCTCTACTCAATAACAAGACGGTCATGATAACAAGTTACTTCATTTAAACTAGATGGCGTTGTCTACCCTTAAAACACGCAAGCGGTTTGTTACGAAGTGGTTTGAACGTTGAATGAACTCGAGCAACACGTTTTCTTCTTTTTTTACTTTATGGTCCTTAGAGGCTCTTAAAACGTATCGAGATGTTTTTTGTGTTTTTTGATAGAATAAGTCGACTTCAGTTGTAAAACGCGCAGCGAAATTAAGCTAATTATTGATAGTAAAATAGTAATTTATTAATTAAAAAAATAAATTTAACTGTTATAACGCATATTCTGTGAAGTACGGAGTGCCGTACTTCACAGAATATGCGTTATAAAAAGGCAAGGCAGTGCCTTATTCCGATGATTAGATGCCGAGCAATCGAAAAAAAACTATTTGCCGGCTGAACGAATTTTGAAGAAATGTAGTATAATATTGTACTTTGTAGGTTTGGTCCTGGTCCTCCTGGTCCTCTGGACCTGGACCAAACCTACAACTGGTCTGGTGGTGGTTTGGCTTTTGGTCCTGGAATAAAACGTGTGGGCTACTTTTAAATGAAATGACCACGCGGGCAAAGCCGCGAGCACAGCTAGTACATAATATGAACTTTGACTGTGACAAGTTACATTAAACTCCGTCCAGTGGTTTCAGCGTAATATGTGTTCTTTTAAATAAATTTCAACTCCAATCCTGCGGGAACTCATGTTTTTTTCGGGATAAAAAGTATTCTAAATGTTAATCCATAACATATGCTATGATTGTGCCAAGTTGCATAAAAATCCGTCTGGTAGTTTCAGCGTGATGCGTGTTCAAAGAGACAGACAGACAAAAAAAAAAAACCTTATTGCACTCGATATTGATTTTGAAGTTTATCTCTATTATAATTTTCAAAAAATATTAGCCCAGTTAAAGTTTTATTATAGTATAGATTATATCATACACGTATGAGGTTGATGGGAAGCATGCCAAATTCAGTGCAGTCCTAAACATAGCATATTACATAAATGGGATAAAGGTTCCGAAAAATAAATAAAATACAAGCGAATTGCTGTGCTGCCCACTGTAATACTAACTGAGCAGCGTTAAAGTACATTAGTCACAGCGGAAGTATGTGTCTCGGAAGTTAACTACTAGTCGCTGCGCAAACTGCTATTTTTCTGGCGCAATCCCAATGTTAAAGGTGAAGACAGCATTGTATAACTACCTCGCTCACTCACTTACGGTTTCCACATATTCTATCTCGCTTTTACTTTATGCTATTATATCCCCACAGCAGTACCTGCGCAATCGTTCACAGAGCCTAACAAACATACAACTTGGCTGCGTCTTACGAATACATAAGTATACTCTAATCGAAATAAATAATTAGATTTGTACTGATAAATTAAGTTTGTACATAAGTTTCATATGATCTTTTCCAGAAATTAATTCTGTCTCTATTCGGCAGATCTATTACTTCTATTTCTTTGTCCAGTTTGAGAAATTTCAACGTATTTTCACTCCTAGGCCATTCAATGTCATCTGTGTTTGCTGTTGGTACACTGAAACAAAAAAGAATTTGTAATTTAAGCAATATGAACTGAGAACGATGCCTTCCAGGACGGATGGTCTGAGATTGCAGGGGCCCGAGATTTGTGCAGTAGGACTTTGATATGCTCGTATATCCACAAAATGTTTCATTGCGCGACTAGCCCGACAAAGTCCACTGCTGAAAATTGGCCTCCACCGCTCAAAACCCTGTTTTCGCTTGGCAGACGCTTTGGTGACCGCAGTAGATAGTGAAGCCCGTTTCCTGAATTCCCTTCCGTTTCGTGGATCTCCCACCACCCGCAGGATGAGAAGGGTTGGACCTATTACTTATTAAACGGGGCCCACACGGCATGCTATGCCCATTCTTATTCGTTGCGTATTTCTTACCCAGTTTTTGCGAAGTTGGTCCACAGACTGCTCATTCTGTCGATCATTACTTGGTCATCAGGAATCGGAGGAGAATAACGATACACTTTAGGGTCAAACATGTAAAGCAACTCATCAGAGTGAGTCGCTCCTTTCGTGATATTCTGCAATTTTGACGGCTTCTTCCTTAAATTCCTCTGGGAGTCATAAGTAAAATAATAGTTGAACATAGATATATTTGGATTTGTCAAATATGCTTCCATCTTGGCAACAGAAGGGCTCATGATTAAAACGTCAGAAAAATAATCAATTAGCCCGTCATATCCTATAGACGAATTTTGAAAGTACATTTCTCTAATATCTTCCATCAAGAGTGCCTCGTCTTCTGGTTTTTTGTATGTAAATGTATTTGGAACGGCCGACGAAAACTCTTTGTCTAGTTTTCTAAGACCACACTTGCTACTGTAATGTTGTGCCCAAAAGAGACCTTCTTTATTATTGTACCCCATTATTACACTTATGTTGGAGATATCTCTTACTGATTTAACTAATTCTTGAGGGCTTGTTGTTAATATTGTTGTGTTACTAGAACTGGGATCCTCCATACACGGTTTAAAGATGTATGTCGCTAGAGCATCATTTTTCATTGTTTTACAGGAAATTAAAGCGATATCGTCCGCTGTAGCGTTCAGGAATATATTCAGGAGCTCGTCAGTGTCTGTAGTATTGTATCCCAAACGAGAGGCAGCTTCAGACGCAGTCAAGATCGGCTCTTTGTCATAATATTGGGGTGTAAGTGACGTCCCACTGTCCATAATAGCTCGATGGAATAATCCGTCAGCAACTCTGGTAGAAATAAAGTAGTCAACGCAGGATGCTCCAGCACTTTGACCAAATAAAGTCACGCTACTTGGGTCTCCGCCAAAAGAAGCTATGTTGTTCTTGACCCATGTTAGAGCAGCCAACAGGTCCTTAAGTCCCATGTTCCCTGGAGCTCCATCATTTTTCAGACAAAGGAATCCGAATGCTCCGACCCTATAGTTTATAGTGACGACTACTACGTCTTTTTGGACTAAATATTTGGCGTTGTAAATGTCATCAGTGTTAGATCCCTTGTAAAATTCTCCGCCAGGGATGAAGACAATCACAGATAATGGTATTGCGGTGGTGTTCGATGGCGCTATAGGTGTGTACACGTTGAGATTGAAACAGTCTTCGTCTCCTTTTACTGAGCGTTTTGCGGGAGTATACTGTTTGCATGAGAGAGAACCACGATTAGCTCTCAATGTGCCGTTCCATGATGGAGGGTCGCCTGGTTCCTGCAAAAAGGTATAAAAAGAATAATATGTAATGCTATCATTTAAACGGTCAGCAGAACATTTCCCTTTTGGTCAGCCCTAAAATATATTCTGTAGGCACACCAATTACCTAGCCCCAAACTAGGATACCCTGTACTATGGGTACTAGACAACCACAGTAGACAACGGATAAACATACACATAGATACGAATATTACATCAATTGGGGTGCAACTTGTGGTCAGCAAGTAAAACAAGATTGATCAGCAAATAATTACATTATGGGACAGCTCTATAGTAATACATTACAACAACTCTTTACTGCACAAAAAAAAAACACAGCATTCAGCATTCTCCAACATTCTCTAACCTAACATACCACGTGTAAGTCGGGACGTCTTTACCAGTTTATTTCTGTTATAATTTTAATGCAATTTGAATAGTATAATTATTTTGTTGCTTATCAATTTTATAATTCTGCTACCCAAGTAATCATTTTGCTGCCCGATATAATAATTTGCCAAATGGTTTAATTGCTGCCTTTTCTTGCTTACCGAATATTTAAATGGCAGACCAATTGATTATTTACAAATAATAACCCAAATGAATTGCTTTAATAATCCGAATACAAAAAAAACGGACTTGTATGGAACCGGTTTAAATTTTTTGTCATTTCCGAGCCCTGTCGATAATATTCAGTAAAAAGCAAAAAAAGAAACAAAAATTGCTTGCAAAATTAAAATCGATAAGCCGGGCTTAAAATAATAATATTTATACCAACCTTAAATCTCCCTTTAAATTCAGCGTAAGGCACTCCCAGGTACGACCAATACTGGCCTAAATAATTGTAAGAACCTTTAATTTTTCCTTGATTTAGATGCACTATTTTACTATTTTTGCCACAATCCGATGAACTACAATATATTATTAGTGCAGTCAAGACATGAACAAACAATAACTGCTTCATTATAACTCCTGTGAATACGACGAGTTGATGGCAACGTGTCTCTTTTAAATCTGAGAGACTGAAAATTGCGATATCATTTTCGAGGAGCGCACATATTATATTTTAAAACATTCTGAACTGTGTTATGGTTATTTAAATCATGCACGGACTTATATTTCAATGGTAAACATTATCGCTGTTTTACTCGTGTTTGATGAATACAACAGCTCAAGTACGTGTCCAATACGTATTTTACGGTTCCGTCGGATCCGCTGCTCATGGTCATCCACGCGGACTTTACCAATTTTAGTAAGACGTGAGCTTGCGTCGGACTCGACAATTTCATTGACTTTTTTAGAGTTCCGTACCCAAAAGGAACCCTGTTGTTGTGGCAACGCTGTTTGACCATCCATCCGTCTAGGACTCTAGGCTCTAAAAGTCCGTGATCACAGATACAGACCTTATATGACGGACGGATGGACGAGCTAAAATGGAAATAAGCTCGCTGTTGTAATATTTCACGACTGCCCAAAAAAGGAGTGTAATGTATTCAGGGTTCATTTATGTAAGTGTGTATGTGAGTATCTTTGTTTCACCATTACTTTCAAATGCCTCATCAGATTTGGATGAATGGTCCTTACATCATCCCGAGTAACACGGCCTTTATTTTTTTTAAAGTCCGTTTTTTGGCAATGCGGTTGTGCTTTTTCTCCTACTCTCGTATTATTAGGTATTCTGTGCTCTCGTACTTCTTTGATAGTTCGGTTCAAAGCACGTATTTGTAATTCCGATGTCTATGGTTCAAAGCACGGATTTGTGATGTCTATGTTATGGATCAAAGTCTGTGTACTTCGTCGAATAATAATATTAGACTCCGTCTGTCAGAATTGCACTTGTAGTCCAAAGAATATACATCTAAGTTGTAGACTTGAACTTATTCATTAATTCGTAGGTAAATTATACGTCTGAGGCGGAGGAGGAGACGAAGGATGTTCTTGGTAAATACCAACGTACTATCACGTACTATTACTATAGTATCTTTTCAGTAATCACTGAAAGACGCACACCCATTCACGGGAACAATCTACGGTTGTAGTCACTACTACCTATCTAACCTGGTTTTATGCTTCGGAACCATAAGTCTAATAAGGGTGTTTGCCGGAAAATAAATATGTATATTTTTATTTTTATAAATTCTATTGTGGAATAATAAAACATATTAAACTTTATAAAAAAAGTTGGGCCAAAACAATCACAGATTGGACCCCTTTTGAATGAAAAGTATCTTTATACCAAACCACACAAAACTTTAAAATCCGTTCAGAAAATTCAGTACTGGTAACAAACAGTAGTAGCCTCTTCTCAGCAAAGCTTTGCCTTGGTTTGGATCCGGCGGTGTCTGTGCCGTGGCTCTAAAGCATGCGGCATATCTGGACTGGGCTGATGCACGAAAGCCTCTGATATTCGGGTTTAGAAAAGAAAATTCAACGTTGCCGGTAAGACCTGCAAGAAGATTCTTAAGAAAGCTCACTTTAATCACGTAGGTCGAATAGGGGCCAAACTGGCTTCATACTCCGCGGGTAGCAAAGCTTTTTGGTCCCTGGCCAAGTCGCTCGAAGCGAACTTATGTCGCCCCTCACTGCCACCTTTGCTGAAGCCAGATGGATCACTGGCTCACACTGCTGGAGAGAAAGCAAATTTATTTGCTTCTCTTTTTGCAGAAGCTCGCATCTAGATGCGAGAGGAAGGTATCTTGCCAGCACAAGATACCTTCCTGCATTCCTCATAGCGAGGCTTTTATGCCCTAAATACGCATTCGCCAGAAGGAGGGTCTCAGAACGCTTCGAGTCCTAGATGTGAACAAGTCCTGATGGCATTCCAGCGATTGTGTTGAAAAACTGTGCACCCGAATTGTCTCCCATCTTAACGCGTTAATACCGCCTCTCCACTCAGGTAAAGTTCCGAAGAGCTGGAAGCTTGCCAATGTACAAACAGTACCTAAAAAGGGTAGTCGTGCTGATCCGGCCAATTATCGCCCCATCTCGATAACCTCCTTACTCTGTAAGTTTATGGAGCGTGTCATCAACATAAGGCTCTTGGCATACCTTGAGGCCAAAGATCTCCTCAGTGATCGGCAATACGGATTTCTGGGGATCTTCTCGCGTATGCCACTCACGTACTGAGCGAAGCCATCGAAATGCATGGTTAGGCGCTTGCCGTCTCCCTTGACATATCGAAGGCCTTTGACCGGGTCTGGCACGACGGCCTTTTAAGCAAGCTTCCCTCATATGGATTACCTGTTGGGTTATGCAATTGGAAAACTGTTTTTTTTGAGGGAAAGATCTATTCGGGTTGTCCTAGAGGGCTTCTCGTCTTATCAAATGGCTATCAATACCGGTGTACCTCAGGGATGATCGGTTCTCTCTTCTTGCTGGTTCTGGTTTCTCTGCTTCACTGTTCTTACTGCGCATTAATGACCTTCTTAAGTCCGGTACCTTTGGTTATGCAGATGACAGTACTGTATATGAGAGATACATTTCCAATGCTCAAGCCAGCTGCGACGCTGTCCAGCTTCAGAGAGAGGCTATGGTGGACCGTTTGAATTTAGCCTTAGAAGCCGTGTCCGATTGGGGCGATGCTAACCTGGTTAAGTTTAATGCTACTAAAACGCAGGCGTGTTTGTTCTCTGCTAAAAAGAGTCCTCTAAACCGATCTTCATCCTTCCGTAGTGTAATAATACCGATAGGCGACCATCTGGAGCTTTTGGGTGTCGAACTCACATCGAACGTATGGGTCTTATATTGAATCCAAAGCCAAGGTAGCTGCAAAGAAACTTGGTATTTTGTCTAAGGTTGGCGTTACTTTACACCGGTACAGCTTTTGAATCTTTATCAAGCACAGGTCCGATCTTGTATCCGCTGTTGTTTGATCTGAGTTCCGCTGCCACCTCTGAGACGGTTCTGTCAAGTATCAGTTCGAGGCTTTGAATTCAATTGAGAGACGTGCTATGAGGCTCATTGGGGATGACACTCTGGTAAAGAGTAAGCTTCAAAGTCTGGAGCATCGACGTGAGGTCGCAAACCTATCGGTATTCTACAGATTGCGGTATGGTGAGTGTGCGCAAGAACTGCACAATCTGATATCACCTTTCCATCACCGTACGACTAGACGATCGGCAAAGCGCCACCCTTTATGGTTGAAATACCTCGCACAAGAACGAAGCGTAACGCTTCTTCATTTATTATAAGAACTGCAAAGGACTAGAATGCTCTGCCCTCGTCAGTGTTTCCGGTAAAATCTAACCCAGGTGTGTTCAAGTCAAGAGTGAATAGGTATCTACTCGTACTAGGCAAGCGTGCTACACCTTCGACCACATCATCACTTTCCATCAGGTGAGATCGTGGTCAAACGATTACCTAGTCCGCAATAAAAAAAACAGACTAAACACACAAACCTTCGCATTGATAATATTACTAGCTGCGCCCCGCTGTTTACCCGCGTGGACAATGATGATGGATGATGATGATGAAAACTATCCTATGTGTTATTCCAGGACCTCAATTACCTATCTATATACCAAATTTCATCAAAATCCGTTAAAACGTTTCAGCGTGAAGAAGTAACAAACATATTCAATATCGGTCACCATAATTATAATATTAGTATAGCTAAGTGTAAATAAAGTCTACCTACGATAGAAATAGTGATGTAAGATTGGAGTTGAATGGTCTTTGAAGATTTCTGGATAGTGGTCAGTCCGCAATCTTGTTATTTTTTTCAAGTTTACGACGCGTAAAGAAAACTGGTTTATATTGGATAGAGGACACAAACAAACTAAAAATATTGTGCTGAATAATGTTCTAAAGTGTCACGTTTCAGAGATAATTAGAGGTAAACATATCAAGATGGCGGACGGACAACTATGCCAGCCTCCAAAGAAAAATCTTCTTTGCTCTTTATTTATTTCTAAGCAAATGAATGAAAACATACAAAATTGAAAGTTACAAGGAGGTGACATAGCCAAAAGAATAAGCAGAATAAGAGTACCCAAACTCTGTCAACCCTGTACCTTGGACCCTTAACATCGGTCATTTTTTCTGAGTTAGCGCGCAACGTACTAATCATCCTGTCTGATCTTCACAGACCGAGGTGGACATAATCGAAGAGATCGACGAATACCAAACCTGGCCCGGCTGGTTAATCCTAGCTCTGCGCGTCGCCATCATGAGCTGGTTCGTGCTCGAACTGCGCAACACGATGATGTACGAGCACAACATGCCCAAGCTGAACTTTTTGCTGCACTTCGGCGCGTCCAGCCTGGTCTGGTTTGTTTACTTGCCGGTGATCGCGCTGATCGCACTGCAGATTAGTCCGCTGTGGCGATTCAAGTTTTTGCTTGGTAAGTTTGTTGAATTGTCCTTAATGTTTTGTCTCTAGGGAAAAAATTGTGATTCAAGACAAACACAAATTTAGTGTATTTGTGTAGAAATATTTTTCCTGCGTTTAATAGGGTCAGCTCTCTGGCGTCTTCGTCGACATCGTCCAACTTTGCCCGACATCTATAGCATCGCGATCTCACAAGTCGCAGTACATTTGTCCTGCGTGACTACGAAGCTTAATCTCGTGATGAGATTGGTCGTGGTCACGAGATGACTGTGTAATTATAATGAAAGTTTTCAGTTTGATCCGTCGACCCCGGCGCTAGCTCCATATCGAGCATTTAAATTGTTGTAATCCTAAACAATGAAACTCGTAAACAACGGTGCGGATCATGGGCAGATAGACTAAATTAAACATTTATCGTCTCTCTATCCATATCTTACTTACAAGTAATTTTCTTCCATTTCTCCCCATTAGCCGTCTTTTCATATTCACTTCCTTCTTATATGACACATGTCATCAATGTCGTCAGATGAGAAAAATTAAGCACGGCCGCGATACAGGAAGAAATTCGCACATTGACCCCTCACTACCGTCACGTTCGCACATATGTTCGAGAGCGACGGCAATAAACATTTACGCGCCAGCGATAGAGAACGAATTTCTTCCTGTATCGCGGCCGTCCTTATATAAATTTTATCAAAATTGGTTCAGTCGTTTTTATTAGAAAAACTATTTGTTTTATATTTGATGTTCTCTAATATCTTGGGATTTCGGAACCGAAATAGATGATTGTTTTTACTTGAGAAAGAAGACCTCCATTGTAGTACTGTATAAATTGGATCAAAATTGGATCAAAAGTTTTTTTTTAGTTATTAGTTATTCCATATTTTGATGTTGCTTTTTGTACCATGGTATTTTGTACAGAACATGTAATGTTAGTATGGATTGTTGTTTTCCAGGGATAA
Organism: Alsophila aescularia; assembly: GCA_946251855.1. Classification (NCBI taxonomy): domain Eukaryota; kingdom Metazoa; phylum Arthropoda; class Insecta; order Lepidoptera; family Geometridae; genus Alsophila; species Alsophila aescularia. Next base: position 39,907,350 of record OX276383.1, read on the forward strand.
CCTACTCAGCCGATTGCTTGGCGTTCTGTGTGATGGCTCACCTGCTGTGGCCGACTCGATCCGAACAATACTTACTGCTGACGCCCTCTGACTACGCAGGTAAATATGTTTTCCAGGGATAACCTACTCAGCCGATTGCTTGGCGTTCTGTGTGATGGCTCACCTGCTGTGGCCGACTCGATCCGAACAATACTTACTGCTGACGCCCTCTGACTACGCAGGTAAATATGTTTTCCAGGGATAACCTACTCAGCTGATTGCTTGGCGTTCTGTGTGATGGCTCACCTGCTGTGGCCGACTCGATCCGAACAATACTTACTGCTGACGCCCTCTGACTACGCAGGTAAATATGTTTTCCAGGGATAACCTACTCAGCTGATTGCTTGGCGTTCTGTGTGATGGCTCACCTGCTGTGGCCGACTTGATCCGAACAATACTTACTGCTGACGCCCTCTTACTACACAGGTAAATATGTTTTCCAGGGATAACCTACTCAGCTGATTGCTTGGCGTTCTGTGTGATGGCTCACCTGCTGTGGCCGACTCGATCCGAACAATACTTACTGCTGACGCCCTCTTACTACACAGGTAAATATGTTATCCAGGGATAACCTACTCAGCTGATTGCTTGGCGTTCTGTGTGATGGCTCACCTGTTGTGACCGACTCGATCCGAACAATACTTACGGCTGACGTGACCGGCTGCCACAGCCAATTTGCTCCGAATCGACTGGGACGATTAAGTTAAAATATTGGGAAACATATTATGAATTTCTGTGACCCAAACAAGGAAGTGAATAAGCAAATTTTGAATATGGGGTCACTTTAGGGGGCTTTTTGGGGGTATCAATTTAGTGTAGTTTTAAAATCAACAGTTTAAAAGTTATTTAAGAAAATATATGAAAATCCTTATATCCAAAACTAAAGTACCAAAAATTATGAAAAAAAAAACCCAGAAAATAGAAGTCTATAGTCTTAAAATAACGTGGTAGATATATAAATATTGTGAGATAATACGGAACCCACTCCACGCTAGTTCAACTCCCAATTCTCCAGTTTTTTTTTTAAATTATCGCTACTATAATGTGTAATATCATACCATGTTAATAACATGCCAATTTGTCACTTCCCCAGCGGGCACAGAAGAGCTCGACGAGTTTAACGAGTCACCCCACGTGGTACACAGCGACACGGTGGCCCTCACCACGGCGGAGAGCATCAATGCAGACGACGAAGATGTCATATTCACGAGAGCTTCCCACAAGAACGGCAATGCTTACTCATAGCAGACACAACCCGACACAGGATTACAGGAAAGTGAACCTTATGCTATAGTGAACTAAGTGAGGAGTGATCCCATTCGAGAACTATTTACTTGAGCACCGTTCAAACACAACCCGACACAGTTTCCACGGGATTACAGGAGAGTGAACCTTTTGCTAGAGGGAACTAGGCGCGGAGTGATTCAATTCGAGTACTATTTACTTGAACACCGTTCAGACGCAACCCGACAAAGGGTTCCACGGGATTACAGGAAAGTGAACCTTTTGCTAGAGGGACTAGGCGCGGAGTGATTCAATTCGAGTACCTACTATTTACTTGAGCACCGTTCAGACACAACCCGAGCCCGACACTGGTTCCACAGGATTACAGGAGAGTGAACCTTATGTGACGGAACTAGGCGCGGAGTGATTCTATTCTAGAACTATTACGTGAGCACTGTTTAAATCTGCAACGCGACTCGGTATATTCTGTATTGAGCTTTGTTATTGACAGAGTAAATTATTTTGGCTGATAGACTCAGGTGTTACTTTGCGGAAATCTACTTTAAAAAGGATCAAAGACAAAATAATGTAGCTTACGTATATTTTTTTTTCAAAAATGTCATCGGAATAATGTAAGCATTAAATTGTGTTAAAAAAATACTTGATAGCATGATGCAAAATATGTACTTATATATGACCTCATTGGATGATTATAGATTATAATTTATTTTCGAAAAGAGTTTCGTCAGTAACGATGCAAAGATTTATATCTCTAGCAGCAGAAATTGAATACTGTTTAAAACTCTGAAAGCAAAGTACCACAATTTGCAGTTGTCATGTCAGCGTTTAATGATAAGTGAAGGAAGTCTCTATCGAAAATGTACAAAGAAATATTGATTCGATAAGTAGTTAATTTGATAACGATAAACGGACAGTCTTCCGCCGTGCACACGCTAATGCCTGTTACACACAAGAGCAGGGAAGTGGATAGAACGGAACGACAGTACAGTGGACGTTCAAATATCAGATATAGACGAGGCGAATTACAATAACAGTTACCTACAGGTTAATGTCCTGCCACACTAAACTGCCCTGAAAAATCTAGAGCGGTCGGTTATTAACTGTTCTGCCCTGATTACTGTTCTGTCTCGAAAAGCGCGTTCAATTTGTAGCAGTATAGTGCTGTACTCTGTACATGCTCTGCTCACTGTCCTGCCCTATGTGAAACAGGCACGAGGGTGACATTCCACTGAAGCGGAGAAGCGTATAGACGAGACGACTCATCAAATCTGACTGGTCCGGTCCGGTGTAATGGCCTTGAGAATCTCGAAGTCTTATATTGGTAGTTCATGAGGCATTTCGTCTTATCGTCGCTTCAGAAGGTCTACACACAAGATTAAATGAACGGTAATTATCGTCATTTCCTTTCATATATATATAGGAAAAGCATAGACGGAGCCTTCTGTTATTATCTTTGTCCAACTCATTAGTGTAATTTTTTCTTAATTTCACCAACGTCACGTTTTTTCTAGGTTTTGTCATACTTGACAAAGTTGAAGTTGGCAAAATGTAAGAATGAGGCAAGGAGGTCAGACAACACAGTAACTTTTTTCAATTTGTTGCATAAAAGAGACAAGCCTACAAGCCAGCCCAAGCATTGCTTAAAAAGTACGTTTAGTCCTACGTCTAGCAAGAAATGTGACGATAATGAATGACACAGAATATAGATTATACTTTAAATTAAACGATATTATCGACTTGTAGTAAATAGTCTGCTGACCTTTTGGGTTGAAGCTCGTGGGTAAATTGTAAATTATAGTAATTTTCCTAATTTCGCCTCAAGTGGCGCGCGCTTATAATTAAATCTGTGCAATTCCCAAAGGTCACTGTACCTTTCATTGCAGTAATTCATTACGGTGAAGTTGTAGATACAATGTGGCGCATTAAGTCATCCTGCTTGTCAAGCCGTTCGAATATACCTAATTGTACTCGTAAGTAAAACATTCTGACGATTTTAAGACAAAAGACTTTATACAAACACACTGAAAGACCTCGGTTACACGTTAACTCTGGCGTCAGTTCAGTCCGTGCTGACCTTGTTCATAAAAAAGGCCTATTAAACCTACATGATTAAAATTTAGACTTCAATCATTTTAAACATTCTTAACCCAGCTTAAGCTTAATCCACATTGCAAGCCTCGCGAGTTTTGCATCTCAAGGTATCGAGGCAAGCCTCGCGATGTGGAAACGTGTTTGCCTCGCGCGTCAACGTACTCGCGTAGTTGACGCAATCCGAGCGAGTCAAAGGCGCTTGTTGCAAGGGACGCATGTGTATTGCCGCGCTCGCTACATGGAAAACGAAGAACTTCATAATCTAGAGATATTATTCAAACTGTGATTACTGACGCCTCGCAGGCTCGTGTGAACTGTGTAGACGGAACTTGAGCACATCGCGAGCCTGCCTCGCGACTAAACACTCAATGCGAGCAGCCTCGCAAGTCGATACCCAGCTCTATACAAGTAACCTAATGCAGACCTTATACATTAACTGCGTAAGTGCATTTTTCGTTAACTTGGTACAGACTGAATTGCCGCCGCCAGAATTAACGTGTAACCGGCGTATAAAATGTTCGTGCAAATAACGAGGCTGTGGGTGTGACTTTGAATCTTTTGATTCTTCTGAATTGAAAGTCGGGAGCTAGACGTAAAGACAACTAGCCATTATAAATATATTCTAAGCGTATTAATGTCTATTTACTTACGTAATTAAATAAATTATTGATAGAGCCTCGAGGTCAATATTCTGATGTCTGAAATAGTTCCTAGTACTGCTATTATAAAGCTTTACGTTTTTTTTTCGGTGTTTTTGCTCTTTAGCATTTAAGCCTGGTAGTTTTACCACAGAATAAATAATAGTACTAGGGTTTGACGATTTGCAAGGCATTTCAGATGCCATCTACTTGTACGATATAACATTTCACGTTGTTTTCCTTCGCGTTACACGAGTGACTATCGGCAAATAAATTGTTGTCCTGTATCAAAAATTAGTGGAACTTGAAGGGTTAAATGCTAGTAGGTAATGCTAGGCAAACATTTCATTATTATATTTAAACCACAAAACCATATGAAAATAGTCAAGCTAGGATTTAAGTTAGATTATTTTTATTGAAATGGAGATCTTATCTCATTTATCTAACGGAATATTACTACCACTAAAGCACGGACGAGATAGACAGAAATCCGTACAATGACCCCTCACTACTTATCTCTGTCCCTCGCGCTTAATTGTGTATTGCTATCGCGCTCGCACATAACACATTTATGCGAGAGCGAGATAAGGAGTCAGGGGTCATTGTACGAATTTATCTGTCTATCGCAGCCGTTCTTTACACACATACACGCAATCGCGCACGCATGCATGCGCGCATTTGGGCAATCACTCGACGAATGAGATTAGGATGAGTAGTACGAATAAGGCTATCTTATGATAGGATGTTCGTACCGATAGATACTAGACACTAGAAATTCGACTTACGAAAACACATTTTTTGTTCGAAAGCGTTTACCAGAGTATGATCAGCGTACACGGATAATACATAGTTACTGTAAGGACGAGATCAAGCTCCACACACAAATTTGATCATATTTCAAATATCAACTAATTTAACTGTATAAACATTTGTAAACAACATCTAAACGGGCTCAAAAAGAATAAGTTTTGAGCCCTTGTAATTTTGAAACTATAAGAAATACTACAGTTTTTAGATCTTCATTGAGTATCTGACTGTTGATATTCGAAATAGGGATTAAACTATGCTAGTGTAGCGCGCTGCACACAAACATAACTTGTTACTACGTTTACGACGTAGTTACTGTTATTTAATCTATGGCGATAATATCTTCTAATCGGAGTTAGTAAAATTAAATATTACAATTAGCATAAGTAGACGATCGATTTTATAAACCACGAGGTTACCTAGATTATTTTTTACCAAGAATATTAGATAAAGTTAATACAACTTTATGCAAGCCAGAATTTAACTTAGCATTGTTATGTGCCAACAGTTGAACAAATATAAATGTATTTAAGTACGTATCTAATGAAATGTATAAATGTAAATTCGGATTATCTGAAGTGTCTGAAGTAGATTGTGTAGGTAGGTAAATGTTTAACTGTCGTGCCTGAATTTATGTTGATTATCAAAATTTAAGTTTGTTAATATTATTATGTTTATACTAGCCGTACCCGCGGCTTCGCACGCGTGGTCATTTCTCTAGGTTAAAAGGACTCTATGTATTTACTATTCCAAGATCTAAAATACCAATATACCAACATTTGATCAAAATTCTTTTAGCCGTCAAAGTTTTGATTGACTACTCTGCTTCTACTGATCGGATTGAGATACTAACACCAGTTTTTAAGTCAAACCCTAAGCTATCCAACAGTGAAAACTGCATCGCAATCGGTCTATTAGTTTTTACGTGATGCGCGAACAAACATACAGACAAACTTACAAACAAACAGACAGACACGATTTTTTTTAAATGTTATATTTTCGTTCAGTAGCTTATTTTAAGTACCCTAGACCATTTTTTTAAATTTATCTTCATTGTACAGACTTTATCGTTCTTATTGCTTTATTATAAGTATAGATCAATATGTGTTTTGTATGACATAGAAATATAATGTTATTATGTATTATTCACTTAATATGCTTTAACTGTATAGAACATACAGTGCCCGGGTAATGTTTTGGCAAATCAACTAATGAATTAAGAAAGTATACATTTTTATTGTTTCTGTTGGGTTTTACCAAAAACTGAACAAAGTATGAAATCTTCATATGAGATTGGTTTCCTGTAATATTCTTATGAGAGCGTACAAAATTGTACGTGTAACGCTATAAGAATTTTTTAAAGTGTAAATTGAGGTAAATTTTGCACAATTATTCGAATATTAGAATTAAGTACTTATGGGTTTTCATAAAATGATTTTTTATCATAAATTGAAGTACAATGAGATCTCGATGTTTTAAAATTGTTATTTTCGTAATCTAATCATTTTATTCACTTTTTTGTAATTGTTGATTTTATATTTACTATAAGAAAGTTAACACATTCAAGCCAATGTATTGAAATACTTGTTAAATTTTTTAGACTAATTCTATTACATGTGGTAATGTGTTACTTCTTACTAAATAAATCTTATGTTAGTGATTAAGCATAGAATAAGGAAAACTAATTAATTATTTATATTTTTGTTGTATATGTTCTAGGCGTGTATTTACGATCAATACTTATGATTTAATTTACTTGTCAAAGATTTAAATAAACTATAGTGACTGACAAATTATAAGGAACATCTGAATTAAATATTAATGAATTTAATGTCCCTATTGTTGTTTCATGTATTAAAAATGAAAACTGCTCTTAACTCATATACTATATGTTCGTCTTAACTGCCATTACGTGATAGAATACAAAACCGCAAATGTTTATAAACGTGAATTTGGGAAATATATCTAAAACTGGTGTTGGACACAATTTTAAAAATATTAAATTTTCCAAGACACCATAATTTTGTCAGGTACTGTAAAAAGCCCCTCTCTGTATGAAAATGGTTGATGTGTGTGTGATAAATGTAACAGGCTTGGTAAGGTTTTGCCAAAGAAGTAAATATGCCAAGGAAGGCTAGGCCGGCGAAAACTTGAAACTAATATTATATATTTTAATGAGACATAGCATCAGAACTGTATATGTACTCGTTGTAAGTATATATTTTTATTTTTACAAAATTATGTAAGGAATTCAGCTATCTTTCCATTATAATGATCAGAATGCCAGGTGTTCGATCTGAACTGCACTGCGCCCGCAAATAATGCGGGTCGGTTATAAAATATGCGATAACTTTACGCTTCTTAATTTATTATAAGAACTGCGAAGGAGTGGAATGCCCTGCCCTCGTCAGTGTTTCTGGTAAAATATAATCCAGGTGTGTTCAACTCAAGAGTGAATAGGTATCTACTAGGCAAGCGTGCTACACCTTCGACTACATCATCGCTTTCCGTCAGGTGAGATCGTGGTCAAACCAATCGTTTGACCACGATCACATGAAGAAACCAACCTAGAAAGGAAGTTTTTTTTGGGTCAATCCTATTTAAAATAAAAACTAAATTAATGAAAACAATTAATTAATGAAGCCGGAGATCCTTTCTGAAATTGAAGACTTCTATGGCCGATTGTACGACTCGCATGCTTCTAGACCCTAACCCAGCACTCGGATTCCCGCGCAATACTGACCCGCAACTATACTGATGAACTGCCCGACGTCAGCCTAGACGAGATTGAGATGGCGCTCAAACAACTTAACAATGGAAAGGCCCCCTGTGAGGATGGTATAACTTCGGAGCTCTTGAAAGCAGGGGGGAAACCTGTACTTCGGGAGCTTCAAGGGTTATTTAGCACCGTCCTTAACAGTGGGAGAACTCCAGAGGCGTGGAGCAGGAGTTTGGTAGTACTCTTCTTTAAAAAAGGGGTTAAAACCCTTTTAAAGAACTACCGACCTATTTCACTCTTGAGTACTTACGATTTGCCGATGATATCGTCCTAATGGCGGAGTCGCTGCAAGACTTGCAAAGTTTGCTGACCAACCTAGATGATGCTTCTCAAAGGATCGGTCTCGGAAATGAACATAGATAAGACCAAACCGATTGCAGTTAATGGTGTGCCTCTTGAAGTTGTCCAACAATATGTTTACCTTGGGCAAATATTGCAATTGGGTAAGATTAACTTTGAGAAGGAAGCCAACAGAAGAATTCAGTTGGATTGGGCAGCATTCAGTAAGCTTCGACAAGCCTTCTCGTCGTCCATATCACAGTGCCTGAAGACAAAAGTCTTCAATCAGTGTGTCCTACCAGTCATGACCTACAGAGCCGAAACGTGGACACTCACGGTCAAACTAGTCCACAAATTTAAGGTCGCTCAGCGAGCTATGGAGAGAGCTATGCTTGGAGTTTATCTAAAGAACAAGATTCGTAATGAAGATTTCCGACGGAGAACCAAGGTAACCGACATAGCTCAAAGGATAAGCAAACTGAAGTGGCAGTGGGCTGGTCACATTTCCCGAAGAACCGATAACCGTCGGGGTAGACGAGTTCTCGAGTGGACACCACGTTTAGGCAAACGTAGTGTAGGACGCCCTGTGGTCAGGTGGAGTGCGACCTGCGAAAAGCGGCTGGAAGAAAATGGATGAGGAGAGCTGAAGACCCAGCTCAGTGGCGTGCATTAGGAGAGGCCTACGTCCAGCAGTGGACAGATATAGACTGATGATGGAGGCAATACAATATACTAAAATGTGTGAAAATAGCATATTTGATACCGTAGCACATGTTTCGTGCTTTTTAAAAAAAAATAACTAACCTTTTATGCAAAATACATTATAATCTGGAACTTCCGTGACTTATTTAAACACTATAACCACATATAACATTGCCTCTAGTACAGTCTTGATTTCATAAAGCTACTTCCAATATTTTGGATGTTATTGAGTATTGAGGTTTTTGTTACCGACCCCCTTTCTTTGAGGCCCAGTGTATTTTAGTTAATTTTGTTCTTACAATAAACACTCTTGGTAAACACCAACAGTATTTTTATAATTAAATAGCGCCATTATGATGTCAGTTATGCATGTCGTGGCTTCGTAGTCTCTCAAAAAGGCTTTGAATGTAAACCTCATATTGTTTTATGAATATATTGCTTGAAAAATGTCTCCAGTATTTTTAATTCGAATTAAATATTTCTACTGCATCGCTGTACTTTTATATTACTTTATGTATGTGTGTATATTTAGCTCACAAATATGTATGTGGTGACACTTTCCTTTTTTTTGCCTTTTAGTTCTCACTATACGAAAAAATGATTTGTCAATTTATGAAACGCACTTATTGAGATATTTAACACAAATATCTCTCATTTGTAAAGCGAAGGCAATTTAACGAGCAAAATATTAGTTATGTAGATGTTGTATAATATTATTTTATTTACTCTTGTACGCCCTGTAGCTGTGAAATAAATGTAAACACATTTTTCTAGTGTTATTTACCTATGATACAGTTTTTTACTTTTGTGTAACCCTCTACAAGTCTTTATAAATTACTAGCTGTCCCCGCGGCTTTTCACGCGTGGTCATTTCTCTAGGTTAAATGTACTATATGTGCTATTCCAGGACCTAAAATACCAATATACCAACATTTTGATTAAAATTTCTTCGAAAAGATTTTTATCGATTGCTCGGGTTCTACTCATCGGATTGAGATACCAATTACACCAGTTTTTAAGTCAAACTAAGCTATCCAACAGTGAACACCGCATCGCATTCGGTCAAGTAGTTTTTACGAGATGCGCGAACAAACAGACAGACACTATTTTTGTAGATGATATTCTTGTTCAGTAGCTTATTTTAAGTACCCTAGACCAGTGTTTTTTATTATTTTCTTCGCACAGACTTTTTCGTACTTATTGCTTTATTATAAGTATAGATGGGATGTAAGAATAAAATAATAATTGCCAACAACAATAATTTATTTTCTCACACACATAGATATTACATCAATACAAAAGAACGAAGCTAGCACAGCACTTAGGAAGTTTTTTTACAATTTTTAACAGTATCTACTGATAAAATATTGTATTCTACTATAGCAAGATTATAACGAAGAAAACCAGTCATAAGTTTTTTTTTCACATTTGAAATAAGTTCTATTAGATTAGTTACATAAAAACACATAAATACTGATACTTTAAGTACTATACCAAAATCCCACAGGTTTTATACAACATAAAGTACCCACAAACATTAGATTTAAATAGCTAATAAACTTTGAATTAACATTCTGCTGTATGTTCATTCAAAGTTTATTAGCTGTAAGCGAAGTTTATTTATTCATATCTGATCATACCATTTAATTTATTAAGCAGTATTTATTTACGGTACTTACAACTAACAAATCTGTAACTAAAGCAGGTAAATAAAAATAAATAAAAAAATTGTAAAAAGAATAAAATAAAATAGTAAAGAAACGATAGGCAAACAAAGAGCTGTGTTGCCTCCACTTCGCACCGTGCCAGTATTGGCGGAGTCAGATGGAGTAATGTAATGAAGGACCGAGAAAGATATTCGAGTAAACCTAAACCCACCCATAAAGCGTCATAACAAGTAGTTAACGTTCTACAGGCAGAAATAAACTTGAGATATATTAAAAATTATGTACCTATTCCGTTGTGCTTGAATTGAACTACACTACAGCAAACCAATACAGAATAGAGCTACATGTACACGGGACGTACCGCTCTGTTGCTTGGATGGAATCTTAGAGTATAATACTCTAAGTATGGAATGATCAGCGGTCAATCAATTATAAATTGCACGCATTCATTGAACTTGATAGTGGGATGAATGCCCTTTAACCATTATTACATCATTATCTAATCGACTGCACGCTCTGATACATATAGACAAAGCAAAGACTAAAAACTCGTAGTAATACATTAACCATATCTAAACTTCAGGCATCAAAAGTATGGAATTTACATAGGTGGCTTGTGAAAAGTAATGAAATGACCACACGGACAGATTTGAATAGGAAAAAATCCTTTTAGGCAACATAAATCGCTAGGTAGTATAATAAAACGTAATCATCATCATCAACCTGTACATGTCCTATTGCACGCCGCTGAGCTCACTCTTCTGCCAGCCGCTTTCTTCGCAGATCATCACTCCATAAATCGGTAGGTAGTACATTAAAACAAATGCCTGGAATGTAGAGTAGGAATACAGTTGGTGGTATTATTACTGACGCTATTTTTTAAAAGCCTTAATATTTGTTTATTAGTAGGAGAGAAACTTGTCACTATCAAACCAAAGCCAGCACTTTTGAGCCGTTATTATTTTTGGCAATAAATATAACTCTCTAAAATTTGATACACTGGACTGGTCATATCTCTCGCAGAACCGACAACTGTTGGGGAAAACGAGTTTTAGAGTGGAGACCACGCTTGGGCAAATGTAGTGTGGGACGTCCGTCGGTCAGTTGGAGAGACGACTTGCGAAAGACAGCTGGCAGCGACTGGATGAGAAGAGCCGAAGATCTGTCTCAGTGGTCATTGGGAGAGGCCTACGTCCAGCAGTGGACTAGTATGGGCTGATGATGTTAAAAGTTTGATATACCATCAACGGACGGGTCCATTGTATATTATACTAGCTGCGCCCCACGACTTTGCCGGTGTGGTCATTCTTCCCTAATAAAAAAGTTTATAAAGCGTATGTCCTACTTCATGATGCACACCAGCCCGAGTTATGAAGCACGTCAATCGTCTATTTACGTACGACGTTATAGCTTTTTAAAATAAACAATTGTATCATGCTATCATCTAACCCAGGGCTTCAGTAACAGTTTGCCAATAGGATAAATTTAGACTGGCTGAGCACCGGCCTCGGGAGAAGCCAAACAAATCCAACAATGTGCTTAGTTGCAGTTATATTCAACGTAACTGTCTTGCTGTCAACTACCTTCACAGTATAAACACAGGAAATTATACTTCGTGGGGAAAATTACTTTCTCATTATGCTTTAATTCGAGGCTGTTTACTTTTATTCCAAATTCAGCGAAATCATAAGACTAAACGCGCATAACAGTATACCTAACAAAGGATGTGGTATTTTTAGTTTTATAATAAATTAGATTTTGCCCGCTTCTTCTTCCGCCCGGACTACAGTAATTTTCGCGATAAAAAAGTACCTTCCCCAAGGTTCAAACTATCTCGGTACCAAATTTCATCAAGATCGGTTCAGCCATTTATTTGTGAAAAGGGAACAAATATTTACTTTCGTTTTTATAATAATAAAAAGTACCCATGAAGCATACAACGTGAATCTGAATAATTTCCTAAATGTTACATCTTGCATCGGCGTCTTGGTCAGAAAATGTTTGAAGTTGTAAGTAGGTGACGTAGGTATAGAAAATAATATTAAGTACATATATATATATACATGATGTAAACCCGCTGTGTACGTTACAGAAAACATTTTGTAGCAATGGTAGAAACTTCTACCACCCTTATCAAAATAGAAGTATAAACCTGAGCAGGTAGGTAGGTACACCCACACCACCAACTTGCCTTCACCACTGTTACTCAAATATAGGTACATAATACCCATTACAGAAGATAATTAGTAAAAGTGTGTCGCAACGCAACTCACACCGCACCCATTAAGAACCATTTGGAAATTGAATTATTCAAACACAATGACATAAGTTCATTATACCACATAGATAGACACAATAAAAAATTTAACGGAACAAGATAACAATTTTAACAAATTACGATTATAGATTCCTTTACATTTTGTTTGTTTCCAGATTAAGTAATATTTTCCCAAAATTTCAAATCTCTAGGTCCACCGGGTTATTCTTTGTGTAGTCAATAAAATAAAATGAGGCCACTAGATTTTCGTCCCGGATAATTTTACGCGCGGGCAAAGCCGCGGGCGCATAAATTGAATTTTCAAGAAATGTTATAATTATAATAAATTATGATGATTCTAGTTTTTTTTTAAATGGCTACGTAATAAAAATATACATTTTAATAATAAAGTATTGATTACAATGTTACTTACCATAAATTAAATGTGTATAATTAATACTAAAACTAAACTAATACTAAATATACATTAATTAATAATTTACATACATTTTTTTATTATATTTCTAAACAGGAATGTAGGTACTTAGAAATACTTTGCTTAATTTGCGATCAACATTTATGTTTCATCTGGGCAATATACGAAAGAATATAATTGCATATCGAGTTTGCCATAATATTTTTAGACAACATTTTTCTTACATCAAAGACAAGATCATCTCCCTATTTTCATCATTTTGTTATGTAATTAATTAAACGGACTTATAATTAAATTTGCGTTTAATTAAGTTTGTATACAAATTGTTTTAGAGCTATTGAATAGTAGAAATTATAATAACTTTATATTAATAAACTAAATTGTAATTACTACAAAAGTAAATATACGATATATAACAATATATAAATACATTTTCTAAACACTGTATGTGTTATCTATCTTTAGGCTATTGTTTCCAAATTGCATTGATTTTGCGAGCGCCGGAAGTAAAATAGCACAGTAATAGTAATTAGTATTATCACGCTAATTACATTAAAAACGTTACAGCTCAAGTCGCACTGAAAAGTTTTTAATGAAATTCAGCATAGCTCTAAATTTGTAAATCTACTATTATAATAACTTAATATGGCAATTCCACCACCAACTTGCCTTCACCATTAATACTTAACTATATTTACTTAATTAACTGATTCGAATTTATTTTTACACGACTGCCCAAAAAAAGGAGTGTATTGTTTTTAGCATTAATATATGTATGTGAGTTTCTTTATTCCACCATAACTTTTAAATGACAGAACAGATTTAGACGCATGGGGTATCGTTAGAATACTTACATCCCCCGGGTAACAAGCTATATATATTTTTTAAACGTTCAATATGGCGGCACCATTATCAAACACGAAAAAAATAACGTTTCTTCGAAATTTACAATATGGATATCAAATTGAAGGTCTGGATAAGCACATTCCAACGGTATATAATTTATTGGCAAAAGCTCTTTTTTGGCAGGGCAGGCGTGGTTTTTGGCTTTTAAGCTAGTTATCTAAGAATAACATTTGGTATAATTACTGTTGTCGTTAGCTACATCGTCAGAAAGTAAGTCTTAAATCGTCTAAACATTTATATACTTAGCAGTTACATCACATTGTTAGAAATAAATAACAAGAGTACTTGGGTAACAAAATATTTTAATATCAATTCATGAATGAATTTCGTGACTTAATAAAACATTCTTACAAGTACATACATACCTAATATGAAAGATGATCCAAGCAGATTATCTCTTAACTCTATTTTAATATATTAATCAAAACATTTGACTCAATCGATTAATATAGGTAAAATCTCCATGTTTATAAAATCAAGTTTAGAATTTATATTTTACTTTTATTAAAATTTTAATAATTCAAGACAATATACGCCAAAGCCTCATCAAATACTTATAATTCGATACAAACAAGAAGACAGAAGATCGCGTACATCATTTCAGTTTCTCAGTATGCAAGGAGACAAATGTAGGTCAACTACAGTTCTCAAGTTTCACATATAATAATATCTCTATGCATTGTTTAGCCTCTAACAACGAACGCTTATTACTAATATCCGAATAGACTAGAATAGAACAATAGTTTATTTACTTTTGATGTACTTACTGAGATTCAGATTCAACATCCGTTCGTAACAATAAATATTTTTATGAATATATCTATAAATACTACGATCTTTTTAAATGTAGAAGTACGTAACAACTTTGTAATAATTAAATATTATTAAAACAGTCAAATACATTAGCTTTTACTATAAAGGTACACAGTGACAATATAATTTCTAAAGTTTATAATTATAGTCCACAATAAAGAAAGCTTTTTTTACCGAGATCTGAAAAATATCTAACAAAATGGAAAAAGAGCGTAGGGGACGTTGTCATTATACATTCAATTTATCTAATAATATTCCATTCAATTTGTTCGTAGACAATACTCGTAGTATGTACGTATATAATTAGAGTATAATACATACATTAATTAATTATTAAGATTTTAGAATATTACGTTTAAGATATTCTGAGGGACGACTTTCTACATTATGCACTAACTTAGTACTATCACAAACACCTTCTAATCCAAGAAAGATTAAGCGTTTAAAGAAATTCTAATAGTTGGCGATGCAACTAGCGTTTGGCAATTTAGCGTCGGGCGCGGTTCGCAGAAGCGGGGTTCACTGGGGCCAGCAGCCGCCGGGGCACCAGGAGACGAGCATTGCCCCTGGCGGGCCTCACTGCGCCAGGCTGCTTCAACTCTGCCAAATGCAGCGCGTATCCATCGTTCAAAGTAGTCGCCATATTACTATACTTTTTACTTATTCGCCCAATAGCATAGATCTGTTTCGGAGGTAGTCCGCAATTATTATAAACAGTGATATCTTTTCCAGAACCATACGCGGCGTGTAAAATAACTCCGTGGTCGTTTATCAGACTGTTCAAATGTGCCGCTTTATGCCCTAACGGATCAGTGGAGAAGCCATCGGAAAAGAATACAAGCCCATGTGGGAAATTGTGTTCTGCCAGCCAGGATATGACTTTTCTTTGCTGCATGTCGGGTCGACCAGTGATGTACAGTATGAGATATCCCAAATCTTGCCAAAAACGTACGACATCGACGGCACCTGCTCTGACTTTGGGATCCCGGCCGGTGACCGATACACTGGCAGTAAAGGAACCATCAATACTAAAAACAACGCATTCAGTTTGCGGCGGGACCACAGCAAGATGAAAATTGCAGTGAGTGTGATCACCTCGAACCACTGCTCTCAGTGGGTATATGCCGCAACCTACACTCTGTCTATCTGACAAAGTGTATGTAACTCTGCCAGTTTTGTCTGTTACTACGGTCGAAAGTACCGTCCATTCACCGGCAGGCGGATCTTTCATCATATAAATATCTACTTTCTCGCCAGTTAGAGTAATCATGTCTAATGGCCCATACATGAATCGAGCCGAGAAAGTTTGAGGATTACCTTCTTTCACGATAAGATCGTTAGCTCTGTGATTAGCAGCGACATTCTTTAATTTGACTGATGTCCTTTTTCTCATCCATTTCTCTCTTTCTTGACCCGGTTTAAATAACGAACATTCCTTGTCGTCTGAATGGCCATAAAAAGCTAAATCAAAATGGCCGATTTGGCGCAGTATAAAAGCTATGACATCAGAACTTTCCCAGTAACTAGCGTGGAATAGATGAGGTAAAGCATTAGTGGGAAAGTTCGATAGGCCTTCTGGGCAATAAAGTGCATAGTCTAACCTCTTGGCTCCCCACCACTTGTGTTGTAAAACATTCATAGTTATTAGAGGTATATTATCAACAAGACCGCTAGCCGTGCTCACGACAGATACTTCCGAGAGTCTTCTTAAAACAGGAGTTGGTGGCATTTGTAGGTGGTCACCAAATAACTGAGGATGACTCTGTATCAATTCCATCAAATGATAAGGTTGGCCGTTTCCTAAAGGATATTTAGTATACCGGGCCACATTAATTGGTGGAAGATTTGTAAATCTAGCAGACAATAATGGCTCCAACCTTGAGGCAACTGGATCAGTAGGATGAAACAAATTGTACACTTGCTGAACTGGAGGTTTCATTATATCTTTACCCTTATCATCGGATATCTTTCTGGAAGCTAAAATTAGCGAAAGTGGGCTACCGAATGTAAAGAAATCGTTTACTTCAAATTCAAACTTTACATGATTTTCACTGGTGGACGACGATCGTCTTCTTGGTGTTGGAGCTTGTAAATGTGATTTATTCAGATAGCTTTGTTCTGATGGATCGTTAGGAATAGTAATTTCAGTGTCCAATATACTGTTTTCACTGTCATGACGTGATTGATACTGCAAAGTGCGATTCAACGCATCGTAAGCCAACACTGAACCCATGCTATCTCCCACAATACAAACTTGACCGTTAAAACCTTTACCGTCATCCGATTTAAGAAAGTCAGTGTAAACAGCATTAGCACAACTGATTGTTTTCGCAACAGATTCTGCATATTCAGGAGATGAAGTGGCAATTAAAGGTATAGCACCAATTGGTATCAAGTCATTTGTAAGAGAAGGTTTTTCTGTTGTGGATGGCGAACAATCAAAGCTGTATGGGCTTAAGGTTGATAAAACTCCTAAGGCTTCTGTGCAAACTGATGGGCATGAGACTAGTTTGATTGCTACGTGACCTACTAGTGTTGGATAATGTTGGCGCATTACTGATTCGAAAGCACCTTTAAAAGTTGTTACATCAGATTTTTTGGCAGTCATGTCGACATTGGCATCCAGTACGCTGCCTGCATGAAACACAAGAAGAAGAACAGTTGTTGGACAGGAGCTGTGGACCGGTGTCTCGGGACAGCCATCTATGCTGTGATGACTGTGCAAAGTTAACAATCTGCGAGATCCTCTTTCAGACGTTACTCTCTTCAAAAATGTTGGATTGAAGATACTATCATCTTGACCTTCAGCTTGAGTGGGCGATATATCAATGTCAGCTTCATCAAGTGAACACATAGACGACCATTTGTTGAAGGAGGTTTCGCAATCATAAAATTCGTCTTCGGAACCCGTCTCTGTTTCAGATTCTCTAACTAGAGTCTCCATTCTCCAATTTGCTGCTTGTGCTTGTGCCTGCAAGCTTTTGATGGAACCTGAAGAAGTTGATCTAAGATTCGTTTTAGTCGAAATCTTCTGCTCTGAGGGTGGCGTCCCTTCAGGAGTTAAATGTTTTTGCATTCTTTTCTCTGTGCTACTCTTTTTGGTCACAACAGGACTCGAGATATCTTCATTTTTCTCTAAACTGCTCATAGTAGCTGCAAGTGATTTTGAATTCTCTTCTGAAATGTCTTGCTCGTCAGTAGTTTCACCTGCCATCTTCTTCTGTAAAGCTAATTGTGTTTGTTTTTCAATTTCTCTTATATCTTCCATAGTTAGTCCTTGCCACTCATCTTGCCAAGCCCAAGCCTGACGGTGAGCTCTCACCATAGTTTTCCTCAGCGCAACATCATGAATAAATTTTTCTAGTTTAGTCTGCATACCCCAATACCTAAATTCTACTCTGCAGAGTTTGTAGGCACACATCAAAGATTTTCCATTTGGAAGTGGTTGAGTCTTCCCTTGAACTTCTCTCCAATATTCATCTAGCCAGTTTTCAGAGAGGGGACCTCTATTACATTTTTCTGATACATATAATTTAGGATCCTCCTCTTTTACATAATCTGCACCATAGAGTTGATCTTTGACTACATCTATCAGATCAACTATTCTATTTTTCATATCACTGCCCGAAAGGTTAAAGACATTATCTCGATGGCCATTGTCAGCATAGTAGTAAGTTTCTATTTCTAGTGAAAATTTTTCAACAAATGGACATGTGTATCTTGTTTTTGTATAAGGGTAAGCATTCCAAGCTTCTTCAGAGACAGTGAGGGCTGACTTTGGAAGAAGGCTTTTGAACCATCCAGGGAGGTGACTGCCAACATGATAAATTTTTTGTGTATACTGACCTTTTCCTCCAGGCCCATCTTCATAAGGCTCGTTGACTAGAATCTCCACACCACTTCCTTCTCCGGAACTCTCTTCTCTGCTCTTCTTTGCTATCATGAAGAGCTGCGCTATCCTGTACTCTTCCACTGTGAGCGGAAGAGGTATCCTATATTCTTTTATCAACATTTTGTTTTTATTGTTGCATCTTTTAAACAAACCTCAATGTTTTCCCATCTGGAGGAGCATACTGTAACAAAGAAATTACATTTGTTTTTCTCGCTTAAAATATGAACTTGGCAGGCAAACATGTTATGCCTCAGAAGGAATAAAATATAATACCTATTTATTTATTTATGTATTAAAACTAACATTATCAAGAAATGATAGTGCATAGCATAGTATAAGTAGCAGGAACTACAGCTGTCTGTCTGTTTGATCGCACATCACATAAAAACTACTGAACCAATTGAAATGCGGTTTTCACTGTTGTGTAGCCATGTCAGAGGCCCTCGGGTGACTTGACAAACTCTGACACCAGGGGCCAGCACTACCTCATAAGACAAACAAACAACAACTTTTGTGTAGGTGAGGATGTGACCTGATGAATTTAGAATTTTGACATAAACTCTTGTGTACTTTGTATCTCATTCCGATGAGAAGAAGCCAAGCAATTGATAAAAAACAATTTGACGGGTGAATTAAATTTAGGTAATTGTACCTTGAACAAAACATATGTAGGATACTTTTAGAAAAACATATAGGATACTCTTATCCCAGAAAAATGACTGCTGGCAAAGCTGCTGGCACAGTTAGTGAATACCTAATAAAAATCTTCTTTAGAATAGACTGGGTATTATAATTGTATTGCAGAAAACCATTCCTTTGCAAAATTGGATTAGCAATACAAGCATGAATTTAAATCACTGTAAAGGTACCTATTAAAAAAAATGTATACCTAATTACTTAGGTACTTATCTAAACCCTTTAAGTGTGTGTAGATCTTGGATTGGAATGTATCCTGCTGGTAATGATGATGTAAAATGCAATTTTTGGTGGACAACATACAATTTCTGTAAAGTAGACGGCAATAATAACTGGGTAAACTTTAATTATGCAGGTTTTATGATATGCCATACATATAATACTGTGATATCATGGACACAGCCTGACTCTGACTACATCTTTGTGATACATAGTTACAAATTATTTCAGTACAGTACAGGAGAGGAATTTGCTGAATAAATAAGCAAACGGATTCTTTGCACTGCATATTAGCACCTGCTATGGTCAAATCAGTGCAAAATTCTGTAGACCTTAGGCATTTTCTAATATTTCATACAACAACACACAGTAAGAACTATTCTATGGAGCAGATAAATGCATAAATTCGGATTAGTTAAGTGTTTACCTTCTCTGATTTAATATCAGGGTATTTTAGTCACAACATTTCACACATTTTAGATCAAATAAACACATTTTTAATTGATTTTATTCACTGAACAATTCACCACACAAGTCCACGGATGAACTTTGACATTTTAAATTTCGTATTCGTAATGTCAAAATGTCCTAGCGCGCCTTTCCTTTATACGTTAGCAATGAAACTGTTCTAAATTCTGCTTACTGCGAAACAAAGGCACTCGTTTAATTTTACGTTACCTAATTTAACGCAACGCAATTACTGCTGAAACGTTATCGCACCTAAGTCTGAAAAATGCAAACACCCAACCCAACCCAACTCAGTGGTCTATTGTAAATAAATTGTACTATAGCACGTAGTTCATTCTCATATAGCTATATGCGCGATGCGAACGTAGATTGGACAGAAAACGTTGTTGATTCTGCGTGCGTAGGTATGATGATGTCCTATTCATAGATGGTTAATTTACCCGTACTTATGCTAACGCAATATGTAGATTTGATTAAAATGTTTGTTATTGAAGGTTCCGAAATAGTCGTTCTCTAGCGCTAACTCAACTTTAATTTTTAACTAGGTACTTTTAACTTTTAACACGGTTTTTTAGGTATTTTTAACACCAAATAATTTAGTTCATAAAATTGTTTAAATAAGCCTATTGCGTGAGGGGACAAAACTGGTACGTAGGTAGGCAAACCTGCTACAATCGCACAGAACAGCTAGGCTTATGGTTGGATTTAAGAATAACTACCAATATTCATAAAAGGTACGTAGGTAAGATAATTTTATCATATTAAGTTCAATAATCTACCTACTAGTACCGTAGTACCTACTACTATTTATTCTGTGCTACTAGGCATTTCTTGGTAGTTTTGCTCTACCTACAAATACGGGTCTTGCTAGATAGACACAGGAAAATCGATTTACAGTCGGAGCTGAATTAAAGCTACCATAGATAGATGCCATTTATTTACGTCTGAACTGGACATGCTCCTGACAAATAGTTTTACAAAAAAACAGACACTGTTGCTACTAACTTTAACTAAGAGAACCAAATCATAATTAAAACTATTCTGAATAGATTTTCTTAGTAACTTTTAAATATTCGCGATTCGAAGACAGTGGAATTGGGAGAACCGCTCGCCCTTAATATAACCGCTACAAATAATAATATAGCCGCTACTCGTGTCCACAATCAATGCAACTTGAACTAAACATAGAGTCTAATAATGATAACATTTATAGCGCGGATGATTATGTCCCGTTTAAATAATTAACTAGACTTTCTTTGCTGTTTTTTTTTGCTAGGTGACCTAAATCTGTGCCAAAATGCCGGTAAGTACCTATACTCATCGAATTAGCACTGCACTTCGGTGGGGCAATGCCGCCAGCATGATGGGTACGCTGCCAAGTGCCAACCCACTGGAGAATGAGTGGGCCGTAGGCTAGATCATTTGAGCTTCTTATAAACCTTGACTTGTAGGAGTTGCAAGCGCGGATCCAGGGGGGTGGTGGGGGGGGGGGGTGTGTGTCATGGGGGTCATGACCAGTTTTTCAGTTTGGCCTCTGGATGCCAGCACTACTTCATACGACAAACAGAAAAACTAAAGAAATAGCCAAGAACTTTCGCGCTCGCTTCCGTCGCACTCATAACCTTGCCCAGGGGCATCCACGTTTAACTGTTTTAAAGTTTCTTCTAAACCTTACAATTTTAGCCCTCGCTTATTTGAAAAATTTGCAGTTATAACGTAACGTTATCGTAATCATAACGTATTCGTTATTTTCATATTGTTTGGCAAAAAGCTTAAAATTTTCGCGCTCGCTTCTTTGAATGTATGTAAATCAGTTAATTTCGTATGATTTACAATTATTTCATTTCTATATTGAAAGAAGAAGCGCAATAGTATGCACGCTGCGTTTGCGTGGGTTGTTCTTATCATTGCATATTTAAATGTAATTTGGAGTTATGTTTTTAGCACTATTAGCAGCACCCCCCCCCCCCCCCCCCCCGCCCTTGAGGAGTTGTAGGTTGTCAAAACGATTTATGTAGTAAGTAGTTATGGCAAAGAAAATCTACACTGCGGTAATGGTTTATTTTGTAGTATTTAGTGACAAAAAAATTAAACCGCTTGCATTTCCAGAAACCCGAAGAAAATATTCAGAACCGTCTATTCCCGTTGTCCCCCACTTTTTGTCCACCACTGGGGGACAATGGGAAAAAAAGTAGAGAGCTAACCTTAACTAACTCGTAAACCTTGTGAATAAAAAATATAACAATAATAAAAAACAAGTAAACATTTTTATTAAAAATAGTAGAAATATTCTTCACATAAATAACTGTAAATACTTATATCAATGTTAATAACACTTATAAAATGCAATGTGATAAAGGCCTCTATTTATGGAAAGTATTATTAATTACTTACAATATTATGTATAATCGTTTCCACATTACATAGATACTGTTTTTATTGAATGTGTGATAAGTTGATAAAGTATAGTTACAAATTAAAAAAAAACGAATGGACGGATTTTCTTATACAGGTTGATGGTGAGTTGACCCAGTACCTTCAATGGAGTGTCTACTAGTGTCTAGCTGTCTGGTTCTAACCTTAATAGATACCACATTGAAGAAACTAGACTAGACTAACAATCAACTGTATATCAAAAATTCCGAATGCACCTTTTTATTGCAACGATTCATAAGTATTATTTTTAATATGTATTCTAATTGATAAATTATTAGTACGCGCCATAGACTTTTCCCGATAACAGTTACACTAATAAACTTACATAAATAATGGTAATGTCTTCGTAACAACTGCAGGTACTATTTATTTTAAAAATGAGGTCATATATTACGTTTATTTATAATCACGTGAATGTATGTTTTGTTCAAACCATTGAAAGCGCTGCCATCTTTTGAAGCCTCTGCAAGGTTTTTTCTGAGAATAGTCAATATTTTGAGCCACTTGGTTAATTATTACATTATTAGGCCTACACTATAATTATACAAATACATACAGATTCGATATATCTATATAAGTTTATCCTTAAATAAAGCACCATAATCTGATAAAAAGGCACAAATGATGTTCATCCAGATAATATTTTGGTGATATCGAGGAAAGATTTGTGCAGTGCTTCAATAAATTGAGAGCTATTGTTGTGCGGCTTATAGCTAGTGACAGCTGCTCCTAGCTTGTCGGCAAACGCTGAATATCTGAAAATAAGACGTATCGGACGATTAGTTGAACAATTTATAACTATCAGATTATAATTATGTCAAAATGTAGACACATCCTGTATAATGTTTCAATGGTGATAGTTTTATAATCCTACTAGCATTATAAATGTAAAAGTCATTGTTTAATTATGCAAGTATGTCTGTTGCTACTCAGCCTAGCCTCGTAACGGCAGAACAGATTTTGATGAAACTTGGTATATAAATATAGATACTTTAAGCGATAATACAGGACTACTATAGCAGTGGACTATAATTTAAAGTATTCCACGCGTTATTGCATAGCTAGTAAATAATATAAATACTGCTTTGAATTTGAAAAGGGAATTCTATTAATAAAAAAAACATAAATGTAAAAGTACCTACCCCTGTCTCTCTGTCTATTTGTTACTTTTTCACGGCTGAACCGATCTTGATGAATTTACCAAGGAAATAGTTTGTCTGTTAATCAGTACGATTTTGTTGAAATTTTGCATTCGGATTGTGAAACTCCGGATAACACCTGCCGGAAAACTTGAAAATTACAAGCGCAGTGTATGGTGGTTACGTTCAGCCACAAACCACAAGTCGAATCGAAAGTGCTCACCCAATTCCAAAACCATCTCTCGCAACCGGTCCGAACCCTCCGGCCATGACACACGGCGACGAAAGCGTGCTCGTGCTCAATATGGACTTATTCAAGAATTTGTATTCGTAAGAATCGAACATCTCCGGCCGCGGGAGGTAGTTGTCTTCAGCTATTTTGTTGAGTGCAAATAAATGTCGATCGAAGCCTTCGCCCATCGCCGCCTCCTTGACTAACTGCGAGTGGAGTGAGGAGCACTCCTGCATTATAGTGCGCAGTTGGTCGTTGGACAGTCTGCTGCTGTGCAGCCCTTCACAGAATGCCTGAAAAGTTGATAAATATAACATATTTCATATATTTAGTTCAATTCACACCAATAACTTAGCCTCAAACTTTGATACTCTGTACTATGGGCACGGATAAACATACATAGATACAAATATTGCAGCTCATCTAGATTGAAGCTCATATGTAACTTGCTGATTCCGTAACTTTAAATCGGTAAAATCCAAACCAATTTATAAAAGTGAAACGTTGTCTGTTTGTTTGTTTGTTGGTTTGGGGAGCTTTCACGTAATAACCGCTGGACGGATTTTGATGAAATTAAGAATGTAAATAGCTTATACCCTGGAATAAAACATAGAATACTTTTTATCCCGGAAAATTGTAAGTCTCCACGAGAAAACTAGAAAATCTTGATTACTCACTGTATGGAACGGTTCCATCACAGTGGTCTGTGGTTGCCATGG
Organism: Alsophila aescularia; assembly: GCA_946251855.1. Taxonomy (NCBI): domain Eukaryota; kingdom Metazoa; phylum Arthropoda; class Insecta; order Lepidoptera; family Geometridae; genus Alsophila; species Alsophila aescularia. The sequence continues at coordinate 39,931,810 of OX276383.1, forward strand.
AAACGAAATAACAAGTATGTCAAAAAACATCAAGAGCATTGGTACTATACCTACATTTGCATTGGTTTTTAATATCCTAGAATAGATAGGAATAGAGCTCATCACACAAATGATTGCAGCTTGCGGGATTCTAACCTTCGATCGTTTGACTTCGTAGTTAAAGTAGCCAACTAGCCCACCCGCTCGTCAAAAAATATTCTGTCAGTGTTTTATTAGGTATTTTATCTACACTCATATCGTAAAATCCGGATTATGAACTGAAAAATGGTGGCATAATGACATACTTTACGCACGGCATGTCTCTACAGTTGAACTAAACAGTGTTTTAATATATATATTTTTCCCATAAAAGCACCGGTTTGGCTCCGTCGTCGTTGGGTTTTCGCCATTTATTTCTATGGCGGCACGCGCTAGAGCGTATGCGTTCCAATTCGCTGTGGACTGGATTTTGACGCCATAATTTACTTTACAATATAACTAATCAATTTAATGTATATTTGTTCATAAAATGTTTTATCCTGATTAAAAATGTCCGTCAGCAGTGTTAATGATGAGAATTTGACTCCATCTGAAATCACGAAACATCAACTAACATGTGAACGAGCTTTTACCAGAAAATCAAGAAAATATGACGAAAAATATTATTTTCATTTAAAGATGTTCCTATTGCATGAATGTAAATAAAGTAGTGTATGAAACGGCACATAACTAGGAATTAAAACACTCGAGTGATAATATTAAATAACTCGCCTACGGCTCAAACTCGAACTGTTTTAATAGCCGTCGTTAAGTAAACGTTTCATAAACTACTATTACAGGCCTTCCTTTAACGGTTTTTAATTCTTCTACCTATAAATTTAATAAACTATTACCCGTGTCCGCGGCTTTGCACGCGTGATCATTCTTATGGACATAAAATATACCAATCTATACTTATAATAAAGCAGTAAGTACCAAAATATCTGTAAATTTAGATAATTAAAAAAAATGGTCTAGCGGACTTTTCGATGAATAGAATCCGAGCAATCAATAAAAAACTATTTGACGGCTGAAGGAATTTTGAGTATTGGTATTTTAGGTCCTGGAATAGCACATATGGTAATCAATATTAACCCAGAGAATCGACCACGTGGGCAAAGCCGCGGGTACACCAAGTAATAAATGTATAAATAAACCAAATTAGATCAAAATTCGTTCTGCCATCAAATAATTTTCTTTTTAATCGATTGCTCGGTTTCTATTTATCAGGTTGAGATACAAAGTACACCTGATTTTAAGTCAAAATCTAAGCTAATCTATCAGTGAAAACCGCTCAATAGGAATATAACTTTTTAGAAGGCACACAGACAACTAAAAAGTTATATTCTTGTTCAGTAGCTTATTTTAAGTCCCCTAGACCAATTAATTTTATTGTCTTCTTTGTACAGACTTTGTGTTCCTTACTGCTTTATTATAAGCAAAGATACTGTAACTGCGTATGTCTACAGTTACACATTGCATCAATGCAAAACGAACTGTACGTTTAACATCGAATGGTCTATTTAGAAGTCACTGAACCCGGAGATATAGCTTTTAGAGTTTTTGTATATCAAAAACTCGAAAACTAATGAACTTATTTTGATGGAGTCTTCAGGGGTGTCTTTAGTTACTGTCAGCCTAAAAAAAAAATTTCCATAGTTAAGTGACATTAGGTGACAGGGCTGTACCTTGAACGTTTGCTAAAGAAATGTATATTTTACATTTTATTTTTGGGTTTGGTCATAGATTATGTAGGTATGGTCACAGAATAAATAATAGTACAAGGTATGGTACTGAGTTACTGACTTAGTTTGGGAGTTAAATAGAACTATTTGACTCCCAATATTTTGGGATTTCAATAGGGATTAAGCGTTTGGCAGCCTAAGATTCAAATAGCAGTTATTTAACGTTTGTTGCCCGTGGTACTACCGTATACGTTAGTATAAGTGGATATATGTGGTTGTTTTTGAAGTCGGTTAAAAATCGATTATAACCACGATATACCCGGCGAGAGCTGCTAGAAGAATGGATTATTCGTAGTTGGGCAGTTTTTGATGGGTTATGGGCAGAAGAAGGAAAGATTGACTTGGGTTTAAATGGATATCATTGCTTATACGAGATAGAGGAACATCACACAGTCAGCCATGAACCGATGTCTAGAAAGATGTATCAGTTTTCTCGCTCAAATGTCAGCTGTCCCTGACAGATAACACTGGCAATATTGTTCTAAGATATATTCCAACAATTTTAAATACATAATTGTAAGTACATAAAGAAGACTACTTAGACCGCGGTCCGAATCGAATTTCATTACTCAAAAGTGTTGACGGAATTTACAGCGGTCCGAATCAAAAATAGTGATTTTGATGGCTCACAGTGCTGTCAGCCACTGTCAGCGTGATTTTGATTTGGACCTTCCTTTGATCGCGGATATATTTTCTCTTTGTCGCGGACTCACTCTATTTAGCTCGTTCGACCTCTTGCAGCGTCAAACGGAGGGTGAACTGCCTCCCGGTGCCTTCAACACTAATAGAGACTTCAATTTTCTCCATTATTCTAAACGCAGGTATCAATGAACAATATAGGAGATACGGGGATGTACATATTGTAGAGATTATAATCTTTAATCTCAACTCAACTTATTTTTTAACGGCTTGTGTGGATTCTTTTCTCTTTGCGATCCACAAAACCGGCGATGTTTGGTAGAAACGTCAAATTTGACATAAGGCTCACAGTGATTTCACGCAGAAGCATAATCACCGTAAGTTCAATATGGCGGCAATAATGACGTCATCTATGAAATCACATGCGATATCATCAGTCGGTCGTTGGCGCGCTTACGCTGAATCGGACCGCTTATGAGCGCGATAATATTGATTATGGCCTGATTCGGACCGCACCGTTAGAAGGTAAGTACTTCTTGCCCATATTTCGACGGAGTAATGATTTGAACATTTTATTCTGTAAGTTAAATTTGTATTAAATCTAAACATTTGACATAGTACCAATGCTATCTCACCTTAGTTTTATCAGTGCAAGGCCTCATGGTTTCAGTTCTTCCGTGTTTGAACGCGGAAGTGCTGCACGATTCGTATGTGCCCACGAAGTTACCCCTTAGAAGGTGATAAGCGGCCTGGAAACAACATTAATTAATTTCAATCGTTTTCTTACGACTGGGGTTTACCTAGAACTTTGGATAAACCACAGTTAAGCCGGCGAGGATGTGGAGGGGTCAGTTTGAGCCTGCTCATTTTGTGTTGTGTTTTTGTACGCTGTCGAACTGCTCAGTAGCTGGAGCTATTGAACTCTCCTGCACACCAAATCCCGCAGAATGGTCAATTGGAGTTTAGGCTAGAAGTTACACGTGCGCAAGGTCGAATAGGGTAAATAGGACCCCTGACTTTTCGTACACTAAATACTTTTACGAAATTTAAGAATAAAATGTATTAAAGCCCTACTAATCTTGATTAATTTAAGACCTTTGAAAAATATATAGAATATTTACTTACTTACTTTTGTGTCCTGAATAATGTTTTTTTTTAAATATTCTTTTTATATATTTATATTCAATGCTTTTTAGAAATATACCAAAATATGTTAAAAAATATAAAATAAATACAGGGTCATCTTGACTCTCCATATTCTTGATGCATCATTTTTGTACCACATCCTCGCCGGGTTAGCTTGAAATAGCAGTAATTATTTCTTAAAATTGGTAAAGTATATTTTTTACCCGACTGAAGGGGGTTATGTGTTTGAGTTGTATGTATCTTTGTTTGTACGTTTCTTAGCCGCACCCTACAGACTAAACGGTTTGATGGATTTTGAAAAATGAGGTATCATTGCTATAGGATATATAAAGTGTCAAAAAAACGAATATGGCGGCTTACAGCTGCCATATTGTATTTCCAACGGAACAAAACATGACTAAACCTTTCGAGTGAGGTATTAAAATGAAGGTTTATTCCAAAAATATGTAATTCTTTTACCTGAACATTAGCAATTTTATTGTCTTTCAAGCTTTCTTACAACATTTTCAATTTTAGATTGTTTAAGTTATGTAATTACTATAGTGCAACACAGGTTTACCCGCATGGATGATGATGATGGTGAAAAGTAGCCTATGTTTTAAACCAGGAAATAAGCTATCTTGGTACCAAATTTCATCCATGTCGGTCCAGCCGTTTGAGCGTGAAGGAGTGACAAATATACATACAAACTTTTGTCTTTATAATATTTGTGTGTTTATTTTTGCGGGCCTTTCATTATGTTTCATGAGTTATTCTTGGGCCCCATGTGAATAAACATATTGATTTGATTGGATTTATCTATGTTTTAATCACACAATACTTATAAAAAGTAGTAAGTCTGTACAAAGAAGACTGTAAAAAAATGGTTGGGGCTTAAAATAAGCTAATGAACAAGTTTTTTTAAACCGTTAGTTTGTCAGTTCACGCATCAAAACGTTTTGACCTAAAAACAGGTGTACTTGGTATCTCAATCCGATGAGAAGAAGCCGAGCAATCGATTTGTACTATTTGACCCAAATAAATGGCCGGCTGCTAGCCGCGGGACACAGCTAGTAATATTATAAATTCGAAATTAACCCTGTCTCTGTTTGTCATGTTTTCTCGTCTAAACCGCAGAACCGATAGACATAAAAAAAACAAGGAAGTAGTATGCATCATGAGAAAGGACATAGCTACTTTATTTACTTTTTTATTTTACCCAGATAAAATATCACAACTTGTTTAATAATTATAGATTTAATGAAGTCCAATTAAATGACCCAAACTTATATTGAACTACCTGTGCCCGCGGCTTATCCCGCGTGGTCATTTCTCGGGGTTAGAAGTAGGTATCCTATTTTATTCCAGGACCAAAAGTACCTATAATGTACAGTTTCGTGCAACCGCCAAATAGTTTTATATAAATTGCTCGTCTTCAACAAAGTACACCAGATTTTAATTCAGAACCTAAGCTATCCAACCGTGAAAACTGATTTCAATAGGTCGAGTAGTTTTACGTGATGCGCTAACATACAGATAGACAGGACGCCATTTAAATAAATGCTATATTCTTGCTCAATAGCTAATTTTCAAAAAGTCCCCTAGGCATATTTTTTTATTTATCTTCGTTGTACAAACTTTTTGTTACTTATTGTTTTATTATGCGTATAGATTAGACTCACCTGGAAACCAAGTTGCATTATGCAATCAGGGCTGACTTTGAACTTTTTACAATCGCCTTTGTTGAGGCCCTCGTACAATATGTAATCAATGCTTAGAGTGTCGCACCATTCCTTATATTCTTTCTTTGCATCGTCCACAAACTGCTTCGATTTGTCGTCTATTTTGAAATCTGGAAGTAATTTCAGTACATTGAACTACATGGGTTTTGATTTTGGACCAAGAAGATCGAATGAACCTGGCTGGAATAAACCAAATTAGTATATGAGATAGTGCCAGCCATAGAGAAGACAATTTTTTTGGTAGATTTTTGGCACGCCGCGACTTTTATCTCAGTGTAGGTATATACTTGTATTCATGGAAAGAGTCCGTTCGTAAAAATGCGTAGAAAAATCATACGGAAATCCTATAAAAAGGTATATTCTTAAGAGTTACGAATGGCGTTTAAAGCTTTTAAAATAGTAATTAAAGTGACGAACAGGAGAATTATATATTTGTGCGTCAAATATGACAATATATAGTGTAAATATGCAACAGGCGACACTGGGTATCATCCTAAATTTGCTTCGCAGCCTTTCATTCCTTTCCCACTTCGGTGGTGCCAGCCCAAGGGCCTATGACGTGGCTTAACGACTGCTATCAATTGTTAGCAACCGGGATCGAGGCTCTCAGAAGCACGAAGTGATGGAAAACTCTGTCGTTAGATTGTAAAATAAACTTGTACTGGTTGGCCGCCAAAATGGTACCTACCCTACATAAACATTGTTCACATTGCTAAACATAAACATTATACCATGTCTGGTCAGCAAGGAAGAGACAGTTTTTGGATCCTTCTGTCTATTCTATTTAATAAATGCAATGCCAAATGGTCTCACTACCAGCATAAACAAGTTCTCACGGTGAGTCCAATCAGTACGGTTGCGTGTACATTATATAACAATGTACTCGTATCAACCTCCGACGATACTGAGTTCAATGTTTCTGATATGTTTTTTGTTTGACGGATCGCAGATACTGTTTGAGTACCATTTTAACGAAATTACGAGCCACACCAAAAAACACTTTGTATGCAAGTTCTTACCTAATTTTCGAACACTGATATTAGTATTTGAAGGTTTTGTATCAGGATGTACGAAAGGTTTGGTTGTGGTCTCCGTGAAGACGTCTATGAAGAACCTGAGCACGGCCACTCCGTCACCCCAGGAATGCTCGAAGTTAACACCTGAGACACCATCTTTGGTCACAATGAGGCTGAATGATTTGTCAAACCATCTGAAATAATATATTTTAAGAATAGTCAGTAATTTCACAGTTAATAGCATCTTACACACACACACAGTTAATAGAAGCCTAGACAACTGAAATTATTAAGAAAGTCACCAAGCATCTATCTGTGTGGACAGATATTTCAGAAAACTGAAACAAAGTTGAAAAAAACATACAATTATGGAAGTGTTTTTTATTTAGCACATACCATTAGAGAGTTTGAAAAAGTAATTGTATGAAAGGAAGAGTAGACCATGCACTATTAACATTTATACACAGAAATCCTAAAATAAACGATTTTCAACAACAATAAATAATACATTTTTTGAATGAATTTTCTAGTGTTAAACTGTTATTATCAAATTCAATACCACAGCAATCTTCCTCATTTCAGGTAGATCATTTTTTTTTATTTTACTATACTGTTTAGTTATTCTGTGGAGTCAGTGGAGTCATAGAGCAAAGACGAGGGTGCGGACCCGATACGGGTGGACATTATAAAGTGAAATATTTAGAACTAGCGACACCCCGGCTTCGCACGAGTAACGCTCATACGACGGCGTTTTTCTTAATTTTATAACCATCGTAACTTAAAAAAAAGAAAAAGTATTTCAAAATCTTTAGCAGCAATGCTCATGGTGCTTTTTGGCAGACTTGTTATTATTTCGTTTCCACTACAACATGTCATTCGGTTCCTTAGTAAACATTTTTGTAGGCAAATTTTTGATACCTTTGGTTTGGTTACATACGTTATTTCAAATTTTATGAAAAATTAAAAACAATCCATTTTACTCGCTGATAATGTAGCTTTCTGTAAAAGAATTTTAATGTGAAACATCTAATGGCGCGGTACGGGAGTGAGGCGGACTTTTGGCGTGGCGATGCGCCGCTCGTGGCTCGTCGGCTCAATCCGTTATTCGAAGTTTCACATCTGCCAGGCGTCCCGCGATGGCTATTTTTTTAAATCGGTTCTGTTTTCTTTTGAGTTTATCCATTACAAACAAACATACATAAAAATATTTTTTCCTGTTTATAATATTTGTGTAAATAGTGTAAACAATCCACCCGAAGCAAACAGAAGTCGAGCTATCTAGCCAGTTTAATACATTAAGAACATATTTTCATTGCTCGCTTAATTGAACTACAAAACCTAACTTCCAAGAAGATGATAGCATGATGTCGCCACACTCACCTATTCAATCCATCATCATGCAAATACTTCTTCAGCAGCTTGTGTTTGTCGCTACCTAAGACATCATCATCCAACACCAAGTTGAAAATTGCAGAGTCTATTTGATTCAAAGACTCCTTATTGCCAGTTTCTTCTAAATGAGTTCTCTGTCTCGCCCAGACATCTCTTTTCTGAGCCGTCAGCACGCCAAGTGGGTGTTCAGCATAAGGAGTGGAATCATTCAAGATCTGAGATAGGTTGCCTAGAAGCTCCGTTGGTGATAGAAGATTGCCTGTAAACAATAGAGTTGCAAAGTTAACAATCATGATTAAGACACTTAGAAATTAATTTGTTGCAGCATTTTTTAAATTTATTTATTCAATAAAAAATGTTTTTTTCATTTTTTTTAAATCCTATTACCTAAACTAAAAGTTTTCGAGAGTAGTTACAAACCGTCTCGCTCGTAGGTTTGACGACTTTCAGCCTCCCGAACAAGCTGGATTCTGGAAAGGCTTTAGCACCGTAGACCACATCCATACGCTCCGGCAGATTATACAGAAGACCGAAGAGTATAATCGGCCACTATATCTAGCGTTTGTGGACTACGAGAAAGCCTTTGATTCAGTCGAGACCTGGGCAGTGCTACAGTCATTACAGCGGTTCCAGATTGATTACCGGTACATCGAAGTGTATAAGTGTTTGTACTGCAAGGCCACAATGACAGTTCGTCTTCAGGATCAGAGCACGAATTCTATCCAGCTGCAAAAAGGGGTGAGACAGGGAGACGTTAATTCTCCGAAACTGTTCACCTCTGTACTGGAAGATATTAAAGCTATATTCAAGCTTCTGAACTGGAACGGATTTGGTGTTAACAATGGCGAATACATCACTCACCTTCGATTTGCTGATGATATAGTCATCATGGCTGAAACCCTGGAAGACCTAAGCACAATGCTCAGTGACCTCAATATTGTTTCCCAACAGGTGGGTCTTAAAATGAACATGGGCAAGACGAACATCATGTCAAATGCCAATGTCGTACTCATGCCGGTTTAAGTTGGAAACGATATTATAGAAGCTGTTGATCACTATGTCTACTTGGGTCAGATGATCCAACTGGGTAGATCCAACTTCGACAAAGAGGTCAACCGACGAAGGTTGGGCAGCGATCGGGAAATTACGCCATATCTTCTCGTCGCAGATACCGCAGAGCCTCAAGACGAAAGTATTAACTTTTTTCGTGATGACATACGGCACTGAAACGTGGTCGCTAACTATTGGTCTCATACAAAAGCTCAGAGTTGCGCAGCGTGCAATGGAGAGAGCTATGCTTGGTGTTTCACTACGTGATAGAATCAGAAATGAGAAAATCCGTAGAAGAACGAAGGTTACCGACATAGCTCTCAGAGTTTGCAAGTTGAAGTGGCAATGGTCAGGCCATATAGTTCGCAGAACCGACAACCGCTGGGGAATAAAGGTTTCCGAATGGCGACCACGAACAAGCAAGCGAAGTGTGGGGAGACCCCCCACACGATGGACCAACGACATTGTAGCCATCGCAGGAAGTCGGTGGATGGAGGTGGCACAAGATCGCTCGTCATGGCGCTCTTTGGGGGAGGCCTGTGTTCAGCAGTGGACTTCTAAAGGCTGACATGAGGATGATGATGAAACTAAAAGTTATAAAGATACCTACAAGATAAAATAACTATACAGGGATACTGGTAACTCAACATATTCCTGGCAGGATGTGGTAAATTACATACATTAGCCGGCTTGAACTTGTTGCTTTAACCCCATATTCAACAACTGATGTATGGCCGAAGATTAATAGGTTTTGCATTATTTGAAATTTAGCACTTTTTAGAAAAATACCCAATTTGGGGCATTTGTGACAAAACAAAAAAGAAATGGTAAATTGAACACAATTGCAGTTTTTTTTATTTGTAAGTGATTTAGTAACAAAGCTTAGTGAGCAATAATATAACTAATGATATTAAAAATATGACTTCTTATGTGTGTTTTTTTATGTTACTTGCTAAAAAACATTATTTATGGCATATTACATATAATTATCACAAAAAAAAAATGCTTTATGGGGGTAGAGGAGATAGCAAAAGAAACCTCCTATCGGCCGTTTTGATTTGGCAAACGATGCACTAAACACCCTGTATAAACATTGGCATAACATGACAAAGCATTTGAAATGATTACCTCATTTTGAAATTTAAAACCCTCATTTGTGTTTTTATACCCTATCTCAACGACCCCCAAACCGATTCAGATCTTGTACAAACTTAAAGTTTATATTATTATTATCCAGCTACCATGAAGATTGGATCAAAGATTCGAAATTCGTGCAAATTTACATACATACATACAAATGCTGATACATCAAAGTTGATTAGGAGTACAAGCTTCTCTCAGTTAATAATACATACAACACATCTACACACTACAAAGATACTCTGTTATTTTTACATTCAAAAGGACCTATATACTTTAGCCACATTTACATGAAATTGATATGGCTGTCCTTTTCGAACCAGAAGGATCTATGGACAGGTTATTTAAACATAATTTTAAAATAACCTGTCCAAAGACAATCAATCTTGAAGTACTTATAAACCATTATAGTGTATAAGCCATTTAAGAGCTAAACACCCAAGACCATAATCGATGAAAGCAGAAGATTAAAGTTGCGGTAGCCAAAAACGGCATGGATGACTATACTTAGAAACCAAAAAGTTTTAATGTAAATATGTTGTACACTACTTTATTTACCTTTTTGGCATCTCCAGACTGTTTTTTCTAACACTTGGGAATATAACAGTTGTGATATCTTAACATACCTAGTAACCTAAGTGACATTCTGTTTGGAAGGGACAGTAGTAACTAACCATCTGAATCTAGGACATCAAACACGTAGAAGTTGCCTTTCCTCTGTACAACTACATGTCTGCTTGTAGGGTCTCTGAATATTCTGTCTTTGGTCAGTTGTGGAATGCGAGTTAATCCAAACAGTCCATCAAACTGGCTCATGTCGAGAGGGAATGCTTTGAATAAATATGCTCCATACCTGTAAATAAAACAGCATAACATAAATATAGGCAGAGTGGTTAGTGACCCTGACTGCAAAGTCAACCAATGGTTGCTGGTTCGAATCCCACAAAGTACAATTGTTTGTTTCCGAGTCATGAGTGTAATATTTGTATCTATGTATGTTTATCCATTGTCTACTACCCTTTACAGGGTAAGCTAGTTTAGGGCTAGGTAATTGGTGTGAAATGTCTCAAATATATTTAAATATTTATAATTAGTTCTGCAAAAAATTACCAAATTCTGTTCTTAAGTTTGCAATTTCAAAAGTTACAGATGAACAGATGGAGTTATATAAAATACTTAGGTCCTTCCCGTCCATCCATAAGTCCTTGAATGGTAGGTGAGGGCAGTGGGACCCTTGTCACAAAAGAGAGAGGGAATACGGAGACTATTGAAAGTATAAATTTTGCAACTTGCTATTTTTTTTCCCGTGGTACTACCAAATTGGCTGGTAGTACCACCGTAAATTATTTTTACCTGTGGTACTACCAATCTATGTGGTAGTACCACCGTACATTATTATTTCCCGTGGTACTACCTACTACCATTTACTTTGTATTAGTAAATATTGTGCAAAATAAGTGGCTAACGCCACGGGTAAGTCGCAATTTTTTTTGCAAGTGTAGCAGTTCCAAAACATAGTTAATCCTTATATGTTCAGAAATGGAAAGCATTGATATTTTACATTACAACAATACGTAGATAAATTAATTCTCACCAAGAGACAGCTTCAGGAAGTAATCCAACAACTTTTCTAAACATTGGAGTATTACTTTTCTTAGGATTTAAATGATACACCTCAGGCTGCAAAATATGTTCCCTCAGCGACAACATGAATCTCACTGCACTTGTCAACAAGTTTGTAGCTCTAACCAACTGATTGTTATACTCTGGTCTAGTATCATTTTGCATTACAACTAGCGGGTTGTAATTTATAGGTAAAGGGGAACGATCTCTTAGATACAGGTCAAACCAGTAGTCAGAAATGTAACTTGTATGTTTATTTGCTTTGTCTTTCAACACGAGTTTTTCCTGAAGTACTTTTCCTTCACCATGGATGAAATTATTCGTACGTTGAACAGCTTCTTCGTGCTGTTTATTGTTCAAAAGAGGTTGTAAAGCCCTCAAATAACGCATACCAGTTTTACTCAAATCAGGAACGGGTAACCTTGGTAAGGACTTCTGAAAATGCATCGTAGGCACCGTACTCCTCTGCATGTACTGGTAATCTGCATCTTTAACGCTTTTCTTGGAGAACTTTCGCTGTTGAATGATTAGTTTTTGTACAATATTGTTGTTTTTAAATATTTTGCTTGCGTTTAGCATTGTTTTTAACATGAATGTGATCAAAACTACTCCAAACACTTCCGCTAATACTGCAATAATTAAAATAAAAGTATGTATTTACAGTAAAGGATTAAAGGTATGTACTACCAAACACGAAAATAAAAAATTATAATCAGCAGACGTAGAGAGAGACAGACAGCAGACCGTCAGACTTGTGAGTGAAATGTGAACTGACGGACGAGCGAGTGACGAGTCCACCGGTGACAGTCTGACAGTGATAGTGATTGACTTGAAGACTGCGCTGCGACGCTAGGGGTGCGTTCACTTACAACGCTCCAGGACGCACAGAATGATCACCCACGCAATCACTCGAAATCGTCGTCGGGCGTACGGGTCACCCGAAGAATAGTAAGGGAGGGGAGGAATAGTGTGAAACTGACACTTGACAGTTGTTAGTTCAATGTGGAATTGTGGACGTCTAAAGCCGTTCACTAACTCTGATCGCGTGATATTCGCACGGGTGATTCGAGTGTAGTTAATCTACGCACCCCAGTAGTGCTAGTGCTATCTATCTTGGTTTCAAACCGATTTTATATATCACTATAACTAATGCGTTGCGATAGAGTCCAAATTACTATGAAGAAAGTGACAATCTAATTGAAACCAAATTCTGTGTCGGGGCCCTGTGCGTACGCCCGACGACGACGCCGTGAACGATTTCGAGTGATCGCACGGGTGATCTGTGTCTGTGCGTCGTCGAGCGTAGTTAGTGCACGCACCCCAGACTTACTGATAACTACTTGTACATAATACTTTATAATTTGTGCTGATAACCTGCTGAACTGCCCACAACTACTCGTACTATTATTTATTTTGTGCCACAACGCAATCTCATCATCTCGAACGCAGGGAAAAGAGTACAAGCCCTACGTTCGTGATGATAAGATGGCGTTGTGGGCAGTTTCAACACTACCGATCCTTTCCAAACGAATGAAAAACGACTCTGTTTTGAAGAATAAAGTCATGTTTTCTATGTCAACATGTGATCTAAACATGCAAAACGAACGGTGATCGAAAATAGTTCAGAACGCTAATTTCGAACACAAATGTCCAAAGCGAACGGCAAATGTTATTATCGCCATTTGATACAAAACGAACGACCCCGTGGTAGCCAGACTGGCCATGCCAAACAATTCTGCCCAGTGTTCCCAACTTAGATTCTTTACCGATTCCCGATTTCTTACATATAGCACCTAATCTAGCACTAAATAGCGATCATGCCGATTAATTTTCAATACCGCAGAACAAAACGCAGCCACGCGGGAAATAACAAAATGCTTTAGCTCAATACTTAGTTACAATATCGCAGGGGACTTCCTATGAATTAATGACGATATAGGTCGCGTATCAATTCACGCCAATACTACCCATGAAACTCAAAGCGCTGACAAAACCTCTTTTGAAAACGTTTGATACTATTACTATTCGGCCAAGCTGTGAGGGTGCTATTATTATGTTTGTGCTGTTCTAATAAAATAACCCTTTCTTTGTCACGTTTGTTGATAGCACGATCGGGCATTAGTTAACATTTTCTCGATAAATTATTATTCTTTAATACGAACGCAAAAGTTTAGTGTTGAGTGAGTTAAAAAAACTAAGAAAATTAATGTACCTTTTTTATTTTGTTACGGACTAGGCAATCGTTTGACCACTATCTCACCTGATGGAAAGCGATGATGTGGTCAAAGGTGTAGCACGCTTGCCTAGTAGATCTATTCACTCTTGACTTGAACACACCGGGGTTATAATTTACCGGAAACACTGACGAGGGCAGGGCATTCCACTCCTTTGCAGTTCTTATAATAAATGAAGAAGCGTAACGCTTCGTTCTTGTACCTTTAAGCAAAAGAGTCAGTTATGTTCAAAGTTACCTAACAGAGTGGGAGAAAAATAATTATAACATCTATTTGTTTTTATAAATACAATAATTTTATGTGATATTATTATTTTATTTCATATTCAATAAATTTAGCACTATATTTGGAAATCTACTGTAATCTAGCACTATTTGGAATGCCATTTAGCACGCTGTCGTGGAATCGAGTTGGCAACCCTGAATATGATAATAATTGTTTCCCTCTCCCCACTCTACAAATAATATTTAATAATTCAAAGTACTCTGTGCCCATTACCCATCTGTAATAATCATATCCATATAAAATCCAATTTGAAATAAGTGTTGTAAAGCAGTGTTGTAAATAGCTCAAAATGGATGAATCGCCTGAAAGTGTGAACGTTTCTGGGACCGCAGATCTTGAGACCTTGGATTATTTACGTGGTGTGAAGTCGTCGACGTGCTTGCTGCTGCCAACCACGCCGAGTCCCCATCCTCTGGACTTTAAACACCCACTCTCAGAGGAAATGAGCGAGCGACCTTTCATGACTCTCGACGATGAGCCCACTCTAACCAATATTCAGACTGGTATGATTGTCAAATCTTTATAAGTTTGGTATGGCAGATCATGTGCCATAGGGTAAAGAGGGGCAGGTAGCACCATTGCAACATTATGGTGTTTGGTGGCCCCCTTAAAATAACCCTCACCAGCTATTTTAAAAATCCTTTTTCTATTATTTCAAATTTTCTGTTGATTTTGACTTTCTGGTGACATAAGAAGAAGAAATAAGTTTATTTGCTACAATAACAAACATAAATAATTATAAGAAAAAATAAAATAATAAAGCTTAAAAGATAATTGCAGCAAAAAGGTCCCAACTCAGCATAATGTTGGTTGTAAAACACATGTACACACATGTATTTTTTGTATTGATTTATCGGCTCAATATATTTTTTTAATCCTCAAACTCCGTGCGAGAGGGGTGTGTACATATGTATCACTGTATCTGTGTTTCTGTCTGTGGCATACAAGATAAGATAGCCTGCCTTTATTACTGATTTATATTACATTCAAAATTAAATAGATATTATCATTAAAATTATTATTATTAAATTGATTATTTCTAATTCCTTATTCAGACATCAGCTTGTCTTTCGATATAGGCTTCCTCCAGAGACTTCCACGCCACCCAGTCCTATGCTAGTCGCCGCCTTGTTGGCCCCCTATTTCTTTTATGTCATCTTCCCATCTCTTCTTTTGACGTCCTCTCATCCTTTTCCCATCTTGTGGGTACCATTCTGTCAGATCTTCGGTCCACTTTCCTTTTTCTCTCATTATGTGTCCAGTCCATTGCCATTTTGATCGTTTTATGTAGTTGTTCACATTTTTCACTTTAGTTCTTTCTCTTATTGATTTTAGGCTATTTTTGTCTTTTCTTTTGATGTTGAGCATGATCCGTTCATATGTTATTATATGTTTGACATACCATCAATTTCCTATGTTGCTTTTTGTTGGTGACCAAGTTTGGCAACCGTCTGTGGCATTGTAGCTCCCAAACATAAACTTTTAATTTATGCTTGTATTTGTATCTGTAATGCTTACCTGTACTACTACAAATCTATATTTGTGAGTTAACAAGAAATAAAATAGCTATGTGCTACAAAGTGGCAAATAGTGAAAATAAAAATCCATTATCTCAACTTTAATTTAGTAAATAAATAATCCAAAGGTGACTCAAATCTTCCAAATAAAGTCTTGGGTTATGGCCCTTTATGATACATATTCTGATCTATAAATTATATAATATAAGAAATGAGGAGCTCCGGAACAAAAGCCAATAAATCCATATCACAACCATTTATTATTATTTTTTCTGTTGGTCTTATGCTCCTCCATACCATAAACTACTCTGGTCGTAGTTTTTCCTACCCACTCTTTTTTTATGATCAGAGACAAACAAATGAATAAAACCGGTGTAATTATTGTTGTTGCCACTCTGAATCCAACCAAAATACATAAAAAAATGCATTTTAAAGAAAAAAAACATGTCTTTTAAGGTATGGTGACGTTGACCCCTTGCTTTTGAATGTCGTTGAACCGTCCAACCATTGTGAAAAATCTAAAGCTTTTCAAATTCTTTGCAAGAAAATAAATTTGAATGCCATTGTTCGCCATAGACAACGTTTGTATCAGTATAAGACCAAAGTGCAACAAGATGTATATCTGACGAGGTGTATAGCACCATATGAACCGGAGGGACGAAAGAGCGGAACCCAAAATAAAACAAGAGCAATGAGTGTGAATTATTATATAAGCGGAAAGAATAAGAGGAGATATCAAGTTTGCAAAAGTTTCTTTATGAGAGTATTTTCAATAAAAATAGACAGATTGGCTTCCATTGCAAAAAACAGTGTTCGCAGGGAAAATACCTTAAGAAAATAGAGGTGGTGCTCGAAGAAATGCAAAACATGAAGAGAAAAAGGAAAAAATTAGAGAGTTCTTACAATGATTACCTGCTACAGAAAGCCATTACAATTGTAATAAATCGAAAGGGAGCTATTTATCAAGTGAGTTGAGCATCACCAAACTGCAAAAGATGTATAATGATTCTGTGACTCCAGATTTAATGTCTAGAAAAACAATGTTTTGGGAACTCTTTACTACAGATTTCAAACTGGGTTTTTGGTCACCTGCTTCCGATGCTTGTAGTACCTGCATACTTTTAAATAACAAAATTGCAGTGGAAACTGACACAGTGAAAAAGAAAATACTGATTGTTGAGAAGAGAGTAAACATAAACTTCGAGCCCAGTACTTTTACAAGCTTGCAAAAATGGATGACTCTGATTCTCTAACGTTTTGTTTCAACCTTCAACAGGTCCAACCACTTCCACGCACTCCAACACATGATTCGTTTTATGCTCGCCAAATAAGCTTCTATAACTTTTGTATCGTGCCAATGGATTAAAAAAAAACAAAATTCTATCAATGGTCTGAACAAGTTTCTGGTCGAGGTTCTATTGAAGTTGGTTCCGCTCTTTTGCATTACCTGGATGAGTTGGATCTGGCTGGCATATCTAAAATTAGATTGTTCTGTGATGGCTGTGGAGGCCAGAACAAATATTCTCATATTGTTCACGCCTTATTATTCTGGCTTGTAAATAAATCTCCTTGTTCAAGAGATTCAGCTCACATTTCCGGTTCTTGGTCATAGTTTTCTGCCAGCAGACCGTGTGTTTGGTAGAGTTGAAAAGATATCAGGAAAAGGCCAGTAATTGTTCACAAAGAAGAGTATAACGAAATATACGAAAGCCATGGAGAAATAAAAAAACTAGGAGAAGACTGGAATACTGTAGACATTAAATCATTAGGGGAATATTATAAGAAAGTTGAAGGTTTCAGAGATGTCAAGAGAATCGTCCTAAAGAAACATTTAGTTACCAAAAAGATAGGCAGAAAAGTAGAAACAATAATAAAATAGTTGATGAACACCTACAGAAACTTCAGAAATGAATCGGATGATGAGCGCATTATGCCTGCTAAAAAGAGGAAGAAGTCATCCATCAGAAATTTTAATCCAAAGTTACTTGAAAGAGTGCTGCGAAAAAACAAGATGTTAATAATTTAATGGAAAAACAATGTGGAATGACTGGAGAAGTAATGAAGAATTTAGGTGGTACAGGAATCTAATCGATAGTGACAGACATCATGAGGATTAGAGATGGGTATGTACCGCGGTACATATTATAAAAGCCATATTATCCGAACGGGCAATACATGGCCTAGCATGCACCGAGCAATTTATACATGTACTATGCTCCCAAACATCTACCGAGAGCTGCTGCACTCCAGTTGATGTTTCGTATCGTATCGATTTTCGATAGATAATACATATTACTACGAGAGTGAATGTAACAGCAAGCATGTGTTGTTGCGTTTTCTTGCATTTTAATTACGCTAAAGGCTAAACAGCAAGTTTGCCAGTACTAGCTGGGATTGCCCTATCTAAAATACATCATTTTACAGAAAATGTTTATTTTATACTATAAAAAAATTATTACACGGCAGTATGAATGGAAATTAACTAAGGTTTGCTATCTGTAACATGTGAAAAAATAAAAAGTAGATTTTAACCGGAAATTCTGGCAAATAATGCTTTCTTTCTAACATCAAATACGCCTATCTACAATTATAATTGTAAAATAATAATTTTCTATCAATCTATCTAGGTGCCTATAAGAAATTTGAAATAATAAAAATAAGTTAGTACCTACCTAATAATATTATTCCTCCATTAAACACGCGCGCGAAACAAAATAATGCACAACGTAAGTACATATATTTCCTAATGTTGGTTTTGTTTTGTATTTTAATATCCACCCGCGATATATAGTACATACCCATGTCTATAAGAATTGCATCTCCCAGAATCAGTACCTAGTTAATGTTTGATTGGAGCAAATGATAATATAATATGAGCAAATTAAATATTATAATTTGATATAGCCTATGCATTGCCATCCGGTCTATAATACATATTAGATAATATTATAAGATAATATGTACTATGTAGCGATAATATGCCCTATGATATCTACTTTTAGTGCACTGTTTAGCACATGTCTAATGAGGATCAAGATGGTGACAAAGAAAACATAGAATGGGACTGTAATGTAGAAGAAGGAAGCAATGTTTATGTATAATATCAACAAGTATTTTATTCCTTTTGTCATGACACAACTTTAACTTTTTATTTTACCGTGTGCTTTAACTACCTATGTTGTACCTAAAATACTTGAATTTGACACCGAAAAAAGGCGATAACTGCAGAGGTCCCGGGACAAATACCGATAAATACAATATAGCCGTTCAAATCCCGATAATTACGTAATGGTTACAGTATGGTGGACCAAAACACGATAATTCCATATTTTGAAATAAAACTGAGTAAAGTATCAACACTAGTTTTTTTTTATAAAGCCTATTTGAAAAACCTCGCTAAACGCCAATTTAATTATATTTTAGTTTAACATAATATGTAACTGTAACATTAAAAACATCACAGTACACCGAGGTTAACTGGAAGATAATGCTTGCTAGCATTAAGTTCGCCTATGTACCTATCTTATGTGTGCAATAAAGAATTTTCTATTTATCTATCTAACTGTTCTTATGTAAATCATTCTTTTGTGTTTCCTGTAAAGATACGAAAAGTGTAATTATCGGTTTTTGTTCCGGAGCTCCTCAAATGTAAATATTTTTTTACTTCTTTCGTTCTGATAGGAATAAAAGAAAGAAATATGCATATGTTGCATCAGCATTCTGTCTCCACTTGACGATGCTCTATGTTATGCCATATTTGAAAAAATATATGCAATTTGACATAATGAAAGTACTTGACACAGATTACCTTTTAATTGAATTTAACACATTTTTGCCTGATCAGTAGTGCTACATTGACAGATTAATGGGTATTGTAAGCCTGTGTCAGCAGTTAGCGCCACTAGCTGACATGGGCTTACCTGTATATAGTGTAAATACAATAACATAAACTGAATATAAATAGTCAAAGCATAAATGGTCTTCTAGTTTTGGACTCCACCTGTCCGGTCGAAACTGCATTCTTCCATAGCTCTATACCTTTCTGGCTGCCCTAAAGCGAAAGCATGCAGCTACTCAAGAGTAGAATAAAATACACCAAACAAGAATAGAATACACCAGCTGCAGAAAAATATGGGTCCTTGTGGACAGGTAGGGTCCAAGCTTGAAGGGCTCTATATGCCGACAAGTCTTGGTGGTAGCGCCAAGCCTTGGTGGTAGGACACTAGTATCTGCCTGTCAGCTAGCTAGCTAGCTACCAACCTCAAGCAGAAAGGCTCTTCCATAGTGCTGGGCAGTATACCTTGAGAGACAGTCCCTTTCTAGGCTTAATTCACACCAAGATGACAGACATCATGCACCCTGTCCCTCACAACTATAACAAATCCTCTCCATCCAAAGGTTGCCTGGAAGAGATCGCTTTTAGCGATAAGTCCGCCCATTGTGACACTTCTTCTGCTATTGTTCCTTTATTTTTTGTTGATTTTGTTTGTGGTGTGTGCAATAAAGAATTTATCTATCTATCTATCAAGATGGCAGCGAAGCCGCGAGAAGTTGCATTTTATACTCCATCTTAAGAGGATCTTAGCTAAGTAGTTATTTAGTAAATGTATTGCTATCTATATATTTAGTAAATCAAGCCAACCTCACCTGCCCGTGGTACACCCTGCTTACAAACCAACGAGGCTCTGGCGACCCGCCAACACGCACTGGACCAGCGTGGCGGGTTACCATCCAAACCCCCCTATTTCATGGATAGAAATAAAAAAGACAGGCCCCAAGTGCCCGGCGACTCCAGTGTCTGTGCTGGTGGAGACGGGCGCCGGCCCAGTACTGGAGTCAGGAGAGCTAAGAATCTCCGGGCGGGATCGATCAACCGTTCTACGACCACAGCACACGTTATAAGGGATACTGATTTTCTCAATATAATGACCTATAATGAGTGTCTACTGGAGCTTGAGAAAACACTCAAAGACGTCAAGTGGGACATATAAGGCCTAGCTGAGGTGAGAAGAGAAGTCGAACAGACACTAGAGTGGGACGACAATATATTTTTCTACTTTGGTGAAACCAGCGGACTTCATGGTGTAGGTTTCCTTGTAGGTAAAAAGTGGAAAGATAATATTATTGAGTTTGTCAGATATTCAGAAAGAATAGCCGTCCACAAATTTCTGGTGACTCCCAATTAGACCCTAATGCTCATCCGGACGTATGCACCAACATCTGCATATTCTGATGAAGAAGTCGAGGACTATTAAGACCGAAAAAAGCTCATAAAAGCTTGCGACGTAAACCGCGGCACATGGAACATGTTCCTCGGCGCATGGAACATGCTCCTCGGCGACTTCAATGCTAAAGTTGGGCAAAGGCATATTACAGATTGTGAAGACATTCTAGGACATTACGGTCTTGGAAACCGCAATGAGCGAGGTGCTCCACTACTTCAGGTTGCCTTTGGATAGAGCATGAAAATTGCCAATAGCTTCTTCAGTAAAGAGCCTCAGAGACGCTGGATGTGGATTTCACCAGATGATACCACTAAAAATGAAATAAGCTTCATTCTCACCTCTGATATGAACACAGTCAAAGATGTTACATGTATTAACAAATTAAATTACAGTTCTGACCATAGACCAATACGCGCTAAATTAAAATTCAACCTTAATATTCATCGCAGGAAACTATTCACAAAACGAACAGCAAACCACTCAAATTTCACACTTCAAAAACATTTGGAAACATATAGTTTAGATCTTTCTCCTTTTTTTTTTCCTTTTTTTTTTCTTTAACTCTTTTAAAAGTCTAAATATCAGAGAAATGGAAAATGTCGATGACCAGTATAATACTATTGTAACAGAAATAAAAAAATGCATGAAGAAAATAAAATCTAACAAGAAATGTAACTTCAACTTTTTTTATTTATGGCTTCTGCAGGGCTGCCACAATTTTGCCAATGTCGCGTGAATAGAGTAGAAGATACACAAAGGAGGTTGATCGGTGATGTAGTGTAGATTCAATGATCAGTAATTTAAAAAGAAAAAAAAGGTATATTGTAAAGCAAAATTATCAAGAGAAACACAAAACCTAATACAGACTAGACAAAACTTTGAAATTTGCACTGCAGAATACAACACAATAGATAGAAAAGTATAGTGTAGCATCAGAAATGATATTCTTATACTCAACTGTCATCTAATAAAAGTTGCAATAGAAAGAAATACTTCAGAATAGCTAAACAGGGTATTTCAACAGGAAGACGATGGATAAATAGCTTACAAGGTGATAAAGGAAAAAAAACAATAACAGGGATAAAATAACGGAATTATGCACTAACTTCTACAAACAAATGTATTCCGATAGGTCCAAAACTGAAGAAGACAAGACATACAGTACTTTTTCTGATACCATTCCTTATATAACGGGCCGAGAAGTTCACAAAGCTTTAAAAACCATGAAATATAGCAAGAGTTCTGGAGAAGATGGTGTTCACAACGGAGGCTCTGAAAATAGGTTCAAAATCTTTACTTCCACCTTTCACTAATTTATTTAATTCCATACTGGAAACGGGAAAACTGCCTGAAAACATGTGCCACTCAAACATCGTCCTGTTACATAAAAAGGTGACATAAGTATCTAATATTGAAAACTACAGACCTATTAGCTTAGTCTCACATACATACAAAACCTTTATTAAAGTGATCCAAAACCTTATCGCAGGCAAACTCGACAGACATCAACCACCCGAACAAGTCGTATTTTGACCAAATTTCTCCACCACTGATCACCTCCACACACTCAAACAAATAATAGAAAAATTCACCGAGTTCCATAAGCCTCTGTACCTTGCTTCGTGGATTATTCCAAAGCTTTTGATAGCTTAAAACACCCTGCAATATTTTCAGCATTAGGACAACAAGATGTTGCTAAAACTTACATAGACTTAATTAAAATCATCTACAGCCATAGCACAGCAGACATCAAACTTCATTCATCCGCTCCTTCATTCCCAATAAACAAAGGCGTAAAACAAGGTGACCCGCTCTCTCCTAAATTACTTACGAGCAGGTTTTTAAGACACTTACAGATTCCTGGGCAACAAGGGAAATAGAAATCGGTGACAATCGTATCACAAACCTAAGATTTGCGGATGACATTGTTCTTTTTGCCCCATCTGCACCTAAGCTTGAGATAATGCTTCAAGAACTGAGCACGGCAAGCCTTGAGGTGGGACTTTTGATGAACAGGTCTAAAACGCAGCTGATGACCAACAGCATAAAGCGTAGGGTCGAGGTTGATGGGCAAGTGATAAATTATGTCGATGAGTATGTCTATTTGGGCCAGTTAGCATCCTTCGAAAACAGGCAAGACAAAGAAATCGGTCGCCGTATCGATAACGCCTAGAAGAGCTACTTGTCTATGAAGGGGCTTATGAAGGGAGACTTTCAGATCTCTCTGAAACGCAAATTCATCGATATGTGTATCCTGCCCATTCTAACATAAGGTGCCCAGGCCAGGTAACTTACTGAATGTCAGAAGTCCTGACTCAGGGTTTGTCAAAGGGCAATGGAGCGTAGCATTCTAGGTATAAAACGAATTGATCGAGTCAGAAATACCGGTTACGTTCCATGACAGGTATTGCAGATGTAGGAGAAAAAACTGCAAGGCTCAAGTGGGATTGGGCGGGTGACGTGAGCAGTATGCATCCTTCGGGATGCATACGGGCAAAGATCGCCACACATTGGGTACCCAATGACTGACGAAGACGTCGAGGCCGTCCGCGGAAGCGGTGGCGTGTCGATCTTTATACTTTCGATGGAAATTGGCTTGAACTTGCAGAAGATAGAGATAAATGGAAGGAATTGGGGGAGACCTTTGCCCAGCAGTGGGACATTACAGGTTAAACAATAAAAAAGCTATCTCCTTCCCTCCCCGATCTCGATACGAGCAATAGATAGAGTTGCTGGTTGTGAGTTTTAGTAGTAGTTTTTGATAGATTTGGTGTTTTGGGGGAAAACACATTCCACCCCCTAAATTGTGCTGAAATATTAAGAACTAGAAGTTATTGAATCTTATTTTATTTTTTGCCTACTAGGCAATCGTTTAACCACAATATCACCTGATGGAAAGCGATGATGTGGTCGAAGGTGTAGCACGCTTGCCTAGTAGATAACTATTCACTCTTGACTTGAGGTTAATTTTACCGGAAAACTGACGACGGCAGGGTATTCCAGTCCTTTGCAGTTCTTATAACTAATGAAGAATCGTAACGCTTTGTTCTTGTGCGAGGTATATCAAACATAAAAGGGTGTCGCTTTGCCGATCGTCTAGTCGTACGATGCTGGAAAGGTGATGGGGGAAATCAGATCGTGCAGTTCTTGTGCACACTCTCCATAGTGCAATCGGTAGAATACCGATAGGCTTGCGACCTCACGTCGATGCGCCAGACATTGAAGCTTACTCTTTTACCAGAGTGTCATCCCCAATGAGCCTCAATAAGAATATACGAACCTTAATGGGGTAGATAAGTGTTTTTTTTTGTATGGACAAGGGCGCTTCTTAAATGCTAAAATTCATACTATCGCTTGAGAAGCTCAAAAAAGATGCGTGGCCGCGCGCGTCGCTGCGAGCAGTCTGGCGAGGCGACTACACGCTTCTAGTCAAAGAGGCGGCGCCCGACTGTTCGCGGCGCCTAACTTCCCCACTGCGTTATTTCACAAAGACATAGATACGCGCTAAGATATAGAGATACGCGCTAAGACATGAGCGGTTGCGCGCGCGTCCTCGCGCTCCCGCTTGGCCTCTGCTTGCCGCGCTAGGCGCTGCCGTCCGATGCCGGCCGCTGCCATCTCGGTGTCAATTGAGCTTTAGCTTGTCACATAGCACTATGTTGAATAACAACATATGTCAAATGTTATCCTGTAAGAAAAATACCATGAGCACTAAGAAAACACTTCTAAATTAAGGTCTTAAATTTCAGATGCATCAGCAGGCGATTCAAGTTCATCAGGAGACTCAAACTCAGTAATTGTCCAAGATCCAGTGAGTGCACAACTGATCAACAACATTAGTATGCTAGACTACCAGACCTTGAGCAAGAACGGAGATCTCATTTTGGGACCTGTAAGTATTTTGTACTAACTTTTCTGTTTTGATTTTTCATAGGTTGACTCCAACAGTGAAGTAGAGCCTCTGCAAATTAAGCAAATGAAGTTTAACAGATCTGTTTTAGGAGCAATGTGATTGGGGTGCCCCAGTACAAACGTTGGATAACATGCAAGAGTGTCCTTTATATCCTATCCTTAATTAAAGTTTAAAATATCAAATCCTAAGAGAATAAGAATAGAACGCTGTTACGAGCTGGAGTTCGGATAAAATTAATTTTAGCCAATTACAGTCGAAACCGGATATAACGACATTGAAGAGACCATATAAATAAGAATGCTAATTAACGCTTTATCCGTTAGTGGTTATAAGCAATACCTATACTTTTTTTGTTTCAATGGACATTTAAATTATATAATGTAGTATATGTAGAAAGAGTTTGCAAATAAAATTTCAAAAATGTAATAAAAATCATTATTGTTATGTACCCAAGTGAGGGCAGTTAGAAGATCTGAAGATGTCTACCCAACCAGTATTTGTGCTCTACTAGTTCCCGGAATGGCCGGAATATTCGTGAGTTATATTATAGTGGCGACGAGAAAAACATTGTGAATGTGAATAAAAACGATTAGTATTCATATTAAAACAAAAAAAAACAACTATGGGTGTAAAATTTAATGAGTTTGATATTGCACATGGGTGTTGGAAAAATTATATCGGTTTTGCTATTGCCTTGAAGCAAGCGAAATCGAAGAAGATACGAAGAAAAAGGTGACTTTACTTGCGGTTTGTGGCCCTGAATTGTATGATTTTATAATTTCTTTGATTTCCCCAGGGAAAATAAGTGATTATTCACAGTTTCCATCCCAAACCCAATGAGTTTGTAGAATCTTATAAATTTCACACCAGAAATCAAGAATGAGATCAAGATGAGCAGATGAAAAATGTTGCTCAGTTGCGAAAATTAAGTATAAATTGTAATTTTACTGACTTGAATCGTACTTTGAGGGATAGATTGGTATGTGGAATTTTGGATAAAGATGTTCAAAAGAAAATGTTACAACAAACCCAGTTAACTTTTGAACAGGCTTGTAATATTGCATTATCACATGAAACTGCTAATTTTGATGCAAATGTCATCGTACAATACCCCTCGAGCTCAAGCAACCTGTGACAGGAAATGGTAGTGCCTACGGAAATTAACAAGGTAACTAGCAAGAAAATATCTACTCAGGAACCTCAGGATAGTAAATTTAATTGTTTCCGGTGTGGCAGTCAATATAAAGGCGAATGTAGGTTTCGTTGGAGTAAGTGCCATCATTGAGGGAAAACAGGACATATGGAAGCGGCCTGTTTTGTAAAATCAAAGCAGAGTCAGAAGACAATCTCAGAGTGTAATGGGTTGTATGAGGTTGGTGTTAACAACATTAGACAAGACAAGGTGGGTCCTTTTCTAATTTAAGTGTGACTCGGGATGCCCATACACCATAGTGAATGAGACAACTGCCAGACTCGTATGGATAGGTAAATTACCTCAATAAGAAACAACAGATATCGGATTAAAGTCATATACTGATAGGAAATTAGTATTGTTATGGCAGACTCTAGTGGAGGTAAAATATAAAGAGATAAGGAAAAGAATGAAAATATTGATAACAACTGGTAGCGGGACAAGTTTAATTGGTCGGAATTGGTTTTCTGAGCTGGGAATTACTATACAGGGAGTAAATAATGTAAAAGTGACACCCAGTGAAAAAGCTCAAATTACAGAACTAGCTAGCAGATATAAGCAGGTTTTTCAGTATAATATGCCGGGCCAGTAGTGAATATAACACCGAACAAAGGGTTGGTACCAAAGTTTCTTAAAAGTAGACCGATTCCATTTGCAATTAGAGATCGGGTTTTTAAAGAGATTGACAGATTAGTCTAAGGAAGATGTACTGGAACCTACAACGCACTCTGAATGGGCAACTCCAATAGTTCCAGTATTAAAATAAAATGGGAGTATGCGCTTGTATGGGGATTACCGATCTACAGTAAATGCAGCTACAAATACGGATACATAGCCCTTACCTACTCTCAATGAAGCTTTTGTGGAGCTACAGGAGGGGTAATATTCTCTAAAATTGATTTAGAGCAAGCGTACACACAAGTGATTGTAGATGATAAGACAGCAAAATTGCTGACATTGAATACACCAAAAGTACTGTATAAAATGAAGCGTTTGGCTTTTGGTGTAAAAGCTTGTCCTGGTATTGTCCAGAGGTTAATGACATCCTTGCTGACAGGCATCCAAAGGATAGCCGTTCTGTTAGACGATGTGGTCATATAAGGTAATGATATTACTGTCCACAATGCAAGGTTGAATATAGTGCTGCAGAGGTTAAAGGATGCCGGTCTCAAAGTGATCAAGGATAAATGTGTCTTTGGGGTGCCAATAGTCCAATTTTTGGGTTTTGTTATTGATGAATCAGGAATACATCCAACTAAAGATAAAATTGACTCCATTGAGAAGACCCCAGCACCTAGGAATGTAAAAGAATTACAGGCGTTTTTAGGACTTCTAAATTTTTATGACAGATTTTTGCCTCATAAAGCTAATATAGCTGAGCCCCAGGTTGTTAGAGAAATAATCAGAATGGAAGTGGAAAAAAAGCATTAAATAGCTTTTAGGACCTTAAAGTCGATGCTTTCTAGTGACGATACACTTATTCATTGTGATGGCCACAGGAAGCTAATAATATCTTGCGATGCATCACAGTATGGGTTGGGAGCCGTTCTCGAAGATGAAATGGATGATGGAACTGTAAGGCCAATAATGTTTGCATCTAGAACTATGAATGTTCATGAGAGAAACTATGCGCAGATAGACAAAGAAGCTGCTGCAATAATCTTTAAGACAGGTAATCATTAAGACAGACCATAGACCATTATTGGGGATATTTGGACCAGGAAAACCAAGTATTATATCTCCCAGAATGCTCAGATGGGCACTATTATTAAACTCTTATGATTATGAAATTCAATATGTCGAAGGAAAGAATTTGGGAAATGCCGAAATTCAATATGTCGAAGGAAAGAATTTGGGAAACGCCGATGCATTGAGTCGTTGGCCATCAGAAGAATCAACAGAGGAAGAAGAATTTTTCGGGAGTTCTATTAATAGAAGAGACACCTATAGAGTTGGAGTTTACGGTGGTAGAAGTAGCAAAATTTACAAAGAAGGAACAAGTTTTGAGTAAAGTTTTATACTGGATAAGAAATGGATGATCTACAAAGGTCGACAAAGAATTTAAATTGTATTGGCAGAAGAGAGAACTGTCAGTTCATAGTAACTGCATACTATGGGGTAACAGGGTTGTGGTGCCTTAAAAGATGCGGGCACATATCCTGGAAGAGTTACACCGAAACCATGATGGAATAGTAATTACTAAAGCTTTAGCAAGTAGTTATTTTTGGTGGCCTGCCATGGACAGGAATATAGAAGAAATTATAAAAAATTGTACTATTTGCTCTGAAAATAGAAACATGCCAACACAGGTCACTCATCATTGGATCAAACCTGATAAAGCTTGGTCAAGACTACATATAGATTATGACGGACCATTTCAAGGGAAATCTATTTAATTCTCATAGACGCATATTCTAAATGGCCAGAAGTGAAAATAGTCAATGATATGAGCAGTGCCACATTAATTAAAACTTTAAGCTCAAGACCAATAATGGCACAACCGTTGACTCTAAGCCGGAGATCCTCTATGAGATCGAAGACTTCTATGGCCGATTGTACGACTTGCATGTTTCTAGTCCCGAACCCAGCACAGAGGATTCCCGCGCAATACTGACCCGCCACTACACTGAAGAACTGCCTGACATCAGCCTAGACGAGATTGAGATAGCGCTCAAACAACTTAAGAATGGAAATGAAGATGGTATAACTTCGGAGCTCTTGAAATCAGGGGGAAACCCGTGCTTCGGGAGCTTCAGGGGTTATTTAACACCGTTTTTAACAGTGGGAGAACTCCAGAGGCTTAAAGCAAAAGTTTGGTAGTACCTACTCTTCTTCAAAAAAAGGAGATAAACCCTTTTTAAGGAACTGCCTACTTATTTCTCTTTTTGCCACGTCTATAAGTTTTTTTCTATGGTCATCTCAAATCGTCACGCAAGAAGCGATTTGAGATGACCATGACCAATTCCAGCTTCCTGAACAGGCCGGGTTTCGCGGAGGATTTAGCACCATATACCACAAGCAGCATATACCTTTGCAGCGTTGTCAAGTGAACTGGCGATACATCGAAGTGCTGAGGTTTCTGTATGACGCCGCCACTATGAGTGTCCAAGTACAAAACCAGCAGTCTAAACATATCCAACTGTGCAGGGGAGTGAGACAGGGAGATGTTATATCCCCGAAACTGTTCACTCATGCCCTTTAAGATATGTTTAAGAAGATGGATTGGAAAGGAATAGCCATTAGTACCAATGGCGAGAAAATCTCACACTTACGATTTGCCGATGATATCTTCCTAATAGCGGAGTCGCTGCAAGACTTGCAAAGTATGCTGTCCAACCTAGATGATACTTCTCGACTCATCGGTCTCGGAATTAACATAGATAAGGCCAAGATCATGTTTAACGATCTTGTTGACCCGAAACTGATTGCAGTCAATGATGGACCTACCTCTTGAAGTTGTCCAACAATTTGTTTACCTTGTTTAATATTGCAATTAGGTAAGAACAACTTTGAGAAGGAAGCCAACATCTGGGTTGGCCAGCATTCGGCAAGCTTCGTCAGGTCTTCTCGTCGTCCATGCCACAGTGCCTGAAGACAAAAGTCTTTAATCAGTGCGTCCTTATATTTATTTTTATGTCCACGATTGTTCGTGAGTTTCACCCCCCATGTCACTAAATCAAACGTAAAATGTGCGACGTTCGTCAATAGCCTGTCTAGAATACGTAGTAATGTGCCTATGTGTAGTTGTCTATGGTGAAATGGAACGAGCCGCGCGCGGGGTGGGAGAAAGTGCGTAAGCTAATAATAAGACAAATCCTTCCTATCATTCGAATAAGGTTCAAAATAGTGTTTTGTTTTAGCGAAAAAGTAAGACGGTTGGTCGTTATAGTTGATGAATTCCAATGACGGTTCGTCGTTTTAACCGATATGTCGCTTTATCCGATGTTGTTATCTGTAACGATGTATTTACATACTTCAGCCGGGATCTTACAAAAATTGGATCGAGTACAAAAATTGAGTCGAGTGCTATAGCACTGTATATTTGCTTTGAATCACTTTGATCACACTCACCTTCCACTTGGTGGAAGACTCACTCAGACTCACTCAGCAGATGCGCGCCAAATTTGTACCCCGACGGGCACGTCCCGTGCTTTCTGGAAAGTTCTTGTAGGTACTAGCACATTGCGTCATCCAGTACCTGAAGATTCCAGATCTAGCGTCGTAACCTCATGCTAGTGGCTCATATGTAAAAGTTAGGCTAGATAGAGATGATGGTTAGCAGGTAGATGGTTTTGCATGTTCCGTAAGTCTATGTATCGACTGGTGTAACAATACCTTTATTTTGGGTGTGCAAATGCTTAAAGAAGTCATTTGTTAACTGTTTTCTTTATTTTTTGCAGACAGATGAAGACATCAAACTGAACGGAAGTCTGAAGATTAACAACAGAAAATTACCTAGTTTTGTCAACTGGAACTGGGGTCTCATTAGAAAGTTCTTGCTGTGGGTCGTCGTTTCTGGACTCATCGCTTGCTTTGCAGCTATTATTGGCATGGTGATAACCATACCTAAGACTTGTAACCCTGATCTACCTTGGTATCAAGGGAAGGTGTTTTACGAAATATTCCCTGCTAGCTTCCGGGACTCAAATAACGATGGGACTGGTGACTTGAAGGGATTATTCAAGAAATTGGATTACATACAGGATTTAGGAGCCTCTGCTATTCGACTGAATTACATGTTCCAAGCTCACCATTATCCTGAAAAATACTTTAATATAACCTCTCTCGTTCAAATTGATAGAAGTGTTGGCATTCTCAAAGATTTTCAAGACTTGATTGAAGAGGTACACAGCAGGAACATGTCCATAATTCTAGATATACCTGTCAAATCACTTGCTAATCCAGGCGCTTCATCGAACTTCACCCATGCTCTTTTACTGACCAATGATTCTTTTATCAGTTATTATGATGAGACTTCAGCGGCTATTGCATTTTGGGCGCGAGCGCAAAATGTTGACGGGTTTTATTTAAAAGACTTGGAAGATTATGTTGATGATGCTAATTTTGGTAGAACCCTGCAAATATGGAAACAGATTATAGGTAGCGGCAAAATATTTATTGCTAATGAGAAAGCTTATGAGAAAGCAAGTGGCGATGCGCTCAATATTTTACTGTCTAGGATGGATCTGATTGATATTCATTTGGACTTAAGTAAAGGTATCAATGGGTTGAAAACCCGCATTGATAAAGTAGTAGCTAGCACTCTGTGGTCGAAACCTCATTATCCTTGGGTACATTGGAATATTGGTAACATTAATAGTGAAAGGATATCTACCAAGCATGAAAATAATACATTAGTGTTTACTTTTCTTGAATTTGTTTTGCCTGGGACTGTCAGCATTTTCTATGGAGATGAAATAGGTCTTGGAGGGTTGCCAGAACACCAAGTGGAAGGTGATTTCTATGAACACAAGGATGTACATAATTTAGTCCCTATGTCTTTCTCTGATAAGAGTGTAAATGCCGCAATATTGCCGTGGAACTCGGAATCAGTATTGGAACCGAAATATCACTTTTTGGAAGTTGTTAAGAATTTGTCTAAGCTGAGACTTCACACGCCAACAATTTATTTGAGAGCTATCTTTAAGGAAGGGCATATGTTGAAGAATATGGAGATTCGTAAAACTGAAGAGAATTTGGTGGTGATTGAACGCTGGTACCCGCGCAGGAACACCTGTGTGTTTGTGGGTAATTTTGGAAATGAGTCCATAACAACAGATTTGTCTACTATGTTTTATGGAGGTACCGTAGTTGCTGGCACAAATGCCTCTTTGATAGGCGAAGTCCTTTACTTCGATAAGGTAACGTTTACTCCAAATTCTGCTTTGATTTTGAAGTTAGAGAAGTAGGTTTTAACTGTCAGCTTACTGTATGATTTCTTCGGATTTTGGTAGCTAATGAATGATACAATGAATCTCCTCACATGATCTTATATTATATTTTTTTGTTGTAGGCATTGCTCCATAGTATTATTTAAGTATTCTTTGCTAATGTATTTTTTTAAACCTTCTCCAGTTGTATGAAATATTCTTACCTATATCTTTATTCTTAATTGTGGTTCGTTTTGAACTCGGGCATTATTGTGCTTTTATAATTTCCTTTCTATGTACTTACTAATTAGTTATTAGCAATGTAGATTTTTAATTTATTTATTTTTAACTATACGTGTCAACATTTTGTGAGCTAGTAATTAACCTTGACTTATTATGTTGTTTTTTTGTACACATGAAAGACCCGCATTATTTTGAGATTAAATACGCAATGCAAATTGAGTGAGAGTGACAGCACTCCACAGCAGTACTCAAATGAAAATCTAGTAATAAATTGCGCGTTTGGTCTAATTTTGCGTAGGTAGCTATGGTGTTTTTTAATGCTTTCCTTAAAATATATATAATTGATAGTTCCTGTATTACCAAAGAATTGTTGCTACTTACCTACTTATCCCAAAGTATTTATTGTGTACTTAGTAAATATTATATGCCGAATCTCGATGTGTTTAAATAAAATATTGTTTAATGTTACAAAAGTTTTATTATACATTTGTACATATTAGAAAAAAAGTATTATGTACTTACCTACTACAATACCAATATTTTTATATACAACATTATAAAAAATAAATAGTTGATGCAATTATCAAGTATCATCATTCAATCATGATTTCACATAGAAATAGCTTTATATTATATATATGTGAAAATAATAACTTACTAAATATCAAGTGATATTTAACGGCGAGTATTATATTCTTAAGTTAGACACAGATTGGTTCAATAATTCACTATTTTATAGTGAATCCTGTGAGTTTAACAGTGTTGTAGTTAATAAACAAGGCCAAAAGAAAAACAACATATTAATTTTAAAACAGGCTGAGAAGTGATGTACCCACACAGTACCTACTATGTGGGTACATTACTGTAGCGTTTATTCCAAATAACTCGTACATAAAGTTAGAAGCCCTTTTCTAATTTTCTCCCAAAAGACAATTTTCTCATATGAAATACAATGTTACAGTTTTACTAAGTTTGAGAAATTAGGCTTACCACCTAATTAAACTAGTTTTACTTATATTGCAGTTATTTAATCTTACATGGTTGAAATTAAATGTAAAAACATCTAAAGATAAACACTTAGAACTTCAGCATAAAGTGAGTACATACTTAGTTTACCTAATTTCTCAATATTGAATGATGAAAATAAATTATGTAACCTACTAAATATCAGCTCTGCTAAAATTGTATTTCATTTCAGTAATGTAGCTGGAATATCTGTGTTTGATTTCAATTTATTAAAACGTAACATAAATATGATAAATTATTAATATTGTCTTTCAGATTATCTAATTTGGGACCCGTATTTGCCAAACTTGTTGGAAAATCCAACACACATAAATATTCAAAGATTGTATCAGAAATCAGAATGTGCATGTATCTTATGAAGTGCAAAATGGTGAGCAAAAAACTGCTTGTAAGGTGGGAACTAATAATGTGACATTCGCAAGTAAGGATCCAAATCGAAATCTGGTGACAATTATGATCAGTCTTATGATGTAAAATCGGTGGATGAAAATTCATAGCACTGGAAGGATTCACAAGCAATAGGTAAGATATTTAACTTTGTGTCATGAGCTTGGCTGAGTTTTCTTAGTTTTGATTACAGATGGATGCATGACATACGTATTCGACATCGCCCTAGGGGTGTGAGCTTCGGAGACTGGCAACGCTGGCAGTTTATCAGTAGGATTACGCATCAATATCTTCTTTTGAGACCCTGTCATTACCTTCCTAGCATTACATCCTTGCCTATTCTTAATATCTATGTTTTCGGTGGTGTTTGAAACAGATTTCCCACTTTTTTGGTCACTTTCACAGTCACTGCCTGTCTGTCTAATTAACTTTGGAGCACCGAAAGCTTTAGTCTGTTTTAACAACGAACGGTCGTTGCACAAAGCCGCGATTAGCGGCAAATCGAGATTTTTACTTTTTTCTCTTAGAGTTTTAATATCTAAATCACAATTGGAGTCTTTCGCTCTGCTTGCACTCACTTCACTTACTATATTCGAAGCACTTGGCGGGCTTTTGAATGCCCTCAGGTGTGTGGGGAGTTTCTTCTTGTGTTCGTATGGCGGCGGAGGTGGTGGCGGCATCCGTCGCATTTTTATTGGAGGTGGATCTTTCGCATTCAATATATTCTCATCGGATTTTGCACGAGAGAAATACGCAATATCCGGTAGGCGAGTCGGCATCGGTGGTCGTTCATGATTTATGGAGTGGTTGCTTAGAGACGTCCTGCTCGTCAAAGAGTACCAGCTCGCTCTGGTTCCCGGTAACTGAACATAAGAGTCTGAGAGATTCTGTATAGATCCATACATAGATGACGCCGATAAGGACGTCGATAAATAGGGAGTGCTTCTGTATTGTAGGCTGCTTTTATGCATATTTGATATACGCGTTTCAGTCAGCTTGTGATCAAGGTAGTTCTGTTGTGATATCGCTGGATCTTGCAGCGGATAGTAAACATAATCGACGTCACTGTACAGCTGTTGATGAAATATGGCGTTGTGCGGAGGGGGCGGTGGAGGTAGTCTTGTGACTGGCGGTGGAGGCGGTAGACGCGTCCTTCTTGGCGGAGGCGGTGGTGGAGGTAACTTCATCATCGCCACCAGAACATTAGCGTCCACACTGTGCGGTGGAACTTCTCTTGAAGGAGACAGGTTATGATTGATACCTTGCGCCAGTTTAGATCTTTCAGCACGTCGGCTGGACGCCTGATGTCTTTTTGACTTTTGAAATCTATGTTCCAAAACCATGGGGCTTGCAAACGTTCGTTCACTGGAAGCATTTACCTCACCCGCTTCCGCTTTCAAAATTGTAATCATGGGTTTTGATGTGACTACTCTAGCGGCTACTTCTTCTTTCTCATTCGGTTTTTTCAAAGACACAGCTGATACTGAAGAACCAATATATGCTGGTGGTTCTTTTGTCGCTGTTGGAACGTAAGAAGGTACAGTTCTATGATTATATTCGTAAGGTGGAGGTGGCTTGTTAGGAAATGGTTGTCTAATAACCTTATCCGTTTCCACGTCTAATATGTTTGGTAAAGACAAATGAAGTGGCTTTCGACTATCGGTGCGCGTCGGAGGTGTTGGAGGACGGTCGAAGAATGCGTTATTAGGATAGTTATCGTCCGATGGAGCAGTATCCTCATGTCCTTGAATATAACTGTCACCAGAAAAAGGTAGCAGTCTCACATAATCTGATACTGAATCCAAAGTATCACTCACTGATTGACTCTTGGGATAAACTCCCCGCCCAACAATAAGGTCACTCAATTCGCTTGCAGTAAGTAAATTATGTTTATTATCTGTCGGGTCACTTCCGTCTCCGTGAAAAGACGCTGCACTAACGTTTGAATTAGTTCTGTCTCTGAACATAATTTCTTTATCGTTTTGTTGATCACTGGCAAATTTTTTTGCTCCATCAACACAGTCTGAACTAGGCAAGGGTGCTTGCAATCTGAGTGCTACCGCTTGATTAGTCCTATCTGATTTATTTTTCAATATTGATGAAACGCTGTCGAAATCGGCCAAATCATTTTCTTGTGAGGGTTTGTAACTGTCATAGTGTGACCCATCGTAGTCCGTCCGACTGTCTTCTGATAAAGCGTCCATTTTGGATCTACCTGTTAGTTCAGAGCTTGCCATCGTGTAAACTCCGCTTGTTTCACTAGACGCCGCTACTGTGACAGGTTGTCCCAATCCATCGTATAAAGCTGATGCCGTATCCTGAGTATATTCCACGTCGATTCCAACAGTGCTGTTATCGCTCAACATTGAATTTTGTGCCGTGTGGCTGTAGCCCAGTTCCAGGCTGCTTGCATTGGATGTACGACTGAGCGTACTCAGACCCGCTCGCGCCATTATAACTGTACTGCAAGAGGATGAACACTGAGACCCCGTACATTTCAATTTAATGGAAGTTGGACTGTCCGATAAGGTTTCTGTAATGCTCTGGTCGGGCAAAGAGCTTGTCTCTTCTAATTGACTTCTGGATTGTTGTCCGTCTGGAGATGGAATGTCTTTTGCCGCCGCTTTGTCAGATTCATCTTTGGTCCTTTTCACTCGGCTTTTTCCTTTTTGAAGTTGCATTGATGCTGACTTCGCAAGAGGCTGGTTATCTTGAGGAATGTGTCGGATAAAATATGAGTTAGAACTATCTAGTAAATGTGCAAATGCTAAACTTTCAGTAGAAGGCGCTGGAGGAGAATCTATCATTATTTCTAACTCATCTTCCGACTGCACTCTGTCGCTGACGATTCCCGACGTGGTGTTAGAACTTGTAGTGGAGATCACTGATATCCTTTGCTCACTTTTGTTTTGATTGTATTGTAAATTAAATGATTTTGAATATCCAAAACATATTTTGCGCTCTTCCTCTTCTTTTCTTACGACTTCATTGAACTTTGGAGCTATTTTCATCGAAAACTGATGAGTCTCTTTGCATAGAGCAAAAAGATATTTACATTTCTCTTCACTTGATGAAAATAACGTGATCTTGCCTTCTTCGGTTCTTATCTCGAACTTTTTCCTGTCAAAACTGAGTTTTCCAATTGCACTCCATATAAAACTCGAGAGGGCTCCGTTGTCAGGTAAGATCTTGATGCCTTTAGCGGTGACGAGAAGCCATACCGTTCCTGGTTCTGGTTCCGATTTCGATTGCTTCAATCGGTACCTGTGAGAGTTGATCGTGTCGGGCAAAAGGCAGACTTCGCGTATGAACCTGGTTTCGGCGTCAGACTTTGATAGTCCGCGATGCTCGCGATGGCAGACGCGCATGGCTGCAGCCACCCAGTCGCCCGTGAGAGACGGGGGCGAGTACTCTTCGGCTTTGAAGTAATCCCGGTCTTCGTAGGTGTCTGCGTCGCCGTATTCGGCCTGCAGAGCGAGGCCGGCGAGCAGAAGCAGTACTTCAGCCGGTAGTGCGTCTCGAGTCCGCACATTGTGACGCAGTTGCAGGAAATACAGGTGGCGGCCGATTTCGTCGTGCAAAAGCAAAGGGCTTTCGACGTGGAATTGCACGACGAGGTGCAGTTCAAGGAGTGGTCTCCCATTGGCATCTAGGCCCTGCAAAAAACACATTATTATCTATAATGTAAGAGGTAAGTACATATTTTACATAATACTTAGGTATGTTTTGCGAGATATTGAAAATGTATGAATCTTTTATGTCAGATTTAAGGTGGCTACTTACATGAGTGTGGGATGATCTCCAACTCTTTGGCGCGTATTTAGATAGTTTACTCTCCAAATCAACAAACAAGTACTCTCCATCTGGAAAAAACGGAAGCTAGCATTAGTTTCATATTAAGTAATAGCTGTACCCGCGACTTCGCACGCGTGGTCTTTTCTTTAGGTTCAAAGTACCATAAAGTGCTATTCCAGGACCAATATACCAACGTTTGATCAACATTTCTTCAGCCGTCCGAAATACTTTTATCAATTGCTCGGCTTCTAACTCACCGGATTGAGATACCAATTACACCAGTTTTTTAAATCTAACCCTAAGCTATCTAACAATGAAAACCGCATTGCAATCGGTCCAGTAGTTTTTACGTGATGCGTGAATAAACAAACATACAGACAGAAAGATTCAAAAAATCCGTCCAGTGGTTTCAACGTGTTACGTGTTCTTTTTAATTACTTTCAACCCCTATCTTGCGGAAACCCTATAATTTTTCAATTTTAAAGTTTCATTTGAATTCATCCAGTAGTTCCGGCGGCGTGATGCGCGGTCGAGATACAGACAGACAGACAAAAATGAAAAAACTTACAGTTTAGGCTTCATTATCGAATATAAAGTAAACTCCAAAAAAAACACACTATCTTTAATGTACAGAATTGGGACCCATATCCCGCAGGAACGGGATAAAAAGTATCCATAATTTTCACCCATCTTATAAACTATGTCTGTGCCAAGTTGCATCAACATCCGTCGAATTGTTTCAGCATACTACGTGTTCTTTTAAATAATATTCCACCCCTATCCTGCAGGAACTCTTTAATTTTTCGGGATGAAACGTGTTCTAAATTTTAACCCATCATATAACTAAAACGCTTCCGAGTTGCATCAAAACCCGTCGATTAGTTTCAGCGTGGTACGTGTTCTAAGTTTCAACCCCTATCCTGCGAGAATGTGGAAAGGCTTCCAAAAAAAATTACAAAATATCTTTAATATACAGAATTTGGGACATTATCCCGCAGGAACTCTTTATTTTTTCGGGATGTAAAGTATCCTATATCCTACCTCGTAGTATGAACTCAATTCATGCCAAGTTTCATTTGAATTTATCCAGTAGTTCCGGCGGCATCATGCCGCCGGCCAATATACAGACAGACAGACATACATACAGACGTAAATTAAAAAAACATACAGTATGGCTTCATTATCGAATAAAGAGTAACCACCAAAAAAAATATCACTATATCTTTTATGTATAGAATTTGGACACATATCCCGCAGGAACCCTTTATTTTTTCGGGACAAAAAGTATCCATAATTTTCACCCATTATATATAAACTGTCTGTGCTAAGTTGCGTCAACATACGTCCAATAGTTTCAGCGTACTGCGAGTTCTTTTAACGCCTTTCCTGCGGGAAACCTTTAATTTTTCGGGATTAAAAGTATTCTATGTCCTACCTCGTAGTATGAACTCAACTCATACCAAGTTTCATTTAAATTCATTCAGTAGTTTCGGCGTGAAGTAGCCAAGATACAGACAGACAGAAAGACAAAAATGAAAAAAATACAGTTTTGGTTTCAGTATCGAATACAGAGAACCATCCAAAAAAATATTCAAACTACCTTCAATGTACAGAATTGGACCCGTTACAGTTATATTATAAGTATAGATTATGTCGAGTTATATATGTCTATAACAATATTCTGTGCTATAACTTTAGACAAATTACACATACAGCTAGCTAGGTATTACATTAGGCATTAAGAATACATTCGCATCGCACTATAGATAAAGGATATAGAATTTAAAAAGCGCTAAATAATTATACGCTCTTTGAATTAAACTTGAGGTGACACTGTGTCGTGTTGTGACCCGTGTACAAATATATAACATTGATTACTTAACAACGTTTGTTTGCACTGATAGGCAAAATGCTTGAGGTGGAATGTGTGACGCCATGAATACATAGTATTGGTTTTGTGAAATCAAGACGGACCATGACTGAGTCGAGGCGATGAGAAACGTGTGCCACATCAAATGTGGTGTAACTTTTGAATAGTTAAAAATGGGTGATACCACCCATCCAATTGCCAGGTGAAGAGAAAAACTATTGCGTAGTCTGTAAACTAGATCACATACCTACCTACTTATTTTAAATCGAGCTATATTTAAAATCTCGCAGAGAGGATAGCGTCATATTCCCAACGTTGAGATTCGATATCGATGACAAGAGTTCAATTTAGGAAAAGCAAAGGAACTTAGACGGAAGCGGAATTTGGACGCCTGAACCGTGTTAGGCTGTGTCGGGGCGCACGGTGGTTTGCTTGAAACGTCTACGCCACCGTCTTGCCACGTACAATTTGATCCAGTCCTGGAACCTGGAACCCTCTCGTTTGCTCTGTGCTAGAGTTTAGGGTACCGCTGTGAGCTCCAGAACATATTTCCAACAATGTGCCTAATCTTTATTTTAGAACGGACTTTCCGGGCGCTGCCTCCATTTTTGTGTTTATTTTTCCCGCCCGTTTTTTTAAATTTTACTTTGTCTTTATGTAGACTTTTTGTAAACTTTTTCAGATCTTTACACCCGAATCAATACTTTAACCTAGCTAAATCGCGAGTTATACCAAATTAAAGATCACAAAAACATAAATATGGCTGATTTTGCTCTGCGTCCCCCTCCCTCTGTCTTTTGACAAAAATTAAACAATACATCATCGAGCTGGTATAATATTAAAAAAAACACAAAAATTTGCTCTCTGAAGAGATCTTTTCGTTACAGTTCACTTTTCTACCCTGGTGGGTACCAGGGCTGAAAAGTGAACTGTACCTATGATTTACCGGTGTGATTTTATAGACGGTTTCACGTCAAAAACAACAATAGGTGGACTAAAACCCAAAAAAAAACGGTTGGATTGTACCTACTTGGGCAAATCGCATCATCCGCATTCTGTTTCAAACATGAAAGAGAAGAGCTTAAAACCGCTATTGAATAAAAAAGCCACAATCGGCGCAGCAAAGAAGGTGGAAACTTACTTTGAAGAATGGCTAGTCCGAAGAGCTCTGTGTCGGTCATGCCTTGTAGCTGGGCGTGCGCGCTGGCTAGTGACTGGAGCTCTTTGACCCTCGCCTTGGCTTCGACCACGAAGTGGATGGGCTGCGGCTGGCCGGGCATGCGCAGCGAGAGGAGTCGCGCGCCCGCGCCTAGCGCGCGAGTGTCTCCACCCAGCAGCGGCCCGCGAACCGAACACAGAGCACGCATGTCGCATCTCGATACCCCTGTTACACGCCCTGCAACAATTAACTTCTTATTAGAAATACTCAATACCAACAACGAAATAAAACTAACAAATCGTCTGTGTACAAAGAAAAGCCGTTTTATAAAGGTTAAGATAAAAAGTTAATTGAGAATAGGTCTGTCGAGGAATCCTAGACTGATTTTAAAACATTGCATCAAGTACTGCCATTATTTTTAGGAACGGAACGGAACTTTTGTACTCTTACTTAGTTTTGCATGGTGGATGGATATACGCTCCATGCAAAGAAAGTAATTCATGAAAGATTCGTTCGTAAAACTGGACCTACTGGCAGTGCTGGCCTCTGGTCTCATAATTTGTCAGGCTGCCTGAGGGCTTCAGATCACTGTCAGCTGTCTGCTATAAACCCACCATCCTCTCGCACCCCACCCCCACTAACGCATTTTTTTCAAACAATAGTAAAAAATAACGCATTACTCCAATCGGAGTACGCGGTACTGGCAGAGTTTAGTAACAGCCGGGACCGACACGGAACAATGAAAAACCGCACATAACTTTAAAAAGTTATTAGTGCGGAGCCCAGGACAAAACGCGGCATCGTTGTATTCTAACTCGTACCGCTACTATCGCTTGTGATATTAAAGTAAATTCCCATTCAAAATATGATTATGAGCCTCAAACCACATCGCAGACTGTTTCTCAAAATCATTGCCATTATTATAACGAAGGAGAAAATTCCTCACTGCGTAATCGTATTACCGCAAAAATATTTGGTCTGACTGTTCCTTTTCGGCTTGCCTTCCTCTGGCAGGCGGGCGTCCGGCGGCTCAGGAATGTCGGATCTGCACCATCTGTGCATTCCATTACTTTTTTTACTCTTTATCTTTTTTTTTCGTTCATCTCCAGTTTGCTACCTGCTGTCTTAGCGGTGCACACATTGTTGCCTTTAGATTCTGTATTGTGTTCTTGTGCTTCGTTCTTTTTTTGCCATTATTATTTGTAAGGAATTTTAATGTTTATAGGATGCTGCGGCCCGCTTAATTAGTGCTAGAGTTTACCGTTGCTTTTAATGCCTTGGAAATTTTGGAACATTTGCTATTCGGAATGGCTATTAATATAAGTACTTTTTTAACGGAAGCTCTAAATACAAATGACTTCTTTCCAAGATGTTATCGAACATGCTAAAATTTTATCATCTGCAAATACAAAATTGTAACATCCGGTCCTAAATTAAACTCTTGTGTCGTACCGAAAGAAGTTATATGTACTTACTTACAACGTAAGTACATAGAACTTCCTTGGTCGTACCACAGTACTATATATGTACTGTGGTCGTACTCCAAATGGTTTTTGTTTTGGTGAAATAGGAGATTCTACAACAGCTCTAAGATGGTACGTAAAGAAAGGACTTTTATGGATGTTTTTTTTTAAAATTATTTATTTGTTAGGTTTATATGAATTATGATGATTACCTACATAAAACATTATTTATAGCTTCGTTCGTCTCTTAATTATCATAAAACTACGGTTTACTGTAAAATAAAGCTTACTACTCCAGCTTATATTATAATAAAATAAATTATTATAAAATAAAAAAACCCGACTGCGAACAAAACTAAACAGAGATAAACAAGATTTAGATTTTACATTTTAAAATATATGATGCAGTCGGAGGCATCATGCATTTTATTTCTCCTTTGACGCGATCAGCTAGAACCTTCATGACTGCATCTTATATTTCAAAATAAAAAATCTTAAGCCTGTTTGCCTCTTTGTAGTTTTATTCACATTCTGGTGTTTTGTTTTTTATAATAATTTATTATATTTTATCTGTTTAGTTTATATTTATAAGAATTAGTGGGAATGGCTAACCAGCCTTAACTATATATATAAGGCTGGTTAGCCATTCCCGTTATAGATCCTAAATGGTCATTCGAAATGAAAAATGATAAGAGAAACCCAAACATGACTTTCAAATACCTATTCAATGATACCCCACTCGATATAGTTCGTCGACTTTCATTTTATATTTTTCACAATATGGCGTCTAGTTGTCGCCATATTGAATTTTGTTTAATGAAATTTCTTTAATAGCACTCGCGAGATTAAGACAAAACGATTGACGTATGAATCCTCAAAATCGGTCCACGCGTTTGGTCTATAATATAGTGCCACAGAGAAACAGACATACATCATAAGCTGATGAACACATTACCGGGCCATTGCGTTGTGCAGTCAAGTAAAAAAGAGGATCATGAATACCGACCGATAGAGCTCTATGCGTTGATTTTAATTAAAGCTCTACGCACTAGCACAGAATAAATAATAGTGGCACTAGTCAAAATCCAAATTAGTTGAATACAGAGATAACTAAAGCAAGTTGGCGGCACCTTTATTTTATACTTGACTGATTATGACCTAAGGTTGAAAACAGTTGAAAATACTAAAGCTGTACTGTATCGCCTATTACGGCTTAGCATATAACTAATAATTTCAACGGCGATGATTCGACCGCACTGGGGTCAAAATTAATTAAAAACCGTCAAAGTAAGTACCAATTTATTACTACCACGATGTCGACGACTTTTATTACAAACCATTTATTGGAATGTAGAACCACGAGAGCACGTTTAAAAAAACTAGACGCGAATGAATTTCATCCCATCTGGTACCTCTGTGGCTCGCCTCTAATCTTGATAGTCATATAGGAACATGTTTTTTGTTTTAGTAAATGCGCGATAGTTTGTGATGGCGGCGGTGTTGCCAGCCCGATCTGTGAATAAGTAGGTACCCACTTACGTTCATGACCTAAAATATGTTTGGCAATGGGTCAATCGAGATTAACTTGTTAGGTGTAGGTACCTAACAAATTAATCTACTACTACTTGTTCAAATGCTTCTTGTTCTGTATTTTTGTTAAGATTGCTACGTTCGCAGGTATCTCCGATCAACAAAAATAAAATGCTAGACAATTGGAACACTGCTCAAATATAGCTTGAAGTTAAAGTAGTTATGCAACTCTGCACTTCAGTAACACATTACATGAAAGAAAATCGAATAGTACGAAAAACGCTCCAAAACGTAAGATCGGGCAACTGGATGGTGTTCCGGCGAGCGGGGTGGGGTAGACCGGTCGGCGCAGGCGGATGCGGGGGGTGGTGCGAGGGAGGGAGGGGCAGGCGCTACGTAAGCGCGGTAGCTGCGGACGGCGACGCGAGGAATGCGGACGACCTTCAGATGCCGAGCGCCCCTCCCCCGAACCAAGCCGCATCTTGCGTCCTCGCATACCTAAGGCCGTCGCTGCCTCCACTCTTCGACATCCAATTTTTGACACTAACGAATTGTAGGATCTGTTGTGGACCAACGTCTGATGATAGGTACCCTCTAACGTATTGAGCGATGACCAAATTGACCAAAGGCGCAATGCATATCTTTATCAGCATGTCCTAGGTCAGTTTGTAGAGTACCTACTTATTTTTTTATTTCTCGGTCCTGAAGACACCTTTGATTAATCGATTTTTAATAGGTAAATTATGACCTAAAACTTCAGTTCTTATAAACACCGATTCTGACGAATGTCACGATTTAGGTACATAATTTTTGGGTATAGTAATGACAATGACTTACATCTACTCGATAATAAGGTTAACAATAAAGAATACCTAAAAATGTAGGTAGGTACGTAATTATTAAAGACTAATGATAAACAAACACTTCTCCACAGAATTTGCAGAACCATAGAGTCCGTAACGTCAGAGAAAAAGGTATAGCAAGATAACTAGTTCGGTTGAAACTCAGACCAAATAGGTTGAAAACTAATAAGAAAAGTTTTGGTAGGTAGGTATGATACGAGTAGGTACGAATAGAAAAAACAACACAAAATCAATTTTAAACGCAATTCTACTGGCCAAAATGTAAGTGGCCATTGAGTTTGAGACGGCTGTCAGTAGAAGCTTAAACCAAGCAATTACTCCACTGATTTTGCTGATTTCCAGCTAATAAACGGCAAGCCCTAGTGGAGGGAGAGATGGATTGCAGGTTGTTATCGTATCGAATAACCACTAGGTACAAGAAATAAAGAAAACCGGCAACGTTCTAGTTTGGTACTAAAAGTTGAATGGATTGGCCACATTTTTTTGTTCTTATCTTATATTCAGTGGTTCCAAAACAAGCATCTTATTTAA
Source organism: Alsophila aescularia (assembly GCA_946251855.1). Taxonomy (NCBI): domain Eukaryota; kingdom Metazoa; phylum Arthropoda; class Insecta; order Lepidoptera; family Geometridae; genus Alsophila; species Alsophila aescularia. The sequence goes on from OX276383.1 coordinate 39,976,403, forward strand.
CTACGCTCATTTCCGAAAGTAAAATTACCTTATGTGGGCTGAGTTAGAATAAGTAGGTACACTTGAACACGTTTTATTTTCCGGTGCTTTGCTGTAAGGTGTCCTCTTGTGATCTAAGTACTTTAACATATTTTTTTTGGTAAATAAAAAGTTAATAAATACTTAAGTAATTAGGTAGGGTAAACCTTAAATAAATAGTATGAATGCGGATGAATATGAATTTTGATGTTATGTTTGTATGGAAAAAAACATCCTCCGCCGGACTCTTAAAGAGTTTTTTATTCAATTAAGTAGGTAAGTATATGTATTTTTTATATTTATTATTACTTGATAAGATGTTTTCAAAATAAATGAGGACACGATTAATCACGTATCATAAAACATACATTTGTTTTGGAGGAAGCGTGAAAATAAACGCATGTTGTTGAACACTTATGCCTAAGCAATACGGCACAAAATGGCTACTAATTTCTACTATCTGTTGATTTTCAAGTACTTACAACAACGTTAAAACGATCAGCCATCGATTGGGTGAATGAGGAAGTAGGTACCTAGCATCCCCAAACATGTTGATCGAATCACCAAATCGCCAAGAGTTAGTGTGAAGTGTTAATTTTAGTGTGTGTTTTTCTAAACAACACAATAATTCCAAACACAACACAGTATCATAGAATATAATATAGTACTAAGTCTCGAGGTATAAAGATGCTGTTTTATCTTTAGTTGCATTCAACTTCCCTTGACTTTGGACTGAAATCGCCTTCCAACAACGGTTCATGGTTGTGTCTCAAGACATCCTTGACAAAGCAAACCTTAACCGTCATCTTTATAAACTTCCTGAGATTGTTATGTTTATACTCATAGTCTCCAAAGAAACTGCAAATAAATTGATCGTCAGGTCAGGGTTCTACGGTGAAAATTGATTATTGATGTCTTATCAATCGTAAAATTCTCTAAGTAAAAAAATTAAAAAAACACTTCAAAAGGATTAAAAAATACTACAGATTTTGATAAAATGTATTTGGGCCACATTTAATGTCTACCCTTTCATATAAAATAAGTATTCCAGGATAGGTTTGCTAAAACCATTGAATATCCCATAGAGATCTGCAATTAATTTAGGAGTAGCTAACATTTCAAATTAATTTAAAACCTGACGTTTCCTTCCACTTTCATTTAGATAAAATGTGGGCAACACTGAAGGTCTACCCTTTCCCATAAAATAAGTATTCCTGGATAGGTTTGCTAAAACCATTGAATATCCCATAGAGATCTGCAATTAATTTAGGAGTAGCTAACATTTCAAATTCATTTAAAACCTGACGTTTCCTTCCACTTTCATTTAGATAAAATGTGGGCAACACTGAAGGTCTACCCTTTCCCATAAAATAAGTATTCCTGGATAGGTTTGCTAAAACTATTAGATACATAACTATCCCACAGAGATCTGCAAGTAGGTTCTTCCACTTCAAATTCTAAAACATTACGTTTCCTTCAACTTTAATTTACTTACATGCCTTTGGAATGACTGAGGAAGGTAATGGACTCGTAAATAACAGTACCTACCTACCTATCATTTTGGGCTCCGTGGCAGAGTATTATAACAACACATTCCGACGAGCTTAAGTCATCGCTTTGGAACTTGATTGATTATTATGTATGTATTATTATTAGAATACAAGAATCAGTGTAGGCACTACATTGTATGTAGGTATTCTTCGATCTGCGTCTCTTTTATTTGAGTACATAATACTGAAAGACTATGGATGTTATTTCATCGTTTTCAGCGTCAAATAAGTATCAACTGATTGTGAATAAGGATGGCCAAAGAGGAGTAAATAGCGATATAGCGGTTATGGTATTCCCATAGATATAATTAAAAGTGGGAAGATAAGGCTCCTCGGGCGTGGACCGTTCCAATTTAGGTGCAACGCACTCAACTCGCCATCTTTGGCCGTAGTCACAATCGGAGTGACGTGTGTGTAACAGTAACAGCAACATCAGCAGCAGTGTTAGCAGTAACTCTCATTCGCACTACAATCTGCGTATGTCTCCCTATCTTCGTTGTTGATGCACATGAAGCACGGGACGGTAGGAATGTAGTTGTGTGGGTGTGTTTGCCTGTAGGTAGTGGTATCTAGCCCAGTTTTTGTTTAGTGAGCTAAACAAAAAACTGGACTAGATACAACTACAGACTAAACAAAAACTGGACTAGATACAACTACAATACAGGCAAACAGCGTGCTGTATCTTCTCCCCTTTTAGCTAGATCTATTTTCCATAGATGTATTCCTTACGATTTGTACAGTAAAAAGGACATTACAACTATAACATTGTTACAACAGGTTTTGATTCTTTCACCAGAATCATGTCTAATGGGCCTTAATCATACCGATAACAGGCCGGAATGTTTAACTTTTTAGTAAAATTCCAGTTTTCTAATGATTTAGTCATGTCTCAATTCCGGATTGCTATCTTCACCGCGCCAACACTTAATTTTAAATTAATTAACATCGCATTATAACGTTTGTTCTTTATCTATTCGTGTAAAACCGTAACGAGGTCATTTTAATTTCAACCAGTTTAAAGTGAACATAGTTTTAAGTCTGTATACCTACTTTGATCAACGTTATAAGTATATAATTAGGTACTTGGGGTCATTCATGTGAAATGTTACCCTTAAGAATAGAATATACCGTGCCCTTATCTATACAAAAAGAAAAAACACTTATCCACCCCTGAATATTATGCGACTTCAATATTAGTTTTGCATAAATTTGTAGCATTAATTAACTACGCTTATATACGAATTCGTTTATCTACATTTTTCAATAACTTCAATGATAAAAGCATCTTAACTGGCGGTTTTTTGCGCAGAAACTAAGACAAATTAAAAATGCTCAATTTCACAAACAAAAAGCTTTCTATAAAAAAATGTAACGTTAAGGCTTAGATTATAATCGATTCAAGCGATTGATACATAATAACATAAGATTTTACTATAATTTAGGAGGTGGAAACTGCTTTCCCCAAAACACCAATTTTATCAAAAACTGTTCTACTAAAACTCACTCTCTCTATCCTTCGTATTGGCACAGAATAAATAATAGTACAGTATTGGGGATCGGCGGAGGAGGTGAGATAGCAATACATTTTCACATAAATATTAAAATATTATATAATAATAATATATAAAATATTGTAATATTTTTCTCATTCTCAGTAATATATTTTACTATCAGCTCACTAACTCCGTTTTGAGATAGGCAGAGAGCCGAGGAGAGAACGTCATTAAGTAGGTCAGTTCGGTTTGTAACTGTATTACATACTTACTATATTTTGTCACGATTATGTAAATTGATTTGAAGCGTAGTTCATATGATCGACCACATGTGGTTTACGCTAGCCTATGCAATAAAAACAAGCTCCCAAGGCATTGTTAAAAAAATTGCAGATACTCTCGACCTCGCCGAAGTTCGCATAAGCGTTCTTTTGTGACACACATCTTACGATGAAATATAATTATGTCGCAGAAAAATTATCTGTCAAATAATAACTAGTGATGTCGCGGTTTGCCGCTATTATTAGATATATCGATTGTTTTTCGTTATTAGACATTTATCCATCGTAGAATAGCGAATAGTGTCTATTATTCAACAAAAGTTAATAATAGTCTGACACAAATGAAAGTAAAACTACAGATTTAGAAAGAAACGAAAATGACCACAGAACTCTTTAGCTAAGTTTTAGACAGTATGAAAAAAAACAATCAATCGTTATGTAATAAATCATCATGACACGATTTACTGTTGAATTTTAATATAATGTATATGGTACTCTAAGATTTTCATGAACTTATAGAGTAGTAATTAGTTGTTCGTAAAACATTATATTATTATGATAAATAAAAACTATTTAAAAAAAACAACTTCAAAACAATTTTAAAACATCAAAGAAAAAATAATTCAACTATTTCGAGGTCTGTGCGAAGCCCGACAACTAAAGTATGTAGGTAATTACAAGGCATAGACATCATATATTATTATTTCTTTCTTTTAACTTTTTGTTTAAAACTTTGAGGTAGTTTTTTTTTAAATTAGTTTTTTGTATTTTTTACTTTTTAGTTACGTAAAGAAGGCCTAACAAAATGAAGTACCTACTTAATTCCGTTCGCTAAGAAGAAAGCCCTACTGGAAACAGTAATTAGTCCGTATCTTAAAAACTATAAAACTAATGAACCGATTTTGATGAAACTTGAACTATGCCCTAAGTTGAAAGATACTGAAATTATTACAAAAATAATTATTGCCATACCGGTAGAAAATCCGAAAAATCGTGTGATTCGAGACCACTACAGACGTATTATAGTTATTTATTTATTACTAATGTTATTGTTATTTATACCTAGTATAGCTAGCGGCACGTAAGTCTAGCGGTGAACGAAACGTGGCGGGGATCTTGGCACAGTCAGTTTTCGAGATAAAAAGTATTCAACATTTTAACACATTATATAAACTTTGACTGTGCCAAGATCCCGCCACGGTTCGTTCACCGCTAGGCTTACGTGCCGTGCCGCTAGGTATATCATTTTTGATGTCGAATAGTTATGGCGAATAATTCGACATAAGGAGAATAATCGCTAACCGATTATTCGCATGCGGACTCGTGGTCACACCGATTTGGCACACTGTGACCACGAGTTTTTTTGCCCTCGTAGTCTCGCTGTTAGTCTCGCTCTTTTTAATAGATTACTACTATTTGCAATATCTCCAGTAAAAATCCGCTTATAAATGAGAGGACTAGTTAGTTAAAATTCCAAGTCAAACGCATAAAAAAACATCACCAATAAAAAAAACAATATATTTGGCATTCTTCAATAACTTTCTAATTAGAAAATACGAAATTCAATTATTTATAAAAAAGTTTGAAATTTTATATTACATTGAGTAGGTAAATATAAAATTTCATTGAAAAGTAATCTAACTGATGGTGAAACCGCATTAAAATCCGTTACGTAGTTTAAAAGATTAAGCGTTTCAGACAGACGGCGTGGCGTGCGGGTGGAAAGCGACTTTGTTTTATACTATGCAAGCGTTAACTGCTAAAATATAAAAAATATTCTTCAATATATTACAATCTTCAGAACAGTAAAACAACTGTAGTAATTACAATACTTTCACAAAATTCCCAATCAGTCATGTTGTATTACATATTTGACAATAATTGATTACATTCCATCAAACCTAACACAACACGCGTTGTATTTTATGTATTTTATATACAGTCACCTTGAAAAGAGTTCAACGCGTTCGCGAAATCAGGTGCGCATTTGAATAATATTAGGTAGATAGGTACCTAACCTATCTCATATTATTCCTCTAACTTAGAGGTCATCTATTAGGGCATACTTAGTAGTATATGAATTAGCGCATGCTAGGCAAAAAACGTTTTTGAATAGGAAATATACGATCACGAGGCGAGATTCGTTCCGAAATCCGACACGATGCAAATACCTAAATAGAAAGAATGCGACAGAATATCATAAGCATCACGAATAGCTCTATTATTACTAGTAACCTAAACCACGATAACATGACATTGAAACCTAAAAATAAATGCATCTATATGGGTCAATATTTTTAAAGTGCAACCTGGGCCCTATTTCATAAAACTATAGTACGCTGACAAATGTCAATCAAACCGACAATTGTCAGTCAAACTATAGAAATGTCGTACATTTTTGTTATATGAAACGCAGGTTTTGCGTATTCGACTGACATTCGTAGGTTTATTATGATTTGTCGGTTTATGAAATAAGGCCAAGGCCTCTATGCATTTTGTGGGTGCAGAAGATGAACAACAGAAAATCTTATCAATGACTTGTATTGTATTCTTGTGTGTTTCTTGTTGTATTGTATCCTTTCTATGATAGCCTGATACTTAATTCGACGTAAAGCTAACACTAGAAGTATTAATGAATAGTGTCGAATTCCTCCAAAATGTATGATGCCCTGATACATTTCTACAAAAATAAGCATGATATTAACGTATACGGAGGGATTTTCTTTCTGCCCACACGTTAAGTTATCAAACTTTTATTATTAGGTTATTTGACTGTCTGTCAGACATTAGGTAGGTTTGGACGATTGATCGCATATCCACATATCCATATTCGTATTTCTCTGGATCCACATGGGTAGTTTGGTCTTTAAATTATAATTAGTGATATACAAATTTACAACAAATCCTGGTGGGTGCGCGCTACAGAATATATTTTGTAAGTATCCTACATTGATTATTTATAGTATAGATATTTTGAACTTTGATATGGGCAGATTATTTGTGTATTAAAAACTCAAATTAATTAAAGCAATTAAACACGAATTTACTTCTCACACGTCACGAGCTCCCAAAAACAAATTAGATTGGAGTTGAAAAGCACTTTGATTGTAATCACCTGAATAGAATTCCCGCCAGAGCATGTTATTAGTTAGTGTCCGTTATACGGGCATGTTACCTACACTGTTTTCTAATTTCGTCTCTTGGGAAATGTTTTATTTAATAAATTGCCTTCGTTAGTTATAAAATTACATAATTGTACCTAGGTAATAAGCTTTTATGTTCCGATGTCTTTTTGTAGTTTTACTGGTAGGTACTTCCCGGATCATAAGTACCTATGATCCGAATTACTGATTAACTGATCACACTTGGCATTCTAATCCGATCATGTTTCCATAGAAGATTCGCTTTCGACTTGAAGACTTCAAGATAATTGCTATCCGGAAACAAAACGCTGATGGAAGGGTATTCCATTCCTTGAAGGATGGAACATCGACATAATAATTCGAACAGCGAAATATATCGCTGTGTTTGAATTATTATGTCGACGCGAATCGCTTGTTTTTGGAGAAGTTTTAATCATATAGGGATGTCGTGTTTTTTATTCTCGTAGGTACCTACGTTTTGCTATCCTGTTTATCGCTAAAAAACATCCTTATGTTCTTCTAGGATATTAAAAACCAATGCTAATGTAGGTATAGCACCAATGTTCTTGAAGTTTTTTTGACAGACTTGTTATTTCGTTTCCATGGCAACCGTTCCTTACAGGGAGTAATCAACATTTTCCAGTTTTTCCGTGAAAACTTTCAATTTTCCGAGATAAAAAAGTATCCTATGTTTTCTTCTAGGGTATAACCTATTGCCATTCCAAATTTCATCAAAATCCGTCCAGCCGTTATCGCGTGAAAGCTCTTCAAACAAACAGACAAGTTCACTTTTAGATATTGGTATGGATTCTTAACCGCTGAATGTAGACTTTATTATTTGGAGAGTATGATTAAAAAGAGGTAAGAACATATACTAAAAGACGAATATTTTTTTTTCTATTTCAAGGCTTAAAAATGGGGTCAAAGTATGGGGGGGGGGGGGGGGGTTAAATTCTAAACTTCAACTTTCGAATGTAAATATGTCTGCAAAGTAAATGTTTTTTGTTAAAAGTACGACCCCCTTTTTAAACCCCTTGAAAATCTATTTTTTCAAAATTCATCTATTTAAACCATATTCTCCTGTTCCTGCATTAGACCATGTTTAGTAGTTTTTCGCTTCATTTAACTTTTTTCGTACGAGACTTACAGAATATCTGTGAACGCAAAAAATGTAGCACATATTTTCTTCTTTATACTTTTCTTAGACACCTTAAAGAACTATTTAGAAAAAAACTAATTTTGGTCCCTTCAATTCAAGATTGCGGCTAACGCAAAGACCAACTAAGCAATACAAATCAAAACATCTTCTACTCCACCATTTGTAGGGCAGAGCTTCATACTTTTCCCCCAATGATTGGCCTACAGTGATAAGTATACCTTAAGTTTATTTTGCGACCTTAATCTAATGTTTTACTATGTCACAAGTTAGCTCAACGACGCACGACCGCCTAACGTACCTAGTAGGTAGGTATTGTAATGCCTACCTTTATTTACTTAGTCATTGTGCTATCGGAGGAATGCGGTCGCGGTCGTGGCGGTTATTGCTGGCTAATGAATCATTTACTTTATCAATCTGTGCATGTATACCTACTGTCGTGCTTGGAGCCTTTTCCTATTATCAATTATCTAATGTTGGTTTGGTATTATCTTCCTTTATCTAGATGCACTAATTTAACTAGTCAAAGGGCTTTTATTGAATGAATGATTTAATTAACAAATAAAGATTCTTGATAATTACTAAGTTAACTAACTGCGAGAGATATTTCATTTTGTATAGGGTTGTAGTTAGTTCTTGAATCGTGAGATGAGCCTCCTCATCAACTGTTGCTAGTCCCAAGTCGTATAAAATCTTACTCCAGAACAAAATTCGTGGTACCTATGAGTTTTGAAAATAATTGTTTCCATTTGCTGAAATTACCAAACGCTACCAGTTGGCCGAATAGTTAGTGACCCTGACTTTGAAGTCAACCACCGGTGTTCGAATCCTGCAAGGTGCAATCATTTGTGTGATGAGCAGAAATGTTTGCTTCCGAGTCATCGATGTATATATTTGTATATATAGTATATATAATATTAGTATATATAATATAAGTATGTTTATTCGTTGTCTACTACTCATAGTACAGGATATCCAAGTTTGGGGCTAGGTAATTGGTGTGAATTGATCCGAATATATAAAAAAAAGTAAGGTAGATACTGAATAATCATTTCTTACTATTAGGGATCGATGGTAGCCTAACGGTTCAATAGTGCAACTTAGAATCCAACGATACCGGGTTCGGTACTAGGCTCCGCACCAACGATTTTGCTAAGTTATGTACGGTTTTCCATTCGGAGGGCACCTTAAACTGTCGGTCTCGGCTGTTATTGATTAATAGCAGTCGTTAAGCTGCCTCTATTCTAGGCGTCTAGGCATAGAATAACTACAATATTCTAGGTATGATCAAATTACTTGTCTGTATTAATTATTATTGATCTATTGAAAGAAATTATGACAGAATCAGAATTATTTATTCACACGAATGTAGTAATTTAGTAGATGGTAATAATAATTATAAAAGTCCAGTACATCCTACCATAACAGTGGTGTGCAAACATATCTAAAAGAAAATACAACTATAATAAACAAGATTCAATAGTAAAATATAGGGTTTATTATTTAATTAATGTCAAAATGTCAAATTAATGTTAATGTCAAATTTGATCAAAAATTAAGTCATAGTTGCGAAAGCATTAAATCAAGAATTAATCACATTATGTTTAATTATTTTTCTTATATGTCATGTACTTATTCATTGAGATTATAAAATCATTTTTCTGAAAGCCAAACAGTCAGTCTTCTTTTAAACATGTTAAGCGTCAGTTCTTTAAATGTGCATGGTAATTTATTATACACCTTAATGGCATTAATTTAGGCATTTCTTTTAAATATATTTAATCTGCATCGAGGGATATAAAGTTTAAATTTATTTCTAGGAGTGACATTTCTCCTTACTATTTCCGAATGTAAATTGAAGTATTGTGGATGCTGCTTAACAAAAACACACAGCTCCTTAATACGAGTATACATGCAAACCAATGGTAAAATTCGTTTTTTTTTAAACAGTGGTTTGCAGCTGTCCATAAACCAGGCGCCAGAAATAGCTCACACGCATTTCTTGTGGACCCTAAATGCTTTTTCAATCTCAACCGAGTAACCCCATAACAAGAGACCGTAAGAGAGCACGAAGACACGTATCCATGGTATGCACTTAGTGCTGCTTCAGTAGATACTGTTTGCCTTAACCTATTTATAGCAAACACAAACCTGTCCAACTTATCGCAGAGATAGTCTATTTGCGTCTTCCAGTCGCAGTGTCTCAATTATTAGTCCTAAAAACTTAGTATAGTCAACCTCCTCTATTTTACTGTTTTTGTAATTTACATTTAGGTTCATATCCCGTTTCCTGTAGTTTTGAAATTGTATAAATTTTGTCTTACTAACGTTGATTTTTAAATTATTGTTACTGAGCCAATTAATGATTTTACTAAGTGCATCATTTATTTCTTGCTCGTAGGTATATGTTTATATTTTGACATTTGACAATTAGAGTAGTGTCGTCCGCAAATAATATCGTTTCGTGATGAGTTATGACCTATCTAATAGGTTCCTTAGGTTACATGTTAGGAATACCTTTGGGATATATAGTTTTAGTTGCAGAGTTAGTAATACCGTATTATGCGTGGTATTTCTTGTGTTACGATTATTAATGCTTTTGAAAATTAACCACCGACATGTGTTCAATGTTCAGCCACAAGTAATTATTTAATTTACCATTGACGCACGACAATAATTTGTGCGTAGGTGGGTCAAGCCGTAGATTTTGTCAGTTAATATCGATTCTTTTTATGTTACGGTAACATAAAAGCAACGTAATTTATAGTAAAACTGAAATTATAACGAAAGTTTAAGCAGAATTTTATTTGAAACAAAAGTACCTAGATAGTTATTTTGTTTCTCTATATTTTTGGCCTTCAATTACTTAAGTCTAAACAATTGAACAATGTTTCGTTACCAACTTAAGAGATAAGATTATCGTAAATGCGTATATTTTTGGTATTTATGTGTTCGGAATTGAAACCCATGCAACTGTTTGATATATGGCTTTTTGTGTTTTTATACGCTTTATATTTTTCTGCCGCTTTGGGATGCCAGCTGAATTATACGGACTTTCCCAATATTATTTAAACCTAACTTTCATTATAGGTAACATAAAACAGATACGTAAGAGTGAAAAAACTGGAGACCCAACTAATAGGCGTTAAAACATATTGCTATATTGAATTAAGTAGCTCATACATCGTACTTTTCCTTTTTTTAACGACTTGGTAATTTTCTAAAAATATGCGTTATAATGTTGATTGTTTATACGAGTAGATCGGAATTTAGGAAAACTTTTTCATTAATTGCTCTATTTACTTTTCTATCTTGTTTACTGTTTTAGTAACCTTACTACTTAGGTATTTTTACCGTACATAATAATATACGGTAAAAATACCTAAGCTAGTAAAAAGCATATTTTTTTAAAGTTATATTGTCCATCTCTTACGACAAAGTGCTAAAAGTGGTTAAATCTACGGCACGACCCAGGTACCATAAAGATAACTAAACATAGAACGTAGATATTTACAAAGAATTTAATCAACGGAATTACGTTTTAAAAACCTAAAAACTGTCCTGAGAAAGTCACGTAGGTACGTAGGTAAGTCATACTTTATGACTAACTCAATGTTTACATATTTTGTTATCAGAATTAACTTTTTTAATAAACTCAGTCTTTTGTTTTCCGGCATTAGCCTTTACCAATTTTAAGGCATGTTTCGTATAAAGAATAATAATCTTTAATTGAGATGCAATGTAATAAGTATTTTACCTGAATATGCTAATTAAGTGCTACGTTGGGTAGTTCAATTACTCGTAAACCATCAGATTTATGGGTGTAAAAAAGTACTTTAAAAAAAAAACGTAGGTTTGGCGTATTCGACTGACATTTGTAGTTTTATTATGATTTGTCGCTTTATGAAATACGGCCCTGGGCCCTATTTCATAAAGCGACAAATCATGATAAAACTACAAATGTCAGACGAATACGCCAAACCTACGTTTCATATAACAAACAATCACGATAGGACTGATGATTGTCAGTCATATTGCATTTCACAATGCCAGTCATAGTAGTGTGATGGGTAAAGCTTCGGCTGTCACATTTGTCACGACAATTCTACAAATCGTGGTAATTTGTAAGCAACCGCCGTTTCATAAAACGTTTTTCTATTGACATTTGTTAGACAATTGTCGGTTGACTGCCTGTCACTACTATTGTTTTATGAAACACATTTAGTCATATTTTGACAATTCATTGAATGGATTGTCGGGTTTTTATGAAACGCATTTCGGTAGTTTCACTGACATTTGTCGATTGACATTTGTCAGTCTACTATAGTTTTATAAAATAGGGCCCTGGTATTTTTGCGGTAGCCGCAGACGCTTTAACCACTAATTAACCACCCCTCTTCCCTAGCTTCGCCATAGTCGGGTAAAAAGCGTTGTTGTTGTGTCAACTACTGAAAATGAACGAGCTAGGTGCTGTAATTTTGAACCATTCGGTTCTATTATTTACTCTGTGTGAACTGAAGAACTCACACAAAGTTCTGAACTTCCATTTCCCTTAGAATGTGTTGTCAAAAACGATATGTCTGATAAAATCAATACTTTCGAGGACTGTAGAAGTCCTAAAAAACAATGTTATTGCGTTTGCGTAACACACAACAAATCATCGACCTAGTGCGCAGGTAGAGTTAGGTCCTAACACGACGCTACTGTCAGTGGTCCATGGTGTGATAAGTGATCACTGTCGGCATTGGTGGAGTGTGGTGCGGCGTCGAGGAAGGGCGCGGGCGCAGGGTCAGCGGCCGCGCGCGGTCGGACGCCGCGGCCGCGGAATTCCAGCTATGCGTATGAAATGAAAGTGGCCGCATCGTGAAAGCGCGCGCATCCACTCCGGCCGGGGGCGCCGTCGCCGTCCACGACACTCACCATGAATAGATAAATCCGACGCTGCAGAAAGCGAATGCACTATATTCCGTGGGGAACCGCATCCATTGGCACTTCACTTCACTGAGAGTCGCGCGAGATCACGATTGGAACGTCGCGAAGGCTGGCGCGGAGGCGCACGGAGTCCACGGGCGCGCTAGAGCGACTGAGCGAGGTGGCGCGGGCGCGTGGGTCGGCGCAGGCACGCGCGGGGCGCGCCGCGGCTCGGCCTGTGGAATGCGGCAAGATAGTGCGCGGGTGCCGGCCGGGGCCCGCTGCAGGCTGGCGGCGAGGCTCCGCGCTCCATGTGCGTCGCGCCGCCCCGCCCGGCCGCCCGCCCGCCTTCAGGCCCATGCGGAATACGCGCGGTCAACCTGAGGCACCTTTTGCGGCAAAATCTTCTAATGCTTTTAGGCTCAGAATAGAAGAACTTGTAATATTTTCTGAGCTTTTAGGTATCTTAAGGTTCATGTGTTCAAACATTATGCTGCATTCGCAGTTCGTAGCATATTACTTAGATAACCATTTTCATTTTATCCTAGATTCTTGACATTATGAATTACCTAGTAGACCCTATTAAATTGGTAGAGTAGGTACTTAAATGTTAATAAAAAGCAAGTAAAATTAAAAAAACATATATCTAGGTAGTTATAGTTACCTACCTACTAAGATCACTGTTTGCACATTGTATTATGGGAAGGTATTTTACAAAGTTATACCTATGTGCACTAGACCACACTAGACTTAGAGAAATTAATTGAACTTGAAAGCTGACAAATACGTAAATTGGGACGTAATAGGTCTTGCAGATGTAAGAAGATATATTTGGGGAAGATATAAATTTTATTTTAGTTTCTTATTAAAACTACAGCCACGCATAGTAGGTAATTAGGATAATAACAATGTATAAACAAGCAGTTTAGAAAAGTTTCCGTATGGAATTATAGAAACAAACGAATCCATCTATTTTGAATTGGACAATCTAGCAGCCACTTAATAGTAGTAGTATTCTTTAATGGAATAACTATATCTGCATATGCAATGAGTTATGGTAGACTCAGCTCAGACAACAACAGGAAGGCTAAGAAGTATATCGATCACATCAGTTTTCAAACATAAAAACCGTATCAAATCGGTCCATTCGTTTAGGAGCTACGATCTTCACCCCTCTCCCCCCCCCCATTATAGCTAAGAACCATCTCGTTTACCTCAGCTTTCAAATATAAAAAAAAACGCATCTAAGTCGGTCCATTCGCTTGGGCGCTACGATTCTCACCTCCCCCTTCCCTCTTTTCCCATTATAACATCTCGATCACATCAGCTTCAAAACAGAAAAACTCATCAAAATCTGTCCATTCGTTTAGGAGCTACGATGCCACCGACAGACACACACACACAGTGATACACACCCTAAACTTATAACACCCGTTTCTTTGTTCGGGGGTTAAAAACACAAACAAACGCCAAAACAAATCTTTTTTCAAAAAAGATCTATTTGACTTTGTTCTTAAAAACAGCTTCAGTTTCAGTTCCACAAATTCAAAGATTATGCAAAATTCCATTTACCTACTAAAAAATCGATTTCACATGCATTCAGCTTTTACAAAGAATGTACCATAACAGCACCGCAGCTATTAAATTGCAAATAACCAATCCATTCTTCCCCAAACAATAAGGGTTAGTCCAAACTGTTCTACTATTTGTTCGACTTTATGGAGTAAAGCAGGGAGACGCGCTATCTGCTACACTCTTCACCGCCACATAAGAATTAGAAAAGATCTTCAAAATTCTAGCCGCTAGTTGAGAGTTTGGGAGGGGAGGGACATAGCAGCCCTGTAGACACGATTCATGGTTGGGGCACAGAATAAATAATAGTACAAGGTTGGGGGTTGAAATAATTTTTAGAAAGTTTTTGTATCTTGGTAGATAAGTGGAAAAATTAAATCAATAAGTATTTCAAAACAGAAAAATATGCATTGATAATTTATTATTTTTAATGCTTTACAATAGAAGCTGGCCGACTGTGGAATGCACTGCCGATGCCGATCGATATGCGACGCGCTAAATTCAATAGGTGATTGGTAAAAAATATCACTGCGTAACTTTATCCAAACTCTGACAGCACTGCTACGTAGTATTACTTTTTATAACTGTTTATTTATTTGATATTGACACCATATTAGTTTATTATAATACTAGCTGATGCCCGTGGCTTCGCACGCGTGGTCATTTCTGTAGGTTATAAGTACTCTTCGTGCTATTCCAGGACCTAAAATACCCATATACTTACAGTACTACAGTAGCAACATTTGATCAAAATTCCTTCAGCCGTCAAAAATATTATTATCGATTGCTCGGCTTCTACTCATCTGATTGAGATACAAAGTATCCCAATTTTTAAGTCAAAACTTACGCTATCCAACAGTGAAAAACGCATCGCAATCGGTCCAGTAGTTTTTACGTGATGCGCGAACAAAGATACAGTCAGACAAACAGCCAGACACGAATTTTTAAAATGTTATATTCTTGTCCAGAAGCTTATTTTAATGAACCCAGACCATTTCATTAATTTCTTTTTTAATTATAATTAAGAAAATAATAGTGTAAGGTACATAAAATAAGTTACTGAAAAAGAATAGTTATTTTTTAAATTCGTTTCTGTCTTGTTTGTTTGTTTGTTAGTTTGTCTGTATGTTTGTTCGCGCATCACGTAAAAACTACTAAACCGATTGCGATGCGGTTTTCATTGTTGGATAGCTAAGGGTTTGACTTAAACACTGCTGTACTTATTATCTCAATACGATGAGTAGTTTTTGTCGGCTGAAGGAATTTTGTTTAAATGTTGGTATATTGGTATAAGTCTTGGAATAGTAATAAAGTTGAATGGCCACGCGTGCGAAGCCGCAGGTACAGCTAGTGTAGTATATATATATATATATATATAGCTATAGATAGCTTGGGGTTTGACTTAAAAACTGGTGTACTTGGTATGTCAATCCGATCGGTAGAAGCCGATCAATCTAAAAGCTTTTTGACGGCTGAAGGAATTTTGTTTAAATGTTGGTATATTGGTATAAGTCTTGGAATAGTAATAAAGTTGAATGGCCACGCGTGCGAAGCCGCAGGTACAGCTAGTGTAGTATATATATATATATATATATATATATATATATATATATAGCTATAGATAGCTTGGGGTTTGACTTAAAAACTGGTGTACTTGGTATGTCAATCCGATCGGTAAAAGCCGATCAATCTAAAAGCTTTTTGACGGCTGAAGGAATTTTGTTTAAATGTTGGTATATTGGTATAAGTCTTGGAATAGTAATAAAGTTGAATGGCCACGCGTGCGAAGCTGCAGGTACAGCTAGTGTAGTATATATATATATATATATATATATATAGCTATAGATAGCTTGGGGTTTGACTTAAAAACTGGTGTACTTGGTATGTCAATCCGATCGGTAGAAGCCGATCAATCTAAAAGCTTTTTGACGGCTGAAGGAATTTTGATCAAATGTTGGTATATTGGTATTTTAGGTCTTGGAATAGAACATAGAGTACTTTTAACCTAGAGAAATAACCACGCGTGCGAAGCCAGCTACAGGGGGTACAGCTAGTACATGTACATCGAAGATATTTAGTAAATTTTTTTGGAGGCTGTTCTGTATTCCATATTAAAGGCAAAAATGTATTTTTCTCATGTTTGTCTTTCTGTCTGTCTGTCTGTGTGTCTGTATCTTGGCTAGGCATCACGCCGAAACTACTGAATGAATTTTAATGAAACTTGGTATGATTTGAGTTCATACTACCAGGTAGGACATACTCTTCATATCGAAAAAATTAACGGTTCCCGCAGGATAGGAGTTGTAATTTATTTATATAAACATTACCACTCTGAAACTACTGGACGGATTTTGATGCACCTTAGCACAGTCATAGTTTATATGATGGGTGAAAATTGGGGATACTTTTTATCCCGAAAAAAACAAAAGGTTCCGGCGGGATAGGAGTCCAAATTCTGTACATTGAAGATATATTGTAATATTTTTGGAGGCTGTTATCTGTTCAATACTAAAGCCAACACTGCTTTTTTTAAATATTTGTATTTCTGTCTGTATGTCTGTATCATGGCCGCGCTTCACGCCGAAACTACTGAATAAAATTAAATGAAACTTGGCATGATTTCAGCTGATACTATGAGGTAGGACATTGAATACTTTTTATCCAGATAAATTAAAGGGTTCCCGCAGGATAGCTATTGAAAGTTATTTAAAAGAACACGTTAAACACTGAAACTACTCCATTTCATTGCATTTGGATTTTGATGCAACTTGGTACAGTCATAGTTTATATGATGAGTGAAAATTGAGAATACATTTTATACCGAAAAAAAGGGTTCCTGCTGGATATGGGTGCAAATTCTGTACATTGAAGCTATTTAGTAAAAATAATAATTGAGTTTTTCTTTTATTCGTACTGAAGCTAAAACTGTTTTATTTTTATTTTTGTCTGTCTGTCTGTCTGTCTGTAGATTGGACGTGCATCACGCTAAAACTATTGAATGAATTCAAATGAAACTTAGCATAATTTGAGTTCATACTACGAGGTAAGACATTGGATACTTTTCATACCGGAAAATTAAAGGATTCCCGCAGGATAAGGGTATTTTTTTGGAGTCGGTATTCATGTTTTACGGTTTATAGTTACTACCGTAGTTCACCTTTAGGATACTCAAGGAATATTCCTCCAAATTTCAAATACCTATGTCCACCGGTTTAGGCTGGGCGTTGTCTGTCAGTTAGTCAGTTAGTCACTGTTTTATAGGCATGAATTAAATTGATTTAATGTAATAAAACACATATTATTATTATTCTGCCCAAAATTGAAGGGCGCCTATATACTTATAATAAAGCAGTAAGTACCAATAAATCTGTAAAAGGAAGATATTTAAAAAAAAAACTACGGTACTAAAAATAAGCTACTGAAAAAGAATAAAACATTTTCAAAATTCGTGGCTGTCTGTTTGCCTGTTAGTCTGTTCACGCATCACGTAAAATCTACTAGACCGATTGCGATGCGGTTTTCACTGTTAGATAGCTAAGGGTTTGACTTAAACACTGATGTACTTATTATCTCAATACGATGAGTAGAAGCCGAGCAATCGATAAAAACTTTTTGACGGCTGAAGGAATTTTGTTTAAATGTTGGTATATTGGTATAAGTCTTGGAATAGTAATAAAGTTGAATGGCCACGCGTGCGAAGCCGCGGGTACAGCTAGTATAGTATATATATATATATATATATATATATATATATATATATATATATATAGTATATAGTAGTATAGTTTGTATATATGTATATGTAATATATATATTTAATGTAGTAGAATTTATAAGTGTGTATTGTATAATTTGAGTAATGTACTTACTAATATATCTCGAATTGTACAATGCCTGGATTGACTATAACAAGGCCTATGATTCGGTGCCTCATTCATGGCTAGAGAGGATCATAAAGTCATATAAAATCGATGCAACTCTGAGATCTTCCATAAGCACATGTATGAGGCAGTGGTCCACAGTTCTTTTCTTCGTCTACCAGGTGGTGGATACATTCTCTCTGGTTCGCAGGAAAAGTTATAAAGATAAGGATAGAGCGAGGCATATTTCAGGGCGACAGTCTGAGTCCTTTGTGATTTTGCCTGGCACTGAATCCTCTCAGCACTTTGTTGAAGGATTCAGGGCTAGGATATCGAATCCGGAGAGGGTGAGTTCATTTCTCATCAATTTGCGGTCTCCATGTACATGGAGACCTCAAATCGTTTGCACCGAAGCATCCAGACTTGATGGAGTTACTGAAAAATCACAGAAGTTTTTCATAATGCCATTAATATGTCAGTTCATAATGCCATTAAAAGTTCAGTCTCGACAAGTGTGCGTTCATGCATATGCAAGGGGGGTAAGTTGTAAATTCTACGTATTTGCAGCTTTCTGAGACAATGACTCTTAGATTTCTCTCTGAGGCCGAGACCTACAAATACCTTGATATGTTCTGACATTTCAAGACAAGGGTATCATGGACAAGGACATTAAACAGTCGGTGAAGAAGCGCTTCTTCTGTCACCTGACCAAAGTACTCAACAGTATTTTGTCTGGTGGCAATAAGGCAGGCGCCTCCAATGTTTGGGTGATGCCCTTGCTCATTCATATACTCCTTTGACATACCTACACTCAAACTAAGCTTGACGCCCTGGATAGGAAATTCCGTCAACTGCTTACGTCACATCGCATGTTACATTCCACGGAATGTCAAGAACCTCCACAACCGTGAAGTGTGCAGTCTCAAGGAGTATACTTCCTTAGCACCGAGTGCGGGATACATCGTGATGTGGCAGTTGATAAGACTCTCCCGCCACTCAACTTGGCAAACGTGAACTGGCACAAACCATCGGTGTTGGGCACCGCGAGCACCGCAAGGACGTATGGAAGGTCAAGGAGCTGCACGGACGGTTCTATCAGGCCTTAACAGGGCCTGATGTGAACTTGCTCACGTCAGTGAACTGGCTACGCTTCGTTGACCTCTTTGAGGAAACTGAGGGTTTTGTCTGTGCAATTGCGGACGAAGTTATCAAGACGAATAACCACCGGAAATATATTATGAAAGACGGTACATTCAAGATTTTGTCGGGCATGCCGCTGTCTCAGGGAATCCCTCAGACATATAATTTCCGGTTGTTCTCATCTTGCTCACGAAGAGTACTTGCATAGACACATCCAAGTAGCCAGGATCATCCATCAGCAACTTGCCTTTCAGTACGACCTTGTCGAGTCTGAAGCGCTTGGTCTATGGCCGTATTATAAGCACGCACTGGCGCCAGTTCTCAAAAATTGTCGTGCATTGATCTATTGGGACCGCTCTATCTTCACGGACAGGACTATTGTTGCCTGATACGTGCTGGTAGACCAGTCCCAACGCCGGGCAGTGCTCGTCGACGCTTAGCCAGTACCTTGACTTGGCTCACGAGGTGACCGCCATGTGGGATGTTGACTCGACGATAATGTCCCGATAGTTGTTTCGGCGAACGGCCTTATAGCGAAGAGCCTCGACCAACATCTTAAGAGGCTCTCGCTAGATGGTTGGATTAAGGTCAGATGCAGATGGCAGTACTCCTTGACTCGGCGCGTATAGACAGGAGGTTCCTCACTCTGCAGCCCTAACCACCGGATGTTTGGCCCTGCTCCGCTGCGGGTGGTACCCTAGGTTTAGGATTTTTATAATATTTTTATCTGTTTTTCTGTAAAAAAACATAAACAAATATTTTTTTAAAAAAGCATTTAGGCGGAGACGTAGCCTCACTCCTCTCTCGGAACAAATAATACAAAGAGAATGTAACCACTACGTTTAAAATAATAAACGGAATTTCGAGTTACCGAGTTAGCGTTGTTCGGGTCACGGAATACTCGCGACTACGGGTCACGGCGATGACATGACAGCTAGAACATTTTTAGGAACTTATGTTTCATTTATATTTTCCTTTCCAATCAATACCTAACTTATGAAATTAATGAATAATAAGTAATGTATAATTTAAAAAAAAAACTTTTATGTTTTTTTTTAATTGCTTTGTCACTTTTTATTTTAATTTATTTATTCCTTTTCACATTTTTTTTCTTTTTATGATTTGTCACTTTTTATATGAATAAGTTATTTTTTTGCTTTGTTATCGATTTGTAAGCTACCCTGAAAGTTTCAGCAGGATCGCTAATCGGAAGGTGCTCGAAATTTGAATTGCAAGATTCCAGAACAGACAGAAATACAAAGATACATAATTATATACAAGTAAAGTTAACTAAAACATTTTAAAAAGAACATCGATGCATTGGGTGATGCACATCATGGATGCACAATTGCACATCGATTAGCGAAACGTGTTGAAATAAACGCCACCTAGCAGAAAAAAGTCGCATTCCAAACTCACTACCTACTTGTCCTATTATTTATTCTGTGCCTACGGTGACATCCTGTCTTAATACTAAAGTACATAATACCACAGTATTATGTACTTTAGTATTAGGGCTGTTCTATATTTGATACTGAAGCCAAAAATGTTTTTTTTTTCATTTTTGTCTTTCTGTCTGTCTGTATGTCTGTATGTCTGTATGTCTGTCTGTCTGTCTGTCTGTCGGTCTGTATCTTGGCTAGGCATCACGCCGAAACTACTGAATGAATTCAAATGAAACTTGGCATAATTTGAGTTCATACTACGAGGTAGGACATAGGACACTTTTCATCTCAAAAGTTAAAGGGTTCCCGCAGGAAAGCGGATGAAAGATTTTTATAAGAACAGGTATCACGCTGAAACTACTGGACTGATTTTGATGCAACTTGGCACAGTTCTGGACGGATTTTGATGCAACTTGGCACAGTTATAGTTTATATAATGATTGAAAATTAAGAATACTTTTTATCCCGAAAATATAAAGAGTTCCTGTGGGATAGGGGTCCAAATTCTGTAAATTAAAGTTTTTTTATTTTATTTTTGTGTTTGTTTTATATTAGGCACTGAAGCCGAAACTGTTTTATTTTTATTTTTTTTCTGTCTGTCTGTCCGTCTGTCTGTATCTTGGCATAGCATCACGCCGAAACTACTCAATGAATTCAAATGAAACTTGGTATGATTTGAGTTCATACTTCGAGGTAGGAAGGACATTGGATACTTTTCATCCCGAAAAATGTATGGGTTTCCGCAGGATAGGGGTGGAAAGGTATTTAAAAGAACACGTATCGGGCTGAAACTACCGGACGGATTTTGATGCAAGTTGGCACAGTCATAGTTTATATGATGGGTGAAAATTATAGATACTTTTTATCCCAAAAATATAAAGGATTCCCGCGGGACTGGGGTCCAAATTCTGTACATTGAAGATGTTATGTAATTTTTTTTTGGAGTCTGTTTTAATTCGGTATTGAAGGCAAAACGGTTGTTTTTTTTATTATTGACTGTCTTGGTGTGTTGCCGCCTGTTGGTCTGTATTTTGGCCGCGCATCACGCCGCTGAAACTACTGAATAAACTTCAATGAAACTTGGTATGATTTGAGTTGATACTACGAGGTAAGACATTGAATACTTTTCATCCCGAAAAATTAGTGTTCCCGCAGGATAGGCTAAAACGTACAGGCTTTCCTTCTTCGTAAAATTTATCGGATATAACTAAAAAAATCAATCAAAATCGGACACAAAAACAAAAATCGCGCTCCCTTCGCTCGCGCCTTTATAAGTTTGCAGGTTTTAGGCGCATAGAAGATCGATCATAAACGTTACTTATTTTCACAAAACTACACTTATAAAAGTATAAGTAGCTCAATATTTTCACGCTCTCTACTCTCTCGCCTTCTTGGTAAATATTGCATGTTTCGCAATAATAGGAGATCGATCATAAAAAAAAACAAAAGAAATAACTACAATTATTAAAGTGTACTTATTAGCTCAGTTTTCATATAAAAGGGGCGGTGAAATATTTCTCGCCTAGGGCGCACAGATTCCTAAAGCCAACCCCGCTTATAACAGTCGTTTGGGAACATATTACAGATCTGCTCTGAAACGACTTTATTAGGCATAAAAAACAACGACTGTGAAAGTACAAAAAAAAAACAAAACATTTTTGTAAATCTTTTACAATCAGTTTATCTGAAATAATTAGTTGCCAATTTTCAGATGGAACTCACTGAAGTGCAAAATCATTCTGCACTTAAAACCTTTTTGCAGAAAAAATATCTTCAAAGGCACAAAATTCTTGAGAATAATTAGGAGATTTCTAGGAATTGGTGCCAGAGGAAGGCTTTCCTGCAATAACTACCTGGCCTTTCAATTTGATCAATATAATGTTTGTCTAAAGTCTTATTCAAATCTTAATTTTGTAAAAAATTAATACTGCACATATAACATATATCTCTAACTGAGCAACATACACATTTATAATTTGTTGTTACTGTAAACACTGTGCCTAACATTGGAAAATTATTAAATCAAAAATAATGACAGAAACCATGCAGAAACCAGATTGATTGCACCCATTACTTGGGTTTAGATTTTGGTGACATTCAATTTTGTTTCTTTATTTCGCAGTAGACGTTATCTATTGGTCTCATACAAAAGCTCCGAGTTGCGCAGCGAGCAATGGAGAGAGCTATGCTCGGTGTTTCACTACGTAATAGAATCAGAAATGAGGAAATCCGTAGAAGAACGAAGGTTACCGACATAGCTCTCAGAGTTTACAAGTTGAAGTGGCAATGGGCAGGCCATATAGTTCGCAGAACCGACAACCGCTGGGGAATAAAGGTTCTCGAATGGCGACCACGAACAAGCAAGCGAAGTGTGGGGAGACTCCCCACACGATGGACCGACGACATTGTCGCCATCGCAGGAAGTCGGTGGATGGAGGTGGCACAGGATCACTCGTCATGGCACGCTTTGGGGGGGGCCTATGTTCAGCAGTGGACTTCTAAAGGCTGACATGATGTTCATGATGAGACGTTATATATTTTATTATTATAGTAAATGAGAAATACATGTCAAAATGTTACTATGTTTTTGTTGCACAAAGACTTTAAAATGCTTAGGTAACAAAAATAGGAACCGTCTGTAGTGGCCCGCTAGTGATTTTTAAATCTACAATTTGGCCCAACTGTTAAAAAAGTTGACGCTGTTCTAGACCAAATTAAAAACGACATTTTGCAAGAACAAAATTAGATTAGCGCCAGAAACATGGAATTCTATGAATAAGGCGGAATCTATTTTACGCCAGTAAGCGTAATTCAAAATCTTTGCATTTTACCACAACAATAGATTCAAATTAGCTTGTGAAACTTTTTTTATAAATTTATTAAAAAATAATAATTTCTAAATCAAATTATTTTCATAGTCGATTATTATTGTTTTAAAGTCTGTGAACAAGATGCAAGGAAGTTATATGTACTTGTACAACCGGAAAGATATCTTCAAAGAAATCGAAGGGGTAAATATTATTTAACCTTGAAAATGGTTTAAAAATAAAAAAGACGAAGAAGAAGGAAGTTGATCTATAATAGCCAATGGCGAAGGAAAGATCTATAGCCCTTGTTGTCTCTTTCTTATTTATAGTGGCAATCTAGATGACAGCAAATATTTCGTAAAACTAACAGGGCAAGAACTTCTTTAATTTCCAGAATAGTATTTAAAATCTCATCAGTCACCAAAGAGGATGTACTATGTAAATATATGAAGTAGGTAACCTCTTTGGTACAGTTGTCTTTGGGATGATTATTTCGCGAGTTTATTTTAGTCTGTGCGAAAACTCTGAAACTTTGTACGAGAGAGAAAGAGACTTTCGATCCAACGTATACTTCCTTTAAAAATGACGAAAACCCTGTTAGGTGCGGAGCCTTAATGGTGCTTTAATGGTAAAAATAATAATATTATAACATCGTTTAGTTCAAAAAACAGTGTTTTTTTTTCTTATGGACGTGCCGTGTATAATGTATATCATTATGCCATCATTTTTGAGTTCATAATCCGGATTTTACGATATGAGTGTAGATAAAGTTAATAATGACTCCAAAATCCAGTCCACAGCGAATTCGCGCGCATACTGTCTATCACTACTGTCTAGTCTTAAAGAATAAATGGCCAAAACTCTCGTAGTACGGAGAAAACTGGTGCTTTTATGGCAAAAAACAGTGTTCTAATGGGTTTTTTTCGTTTTAGAGGCATGCCGTGCGTAATGTATGTCATTATGCCACCATTGTTGAGTTCATAATCCGGAATTTTACCAGATGAGAGTAGATATATATTATATAGGTACCTAACAAGTTGTGTATTTTTTCAACAAATAGTCAAAATGTCGAGTCCGAGTCAGTCAGATAGCCAAAAGTCTAGTCAAGTAATGATTTATTAAAGTGGTGGAGCTTTTCTGAAACTACCTAGGGAGTACCGGAGAGAACACGAAATAGCACGTGTAAATCGGCCTTAACGCTGCAAAGGATTTGCTTTGGTTGGTCGTTGGTTTAAATTTGTTTTAACTTGAAGAAAAGATTCCGCTTACGACACGTAGGTAGTACTATTATTCAATCTATGTAAAAGATTTGAATCTAAGGTTTGGTTTGGTCGTTGGCTTTAAGCAACACCGAGGATGCGCGGGCGAACCCGTCGCGTTGCCGCATTGGTCACGTAATTCAAAATCGTTGCCACTGCACCAACCAATAGTTTAAAAATTCCTTGGCACTTAGTTGGCACTACTTAGATCAACTTCCAACCAAACCAAACTTTTTGTTTATTTTGCTTCTGACTACTAGTCATTGAACTAAGAAATGCTAATAATCGTAGACGCGAGTATGTACTTACTAGTACATTAGCCAGTGTCAAGTAAAGGAATATTACCAACGACACGCGCCGGCAAAGAGAATATAATTGCGCGCCGGAAGAAAGGTATTACGCTATGGTATTACGAGTTGTATGTTTTTTCATTGTATTTATATACTCTTTGGTTTTTTTCAACAAATAGTCAAAATATCGAGTCCCAGTCAGTCAGGTCATTATGTAAAGGGGTGGAACTTTATAAGGAATTTTGGAGAGAACACGATATGTCATGTTTTTTTTTTTTTGCGTTTGTGTCTTTCGCCTAGACTCGTATACAAATATCTAATGGTTAATATTCCACCAAACCACCAATATTCAATTATTCAACTCGAAGAAAAACAAATTTGAGAAAAAAAAACAAAGTAACAAGACGTCTCACTCTCAAATTCCTCTTCCCGCCGAATAACCAAACCATTTCAGCGTTCGTTTTGACTCAAACGGCAAAAATAACAGGTAAAATCGTATAATAAGATCACCTTTGGCGATTGGTTTGGAATTTTGTGGGTGAAATTAGCGTTCAGAAATATATACGAACACCGGTAGTTATGCATTAAAAAAAAAATGGCAGTTAAAAATGGCATCGGAAATGCCACTTTATATCCTAGCACACGCCGAGTTTTATAAACATCCGTAAGACCTAACGTCAGACCAAATTTTAGTAACTCTGTACATTATTTGACATTTCTGACTGGTATTTGATATAATGGGCTTTTATAAAACAAGGCCATAAGAGAAACAGTAAGCGTAATTCAAGATCTTTGATGCGTAGGGTATAGGTTCGTTTGTCGTCCAGTTTGGGAAGGATCGTTCGTGGCAAACATAGCAAAAACGACAAAAGTGTTCAAATGGGTCAAACCGAACGGCAGAACGGCTTGTAAAAAATTTAATCCCTGCCTTTGAGTTGAAGCAGTAGCCGTACCCACGAATGTTGGTTTCAATCCCAATATTCCAAAACCAATATTGTTCTTAGTATACCTTAACGACTTATGTAACATTGATCTAAGCCATGCCAAGTTATTTGCTTTCGCTGATGACACTGCTTTAATTTTTGATGGTCGTGGCTGGGAAGATGCAAGCCATAATACAAATGATGGATTGTGTCAGGTTGTGAAATGGCTCCGGTCCAATCTTCTTACACTTTCGAATCGTAGTACCCCAAAAATATCTTTATGCATAAAACTCCACGCTTGTAATCTTGTATTATCGTAGACCCTCTGCAATGTACATGCCCAAAATTGGCACAGGAACAGGAGTTTAAGTACCTTGGTATATACATTGATGAACTACTTTCCTGGACCAAACAAATCCAAATCCTCAGTATTCGCCTTAGGAAATTATTATTTGTCTTCAAAAGGTTAAAAACTGTTGCCAACAAAAAACTTATCTCCATAGTATACGTTTCACTTTGCCAATCCTTGCTGAATTACTGTGTAACATCATGGGGTGCAGCCGGCAGCAGTCACCTTTTGAAGTTAGGACGCGCGCAGCGTGCCGTCCTCAAGGTGGCATATAGTAAACCATACAGATATCCTACAGACTCTTTATACCAGGATACTGAACATCTTAGAGTTAGGCAAATCTTTATTATGTCAATTGCACTCCGTTTCCACAGGTCAGCGCTACATTCTTCCTTATTTTATCCTTCCCTTCCTTATTGTCCCATCCTCCTCCCCATGGCCCCGTCCTCTTTAAAACCCCTACTAGCAACCCTCAATCCCCACCCCCGCCATGTCACCTTGACAAAGAATTTGCAATAATATATTAATGACTAGCTGTATCCGCGGCTTCGCCCGCGTGGTATTTTCTTTAGGTTCAAATTACCATAATGTGCTATTCCAAGACCAATATACCAACATTTGAACAAAATTTCTTCAGCCGTCAAAAATACTTTATCAATTGCTCACCGGATTGAGATACCACTTACACCAGATTTAAATCAAACCCTAAGCTATGTAACAATGAAACCCGCATTGCAATAGGTCCAGTAGTTTTTACGTGATGCGTTAACAAACAAAATATGGACAAAGAGAAAGAAAGACACGATTAACATTAAAAAGTAAAACAGTTTGGCTTCAGTATCGAATATAGAGAACAATCCAAAAACTATTTTTTATTACCTAAATAATAACATAACTATAGACCCATGTCCCGCAGAAACCCTTTACTTTTTCAGGATAAAACGTGTCCTCAATTTTAACCCATCATATAACTTAAAACAGTGCCAAATTGCATCAAAACCAGTCCATTACTTTCAGCGTGGTACGTGTTCTTTTAAATAAGTTTCAACCCCTAAATAATAACCCATAATTTTTTCGATATATACTCGTAAAGTATCCTATGTCCTACCTCGTCATACCAAGTTTCTTTTGAATTCATCCAGTAGTTCCGGCGGCGTGATACGCGGCTAAGATACAGACTGACAGACATACAGACAAAAATGAAAAACTTACAGTTTAGGCTTAAAAATCGAATATACAGTAAATTCCAAAAAAAAAAACACTTTGTCTTTAATGTACAGAATTTGGACCCATATCCCACAGGAACCCTTTATTTTTTCGGGACAAAATGTATCCATAATTTTCACCTATCTTATGAACTATGTCTGTGCCAAGTTGCATCAATATCCGTCCAATAGTTTCAGCGTGCTAAGTGTTCTTTTAAATAATTTTCCACCCCTATCCTGCAGGAACACTTAATTTTTTCGGGATAAAAAGTATCCAATGTCCTACCTCGAAGTGTGAACTCAAATCATACCAAATTTCATTTGAATTCATTAAGTATTTTCGGCGTGGTGCGCTGCCAAGGTACAGACAGACAGACGGACAGACAAACAGACAAAAAAAATACAGTGTTGGCTTTAGTATTGAATATAGAAAGGCCTCCAAAAAAATTTACATAATATCTTCAAATTACAGAATTTTGGACATTATCCCGAAGGAACACTTTATTTTTCGGGTTAAAAATTATCCTCAATTCTTATCCATTTTATATAAACTATGACTGTGCCAAGTTTCAACAAAATCCGTCAAGTAGTTTCAGCGTGATACGTGTTCTTTTAAATAGCCTACAAAGCATATCCTGCAGGAACCCTTTAATTTTTCGGGATGAAAAGAATGCTTTGTCCTACCTCGAAGTATGAACTCAAATCATACCAAATTTCATTTGAATTCATTGTTTTTTTTTCGGCGTAATGCACTTCCAAGGTACAGACAGACAGACGACAGACAGACAGAAAGACACAAAATAAAATAAAATGTTAATAAATATTTAATTGAATTTGCACAGCATAACTATGTATCTAGCATAGAAGAAGAACCCATGGTATCTGGACATAATTTTTTTGTTGCAATAAAAATAAATTTATTAGTATTATTAATCAGATTTTCAACATCATTATCACTAATGCGTTGCGATAGAATCATGCTCTTTTCAAACTCAACTTAGTTTACCTAAATGTTTATTGATTTGATCTTTTTAAAATATTTTATGTATATCTCCTTGTTCATGAGATGTTAATTTTGACTTGTAAAAGTGCTATTATTTTTGCCTATTTACAATAAAATACTTTGACTTTGGGGGCAGGTGCGTTTTGGGCAGTTTCGAGTGCCATTTTTGTCACTAATGATCCTACCCAAACCGAACGAAAAACCACCCTATCTTGTACGTTTAAAGTCGCTTTTCGGATGTCAAATTTAAATTTTACAGGTGGTTTACCGTTTAAAGTTAACTGTTATTTTTTATGATATCGCTTGAACACGGGGCTTTCAAAGCTGCCTTATGGGCCGTTCGTTTTGTAGCAAATGGCGAAAATAACTGTTAAAAACGCTAAATACGATTTGGAGTTCACTTTGGACATTTGAGGGCGAAACTAGCGTTCTGAACGTTTTCGATCACCGTTAGTTTTGCATGTTTCGATGGTATGTTGATATAGGAAAATCAACTTTATTCCGTCAGCGATAGGGTCGTTTTTCATTCAGTTTGGAATGGATCGGTTTTGTCAAAAGTTGAAAAAAAGGCTAGTGTTGAAAATGTACAAAGAGAACGGCTTGATAAAAATGTACATTTCGAAATTCGAAACTGGCCCACAACGCCATCTCATCATCACGAACGCAGGGTTAGTATGCCAATCCGAACGTAGCCTTGGCGGTATTCGTTCGCTAGCGTAATGTTCTCAAAATTATAATAATAATTAAAGCATGAATTTACTTTGACACACTTTTCCCAACGGCAATAAACTGTAGTGTGAGTGAAAAACACTGATAACTTCTGCACCGTCACGACATCCGTCCGTCCGTCCACTGAACTGAACTGACATACGGTGAGCCGTCATGCGACGCGCGCGTCGAATAGAGATGAGTTGTACTAGGCAAATTTAAGACTAGGTGCACCTATTCCTAGTCCATTCAGATACTTGATCAAAATACCTGTTCCACCTAGTCCACCTAGTATGAATAAAGTCTGGGGTTTCAAACTTCAAATCAAAGTACGTGTGGCATGTCTGTGTTATATATTACTTTTCTTATGTCTCTTCTTTCTTAGTGGAAGTGAAGAGAATTATATAAGAATATAACTATAAAGTATTTTTTAAATTGTTTTTAAACTTAGTTGTATTATTGTGTTTTTGGTTCTATTAAAAAATAATTATATTCATATTATTAACATCTGTAGGTAGAGTAGGAACCAAACTTTATGGCGGCTGAGAAATTAGGGGCAAGGCGCTGCGCAATAGCAAATTTTAGGTGTAAGCGGGCTTTGGACAGGTGAGAGGCCGGGGCACACCCTCCCGCTAGCCCATCGCATCCCGCGCGCACCCGCCACGGTTGTGCTTGTGTGCACGCTACATCCGTACGCTGCGCACATGCATGCGATTCTGGTCAAGTACAGTCTAGTTAGTTATTTTAAAGTTGTTTGTTACCAACCAATACAATCCACCATCACGATATCAGCATATATTCCGCTATTAATATTATTGTGTTGACGTAAGTTAACATAATTTCATGATTGGTTAAAAAATAATGAATAGGTTAACGCGATAAGTGTCGAAGCTAATTTAGCTACTAGAAACATAGCTGTAGGTATAACCTTTTTATAATTCAATTATTTGTATGTACTTAACACACATATTTTTTCAATTATAACAATATTTGCATGTGACATGTAAGTATGGTTCATGTCGTTTATTAAATATGTGTGTAGGTACATTCATTTTTATTTTGCATGATTTATTGTATTGGTTTGCACCACCGTCCTTTTTTGATTCGTAATTTCTGTCCATTCAAAGGTTGCCTCGAAAAGATCGCTTTTAGCGATAAGACCACCTGTTTTGCCTATTTTTATATTAAATTCTTGTATATTTGTTCCATAATTCTGGTGTAATAAATTGTTTTTTATTATTAGCACGTTCTACAGTAGGTAGTAAAAAAAAACCTCTAATAATTGCAAACCTTACTGTACCAGCGCGAAGTCACCTCGCAGCGCGGTTCACAGCCGCCATTAAGATTGGTTCCTACTATAGTTTGTATATAAGCATAACATTTTTAAATGTTTGTTTTGTTTTTCATCTCTTTAAAATTATAGTTTTATTGTTATACTACCTGCGCACCATAGTTTCACGCAGTGCACCAGATGATGATGATGATAAAAGTTATTCAATGTGTTATTCCAGGGTATAAGCTATCTCCATTCCAAATAACATCCAAATCTGTTCAGCCGTTTGAGCGTGAAGGAATAACAAACATACGCACACACACATATGCATACACACATAAAAGTTTCGCCTATATAATATTAGTGTGTTTTAATTTATTTATTGTCATATAAAATTAAATAATTAAGTAATCCCTTTTGAAGCCATGTTTCCATCACACAGTTTAAGTTGACGTTACGTATCGGCATCAAGTATCGAGGTATCAAGCGAAGCAAAGCGTACGCGACGGCCACGATCACCTGTACTCTGCTGTTTGACAGGATCATGCACGCACCTAGTCCATGAAGTCCATCGCGTACCGTATCGTACCTAATCTACAAAGTCCATGAAGTCCATTGCGTACCGTACCTAATCTATAAAGTATTTTACAAAAGTATCGAAGCAGATTGCCAGTATTAGCGTGTTAGAGAAAGATAGCTTCTCTTTTATGAGTTTCGAGACGACGATAGTTGCCGAATATCTACGACCGACAGTCCGCATGCGGCGGCCGGGAGAGAGACTTCCGATTATGGCGAGTGCTATCTCGCTCACTTGTACACTACAAACTTCGTATTTCGTACGTACTTCACCGCAAGATCGTGTGGTTCGTGATACTAGGTGGACTAGGTCGATGCGGCCTAGTATTAGAATATAGATGATCTCTGCATCTGTTCTAGTATATACGCTTCACCTCTAGCGTCGAACTGAAAGGATAACTTTGTATTGTTTAAATTTTTCTTTAAAAATTTATGAGTAACTATTATTAGAGGGCATTAATTAATATTGTAGACCAACTTAGCAATGGTTTTATCAAAGACTACCATTTCATTGCTGTGTGTGTTGTTATTATTTTCAGTATTTATAGCGAATTTGATGAGTATGATCGCGACTGACCACAACTTTTACACCGAAAATAAAGACGAAGGCGCGAATTATACTAAACAATTGGAGAAAAAATATGGAAGAATTACGGACACAACTGGGAACATTATTTGGTTCTTACAGGTTAGTTTTAACCAGCAGTGTTAACAACAAAGGCTATGTACTAATTTCTTTATGACGTAGTTTATAGAACAATGCCTAGCTAGGCAGTGTTGTTCGCCTTTGATTTACTCTATAAGCTAATTGTTACAATAAATTCGCAACACCCATTGAGCTCCAGCGAATAACAAATCTAATGCCATATCACTATTGTCTCAATATTGCATCGTCCTTTCATGGTAGAGAGCTTTGTTGTGCGTCCACGATTTTTGGGGTGGGGGGATGGGTTGAGCCCCTCCTTGAAGGAAAAGTTAGAAATCCCCCTTTCCGTTTTTTTTATTAATTTTCATACCAAACATTTTTATTTACCTACAGTAGATTACATTAATTTCAGGTGAGAAAGGGAGGTGTTATTGGTAGGGGGAAGCAGAGGCGTATTTACCCTAGGCCCAAAAGGGCCATGATGGGGGCGGCAGGTCGCAAGGGGTGGTGGAAGCCGCCCTTCGTACTCATCTTTAGGTGGCTTTCATAATCATAATTCTTAAACTATCTTGAATAGAAATTTACTAAAAAAATACTTTAAAACTTGAAAAAAAAAACCTTATATTCATCTGATTCGAAATCATGTTAAATGTTAACACCACTAATACAAATACCTCAACATTTTCACTATTGCTATGCTCACGCTTTATGATAAATCTATCCTATAAAATAAAATGATCTCTTTTTGAGTTATGTTTCAGTTATAGAGTTATGTTACAGTCATAGAAATAGCTAAATATGAACTATCTTTTTTTACATGATTTGGAACGATGTATTCATTTCACTGTGACAGAATTCTAAAAAAAATGCTTGATTACTATCACAGTGTAATTCGTCAACCAGTTAGTACATCACAAAAAAATGGTCTTTATTTATTATTTTGTATGGGCTATTTTTATTATTAAAATGATTTCACTTTTTAGAGTTTCTTACATTCAAATGAAAAAACATAGGACCCCCTTATAGGATCACTCGTGTGTATGTGTGTCTGTTACAGACAATTTGCTCCTAGTCTACTGGACCGATTTCTGTGACCCAACCCAAACACGTGTAATGTCTCTCTACGCAAATTCAACTCGCACTTTTATTCTATATTTTATAGGCAGGCAATCCTTATAGGCCCGGGGTGCCAAATCTTAAAATACGCCTCTGGGGAAAGGGTTGAACCCCACTTGATATTTACTGTATGATATGTGCTGTATCGTTGAGTCCTCCCATATCATTAATACTTAACTAATGTCTTATAGATGGATATTTTCCAAGCATCTGGAAGCAAGCCTATATAGTACTGATTCATAAAAAAGGGTCAAGAACAGCTATTGAAAATTACAGTCCCATTCTAAATGTTTTGAGTAAATTGTTTGAAAGGGTGGTTCATACTCGCATATACCCCATTTTATCTACCTCGATCCCCATAGAACAGCATTGCTTTATCAAAGGGTGATCCACAGCCGTTTTGGAGACAAATTTGGGAGATTTTATTGATCATGTTACTAGCAGTATGGAAGGAGGTTCTCAGGTGGATGGGATTTATATGGACTTTGAGAATGCTTATGACCGCATAGACCACATCATACTCCTGCATCCTGTGAATCCTACTTGCGCAACTGCTCTCAGGCAGCAGTTGTGGGTGGCTTTTCCTCAAATTTCATTGAAATCCCAAAGGTTTCCATTTTGGGCCCTCTTTTATATGCTTCGTATTCATATGATATCAGCCACTGTTTGGAACATGCATGGTTTCTCATGTATGCTGATTACACCAAAATCTACATGAAAGTTAAGAATCAGTTGGATTGTCTGTACCTACAAACAAATCTAGACAGGTTGGCCATATATTATACTAAGAATAGCTTAGGCATTAATATTAGTAAATGCTCATTTGTTTTGATTATGCGGAAAAAACTTCCTACGATGTATGAATACCAAATTAATGGTATTAAGATAGGCAAAGTAAATTCTGTTAGGGACCCGGGGGTAATTATAGATACAAAGCTTTCATTCTCTGAGCATGTGGATTGAGTGCTTGTTAAGGCTTATAAAAGCTTGAGCTTCATATTGAAAGTTACTCGTCCATTCTCTGCTATTGATTGTCTGAAGGTCTTGTACTACTCATATGTTCGAAGCATCTTGGAGTACTGCAGCCAGGTGTGGAATCCGCAGTACCTTATATATGTTCATAGCCTGGAAAGTATTCAGAGCAAGTTTATAAAACACTTAAACTATTGGTGTTATTGTGGGCGTGATGAGGTTTATGATTATCAGGGTTCATGTTATCACCATCACCTTACTACCCTAGAAAATCGGCGCAGTTTAGCTGACATGTCACTTCTTCATGGTTTGTGCAACGGCTACATAGATTGTCTGGAGTTATCGTCAAAAATCTTGGGATTTTCTGTGCCAAAAAAGTGAACAAGACATAGGTACAGACCTTTTTTCTCTCACTCACTCTACTACTAACTATGCTCAAAATTCACTTGTCAGTCAGTTGCATAGGAACTACAATAAAATATTCGGAGGCATTGATATTTTCCACACCAGTAAATTAGTTTTGTTGGTTCTCCTTGTCATTAAGGAACGTGATGATGTTAAGTAGGGGGGCAATGTTGGGAGGTAACCAAACTTACACATACATATTCACCCGCAAGCACATACATACTTCTAAAAGCAATTTAATACTTTTTGTTATATATTTTTTTAGTTTATTTCATAGAGGTACGTTTTATTTTAATTTTTTGTACAAAGTTGTATTCGTAAAATGTAAATCCTTCATTGGCTTTAAGTTTAGTTATAAGTTTTACATGTATTAGCTTTATGGGCTGTGGATTTTGTTTGAATAAATAAATAAATATTTACAAGATCTTAGCTTCTCGCTTTAACCGTAAAGTAGGGACCCCACCCTCCTTTATTTATATGGACTGTATTTCTAAACTAAACATATGATGTAAGAAGGCAAAGGGGAGGTTCAAATTTGATGTTTTTATAAAAATACAGTCTCTAAATAAAGCAGTGTCGCGACCGACATGGCTGTGGTCGGTTAGAAGGCTAAGGCGAGAGCCCTAATATCTCCCGTGTTTACCAAAAGATGACTCCTGTGCATATGGTAGCAGTGAGAATCTTTCGTCCAAGTACCCCAGGGGTAATTGTAGTGGATATTGCAGTGGATACCTATATCCCAGTAGTTACCACAGATAAACCAGGTATTCTGTTCTGAAGAACCTGGATGTATGTCACATTTATTTCTAGATTTCAGATATACACATCAGCATATTCCGAGATCCAGGTAGAATATCACAATTCCAACAGTTCTGTGATAATACAGTGAAGGTGATCAAACCGTCTGTAGTCTTGGCCACAGGCGACCTGACAGATGCAAAAGCCAAAGATAACTTGGGCAGCTCACAAGTAAAGACTGAATGGGTGTACTACCACAACATTATTAAGGAGTCTGGTGTAACCAATGAAACAGTCTGGCTAGATATTCGAGGGAATCATGGTAAGACTGATGTAACCGAAAGAGAGACCGGTGCAATTGAATTGCTTATGCAGGAGACTAAAAATTTAATAATATTATCAAAATAATGGTTCTAAAGTTGCTGGATGTCTTTGGCAAACTGCCGCTGCTTTGCTGGGGGTAGCCAATGTTTTTTCTAAATATTTGTGCTAAACTGTACTGTTAAGGTCCTCTAAGTCAGCTGGCTGATGCAGTGGAAACCACCAATAATAATCTGCAATGAATATCTAAGTGGAGCAAAGCTTACAGCCTAAATTAAACCCTCTCAAAACCCAAGTAAATATTGTACGTAATTCCTAAATGTTTTTTAAGGTAGATAACTCGTTAATGCACTAAAAATTTTAAATTATAGCATGTCAAAATTGACGTTAAAATATTACAACTAACGGCATTATCTCTAACCAGCAATATCTTCCAGGCAACCTCAGGTTATATGCCGAGAAATTGAAAATTTATGAATGGTAGTGTGCATAAGAATATTATATTTATATGTACTGAAATTAATAATGAATTTATGTATGATAAAACATTACTTAAATACCATAAGATAAAATATTTAATAATAAGCCTATATTTCCGATAATTAACAGTGATAACATTGACATAATTTTTTATTAAAATATTATGATACGAGGATGGATTGAAAAGTAGTCGGCCTAACCATGAAAATAAACACATACTAAATCAGTTATATTTTTATGTTTCTACATTATCACCATCAAGTTCAATGCACTTTTGCCACCTACACTTCCAAGCATTTAGACCGTTGATAAAAAATGATTCTTCCTTAGAGTCAAAATATGCGTCTACTGCTGCTTTGACCTCGTTGTTTGTCGAAAATCTTTGACCTCCCATGTGCTTTTTTAGGTTAGGGAACAGAAAGAAGTCAATGAATGCCATACCTATGCCATGTCATGATAGTGCCAGATCAGGTGAATAAGGCGGATGCGACACAGTTGTGGATTTCAGCCATTGACTGCACAGACGTGTGAACACGGGCGTTATCTTGATGAAACAAGACTTTTCTTCTGAGCATTCCTCGACGTTTTTCTTTTATTTCCTCTCGTAAACGACGTAGTAAGGTGCAGTAGTAATCAGAATTTATAGTCTGACCCCTTTCAAGATAATCAATCATAATCACAGCTTTCGAGTCCCAGAATACTGAAGCCATCACCTTATTTGCCGACAAAATCGACTTAGCCTTTTTAGGGGGTGGTGAACCAGGTCTTCTGCACTGTTTTGATTGTTGTTTTGTTTCCGGTACAGTAATGAACCCATGTTTCGTCCATAGTAACAATACGATTCGAAAAATCTGCATCTGCATCGGCTTCAAATAACTCCATACAATCGCTTGAAATAGTCAATCGCGTCCTTTTTTGTTTAACTGAAAGCAGTCGCGGAACCCACCTCACAGACACCTTGTGATGTTTTGAGTTCGTTCTTATGAGATAACCCATAATCTTGTGCCTATAATCTCGGCTGTCTCTCTAATTTTTAATCTGCGGTCTCCCATTATTAAATCAAGTAAATTTTTAATAGTTTCGTCAGTAGTGGACGTCAAAGGCCTTCCAGAGTGGGGTTCATCTTTCACATTCTCTCTACCACGCTTAAATTCTGCTATCCATTTTTTGACGGATGAATATGACAGAGCAGAATCCCCTAATGTACTGACCATGGATCATCATGTATCATGTGTATGTATGTGTGTTGTATCATCATGGATGGCTTTTGATGATAGCCACTTCTTATGGAGGTACTTAATGACGGCACGCTGCTCCATTCGCGGAAATTAAGTCTGAATGCTTTGTTAATAAATTTATAAAATCACAACTAATTATCGGACACGTTTCGAACTTCACACAATTAACTAGTCTGAACTGAACTAAATAATGTGGGTAGATTAGATTTTTAGAATTGAATGGATCTGTGTTAGGCCGAGTACTTTTTAATCCACCCTCGTACTAAACATTATTTGTTAGGCCTCCTCTAGCTCTCTCCAAAGCAGGCTATCTAAGGCTGCCCTTCTCCAGAAGGGTCCAGCGGTCCGTTTAATTTCATCCTCCCATCTTTTGGGTTTTCTCCCTCTTGTTCTTTTTCCATTTCCAGGGTATTAGTTTGATATTGTTTTGCTCAATTTTTCGTATTTATTGCGAATCGTATGTCCCATCCAAAATTGGAGATATTTCTTCTCTGGTGCTTTGTCGAAATACGAAGGCCTGGATCAAAAAAATATATGAATATACTTCACATATTTATTCTAAAAAACGTCTGTTTCAGATAATTTCAACATTAGAAACATCAACGCTCAAGAGAACTACTTCAGAAACTTTTCAGTTCAAGGTGTAACATATCCAAAATCTTATGTACATTTTGAAAACAAAAATAATATCAGTGTAGCCTTTCTAGGCGTTGACGCTTGCCCAGATCCGGGCTTAAGGAGACCTTTCAATTTCATTGGAATATTAGACGTACAGGAACAACAACGTCTTCAGAAATTAAAAGCTGAAGCAGAACTCAAAGCTGATCATGTAGTATGGTTTGGACATTACCCAACATCGTGTATTCTGCCACTAGAAAGAGATTCTCAAAGACTAAACTTACGTGATCTAATCGGCAACGGTCAAGGGTCTCAGGTGTATGTATGTGGCCACTTGCATTCCATGGGAGGTCTTGTGACAAAGATGTACACCAAGCACAAGAAAGGCTTTTTAGAATTAGAGCTGGGAGACTGGAAGGACAACAGAATGTTCCGTTTAGCTGCATTCGACCATAGTCTGTTCTCATTTGTAGACCAGAAACATAATGTTTGGCCTATTGTACTTGTAACAAATCCAAAACACGCAAAATTTGCAATGCCCGGTCGGGAACCGCTGAATCTTATCCGTCACTCAACTCATATAAGGATACTGGCATTCAGTGATGTTGATATTCACTCAGTCATGATTTCGTTTGATAAAGAAAGTTGGATGAATTGCCGGCATACTCAGGGACCACTCTTTGTATGCCAATGGCTCCCAGACTTGTTTAAAACTGGCCTTCATTCCTTACATGTAGCAGTAAAAGATGAGCATGGAAAATCAGCAGTTATTGAACATCAGTTTTCCTTGGATGGCACTCTTGTTAGCTTTGATGTCTCAGCCAGAATTCTGCTCATGCTGGATGCCGGAACTGTGGTAAGGTTCTACACTGCATACAAAGACACTATTTCTAAAGTGTTTGTTTTAACTTGAACTTACATTTTGTTTTGTAGTTTCAGGCGTTATTTGGGACGTTACTTTTAATTAATGTAGTACCATTAGTCATTCTGAGGCTGCAGAAACGACCTCCGAAGTTTCGGCGAAAACTCTGCACATACGTGCTTAGGAGAGTGTGGCTTTTGAGTAAGGTCGATCGAATTTTCTACCCTATTGTGCTGTATGCACTTTATATACCTTTCGGGCCATGGGCGATCGGAGAACTTATCGACGGATCCATTGGGGCTATTTTCGCTTGGGGAATACTCATAAAAGGTGGAATTTTACACGAGCCATTCACATACATGTATGGAAGTATACAGTTGATGTTCGTGCAGATACCACTGATCTTGGTGATGGCATATTGTCTCGATAACCGACTGTATTTTAACAATTTGAGAGGCTTACGGCGGGTGATAAGAAATTTGCCATTTATTTGCTTGTTGTCGATGCAATTCTTACTAGCATATTTCTTCTGGTTAGAATATGGAAATTTGGCATTTTGCTTTGGCCCATTGAGAACATGGAGTGTGCCTCTGTCCATTCTACTGTGGTATAAGACGTTGACGTTACCACCTGATATATGCAGGTAAATATTAAGAATGTTAACTAATATTTATTTAAATTGTTTAAATTCTTCTCGAAATATTTTTTGGGACTCCGGTCAGTCTTTCTTCTTGAAATCCTAGTTAGGGTCTATTTTAAGGATAAGGACTGTATTAAGATGGCATAATTATTCGGCTTTCGGTTTTTTAAAATTTATTTGTTTTTTTTTTGCAGGAAATTGACAAAGTTAATAGAAGGATCATCTTAAAGTAACCGAGGCTGTATGAACGAGTATACGTGGGTAATATAAGATATGAGCTTGGATTGAACAATTTCGATAGAGTCTAAAGAAGTTGTAGTGTTATAAATGTACGCTTTTAAATATAACCAGTGAATGTTTGCTTTCTGTGAAAGACTGTGCATAGAATTTGTGTACATAATTAAACATATAATTAACTGGCTTTTAAACATTTACTTTTACATCATTATAATGTTGCCGGTGTTTCGCTGACGTTTGTTGAAGATGGCGTTTTGTGACGTCTCGGTAGATGACATCAGTTTTTGATGTGACGTCGGCGTTCGTTGTGTTGCTTGTATGTATGACAAATGCCGCTGGCCGTCGGCGCGCTACAATTTATTTTATTTTCGTACCGTCCTGATATTGTCAGGTATGTGGCCAGAAAGACGTGTTCGAAGGACCATCAGCGTACATTATTTCCAGTCTTCATAAAGATGGTAGTTTCTTGGTTGGTGCGTATATACGCAGCGCATGCTCGGCCATGAGATGTATATACGGTATTGTTTCTGCCTCTCTGTGCATATGCACGTAACATTTCTGCGCTTCGTACATACG
The DNA here is from genome assembly GCA_946251855.1 of Alsophila aescularia. Taxonomy (NCBI): domain Eukaryota; kingdom Metazoa; phylum Arthropoda; class Insecta; order Lepidoptera; family Geometridae; genus Alsophila; species Alsophila aescularia. Next base: position 40,016,214 of record OX276383.1, read on the forward strand.
CATTAAGGAACTCCTTGCCTTTCACTATTTACAAGTAACTCTTTAGACCAAAGATAATTTAATTAAACATTCCTTCTACGTCCTAAATGGACGATAAATAGTATTATCTTTTTACGTGCACTTAGTCAATATTCTGTGCAAACGTAGGTAAAGTCGTATCATACAATCACGACTTAAATTGTGTGTTGTGTTAATGTTGTATTTATATCAGTTTTGCATTAATATGCGGTCTGAGTTCTGTCCAAAATTATGTGACCTTTATGCCTGGTGTGCGGTCGATTACGCACAATTTAATTGTTCTAAAGAATGAAACTCGTTAACAATGGTGTTGAGAGAGAAATGAAGCATGCATTCAGAATTTCGTCCACTTATTTATGCAAAATTATGTCTACATAAATGAAAAGGTCTGTAATTAGGTCTATATATCAGAGCTCTTGACTGTGTAGTCTTTTCATGGTGCTCTTATGCTTACGAATCCTGTGTACACGTCAGCCGTAATGTGAGACCACATTTTCCAATAAATAGGTAACTGAGAAATAGATGACTGAAAAATAGATAAATACTTTCATTTGAAAAAAGGAATTAAAATTACTTACTTCAGTAAGTAATTTAGAATTGCGTATAATTTTAATTCCTACGACGAAAAAAAATATGATTTGTAATACATACATAGTTATGTACATACTACACAGATAAAAATAATAGTATTATTATGCTTTTGTTTTTATATGATTTATTATTATATTAATCTAGATTAGTAATAATACCAACATTTTTTTGGCTGTGAGTGTGATGTGCAAAAGAGGAACGAAAATTTAATGACGTCGGTACATGTTGTATTTTTAGACATATTTATTACTGTATAATACTACTTCATAATAATTATTTTCATACCTTGAATAGCAATTTCATTGTTGTAAAATTGTTACGTAATGTAATGTGTTCCAAAAAAAATATATAGTGAAAAATCATTAGGGTAATTCAGTTTTCTTTTGTTTCAAATAGACTCATACCCAGCTGCGGGAAGACTGCGGATACGCATCGTAATGGTAAATGTATTGAATTTGACATTTCTAGTAAGGGCAAAATGACAAATTGAGCGCGATTACCATTACAATTTGTATCCGCGGTCAGGCAGCTGGACCGATTTCGATAAACATTTCAGCTGTAATCTGAATTCTTGACCAAACGAAGCAAGGCCACATTGTAGATATATTATAATTATGATAACATGCGTCGCGATAATCAGTCAAATCATTTAAGAACTTATGACCGCGACCAACTAACCTTCACACTTGCTCTGTCACACTGGTGTGATGGTTAGGAAGAAAATTTACTAACCTTCACACTGTTCGAATAGCAGTGTGAAGGTTAGGAAATGTATTTCCTAACGTTCACACTAGTGTGTACGATAGGAAGTAACTTTATTTACCTTAACACCGATGTGATTTCCTGTCGTGGAAGTAGTTCGGTTGTTAGTCCAGTTGTCCGAACTAGTGCAACCTTTCAGAGGCAATAGTCTGGTTGGTACAGAGCACAGAACTATCAATTTAGTAGCAATAGTTCGGTTATTAAGTAATGAAAAGAAAAATACAAAAGTATTACAATATTACTGTTTCATATCTAAAGTGACGAGTGTCAATATGACAGGTGTCAAAGTGAAGTTGAGGGGAGAGTGGGCTAAGTTGGGGGAGGATGTGTATGTGAGGGGAGTGTCGGAGAAGCTGGGGGAGGGTGGGAGGATGTGAAAGGAGGATAGGGGAAATTGTCAAAAAGTTAGAGGAGGGTGGGATTAAATAATGGGAGGGAGGAAAAGATAACATACGAATTTTGACATTAGTCTTTTGACTTTAACATTTTACTTTCTCCTACTTTCCCCACCTTCCCCTACCTTTCGCCTTCTTCCCTCTCTTAATACGGATTATTCCCGAAATCCCCACCAGACTGACTGGACAGACTGTTCTGGTTGACTAGTAGTTTCTTTCCAGAAGTGATAGATCTTTTCGAAATATTTGTTTTGGATGACAGTTGTCATATGAAATGAAGATCTCGATGAGATCTATCCCTTATGTATAGAAACTACTAGTATTAGGATCGATAGTTTCAGAGTTATATAGCCCTTTTCAGTTTCACAGCTGTCAACCAAAATGAAGATATGAATGAGATCTATCACTTCCGTGAAGAAATTATTAGTCTAGGATTATTAATTTCAAAGTTGTAGCTCTTTTAAGTTTGACAGCTGTCATCCAAAATGTAGATATCGATGAGATCTATAACTTCTAAAAAGAAACTACTAGTCTAGGATCGTTACTTTAAGAGTAATAGCCCTTTTAATTTTGACAGCTGTCATCCAAAATGAAGATATCGATGAGATCTATATCTTCTGTAAAGAAACTACTGGTCTAGGATCATTAGTTTCAAAGTTATAGCCCTTTTAAGTTTGATAGCTGTCATCCAAAATGAAGATATCGATGAGATCTATATCTTCTGTAAAGAAACTACTGGTCTAGGATCATTAGTTTCAAAGTTATAGCCCTTTTAAGTTTGACAGCTGTCATCCAAAATGAAGATATCGATGAGATCTATCACTTCTGTTAAGAAACTACTACTCTAGGATCGTTAGTTTCAAAGTTATAACACATTTAAGTTTGACAGCTATCATCCAAAACGAAGATATCGATGAGATCTATCACTTCTGTAAAGAAAGTACTAGTCAACGATCAATAGTTTCCGTGTAATAGCTGTTTTATGTTTGACAACTGTCATCCAAAACAAAGATTTCGATGAGATCTTATATCTTCTGTAAAAAACTACTAGTTTAGGATCGTCAGTTTCAGAGTTATAAGTTTGCCTTTTTAAGTTTGACAGATGTCATCTAAAAGGAACATATTGATGAGATCTATCATCATTAGTCTAGGATCGATAATTTCAAAGTTATAGCACTTTTAAGTTTGACAGCTATCATCCAAAACGAAGATATTGATGAGATCTATTACTTCCGTAGAGAAACTACTAGTCTAGGATCATTAGTTTCAAAGTTATAGCCCTTTTAAGTTTGACAGCTGTTATCCAAAATGAAGATATTGATGTGATCTATCACTTCTGTAAAGAAACTACTAGCCTAGGATCGATAGTTTCAAAGTTATAGCACTTTTGACAGCTATCATCCAAAACGAAGATATTGATGAGATCCGTACAGAAACTACTAGTCTAGGATCATTAGTTTCAAAGTTATAGCCCTTTTAAGTTTGACAGCTGTCATCCAGAACGAAGATATTGATGAGATCTATCACTTCCGTAGAGAAACTACTAGTCTAGGATCATTAGTTTCAAAGTTATAGCTCTTTTAATTTTCACAGCTGTCATCCAAAATGAAGATAGGCGTTGACGTATATTTTGACATGACACTTTGACATCTGTCACCCTGTCACTTTGACACCTGTCACTTTGGCACCTGTCACTTTGACACCTGTCACTTTGGCACCTGTCACTTTTAGGTGCGGCTTGGTGTGAGAGCAGTGTGAAGGTTAGTCGGTCGTGATCAGTCATGAGTGTGAAAGTGAGAAAATACTAAGAAACGGTGTTACGGTTAGGAAAGCGAATTCCTATCCTTAATACTAGTGTGACGGTTAGTAAATTTTCTTCCTAACCATAACACCAGTGTGACAGAGCAGTGTGAAGGTTAGTCGGTCGCGAAAACGGTCAAAACCCTTTGACCGAAACGAGGCGTTGGAAAAACGACTCGTTTCATTTTTATATGAATTGAGGGTTAAGCAAACAAATCTATACTTATTGTATTTGTGTGTTGTTCATGCTCTGTGCCCACAAATGCGTGCGTAAGGTTTGTTAGCTCTTTCTAAAATACTAGCTTATCAGGGGAGACACGAGTCTGGCACCCTTTTGCCCGCGACTTTGTCCGTGCGGACTACAGTTTATCGCGATAAAAAGTTTCCTATGTCCTTCTCCAGGGCTCAAACTATCTCCATACCAAATTTCATCAAGATCGGTTCAGCCGTTTAGTCGTGACAATATTGGTAACTAACAAAGAGTTACTTTCGCTTTAATAATATTAGTATGAATACTGTTACAAAAAAAAGTTGACTTGCATTTATTTTTAGAACTAGCTTTATTGGTAGCCAAATTACCTATTATGAAACTCACTACTGTTACCTCCTCTGACAACCCGTCAAGGGATAGCGACACACCTAGACACAGACACCGACCTCGCCGGCGAGGTCGGCGAGGTGAAGCTGCAGAGGCCGGTAGAGGGTAACAGCACCTATCACACCTAAAAAAATAAGAAAAAAATAAGCCCTTTGTGCCATGACATAAGGTCTAAAATCAAATTGCAAGAATTAGTTTGATAATAGTTTTTCTCCGTAATATGAGAAATCCGAGAAACTGAAGTGCATAGTGAATTTAGTAGTATGTAATACCTACTGTATCATGTTAGGTTAGGTACCTAATCTTTTTTCACTCAAACCCATTAAAGTCATAGGTAATACCTAGTTATCTTGTCAATTGTTTAGAATCTTTAATATTATGTCATAGAATCGAAAAGTATTATTAACACCAATTAGTTTTAACTTATCAATATTGTAGATATATTTATCAGTTTAAGACTTTTTGGATACATATTAGAATATCTAAAATAACAATATCGACAGCTATTCTCGAAATCCCTAAAACTTAAATACTTAATACTTCAAAACACTTAATGCTACAACGCTGAAGTGTAAAACACTTAACACTTAAGTTTAACGTACCAAACGGCTGAATTACCTAGTGGTTCAAATTACCTGTAATTATAATATCAAAGTATAAAACGCTTACGTTTATGACATTGTATGGTTAATTACTTACAAATGTGAGTTTAATTATGCAGTCATACTATACCTAGTCTAACACACCCAGTGCTAGTATCATTCATTTCTAGAACTAGAGATATTTTATTAGTTGATTAGTATATTAATAATTGATATTGTATTAGATGTTCGATGTTCTATATACAAACACATTGTGTGAGCAGGAAAGGTGAACAGAACAAAACAGCTATTGTTACGTAAAAAACTTTAATGGAAACATTTCTAAAAATCACTCGAAGACTTTTTTGCTTCTGTTCTTTTGACTTAAAGTCGTCAAGTCGTCATACATAACGCTTAAAAACTGTATTATTTTATTACACTTATTAATTACATTTTAAATAAAATTAATGTAAAAAGTACACAAAAACATTGTAATAAATATACATATATAATTTGTCTTTTTTTAACATCATCTTGATCCTTATCACAGACGTAACTATTAATATTGCCAAAAATTCTAAAACAAACTAATTTTATTGAATATTAGGTAGGTAGGTACCTAAGATTACTGGATAAATATTTCACATTTTGTATGACATCATGAAAGCCTATGTGTATAGTCTATAATGTATAATATCGAGGGCTTATTGTTAGTTGAATCCACGTTGTTAAATATAACAGTCACGTATACGGTTCATATTGGAATTATACACTTGCCTGTAAAACGGTACCACACTTTTAATGTCTTTATCACTTTTATTGTATTTTAATGTTTTTACACTCATATCGTAAAATCCGGATTATGAACTCAAAAATGGTGGCATAATGACTTACATTACGCACGGCACGTCCTTAAAGTTATTTTTTACATAATAACACTGTTTTTTTGTACTAAACGATGTTATAATATTTTTTTTTCCCATAAAAGCACCGATTGGCTCCGCACCTACGAAGGTTTTCGTCATTTATTATCGCGTGCTAGACGTAGATGCGCGAATTCGCTGTGGACTGGATTTGGTGCCATAATATACTTTACTTAGTGCCTAACCATACTTTACTTAGTTTGATGTGTTTTTGTTGATCAAAAGTTGTATCCTGATTACAAATGTCCGACAGTAGTGTTAGTGAGGAGAATTTGACATCACGGAAACAGGAAAAAGCATGACGAACGACCTTTTAACAGAAAAAAACAAGAAAATATTACTTACAACATATTTTTTTTCATTAAGTAAATGTCAGTTCCTATGCATGAGTGTAGATAAAGTAGTGTATGAAACGGCACATAACTAGGTATTAAAACACTTGAGTGATACCATTAAAAAACTAACTAGTGTGTTCGCGCATCACGTAAAAAATACTGGACCGATTGCGATGCGATTTTTACTTTTAGATAGCTTAGGTTTTGACTTTAAAACTGGTGTAGGTACCTACTTGGTATCTCAATCCGATGAGGGAGGGAGCCAAGAAATGTAATTAAAAAACTATTTATTTTAAAAGTGTGATATGTTCCAAGTTTTGAATGAAACTACTGGACCGATTGCAATGCGATTTTCACCGTTGGATAGCTAAGTTATAGATAGTTAAGTTTTGGTTAAAAACTGGTGTCCTTGATATCTCAATCCGATGAGTAGGAGCCAAGCAATGTAATAAAAACTATTAATATTAAAAGTGTGGTACTAAGTTTTGGAGGCCAGTGTATATAGATGCCTACTAGAATACCCATATAATAATCTTACTTAATAAAATTGTCGAAGGTTGTCATTTGATATGTGTTACGTCACAGTTCACCCTGAAATATCATTTTTTAAGTCTCATTTGCCCAGTGTTTCGTAGTAGGTAGGTACTTATACTCAGTTTATATAATTCTATATTAGGTATAAATTGAGGAGCGGCGGAACAAAAACCGATAAATCACATTTTGATATTTTTATCGTTTTTTATGCAATAAGTTAACTTTCATTGGTATGTAGATATGAATGCTATATTCAATCTGTACAGAAACAGCTAAATGTGTTTGAAAAATGAGCTTCAAATGCATGATCTGAGCATAAACCGATAAATCCATTGAATGATGTTGAAAATGAAATTTGAATTTTTTAATTTTAATTGTATATATGTTTGTCGAAGACCATTGATCATCTGTAGCAATAATAGTACCTCAAAAACGGCTATTTTGCAGGTCAAAAGTCAAAACCTAAATGTTTTATTTCAAATACCGATGATATCTGTTCAGTCGTGGTTTAGTCAGATCAAAAACCGATAAATCCATTATTGTTTTTTTTTAAATTACTTGTAAGTGGGTCCTCGCACTAATGTCTCTATTAGGGCATTCAAACAGTGTTGCCCTTAACAATAAGTAGGCATACTCCAATCATTTTAACTTTAAAAGACCATAGATTAAAACGTTTTTCTAGATTTGCCGAAAATTTATCTAAGAGGATATATTGGTTTTTGTTCCGAAGCTCCTCAATTATAATGCAATTTATTTTATATTTATAGATTATTATTATTTAGTTACATTGGAAATAACTTTACATGATGACTACCAGTCATGATTTGATCATGTTTGAGGTAGGCTTCTGGAATGTACAGTTGTTATTCGTTTCATATACCTAGTTTAACAGTAAGTACTAACATAAAAATATAAACTTAAAACGATTTTTCGAAACTGATACTTCAGATCAAGGTTCTTTATCCTGAACCATTTCAAATAGTTTCAATAATAAATCAGCTCGCCATACTTTGCAACAATTACATCTAATCAAGTCACCTATTAAAAAAAATACAACCAACTTGGCAACACAAATATCTAAAGTTACTATCTGCAAGCTCTGTAAACCCTAAAATATAGCACGCAAACAAGAGTGATCTGTAATAAAACGATCCACACACTCAGGACTATAATATCCTTTTGGAAATCAAGCGATAGTCCAAGGTAATCTAAATACTTCTGCGGGTCTTTGAACATACAATATACTGCTGTGCATGAGAGCTTTGGTCTGTTGAAACCGTACACTGTTTGCATGAACGCGTCGAAACCGTAGCGGAAGTATGAGATAGAAGCTAAGGGTCGCAAATAGACCGGCATTTCGTGGTATGGGATGAAGAACTCTGAGAACATCAGCATTGGGATGTTTGCAGCTGGGATCGCGAAGAGGCCGAGCTGGAAAAAAACAACCCGTTGCAATGATTTGTGGAAAATTGTGATCTAAATATCACTATAAGTAACTATGGCATGCAGTCAAATCATACTTACAATTTAAAGCTTTAGTCTAAAATATATGCTCGAAGTTGTAACCCTTCTCGAAGTTATAACCCGACTACAGCGAAGCAAGGGAAGGGTAATGAAATTAACAGTCTATGTAAGTGTATGTATAAATGTGGATGTTCCACCGTAGGTCCATAGCGTCGCCCCTATTGGTCCGATTTTGACAAGCGAGGTGTCCCTCGATTCGTCTTCAGGTATAGTGTCATAGGCTTTTTTTTACCCGAGTACGGCAATGTAAATGAAGGGTTATGTGTATAAACTAAAAACTTTGTCCGATTTTGACAGGCGAGGTATCAATCGATTCTACTTCACCGCAAGAGTGTCCTATGCAATTTTTTACCCGACAGTAGTAGTAGACGGGTTTTAGTTTTGGACTTGTCTTGTTTTATATTTATTTTTATACAGCAATTCGGCCTTCCTGATGTTAAGTGGTCGATTTTTCGCCTAATATATATCTGCAATACCAGGCTGGGACATTGTCGGTGCGTCCGTGTCGCCTGTACCTACCCTTTTCTGAAAAGGCTTACTTTACTCTTATTTTTCTGAAGCTGTAAAACTATTTACCTGAGACTTATTTAAAATGTTTCCTTTGACTTATCACTAAGTAGGTATAATTAGCCCAACACTAGTCTAGTTTCTAAAAAAGAGAAATTCTAGTCTCAATATAAAACCTAAGTAGGTATAAGGTAAAATCAAGGCCTTACGGCACTACCTTGTGACATTCCAATAAACTCTATTGACTTCACTTACTTTGATATCAAAGGCTGCTCCGATGACCAATCCGAACGTCTGGGCTAGTATAGTTATGAGTGCGCAGATTACCCATGCCATTCCCATTCGGCAGGGTTCCATCGGTTGGGACGTTAAGTACCACGCAGGAAACAAAAATGTTGTTGCGCAGAGTAACTGAAAATATCAGATAATAATTAGTTTCAAAATAAAAATTCATTGCTAGCACGTTTAGGTAATTTATTGACTTGCAGATGTTTGATACTAACCTGTACAGGCAAGTCCACGATGATCTTTGCAGCACAGTATGCTACTACCGAATACCATTTATTTAAGTGCTCTTGTAGTACTACTGTAGCTTCAACTGGGACTGAAAACAGGAAATAAATCTGAGAAAATAGTTATACATATTACCTACTCAGTTTCATGGAAGAAATAGGTATCGTTATTGACCGAGCGAGCGCGAAGCGTCTCTGTTTCAGCAAAAATTCTTTCGTATGTCCGGATGTCTGTCAGGCTATTCTCCTCTACAGGTCGCATTTCTCAACCGATCTAGACGAAACTTGGTATACAGGAAAAGCGTTTTATTTTTGATTTTTCAGTCTTCAGGCTTTTTTGATTGAGGAGGAGAGTGGGGTTATTTCCCCAAAAAAGGGTGAAAAGAGGGCTTATTAAATCCGATTTCGATGGTTCTTTTTTTTATTTAAAAGGTAGTAATTTTAAGTTAGTCTCATAAAAAATTGGTGAAGATCTAATGAATATCTTCGGCATGATGAGCAGAATAGCTCTTGAAAATGAAGTAAATTTCTAACTTTTAGGTTTCTACCAGTGGAATCAGCCCTTTACCTACTAGGCTGGGATTGATGGAGAACCTTGGTTATTAATTTTAGTTGTACAATAAGGTAACTAGATGGCGCTTCTGTGCACCGCTAGATTGTTTGTACGCGCGAGGTCTACAGCTCACAGAGCCACTAGTATTAGTTTTTTAAAATGAATCAGTACTACAATAGGTACAAACTTACATGAGTTGATGGTGGGCATGGCATTCGAGAAAAATAGGAACAGTAAGAAGAAAAAGATGCAGCCAGTGTTAGACATTATGCGGCTTGCTTCAGCGCCCGCGCCGTTGTAGAGAGCTCCCAGGAGTAACGCCACTGCTAAGTGACAGAAGATGCGAATCTGTGGGCAGAAAAAAGTATTACTTATTATAGTTATAATCTATTCAGTAATATATCTAACTTGGTAGGTACTAGAATTTCAATGAATCTAAATTACTTTCTACTTAGAGAAACGATAACATAATATACATAGCTAAACATGTACTTACATGACGCAAATGATGATACTTACTAGTTTTTTTTATTACAAAACATTTTTGAATGCGTATGTACCTACTTAGGCTATGTTTGTTTCATAGTAGTGCAATTTTTTTTGGAGTAAACAATAGCCGTGGGGCGAAGTGGCTGATGCCATAATTTCGAAATTAAACAGATTTTCGCGATCAAACATACAAACATATAATATTAGCTTAGGCGCACGAAAAAATATATTATTAACACAAGTAAACAAGTGTAAATACAAATAAAATAAAAAATATTTCGTTTGGATTCACTTGACGAAACTCGCTTTTTCAACTGTTTGACACAATCTGAAGAGAACATTAGGTATATGGGCATTTTTTTTTCTTTCGTAGCTGCTCGGGGATGCCGGCTGAATTATACAAACTTTCCCAATTTTATCTACAGACTACAAGCAAACTCAATATTTGTAACGTAACAGTGAAAAAATTTGAGACGCAATATATTTATTTTTTATTCTTGTTTAAAAAAGTTTAAACTAGAATAAAAACAAATATATTGAGTTTAAACATATTGTTATACATAAATAAGTGATTAAACCATCGCACTTATCTATAGATAACATCTTTTAACTTTGAAAAATATCCGTTACATTGTTGATCGTTTACTCATCGGAATTTTGGGACACTTTTGTACGAAAAGTTTGACATCACTAGTTACTTTGTACTATTATTTATACTGTGGTTATAGCTACTTTGTAAACTGTTTTAGTAACCTTATACACTATCTTTATTCTGTGACTATATTCTACAGGATAAAAATACCTAAGATTATAGCATAAATTTTTAAGCTTGCCCATCCCGTTTGACATTTGCAAAAAGTGGCAAAAGAGACGGCGTGACTCTTGTACATGTGTTGTTTATGAAATAATTTCGAATTTATTTTTTGGAAAATGCAGAAAAACGTAATCTCAGCAATGCTCATAAGCCCCTACATCATCGCAGCATTGTTTGTTATAACTTATCTAACTCCTAGCATACTAGTACCTACTAGCTCATCTTAGTATGATTATGTAGTCAAATTGAAGCTAACTCTGAACCTAAAACATATTCGTTACCTGCGTAAGATGCACATCCCTTAAGACGCCAACGCAGCATCTCCAGAGAAGAGCGCAGAGTTGCTGCCATGGATTTGCGAGGTAATGGTGTGACGGCGCGCGGTACCGACTGAGTAAGGCTACTGCTTCTGGTGATACTTCTGTAAGGAAAGCAAGCTCGTCAAAGTTGATATCTAGACTTCTTGCTGCTGTCAGCAAGAAGTCTAGATAACAACTCTTTGACCGTGAGAGACCTTAGAAGGACCGTCTGGTTAGTAGGTAATTATGTACCCTAACTAGGTTATTTATTCTTAGTAGGTTCGAGTACCTACCTACCTTCATTTTTAGTAATTTGGTTATAATTTTAAAATTAAACAGATTTTCGTGATCAAACATGCTTTCGCAGTCATTAGCTTCTGCGCACGAAAAAAATGATATTAGTAACATAAACAAGTAAAGTACCTATCTATTTATTTACCTTGGAAAATCGAAATACCATTTTTTAGATTCACTTGAGAAAACCCACTTTTGCAACTGTTTGATCTTACGTAGTCTTGTATTCTCTTTGCTGTTTGACACAATCCAAAGAGAACTAGGCATATGGCAAAGATATGGCTAATTGTTTTTCACCTCACAAGCTCGGAAAGATTTTGTTTGTCATTCGAAATCTGAGTGCAAAATTGCATTTTACCCGCTAGCGTGGAAAGAGTTTTTAAAATTCGAACCTTTCTATTCAATAATTTTCTATACCGACAATTCACTGAAAATACTTTATTAAGTACTAATTTATATTCTATTATTATCCGATCCGATTTTACTCTACTTGACTCTATTCGCCTCTTTTTGACTCTACTCAACACTACTCGAGTCTAATCGGCTCTACTCGACTCTACTCGACTCTACTCGACTCTACTCGACTCTACTCGACTCTACTCGACTCTACTCGACTCTACTCGACTCTAATCGACTCTACTCGACTCTACTCGACTCTACTCGACTCTACTCGACTCTACTCGACTCTATTCGACTCTACTCAACTCTACTCGACTCTATTCGTCACTTTTCATGTTCAATTCTATTCTACTCTGTTCTACTCTATTCTACTGTGTTCTACTCTGGTCTACTCTGTTCTACTCTGTTCTACTCCGTTCTACTGTATTCTACTCTATTCTACTCTGTTCTACTGTATTCTACTCTCATCTACTCTGTTCTACTGTATTATACTGTGTTTACTCTATTCTACTGTGTTCTACTCTGGTCTAATCTGTTCTGCTCTGTTCTACTCTGATCCACTCTGTTCTACTCTACTCTGTTCTACTCTGTTCTAATCTGTTCTACTCTGTTCTACTCTGTTCTACTCTGTTTTACTCTGTTCTACTGTGTACTACTGTATTCTACTCTATTCTACTCTACTCGACTCTATTATTCCCTACTCGACTCTTCTCGACTCTAATCGACACTTTTCGTTTCAATTAGACTATTTGACTCTTTTCAACCCTATTCGACCCCATTCGACTCTATTCGTCTTTTCGAATCTATTCTATTCGATTCTGTTCGACTCTATTCTATTATGTTTACACATCTGCCAGGAATCCCGCGACGGCTCATTTTTTATTATTATTATAAACACTAATATAATATATTATTTTAGCTGTTTTTCTTGCACCCTAGCATTTTCCTCACTGTAGTGAGGTGAAAAGTTTTGTGTTGCGCACGGCAGCAAAGTTATTTGGCGTCTCGTACTTTTGAAACCCTCGCTACGCTCAGGATTCTATATTTACTCTCGCCAAAAAATCACTTTGCAGCCTTGCATAACAAATGACTATTTTCTGTCAGTACCTATTGCTCGAGGATGCCGGCTGAATTAAACGAACTTTCCCACATCCCAATCTTCACAATCTATACTTATAATAAAACTGTAACGGGTCCAATTCTGTACATTGAAAATATTTTGAAATTTTCTTTTGGAGGGTACTGTGTATTCCATACTGAAGCCAAAACTGTATTTTTTTCATTTTTGTCTGTCTGTCTGTCTATCTGTCTGTCTGTCTGTCTATCTGTCTGTCTGTCTGTCTATCTGTATCTTGGCTAGGCATCACGCCGTAACTACTAAATGAATTTAGATGAAACTTGGTATGATTTAAGTTCATACTACGAGGTAGGACATAGGATACTTTTAATCCCGAAAAATTAAAGGGTTCCCGCAGGATAGGCGTTGAAAGTTATTTAATAGAACACGAGTCACGCTGAAATTACTGGACGGATTTTATTGCAACTTGGCACATTCATAGTTTATATAATGGGTAAAAATTTAGAATAATTTATATCCCGAAAAAATAAAGAATTCCTGCGGGATAATGTCCGAATTCTGTAAATTGAAAATGTTGTGTAATTTTTTTTGGAGGCCGTTCTATATTCATTGCTAAAGCAAAAATGTATTTTTGAAATTTTTGTTTGTCTGTCTGTCTGTCCGTCTGTCTGTCTGTACCTTAGCAGTGCAGCACGGCGATACTCACTGAATTCAAATGAAATTTGGTATGATTTGAGTTCATACTTCGAGGTAGGACATTGGATACTTTCCCGAAAAATTAAAGAGTTCCTGAAGGATAGGGGTGGAAAATTATTTAAAAGAACACGTAGCACGCTGAAACTATTGAACGGATGTTGATGCAATGTGGCGCAGACATAGCTTATAAGAAGGGGGAAAATTATGGATACTATTTAATCCCAAAAAAATAAAGGGTTCCTGCGGGATATGGGTCCAAAGTCTGTATATTCAAGATATTGTGTTTTTTTTTTGGTGTTTAGACTAAGTTCGGTAGTGAACCCTAAACTGTATATTTTTTCATTTTTGTCTGTATGTCTGTTTGTCTGTATCTTGGACGCGCATCACGCCACCGATGATACTCGATGAATTAAAATGAAACTTGGTATGATTTGAGTTCATACTACGAGATAGGACATAGGATACTTTACATCCCGAAAAATTAAAGGGTCTCCGCAATATACGGGTTGAAAGTTATTAAAAAGAACATGTATCACGCTGAAACCACTGGACGGATTTTTTGATGCAAATTGACACAGTCATATATATATATATATATTTATATATATGACTGTGTCAATTTGCATCAAAAAATCCTATTGCTTTATTATAAGTATATATATATATATATATATATATATACTTATAATAAAGCAATAGGTATGAAAAAGGCTGTAAAAATAAAAATAAAAATATGCTTTTGGGTGCTTTAAAAGGGTATTGAACATGAAAAAAAAACCTGTTAGATAGCTTAGGGTTTGATTTAAAAACTGGTGTAATTGGCATATGAATCTGGTGAGTTAGAAGCCGAACAATTCATAAAAGTATTTATTTCGGCTATAGAAATTTTGATCAAATGTTGGTATATTGGTCCTGGAATAGCACATTATGGTACATTGAACGTAAAGAAAAGACCACGCGTGCGAAGCCGCGGGTACAGCTAGTACTTAAATATTATAAAAGTGAAACGTTGTCAAGACCAGGCTCTGCTTTTTAAGGGTTTTTTTTTCCATAAATAAGCTGGATCAACCACAAACCTGATAAATGTGAAACTTACATTTTTTGAGATCTTTATCTAAGACTTAGACAAAAACAAATTACGTTATTTTCAGTAATATTTACATTTTTCTACTCGACGGCTTAATTTTTATCTTTAAAATAAATATCACAGCGAGAAAATATAGTTTATGATCTAATGTTTAGACAAAGTTTACCTAACAAAATTTTTAGCCTGGCAATAATATAAATAACTTTTGAGATATGTGTCATTTAGTTCCGAGCTAAATTGTGTGTTCAAACAGCGCTCGCGATATTCAACCTTGTTACGCAGGCACTTAAGTGCTTATTGCGGGTAGCGGGTGGCAGAGTGCAGGGAGGTGGCAGGGGAATGGGAAAACTTTGGAGACTGGCCTTAATACCTAAGTTTTTAGGGATTTGGCTTTTTTTTGGACAACAACAATAATTTTTGAAATATAGTAAACATTTATCATTTTTGGAATATAGAATGATTAAAAGGTTTGCACTAGGTACAGAAAGTGCGCATTTGAAAAAAATAGGTATAAGTAAATGTTTTTTTTTTAACTTAACTATGAAAAACATGTAGACACTTTTTTAACTATAATAAAAAATAATTATATGGCGTTCAAACATTGATCCCATTAAAAAGGATCAATACGTTCAAACGTTACGTTTAGGTATATTGAATAGCTCAACCATACCATCACACTTTTCTATAAGTTTAAAAGGCAAACTTCGAAAAATATCGCCCGCGATTTCGTACGCGCGGACTGTTTATCGCGAAAAAAGCATCATATTTTCTTCTATGATATTAAAAACTAATGCAAAAGTAGATAAAGCACCTCTTGAAGCAAGCAATGCTCTTGATTTTTTTTGACAGACTTTTTATTTCGTTTCCATGGCAACCACATACCATTCTGTGATAGCAACCGTTCCTTACAGTGAGTAATCAACATTCATTTTCCAGTTTTCCCGCGGAAACTTTCAATTTTCCGGGATAAAAGTATCCTCTGTTTTATTCTAGGGTATAAGGTATCTCCATTCTAAATTTCATCAAAATCTGTCCAGCCGTTATCGCTTGAAAGCTCCCCAAACAAACAGACAACGTTTCACTTTTTTATATTGGTATGGATGTTGTTGATTGTTTACGGATCTGATTTTTGGGACAGTTTTTTTGTATGAGATGTTTATGTCATCAACACGTTAATTCATTTCAATATTTGCTTTCCTCAATGTCCTAAGCTCCTTACTCTGGCTAGCCAACACCTGGCAAGGCTGTCTTGTATAGGAATCTCTGTGGTACAAACAGACGCACCTTTCCCGTTCTTGTTGTGAAAGTCGTTCCTTGCAATTTTGCTCATTTCTTGAGAGTAGCTGCTAGCCTCGCCCTCCAGCAGAGATCTGTTGCCAACGTGTTCATTGCTCGCTATTTCTAACACTGGAATCAGAAAATGAATGTGAAATATCATAGGCAATTAGTTTTTTAATGGCTCTATTGTAAGGAAATTAATGATTTCCAAAATGTTCTTAAATAAAATAGCGAAATCAGGTTTCAAAAATTTAAAGGTGTTCTGTTCTGATCACAACATGGCGCCTTCATTCAAATCAAAAGACCGAATTGTTGATTCTGGTGAGTTAAACCGCAGATGAAGGAGCTATGTATGTACATAATACTTTCTTCCATAACTAAAGTATGTTTTAAGTGTACATAGGCCCTTCACCTGTTACTCAAAACACTGTTTCCACTTTAAAACATGACAACTGAAGGCGCCATGATCTTAAAAACTACTTGAAACCTCCATTCATGGAAATGAAAAGAAGAAAATCTAAAAAATTGATATTACTCCTTCAGCCACTCATTTCTTCAATTATTGTGAAACTTATATCGCTTCCTATTTTTAAGAAGAGATTATAGCCCTTGTCCATGCAAAAGAAAAACAACACTTATCTACCCTTAAATCAAATCAAAAGACCGACCACATCATCGCTTTCCATCAGGTGAGATCGTGGGCGTGATCGATTGCCTAGTCCGAAATAAAAAAAAAAACGAATTAAATATATTTTTTGTAATGTGTTTAATTAAGACGTATAACGTCTTCGTATCTCTAAATTTTTCAATAACATCAAAGTTATAAGCACGTCAACTGGCGTATTTTTTTGCGCTGAAACTATGACAAATTGGAAATGCCATATAAAAACTAAAAGCTTTCTATAAAAAATGAATCCTATAACTACTTAAGCGAATATTATGTTCTATACAAGCGATTGACACTAATGACAAAAGATTTCACCTCAATTTAGGGATCATTCTCGTTAGATCCAGCGCTAATATCCATAATGGATCTATCGAGATTTTCGATCCGGTCATAAATATATCGATGTAAAATGGATCTATGGAGAATATTTTTTCTTATTAGATCTGTTTTAACAAAGTATTAATTTATTATGGATCCTACTGAGAGTTTTTCTTTTTGATAGTTCCTTTTTTTACAATCATCAAGTGGATCTATTGAGAACTATAACTTCTCAGAAGATAGAATGTTTTTTTTTCTATATTTTCGAATAAATTGGGGCGGGCATTTCCTCGTAGCCTAAATAGATTGCCTAACTGATTTGGCTACGAGCAATATTTTTCCCTCGTGGCCAAACTGCTTGTCATTAATCTATTGCCTCAACCTGTATAGAGTACTGGCATGGGTTAAGTAAAGTCATACGCACAAATACAGGAATTATTTTTACTCGTGGTCACACTGCATGGTGTGACAAATAGCTGTAAAATAAAAGACTCGTAGTCACACCAGGCTGGGAAACCAAAAGACCACACTTACTATACTTATACTCATAATCACATGCAACAATTTATTAATTAATTGTGTCAAAGTGACAGTTTAGGGAAAATGAGCTGAGAGTGACCGTGGAGTAAGTGAGGAGTGGAGAAGGGGGGAAAGGAGGGGAGAACGGGAGAGAGAAGTGGAGGGTGTGCGGGGAGGGAAGGGTATTGAGGAAAGGGGAGTGGGGGAAGTGATGGGAGAGGGTGCTAGTGAGGAGAAGAAGTGGGCGGGGAGTGGAGAAATTAGTATGGATCTTAACACTGGATCTAACGAGAATGATCCCAATTTAGGGGGTGGAAAGTGCTTTCCCCCAAAACACAAATTCTATTAAAAACTGTAGATACTACTAAAACTCACAACCGGCAAGTCGATCGCTCTTAAAGGAGATCGGGAGGAGCAGGTGGATATAGCAATATCTAAGTACGTTTACTAAATACCTATTTTGCGAAGATCGCGTCAAGCGACTATCCTGTTAACTACAACCATACAAAATAATAAATTAAGTATAAACAGTATGAGGATGATTTAAATGCACATATGAAATTGGATGAAACTGGACCCCATTTAAAATAAAGTTTTTTTCTTATATATACATATATTTTTTGCACATATAAGTTTTTAATCGCAACTGACGATCCTTTGTAAAAAAACGTTGTAACTTCTGAATCAAAAGGTATCATGTTCAAAAAAAACAGTAATGATTGGAAAACGCAATAACTATGAAATTCAATTTACTCAAAAACTAATAATACCGTCACTAAGAAAGAATTTACCTTAACTTTCAAAATTTGATTTCCTTGGTTTACGAGGGTAAACCATTAATTTTTGTTGCTTTAAGTTATACTGTATCGTATTAGAATTATCCTATCCTAGTCGGAACGTTTGCTAAAGGCTAGAAACATTGTATTATTAAATTTTGAAAGCTAAGATAAATTCTTTCTTAGTTTTAGGCGACGGTATTATAATTTTTGGAGTAAGTTGCATTTCATAGTTGTTGCCTGTGTTTTTCATTATTACTGTTTTTGTTTTAACATATCAGACCTTTTGTTTCAGAAGTTACAACGTTTTTTGTTTACAAAGGATCGACAGTTATAATAATATTCTAATGGAAAATTTTGGTTTTTGGTTTGTTGGTTGGTACTTCGTAATACTACTAATAGATAGCGTTACCGTCCCCATAAGACGGGTTCAAAGAAGCTAGTGGAAAGATTTGGATAACGACGCATAGGTCTCGGTGGCCGAATTGGTAAAGGCATGTGCCGCGCTGAGGCACAGTATGCGAGTTCGAATCTCGTCCGTGACCCAAATTTTTCCATTAGAAAATTATTATATATATTTACGCTAAGCAGGCGTTAACTGCTATAAAAAAGACATAAAAATATAGGATCGACAGTTGCTTGTATAAACGTAAAGGTTTAAAAAATATTTTTTAAATATTTTTCCTGTCTTTTAAATGGGGTCTAGTTTCACCCAATTTAATATGTGCACTTAAATCGGACTCACACTGTATATAGTGTATAGTAGTTATATAGTATAGTTTAGTTAGAGTAGTAGTGTGTATGAGTATATTGACATTATTGACACAAATGTAGGCACCTATGTTCGTACGTACTACCTAAATTATCGTTTTGGCATCTAGCCAATTGATTGAATGCCAGAAGGTTGGCAGGTAGGTATTTAGGTAAGTATAAAAGGATAATCCTACGCAGTCAGCAGGTAACAAAGGATTGTGTTCCGTAGGTATATAGATACGTACCTAGTCACATATCTACATCACCTACCTGAAGATCCGTACAATCAACACATTAAAGGGTATGCAACATTTATTTATCTACTTAGCATGCACATTTAAACAAGCAGTTAATCACAATTATTATTATTCTATAATAGAGTTACAATTAATTCAGATTAGGACCATATTGCGAGTCGAATAAAGTCTAGATTTCAATTAAAAGTAGGTTAATACTTTCATTCGGCTCTTGCAAAGCAGGACATGGCAATCGGCTTTCAAAATGGAAACAAGTTCTAAGAAAATACTCGTAAGATACCTTAGTAGGTAAGATATGTACAACTTCTTAAAGTAGCTGTATTAGTTTATCTGTTAGGTGTATTCATCATCATCATCATCATCATCATCATGTCAGCCTTTAGAAGTCCACTGCTGAACATAGGCCTCCCCCAAAGAGCGCCATGACGAGCGATCCTGTGCCACCTCTATCCACCGACTTCCTGCGATAGCTACAATTAGATCCACTAAGATGGCAACACTTCCTGTGATGGCTTTGTTGGCTATTCCATTAATATATAATTTATTAGCATAATAGATTTTTTGGCATGTCCAAAAAATCTATTATGCTAATAAATTATATATTCATGGAATGTGCACATCAAGGCCTTCAATTTGATTCCCATATTGCAAAATTCAAAGGTTTTTTTTCGCCTTTGCATTTGGAGCCATACACCCGAGATACTGTTTTAAAAAAAAATGCCTATGTTACTCGGGATGATGTAAGGATTCTAATGATACCCCGCACATCCAAATATGTTCCGGCATTTAAAAGTTATGATGGTATAAAGAAATTCACATACATACATACATACATACATACATACATACATACATACATAGATACATACATACAAACATACATGAACCTTGAAAACATTACACTCCTTTTTTGGGCAGTCGTGTAATAACTATATTTTTCAGTCTTTAGATCCACTAATAGACAGAACTATGAGGGTAGGTAGTCATTCAATATGCAGGAGGATAACACATCGACAGAATGCTGAGTCCACTGCTGAACATAATATCTGAGCCGGATCTTCGCTCTTTGTTGCCAGCAACTTTGCTCAGGACGTTACTACTGAATAAATAATAGTATCTCCTACTTGTCTCTACATCTAACCGGAGGGCGTTACTACACTACGTTTGCCTAGACGTGGTCTCCACTCAAGAACTCGTCTACCTCTTCGGTTATCGGTTCTTCGCCGAAATCTGTCTAGTATCGGGCATTTTGAAAGCTTTTATTTAACTTTCAGTCTTGCAATGTATGTATGTATGTATGTTTTTTTTTTTGACGTATGATGTAGTGCTGGCCTCTGGTGTCAAGCCGCCTGAGGGCCTCTGAATTGGCTTAAGGACTGCTATTAATCAATAACAGCCGGGACCGACAGCTTAACGTGCGCCCTCCGAGGCACGGAGCGATGGAAAACCGCACATAACTTAAAAGTCATTGGTGGATTGAACCCGGTATCGTTGGATTCTAAGTTGCACTATTGAACCGTTAGGCTACCAACGCTCTCATGTTTGTTTAGGTCAAATCTTGCAAGCTGAATTAGAACCACTTCCTCATATCCTACGGATTATGGAATTTTTACATGTTGGTTCAGCTCCAATGACAATGTATTTTATTTTAAGCATGATCTGAATCAATATCCAGGAGTAGCTCCAGATAAAGGAACTCTTCAACGGTTAACAGCACACACACCATATTTTGTGTAAGTACGCATTTAATTGTGATAGCCCGTTCTAAGTTTCACCATGACATGACTACTGCATAAAAGCTTTTCTTTAAAATATTTTTAATTATTTTATTATAACAACAACATAACAATGTAATTCTACTACATAATATATGGAGTGGTCGGTACTGGAAGTGTAATATGTGACCGGTCCATTGCCACTTCAGTTTGCAAATTCTTTGAGCTCTGTCGGTGACTATCGTTCTCTACTGGATCACCTCGTTTCGGATGTTGAAAAAAAGATACTTAAGTACTGTTTTTTATACTAAAAATCATCATATCTTGAACATTTACTTACAATAATCAGCCACATTGTAATACTGGGGGCAAGTGAAGGCAGCTCGGCCTAAAGCCACAGGGATGTCGGTTACGGATCCCGCGTAGAGCGTTCTGCCATTGGCCAGGACTATGACGTCGTCGGCAGTTGTGAAGAGCTTGGAAGACGGCTGGTGGATCACGCAGGCCACTGTTCGTCCGCTCCGGGCTATGGACAGAAGTGCACGAGCCACGGACATTGAAGATACCGTGTCTAATCCACTGGAACGAAAAAAGAAACGTTTTGAAAATAGCTGTTTGACACGCTTGTAGAGAATAGCTTGACACTTCCTTTAAGTTATTAAAGGAAGTGTCAAGCTATATAAAATAAACATTGAAGACCTTTGCCAATATAATACAAATGTATGATTTAGTTGTTTATTAACCTTGTGGTTTCTATTCTGTCTCAAAGGTAAACCTTCGTGGAAACCCTCGGCTTTAATAAATTTACGTAGGAGACTAATTATTAGGTTTCGGCGGTGGCTATTGGATGCTAATGGCATCGCCATCAACCTAATCGTCCCCGTCCGTTACCGTATTTAGGTTTGGGCACAGAATAAATAATAGTACAAAGTTTGGGTGAGGCAAAGTAATGGTCATGTACCTACGTAGGTATTATATACTTTTTGTTTTTTTACGAAGGGCATTGATACAAACGTCCTTTGCGTATTTCCCAATATTAATCATATGGTCTTGGACTGGAAGGTCACTGATAGTCCTTCCGGTCCATGTACAAACATATCAAAGTACAAATCTATCTAGAATTAGCTTGAGAAACAGGAAATTTACCTTGTGTACCTATTTGTGTCGAGTTCTTGAGCTCAAAACATCTAGGTAACAAGTAATACTTAAGTCTTGTACCTACCTACCTTAGGTTGGAGTTCACCATCATCAGAACCGTGGTTAAACCAGAGTTAACTTGAAATTGGCATAGGTACTTCTTTTGAGATGACTGCGTGGTTTAAGGTTTAACTATGTTTCAAAAGTTGGTAAATTCCAGGATAAAAGGGCCAAAAAAAAAACCATCCAGGCTCTTGAGCTATCTGTGCTGGTGAACATGCCAGTGATGCCAGTTTAAAAACTCATATCTACTTAAATAGATTTGCGTAAAAATCCAAGTAATAATAATATAATGTCTACACATATAGTAATGCAATTAGTACGAAAAAGTCTATACAAAGAAGATAATTAAAAAAATTTGGTATACTTAAAATAGGCTACTGAACAAGATTAGATATATTTTTCAATCGTGTCTCTGTTTGTCTGTAGGTATGTTAGTTCGCTCATCACGTAAAAACTACTAGGCCGATTGCAATGCGGTTTTCACTGTTGGATAGCTTAAGGTTTGGATACAAAATTGGGGTACTTGGTATTGTAATCCGATGATTAGATGCCGAACAATCGGTACAAACTATTTGACGTCTGAACGAAGTTTGATGATTTTGGTAGGTACCTACTTTTGGCTCAGGAATATCACAGGATCCTTATATCCCAGAAATGACCAAGCAGGCAAAGCCGCGTTGGCGATACTTCACGGAATAGATTTTTCTATTCCATGCGGTACTTCATGTAACATTCATGGACACTTTGGGATAAAGTTAAAAACTTTAAACAAAGCAATAATATAATTGAGGACCCGCGGAGCATGATATTTGGATCTGATTATACTAACCCTGATAAGCATAGCATTGAAGGCCATAAAAAAAAAGGTCCTAAATACTACCCAGTACACCTACTAACATTCACTAGTGCAATGGGCGGTTATGGCTTGAAGAAATTTCTTTCAGACAACTGTTAAACGGAGAGTTATTTTGTATTTGGCTAAATATTTTCCCAATCTGTAAGTGAATAATTAACTTTGCAATGACCTACAGCCAAGACAAGAATACAATGGAAACGTGTCTCGTTTCTTAATCAATCATAGGTATAACAACAACAACAGTTGTGCGACAACTTGGAAATTAGGTATATAACCATAAAAATATGTTTTGGGCTTTTAGACCGCGATCTTTTAGATCTCAACTATCCTCAAACCGATTGAGCTCAAACATGAACTATTAATTCAATTAATCAAAATTTCTTATAGATAAGTTCAATGGTTCGAAAGTTTACGACAAACAAACAAATATTAGGTATCTCCATTAGTCGTCCCAAAGTCCCAAGCTGATTTGATTTTGCTGTTGATTTTGTTGCATCGCTCGGTCCATATTAGACAAAGGCGTGGTTTGCTTTACATTTATTTTCAAGGACCATGTTTAACATTAAATGTCTCATACGTCATTATCTTGATGCAATCCCTGCGTTACCTTTCACTTCATCAACCGCAAACACGAATAATAAACAATATTATCGGTATTTTCTGTAGGTCACGTTCACACGTTAATATTTTCCTATAAGGGTTGCCGCCCACTAAACGCCTCGGCAACGGATCAGCTCCGGATCGCCGAGTTGTCAACCCGGCTACGCCCGGAGTGACGAGACGCCTCGCTTACGGCTGGTTGACGGCCAGCTACGGCGGGGCGACGCACTAGGGGAAGATAGTCATTTTCATGTTATAAATCTATAACTAACATGTTTATAAACATATTTACGTGTTATTTTTTCGGATAATCTTGAATTTATACATTTCAAATAATATAAATCTTAGAGGTATAAATGTATTTTTAATAACGATAAAATTATATGAACAAAAAAATAGTGAAATTGTATATCTTCTCTTCTTCTTGTATGTAGATCTTTCTTTCCTAGTTTCACGATTCATAGTCTAGAAACTTATTCTATGTAGTCTGAAGGTTTAATGTTGTTTTTGTTAAATAATTTTTAAGTTTTCGGTTTGAACGAATACCTACTTTATATAAATTTGTGTGATGTTTAATATTGGTTTGTTTGTTTATTAATTGTAATTAAATCTTAAATGTAACTATTATAGTAAAAATTTGAACCTTGTTTACTATAATCCAGTAAGGAATCGTAGTAGCCGTAACACAGGGAATCCTAGCACGGCTACTACCGAAACACCTAAGCTGCTCGAGACATGAATGATGTAACAAATAAACATGTGTGATTCTTAGGTTAAGGAAACAATGACACACACTTTTCATCTAGAAATTCCAGAGCTTCATCTAGACTAGAAGTTCCATAGATTTCTTCTATTAAGGTTTTCTTGGTCTTGTTATGTAAGGGTCCGAAGTATACAAAAGTGTATGTAGAACGTCGTCGTTAGTGGCTATCCTAGATTTTTAGTATTGCGACTAATTTGCTTAGGTTTATCTATATTTAAACCAAGTTCTTCTCTGAACGCCCTTTGTACATATGTCTTCTTTTCTTTTTTTCAATCTTTATTTTTATTTGTTGTGGCAGACCATTTTACAAAGCTTAGATTGTAAGAAAGATGTAAAATTAATTCCATAAATCTGATCCAACTATGCAAAGTCGATAAACAAAAACTGTCATTAACAGGTTTAATTTGTTTTTTTCTAAATATTTCATTTCTGTAGGTCTTGTACCACAAATGGTGCATACATCACCTGATGAAGTTTCTACCAAAATTTGAACCACTTTCCCGTCAACCATTGTTAAAAATAATGAATGTTTAATATAAATTAATAAATAAAAACTCATTCAACTCATTTGCGTCATTAGAATAAATTTTCATATTTTCATATTTTAATAAATTAACTTATGTTACGCACTGAAATTGCCTTATATTTTTTAATCCCGTAAAATAATATTATATTTCCTACAAAATAACACCATTTACAAAACTTCGGCAAATTTCGGCAATTGTTAAAACTTTAATTGAAAATTTGAGGTAAGCAAACGTTACATGTCACGATATGAACGTCACTGGTGGATATAAATATATACAGCATATTTATGTACTTCATAAGCTTTCTGAAATGGTATAATACTTGTATTAATCCTATTGTTATGTTAATAAAATACATACTAAGCAAATAATAACCTGAGAATTATTTTTATATATTTTTTTCCAGCATAATTAGACGCTCCTTGGAATATGATATTAGAAGACAGAATTGTAAATCATATTTAATATTATAGATCAATCTTATATCTGTAATCTGAGGTATAATACATGTAACTCCGTAGATTTTTGAAAAAACATTTATGGCATGGCTTTCTTAGGCGCTTACCCATAGTGCGACTCCTCGCTTACGGCTAGGCGGCTTGGTTGACGTCTAGACTGTATTCCCAGTAGTCCCGTTATGGTAGTTCCGTATGTTTTTACTGTGGATTTTTCTTCCTTGAGGTTCCATTAACTGTACTACTGCGATTTTAATTCCTTGAAATCCCGTGTGTGTCATATATGAAGCACAGAAGCACAAACGTAAATTAAAGGATAAAATAAAAATAATATAAAAAAGGTAAATTTATATTAAATCCTCTTTTAATTATTCTCATTTATTTTGTGTGATTTTATTTCTTTCAAGATCTCTTATTTATTCCTTTATTTTATTTGAGAATGACCATAATTTGAAAATAAACTATGCGTTCGCGTATTGTTCATCCGATTTATTTTTTAATATTATTTTTTGTACAAAGCCCCAAAATAATTTAAGGGTGTCAGACGATTTTTAAACTTATTGTCACGGACTAAGTACCTTGTTTTTAACGTATTTTGACTCAATGAACACAGTGATAGCTGAATCTGATTAAATCTGATTATTAAGGGTCAAAATCGCGTGATGCAAATTTACGTAACGTACATAGTTCAAAAACCATTCAGAACGTAAGATCTTATTGACATGAATTAAGTACCTTAATTTTAGAAGCATTTTGACTATATGAACACTGTAGTAATACCTTAACTTTGCAAAATATTGCACTCTATGTAGGTAATAGGTAAAATAGTTCATAGCTAGTAAAAATAATTAATTGTATTGATTGTATTCCTAGTGAAGCTTCGATCATGTATACATGATCGATCATGTATACATGATCGAAGTAGTGAAGAATATTATAAGCATAGAAGTACTATTATAAGATTAAATGCTTACAATGAAACTAATATTCAAAAACTGATAAACTTAGAAGAGGAGTAAATTTTGCTTAAACTGGTGTTGATTATGTTAAATTAAACAAAATGCAGCGTACACTTAAAAAAAACAATTCTTACATTTTTTTATGTTATTGTTTTCAATGTACCGAATTCCAACACGAGCCGTAGCCGCGGCGACCGCGAGACGTAACCGCGATGACGGCGGGTTGACCACGTGCGTGACCACCGATTACTAAATACACCGGGAACGCCACGCCGCGCTAAAGCGAGGCGATGCCCATCCAGTGAGGATGCGTTAAGTGTTTGGACTCCCTTAATCTACTTATCTACTTCTATTCTTTAAATTAAAAAAATACACATCAAATGATGATATTGTGCCGAATAAACTATGATTACCCTTTTCTAAAGATACCCTTTCCCTCTATATAAAGTCTTCTTTTATAAAGAGATAAGAGAGATGGAAGGGCGCGAGGTTCGGCAGTGACCTCGACTCGCGAGCAAAAGTAGTGGGGATAGCTGCGCATGTGTACAGTCACCCACGAAATTACTTTGACTGTTTTTTTATACGACTGAGTATCAAGACGAGCAAGTCATTTGCCTTCTGGTAGCCTGGTTCGTAGTTCGCGTAAATCTTTTTGAGCTCTCGTAAGTTAGCGCAAGTGGCAGAGCAGTACTACTTGTACTATTATTTATTCTGTGGCAGTACGTATGTTTTAAATGTCAGAGGGACGAGGAAGTGCACTGAGAATGGTAACGCCCGCTCGTCTCACGCCGCACACCCGCTCCCGCCACGCATCTCCGCGTTTTAGTGTGAGTGCTACGTCTTACACATACATAACACATGCACGTTGTAACACACTTTGCACTTTCGAAAGTACAGTCGTGAGTAAATTGCGATAATCTTCAACAATTTTTCATTGTTTTTATTAATTTGTGTTCCTTGTTTTCTTTATTGTTGATTGTTTTTGTTCTTGTTATTTTCGTTAAACATGCATCGCGGATATTTTAAATGTGCTATGTCACCGAACACGTGAATGTTTGATGTCTTATCGTTTATGAAAAAGGAAGCTAAAGAAAGTTTCAGTATAATCTATATAGATGACCCTACCCCACCCTACTTACCAATATAATATTTTGAAAATTCTTCTAAAAAATAGAAGCTAAGTATGCATATTAGGCACAAGAGTTCTCGTCGTGGGTTACAAAGCTACTAGTACTATGCTTGGGTAGTGTATGTATGTACAAGAGTGTAGGTACTATAAAAATGATTCACCTCTCTAATCATTATGCACTCAACTGTTCCATGCGCAGGGGCCTACGTTCAGAGAGCTAAATAAGATTTGCGCGAATTATAACTCTGGTATTAAGCATCATGCCTCTGGTATTAGCCACCCATAAAATTAGCCGTTAGTAAATTATACGGTGTATAATATTCTAATAAGTATTTTTATAATATTGTTTCACAGAAACTCTCTGAGCATACACTCAAACTTATGGCAGAGCGAGGCGAGATGAGGCTGCAGTCTTCAGTGGATATGTCGAGTTACAGCTTGCTTAATAAACAAATATCTAGTATTAAGAACGCAATAGAGCGGAAAAATGGCTCCAAAGTGTTCGCAAGAGATCTGTCTATTGGGCAAAGCCTTTTGACGAAGCTGAAAACCGACAGTGGCAGCACCGTTTCGTCGAAGCTAGAGATTTTGAGTGAGCTCGAGAATTTCTATGGACAAGTATACACCTCATCGCGTAGTCCTCCTAGCACGACTAGCGATGCATGAGCCCGTTTGACCCGATATTATGCCGAAGATATCCCGGACGTCAGCCTATACGAGATCAGAATGGCTCTCAAACAGCTTATGAGCAACAAGGCACCAGGGGAGGACGGAATAACGACAGAGATACTGAAAGCGGGTGAAACACCGGTACTTAAAAAATAATACTATTCTTTTTTTCCTTCAGAAGCCGTTTAACTCCGTCATCCTCGAGGGTACTACGCCAGAGGCGTGGCACAGGAGCGCAGTGGTTTTGTTCTTTAAGAAAGGTGATAAAACTATCTTGAAGGATTATAGGCCCATTTTGCTGCTGAGCCACGTCTATAAGCTATTTTCGAGAGTAGTTACAAACTATCTCGCTCATAGGCTTGACGACTTTCAGCCTCCCGAACAAGCTGGATTCCGGAAAGGCACCGTAGACCACATCCATATGCTTTGGCAGATTATCTAGAAGACCAAATAGTATAATCGGCCACTATGTCTAGCGTTTGTGGATTACGAGAAAGCCCTTGATTCAGTCGAGACCTGGGCAGTGCTATAGTCATTACAGCGGTGCCAGATTTATTACCGGTACATTGAAGTGTTTTTTTTAAGTGTTTGTACAGCAAGCCCACCATGACAGTCCGTCTTCAGGATCAGAGCACGAATTCTATCCAGTTGCAAAAAGGGGTGAGACAGGGAGACGTTATTTCTCCGAAACTGTTCACCTCTGCACTGGAAGATATATTCAAGCTTCTGAACTGGAACGGATATGGTGTTAACATCAATGGCGAATACATCACTCACCTTCGATTTGCTGATGAGATAGTCATCATGGCAGAAACCCTGGAAGACCTAAGCACAATGCTCAGTGACCTCAATAAACAATATTGGGTTGGTTTTAAAATGTGGGTCCCCCAAAAGGTGGGTTTTAAAATGAACATGTCGTACCCAAGCCGGTTTATGTTGGGAACGATATTATCGGAGCTGTTGACTATGTCTACTTAGGTCAGACGATCCAAGTGGGTAGATCCAACTTTGACAAAGAGGTCAACCGACGAATCCAAATCGGACGGGCAGCGTTTGGGAAATTACGCCATATCTTCTCGTCACAGATACCGCAGAGCCTCAAGACGAAAGTTTGTAATCAGTGCGTGTTGCCAGTTATGACATACGGCACTGAGACGTGGTCACTAACTATTGGTCCCATACACAAGCTCAGAGTTGCGCAGCGTGCAATGAGAGCTGTGCTCAGTGTTTCACTACGTGATAGAAACCGATATAGCTCTCAGAGTTTATAGGCCATATAGTTCGCAGAACCGACAACCGCTGGGGAATTAAGGTTCTCGAATGGCGACTACGAACAAGCAAGTGTGGGGAGACACCCCACACGATGGACCGACGACATTGTAGCCATCGCAAGAAGTCGGTGGATGGAGGTGGTACAAGATCGCTCGTCATGGCGCTCTTTGTTCAGCAAGAGACTTGTAAAGGCTAACATGATGATGGTGATGATGATTGTTCATCTCATTTAAAATTATGTTGAAAAAAATGAGCATATTCGTTTTTTTTTATTCAATTATCAACTCTAATACCACTACTCTACTTCATCGAAATTGAGGTAATTTTCCTGTGTCAGATCCAAGGTCAGATCAGATCATTTGATCTCATAGGTACAGATCTAAGAGAGCTTCTGGACCCTCTCTATATTATTTATGTGCATTATTTTTCTTCGACATCAAATTTTATAATAATTCCACTTAGAAAAATAATAATACTATTAAATACCTAAACATCGGGTATACTTTCAAGCTCGACTATATTTTAGACACGCTGTGATAGTGCGGGTTGCTGAATTTCACTATCAAATCAATCACGGCCGCCGCGTCGCGACGGGACTGCTTGGCAAGCGGGATGCGGGGTGTGAGAACGCCTCGCATCCCGCTCGCCCTTCCGTCCACTTGACTCCCCTAGCAAGGATCCCCTGGGGGATTCATTAGGAGTTTTTGTCTACACGGATCTCTTGGGACATTCATTTGGATTTTTTATCCACACGGATGCCCTGGGGGATTCCTTTGGATTTTTTCTCAACACAGAGCCCCTGGTGGATTCATTTTGATTTTTCTTCACACATCTGCTAGGACCTATTCTACTAAGTTCAACTACAAGTTCAATTAGTTGAACTTTTTACAAAAGTATTCCACTTAAACGACTTCGAAAATTCAATGTGTTTCGGTTCTATGTTCAAAACCTATGTTTTTTTTAACGATCTCTCATAAAAAATATTTTTATCAAAAAAAAAAAGATTGAAAAATGCAAGAATTATATCAGAAAATGGGTTATTTCTGTTGTCCCCCAGTTGTCGTTTGCACAGTTACAGTTGGAAGGAATAAGTAAATGTGATGTGAGTTTAAATAATAAGCACACACACAAAAACCACACACACAAACACACACAAACAAACACAGACTCACAGAAAGACACAAAACAACACAACGACACACAAATTCACACAATACACTAAATCTACTATAGAACTTCAAGAAGATAGTTCATGACTGCCTAGTACCTACATATATAAATATGCACCAGGCAGGTTATATTCTAACCTTGGACTATGAAGAAACTTCTATATTTTGATTTAATTTTGGGTTTTTTTTTTATGTCCGAGTCCAAATAAATCCCCCAGGGGATCCTACAGTGATTCTTCTTGGCCAGGGGATCCGTGTGGACCAAACATACAAATGAATCCCCCAGGGGATCCATGTTAGGGAGCCAAGTGGACGGAAGCCCACTCGCCAAGCAGACCATAAAAACGAGTTCTGCCTTTGAGTAGGTATACATACTCAAAGAGTTCTGCGCATTCAAAGTCAGGAGTCTAAATCCGTGCTGGTACCTTAGACTCATGGTTTATTTTCTTCTCACCTGGTCGGTTCGTCAAGAAGCATCACTGTAGGGTCAGTAAGGAGTTCACAGGCTATGGTCAGTCTCTTCCTCTCTCCACCAGAGAGTCGGCCAGCTCTTGTTTGCAGCACCTCGTGGATGCCAAGCTGCGTTGTTACGTTTTTTATCTAAGAAAACATTAATGATTGAGGTTAATGCCCTACTTGATTTCCTTCTTCTATCTCAATTTATTAGACAACAGCTGGAAGTACTGTTTGAGTATGTGTGAGTGAGGCACCGGCATGATCCACAAGACGTTTATTTTCTGACGCCGTGCCGCTACAATCTTGGCATTAGAATAGTTTTGCTAAATCATAGAGGAAGAAATTCGTACAATGACCCCTCACTACTTATCTCTGTTGCTAGCGCATAAATGAGTATTGCTTTCGCGCTCGCACAAATTGTACTACTTTCTTCCTCTATCGAAGCTGTGCTTTGTATGGTATTGCATTGCAGTATTTACCCTCTAGCGTGATCAGGCAAATATATTACACCACTTTTTTAAACCGCCGAACTCTAAAAGAGGGGTTTTATAAGTTTAAGTTGTGTATGTAATATGTATGTATCATTGTATCATTGTGGCATCGTAACTCCCAAACGAATTAACCGATCTTGATTCGGTTTTTTCTGTTTGAAAGCTGATATAATCGAGATGGTTCTTAGCTATTATAGGGAGGAAAGGGGGTCAGGATTGTAGCTCCCAAACAAATGGAATGATTTTGATGCAGTTTTCAAGCAATGAGGGGGTGGGGGGTGGGGAGAAGGGGTGATGATAACCGAAAACAAAAAAAAACTTTTTTTGACTATATCGGCAGGACTGTAATTTTAGTTATTCTATGCGTATACTATACTATAAGTACATAAAGTGAAGCTAATTCAAAATATGACAAGCATAATATACGTACCTTAACCACAGAAATCTCTATAATACTACACAATAATAATAAAGATATCAATGACCTTGTTTACCTAAGTACCTTATACACGTTAGTAGCTTGTACCGAACGATAAATTAATTTCCAACACGACAGTAACCGACTACAAAAAAGTTTTGGGGTTAATTAGGACCTTTTTAATGGTATTGGCCTTCGAAGCTATGCTTTGAATCTTGGAAGTTTGTGGAACCAGTTCTAAACCATAAAAACGATAACCACAGAAACACACCAAAACCACAGAATAAACTACTGGCTCTGTGAGCTGTAGACCTCGCGCTTTCAAACTTTTTTGCTAGCTATCTAGCGGTACACAGTACCGCCATCTAGTTACCTTATTATACAACTAACATTAATTACAAAGGTGCTCCATCAACCCTTTACCTAGTAGGTAAAGAGGTGATTAAACTGGTAGAAACCTAAAAGTGAGAAATTTACTGACTAAATCTGATTACAAATGACAAAAGGATCAAAATCGTGTGATGTTAATTTTTGCAATTCCAAGTTCCATTCACGCACTGCATGTGAATGGTGACTTATGATGTGACCATTGATTATATTAAAAAGGTTTGTGACACATGGCCAGGCCATAACCACAGAATAAATAATAGTACAAGCAATAGCACACCTTTACAAAGGTTTATTACCGCAGCGTCGAGTCTCTCTGCGACGACTTTATGAGGTCTGTTGTTTTGCTAATTTCACTATACGTTAGTGTAGTCTTAGTGGACAGAAAAGTACTCAAGTTCTTAAAATTCATACATACATTTTTGTCGAAATCTCAAGCACGATACTACTTATTCATTGATATTTATAGTAGTAAACGTACCCGGCCATTATAGATCGGAAGGAGGCATCAACTTAGGTTTAATTAATGATTCACCTTTCATAGTAGCCAATAAGGACGATGAACGTCCAATAAAATAAATGTAGGGATTTTATAACTATGTACAAATACCCAGAAGTCGCAATAAAATAAAGTCATACTTTAAACCTCCACTGGCTGTGCAAATGGTATTGATATATATATTTTTTCCTATATATATTTTTCTGTTGGCTACAAACAATTACCTACCTATTATTTTTGTTCGAAGTTTTGAAAGTAACTTCTTCTATCATTAATAGTTTTTATAAACTCTTTAGTACTTTAGAATAAATAATAGTACAATACAATAAACTTCTATTCTACCTTCTCTGACCCCCTGATTGGAGTGAAGGTCGAGTGTGCGAATGGAGCGAAGGGACGCCGCTACGAAGCGAGATTTCTGTCGATAAATGGGCAGGCACTAACATTTTGTAGCTTATTCAAAACATAACTAACTATATGCAAGTTAGCAAGCATATTTATTACTTAACTAGCTTATTCCCGCGACTTTGTCCGCTCGGACTACTGTTTATCGCGAAAAAAAGACGGTTCCTTACAGCGAGTACCTAATCAACATTTTCCAATCTTCCCGTGGAAACTTACCATTTTTCGGGATAAAAAGTATCCTATGTTTTATTCCAGGGTATAAAACTATCTCCATTCCAAATTTTATCAAAATCCATCGAGCCGTTTTCGCGTGAAAGCTCCCCAAAGAAACAAACAACGTTTTACTGTTATTATATTGGTGTGGATTACTTGTTCGGGACAACAAACTATCGAAGGATTTATTTTGTTTCTATTCATAACTTGTCTCGATAAAGTGGAAATAAGTTTAGTTATAACTAGCTGCATCGCGCAGCTTAGCCCGCGTGAAAACTTTGCCACCTACGTTCACTCCCTTGAAATTACAAAAAACCTTTCCTTAATGCACATAAGGAAAAAAAAAACTCAATGAACAAATCCTTCAAATTTCAAATCTCTAGGTCCACCGGTTTAGGCTGTGCATGGGCTGTGCGTTGTCTGTCAGTCAGTAGGTATGTCAAGGTCTTCTTTTATATGTAGCTATTTCTTACTGTCGTTGTCTTATAAAGGTAAGGTATAGAAGAAAGAATGTAAACCGTCTTGTATAGAAGATCATGTTTCTGACTTTCATTACAACGGAAAAACAATTTGCGAAAATGTAGTATCATTTATTTTGTTTGTTGGTTTGTCGTATGAGACAGTGCTAGCCTCTGATGTCAGAGTTTGTCAAGCCGCCCGAGGGCCTCTGACATGGCTTAACAACTGCTATTAATCAATAACAGCCTGGATCGTCAGCTTAACGTGCCCACCGAAGCACGAACCGATGGAAAACCGCACATAACTCAGAAAAGTCATTGGTTAGCCTAGCCTAGGTTTTGAACCCGGTATCGTTGGATTCTAAATTTATTTTGTGAAATCTATACTTATAATAAAACTTAACAGGTTCAATTCTGTACATCGAAGATATTTAGTAAAAAAAAATTGGAGGCTATGCTGTATTCTATAGTGAAGCCAATTTTTTTTTGTTTTTCTTTCTGTCTGTATCTTGGCCGCGCATCACGCCGAAACTACTAAATGAATTCAAATGAAACTTGGTATGATTTGAGTTCATACTATGAGGTAGGACATAAGATACTTTACATCCCGAAAAATTAATAGGGTTTCCGCAGGATAGGGGTTGAAAGTTATTTCAACGAACACGTATCACGCTGAAACTACTGGACGGATTTTGATGCAACTTGGCACAGACATAGTTTATATGATGGGTGAAAATTGAGGAGGATACTCTTTTATCCCAAAAAAAAGGTTCCTGCGGGATAAGGGTCAAAATTCTGTACATTGTAGATATTTTGTAAAATTTTTTGGAGGCTGTTCTTTATTAAATACTGAAGCTAAATCTGTATATTTTTTTTATTTTTGTGTGTTGGTCTGTTTATATCTTGGCCGCGCATCACGTTGAAACTCAAATTAAACTTGGCATGATTCATACTACGAGGTAGGACATACTTTTCATCCCGGTAAATTAAACGGTTCCAGCTGGATAGGGGGGATATTTTATGTGGAGTTGGTATTCATATTTTACGGTTTATAGTTACTTTCGTAGTTCACCTCTAGGATACTCAAGGAATATTCCTCCTCAAACACCTAGGTCTACCGGTTTAGGCTGGGTGTGGACTGACAGTCAGTCAGTCAGTAGGTATGTCACGGTACTGTTTTATAGGCAAGATTAAAATAATGTATTATAACACATTTTTTATTATTCTGCCCAATAGTGAAGGGCATCTATACTTATAATAAAGCAGTAGGTACCACCTGTAAAAAAACTGTACAAGGAAGATATTTAAAAAAAAAATAGGGTACTAAAAATAATAAAATAGCTACTGAACAAGAATATAACAATTTTTTAAATACGTGTCTGTCTGTTTGTCTGTTAGTCTGTTTGTCTGTATGTTTGTTCACGCATCACGTAAAAACTACAGAACCGATTGGATAGCTTAGGGTTTGACTTAAGAACTGGTGTACTTGGTATCTCAATCCGATAAGTAGAAGCCGAGCAAACGATAAAAACTTTTTGGCGGTTGAAGGAATTATAATCAAATGTTGGTATATTGGTATCTTAGGTCTTGCAATAGTACATACACAGTTCGTTTAACCTAGAGAAAAGGCAACGCGTGTGAAGTCGCGGGTACAGCTAGTAAATAATTTAAGTAAAAAATACCTAACCATTGAAAATATGTGAATTGTGTTTATGGAAAAAAAATGGGAAACAATAAAAATCAAACGTGTCAAAAGAATACCTACTTACTTCCCCTGAAATATGAAAATAAAATGAGCTCAGCGGCCTGATGGACCCGGTAAAAATAATAATGAAGGTTTGGGTCCAAAAATCGATATGTCAGAAATTTCAGGATCAGGAAGAAAGCTCTTTATTTGTCAGGAATCAGGATGGGAAGAAAGATCTGGTCTCATTTATTGTCATTTGTTTAAAGAGGTAATTATGTCCAAAAAATGATTTGTCAGGAATTTCAGGACCGGGAAGAAAGCTCTTCATTTGTCAGGAATCAGGATGGGAAGAAAGATTATTGGCATTTGGTTAATGAGGTAATTATGTCCAAAAATCGATTTGTCAGGAATTTCAGGATCAGAAAGAAAGCTTTTCTTACCATAATCATCTGGTCTCGTTTATTGGCATTTGGTAGTTTGAGAGCAGCAGCAAACTTCATCGTCTCCATCGCAGTCAGGGTGTCGATTAGGGTAGTGCTTTGAGGAACCAGGACTGCATTGCGACCTGCACCGTACAAAGACCCTGTTACGCCTGTTTTTCTGAAACAAGTTTTGAATTTTCATACGAGAACTTTTGAGAGATTTGCGAAAGTGACGAAAAAACATTTTCTCCCTGTAGTATATTATGCTTACTACCAGCCGTCTCGTAAGATTATACACTTAATAAAATAATTTTGCAATTTAGTAAGTGCCGCAATAACCATAAATTCACTAATAATTACCTATCTCTATTATTTAAATTCAGGCCGAACCACTATAGGATAACCGTGTTAGAAAATAAACTAGTTATAAATTATATTGCCCAGTAGAGTAATCAATATATTGTCAACGACAACGCTGTCTGTCTGTCCGTCTCCGGCGGTGACGCCGGAGGCTTGGAATGTGCGAGGCGAGGAATTTTTAATTGGTCAAAGAGGAAAATCACAATAACAAATAAATATCAATAGACATATAGAGGTAGAGGGTTCATGCTTAGGATGGGTGACCAAAATATTTGTATGTCAGACTGTATGGGAGCAGGTTCGGGATGAGCTTAACGCAAATGACACCAGAAACGTCCAGTTGGACTCTTCATCATCTTCATCATCATTTCAACCTTTAGCAGTCCACAGCTGATCATAGGCCACCCCCAAAGAGCGCCACGACGAACTGTGTTGTGCTGCCTCCATCCAACGACTTCCTGCGATGGCTACAATGTCTTCCGTCCAACGTGTGGGTGGGTGGTCTCCCTACACTTCGCTTGCTTATTCGTGGTCGCCATTCGAGAACCTTTATTCCCCAGCGTTTGTCGGCTCTGCGAACTTGCGCAAATTCTGAGATTATCTTTTACTTTTAATTCTTGGTTAGCATTACTCAGGCAAGGAGAAATTCATACGTACAGTTACTGGTGAGTTTAACTGGCGATCAGCCTACTTGAAACATTACTTGAAGGTCGTGAAATAGGCCAGACACTGGGTTACACAAAGTTAGAGTTAGTGGGTTAGGTGGGGTGTGTCCGTCCAGTCGGTCCGATAGTATGAAAAAAGGTGTTACCCAGTTGCTTGCCACGCGCGCACGCGCATGGATGCGCTCAGTACTGCGCAATGTTAGAATTAGATCATGTACTTACTAAATCTTGGTCAGTCGATATGGTTGGGGCTGGGGACCAGCCGGTATTTTATCCTCCACACCAATATATAAAAGTGAAGCGTTGTTTTTTTTTTGTTTGTTTAGGAGAGCTTTTACGCAAA
This sequence comes from Alsophila aescularia, assembly GCA_946251855.1. Classification (NCBI taxonomy): domain Eukaryota; kingdom Metazoa; phylum Arthropoda; class Insecta; order Lepidoptera; family Geometridae; genus Alsophila; species Alsophila aescularia. The sequence continues at coordinate 40,053,689 of OX276383.1, forward strand.
AACGGCTGATCCGATTTTGATGAAACTTTGTAAATAGGTACTGTACAATTTAGAGACCAACATAGGATTCTTTTTATCCCGGAAAATGCTAAGTTACCACGGGAAAACTGGAAAACGTCGATAACTCACTGTAAGGAACGGTTGCCATGGGAACGAAATAATAACAAGTCTGTCAAAAAGCATCGTTGCTATACTTTTGCATTGGTTTTAATATCCTAGAACAACATAGGATGCTTTTTTCGCAATATACTGGTGGTCTGCGAAGACGAAATCGCGGGCGAAAGCTAGTTTTACATAAAGTATAATAAACAAAGCCAACTTTGAATGAATTAGAATACAAATGTCACAAAATAAATTAATAATAATGATGTTATACTAAAAATATTTTATTCTCAACAAAAAAACATGAACAAATTAAAATATTGTTACGCCGGTCGATTCTTAGAAAAGCAGTAGGTACTAAAATGTTCGGGGAGCCGCGGTCGGATGTCGCAATACCTACATCTACAGGAACCGTCTGGAACAAGCCAGTAGGTATCTACATAAGTTTTCAGAGCGCGCGGTAGGTAGGTACATACGGGCGCGGCACGGCAATATCAAATGCAGCGCCGGCCTTAGGTACACTTACAGGCGTGGCACGAAGCAGCAACATCAAAGGAGCCGCCGGCCTTGAAAGTTCGAATACCTACCGACTACCGCTAGTACATACGAGTACCTTCTGGAAACTTCCGTTGCGGTATAAATAGGGCGCGCATTGACTGCCTGGGACAGAATTGACTTGGCATTCGGAACGGAACGATCGAAAATTATTCAAAGCAAGTATTCAGTGATAATTGATAAGAGTGTACAGCCGAGTTAAAAAGTGTTTGAGTATTATTCATTATCATCATCATCATGTCAGCCTTTAGGAGTCCACTGCTGACCATAGGCCTCCCCCAAAGAGCGCCATGACGAGCGATCTTGTGCCACCTTCATCCACCGACTTCCTGCGATGGCTACAATGTCATCGGTCCATCGTGTGGGGGGTCTCCCCACACTTCGCTTGCTTGTTCGTGGTCGCCATTCAAGAACCTTTATTCCCCAGCGGTTGTCGGTTCTGCGAACTATATGGCCTGCCCATTGCCACTTCAACTTGCAAACTCTGAGAGCTATGTCGGTAACCTTCGTTCTTCTACGGATTTCCTCATTTCTGATTCTATCACGTAGTGAAACACCGAGCATAGCTCTCTCCATTGCACGCTGCGCAACTATGAGCTTTTGTATGAGACCAATAGTTAGCGACAACGTCTCAGTGCCGTATGTCATCACTGGCAACACGCACTGATTATAAACTTTCGTCTTGAGGCTCTGCGGTATCTGCGACGAGAAGATATGGCGTAATTTCCCGAACGCTCCTCATCCGAGTTGGATTCGTCGGTTGACCTCTTTGTCGAAGTTGGATCTTCCCAGTTGGATCGTTTGACCCAAGTAGACATAGTGATCAACAGCTTCGATAATATCGTTCCCAACATAAACCAGCATGGGTACGACATGGGCATTTGACATGATGTTTGTCTTGCCTATGTTCATTATAAGACCCACCTGTTGGGAAACAATATTGAGGTCACTGAGCATTGTGCTTAGGTCTTCCAGGGTTTCAGCCATGATGACTATATCATCAGCAAATCGAAGGTGAGTGATGTATTCGCCATTGATGTTAACACCAAATCCGTTCCAGTTCAGACGCTTGGATATATCTTCAAGTGCAGAGGTGAACAGTTTCGGAGAAATAACGTCTCCCTGTCTCACCCCCTTTTGCAGCTGGATAGAATTCGTGCTCTGCAAACACTTCAACACTTCGATGTACCGGTAATCAATCTGGCACCGCTGTAATGACTGTAGCACTGCCCAGGTCTCGACTGAATCAAAGGCTTTCTCGTAGTCCACAAACGCTAGACATAGTGGCCGATTATACTCTTCGGTTTTCTGTATAATTTGCCGGAGCGTATGGATGTGGTCTACGGTGCTAAAGCCTTTCCGGAATCCAGTTTGTTCGGGAGGCTGAAAGTCGTCAAACCTACGAGCGAGACGGTTTGTAACTACTCTCGAAAACAGCTTATAGACGTGGCTCAGCAGCGAAATGGGCCTAGAATTCTTCAAGAGGGTTTTATCACCTTTCTTAAAGAACAAAACCACTACGCTCCTGTGCCACGCCTCTGGCGTAGTACCCTTGAGGATGACGGAGTTAAACAGCTTCTGAAAGACTAAGTACCGGTGTTCCACCCGCTTTCAGTAGCTCTGTCGTTATTCCGTCCTCCCCTGGTGCCATAGTCACCACGCTTGGCAGACGGATCGGTGACCGCAAAATACAAATATGTGCTTGGAGGACGCTGCTGCCCATCCTCCGGTGTGTAATCCCTTAGTCGCCTCTTATGACATCCACGGGAGGATTGGGAGAGGTCTTATTCTAAGCCGAGCAATCGAGCCGAGACCGCCACGGCTCTTTTGAGTTCATACTACTAGGTAGGACTTTGGATACTTTTCATACCGGTAAACTAAAGTTCCCCGCAGGACAGGGGTATTTTATTTGGAGTTTGTATTCATGTTTTACGGTTTATAGTAACTTGCGTAGTTCATCACTAGGATACTCAAGATACTCAACTCCAAAAACATACCTAGGTTCACCGGTTTAGGCGGGGCGTGGTCTATCAGTCAGTCAGTCCGTAGGTCGTGCGTGAGGTACCGTGGTACTGTTTTATGATTAAAATAATGTAATAAAACACATAATTTTATAATATTTTTTATAAAAGTGAAGGACATCTATAATTATAATAAAGCAGTAAGTACCAAAAAAACTGTAAAAGGATTATATTTAAAAAAAAAACTAGGGTACTAAAAATAAGCTACTGAAAAATAATAAAACATTTTTAAAATTCGTGTCTTTCTGTTAGTCTGTTCACTCATCACGTGAAAACTACTGGACCGATTGTAATGCGGTTTTTACTGTTGGATAGCTTTGGGTTTGAATTAAAAACTGGTGTACTTATTATCTCAATCCGATGAGTAAAAGCCGAGCAATCGATAAAAACTTTTTGACAGCTGAAGGAATTTTGTTTATATGTTGGTATACTGGTATGTCTTGGAATAGTAATAGAGTTCTTTTAACCTAGAGAAATGGCCACGCGTGCTAAGACACGGGTACAGCTAGTTGCTTAATATAGCTACCATACTGTATTTCCAAAAAAACAAAAAAATACCAAATTCTATCGAGTGGGGTATCAAAATATAGATCTTTAGAAGACCACTTTAAAAATATATAATTCTTATAACTAAACAGTAGTGATTTTCTTTTAAGCTTCTTATAAAAATTTTAATTTTTGATTATTCAAGGTAATGTAAATACTATAGTCTATTGTTGCAATTGCAACTATTAAAGTAAATTAAAATATGTAAGTAAAAAAGAAACATTTTATATAAATACTAGCTGCGCCTCGCAATTTCACCCACTTCCCTCAGGAACCACACATTTTTCCGGAATTAAAAGTAGCCGTACCAAATTTCATCCAAATCCTTTATCCCTTACATAAATACAAATTTTCGTCATTATAATATTAGTGTGATTATTTTTGCAGGCGGTCAGCTCGTATTCAATAATGTTGTGTTTATCAGTTTAAGTATGTATGTATGTATGTATGTTTGTATACATGTCTGTTTTTGCAGGCGGTCAGCTCGTATTCAATAATTTTGAGTTTTAAGTCAAAAAAATTAAGTCGACGAACTATGTTAAGTAGGTACTTAATAGGTACTTGAATAAAATAGATAGCAGCTGCGGTAGTTCCTACATTGGACAAACCAAGCGTACTATAGCGGAAAGAGTCAAAGAACACATTGCAGCTGTAAAGAACCGCCAGATAAATAAATCTGCAGTCGCTGAGTATTTGCTCGAATCGGACCCTAATCGCTGGATTGAACTCCATGACCCGAAGATCCTCTCCACGAAACGTCACTACAACTCCAGGATTGTACGTGAAGCGGTTGAAATTAAAAAGTATCCTAATTTCAACCGAGAGGATGGTTTCAAGTTATGGCTGCATCCTGGAATCCCGTGATAAGCAAGTGTTCGCGTCGCGGTTTATGTCAGAAGAAATCTGCAGATGTCGTTAGTATGGTGTGTCGTGACAATTCTGTTTTTTTACAAATTCAAATGCGGGTAGTTGGAGACAACGCTCGCCCTTCTCGACGCTGACACCCGCTACTTCAGTCTTCTCGTGACCACGATCAATGCAACTTGATCGAAACGTCGAGGTAAATAAAAATCAAGTTTTCAGCGCGATTAAGTCCCGTTTAAATATGTAACTGTTTGAAAATCATCTTTAGTTTTCTCTAAACATTTTTCATTTCAAAATGACCATTTAGGATCTAATCTAACCTATAACGATTAAAAGTTGGTTAACAATCATTCTTACTTAATTTTTTGCCTCTATTTAGTTATGTTTGCAGCCTGTTTTTTATCACTTTCGATCATGTCTTGATAGTTTTGTATGCAATCGTTTTTTTTTAAATAATTTACTGAGTTTAGGCTGCTTAACTATGTCTCATTCGTCTATCATAATCGATTTTGCTCATTTTCTTACCAACTTTTGAAAATGCAAAATTAATTATACTTCTTATTATTTTTAAGACACATTCACAGATATACAGCCGCGAAAACAGGATTATAATCGGTTCAGTAGTTCACTAGGTTAGTGAGGCAGATAGGGAATCGGGAACTAAAGATGACCGTGTTACCATAACCGCAGCCACAGATTAAATAATAGTTACTTGGCCTCACACCCGGAACAAATAATATTCATAATTTGATGCTAACGAGCTTAATGTCCCTGAATGAAAAGACAAGTTTCACTGGTCATTGACTTGCACAAGATTCCTTGAATATAAATTGTTGCAACAAAAAATATAAAACCTGATACTTAGGTATAGATATAGATACAACTTTGGGTCGGTGCCGAATCTGTGATGAGTGTGGCTTTGAACGTGTTTAGACAATATGAAACTTGTAAGTCCTCCTACATGTTTGTTAAGCATATTCAATAACATTAGCTTTTTCCGTATCTACATAATGTATCCATTGTTGCATAAATGTTTGCAAAATTAAATTATACCTAGGCATCTACATACCAACATGACCAAAATAAATATTTTTTTAAGTGGGACGAAACGACGACTGTTTAATTTTATTAAATATTTGTACAACAACTGATCGTGTTAGGGTAATTGTAAGAACAATAATTTCCAAGATAACTAAACAAGTTTGCGGCTTCACCCGCCTACAGAATGAATATCATAACCATAGACAATAATATTGTGGAAAAAACTCTTTAAGAAACACAAATTCTAAAATAACTCTTAGGTTAATTTCAATTTAATTCTAGTTTAACCAAGGTTTTAATGTCAGTGAACTCCATCCTAATAAATCCTTCAACATCAATAAAAACAATCTACAATTGCCTACAAATTTTGTCACGTTTCTAGAAAGCTTCCTGGCAGACAAACTTCGGCCAGTGAATAAACAAAAAAAACAGACAAGTGCGAGTTGAACTCGCGTGGAGAAGGAGTGACAACTTGCGAAAGACGGCTAGCAGCGACTGAATGAGGAGAGCCGAAGATCGGGCTCAGTGGCGTTCACAAGGAGAGGACTACGTCCAGCAGTGGACGAATATGAGTTGATGATGATTATTCTGTGCTACTAGTTGGCAAAATTCTGGTGGCATGACTCTTTGAGCCTCTGACACCATCCATAGCCATCCATAACTCACATGCACAAAAACACTTAGTAGGAAGTGTGCAATAGTTAACCGCATCACGAAGCTCTTCCAGACTAGTAGGTAGGTTATGCACCAACGATATCATATCATAATTTCTTACTTTCTGCCCGCCAAAATTTTCAATAGCGTTGTCTTTCCGGCTCCTGAGGGTCCAAGGATGAAGGTCAGCCGGCCTGGTCTTATGGCTCCAGATGCTCCGTTCAGGATCGCTTGACATTTCACCGGGTTTTCAGTTTTGCTTCGGAATCTTACTGGAAACAAGAAAGCTCTATTAGCAGCTATCCAAAATCTAGGCTGGTCTGAAGTCAGAAACTTCTGCGGAACAAGTGCAGAATATGTGGATTTACTCGTAACGACTACGAGTAACTCGTCCCACAACAATTTGGGGAGTAAACTTATCGATATTTTACCGTAACTAGTTGATTTTCGACGGAATTTAAAAACTCCTGACCAAAAGTATGTTGTATTATATGAAGAAAAATGACATTGAAACTGAACATCTAAGCACAAACTGAAAGTTTTTAGCGGCAATATTGAGCGAGATCCCAACTCTGATCTCGGTCTCTTCCAGGTCCTTGATAACTTAGTCGTGTCTTCTAACTTAGGCGCATCCGACATAAAACAGGTTTTTAAGTGTCTCACATAATTAATTCATATAGATAGATAGATAGATTGATTAACTCTTTATTAGACACCACGAGTACAAGTGAAATTATAACTAAAAATAAAGTATAAGAATGAGTGTCACAAGGGGCGTCTCATCGCTCAGAGCGATCTCATCCAGACAAAAATCTCAAAAAAAAAAAACAAAAAAAAAACTCTCTTTCTCTTCCAGTGCACGGAGAGGAATAACGTAAGTAAGGGACGGTGGTTATCAGTAAATAAATGAACAACCAATAAAATATATAAATGTAATGCAATATACAAAAAATAATAAACATACTTACTAATATCAATAAATACATATATAAATATACCTACAGAAATAACAATAACAGAAATTGAGACGTAGCAGTTCAGCCAGTGCGATAAAAAGCACATTATTGGCGTTTGTGCCTGTATGCAAATAAACAAGTAAAGTTATTATATAAATAATAAAAACCCTACTGCGAAATAAATTTTTGAATACTAGCTGACCGCCAGCATATATAATCACACAAATATTATAAAGGCGCAAATTTGTATGTATGTAAGGGCGTGAGTGTATGTTTGTAACCTCTTTACGCTTAAACAGCTGATCGGATTTAGGTAAAATTTGGTATGGAGGTAGTTTTTACTCTGGATTAACACCGAGGCTTTTTTAACCCATAAAAATGCACGGTTCCTGAGAGACGCAGGTGAAACCGCGGGGCGCAGCTAGTATTTATATAAATTTAATGTTTCTTTTAAACTTACATATTTTACTTTACTTTAATAGTTGCAATTGCAACATTAGACTATAGACTATTATTACATACTAGCTGTGCCCGCACCTTCGCACGCGAGTACATTTTTCGAGGTTAAAAGTACTCTACGTGATATTCACACTTCACAGACCTAAAACACCAATATATCAACATTTCATCAAAATTCCTACAGCCGTCTAAAAGATTTTTATAGAGTTTTTAAGTCAAACCCTAAGCTATCCTACTGTGAAAACCGCATCACAATAGGTGCAGTAGTTTTTACGTGATGCGTGAACAAACAAACAGACCCAGATAAACAGACAAACAGACACACACAATTAAAAAATATATTTATACACTGAAAATAAATTAAATTTATAAATGTGATGTCATTTTAATAACATTAAAATAGATAACTGTGCAATATTAATAACAATTTACATTTCTTGAAAAATCATATTTCCTTAATTTTCCGTTTTGTCCAGATTACAGGGGAACTTTTGGTCCTACAAAGTTCCACTTGTGCTTATATTAAAGTTTAATAACTGCTCTATAACTTTTTTTCATGATTTTCCTAGTAGAATGAGTATTATAACCGATATTCTGCTCGGAAGGCGGCTAAAACTACAATTTCGTACTTTTTAGGAAAAATGACCAATGTTACTTCAATAGTACTTCAAGTACTGTATCTCAAGTTTTTCAAAAAAATAACAGACCTGCAGTTGGGCAACTTTTTATTTTTTTATTTGTGTTGTAGGCAAAATTTTAAAAAAGTCTGATAATTTCGATTAGCTCAGGTCTTTCGAAGCTGCAAATTTAGTTTAACACTACTGGTATCTATCCTAATAACATCCCAATAAAACAGGACGGTACAGATTTTTGCGACTAAACCACAGAATAAGCCTAACGCGATTAATGTGTCTATATCATCATCATCATCATCATCATCATCACCCTATACCAGTCCACTGCTGGACGTAGGCCTCTCTCAAAGAACGCCACTAAGCCCGATCTGGCTCTTCTCATCCAGTCACTGCCAGCTGTCTTTCGCAAGTAGCCTCTCCACATGGCCGGCGGGCGTCCCACACTACGTTGTGTTGCGTCTACGGTGACCGTTAATCCTATAAGATAAAGTGCGAAGGCCAGCTTAAGATGAGCCGTACGTTCCATTTGGACATTATACTGAGGGTTGTGTTGTCCGTGATTTCTGAACTACAAACACGATAACCTTGAAACATTTACATGAAAATATTTAAAGTAGGTACCAACTTTCAAATAAAAAAATTAATGAAATCTGACTACGCGTTAATGAATTACAAGTAAGTACACATTTTGACTTTAATCCCCTCTCCCAAAGGAACCATGCTAAATATCGGGATAAAAAGTATCCAATGTAGTACCAACTCATATCATACCAAGTTTCATTTGAATTCATTTAGTAGTTTCGGCGTGATGCGCAGTCAAGATACAGACAGATAGACAAAAATGAAAAATATACAGTTTTGGCTTCAGTATTTAATTTACTTCAAACTTAACATATCTTTGGACCCCTACCCCGCAGGAATCTGTTATTTTTTCGGGATAATAAGTATAGATACTCAATTTTAGCCCACCATATAAATATGTGCCAAGTTGCATCAAAATCCGCTCGTAGTTTCAGCGTGATACGTGTTCTTTTAAATAAGTTTCAACCCCTAACCTGCGGGAACCCTTCAATTTTTCGGGATGAAAAGTATCCTATGTCATACCTTGTAGTTTGAACTCAAATTATACCATGTTTCATTTGAATTCATTCAGAAGTTTTGGCGTGAATCGCGGTCAAGATACAGACAGGCAGACAGACAGACGGACAGACAAAATGAGAAAAAATACTGTTATGGCTCCAGAATCGAATATACAGTACAATCCAAAAAAAACTTTATATCAAACATAACTTTGGACCCGTATTCCGCAGGAACCCTTTATATTTTCGGGATAAAAAGTATAATCAATTTTAACTCATAAAACTATGATTGTGCCAACCTGCATCAAAATCTAGTAGTTTCAGCGTGGTAAGTGTTCTTTTAAATAATTTGCAACCCTATCCTGCGGGAACTCTTTAATTTTTCGGGATGAAAAGTATCCTATGTCCTACCTCGTAGTATGAACTCAAATCATACCAAGTTTCATTTAAATTCATTAAGTAGTTTTGGCGTGATTATGAACTCAAATCAGACCAAGTTTCTTTTAAATTCATTCAGTAGTTTCAGCGTGATGCCTAGCCAAGATGCAGACAGACAGAAAAAGAAAAATAAAAAATACTGATTTGGCTTTAGTACCGAATAAAGACAAATATAAAAAAATAACTTCAATGTACAGAATTGGACCCGTTATAGTTTTATTATAAGAATAGATATAACATTAACATGAAAAATCTAAAATTGAAAATTTTGTAAGACACTTTAAAAGACAATTGCTACTGTTTACATAGAAGAATTATGTATCGCTGAAATTGTCTTATAAATACCTTCATTTTGATACCCCCGTTCGATAGGTTTTGGTCAAGTTTTTTTCCGTCGGAAATATGATATGGCAGTTTTAAGTCACCATATTAGTTTTCTTGACACTTCATTTATCCTATAGCACTCTCGTGATCAAGACGAATCTAATGATACCTCATTTATCAAAATCCATCGAGCCTTTTAGGCTGTAGGAAGCGCCTAAGAAACGTACAAACAAACATACATACAACCCAAACACATAGCCCTCCGTCTCGGGTCGGGTACAAATATGAATCAGAGCGACGATTAGAGTTTAGCTATCGCAAATATACTACTTGATAAGCAAAATAGAAGGATGACTCACGAAAGCAAATCGCATCAAGGGTTTCAGCTTAAAAATCGAGCAAATTTCAAAAAGTTTGTTCAAAATGTTTTAAAAATAGGTACTTCCATGACATCGTTTCACAAAACAAGCATGTTTTTGCCTGTCTCGTGACGTTTCACGAAACATCATTGCGAGTTCAAACGTGGTCAACCGAACAGTACTCATAATGTTAACATCACCACATGTATCTTAGAACACCACATATCTAGACAATTGAAATTCTATAATTGCTTAAACAATATACATTTTATTTACCTAAACAATTTACATTTTAATTCCTTGCAATAAACACTTCCCTTACAAATTTAGTTTCATTTTAGGTCGACTATGATCTATGCTCGTCGTGTATCGTTTTTTGTTTATTTGATCTTTTATATATTCGTAATAAGGTTAAGTTTAAATTTTTGTTTCAAAAAAATGAATATGGCACTTTTACTCTCTTTATAATAATTATAAAGAGAGTATAAGTGTCTTAATCATTTTATTATAAAGAGAGTAAAAGTTTTTGAAATAATTATTGAGCCCATGGATTCTGTGCCCATGGTTCCTTTCAGCATTTTTCCCTATGTGCTATAGATTAGGATTTATCAATACAGGCTAGAAAAAAATAACTAGATATAGAGATATCTAATAAATAATATTGAGTATATTATAAATAATCATAGCAAAATAGTTATCTGATAACTGAGGTGGTGATATGTTATTTTTGTTATTATTTTAAGATAAGGCAGTCAAGTATAACTTTTGTGTCTTGGTGATAAAAAAATATTAAACAATTAACTTTTGCGTTAAAATAAATTAAACAATAAGTTGGCTAGTAAACAACTTTTTTTTTGTCAAAGTTCATTGCTAGGTCATCCATTGATCATGTATTGTATGTACCTACGATTATATGCCTCAACATTGTTTAATCCGTTCGTAGTTAGCAAAGCTAAGCACTATGGATTATAAAAAATACGTACTAATGATAATGACTCTGAGGTACTTACCATTAATCTTAAATTACTTCTTTGATGCAGAAAATAATGTATATGTATGCCTCAGTTTATATATAACATCATTGCATGTATGTACTTATAGTATATTTCGGTGTTGTCAGATGTTTGTTACTATGCGTAAACGATTGCGAAAATAAGGAAAAGTAATTTGTATACATTATATTATTTAGTTATGAAAATATAGGTACAAACTTTATTTAAATTAAGTGTATGTTTTCATAAATAATAACAGAATATTGTTAAGACAAATTATTTAGATACCATAAGCTTCCGAAAATAATAACGGAATATTATTAGTATATATACCACAGACCCAGTTTTTCTCTAGGTTTGTAGTATTTACCTACAAAGTTTTTATCTGAAGATCCTTCGCTCTTTGATTAGTGACAGTTATCAAAGCCCTCACAGACCGTAATTTGCTATTCTTTGAAACTTTAAAAAAGTGCGCATAGCCATCAATAACCACTAAACCACGAACTACGTCTACGATAGCTACGGTTGGTCCAGTGGCTAGAAACCCTAGGTACGTAATCAAACGGTCGTGGGTTCGAATCTTGCAAGGTGCAATCATTTGTGTGATGAGCAGAAATGTTTGTTTCCGAGTCATGCATGTAATATTCGTATTTATGTATGTTTATCCGTTATCTAGTGCCCATAGTTCAGGGTATCCTAGTTTGGGGCTAGGTAAATGGTGTGGAATTGTCCTGAATATATTTATTTATATATTTACCACTTAAAATAAAGCAGATAGAAAAAAATAAACTGTATGAAGAAGACGATAAAAAAGGGTCTTAAAATAAGCTACTGAAGAAGAATATAACATTTTTAAATCGTGTCTATATGTCTGTTTGTTTGTCTGATAGCGCAACACGTAAAAACTACTAGATCGATTGCAGTGTAGTTTTTACTGTTGGATAGCTTAGGTTTTGACTCAATAATTGGTGTACTTGGTATCACAATCCGATGAGTAGATGCCGAGCAATGGTTATAAACCATTTGACGGCTGTAACAATTTGGATGTTATGTGGTATTTATTATAGTCATAAAGGTTTAAAAAAGTTATACTGTAGGTACTTTTGATCCAGGAATAACTTGTAGGCAACGTATGTTACTTTTAAACCAGAAAAATGACCACTTGGGCACAGCTAGTTAAAATAGATAAATAAAATTAAATAATTAGGTATTAAACGATATACCTAGGGTACTATGCTAAACACTAAGTAAAATAATTATTATGTTTTATTGTTAATACCATAAATTAGGCAACCTACCTACTTTAAAGTTACATTCTTCTTTAAAATATAAGTGCAAAATACAAATATAAACCCAACAACAAACATTAATATGTAAGTAAGTAGGTATGCTAAGCTTTTCTCCATGCAACTTTCACTTAGAGTTAAGAAATGATATCATATTTACCACAGTCTCTGCGGACTCTGTATTCTACGTCCAGAAACACGACCATATTATCACTATTTATTACTCCACGCACACTATCTATCAGATTTCCTATTTCGACATCCATCGTTTAAAAAAACACAGTAAATATACGAATAAAGTTGCGACTGCGAGCGACTCCAATCACCGCACACCGAGAGTCGACTGCACGTACGAAGTCTGTGGTAGATTGGAAGTAGTGCTGGTAGTGGGAATCTCACCAGTCCCAATTTGATTTATCAATGTGCGAACATGTGCGGTCTTGGATCATGCTTACTGACCATAGATTGTTAACAGTTACTGTCGGTACAGTGCCACAGAACAAATAATAGTATAACCGTGAGTTGTTACTTTCAAGTTCTTTGATAGTTGCGTCAATGCAGTTAGGTACCTACGCCAGTTACGCTTGTAAGTTCCTTAGTTACGCTAGACTAGGCGGGAACCTAGCTTGATGGGTTCTTGTTTCGTATACATAAGTAAGTATGTATGCAGGTGGACTAGATTTCAAGTGCTATGATTTTAATTATGAAACCATTATTGGACTGATTAAAAGAGATCATTTTTGATCAGTCGAATAACTAAACATCTCAAGAATAAAGCTAACAACAAATCTCATTATTTTAAGTTCACACGCAATTAGTACACGAAGACACTATACATACCTACCTAAACATTTTAAAACAAAAATATGATCATACAACCGTAGCCTTACCAGACCGTAGTCTTAACAGACGTTCCGATTTGGCTGACCTGACTAACTAACTACCTACGTCGGATACCAACCAATCAGATGTTCTAGAAGTAATAATAAACTTATATGGTCTGTGACGTACCCTAATGCAGCGCAGTGTTCTGGGACTACAGTCTCGACATCCATAGCAATAACTTTACAACTTAAATCGGTCGCAAGGTACAGATACCGACGAAATTCGATAGCTTCTGTCATTAGCTGCAGAAAGCTGATGATTATTATCGTTACCTATACTCCATATACTATGTCCATCCAAAGGTTGTCTGGAAGAGATCGTTTTTAGCGATAAGACCGCCCATTGTACCTATAATCTAAGTGTTTTCCTATGTCTGTATCTTTTTATTTTCTTGGTGTCAATAAAGAGTTAATCTATCTATCTATCTACGAATCTTGTCCTTCAGAGAAACACCAAGCATAGCTCTCTCCATAGCTCGCTGAGTGACCTTAAATTTGTGGTCTAGTTTGACCGTGAGTGCCCACGTTTCAGCTCCGTAGGTCATGACTGGTAGGACGCACTGATTGAAGACTTTAGTCTTCAGGCACTGCGGTATGAACGACGAGTAGACTTGACGAAGCTGCCCAACCCAGCTGAATTCTTCTGTTGGCTTCCTTCTCAAAGTTACACTGATATCAATCGACAATTAGGTCACCCATTTGGACAACAAACTAGACCTCAATTTTTTATTCATTCAATGTATTTCCCCACAACCTAACCATTTTTACATAAGTTAGGTTTACAATGTACCTATGTGTAACAGAACAATAATTAAATCGCAACTGCCTTGCACCTCTTCCCGGCGCCCACGGTGGTCAATAATAGATAATAGACAATTTTTCTCATTACCTCGGTTGTAGAGACTTGCATTTGTTGTAAACTAATCAATTGTTTTCGTTATTATTTAGCGATCGGTAGCCTCGTTATCAATGTCGAGACTGTGTAGGCCCTGATTGGGCTGTATCCTACGGAAACGTAGGTATTTAGTTGGTCTAAGCCAAATCAGAACGTATGTTACGGCTATTTAGTATCTAAAAGTAGGTTCTTGAATACATATAATGGTTCCATTTAAACAATTGTTATGTATTTAAAATTTTAAACTCAGAAGGTGTGAATGTTGTGTATTCATTTATGAAGGATGCAACGGCCTACAATGTTATCCCTGTAGTAACAAAAGTACCAACAAAAATACCTTGGTAGGTACTAACCTAAGCATCAAATTTAATTTATTAAATTCTTGTTGAAAATTCCCATCCTAAAACTTCTGTTTAGTATACACGTAAAATCTTATTAATGTCGTTTTTAGTTTTACAAATTTTTAAATGTTTATATTAAACTGACTGGTCACTAATAATAAGAACAAAATTAGAATTGCTTTTGTTATACGCCAGTAAGTAGAGACATACCTAAGAAGTATAATTTCAGAAATTAAATTAAAAGTAAGCTTTTACGACCTTTTTTTTTAATGAATGTCACATGAAGTTTTTTTTCTTATTTAGTTCATTTTTTTTGCATTTCCTCTTTTTTCGTTGTTAAGTTTTTTAATTTCTTTTTTTATTACTTTTTGATCGGTTGTGAGCTACCCTGAAAGTTTCAGCCAGATATATAATCAGAATGTGCTCGAAATTTGAATTGCAATTCCAGGACAGACAAAATACATAGATACATAAAAACATAAAGCTTTTAAAAAGGCCTGTGCCTTGCAAAAGGTGATGAAGTAACGATTTTCATAGGTCTAGATATTGATGAAAAATAACTGGTAGATTCGACCTTGGGAGGGGGGAGCGCAAGCGCAAGCGACTTACACTCGCCGCAAGAGTCGGCGAGTGTAAGTCCGATAACTAATTTGTTACAGCGGCGAAAAGATTTTACCAAAAACCGCCTATACCAGGTATTTTCCTCACATTATTTCTGGCAGGTCATTGCAATTATATACTTCTTTCCACAGCACCATGAGGTAGAAAAAAGGAGCGTTTGTTATTTGTTATCAAAGGTCGATAACTGGGATTTTTCATCAGAGTCTAGACCTCAACAACATATGTGAAAATCATTACTTCACCACCTTTTGTAAGGCTTTCTCTACTTACTGGGCTATTATAAGTATCGGGTATATCAGCACTGTTACAAACGCCCTGATCATGGAGTCGTGATGGATGTCACATATACTCCTAATATTCCTATTATATTTGGTTTGCGCAAATATGATCGTGTATCCCAGGCCGGAATACTCACATACTCTCCCTTCTTTATACTAGGTACTCTTATTAGTCCATCTTCCCCATGCTATCTTAAGGACTACTTTAATTTCCTTTACTGTTCTAATACTCGTTCACTTTCCTTTAGATTTTTCATCCAAAGGTTGTCTGGAAGAAACCCCTTTTTAGCAATAAGACAATAGTGTTTCATAATTTTTAGTTTTAGGTCATTCAAATTTATTTATGTACATTTTTGGTGTACAAAAAAAAGAGTTATATATCTATCTATCTATCTATCTATCTATCTATCTATCTATCTATCTATCTATCCCCGAATGTTAAGGTTCTGAACTTTTAAGACATGCCGGTTTCCTCACGATGTTTTACTTTACCGTTTTTGAGTTTTTGAGTTTTTGATGGCATCGCAACGCAAATCACTGGTGCACAGCTGAAGAAAATACACACTACGCCAGGGCCGAGGTTTGAGCTGGGGGCCGTTAGATTGCAACAAGCGCTCAGCCTCTACCGGTCACAGTGTGCCTAGTGCCTACTTCTATAGTAGGGGCTACGGCTGTAGTGGGGATAAATTTCCACGTTACAGCTGAGATCGGGTACATTAGTCATGGAAGCACCAGTAACCAAAAAACAGAAATGGTCGCATGGAAGGCAACATTTCATTTGAAACGTAATTTTTACGTTTCAAATGAAATGTTGCCTTCCATAATTTGGCTACGTAATTTGGCTACGTAATTTGGCTACGTAATTTTCATTTAATTTGAAAATTACGTAGCCAAGTACTTTAATGATAATGACTATTAAATGCCTGTAGGTATTTATGTTAATTTTATAGCTGGTAAAACGAATTAATCAGTTATAAGTATTAGGAAGCAAATTATGCTTGCAAAAGGGCATGATCTCAATTTACAATTGTATTGTAAGATAATTATGTAATTCCAAATCGAATCGTATTCTAACGACGTAAATCTACTAACTTAATTATGATGTAGTGAATAACGAATGTCGTTCTAGTTTGCAATATCGATAAGTGGGCCGGAAATGAATAAAATTGTAAATTGTTGTCTTAGACTTGTTGTATAAAATCAGTCATGTAATCCTATCCTATCCTATCCTATTTATCCGAAGGTTGCACTGTTAACTGCAAATAATTTATTTTCAATTTCTTTACGTTAAGAATCGTAAAAATCAATGGCATAATTATTTATATACAGTGTGAATTTTTCAAGTGGGCATGGATGGCTAAATCAGAAACTATGAGGAATAGCGAAAAGTACTCAAAATAGTCTCGGGCCCAATTAAGATGACAACAAAAACTGCATCTTTGGATTTTTGAAAAATCAATATTCCTAGCCAGGAATCGAACACATTGATTTTGGGAAAAAAATACACACTGTATATTTACACCATTAGCGAAAGTGTCGCTAATAAGGATCGAATTCTGCGAAGAAATGACATACGGCAAACTTGTCTGTCCGTCCGTCTGTCACAGCCGATTTCGGAGCAAATCTATATACTGGACCGATTAAGTTGAAATTGGGTAAATATATGAATTTCTGTGACCCAAACACTGCATCTTTGGATTTTTGAAAAATCAATATTCCTAGCCAGGAATCGAACACGTTGATTTTGGGAAAAAAATACATACTGTATGTTTACACCATTAGCGAAAGTGTCGCTAATAAGGATCGAATTCTGCGAAGAAATTACATACGGCAAACTTGTCTGTCCGTCCGTCTGTCACAGCCGATTTCGGAGCAAATCTATATACTGGACCGATTAAGTTGAAATAAGGTAAATATATGAATTTCTGTGACCCAAACACGGATGTGTAAAATACACTTTTGGGGGGAAAATTATATCATTAAAAAATAACTGTTTCTGTGACATATCAAATGAACCACAAGAACTTTCGTTTGATGTCACAGAAACAGTCCGTACTGTTTGCAAAACTGTTTAATATTCTGTCATGATTGAGCTCCGCTCCGACAGGCCTGGATGGATAGATACAATATACATTTTTGTTCTAGATGTCGCTCTCCTTAATGTTGTTAACTTTATTATTTTCATATATATATTTTATTACTGACTAGGCAACCGTTTGACCACGATCTCACCTGATTGAAAGCGATGATGTGGTCGAAGGTGTAGCACGCTTGCCTAGTAGATACCTATTCACTCTTGACTTGAACACACCTGGGTTATAATTTACCGGAAACACACGGACGAGGGCAGGGCATTTCACTCCTTTGCAGTTCTTATAATAAATGAAGAAGCGTAACGCTTCGTTCTTGTGCGAGGTATTTTAACTATAAAAGGGTGGTGCTTTGCCAATCGTCTAGTCATACGGTGATGGAAAGGTGACGGGGGAATCAGATTGTGCAGTTCTTGTGCACACTCTCCATAGTGCAATCTGTAGAATACCGACAGCCTTGCTACCTCACGTCGATGCGCCAGACTTTGAAGCTTACTCTACTAGAATGTCATCCCCAATGAGCCTGATAGCACGTCTCTCAATTGAATCCAAAGACTCGAGCTGATACTTGGCAGAACCGTCCCAGAGGTGGCAGCAATACTCCATACAAGATCGGACCTGTGCTTGATAAAGATTCAAAAGCTGTCTCGGTGTGAAGTACCACCTAACCTTAGACAAAATACCTAGTTTTTTTTGCAGCTACCCTTGCTTTGGATTCAGTATAAGACCCAAAATTCAGGCTTGATGTGAGTTCGACACCCAAAAGCTCCAGATGGTCGCCTATTGGTATTTTTACACTTTGGAAAGACGGAAATTGGTTTAGAGAACTTTTTTTAGCAGAAAACAAACACGCCTGCGTTTTAGTAGCATTAAAATAACCAGGTTAGCATCGCTCCAATCGGACACGGCTTCTAAGGCTAAATTCAAACAGTCTACCATAGCCTCTCACTGAAACTGGACAGCGTCGCAGCTGGCTTGAGCATTGGAAGTTTATCTCTCAACTACAGTACTGACATCAGCATACCCAAAGGTACTGGACTTCAGAAGGTCATTAATGTTCAGTAAAAACAGTGTAGCCGAGAGAACCGATTCCTGAGGTGCAGCCCTCTAGGACTACTCGAATAGATCGTTCCCTCAAGAAATCAACTATCCAATTGCAAAAGCCAACAGGTAAACCATATGACGGAAGCTTGTTTAAAAGGCCATCGTGCCAGATCCGATCAAATGCCTTCGGTATGCCAAGGGAGACGGCAAACGCCTCACCATGCATCTGTACGTGAGTTCGCTCAGTACGTGAGTGACACACGCGAGAAGATCCCCAGTAGACTGGTGTCGGCGAAATCCGTATTGCCACCGAATTGGACCGATTTGGCCCCAATTCGACCTACGTAATCAAAATGAGCCTTCCTAAGTATCTTCTTGCAGGTCTTAGCGGCAACGTTGAATTTTCTTTTCTTAGCCCGTATATCAGAAGATTTGCGCTTTCGAGCATCAGCCCAGTCTAGATATGCCGCACGCTTTAGAGCCACAGCACGACCACAGCTAGATCCAAACCAAGTTGCTGAAAAGAGTCTTGTCACTGAATGGAATGAAATATTCCATTGCCTGACATATTACCTTTGTAATAGCAGACGCGCAAGTTGACAGGTCCTGGGAGGTGAAACATGTTTGCCGCCAAGGGTAGGGTGCAAGGAATTGCCGCATCTCGCCCCAATCCGCTGAGTTGTATCTCCACACGCGCCTATTACCCTTAAGGCTAGGATCAGGTGGGGAGTACACTGAGACGGACTTAACCAGGCAGTGATCAGAGCTACCAAGAGGTGGGGATACTGACACGGAGTATCGGTCTGGTTCAGTCGTCATCAACAGGTCGAGACAGTTGGCAGTGTCACCGTCACGGTCAGGCACCCGTAATCCAACCAAGAGGCAATAGAAGATCCTTAACGTAACTTTTGTGTAATTTAAACTGTTATTTTCGTATTTTTTTTTATGTAGCAGTTTATCTCTAGTAATGTATGGTAAAAAGTCTAGTAAAAAGTGGTATGTTTAGTAAATGGTATAAAATCTAGTAGGTAAATGTGTTTAGATTCATCTACAAGTAGTTATTTGTAAGATGGCCCAGGTGCCGAGCAAGATTTTTAAGAAAAAAAAACTTCATTTACTCCATTTACTTAGCCCCAAACTAGGATACCCTGTACTAAGATAAATATGTTGTATAAACATAAATAGAAACTAATATAATATGTATATATCCACTCGGAAACAAAATTTTAGTTCATAACACAAATGTTTGTACCTTGTTGACTTTGCAGTCAGGGTCTTAAATCACTCGGCCAGACCGGTCATCAATATGCAAAGTTCTGGGTGGTTCTGCAGATGTTATTGGCATGCTCGTGGCCCTTACTGGTGAACGATCTACTGCGTTGGTCTAATTAATACAAATAATAAGTTTAAATTAAAAATATAAGGCAAAATTTTAAAAGCCCTGATCAGAAAACCCACCGAGACGAATCAAATGAGCCCAAACTCGAAGGAGTTTAATATATTGTTATTTTCCTCTGACTATCTTCCGGCTCCATCATCAAACAATACAGGGTATCATTTAAAAACATCCTTAGGACTCCTTAGGACCAGGTAACAGATTAAGACAAATCAAATGACCACAAATTCGAAGAGGTTTCATCACTTGATTGTTGAATTCCTGTAACTACTTCCGGCTCTATGATCAGACCAGCTGAATGTTACTAAAACATTGTACTCGTATTGTCATCAGAAATACACGTGTGTGCAAAATTTCAGTTTCATTAGACGTCGTTAAATGGTTCAAAATTTACTTTCTAGATTTTTCCCCAAGTTGGTCACTCATTCGAAGGTACATATTCTTACACTAGCTGTACCCGCGGCTTCGCACGCGTGGCCATTTCTCTAGGTTAAATGAACTCCATTACTATTCCAATACCTAAAATACCAATATACCAACATTTAAACAAAATTCCTTCAGCCGCCAAAAAGTTTTTATCGATTACTCTGCTTCTACTCATTGGATTGAGATAACAAGTACACCAGTTTTTAAGTCAAACCCTAAACTATCCAACAGAAAAAACCGCATCGCAATCGGTCTAGTAATTTTTACGTGATGTGTGAACAGAATAACAGACAAACAGACAAACTCGAATTTTAAAAATGTTTTATTCATTTTCAGTAGCTTATTTTTAGTACCCTAGTTTTTTTTTATGTCTTCCTTTTACAGTTTTTTTGGTACTTCCTGCTTTATTATTAGTATAGATGCCCTTCACTTTTGGGCAGAATAGTAAAAATATGTTTTTTATTACATTATTTTAATTTTGCCTATAAAACAGAACCGTGACAGTATTGACTGACTGACTGACAAAACGTCCAGCCTAAACCGGTGGACCTAGGTATATGAAATTTGGAGAAATATTCTTTGAGTAACTACGAAAGTAACTATAAACATAAAACATAATTACCAACTCCAAATAAAATACCCCTATTCTGCGGGACCCTTTCGGCGTGATGCGCGTCCAAAATAAAGACAGACAGAGAGACAGATAACAGAAAAAAAACAGTTTTGGCTTCAGTACGAATATAGAACAGCCTCGATTTTTTTTACAAAATATCTTCATTGTACATAATTGGACCTGTTACAGTTTTATTATAAGTATAGATATTCTTAGATTAATCGAATAGCTGAGGTCACCAAGTTGCCCAGTAGGTAAGTAAGTCCTATTGTCTTTTAATAAATTTGTACTTACTTTCACATCCTAAATTGACACAGAACGCGATGTTAGTAAACACGACAAGACTCCCGTCTTCAATGCTCAAATCGTCCTTAGCTGCTTCGAGATCCATCGCAAAATGCACTCCGAATCCTTTGTGAACAAGCCAGGCCGGAACTTCGCGATTATGCTTATTAACTGGATCACTGGCAAATTGGAAGATTGGAACCGTCTCAGTACACTCACCGTCTACGCAACTCAACCATTTTCGATACTAGAAACCGTAAATTGAGCTAGCTTTAGAAAAATGAAACAAGCCCCATTGAGCTGGGTTATCGACTGCCTGGCCATTGGTCGCAGACGTTTGCGATATCAGGAGTTATCAAATGACATTAACTTACGCTTTGTTATCTTCTCTGTATACAAGTCTATCTCAATAATTAAAAACTAATTATTATTATTAGTATCTAATACTTTTATGGTTGATTTTAGTGAGTAATTAAGGCCGAAAGAACATTGAAGCCTTAACTACACCTCAGCAGTACACGAGTGTATGTGTGACACATCTGTCTTCTATACACTTATGATAAAGCAGTAAGTACCAAAAACTGTACAACAAGATAGTTAAAAAAAATGATCTAGGGTACCTACTTAAAATAGAACCAAACGAACGATTTCTGAACGAAGTTTTGATAATATTAGTACTTTTGGTTCTGGAATATCACAGGCTCTTTATATCCCAGAAAAATGACAGCGCGGGCAAAGCCGCGGACACAGCTAGTATCTAATATGTGTGTTCAGCGACCCTTACCACTTTACAAATTAACTCAGTTTCCTTTTATTTATTCTTGTATTTTTAATTTAGTTTATTTTATTACATACTTACCTTACATATTTTTTTCTTTATGTATAACTGACCTCTACAGCATCACCGGCGTTGATGACGGAAGGTGGGGCGGGCGCGAAAGCGCTCCACCGCAATGCGTGACGCAGAAGGCGCCCGCCAAAGTTGAAGTTTTGGCCACTTGCTCAAGGGCACCCAGGCGGTACGAACCTCGGCTTGGACAGTCACCATTGATTACGGGGGTCTGACTAAACACCCCTGGATTGCTAGTTTTAGTAGTAGTGATCGAGGGGGCCCTGTTGAAATGGCTGGAGCCCTTTGAATTATTTGGATAAATGACCACCGATTCGGAATACACGTTCGAGAAGAATCGGCAAGAAACTTGAAGGCGAATAATATCGACTTTAATTACAGGACCTTCGACCACGCCGGCGAGGACTGTGTCTGTGTCTAATTGTGTTGACAGATGCTGAGGAAGGGTTGGACAACCTATCGCTGCCTGCACTGCGGAGTGATTTCATCGTCCGGATCGATCGAAACAACAATTCTGTCAACAACATCAATAGCATTGGCGCTATACCTACTTTTGCACTGGTTTTTAATATCCTTGAAGAAAATAAGATGTTTTTTTCGCGATAAAGAGTAGTCTGCGCGTACGAAGTCGCGGGTGGGAAAACTAGTACTTATAATCTATATACTTATAATAAAACTGTAACGGGTCCAATTCTGTACATTGAAGATATTTTGAAATTTTCTTTTGGAGGATACTCTATATTCGATACTGAAGCCAAAACTGTATTTTTTTCATTTTTGTCTGTCTGTCTGTCTGTCTGTCTATATCTTGGCTAGGCATCACGCTGAAACTACTGAATGAATTTAAATGAAACTTTGAGTTCATACTACGAGGTAGATTATAGGATACTTTTAATCCCGAAAAATTAAAGGGTTCCCGCAGGATAGGCGTTGAAAGTTATTTAAAAGAATACGTATCACACTGAAAATACTGGACGGATTTTATTGCAACTTGGTGTAGTCATAGTTTATATAATGGGTAAAAATTAACCATACTTTTTATCCCGAAAAATAAAGAATTCCTGCGGGATAATGTCCCAAATTTTGTAAATTGAAGATATTTTGTAAAATTTTTGAAGGCCGTTTTATATTCAATACTAAAGCCAAAACTGTGTCTTTGTAATTGTTGTCTGTCTGTCTGTCTGTCTGTCCGTCTGTCTGTCTGTACCTTGGCAACACATCACGCCGAAAATACTCACTGAATTCAAATGAAATTTGGTATGATTTGACCTTATACTTCGAGGTAGGACACTGGATACTTTTCATCCCGAAAAATTAAAGAGTTCCTGCAGGAAAGGCGTTAAAAATTATTTAAAAGTACACGTATCACGTTGAAACTACTGGACGGATTTTGTTAATAACTTGGCACAGTCATAGTTTATATAATGGTTAAAAATTAAGGATACTTTTTATCCCGAAAAAAATAATAGTTCCTGCGGGATAATGTCCCAAATTCTGTAAATTGAAGATATTGTGTCATTTTTTTTGGAGGCCTTTTTATATTCAATATTAAAGCCAAAACTGTATATTGTAATTTTTGTCTATCTGTCCGTCTGTCCGTCTGTCTGTCTGTACCTTGGCCGCGCAACACGCCGAAAATACTCACTGAACTCAAATTAAATTTGGTATTATTTGAGTTCATACTTCGAGGTAGGACATTGGACACTTTTCAGCCCGAAAAATTAAAGAGTTCCTGCAGGATAGGGGTTGAAACTTATTTAAAAGAACACGTACCACGCTGAAACTAATAGACGGGTTTTGATGTAACTTGGCACCGTCTTAATTTATATGATGGGTTGGTTATATGATGGTTGGGATTGAGGACACGTTTTATCCCGAAAAATTAAAGGGCTTCTGCGGGATATGGGTCCAAAGTTGTGGTAATATTTAAGTAATAAATAATATTTTTAGGATGGTTCTCTATATCCGATACTGGTACCAAAACTGTTTTACTTTTTATTTTTGTTTGTTTGTCTGTCTGTCTGTTTGTCCATATCTTGACCGCGCATCGCACAGGAGCTACTGAATGAATTCAAATGAAATTTGGTATGATTTCAGTTCATACTACGAGGTAGGACATTGGAAACTTTTTATCCCGAAAAATTAAAGGGTTTTCGCAATATAGGAGTTGAAAGTTATTAAAAAGAACACGTATCACGCTGAAACCACTAAACGGATTTTTTGATGCAAATTGACACAGTCATATATCTATACTTATAATAAAGCAATAAGTTCGAACAAGACTGTAAAAAAAAGAAGATACATAAAAAAGTGCTCTTGGGTGCTTAAAAAGGGTATTGAATACGAATATTTTTTTTTTTTGATCGTGTCGCTCTGTCTGTTTGTTTGTTTGTTCACGCATCACGTAAAAACTATTGGACTGATTGCAATGCGGTTTTCATTGTTAGATAGCTTAGGATTTGATTTAAAAACTGGTGTAATTGGTATCTCAATCTGGTGAGTTAGAAGCCGAGCAGTGGATAAAAGTATTTTTCACGGCTAAAGAAATTTTGATCAAATGTTGGTATATTGGCCCTGGCACAATAGCACATTATGGTACTTTGAACCTAAAGAAAAGCCCACGCGTGCGAAGCCGCGGGTACAGCTAGTAAAGCAATAAGAACGAAAAAGTCTTTACAAAGAAGATAGTTAAAAAAAAGTCTAGGGCTCTAGGGTACTTAAAATAAGCTACTGAACAAGAATATAACATTTTTTATATCGTGTCTGTTTGTTTGTCTGTATATTTGTTCGCGCGTCACGTAAAAACTACTGGACCGTAGTACATATATATCAATGTACTGGACCGATTGCCATGCGGTTTGTCACTGTTGCATAGCTTAGGGTTTGACTTAAAAAATGGGATACTTGGTATCTTAGGAACCAAGAAAAGTCCAGCCAAGGAAAGTATAAGCACAAGCAAAATTTTGAAGGACCAAAAGATCCCTGTAATCTGAACAAAACGAAATATTAAGGAAATGGTTTTTTTAAGCAGTTATCTGTTGTAATGTTATTAAAATGACATCACATTTATAAATGTTATTTAGCACAACTACTTATGTATAACATATATTTAAATCGTGTCTATCTGTTTGTCTATTTATCTGCGTCTGTTTGTTCGCGCATCACGTAAAAACTACTGCACCGATTGTGATCCGGTTTCCACTGAAGGATAGCTTAGGGTTTGACTTAAGAATTTGTGTACTTGATATCTCAATCCGATGATTAGATGCCGAGCAATTGTTAAAAACTACTTGACGGCCGAAAGAATTTCGATCAAATAGTATATTTCGATCAAATAGTACAGTTAGTATATTGGTACTCGTAGTTTAGGTCCTGGAATAGCACAAGAGTACTTGATAGAGAAATGATGAGAAATAAGTTCAAAAACTCAAACCCGACTACGGTCGGGTAAAACATAGCCTATGATACTCTTGCGATGAAGACGAATCGATTTCTACCTCGCTTGTCAAAATCGGACCAAGTTTTTAGTCTGAACGCATAACCTTTCCCTTGCCTTGCCGGTGTCGGGTAAAAAAAAAGCTTATGACACTCTATACATGAAGTCGAATCGATTGATACCTCGCTTGTTAAAATCGGACCAAGTTTGTAGTTTAAACATATAACCCTTATTTTACCTTGCCGTAGACGGGTAAAAAAAAATGCTTGTGACACTCTATACCTGAAGACGAATTGATTGACACCTCGCTTGTCAAAATTGAACCAATGTGACGCTGTGATGAAACATCCACATACCCACTGCCCACATTCATAGATACATACATACATACATACATACATACATACATACATACATACATACATACATACATACATACAATTGCCCTTCCTTTGCTTTGCTGTAGTCGGGTAAAAAGGATAGATTTATCATAAAGCACGAGCGTAGCGATCGCGAAAATGTTGAGACATTTGTATTATTGTAAACATTTAACATGATTTAAAATCATATGAATCCATACCAATATATAAAAGTGAAACGTTGTCTGTTTGTTTATTTGGGGAGCTTTCACGCGATAACGGCAGGACGGATTTTGATAAACTTGGAATGGAGATAGGTTAAAAATATGGAATAAAACATCGGATACTTTTTATCCTAATTTATTTAATTGTAAGTTTCCACGCGAAAACCGGAAAAACCGGAAAAACTGGAAAAATGTTGATTACTCGCTGTAAGAAACGGTTACATTGGAAACGAAATAACAAGTATGTAAAAAAACATCAAGGTGCTATTCCTACTTTTGCATTGGTTTTTCCTCATCGGATTGAGATTAGTCATGTGTCGTTGTGTGATTTTTAGATAACAAAACGAAACGCGTTTTGATTCTCGATAACGTTTTCCAAACCGTCTATTTTATAACGATCTATTTCACAACCGTCTAACCCTCCCTAAAGGTTTATTCTCAAAACGATGTCCGTTTTTCGATAAATGTTTTAGATGATAGAGGTTTACCTTTTTAACAAACATTTATTGACAATAACGTTACGTTTTTAGATTGCTATGTTCATGTCGACTCAATGCGTGTATAATATGAACATTTCTTCATCATTTTTCCAGGCTTAGACTGGCTGTATAAATAAAGTAGGTAGTAGTTAGAGTATTATTATGTAGGCGTATTTAAAAGTTCATTTTGGACCGAGCGAGCGCGTAGCGTCTCCGTTTCAGCTTGGGCAAAAATGCTTTCTTATGTCCTTCCGAATGTCAGTCCTTCCGGATGTCAGTCCGGATCTCTGTTCTCCTCTACAAGTCGCATTTCTCAACCGATCTAGACGAAACTTAATATACAGGTTAAGCGAATTTTTAGTCGTCAGGGGTTTTTATTGAGTTGAGTTGAGGGTACTTCCCCAAAAAAAAAGAGTAAAAAGAGGGCTACTGAATATCTCCGCTATATTAAATTCGATATCGAGAGTTCTTTTTTAATTTGAAAGGTTCTTGGTTCTTTTTAACTTTATGTTGGTCTCGTAAAAATTTGGTGAAGATCCTCATCAAAATGCAGTAAATTTCGCACTTTTAGGTTTCTGACAGTGGAATCAGCCCTTTACCTATTAGGTAGAGATTGATGGAGCACCTTGGTTTGTTAGTTTTACAATAAGGTAACTAGATGGCGCTACTGTGCTCCGCTAAATTGTTTGCAAAAAAGTTTGTACGCGCGAGGTCTACAGCTTACAGAGGCACTAGTATATACATTTTCTTAGGTTGGTTTTAAATACATTTTTTAATTTAAACTTTGTTGTTTTTTTTCATAATAAACAGTATCATCGGTAGCATGTTCAAAGGTTACTAAAATGCACACAGCAAAAGCACATTGAAGGCAAGATCACGCCGTAACCATCCAACCAACGCGTCTAGCGCGTGTACAAAAGAGATGGTTCCATTTTTAGACGTCAAATTCGTCTCATTCCATTTCACTTGATTTGTTCGTTATGTTGGCTGCGTTACCAGATTGCCGCTACTCGCAACGCCAAGTGTTTAGCAAACTACAAAATAGACGTTTTGAGAAATAGAATCGTTGTGGAAGTCGCCCGTAACGTTTGTGTTGTCGCTCACTGAAAACGTTGGGACAACGAGCTATGCTTTATAATGCCCACGCCTATACTTGAGATACCAAGTACTCCAGTTTTTAAGTCAAACCATAAGCTATCCTACATTGAAAACCTCATTGCAGTCGGTCCAGTAGTTTTGACGTGATGCGCGAATAAACATACAGACAGACACGGATATTAAAAATGTTATATTCTTGTTCAGTACAAAGGTTATTTTATTTTTCCAAAATTATGTTAATTTTGAAGTAATCATTAATATTTTTTGGAGGGTATTCAATACTGAAACCAAAACTGTTTTTTAATTTTTGTCTGTTTGATTGTCTGTCTGTCTGTCTGTCTGTCTGAATGTCTGTCTGTCTGTCTGTCTGTCTGTATCTTGACCGCGCATCACGCCGAAACTACTGAATTAATTTAAATGAAACTTGGTATGATTTGAGTTCATACTAAGAGGTAGGACATCGGATACTTTTCACCCCAAAAAATAAAGGGTTCCCGCAGGATAGGAGTTGAAAAGTTATTTAAAGAACACGTAACTCGTAAAAACTAATGGACGGATTTTGATGCCACTTGGCACAGTCATCTATATATACTTATAATAAAACTGTAACATGACAAATTCAGTACATTAAAGAGATTTATAAAAAAAAAATGGAGGGTACTCTGTATTCGATACTGAAGCCAAAACAGTATCTTTTTCATTTTTGGCTGTATGTCTGTCTGTATCTTGGCCGCGCATCACGCCGAAACTACGAAACTACTGAATGAATTCAAATGAAACTTGGTATAATTTGAGTTCATACTAAGGGTTCCTGCAGGATAGGGGTTAAAAGTAATTTAAAAGAACAAGTATCACGCCGAAACTACTGGGCGGATTTTGATGCAACTTGGTCACAGTCATAATTTACATGATGGGTTACATGTGGTTAAAATGGAGGATACTTTTTATCCCAGGAAAATAAAGGGTTCTTGCGGGATAGGGGTCCAAAGTTATATATAGTTTGAAGTAATAAATAATATTGTTTGTTTATTACTATACTTTTTTTCTATCTGTCTGTCCGTCTGTCTGTATCTTGACATCAATCATTACACCGAAACTACTAAATTAATTCTTATAAAACTTGGTATGATTTGAGTTCATACTACGAAGTATGACATTGGATACTTTTCAATCCTACAAATTAAAGGGTTCCCGCAGGATAGGAGTTGAAACTTATTTAGAAGAACACGTATCACGCTGAATCTACTGGATGGGTTTTGATGCAACTTGGCACAGTCATAGTTTATATGATTGGCTAAAATTCGCCTACAGTATGGCCATCCGGCGTCAAGATTTCCGAGTGGATTTACTTTCGAGGATCGTCCCGCGAGCGGGGCGCAACCGAAGGTGCCCGAGCGAGCCGCTCAGTCTCAGATTGACAATGATACGGCGATTACGGATGTGTCATCACTCGTAGTTCGCCATCAAAATATTGCGTGATAAAACCCAAAAGCTTGAAGTGTTATAAAGTGAGCTCAAGTGCAATATATTAGCGGTGACGGAACACTGGTTATCTGAACCAGAATTAGATTGTGTGAATCTAACCGGTTTAAAGCTAGCATCAAAGTTTTGTAGAAAGCAAATATCTCACGGCGGATCGTGCATATTTGTAGATAAGAATTTAAATTGTATCGAAAATATAGATCTTGTGACATGTTCAGTGGAACGATATTGCGAGATTTCTGCAATTGACTTAATAGGTTATGACGTGACCATTATTTGTATATACTGGACTAACAAGATTAACGGAAATGATTTCTTACGCACTTTGCACGTTTGCTCGATAGGATTAACGAACTTGATAGGAATTGTTTAGTGGTGGGCGATTTTAATATAGATTGTTTACCTGAAGTTTATCCTGAAAAAAGGAAGTCAGATGATCTTATATCAGCCTACAATATGACAAATAGTGTGGATTTTCCCACTCGTACAACGGCTACTACTGCTACATGCTTGGATCACCTTTACACCAACATGTCGCCGAAATCAGTGCGGGCCACTCCAGTTGTTACCAACTTGAGCGATCATATCGCGGTACGCGGGGAGGTAATGTGCACTCGTCAGGTGCCAGAATCTCATCTCACCAGGAACTTCTCACAATCTAACCGTTGCAATTTTGTAGCTTCACTAGATAGTGTAGATTGGCTACAAATTATTGAGTGCTCTGGGTCGGCAGAGACTTTAGCAAAGTCGGTGACAAATGTCATTGCTAATAAATTTTACATATGTTTTCCTTTAAAGAGAAAACATGCTAAGAAAATTGACTCATCGTGGGTAACTCCCGATATTAAAAATATGAAGTCTCTTTTATTTGACATTTATTAATTGAATAAATTATTTCCCAATGAAATTAGCATACAATCAATTTTAGATGACCTAAATATTAAATTTGATATTTTAGTGAATAATCAGAAACGTAATTATTATAAGAACCTAAAAAAGAGTGCATCAAAAGGCATGTGGAGCGTAGTTAATATAGAAAGGGAAAAAGCAACGCACCCAAACTTAAATTTGCAGATATTGTAGTAAATTCTGACGGTAGCAAGTTTGACAATACCAAGCAAGCGGTTGATTATATTAATTTACGGTTTTTGAACGCGGCTTCCGCTTGCAGTGCACCTGCAGCTAATATCTCCGCTGTACGTCGAGTTTTGTCGGTCGCTCAAAAGATGAATCGAAAGATGTTTTCGGCCTATTGATGAAGCTGAGGAGGATGGCTGTTTGCGAGCGTAAGCTGCAAGTGGCTGTTCTTTGTTGCGATTTATCAAAAGCATTTGATGTAGCTGACCATACCATACTCGCTATAAAACTGAGGCATTATGGTATTGATGGGCCATCGTACGCCTTACTGACGGACTTACTACGAGGTAGGTCCCAGATAATAAATGCTGGTGACGGAGAGACTAAGTCGGATCCGCTCTCTTCTACGATGGGGGTGGCGCAAGAGTCGTCAGTATCCAACATACTTTTCTCCCTCCTCCTGAACGATCTAACGGACGTCGTAACGGTGGTGGACATACTAATGTATGCCGACGACGTATACGCTGCGATATTCACTGCGCCGACCGTTGATCGCCTAGAGGAGAAGTTGAATGAAACCTCATCAAGCCTGGCGACGTGGTTTAACATGAATGGTCTTGCCCTCAATCTCAGTAAGACTCACTTCCTTCATTTCAATCTGTCAGGTCGGGCTTCAAAGCCACTGACGGTCTTGGTGCACGGCATTCAGATCAAACAGGTTGGAAAGACGACATTCCTAGGCTTCGAAATCGACAAGGGATTGACGTACACTTTATTGTACAAAAACTGTGCGATAAAGTTGGGAGTGCATGTTTCGTGCTGCGTCGTGTGTCCCGGGTGGCGTCCGCGGAGGTAGCGCGTGCGTGCTACTTTGCAATAGTGCACTCGTTACTGTAGTACGGCGCGGAGCTTTGGGGACGTTGCTCGGAATGGGAGCGCGTCTTCCGTATGACATTCATACAGTAGGTATTTAAATTGTTAACATATGTTGCTTTATGAATTAATTGTTGTATTCTGGATGTATACATACACACACTGTGTACCCACTTATTTAATAATTGTGATTAATTAATTTTTTACTCTATTCAAAATGATTAGCTTTGATGACGTGTAATTATATTTACCAAGAAATGAGTATTTGAGTATACATTTTATGCCAAAAAAAAATGGTTCCTGCGTGATGGGATCTAAAACTTTGTTAAGTATGAAGTTTTTTTTTGAGTATACTCTATATTCAAAGTTATATATTTAAACGGGACTTAATCGCGCTGAAAACTAAATATTTATTTACCTCGACGTTTCGATCAAGTTGCATTGATCATGGTCACGAGAAGACTGAAATTGCGGGTGTCAGCGTCGATAAGGGCGAGCGTTGTCTCAAACTACCCGCATTTGGTTTTGTAAAAAATGGTCCAATTAAAAAATGGTCTAGTGACCTTAAAACAAGGCACTGAAGAAGAATATAACATTCTTAAAAATCGTGTCTGTCTGTTTGTCTGTATCAAACATACAGACAGACAGACAGACAGACACGATTTTTTCAAGCAACACGTAAAAAGTACTGTGCCGATTGCGATGCGGTGACTGTTGATAGTTTAGGGTTTGCCTTTAAAACTGGGATACTTGTTATCTGAATCCGATGAGTAGAAGCCTAGCAATCGATAATAATCTTTTTAAGGTTTTATAATAAGTTTTGATTAAATGTTGGTATATTGGTATTTAAGCCTTGGAATAGCACATAGGGTATTTTTAACCTAGAGAAATGACGACGCGTGCTAAGCCACTAAATAAAAAACTGAAAATTGAAAATAAAATAAGTTTTTCTTTAAGCGGTTTATAATAAAAAAGATAAAATAAAATAGTAGAGCGTGTCGAATTTCTATTACTCGGGTTACGCTACGTCTCACGATATATTATTTTTTAGCTTTTATTACATTATTTTCTTTACAATAAAAACAAAATATTTTATTTTATTCAGGTACTAGCTGTACTCGCGGCCTCACACGCGTGGTCTTTTCTTTAGGTTCAAAGTATCATAATGTGCTATTCCAGGACCAATATACCAACATTTGATCAAAATTTCTTTAGCTGTCAAAAATACTTTTATTAATTGCTCAGCTTCTCACTCACTAGATTGAGATACCAATGACACCAGTTTTTAAATCAAACCCTAAG
Organism: Alsophila aescularia; assembly: GCA_946251855.1. Lineage (NCBI taxonomy): Eukaryota > Metazoa > Arthropoda > Insecta > Lepidoptera > Geometridae > Alsophila > Alsophila aescularia. Next base: position 40,086,053 of record OX276383.1, read on the forward strand.
CTATCTAACAATGAAAACCGCATAGCAATCGGTCCAATAGTTTTTACGCGATGCGTGAACAAACAAACATACAGATAAACAGACAGAGCGACACGATTAAAAATATATATATATATATTCGTGTTCAATACCCCTTCTAAGCACCCAAGTGCATTTTTTTATTTCTCTTCTTTTACAGTCTTTTTCGTACCTATTGATTTATTATAATATTACTGTGTCAATTTGTGATACGTGTTCTTTTTAATAACTTTCAACCCCTATATTTCGGAAACCCTTTAATTTTTCGGGATGGAAAGTATCCTATGTCCTACCTTGTAGTATGAACTCAAATCATACCAAGTTTCATTCAAATTCATTCATTAGTTTCGGCGTGATACCTAGCCAAGATACAGACAGACAGACAGACAGACAGACAAAAATGAAAAATATTACAGTTTTGCTTCAGTACCGAATACAGAGTACCCTCCAAAAGAAAATTTCTAAATATCTTCAATGTACAGAAATGGATGCGTTACAGTTTTATTATAAGTAATAATAATAATAGATTTCTGACGCATTCGTGCCTAGATACAGATACAGTTTAGGTATTGTGTAGGTAGGTACATTTTTCATCATGATCATGTTTCAGATAATATTAATATCAATATAATATTTATATCCTAAAACAAAGATTAATTTGTAATAATTAAGTCAACCTTCAATGATTAACAGTTGTTAGGAGCCAAATGATTAAAACTGAATATCTACTCTGTGTTCACCTAATGATAATATACATCTAGTTTGCCTATTACGACTTTATGACACAATGGGCAGGGACAGTCGTAGATACGAGTAAACTGTCTATTGTGTAAAGGATGATTATGTAAATATAAATAAAGGTCAAACGAGGGCATTTCTAGTGCATCTCAAGCAGTATGTATTTAGGTACCTACATATATAAGTACGTAGTACTATTATTTATTCTGATCTATATTATTCTGATCTATTAGTTCTGTGATTTATATCACAGAACTAACTAAGAGTAACTTCTGTTACTCTATGGCCTGTATGGTACCTAAAGCAGTAAAGTGTAGTGTCAAAATGTTAGATATCGGCCGCAAGTGACTGAAACATTGCCGCCTGGTAAATGATTTATTAAATATTTTTCAGTATCAGGCCTAGCATGCTCAAATACATATTACTAAAAATAAATAAGTGTAGGTATTTATATAAGGTGAAAAATAATTTATGAAACTTACTAAGATTTCGTAGGTTTAGTTTGTTTTATTGAGATTTGATAAATAGTTCTGAGCTGTTATTCATTATATGGATTAGATTAAAAGTTCATCATGATCATCATATCAGCCTTTAGAAGTCCACTGCTGAACATAGGCCTCCCCCAAAGAGCGCCATGACGAGCGATCTTGTGCCACCTCCATCCACCGACTTCCTGCAATGGCTACAATGTCGTCGGTCCATCGTGTGGGGGGTCTCCCCACACTTCGCTTGCTTGTTCGTGGTCGCCATTCGAGAACCTTTATTCCCCTGCGGTTGTCGGTTCTGTGAACTATATGGCCTGCCCATTGCCACTTCAACTTGCAAACTCTGAGAGCTATGTCGGTAACCTTCGTTCTTCTACGGATTTCCTCATTTTGGATTCTATCACGTAGTGAAACACCGAGCATAGCTCTCTCCATTGCACGCTGCGCAACTCTGAGCTTGTGTTGTGTTGTGTTGCAATAGTTAGCGACCACGTCTCAGTGCCGTATGTCATTACTGGCAACATACACTGATTCAGCTCATTGGCTCAGCGGTATCTGCGACGAGAAGATATGGCGAAAACCCTGGATAACACATTAAACCAGAGAACTCATCAAAGCAAACCAAATGAGCCCAAACTTGAAGGGGTTCCATCATTTAGTCGTTGAGTTCCTGTGACTACCGTGTTATGTGGTATCCGAGGTCTAATGATGGAGCTGGAAGGTTTCACAGGAAATCAACAACAAAATAATGGGACCCCTTAGAGTTTGGTTGGGCTTATTTGGTTTGTCTTGATGAGTTCTCTGGTTTTATGTGGTATCCAGAGTTTTTATAATGGAGCCGGAAGGTAGTCACAGGAACTCAACAAAAATATGATGGAACCTCTTAGAGTTTGGGCTCATTTGGTTTGTCTTGAAGAGTTCTCAGGTGTTATCTAGTCTCCAGGGTCTGCTGATGGAGCCAGAAGGTAGTCACAGGAACTCAACGACTAAATGAAGGAACCCCTTCAAGTTTGGGCTAATTTGGTTTGCTTTGATGAGTTCTCTGGTTTAATGTGTTATCCAGGGTCTGCTAATGGAGCCGGAAGGTAGTCACAGGAACTCAACAACTAAATGATGGAACCTCTTCGAGTTTTTGCTCATTTGGTTTGTCTTGATGAGTTCTCTGGTTTTATGTGGTATTCAGGGCCTTATGATGAAGCCGGAAGGTAGTCACAGGAACTCAACATCAAAATGAAGGAACCCTTAAGAGTTTTGGCTCATTTGGTTTGTCTTGATGAGTTCTCTCGTTTTATGGGGTATCCAGGGTCTGATGATGCAACTGGAAGGTGGTCACAGGAACTCAACAACAAAATGTAACTATACCGTGACAACTGGGAATACATCACTTCTAGCCGCTAACCAGCCGTCGCCTAGCCGTCAGCGCGGCGTCGTCCTGCCCGCCCCGTATCTGTGTAGACGGTGAGTATCCGGTGCCGGGGTAATATGCCAGCGATAACCATTCGGTGCCGTCGACGCGTACGTGCGTTTGTTACGCCTAAACTGGATACCTTGGACTTTTACATGCGTTTCATACAATAAGTACCTACTTACCTACAGCTTTGCATGGACAAAAGAAACAAATGGTAAATAAAATATATTTTATTATGCATGTTTCACATAAAGGATATAAAACACGATATCTTTCTTTTTACCTTTATCTAAGCTATATTTACACATTTTAGCTAAATTGAACATATTGTGGTATATATTTTTTTTAGAGCACTGAACTAGCAAAGTACGGTAGCGGTCTAAAAATGTTAATCAGTTTTCAAATTAGATTCTTTGCCACGCTGTGTGCTAATGTTTAAAATGCTACATCTAGGTACTTAACACTTTTTAATAGTGTAGCATCGATTCAACTAAAAAGTCTAATTACATTTTGATGATGCAACTCATTAAACTCTTTCTTAATTTAAAGTCACATCATTCAATGGCCTGCTCGGTCAGCAGATACCCTAGGGAGTACAAAGCAGTTATCGTAATTCAAAATCTATGTATGAACCCGATTGAAAATCTGTGGGCATTATGGTTCAACGCTGGGACTGTCGAAACAAAAGATACTCTGAAACTATATCACATTGTGCACGGGTTAGGTTTTGATGATTTCAGTCTTGAGTCGGTTTCATTACTCACAAGTGTAGATAATAAAGTAAATTGTTAATATTAAAAAAAAAAAGATATATTTGCATGTTTAGTATCAAGTTCGGCCTCACTTGGTCAATGTCCGTATTTTCGTCGTTTCTATCCCAGATAAAGTTTTATCGTTATTTGTTACAAAAAAGGTTTTCTATATCTAACATACATGACTATCTTGAGCTTAGAGAAATGATTACGCATACCTACTGGCGTATCTCGAGCAAACGATATTCGTGTTAGTATGCTCTACAGTCTACACAAAGATCTTGAGTTACGCTTACTGGCTTTTGTTTCTCTAGGGCTCAAGCGAACGTAAGAAATGTCTTCGTCCTTTCTCTTTGTCTCATCGAGTAAATATATATATATATATATATATATATATATATATATATATATATATATATATATATATATATACACATTTATCTATTTCTTCAACTTTGGCATTTATAAAGAGAAAAAATAATATTTCAAATATTTTGAAAATATTTGAAAGTTTTATAATTAGGATGGTCATTATCTATCTTTTAAAATAATTACAATTTAAGTGTATTATGATGTAATAAAATAAATCTTCAGAAATTAAATACTTTACATTATACCTACATGTTAGACCATATGAATGATCAAAATAATTGTAGCTATTCCATTCCTAAATATAATATTTCTAAAGTGATAATGAGAGTATACATTTTTATATTTTATTTTCTTTATCAGAATTTAAACACACATCTATTTTATGTGTTCTCAAAAACTCAAATTTGTTTGATACTACTGTAAAAATAATTAACAGGAATTGGGATGTATTTAAAGTATTTTTTAAATGGCACTAGAAAATGTTTTCTTCGTATCGATCGTGACTACAGTACAAATTCTCTGCAACATTAAACTTATCACAGCTCTATAAAATAAAATGATTATTATTTTACAAATGAAATTCTTATATAATATGGTAAGACTGGGTAACAATTCTAGACGTACTTACTGAAATACTTTAAATTGGTGAAAATTATAGTAATGTGATAAAATGACTCTAAATATTCAGTGATCTTTTTTAGCTCATACTATACTTCGTACTGCTGAAAACAAGGAATGAAAAGCACTAAGTCATCACATTTAATCACAGTTATGCAAATGCTACACGTAAGTACATAGTACCTGCATATAATACGGACTTATACATCATTATATTTTTCTATATTAACGGTAAAAACACATATTATTACTTTTAATAAAAACATAATTACCTTCTACCCATGTATCTATATCTATATCATTGCATGAGCTTGTCAATCCTTCGGTAACCACGCATTTAAATAGAAAAACAATGTTAAATGTGACGATAGTCACGCCGTGGAACTGGGCCCGCAGTCTCGTCATCGACAGCGATTGCTTTACAACCGAAATCGGTCGCAAAGTCCGATAACGATATTTGGTAGTCTCTGCTAAATATCGATGTCAATCATGATCAGTGTCAGTACAAATACCGATGAAAATCGATATCTTTTGACAATAACTGTCAAACATAATTGTTGTCATCGGTATGTACCGATTTCGATTGTAAAGGATTCAATATATGTAGATATTTCGAGACTGCAGGCCCAGGAAGGCTTAAGAATTGGAGATCTTTCAAAAGTATTTTTCATTTACATGAATTAATTACCCATTTCCTGTCTTAGTTCTAATTCTATTTCAATAAGATATGATAAAATGAGCAATTCTGTTTCTTTTCATGAGTTATTCGATGTATCGACAAAATATTGACCTGCATTTTAAACATCGATTAGGTACCAACATACATGTTATATAATAAAATCATTAAAAAAACCTAACTTCTGACAATCCAAAGATTACACACAACTATCTTTGGACACACAACTATACAGAGTAGAATTTAAGGGCGGTCGGTGGAGGGAAAGTATTGATTATAGCGAATTTAATTCAAAGGAAACATTCATTTATTTATAAAATTAATTATAACTGCATTCCAAGAAACCTTCCTAAAATTCATAACCTTTCTGTAATTTAGGACACAACGGTTCTTACAGACATTTTTTCCTCATCATTGACCCTGTCGATTGATGGCATACAATTATATGACAAAGTGTTTGTCATTTTAGTCAGTTCGATTCCCGGCTGAGGCATGCAAGTTATAATTAATTTTGGAAATAAAGGAGGGTTTCCTTTGAGTAAAATTTGCTATTATTAATACTTAAGGTACTTACACCGGTGTACAGCAGTCGGTGGAAGGCCACCAACTGCCTTTAAATTCAATCCCACATAATATTACCATTTCTACTATTATAATATAACCTAACCCATTTTAGCTACACACTACGTTACAAAATTCCAGCACACGAAATAATGCCTGCAACAAAATCTCAGTTTTACACTATAAACATGAATACATCAACACAGGGAAATGTGCTTCAAACTTCGACCCGGTTTAAACTGATACCATTATAAACAACAATGTAACACATCACCATTTACGCTTTAACCTAATTCGCAATATAATATATGAGCTCGAGATGACCACAACACATATAGCTATTAGAGCTACTACAACCAGAGACATCGTTTCTCCTTTCATGTCATGGTCGTTGAGAAACTGCTTAGGATACCTGTAATGGCAGTATAGCTCGGTGCAAACGAGGTTAGGGCGATCATTGCCGAATATAGAGATCATGAGACCGACAAGGCCATGTTTAAGGAAAGATATGTGGAAGATCCATCGTATTAAGTATGGAGCGTCGCTGTAGCGGAGGAAAAATCCGGAGAAGATTGTGAACGGCATGATGAAGAATGGCCCGAAGATTACTCCGTTCTGAAAACAAACAGTAAAGTTACAGTTGAAGTACAACAAAAAGAGACGAATGCTTTTTTCTAGGAACACACTCTCTGGATAAAAAATAGCAAGTCATATTAAGAAAACAAAAACAAATACAGCTCAGTCACTCTGAAACAATATATCTATCAAATTCATTTACAGATATTATATATTAAATTGCAATATCCGGATCGATGCTTCCAAAATATTGTACTAAGAAATACGATGTTTTTTACCCGACTGCGCGGAGTTTTGTGTTTATCTTTTTAGCCTATGTATGTATGTCTGTTCTTTGTGGCACTATATAGACAAACGCGCGAATCTATTTTGATGATTCTTACGTCAATAGATTTGTCGGTATCTTGCGAGTGCTACTAAAGACATAACAGTAATCAAAATACAATATGGCGACAACCAGACGCCATAAGGTGAAAACGAAAAAAATGAAAGTTGGCGAACTATGATAACTGGGATATCATTGAATAGGTATTTGAAAATCATTTTGAGGTTTCTCTTATCATTTTTAATTTCGATTGACTATTTAGGATCTATAACGATTTAACTGAGAAACGATTTCAACTGAGTATTGTTCGTTATCAACAATTCTCAGTCGGGCGAAAATTTTCTTATTAGTTTGTCGTTTTCTTTATAATAATATATTTTTAATAATTTAAGGCACTTCACTTTTTATATTACTGCTGTGATAGTTTCTTTCACCTGTCACCAGAAATGTCGAGAGACATTTTATCTTACATCGCGACGTTTTGGATTAATTCAATCATTTTTTTATTTTTTTTAATAATTAACATACGGTAGGTACTGTTATAGATTCTCCCTAATGTTAATCTAACAATTCAGATGGGAAGTACTAGTTTAGTTAAAAGTAGACAGTAGGTTCATACCTTAACATTGAACATGGAGCCATTTAGTAGACCGACGCAGAGAGACACATACGACACCGCCAAAAGCGTCGACGCAAATATGAAGAACCTCAGGAACTCAGGAGGTTGTCCTGTCAACCAGTACACGATGCAGGCATAGCTCAGAGTGCAGACGGTCTGCGTCGGCAGTGCCGATACCAAGGTGGACGAGTAGTAAGCCGATGTGGTATACCATCTGTTAAAGTGCTCTCGTCTAACCACCGGTAGCTGTTCTGGGACTGGAAAAGAAACAATTGAATACTGAACAAAAGCGTAACAGCTTATCATCTGATGTGGAGTTATCCGACGATTCGATGTAATTCTCGTCTTTACTATGTCAAATGTGTGCATACAGCTGAGTGGACAAAACCGTTTGGGTTAGTGTAGTGTATGTTAATGTATTAGTGTAGTGTAATGTGTAACAAGTGCTACTTATAAAGAACACATGAATAAAGCTTAATAGAAAATGTAAGAAAAGTGTTAGTGGACACATTCTTAGTGTAATCTAAAAATTTAAGTTATAATCAAATTACTTATAAGCCAATTCGTGGCTAGATTGTAATAAAAAACAGGATGCTTAAGTCTATAATCTAAGTCTACCATAAGAAATGGGAAAAAATAAAAAATATATTTCTTCAAAATACTTTGTTGTGTGTTGTATGACAAGACCATCCCTTTATCATCCCGCGGGTGCTATGAGAACAAGCATAGGGAATTCAGGAAATAGGCAATTTTTATGGGAGAGGCCCATGTTCAGCTATTGAAAATTTCGGGCTGATAATGTCATGTATGCCTAAGTGTGTGCCTTACACTTTTAGACAGGTTTATATCGGAGCTGGTTCCGTCTAAGAACTTGAAGAAAACAATCATTGTTGTATAATATTTGTATGTTTCAGGAAGTATTCACATCGGCTCAAAATAGGCTCAGTACATGCGCGCGCGTCATAACCCGGTTCTTGTACTGAGTTTAGGTCACGCGCGGTACCGGCGCGTATTGAGCCATTATAATTTAGTATTTTGATTAATGTAATTTCAATTTTATAAGGCTTGAATCATATTGTACTAGTAAGTACACAAAAGATAAATGATGAATGCCAACAAGATTATTTTTACTTGTTGCTCAATGTAACAGGATTTTATTATAATAATCTTTTATAAATAATCGCATGATATCTCTTGGATTTGAATATAATGTAATTAGCGATTAGCTTCGACTAGCAGTACCATTTAGAAGAGCAACATTTTTAAATTTATTTTTAAAACATTAAAGGCCATTGTATTCTCGCATTAAAACATGCAGAGCTTAAAATTTCTACCACTTGGATATCTTGTACCTCTCCTACTAGCTTCACGTTGTAGTAGATCCTAATAATACTATACTATATTAAAAGGAAAGGAAAATGGAAGGAAAAAAAGAGCTGAATAAAATATAACATCGTACAAAAAATCGACTTCAAATGGATTAACAAATAACTAAAAAAAAGTGATGATCCAATTTTGATACAATTTATATGGGAACGTCTCACGAGTACACCATTTCCCTTTAGTTTATTACCCCTTTTGGGCTTCGAACCCCGTCCGTGATTCAAATTTTTCCTTTAGATATTTGTTTTCTCTAAGCATGCGTTATTTCTAAAAATCATATAAACATCTGCACTGCGATTACGTAATGTTGATCATGACGGTTTCAAGCCGTGAAATTCAATAATGCTTTGCGATAGAGTCGATTTTGCTATGAAAAAAGTGACAATCTGATTGAAGCCAAGTTCTGTAATTGGGCCACAGATTTGGGAGGCGATACCTTTACGATACGAAGGTAATTGCAATATTAGGTAGCCGAGTTTGGTTGTTCAGTTTGGCCAAATAATATTGGTTCCAGCCAATACCGTCCCCGTAAGACGGGTTTAGAGAGACTATAAGAGAAATTTGAATGGAGCTGTACCTGACAGGTATGTCACGGTAGCTGGATTGGTAAAGGCATCTGCCGCCCAGAGGCACGGCAATGCCGGTTCAGCCGCATCATTCCAAAATTTGAATCACCACGTCCGTGATTCAAATTTTTCCTTTAATAAATTATTAGATATTAGATAGGTTATCAAATAAAAAATTGACACAAATCGGTGAACAAACATAAAAAAAAACTTACTAACAATCGAATATAGAACCACCTCCTTTTGTGAATACGATTAAAAATACAAAGTTTTCCGAATGAAGAAGAGAAAAAGAAAAAGAGTTAATTTAAAAAGACGTAAGTTCAAAAACTAAAACCCGGTCTACGGTCGGGTAAAACATAGCCTGACACTCTTGCGATGAACACGATTCGATTGGCACCTACCAATCCTACCTAGATACATAGATTATTAAACTCATTACTCTTCCCTTGATTCACCGTAGTCGTGTAAAAAAGAATAAGAAATACTTACAGTTGATAGAGACAGCGCTAAAGGCCGTGAACATGAGGAACATCAGACTGAAGTACAAGAAGTTGTAGTTATCTCGAATGTACTTGGCGTCTTCTCCGATGTTGAGGAAGAGCGTCCCGACGAATAGAGCCATGGCGCAGTGGATTCCGATGACCATCAGCGTAAACGAGGGGTTCCGCCATGTGGACTGGAAAATTAAGATCAACATGTACACATCACACTATTTGTTTGTTATATGGAAAGGCAAATATGGAAAAATGATATCCCGTAGAGTTTTTTGGGGTTCTCTTCTCTAACGGGCGTATTTCCCAACCATCATTCAGAAGGGTATTTCCTTTTCCAGTGTGAGATTTAACTCTGTTGGCACATGATAGGGAAATTTCCTTTTCAGACTCAAAGTATACTTAGTTTACCTAATATTATTGATTTGATCTATTTATAATATATTATATATTTCTCCTTGTTCATGAGATGCTAGTTTTTTACTTGTAAAAGTGCTACTATTTTGCCTGTTTACAATAAAATACTTTGACTTTAACTCCTTCACGCTCAAACGGCTGAACGGATTTCGATGAAATTTGAAATGGAGCCCAAATTTGTTTTTTTTTTCCAAATTTGAATTTGTATTGTGTTACCTTATATCCTGGAATAAAACGTCGGATAATTTTCATTATAACCATCATCATCATCCTTCACGCTCAAACAGCTGAACGTATTATGATGAAATTTGAAATGGAGATAGCTTATACCCAGGAATAACACATCGGATACTTTTAATCATCACCGTCATCATCATCCTTCACGCTCAAACAGCTGAACGTATTATGATGAAATTTGAAATGGAGATAGCTTATACCCAGGAATAACACATCGGATACTTTTAATCATCACCGTCATCATCATCCTTCACGCTCAAACAGCTGAACGTATTATGATGAAATTTGAAATGGAGATAGCTTATACCCAGGAATAACACATCGGATACTTTTAATCATCACCGTCATCATCATCCTTCACGCTCAAACAGCTGAACGTATTATGATGAAATTTGAAATGGAGATAGCTTATACCCAGGAATAACACATCGGATACTTTTAATCATCACCGTCATCATCATCCTTCACGCTCAAACAGCTGAACGTATTATGATGAAATTTGAAATGGAGATAGCTTATACCCAGGAATAACACATCGGATACTTTTAATCATCACCGTCATCATCATCCTTCACGCTCAAACAGCTGAACGTATTATGATGAAATTTGAAATGGAGATAGCTTATACCCAGGAATAACACATCGGATACTTTTAATCATCACCATCATCATCATCCTTCACGCTCAAACAGCTGAACGTATTATGATGAAATTTGAAATGGAGATAGCTTATACCCAGGAATAACACATCGGATACTTTTAATCATCACCGTCATCATCATCCTTCACGCTCAAACAGCTGAACGTATTATGATGAAATTTGAAATGGAGATAGCTTATACCCAGGAATAACACATCGGATACTTTTAATCATCACCGTCATCATCATCCTTCACGCTCAAACAGCTGAACGTATTATGATGAAATTTGAAATGGAGATAGCTTATACCCAGGAATAACACATCGGATACTTTTAATCATCACCGTCATCATCATCCTTCACGCTCAAACGGCTGAACGTATTTTGATGAAGTTTGGAATGGAGATAGCTTATACCCAGGAATAACACAAAGGATACTTTTTATCATCATCATCATCACTCACACGGGTGAAACCGCGGGGCGCAGCTAGTAGAAACTAAAAGGTTCGAGTGAAATAGGCTAGGAAAAGTGCTTCAATAGTAGAATTTGTATCAATTTTATTCAAGAAAAAACGAACAAGGAACGAAGCGTTACTTAATTTTTTATTTATATTTTATTCTAATAACTGCAATGGAGTGGAATGCCCTGCCCTCGTCAGTGTTTCCGGTAAATTATAACCAAAGTGTGTTCAAGTCAAGAGTGAATAGGTATCTACTAGGCAAGCATGTGTTAGATTACTACTTATTGTAAATATAGAAATGTATAAAAATAATACTTGGTACATGTAAATGTTATGTATCCAGCTTTCAGAACTAAGTATTTACTACTTTAAAGAAAAGTAAAGTACCACGTGTAAACTTACGATTTATGTCATCCATCACTATGAAACATCTGTATTATTATGTCATAATTATTATAATGTATTCCAATTCAACTATCAGACATGACTAATGTAATTAATAAAGTAAATGGTAGATATACGTTGATCTGTTTTCAAACGACTCAAATGGCTCGGACGATGTCGGTAGTCTTCGTCTCGGATGACTCGGATGTTCGAAAATGCTATATAAAGGCTCTCTGGACTTGGCAAAGTCTTTGCCCTCCGTAGACGTCCCCGCGATGTCCTGGACGATCCGGACGACGCCATCGCAGTCAAAGTACTGGCAGCGATGGCCTCGCCCAATCCGACCACCTCTGGCAACCCGCCAGGGGGTATCAACACACTTAGACACAGACACCGACCTCGCCGGCGAGGTCGAAGGTCCCATAACACATAGTCAGATATTATTCGCTTTCGAGTTTCTTGCCGATTCTTCTCGAAGGTGTATTACGAATCGGCGGTCAGTTATAAAAATCAATCAAAGGGCACCTAGCCATTGTTCAGGGCCCCCTCGATCACTACTTAACGGTAGCGATCCAGGGGTGTTTAGTTCGTTACCCCCGTAATCAGACGGCCGTCCAAGCCGACGGCCGTACCCCCTGGGTACCCTCGTGCGGGTCGTCTAAATTTTAACTTTGGCGTGCGCCTTCTGCGTCACGCATTGCGGCGAAGTGCTTGTAAGCGCCCGCCCCCAAGCATTAAAAATTCCTAAAAAAAAAACTGGCAAAGTTTAATAGTTTAATGTTCTTGTGGCCGCCGCACCGAGAGGACCTTGGCAAGTTAAGTACTATTTATATTACTTTATTGTTCTGCTACTGTTTCCTTGTCTCATATTTACTGTGTCTAACGGAGTATTTTGCAAATAGGTACCAAAGAGTATACAAATACTACATAGGTACTGTCGGTTTAATGTAATGTTATTATAACCAATATGTTCAATGTGATTGTATCCGAAATGATTAGGTGAGGATCACTTTGTTTAAATGCTATTATTGTGCCAGGTGTAACTGTGGTGATTGTAAAATGATAATAAAATATCACTATGACCAAGTATCACTTATAGCTTGTTAGTATGATAATAATCATGTGTTAATTATAATTGTAAATAATGATGATAAAAATATATTTGCTACATAGTTTCTTACCAGTTCTTCTATGTAGTGTATTCCGAATCTGGTGGTAGAATCAATAAAAATATAACAATTACATTTCTTTGTTTCTATGAATACTCCTTAAGTTATTTATTCTGTAGCTGTAGCTACTAGGTACTATAGTTGGTGCAGATAAGTTTTATCTCCTACTCGACAAACCTAACCAACTGAAGGCCAACATTACAAAACTTAGGTTTTGATAACCTTACGGTACGTATAATTATTATAGATATTGTTACGAGCTGGGGTTCGGATAAAATAATTGTACGCTAATTACACCAAAAATTAACACCTTTATTCGAAAAACCACAAAAAGAAATTAATCCAACAAATAATGCTCAAACACTCTTTAACTTGACTGTACACTCTTATCAATTATCACTGAATACTTGCTTCGAATCACTTTGATCGTTTCGTTTCGTCAGCCAAATCAGTACTGTCCGAGCTGTCGATGTGCGCCCTATTTATACCGCGACGTAAGTTTCCAGAATGTACTCATAACTACTCGTATGTACTAGTGGTAGTCGGTAGGTCTTTGAACTTTCAAGGTCGGCGGCGCCTTTGAGTTGCCGCGCCGCGCCGCACCTGTAGGTACTTAAGGCCGGCGGCACTTTGATGTCGCCGCGCCCGTAGGTATATACCTACCGCGCGCTCTGGAAACTTCTGTAGGTGCCTACGCTCTACTAGTGTATTCCAGAATGTTTCTTTAAATGTAGGTATTGCGTCATTTGAGTACCTACTGTTTTTCTAAGAATCGACCGGCGTAACAATATGTTTATAAATCTCACACATGCTACATCTTCGACCACATCATCGCTTTCCATCAGGTGAGATCGTGGTCAAACGATTGCCTAGAATGTAATAAAAAAAAAATGCACGCATAATACTAGTTCTTCTTCTACAATAACACACTATCATATTATCACACTATCATTATAAATGCAAATTTTGTGAGTATGTATTTATCTGTGTGTGTTACCATTCAGCGCTCAAACGGGTGAACGGATTTAGATGTAACTGGTCCTAGAATAGCAACATCCATACTTTTCATGACGATCATTATCCATCATCTTTGTCAACGTGGGTAAAACCACGGGCCGAAGCTAGATTAAAGCTAGTATTATTATGAAATGCCAATTGATAATTAGATAGAGTTAGAATATACATAATCCTTTATTAAAAAACCTCAATTCTCACCAATATTAAAGTAAAACGTTGTCTGTACCCCTAGTACGAGTTTTTATAGTTTTCGAAAACGAAATGTAGTTTCATTAAGTTCCATAAATTTACTGCAGTTCCTGCAAGTTTCCGCTAGAGGCGCTGCCAGTAAATGTGTGGAACATTTTGTTTTAGAAAACTATAAAACTCGTACTAGCCCCCAGTTTGTTTGTTTGGGGAGCTTTCACGCGATAACGGCTCGATGGGCGGGTAGGTATACGAAGCTGCGAGCGAAATGCTAATTAATAATTATTTAAAACAATAGGTCTAGTACTATTGTGCGCGAGTGTACCCATGCGCAAACACACCCCGTCCACTTTCTTCCAGCGTTCTTTTTACATGACGCAACTTATAAGAGGAAGTAGTTCTAATTCAGATTGCAAGATGTGACCATACATACTACTAACATACATTGCAAAAAAAATAAAAGATTATAAATAATTTAAAATATGACCACTCCATACCAATATATAAAAGTGAAACGTTGTCTGTTTGTTTGTTTGTTTGGGAAGCTTTCACGCCATACCGGCTGGACGGATTTTGATGAAATTTGGAATGGAGATAGCTTATACCCTGGAATAAAACATGGGGTACTTGTTATCCCGGAAAATGGTAAGTTTCCACGTGAAAACAGGAAAATGTTGATTACTCTCTGCAATTAATGGTTGCCATGGAAACGAAATAGTAACAAGTCATAAAGTATCAAGAGCGTTGGTGCTATACTTTTGCATTGGTTTTTAATATCCTAGAAGAACATAATATGGCTTTTTTCGCGATAAACTGTACTCCGAGAGGACGAAGTCGCGGGCGAAAGCTGTATATAAAGTTGTATATAAACCGTAAAATTAAAATAAGGATATAAAATAATGTACTATATTGAGAGATAATTTTCGTTACATATTCTTATATTAGCTGTGCCCACGGCTTTGCCCACTTGGTCACATTTTTTGGGTTAAAAGTAAACTTTTTAAATAAATAAATGTAACGTGTTATTCCACTATCAAAAGCATCTAAAAAGTACAATATACCAAAATTCGTTCAGCCGTCTAACAGTTTTCTTATATATTTCTCGGCTTCTACTCATCGGATTGAGATACCAAGTACATCAGATTTTAAGATAAAACCTCTAGTGAAAACCACTAGTAGTAAAAACCACATCACAATTGGTCCAGACGTTTTAAAGTGGTACGCAAACAGACAAACAGACACACGAATTAAAAAAGGTAGCTTAGGTCGCACAGTTTTTTTTTAAATTATCTTCATTGTGCAAACTTTTTGTTACTTACTGCTTTATTATAAGTATGGTGGTGGTGGCCTAACGGTTCTAATACGGAATAGTGCAGTTTAGAATCCAACGATATCGGGTTCAAAAAATAGGCTCCGCACCAATGACTTATCTGAGTTATATGCGGTTTTTCATCGCTTCGTGCTTCGGAGAGCACGTTAAGCTGTCGGTCCCGGCTCTCATTGATTAATAGCAGTCGTTAAGCCATGTCAGAGGCCCTCGGGTGGCTTGACAGACTCTGACACAAGAGGCCAGCACTCGTAATACGACAAACAAACAGGCATAAGCATAAGTTAGAACATATATAAAATTAAAATTATTATTCAGCAGCACTGTAGAAAAGGACTAAATAATTCAAGGCAGATTAATCTATTTTGATAACAGAGTTCAAGGTACTCGTTGCCAATAAGGTATGTCCATTTTATTAGTACGAAAACTTGTTTCTTTACTTAATGTATGTCCCTTTTTTATTCCGTCATACCAATTAAAGTTCAGATTTACAATTTAAATGTTTTATGTTAATTTATAAGCGAAGCTCTTTAGACATCATTTATGTTTAGGAAATACAGCAATCGACGATTAAAATTATATCTACACCAAACTAAATCGTTCTTAAACAAGTAAAATTAATACAATAAAAATACAAAAACCCGACTGCGAACAAAATTATTGAATACGAGCTGACCGCCCGCAAAAATAATCACACTAATACACTCGAGAGCAATGAATCCGGGTCACTTAAAGAAACCGATAAATGTCGGAAACGAAGAATGCTAGCTTAATGAAATAAATTATGTTTAATAGACAATTAAATATTCGTTAAATTAAGGTATTAAAACTTCTTAGTTATAGTAAAGTTACGTCATTAAAAAAACTTATTTGAAAAAGACTTATTTGAAGGAGACTTTCGAAGATGGAACTACGAAATTACTGCATTTGATTTTGCTTTTGTTTCTAATTTGTCATTTAAGTGGGTATATAAACCATATTGATAGTGTTCGATATTTATTATTCAAGGTGTAATTATGTCGCTTACACCTGAATAATGCACCAGAATACTCACAATGCTCGAAACCGGCCGGAGTCAGCGCGGTACAGCCAGGACTGTCGGTGTGTCGCTGTCAACTGTACAATGAGCTCTCCGACGTTACGAGGAAACTGGCTCTAACTTACGCAGACCAGGAACAGGCAGAATCAGGTGTACCACAGTACGAGAAGATCGATACTTGGTGAACACCATGCTTCGTAATCGCTTTCTCACAGGAATTGAACTTACAAATCAGGTTCAACGCCTCGGAGGAAGTAATCCAAGCGCATGGACATTAAGACAACGACTTGCTAAAGCTAAGACTTGCGAAACCACTTAGACCTGCAAATGACCCTAAACTGGAGCTTGGGCATCGTTTTTTAAGATTAAGATATGCCCAGAACCACTTAAATTGGACTATTGAAGATTGGTCAAAAGTTATGTTCTCCGACGAATCAAAGTTTATGCTCTACAAGCACGATGGAAGACACAGAGTGTATAGAAGACCAGGAGAAAGATTCAAACAAGCGTGCATCGAAGAAAAAGTAGCCTACGGTGGTAGGTCTGTACTTGTGTGGACCGAAATTTCATCGGAGTGTCGCACAGAACTGGTATTTATAGAAAACTAACTAGCTCTTTAACTAGCGTAAGATAAGTAAGATATGTGGAAAAAATCCTAACTTCAAGAGATAAACATTACTCGTATGGAGTGGCCAGCACGCAGCACGGATATCAACCCGATTGAGCGTGCTTGGGACGAGCTAGGGAGATGCGTAAAATAACGAAAGCCTGCCCCAATCACGCTTCGTGAGCTCAAAATTGCTCTCACAAAGGAATGGGAGAATATTTCCCAAAATCGTATAAGGAACTTGGTGTACAGCATGCCAAACCACGTAAACTCATTAATGGAAGCACGAAGAGGCAATACAAAGTATTAAAATTCAAGAAAATCGTAATGTTGTTCAAAAATGTCATGTTTGCTATTTTTGCTTTAAAGCGAGATCAGCAGTTTTTTTCTTTATGTAATTTATAGTAAATAAACTCTCATAAATTTTATTACTTTCATTAAACAAAATTTATTTCATTAAGCTAGCATTCTTAGTTTCCGAGATTTATAGGTTTTTTTTAAGTGACCCGGATTCATTGTTCGGAAAGAATCGGAAAGTTTATAGGTATGTATGTAAGGGTGCATGTGTGTGTATACGTATGTTTGTAAATATGTATGCTTAAAAACGGATTTGAATAAAATTTGGTATGGAGGTAGTTTATACCCTGGATTACTTTTACACATAGGCTACTTTTTATCCGGGTGAAAACGGGGAGTGCAGATAGTATTGATATAAATTTAATGTTTATTTTTTACTAACATATTTTTCTTTACTTTAATAGTTGCATTTGCAACATTAGACTATAGTATAAAATAATACATTGACTTGAATAATCTAATAATGAAAATTTTGTAAGTAGCATAATAGAATAATTGTTACTGTTTAGTTGTAAGAATTATATAATTTTGAAATGGTCTTTTAAAGACCTTCATCTTGATAGCCTATTCGATAGGTTTTGGTATTTTTTTGTTCCATCGGAAATACAATATGGCAGCCATATTAGTTTTCTTGACACTTCGTATATCTTTATAACACTCTCGTGATCAAGACGAATCTAATGATACCTCATTTATCAAAATTCATCAAGGCGTTTAGGCTGTAGTTTGCTCCTAAGAAACGTAAAAACAAACACACAAATATATATACAACCCAAACACATAACCCTCCGTGCAGTCGGGTAAAAATAGCACTCCATTAAGGCGGAGTCAGCCCCAAAATCAGCAAAAAGACGAATAGAAAAACGTCGAGAACAACGTAATCAAACAACTTTATGCGAACCGAAAATAGGCCAGTAAGTAGAGAAATTTGCCTTGCAAAAGGTGGTGTAGTAAAGATTTTCACATAATTATGTTGTCTAAGACTCTGATGAGAAATCTAAGTTTTCTACCTTGGGGACGCGTTTTGGGAGCGTTAGCCGCCATCTTGAATTGAAGGGGGCAAAATTAGTTTTTTTGCTTAATTTTTTTTTAACAGACGAAATTTTTCCATTAGGTAATTGTTATATATATTTACGCCTCATAGAAAAGCGCAAAATTTCTCTAAAATCGACTCTCGAGCTGCATCACCTGTCCCGCTCACACTGCACCTAGACGAGCAGGACAAACAATTGAGAGCCTACCCCGCCTTAAGCTTCTAGTATGCATACTTCGCCCGCATATCACACAGATTAGTCAACAGTGACTAGTACATGCCTCATGTTCAACGGTAGGTACCTACAACAAATGTACAAAGCAAGCTATCCATACCAATATATAAAACTGAAACGTTGTCTGTTTGTTTGTTTGGAAAACTTTCATGCGATAACGGCAGGACAGATTTTGATGAAATTTAGAATGGAAATAGCTTATACCCTGGAATAAAACATGGGATACTTTTTATCCCGGAAATTTTTATTTTTCCACGAGAATACTAGAAAATGTTGATTACTCACTATAAGGAACGGTTGCCATCACAGAATGGTCTGTGGTTGCCATGGAAACGAAATAACAAGTCTGTCAAAAAACATCAAGAGCATTGTTACTATGCATTGGTCGCTTCAATGTTTTAAAGATCGGGTCAGAAACTTTTATCATTCAACGCTATGACATGTTGCTGTATTTACTTACTTTTATGTTTAATATGTTTATGTAGTGTAATGTATTTTGTGTGTAGGTCCTGTTTATTTTAGTATATATTATAATTATTAGTATATATGTTTATATATTGTACTTATGGTATTTATAAGTAATATTTTATCGTATTTATATTCTAAAAATATAAATTTATTCTGTTCAGTAAATGTATACTTGCATATGCACACTATCGTTTATTAATGTTCATGTTCTCGCTTTCTAATCTAAGGTTAAGGCCGCCGATTGTACTATTTTAAGTTCATTGTTAATGTGCCATATTTTAAGTTTCTTTAGTGCAATAAAGAGTTATCTATCTATCTATCTATCTATCTATCTATACCTTTTTACTTTTGCATTGGTTTTTAATATCTTAGAAGAAAATAGGATGGTTTTCTTCGAAATAAACAGTAGTCTGCGCGCACGAAGTCGCGGGCGGGAAAACTAGTAGTACATAAAGTACTATTAAGCTAGAGAAATTACCACGCGTGCGAAGCCGCGGGTACAGCTAGTAATTAAAAGCTCTGTCTGATATATTTATCTCGTGGCTTTGCGCATTGTGCTTCCTAGTTTTGAAGATGAATACTTACGATCTACTCTAACAAATATAAAAACATACTTTTCTATTTGTTACTGGACTTTTTGGATCATTATTCGGCATTCAATCCCAACATACTAGATGCGCCCGGCAACTTTACCCGTGTGCAATCTTGGCCACCCTCGCCCATCAGGGATGGAACAAGAAGGTTTTGGGAAGGAAATTCAAAAAATCCTTTCTTAGTACTGTACGCCTAGTACAAGTTTGCGCATTAAGAAAACGGAAAAAAGTTTCGTGAGCTCGCTAGACTAACAGTTTTGTGAGTAATCGGTAGGATGAGTTCATGTTTTCAAATGAAGTTCACACGATAAAAAAAATCGAAGAGCTCGATTGAACGAACTTCACACTACATATTTCTATATCTCTTCCCCCGCAAGCAAAAAAAAGAGACAAAATATATAGTCCACCGTATTGGTGTTTGACGTTTTGTTTTCGTATGTCGTTTTTATCTGTGGTTTTATTGCGAAAAAATGATTATCGATTTATGTTTAATAGATAAATGGAAAGAACGTACTTTTCTGATTCTCCCGGTACCTTTGGTCTTTAATTTCGTTTAGTATTAACAAAACCCAGGTACTTATTTTATATCGATTTAATGCCCCAAGTACATCTAGGTTCGACTAAATGCTTGATTTTTGATCATTTTTAGCCTAAAATCCTGCACTGCTATTACGGAATATTGATCATATGGGTTTCAATCTGTCAAATTAATTAATGCGTTGCGATAGAGTCGAAATTGCTATGAAGAAATTGACAATCTGATTGAAACTAGTGACAATCTGATAGAAACAAGTGACAATCTGATTGAACCCAAGATACGGAATCGCACTGCTGGACTAAGTGTTGGTTTTATCAATTGAGCCTTGAATTTGGCGAAATATAAATCGATGTGAAGTCATCACGACATTAAAAATGTAGGTAAGTAATTGTGTTGTATTGTATTGTAGTATTGTAGTTTGTAGTTTGTTAGTAATTGTAAGTATTGGTCGATTGATACCTTGTGTTTCGAACTACAATGTATTTTTTTGGAAGTACCTATTGTTGTAGGTACGAGCTACAAAAATACAAGTTCGAAATAAGATGAAGTAGCTAAGTATGTTCTTTACTATTAACTCACCTTGGTCTATATATATAGATTCTTTGAGAGTTCCTGAGACTTGTATTTTCCCGCAGAGTATTACAGAGAAACACAAACTCTTCTTTAATGAGCCGATACCTTTGCACTAAGTGCGTCGCTCCTCTTCACGACGGTCAACTTCTACAGCCTCCGAGGCTAACCTCCACGGAAGATACCGTCTCGTTATCATAATAAAATAAAAAATCGCAAGATCTTATGAAGCTCTCACGAAAATTTATCTCACGAGTAACAATACTTTGAAAATGATCGAATTCGTCAAAGTTTACTACCACTAACTTGTCAAAGTGGCAAGTCGCACTACTAAAATGCAAACAATACTCGAAAACTTTATTTCGAATTCAAATACTACCATTTGATAAAACCCGTCCTACTAATTTTAGTTCCTACAAGTTTCCGCAAGAGGCGCTGACAGTAAATGTATGGAACTAGGCGAAACTACATTTCGTTTTCACAAACTATAAAAACTTGTACCAAATTAATTGATTTCTTATTCATCGAAACAAAAACGTACCTCGATATTTTCTTTAGGCTTTAGGTTTGGATTGCAAAACTGTTATTTTCAAGTTCATGTCTACACTATTTTGAGTACCTTTGTACAGTTTTTCAAGTTTTGTCAAGGTCTGAATTATATACCTAGAAGCATTCTTTTATTAATAATTCTAGTTTATCCACAATCACTACAGCTGCATGGCACGCTTTGTTCGCTGGAAATATTTAAGTAAAATACCTATATCATTTTTTTTTATTGACATAGACAAATCAGTTCAAAAAATAGGTTTGTTATGGCGCTTGGTAACTTTAATGGAGACCAAACTTACCTCGTATGAGTCTCTTATGTAATAGACGTGTTTGAAACTAGAAGTAGCTAATCGATTGGCTAATCGCCAAGCCACATGCTAGCAGTTCGACAAACTCTAGCGAGACCTTGATATTCTTGATATGTAATAATATTATGTAAACATGTAACACTTTATAAAAAACAAGAAGGTTTTTTAAACCATATCGATTCAATATTGAACTATGACTAACTACTAGCTGTGCTCGCGGCTTTGCCCGCGTTTTAATTTCTCTGGGTTAAAAGTGTTAAGTGCTACCAAAGTGTTATTCTAAGACCAAAAGTAGCTAATATCAAATTTAGTTCAGCCTTCAAATAGTTTTTTATCGATTGCTCGACTTTTACTCATCGAATTGAGATACCAAGTACACCAGTTTTTAAGTCAAACCCTGACAAATCCAACCGTGAAAACCACATTGAAATCTGAGTCAGAAAAGACAAAAACAAAACAAAAAAGTACACACACAGTTCGTACACACTTTTTGTCAGAGTTTGCCTGACAAACTCTGACATATAAATTAAATAATATAATGAAATAGCATATTTTTTATTATTGACACGGAGTTCCACAGTTAGATTTATCCCTTACAACCATAAATCTAAAAGTGGGATGATAATGTGTGGACCGCATAAACTAGGTGCAACGCACACCGAGGCTTTCTTGTCACAATCGTAGTAGCGTTTGTTTAGCACGTGTTATTAGTGACTCAGTCTGCGCGCGTCTCTCTATCTGTTTTTGGTGCACATGTAGCCCGAACGGTGGAAATGTAGCTATGTGGGTGTGTTTGCGTGTAGTTTTATGTAGTCCAGTTTTTATTTACGTGGATATTAAAGCGTGCTGCATCTTCCCTCTTTTGACTAGATCTATGTTTACAGCCTACAGTATGAAATAACAATAAAATACCATGCGATGATAAAAAGGAAATAATCGGTAACGATTCTCGAGTTATTTTATGTTTTAATCAATTTATTTTATTGACGTTCCGTAGAACAAATTACTACCTATAACCGTTTCTCATTTTTCAATACTGACCCAACTGAATGGATCACTCGGTATATCCTCATCCTCATTTCAGCCCTTAGAAGTCCTCTGCTGAACATAGGCCTCCCCCAAAGAGCGCCATGACGAGCGATCTTGTGCCACCTCCAACCCCGACTTCCTGCGATGGCTACAATGTCGTCGGTCCATCGTGTGAACACTCCGTCACCACAGTTCGCTTGCTTGTTCGTGGCCGCCATTTGAGAAACTTTATTCCCCAGCGGTTGTCGGTTCTGCGAACTATATGAACTGCCCATTGCCACTTCAACTTGCAAACTCTGAGAGCTATGTCGGTAACCTTGGTTCTTCTACGGATTACCTCATTTCGGATTCTATCACATAGTGAAACACCGAGCATAGCTCTTTCATTGCACGCTGCGCAACTCTGAGCTTGTGGAGTAGGTAGGTAAGCCAAGAGGGACCTCCACGTCAGTATCAGGAACTGTTTCCACCGGCAAGTGGAGTAGGTGCTTACCAAGAGGGACCTCCACGTCAGTGTCAGGAACTGTTTCCACCGGGACGTGGAGTAGGTGCTTACCAAGAGGGACCTCCGCGTCAGTGTCAGGAACTGTTTCCACTGGAATTGGAGTAGGTGCTTACCAAGAGGGACCTCCGCGTCAGTGTCAGGTACTATTTCCACCGGGACGTGGAGTAGGTGCTTACTAAGAGGGACCTCTGCGTCAGTGTCAGGAACTGTGTTTTCACCGGGACGTGAAGTAGGTGCTTACCAAGAGGGACCTCCGCGTCAGTGTCAGGAACTGTTTCCACCGGGACGTGGAGTAGGTGCTTTTTATAGCTAATAATATCTTGCTAGTGGGGTCTTCTTTTGGTGCCGGCAACGTTGTCAGGAACACTTCGTCAAAGTTACTTAAATTATCTTTAACTGCAAAATAAAATACACACTTAAGTACATAAACATAATATTGCACTCAATAATTAATAAAAAAAAAGTGAGCTGTAGACCTCACGAGTACCAACTTTTTGCAAACAATCTAGCAGTGCACAGTAGCGCCATCTAGTCATCTTATTGTAAAACGAACATTAATAACCATGGTGCTCCATCAATCCCTATCTAGTAGGTAAAGAACTAATTCTACTGGTAGAAACCTAAAAGTGTGCAATTTACTGTTTTGAGGAGCTATTCTGCTCATCACCCCAATAATCCTCATCAGACCTTAACCAAATTTGTTTGAGACCAATTTAAAGTTACTACCTTTCAAATAAAAAAATAAACATTGAAATTGGATCTAATAAGGCGGAGATATTTAGTAGCCTTTTTGCCCCTTTTTAGGGGACGTAGCCCCCCAATCAAGAATCCCCGTCGACTGAAAAATCCTAAAAATTCGTTTAACCTGTATACCAAGTTTCGTCTAGATCAGTTGAGAAATACGACCTGTAGAGGAGAACAGAGATCCGAACAGACATACATACGAAAGCATTTTTGCCCAAGCCAAAGTTTTAATGATCTTTGCTGAAACGGAGACGCTTCGCTCGCGCTTCGCGTTCTCTCGGTCAACTAATTTTGATAAAATTTATATGGGACCACGATGGAGCCCTTCATAATAAAAAATAATCAAATTGATTTAGGAATCTCAGAGATGAGAGTGAATATCGATAACATAGGTAAGTACACAAAAAATACATAATCCAATTAAGTCCTCCACCTTCTGGAAGTCCTTACAAACCTCTGGAATACCTAAACAAAACGCAGACAACTCTTTGTCCGGCAACTTGCCGTGTTTCCCCGCTGTATAGTGACCCTAATTTTTTATCCTAAATTTTAATATAGGCCAGCATTTTGGTCACGAGTGGATTCTATAACTCTCCCCGCTGAATCTTTAAAGATTTCAAAAGCACTCCCCAAGGCCAGTCCACGTTCCCAAGGGCAGCCCGGCTCCACCCGTATGCCGTTCGGGTGTTCTACCCAAACACTCCATACAATCACAGTACATTCTGTCCGGACAAATATGTGTACAAACTCGTTGATTTAAACTGTCTTGTAGT
The DNA here is from genome assembly GCA_946251855.1 of Alsophila aescularia. Lineage (NCBI taxonomy): Eukaryota > Metazoa > Arthropoda > Insecta > Lepidoptera > Geometridae > Alsophila > Alsophila aescularia. Next base: position 40,110,830 of record OX276383.1, read on the forward strand.
AGGTATCAAGTAGGTATGGATACGACATTATAGCGTTGGCACTGACAGCTCGCGTCCTTATATTGCGCGCGCACGGGTGCCCTCGAAAATGTGACCCTTGACTTGCGTACGAGGGGTGCGGGGATGGAGTTTGTGCGGGGAGGAGAACCATCCTATACATCACACTATCACACTAATATTATAAATCAGAGAAGTTATTATTATTAATATACTTAATAATTTCAATCTATAATAAAACTTCGTTTTTCGAAATTTGGTACCAGGACAGCATATATCCTGGATTAACACATAGGCTACTTTTCATCATCATCATAATCCACGCGGGTAAAACCGCGGGGCGCAGCTAGTATGAAATAAATATGAAACGTTCCACTATGATGATAATTCTTACCTATTAAATCAGTCTCATGTGTTATGTTGGCTATCCACCGCATGCTTTTCCCGTTTTCAGAGTTTTCCACCAGTTGGTTCACGTTGTCCGTAGATATTTCTATTACTGAAACGGAAAGAATACAAATCAAATAAATTCGATATAGTATTGTTAGGTAGACTGTGGTTAGATCATATTTTTTTACAATTGTACTTTTAGATGTTACATCATATTATCTTGTAGGTATACTATATGTGCCCGCGGCTTTGCCCGCATGAATATTATTCTGAAGAATAAGTGTCACAAGTGTAATTCCAGGACCAACAGTACTAAATTACAAATACCAAATTTCGTTCAGCCGTTAAATAGTTTATGATCGATTGATCTGCTTCTACTCATCGGATTGTGATACGAAGTACACCAGTTTTTAAGTCAAAACCTAAGCTATTCAACAGTGAAAACCGCATTTCAATTGGTTTAGTACTTTTTACATGATGCGCTTATACATGCATACAGACAGACAGACAGACAGATGTTCAAAAAAAGTCTGTAGCTCATTTTATAGTCCACTAGACCAATTTCTTTTTAAATACGAGTATCTTCTTTATACAGTTTTTGCTAATTACTGCTTTTTTATAAGTATAGATAGATAGATAACGGAATAGAATATTCGTTTATTTACAATCTCAGCGGATTTACAAACTGACGGTTTTCACAATTATTGTACGGTGATATATTTATTTACATCTCTTAGTTAGTCTTTCATGGAAATCCATTACATTAACATTTCCTGAAAATGGCTGACGTAGCTTATTACGTATGTAAGACTAGACGATAGACGCCGCATAAGCACAGAATAAATAATAGTACAAGATAAGAATAATTATGACGTACCTAACGTCCTGTTAATAGACAAGTTCTGAGAGATTCTTATACACTTAACCAAATCCACTAAAAAAATTGTGGACAGTGTTTATCAAAGTGAATGAATTATGTATGATAACCAGTATAAACCAGAGTAAGTTATTTATACACACATAAAGCTATTACAATTAATATCGTCATTAGTATTCATATAATGAAAAACTGGATCGTAAGGCTCTTGAATCGTAATAAGAGTAGGTATTAAGACATATTTTCTATGATAAATACTAACGCGTCACAGTCACCTGGCTCTAACTAGGCTTCCATGTATCTAGGGAATCAGGAACAATGAGGACCATTCTAGGAGTATATATAGTTATATTTGGTCTGAGGGACCATGTTCCTAACACACCCAAACAGTCAATTTGGTGTAAAAATCAAGTAAATACATGAAAGGTGCATTAATCGATGAAAAATAATCTGTTTGCACCTTGCAACCCAGTGGTGGCAACCAATTACAGCTCTATTGATTGGGCTTTTTCCGATGGCACTTCATCAATACATTGTATAAAACAAAGTCTCTCTCCGCCGTCTGTCTGTAACGCAACGGATTTTAATGCGGTTTTCACCATCAATTAGATTATTTTTTACGGAAGTTTATATATATGCTGTGCCCGCGGCTTTGCCCGCGTACTCAATATTTATGGGTATATTTTTTTGCGCGAAACTCTAATTCTTTTCTAAAATAAAAGTAGCCTTTATAAGTTACTCCGTATAACATCAGCTATCTGCCAGTGAAAGTCCCATCAATTTTTTTTTAAATGTTCCTGGTCCTGGAATAGCACATGGTACTTTGAACCTAAAGAAAAGACCACGCATGCGAAGCCGTGGGTACAGCTATTTAGTAATATTTATTCTTATCTCCTTGTTCATTAGGCATTAAGTTTTTGATCAGTAACTTACTATACTATTTTATCTACCTTTTACAATAAACGTTTTTTTATGTTAACATGTTATTTTATGACCAGTAAGTCCCAACACTACTCAGTTTTTGAAAACTCTTGATTCATGGGCTCTAACTTAGTGTAGTTTAGTGAGAGTTTTTTTAGTGAGCATTTAATTCTGTTTGAGATTTATTAACTACATCCAGTAAACGTAAGCGTTTACGAATGTGATGGCTGAATTTATCGGTTTTCATAGCAGCAAAGGTATTGATCGATAGACTTTCAAAATTAAACTGAGTATATGATACAATGTAGTTAATATAAAATTAATGATACCGTTTTAAAGAAGTTCTTCAAGTATTGATATGATTTCATCAACTAAACTAGTATTTCCAGCACCACGAGATGCAATCAATAGCTTTAATCTTACAAACAATTCACTGGGATAATCTCAGTAAATTTATTCCACGTTTGGTTTAACTTTTTTTTTAACTCAGGCAATCCTGATCATTGTTCAAGACTTTCAGTACTTATTGTATTTTTTTTTTGCCAGTTTAAAATGTGGTTTTATATCATAAAGCTTTATTAGTTTTGATTGTTTTTTTGGATCATACTCATGATGAAGTACATTTGTATCTAATAACATTTGTTTATAGTTGTTTATTTATTTTACATCTTGAGTTATTGTAGTATTTTTAAATATAACATTTCATAAAGCCCTGTTGTCTTAGTATACAACCGTCTTCCTATAATAATTTCATCGTTATTTGTAGATGCAAGTGATCCCAATTTTAATTTTCCACGTTCTAATCTAACACCAAAAGGAATGTCTTGATATAAATCCTCTGACAAAGTCCACGGTTCTAAAGATGGAAAGGATGTATGTGAGTTTTACTCTCATCATTCAGAAATTTGTCTTTACTTAACTCTGCAGGAAATTTATGAATAATAGTTGCATCAGAAATCCTGTCTTTGGCAGTTAATATTAAATCATTTTTATTTCATTATCTAACTCATCGTATTTAAGTTTTTTAATTGCTGATGCCTCTCTTGATCATCATGAAATGACACATTTTTTGTAACCATTTTATTAAGAAGCTCTGTTATTGGTTTTACTGCAGATTCGATAACCATCCCACTGTTTGATTTCAAACTTTGCATTAACATTACCTTCCTTTTAACAGCATCTGCAGATATCACGATTTGTTGTTTTAATGTCTTTTCTACATTCTCCATAATGACTGTTATAAGACTTATATCTTCCAATGTCTAATTAGTGAATGAAGTTTACACATTAATATAGACACTACCAGCTAATCTATAATAAAAAATGTATCAAAGTTTTTTCTGTAACCTCCTTGGTTTTTTTCACAGGCTTTATTAATTACTAAATATATATACCGGACACTCCGAGTTTCTTTACACATGTCACGAAATTGATTCAATGATATATCTGTGTTAACATGTTCATCATACACTTGTCTAATGTTAACATCATCTTGCTTAAAGAGAACAATAAAGTTTGCTTTATCTGTGATACGTTGTTTTGGTATTTTACTATATGTTTGATTTAAGTAAAAACAATCAATTTGTATACTTATGTCGCCCTGTAGGAAAATAGTCACGTATATTATTATGTCAAGCCACATCACCAAATATTATCACTAAGTCTGGCTTTGCGTCTATTGCGTGCGTTTATAGTAATTAATCGCAGTTAAAAATTTTAGATCATTGTCTAACAAAATATAAATAGGTTAAAATAAAGTTTTTGAGAATACGTACACATTTAAGAACTATAAAATACTTTTTCATGTAAAATAAGACCAATCAATAAATTGGTTTTGTCGCAGTTTGAGCCACAGATAATGCAGCGAAAAGAATTAGGAAGAAGCTTACTATGCTTGTGTTTCTTTAATTACTAATTGATGTAAATAGTTGGTTTAAATTTAATGAACAACATGTTTGAGCTATTTGGCTATTGGAACAAAAAAAATATTGGAACATTAATTCAAACTTAACAGGATATTGTATATCCAAAACATTACGATGGAACGATTGAACGCACAGCGGTAATTTAGGGAATTCTTTGTTTTACTTAGACATATCGATCGAAGCAAACCTCACACTCATTAACTTCGCAAACGCATCGCTTGACATCCCGTAAGTCAACGTTTTTAAACAATTGAACTGACAGTGGTTATTTTGGGGATTCTATTTCCTGGAGTGAGCGAAGCGAACGTAAGGCCTGGAGTAGAATTCCCAATATTATCCTACTAACGGGTAACAACGACCCGTATCTGTTCTCTGCAACGAGACATCATTAGGTAGGTATACATACATACCTAACGTTATCACTTGCCGCTATGTAATGCTAGGTTATAGGTATGAACTCTATCGTTGATTTGCATCAGTATCAGTAGTAGTGTGCATCAGTACTCTATGGTTAAGTTACCTTTGCTCTGCACGTAAGCTCAGCCCATTTTCTTACATAAAATGTGGGAAATCATGATTAGAAAAACTCATTGAACGAGCGAGCGCGATACGCGAGCGAAGCAACTCCGTTTCAGCTTGGAAAAAAATGTATGTCCGGCGGATTTCCGGCTGTTCTCCTCTACAGGTCGCATTTCTCAACTGATTCTCGTGAAATTTTGTGAGCAGGTTCGGTAATTATTATGTTTATTTTGTCGATTTAGTATTACGAAATTTTTCAAAATGGTGGGTATACGTGGCCCATAATAACAAATTTATGTCTCTCAGCTTTTTATTTTAAGCTGAACATTTACTCTCTTTTAAGCTATGCAAATATATAAAATAGGTATGAAAACCTAACTATTAATTAGTTTATAACCTAAGTATTTAGTTTACAAGATTATTTACTAATTCTCTTATAAATTTCTTACTGAGCGGCATAATCCTTAACGATAAAGCTCAATAAATAAAGAAAAAAAAACGATGCACTTGCGAGGTCTTCATCTCACAGAGCCACTAGTCATATATTTATTGATACTTAATTATTAAAACATAATTCTTTAACTATACAGGTTGAGTTTTTTAATAGGGATCTCTATGGCGCTATGATAATCTTTAAAGACAGGAAAATGTGTTCTTAGAAATCCATCTAGATTTAAGAATTAGATTTTAGAAATCCAAAGAGATTTTAAAAAGGTATTAAAACTGCATTTAAAGATTTTTGAAACAAAGTGTTTTTGAATAATTTTGTATGTTTTTTTCCAAAGTTTGTACCATCTCATGAAAATCAAACCTTAGCTTTTCGCTTTGCTGTATAAAATAATGTATGCAAATAAAAAAGTTTGATTTTCATGAAGTTGAACAAAAAGTTACTTATTTTAGTTCAAAAATATACAACTTTTCGTTAGTTATAAGCAGAAGAAACCAAGAGAATTTTGCGGGGAAAAAAACTGCCATCCTCCTATATTTAACGATTTTATTATAATATTATAGCTGCTGCCATAGATATCCCAGTTAAAAAACTCACCCTATAGTGAACAGTACTTGCTCTTCATCATAACCATCCCCACTTGACACACGACCACTACTACCACCACCACCACTTGACAAATGCAACCAAAAAAGTCGAAAATAGTAAGAGTTTTACTAAACTATTAATATTAGTTTATTTTTAGTTGGTAGTATAATTATAAAATATATATTACTCGATATTTCATTACACTAACGGTACTGTACTATTATATATTCTATGCTAACGGCACAACAATCGGCAATTTCAGGTTCATTTATTACCTAGTTACACGCACACTTCAGTTTATTAGGTTTAAATAAAATTTTACTTTGTAACAGGCTCAAAGCGAGCGCTCGTGTTGAAACCGGTTTTTGTATAGTGTACGGTAACCAGAGCTACCGCTCGTATTTTTACAATCATACTAACCTTATAAAGTGAAATTAAAATAGAACAGTTTTTTACACTTTCTATTATTTATATTATTAGTGTTATTATTAGTCTATGAATAGTAATTTTGTTATGAACTGCAATTGTACACTTAAATTACTCTAACGGAAACAAATAATAAAATACTTTTATACATATGACTCGGACCGCTTGTAAGTTATTCAAAAGTAGTCCAAGGTTAACGATGTACTAGATTATACTCAACTGTTTTATCGTTTGTACGAGGAGCATTCATTGTAGCAAATCAACTAAAGATTCAACAAATTAATTACTAAGCAAAATTGTTAAAACAAAGAAAGGATTTTCTTCATATTAGATTAATTTGTACTGTACTCAAAAAGCTTTACAAGCAGAAACAAAAATAAAATAATTATTATCCCTGGACTCGGTAATGTAGCTTGGTAGGGCCGTGCTAATGACTGGAAACGTTGATTTTATTTTTTGAATCAAGGAACAACAATTTGTGTCTATTTGTTAATCAATTTATTGAGTGCCTTATCTTATTCTTCAAGGAACTACAAAACTGTCACAGATAGATAGACAGCGTTGCAGCAGCAATAGGGTTCCGTTTGGAGTCTTTGGTTACCTACAGACGCTGATCTCTCGGAGTAATGTCTGCCTACAAATCTTAATAGTAGCTCAGATACACACTTGCTCCCCAGGCGAAATGTGTGGAAGATGACGACTGGGTTGCTCAACAAATGTTGAACGTGAATACTAGGCTATCCACATAAAAAAAAACATAAGTATTGACACACCACATTAAAATAAAACATAATTATTTGTAAAACGGTGACATACGTCCAAGAATGTTACGAACTCGTCTAGACACTAAAACGACGCTCCTGCTAAAGTGTTTCATGCTTACGACTAGCCAATTGCACGTGAATATCGGTACTGTAGATATTATTAGCATACAATAGTTGAAAATGATTCCGACAAAAATCGAGTACCGACGTATGACGGTTATAATATAACATGTGGTCAACTCGCGAGTAAACACCCAGATGACTTATTAAATGATCTACAGAACCAAAATATCTCATATTTTTAATTCGTGTCTGTCTGTCTGGATGTTTATTCGAGCAACACGTAAAAAAACTGGACCGATTGAAATGCGGTTTTCACTGTTGGACTTAGGATTTGACTTCAAATCTGGTGTACCTCATATCTCAATCTGATGAGTAGATGTCTCTTTGACAGCTGAAGGAATTTTGATCAATGTATCTGGTAAATTGGTATGTTATGACCTGGGTTAGCACATGGAGTACTTTTAATCTAAATAAAGGACCACGCAAGCAATGCCACGGGCACAGCTTATAAATAAAGGAAGCTGTCGTATTAAAGCAGAATACTTACAAAAATCTACCGGATTGTGATACGGCGGGCACGTCATGTTCACATGCTCAAGGTAGGGTAAGAGCATTGGCACAGACCCCATATACGCGCATTTCCCTGCCGATATCGCGTATACTCGGTCCACCATTTGTAACAGCGCTGCTGAAGGCTGGTGGATGGTCACCACTACCGTCCGTCCTTGCCGCGCTAAAAGGTGCAGTAAATATACTATTTGCTTCGATATTGAACTGTCCAGCCCACTGCAAAGGAGAATTTTATGGTTGTAGCGTTTTTCGAATCAAATAGGATGAAGGTAAAAGAGAAAGTTTTTTTTTATTACTTTGTTTAATGAGACGGGCAGTTCGCTTGCCTGATGGTAAGCTTCACGGCTGCCCAAAACAATTGTAGTGCCGCCTAGAACGTTGGTTGCAAAATCTTGCGCGTCACTGCACTGCGCTCGTCACCCTGAGACATTGGTTAAGTCTCATTGCCCAGTAATTTCTTATTGCACAGACAATAAATTGGTGATTGTGTGTGAGTGAGACCAAAGGAGAAGCACGCCTGCCTTTAACGTATCTTATTTTGATTGTCTCCGCACGACTAGTATTTAGCCAGTGTAATGTAAAGAGATATTACAAGTTGTATGTTATTTTAAATAAATAGTCAAAATTTCGAGTCCCAATCAGTCAGATAGTCAAAAGTCTAGTCAAGTAACAGTCAAGGTATTAAAAAAAGTGGTGGAACTGTCGGTCCCGGCTGTAATAGATTAATAGCAGTCGTTAAGACATGTCAGAGGACCTAGGGCGGCCTGACAAACTCTGACACCAGAGGTCAGCACTATCTCACATGATAAACAAACAAAAAACAGAAACTTTCTAGGGAGTATCGAAGAGATCACGATATGACACGTTTTTTTAATATTCCACCAATATTATACATTCACTCGAAGAAATACAAGTTTGAGAAAACTACGTCTTGAATTCGTTTTCCCACCGAAACCCTCATCATATCTTTAACACATGTTTTATTATGTACAATTGTGATGAATGAGGTTCAGTGTAATGTGTCAGAGTAGAGGAACGCGTAGGCTGCAGCTGCGCAATCTTGAGTGGCTCTAGAGAAGTAGACAGATCTAGGTAATTACTAGTGGCTCTGTGAGATGTGGTAGACCTCGCGAGGACAAACTTTTTGCAATTAATCTAGCGGTGCACAGAAGCGCCATCTAGTTACCTTATTGTAAAACTAACACTAATAACCAAGGAGCTCCATCAATCCTTACCTAGTAGGCAAAGGGGTGATTCCACAGGTAGATACCTAAAAGTTAGCAATTTACTGCATTTTGAGGACTTATTCTGCTCATCACGCCGAAGATCCTCATCAGATCTTCACCAAATTTTTATGAGACCAACTTAAAGTTACTACCTTTCAAATAAAAAAAAAACCCATCAAAATTCGATCTAATAAGGCGGATATATTCAGTAGCTCCCTTTTGCCCTTTTTTGGAGAAGTACCTCCTAATCAAAATCCCCGACGACTAAAAAATTATCAAAATTCGTTTAACCTGTATACCAAGTTTCGTCTAGATCGGTTGAGAAATGCGACCTGTAGAGGAGAACAGAGATCCGGACATACGAAAGCATACCTGACCACCGAAAAATTCTGAAAAATCGTTTAACCTGTATATCAAGTTTCGTCTAGATCGGTTGATAAATGCGCCCTGTAGAGGGGAACAGCCGGACAGACGTACGAAATAATTTTTGCCCAAGCTGAAACGGAGACGCTTGCTTAGCTCGCGCTTCGCGATCGCTCGTTCAAGACGTAGGAGGATTATGTACCAGCTCCTTGTGCATGTACCGTATAAATTGCAACGGTGCAACGCACGCAATAAGGCATTTTTTGTCCTTCGGAGAAGCGTTTGCGAGCAGTGACTCTCATTCGCGCTACAGTGTGCTTATTGTCTCTCTATCTTTGTTTTTGATGCACATGAAGCACGACGGTGGTAATTTAGCTGTGTGGGTGTGCTTGCTCTTCAGTTCTTTCTAGTCCAATTATTGTTTGAGTGATATTAATCCTTGCCGTATATTCTCCCCTTTAACTTAATCTATGATACATAACTGCGCAAATAGTCGTCATCCACACCAATATATAAAAGTGAAAATGTAATGTTGTTTATTTGTTTATCGTCGTTCTCTGTTTGTTTATTTGGGGAGCTTTCACGCCATAACGGCTGATCCGATTTTATGAAACTATGCAAATAGGTACTTTTCAATATAGAGACCAACATAGGATACTTTTTATCCCGGAAAATGGAAAGTTTCCACAGGAAAACTGGAATGAAAAATTAAAAATGTCGATTAATCGCTATAAGAAACGGTTGCCATGGAAACGAAATAATAACAAGTCTGTCAAAATACATCAAGAGTCGTATACTTTTGCATTGGTTTTTAATACCCAAGATTAATTAATTAAGTAAGAACATGATGCTTCTAACGTGATAAACTGTAGCCCAAGCGGACAAAGTCGCGGGCAAAAGCTAGTAATCAATCAAAGGTCAATTTTTGATAAGGTCAAACCAAATAAATGTGTATTAAATGTTGTGCTCCCTTTGTTTTATTTATTTGAAGTTTGCACCCTGTAATCAAACCACTTATAGGTACCTAATGTTAAAGAATCAATATTTACAAATTGCACATTCGTCCGTTTGTGACACACATACATCGCATACATTGTGTTTAGGTTTATCGTATAATTGCATTGATAAGTGATGACAAATAAAAACAAAACCTAGTTTATCGTAAGAATTACTAGATAAAATCTTGGGATATTCACCCGAAGCTATCCGCAATTATATCCGGATTTTGACATTGTGGTGAACTGATTCCGAATGGACTTGTTGCTAAGTGATTAGTTGAATATAATTATTATCTAACACATTCTACTAAAATATATCTTGAGATAAGATAAAGTACTTTAATTGTGAAACTAATTGAGTATTTAATTTGATAGCTATGCCTACCTACATGCTATAATATTTAAAATTGAAGGTAAAATAGTGTATGGAAAACTGGGTAGGTACGAGTATGTTTTGCAGAAGATCAAGATGCCTACAATATGTTTTTTCCAGATTGTCACATTTAACATGTATTAGGTTTAAGGGCTGTGGATTGTTTTTAATAAATAAATAACTATTAATAGAAGAATGTTAAATCTATGATGGACTCTGTATATTGTTCAGGCCTACAAATGCGTGTGAAGCTTGGCGGCATTAAGTATTATAACAAACTAGCCGATAAACGCATTAATTTTTTGGGGGTAGGTGGTATAGGTCTTGATTGCGTCTGTAGATACATTATTTCTGTGTGCCTAAACTCGGGATCAGCAGCTGGGGCGATACGCTTACGCACACAAGAACTGCTGCTCGTGCATCTATACACACAATCAAGACCAACCTTCATAAGATAGCACAGATGTAAATTCTAACATGGTTTATTCTCTACACACACAATCAAGACCAACCTTCATAAGATAGCACAGATGTAAATTCTAACATGGTTTATTCTCTACACACACAATCAAGACCAACCTTCATGAGATAGCACAGATATAAATTTTAACACGGTTTATTCTCTACACACACAATCAAGACCAACGTTCATGAGATAGCACAGATGTAAATTCTAACATGGTTTATTCTCTACACACACACAATCAAGACCAACCTTCATGAGATAGCACAGATGTAAATTCTAACATGGTTTATTCTTCGGTTTATACGACCACAGAATAACTAATACCTAGTTTACAACTCTACAAAAGAATTTCTTCATACTAAAGCATTTTTTTTGCTTGTGTTATAACGCCTGTCCATGGCTAATTGTATAAAAAACAAAGACTAATTAACTGCTTGCTTTTGCTTTTCGTATGAGGTAGTGCTGGCCTCTAGTGTCAGTGTATGTCAGTGTTACTGTGTTTGAAAGATTGTAATGATTGATGATTCATTGACCGAGAGAGCGCGAAGCGTCTCCGTTTCAGCATGGGCAAAAATGCTTTCGTACGTCCGGAGGATGTCCGGCTGCCCGGCTGTTCTCCTCTACAGGACGCATTTCTCAACCGATCTAGACGAAACTTGGTAAAAAGGTATAACGCTTTTTTTTTAGAATTTTTTAATCGTCGGGGATTTTTGATTGGGACCCGCCAACTTCCTCCAAAAAGGGAAAAAAGAGCCCCCAATTTCCCTTTTTTACTGAATATCTCCGCCTTAATAGATCCGATTTTGATGGTTGAGCAGCGTGATGAGCATAATAGTTCCTCAAAATGCAGTAAATTGCTGACTTTTAGGTTTCTTCCAGTTCTTCCAGTTATTATTAATAGTGATTACCTGATCGGTTCATCCAAGAACATGACAGGTGGATCGCTTATGAGCTCCAGACCTATCGCCAGCCTTTTTCTTTGGCCTCCTGATAAGAGCACAGCCCTCGTGCTCCGTACTTTTTCTAGTCCTAGGGATGTGATTATTTCTTCTGTCTGGGGAAAGAAAACAACACTATTGACACACTTTATATTTGGAGGTAAGTATTCATAAAAATACATTTTCATCCCATCTATTCGAAAAACACTGAGTGGTTCCACGAAAAGTGGGAGCAAAGTAGGTATTTTCTGGTCAAGACTTTCAGAGAGGGCAGTAATGAGTTTTGAATTTGGAACATGAATTTTGTTTATTGGGTCGCGTGGTGCGCTGTGTGTATTATTAAAAAGAATCATGTGAATATAAGGATGAATATCTCATGTCAATAGTATCCTCTCTGCGAATAGGAGGAAACAATGAAAAGCTCAGGAATTACGATATCATCGTCACGGAGACAAGGAATATTGAAAGTGCAAAAACTAAATAATTTCACGATATATTACTTACGCCTGAAAATATAAGAAACTATATGCAATAAATGTGATACAGAATCTATTACCAACTAAATCCCGGTAAAATATCAATTTTATCGAGTGGGAAAATGCAAAATGAGCGAAGTCTTTTTCGGAATCTGTATCTATTTTCAAGAATTACCCAAATGTAAGCAACCTTCACAGTTTGGAGGTCAGTTCCAATAATCACAATCAAATCGAGAAAATGTATAACACAATACCTAGTTTATTTTAAGTTGTTTATTTATATTATTATGATTTTTTATAGCAGTAAACGCATGCTTAGCGTAAATATATATAATAATTTTTCTAATGGAAAAATTTGGATCACGGACGAGATTCGAACTCGCATACTGTGCCTCAGCACGGCACATGTCTTTATCAATTCGGCCACCGAGACCTATGCGTCGTAATCCAAATCTTTCCACTAGCTTCTTTGAACCCGTCTTATGGGGACGGTAACGCTAACTGTTGGTAGTACTACGAACTAACCAACCAAACACGGCTAATATTGATTAACTTCGTATCTGAAAGATAACGCCTTCCAAATCTGTATTTTTATGTTTCTTATAGCAGTTAACGCCTGATTAAAAATTATTATATAAAAAAAATAAAAATAAAAAAAACAAAAAAAAAGTTGTTTTTTTGGTAATTTTTGTAATGGAAATTATTATATATATTTATTTATAGTCTATTCAATACCCTTTTAAATATATACATGAGTTGAAACGTCTCTAAAAGCGCCTTTTATTTCATTTTCTTATAGAGAGGGATGAAAAGTAGAGGATCACTCGGACTCAAAATTATTTTTCCTCGGGCGACGTATACTGAATTCCTCGGTACGTTCAGGATTCTACCTAAGAATCTTTCACTCCACTCTGGATTCAAAATAGTGCACTCGCCGTCAAAATATAATTTTGCTCCCTTGTCATACAATCCACTGTATTTGTTCCTCAAAGTTACTGATTATCTCAGGCTGGTGTTGAGAGTTATCACCGAAATTGAAACGTTGATTTTTTAAATTGTCGTGCGGAGCCAAACAATAAAAAAAGGCTGGTGTTCACCAATATTTGAAAGATGGCTTGGTTGGTATGATTAAACCACAATCCTTACGATTTATTCCTGCTGGGATGCTATCCCCCCTTACACATGAAAATTACGTCATCAGCACGAGGGTCGCACGGGTGGTAATTTAAAGTTTTAGTTTTCCAAGGTAACTTTTAATCGTAGTTCCAATCGTTGGTAATCCCTAGCGCAGGTACTTAAATACTAACGCAGGTACTTAAATACTAGCGCAGGTACTTAAATACTAACGCAGGTACTTAAATACTAGCGCAGGTACTTAAATACTAACGCAGGTACTTAAATACTAGCGCAGGTACTTAAATACTTTCAGTACGGGTGGTGGTGTAGAGTAGAGGCATTGGTCGTTATATAATTAATCATTTTATTTTAAACTAGCTTTGCGTAGTCATTTCATCTAAAAGTAGCCCATACCAAAAGTACAATATACTACATTTCTTCAAAAGTCGTTCAGCCGTCAAATAGTTTTATATCGATTGCTCGGGTTTTGATCATCAGATTAAGTTACCAAATACTTTAGTTTTTAAGTCAAACCCTAAGCTATCCAACAGTAAAAACCACATCGCAATCGGTCCAGTCGTTTTTACGTGATGCGTGTAAAAAACATACAGACAAACAAACTTAGAGACAAACAGACAGACACGAATTAAAAGAATATTCTTTTCTTTTTCAGTAGCTTTTTTAAATACTCTACCCTAGTACTTAGTAGTACTATGTCTATACCCCTTTTTTTATTATCTTCATTGTACAGACTTTTTCGTTCATATTGCTTTATTATAAGTATAGATAATTTTATGTTTATCTAGATAGTCGTTTTAGGATTTATTTTTACTCGCCAATTTTTTTTTTTATTACGGACTAGGCAATCGTTTGACCACGATCTCACCTGATGGAAAGCGATGATGTGGTCGAAGATGTAGCACGCTTGCCTAGTAGATACCTTGTATTCACTCTTGACTTGAACATATTACCGGAAACACTGACGAGGGCAGGGCATTCCACTCCTTTGCAGTTTATATAATAAATGAAGAAGCGTAACGCTTCGTTCTTGTGCGAGGTATTTCAACCATAAAAGGGTGGCGCTTTGCTGATCGTCTAGTCGTACGGTGATGGAAAGGTGACAGGTGAATCAGGTTGTGCAGTTCTTGTGCACACTCTCCATAGTGCAATCTGTAGAATACCGACAGGCTTGCCACCTCACGTCGATGCGCCAGACTTTGAAGCAAATTTAAATAAAGTTAATTTTGGTTTCCCGTTATAGGGAATGACTGGCCAAGGCCACCAGCTTGGCATGTCATTCACTATTAGCTTGTACTATTCTTTATTCTGTGCTATTAGTGACGTTTCAGTCTCAAGGCCTTACATACAATTATAAATTCTGAGCCAATACGTTAAACTATAATAAAACATTAAACCTTCTTGGCGACAACTCCATAAATATGCAAAACTAAGTATCCAGGTGGCCAAAAGTCAACTTAGCTGTGAAACAAATATCTAGACCCTATAACAATACATTAAATCTCATTATACAATATACGCTGTTCAGCTGTCCAAACTAACAAGATATAAGTTCAAAAACGTATGTCTTGTTAGTTGGCGGGTTCGAATCCTGCAAGGGGCAATCATTTGTGTGATGAGCAGAAATGTTTATTTCCGAGTCATGGATGTTGATATTCGTATTTATGTATGTATGTTTATCCGTTATCTAGTACCCATGGTACAGGGTATCCTAGTTTGGGGCTAGGTAATTGGTGTTGAATCGTCACGAATATATACATTATTATATATTATTTTTTATTAACTAAGCCCGACTACGGTCGAGTTAAAAATAGTTTATGACATTGCGATGAAGACGAATCGACAGCGACACCTAGCAAAAAAAAAGAAACCAAAAGTAAGTTGTCAAAATCGGACCAAGTTTTTAGTATGAACATATAATTATCCCTTACTTTGCTTCGCCGTAGTCGAGTAAAAAAATAGCATATGACAATCTATAAATGAAGACGAATCGATTGATACCTCGCTTGTCAAAATCAGACCAATAGGGATGCACCACATACATATACACACATACACACATACATACACTGTTAAACTCATTACCCTTCCCTTGCTTCACCGTAGGCGGGTATAAAGGGAGGCCCCAGTAACAATTTCTCAGGAGGATATTCAACAAAATAAAATGCCGTATCATATAGACTTACACGTTTTCTCTTCTGGTCTCTGCTAATGTGATCTCCTAGTTTTAATTCTGCTGCTATATCCAGGGACTCTTCTATCGTCAGCTGGTCCTGGACTCTGTCGTCTTGAAGGATGTAGCAGGATCTTCGCCGAAACTTTTTCTCGTTTCTAATTCTTCCATTGACGAATATGTTTCCAGTTGTAGGTTTTCTGGAAGAATACAGAATTAAGGTTAAATTTTGAGATAGCCCCCGATAGCGCCGATCCACAAGTAAGCACTCACGGACCTACCACCAAAGTCTTTGTAAGCACTGTTCTTCAGGGACCTTTGATTCCATAATATAATCACAATGATTCTATTTTTTTTAAAATAAAATATAGCTACACACACAGCACCCAGTAATATTATAAATCAGAGAAGGCTGTTTACTGTCGTAAACAGGCCAATCAGAGCTTAGATTTAGTAGAGAAATGAATACTCTCTTATCGAAAGGAAAACTTTGTATGCGCGATACAGAACTCCATACATTACAACAGTCTATAAAAAAATACATAAAGTGCAAAAAAGAGCCTTCTATCTTTTGAAGTGTGTGTGTGTGTATGTTTGTTACTCTTTCACGCTGAACAGATTTGGTAGAAATTTGGTATCGGGATAGCTTATATCCTGGATTAACACTCATTACTATCACCATAATCCACGCATGTAAAACGGTAGTTATGTATATTTGTTATAACGCAGCTTTCAAAGTAATTTGATTTGTATCAACATAAGTACATTTATGACCAAGGAAAGCATGATGGGCTCATAGAAGTATGTACTTCAAATGTTTTATACCTTTTTTAAGGTTGGTTAGTTTATCCACACCAATAGATAAAAGTGAAACGTTGTCTGATTCTTTATTTGTTTGTTTGGGGAGTTTTAACGCGATTTGACAGCTGGACAGGAATTGTGAAATTTTGAATGGAGATAGCTTATACCCTGGAATAACACTTAGAATACTTTTTATCCAGTGTGGATACTTTTTAAAACTGGAAAATGTCGATTACTCGCTGTAAGGAACGGTTGCCATGGAAACGAAATAATAACAAGTCGGTCAAAAAGCATCAAGAGCGTTGGTGCCAAAGAGAATACAATAAGTTGGTGCTATACTTTTGCATTGGTTTTTAATATCCTAGAAATACATAGGATGCTTTTTTCGCGATAATGTTTAGTCCGCGCGGACAAAGTCGCGGGCGAAAGCTAGTTACCTAATGTTTTTGCTAACATGCTAACCTACCAATAATTCTAAGATGACTAATCTTTAGTTTTCTGTTGTGCCAAAGTTCGAAAGGTACTTTGCTTTTCTCTCTATTAGGTCCAGTACGATTGAGCACGTATGTGGCAGTATTTATAAGTTCTGCCCAAAGACACTGAGGAAGCACTTCTCTGGCATGTAGCATGGATCTTGCAGGTTCTACGAGGGTGCGGTTTTTACACTCACTACAACCATTTTGCTCTGGTGTGTACGGCATTGTTAGCCGCTGCTGAATTCCATATTGGCTCAGGATATTCCGTACATTTTCATTATCGAATTCAGTCCCGTTATCGCTCAATAAGGTTTTCACAATATGTCCAGAAGTTTTGGCTTCATTCAGCATTTGAAGAAGTTTGTTCTCAACTTCTGACTTTTCTCTGTTAAAGTAAACAAAACGATAGCTGGAGTAATCGTCTTTGAAGAGAAGAAAGTATCTGAACTTAGAGCCGCTCGGGGTAGAGGATCCACAAACATCTGCATGCATCAGCTCTCCTGGTTTGGTTGCTCTTTGGTCTCGTCCCAAACGTGAGTCTGTGTGCTTTTCCATATATGCATTCTTCACACTTCATGTTGTCAGGTGAGAGTTCTATGCCCATTTCTCTCTTGACTAAATCTCGCACATGTCGTTTATCTTGGTGCGCGAAACGTTTGTGATAAAGCTGTAGCATATTCGATTTATTATTTTTAGTGGTTGTTTACAAAATAACATTTGTATTATGAAGTCGTTTATTTTTTTTTGGAAAAATATTTATCTATAAAAAGTATTTAAAAGATACGTATCTTGTATCTAGGATTTCAGATACCATTCCATAAGGTATCTTGTATTTGGTATCTGAAATACTTATTTTAATAGTATCTTGTATTTTGTATTCCAGATACTTTGTATAGGGTATCTTGTACATCTCTGCTAACGACTCTAAATCGTAACAGCCCTAATAATTGGTTTCAAGTCGGGTCATAAAAATATGGAAGTAGTCTCCGTTAGGAAAAAAGTAGCATTAAAATAGTTATTTAGTAGTTATTGAGTAGACAAACAGAATCTTTCCGAGCTTGTGACGTGAAAAAAACATTGTTGCGTACCTAAGCTTCATTCACCATCATTTTGTCCAAAACATTTCTGAATTTGCTTAAATAAATTATAAGGTTAAATAGGTAATTCCTATCAGATTGTTTCGCACTGAATTGGTAATTACTTTAGAAATACTATTAAATACCTGTTCCTTATTAGATTCTTAATGCTAATGGAGTCAGTGACTACAAATTGATAATTATAAGCCATTACGATAAAACATTAAAATCCTGTAAAAACCCAAAACATAGTATTTTTGTATGGCTTCGTAGTTCTTATGGAAAAATTAATTTGCTAATGGAAAGAAAGAAAATAATTACCGGAAACAAAAATAAATGCTTTGTTATTTCAGCATAGAGTTTATTGAAAGCTAATTCCTATCCCTATGGCTTTAGACAAGTATAAAACTAAAATTTAATTATATATTATAAAACTAAAAAAATAGCGCCCTCGCCAGCACAATATTATTTCGCTCCTTAATAATACAATCTACTATTTAAACTCGCTTGCCTCAGCCGGGAATCAAACCGACAAAATGCCAAAATCCTATCTAGTAATTTTATTCCATCTATCAACAGAGTCAATGATGAGGGACAAATGTTTGTAATAAACATTGTGTCTTATATTCACTCTGTATAATATATATTCTGTGATCTTACTAAAGTATTGTGTGCTCTCAATAGTCTCAATAGGTAGGTGAGAGGCATAATGCCCGATGACGCTGATCGGTAAAGGGCAGGTGCGAGGTTCTGTGGCCTTCATCCGTTATCAGTTATCATGTAGGGGCAGACAAGTAGGTATTGATATCCGTGTGATTATCGTTTATCGGACGATATTGTACTATGCAGGTGTGGATAAAGCAAGACAAAAATGACGCGGAATGTAGGCAAGGCGCGTAGTTTAGAGGCATAATGCCGATGATGCTTATTGGTGCAGTGCAGCTGCAAGGTTCTGTGGCCTTAATCCGTTATCAGTTATCTTGCAGGGGCAGATAAGTTGGTATTGGTATCCTTGTGATTATCGTTTATCGGACGATATTGTACTACGCAGGTGTGGAGAAAGCAAGACAAGAATGACGCCGAATGTAGGCAAGGCACGTAGATGAGAGGCATAATTCCGATGATTCTGATTGGTGAAGGGCAGCTGCGAGGTTCTGTGGCCTTTATCCGTTATCAGTTATCATGTAGGGGCAGACAAGTAGGTATTGATATCCTTATGATTATCGTTTATCGGATGGTATTGTACTACGCAGGTGTGGAGAAAGCAAGACAAGAATGACTCCGAATGTCGGCAAGGCTTGTTTACTATATTATTATAAGGAGTAGAAACATTCTGATATCTACTATAAACACATATTTATTTTATATATAATTTATAGGATATTTTTAAGAAGATGATACCTTTATTTTATGGTTTTTTTATAGCAGTTAACGCCAGCTTAGCGTAAATATATATAATAATTTTCTAATGGAAAAATTTGGGTCACGGACGAGATTCGAACCCACCGAGACCTATGCGTAGTCATCCAAATCTTTCCACTAGCTTCTTTGAACCTGTATTATGGGGACGGTAACGCTATATATTGGTCGTATTACGAACTACTAACCAAACACGGCTAATATTGATTAACTTCGTGTCTGAAAAATAACGCCTCCCAAATCTATATTTTATGGTCTTTTATAGCAGTTAACGCCTGCTTAGCTTAAATATATATAATAATATTCTAATGGAAAAATTTGGGTTACGGTCGAGATTCGAACCCACCGAGACCTATGCGTCGTCATCCAAATCTTTCCACTAGCTTCTTTGAACGACGCATAGGTCTCGGTGGCCGAATTGGTAAAGGCATGTGCTGCGCTGAGGCACAGTGTGCGAGTTCGAATCTCGTCCGTGACCCAATTTTTTCCATTAGAAAATTATTATATAAGATGATACCTATCTAGAAAACAGGAAAGGAAACGGGTGCGTTGTCGGATGATCTCAGCAGCAATCCTGGGTTTACACAACTCCATCTTTCAGGCGGAATTTGTATGTATAATCCAGGCAGAAATTGTAGAACTATGTAGGAAGGTATCTGATTTTAATATCAGAATACTCTCAGATAGTGCTGCAGTTCTCAAAGCTCTTCAACGGTACTTATACACCTCAGGGCTAATTACACAGTGCCAAAATCTACTGGAGGAGGTTAGTAAAAACAATCAAGTCACTCTCTAATGGATAAAGGGGCACAACGGATCTAGAGACACGGAGTTAAATATGAGGTTCTCCCGTAAACTTCTAAACCTTAACCGGGACAAGCTCCGACAAATCGTCGGAATAATCACTGGTCATTGTGCCCTTAATAAACACCTATTAACCATAGTAATTACTGACAGCCCCCTGTGCAGAGGATACCTGGAGGCTGAGAAAACGGCCACGCATGTGCTCTTGGAGTGCAGTGGCGTGGCGAATCAAAGGGCACATTTGAAAATTGAATGAAAAAAGAAACATGTTTCATAAGATAGGTGACCGATAGTTGTTGGGATAACCGTGTTCTTTATTAGAGGCTGCGAATTGGCAAATGTAGTGTAGAACGCTCACCAGCCAGTTGGAGCGATGATCTACGCAAGGTTGCGAAGAGCTGAAGATTGATTCAAATGGCGTTCCTTGGGAGAGGCTTATTTCCAGTAGTGGACAAACACAGGCTGATGATGATGAAAAAAAGCAGATCGTTAAATCTAAAGTTGCAAAAAAAAAGTTTTTTTTTCATTCTAAAGTTACTTCAACTTTGGGTGATTTTAAGATAAATAAACAGGACTTACTTAAACAATAAATTTAAACATTCAGATTTGTATATTAAAAGTTAATTAGTTCAGAATGGACTGATTTTGATGCGGTTTTTGTTGTTTGAATGTTAATGTGATCGAGATGGTTCTTAGCTATATGGGAAGGGGGAGGGGGAAGGGTAGAGTCAAGATATGGGTGTGAGAATCGTATCTTTCAAACGAATGGACTGATTTAGCTGCGGTTTTTATGTTTGAAAGCTGAGGTAAACGAAATGGTTCTTAGCTATTATTAGGGGGATGGGGTTGAGGATCGTAGCTCCAAACGAATGGACCCATTTTGATGCGGTTTTTATGTTTGAAAACTGTTGTGATCGAGATACTTCTTAGATATAATGAGGGGTGGGGGGTCGGGGATTATATTTTTTTTAATTTGTGCTTGTTTGTCTAGAATCATTGCAGTTGTCGACCTTCTTTTTACAATCCCACCAGTGTCAGCATCAATGGAAAAGCCTGCGATTTCCTAATGCCTTGAATCCTGACAGTCCTGACCCACACACTCAGTTTTTCTGTGCTCACAGTAATACAATAAAAATCCAGACCACGCATCTTACTACTCGCACAAATTGGAAGGAAGCGTTGAGCTCAGCAATTGGACGTTTCCTCCCATCTGAATTCTTGCATTCGAATCGTCCGATGAGGATGATTCCACAATGATAGGATGAAAGGACCGGCTCTTTTGCCAGAACGCTTATCCGCTGTCTGGTACTAGGGAATTAGCCAATTTACGGCTTCGCGTGCCCTCGGACATTAGAAGGTCTAATAGGGTTGCTTATAGAAAAAGGGCGTAATTTTATTATTACCACGTTTTTTACCGGACTACGGCAAAACAAGGGAATGGTAATGGTAATTGTCTATGTATGTATATATATGTGGGTATATGGATGTTCCACCGTAGTAGTAGAGTCGCCCCTGTTTGTCCGATTTTGACAAGCGAGGCGATTCATCTTCATTTATAGAGTGTTATTAGTTAAATTTTACCCGACCGTAGTCCGGTTTTAGTTTTGAATCTTATAATAAGTCACTTTCTTGTTTGGCTGTCTGTCTGTCGTTCGGGTGTAATATAGCAATTCAAATTTTGTGCACTTTCCGATTAGCTATCTGAAACTTTCAGGGTAGCTGATTTCGGTTTTCCATCGCTCCGTGCTTCGGAGGGCACGTTAATCGGTTGGTCCCGGCTGTTATTGATTAATAGCAGTCGTTAAGACATGTCAGAGGCCCTCGGGCGGCTTGACAAACTCTGACATCAGAGGCCAGCACTACCTCATACGACAAACAAACAAACAAGGGTAGCTCACAACTCGATGACAATGGAATCTAAAAATATATTTAAGAGTTGTTTTTAGATTAGTTTTTTTAATTTACATTTGTTGTTTATTGTATAGTATACTAGCTGTGCCCCAGGCTTTGCCCGAGGGGTCCTTTATCTGGGACATTAGGATCCTATGTACGTTTTATTGCAAAACCAAATGTACCAATATACCGCATAATAAAACTTCGTTTTTTTCGATTGCTCGGCTTTTACTCATCGAATTGAGATACCAAGTACATAAGTTTCTAAGTAAAAACCTAAGCTATCCAAAAGTGAAACCCGCATTTCAAACAGTCCAGTAGATTTTACGTGTTGCGCGAAGAGACAGACAAACAGAAATAATTACACCATTTAAAAATATGCTGTATCCTTGTTCAGTAGATTATATTAAGTACACTAGGCCATTTTTGAAAATTATCTTCATTATACAGACTTTTTATTACTTACTGCTTTATTAGAAGAATAAATTAATATATATAAATACATATGGATTGATCGATGTAGTTTTATTTTATGTAACAAGACGAGACAACAAAATTGTAGTAAAATTGCTTGAATTGTTTAAAATTAATTTTAATATATAATTATACATATAAAAAAAATAAGCTAAAAATAAGCTGTAATGTTTTGCTGATTTCTTGTTAAAAACAAAAATCTAATTCGAGTCCATCAAGGTAATTTGATATGAAGCGCCAGAATAACACTGATAATAAGGTTAGTAAGACCAAGTAAATGAGTAAGTATATAAGTAAGTGGAAAAGATGTATTTTTGAAATAATTTGGTAATACCTACTTTCAATATAATAATCATCATTGAAGCAAATCTGTAGGTGTAGTGAATTAATACTCGTAGTTAGGTACGCATACTCGTATCTTCTAAGGTAACATAACTCACAACAACAAAACTGAATCATCGAACAATAAACAAAAAATTAATTTTTGTGTGTTGTTCAGACTCTGCTTTTACAAATTCATATGCGGAACTACGAAGTAAATATATATGTCTATGGCGGAACTATATAAATATTATCACAAATATGTATATAGATTAATGTTTGGATGGTTTGGAGCCGAGACAACTATTATTTATTCTGTGCCCGCGTATCATGTTAACCTGGAATATCGCTACCAGCTTATCGAAGATATAGATATACAAAGTTAATACGTGAGTATGTATCAATAGGTATTATAGGTCAATGCCATCTCCATTATGATAACTAAGTATTTGTTATCTCTACTTACTTATTATAAGTAGATACTTTTACTAAAAACTACTGTGACTATATACCGAGTGACACTTGTCACTCGGTACACTATTTAACCTTGTCTTTGACAAAGGGTAAAATAAATGTGTAAATAATCAACAAAATGGTTACACGTTATCTCCGCTATTATATAAGAAATGCAATAAAGAGTTTAAGGCGGGGTAGGCTCTCGAATGTTTGTCCTGCTCGTCCGGGTGCAGTGTGAGCCGGAGAGGTGATGCAGCTCGGGAGTCGATTTTAGATAAACTTTGTGATTTTCTATCAACATCTCATTGTATATATCTATCTATAAGTGATAAGCTTAGCTCTGATCATAGTGGGCAAAGTGTTGTGTTTCAATGTAAATCAGGTAAAAACTCTCAGGAGTTCACTTACAGGCCTATTACTTGCAAGCGTTTGGAACGGTTTGCAGATAACATTGATAATCAACTTAGTCACTTGCCGTTTGATGGGAATTCTGATGACCTTTGCAATTCCTTATTTAATATAATGGATAAAGAGTTTAACGATATATTTAAATTAAAAAAATGTAAGGGGGGGATTTGATGACTGGGCTACAACAGGTATTTACAAAAGTAGAAACAAATTATACGATTAATATGCTCAAAAAATAAATGAATGCTAATGACACGAAATTTGTTGAACACTTAAAACAATATTCTAAGACATTTAAATCCGTGTGTAATACCGCGAAATCTCTTCATTTGAGTAGGAAAATTAAACAATCGGAAGATATAATCAAAACAACATGGAAAATAATAAATACCGAAACCGGCAAAATTAAACCTCGAGACCGAAATTTTATCCTAAACATCGGCAATAAATTAATTTCCAAAGATCACGAAGTTGCCAATGCATTTGAAGATTTCTTTACAAAAATACCAATAGTTACTACCCAGTCTTTAAAATCTTCCTCAGTTGAGGCTTCTTGTATGCTCTCAAGCAACGTTGAAAAGTGTGATGTTACATTTAAATTTAAACATATTAATGTTAATTCGATTGTTAAGACATTTAAATTGCTTAACATAAAAAATACAGAGGATCTCTGGGGAATATCTATTAAAATTTTAAGTTCCATTATTGGTATAATTGCTCCATACTTAGTAATTATTTTTAATAATTGTGTTGATGAAGGAGTTTTTCCCGACATAATGAAAAATAGTAAACTTATTCCCTTATTCAAGTCTGGCAGTAAAAATGATCCGACTAACTACCCCCATTTCTATACTTCCCGCTCTAAGTAAATTTTGAGAAAGTAATATTAAATCAGTTATTAACACATTTCAATCTCAATGGTCTGTTTCATAATGAACAATATGGCTTCACTAAAGGCCGTTAAACGACAGACGCAGGCACAGGGCTCTTAAAGCATATATTCAATGCTTGGGAGGAGTCGCAGGACGCAATTGGCGTTTTCTGTGATTTATCCAAAGCATTTGACTGCGTTTGCCACGAAACATTAATTTTTAAATTGAATCATTACGGAGTTAATGGGAAAGCTCTCGATCTTTTATCCTCGTATCTTAGCAATAGAATACAAAAAGTAGATGTAAATGGTGCAAGGTCATCAGGATCTATCATTACAATGGGAGTCCCACAGGGTTCAATACTTGGGCCATTCTTGTTCTTGGTTTATATTAACGATCTTCCTTTTTTCATAAATAACTTATGTGATATTGTTTTGTTTGCAGATGATACTTCTCTAATTTTTAAGATTGACTGAACCTTGAATAATTTTGACGTCGTTAACAAGGCAATCGCGCTAGTTCTTAGTTGGTTTACAACTAACAATTTAATGTTAAATCCTAAGAAAACTAAATGTATCAAATTTTCACTACCCAATGTCAGAGGGGTTCCTACGAATTCAAGTATTTTAATAAATAGTGAGCCTGTAGACCTTGTGCAGTCAACCACATTTTTGGGTATTACTGTAGATTCAAAATTACAGTGGGGTCCTCACATATCGTTGTTAGCTGGTAGATTGAGCTCTGCAGCCTATGCAGTACGTAAAATTAGACAGTTTACCGATATAGCTACTGCAAGATTAGTATATTTAAGTTACTTTCACAGTATTATGTCATATGGCATTTTGCTGTGGGGTAAGGCCGCGGAAATTCAATCAATATTTGTGCTACAGAAGAGAGCAATTCGTTCCATTTACAATATGAAATCCCGAGATTCTCTTAGGGAACGTTTTAAAGAGATCAATATTCTTACAGTGGCTTGTCAATATATATATGAAAATATAATGTATGTTCGGAAGAATATAATAAGAATATAATAACCTTTGTTAAAAATAGGGATGTTCATAATTTTAATACTAGAAATAAAATAAAAGTGTCTGGATTTCGGTTAAAGAAAGTTAGTGGTTCATATATGGGGAACTGTATACGATTTTTTTAATAAGTTACCTGACGGCATTGATCAATTACCAATGCATAGGTTTAAAACTTTTGTTAAAGTAAATCTCATAAAGAAGCGCAGAAAGCGTATTACAATGTAAATTATTATATTAATGACAGAAATGCATGACCTGATGTCTCCAAGCTCCATGATAATAATAAGTGATAGCTTCGATGTTAACGTTAAGTGAATGAAATGTTCAAAGTACTTTGTGAGATGTCTCAAACATACCATGAGATCACGTTGTTTTATACAACATAATTATCGAGTTAGAAGTTTTTACCATATTTTTTTCCAGTATGATTGTTTGATGTTTGTGGGATATCTCATTGTCACTTTTACCTTTTATATTTGTAGTTTACATGTTTTGTTATAATTGTGACATTTGAAAAATATAAAGAATGAACAAATATCGAAAAAATACGTCCCCGTAGAGTTTCTTGGTGCTCTCTTCTCTAACGGGCGTATTTCCGAAGCACCGGTAGAGTCAGAAGGGTATTTCATTTTCCAGTGTGAGATTAACTCTGTTGGCACATGAAAGGGAAATTTCCTTTTCAAACTCAAAGAATACTTAGTTCTAAATTTGATCTTTTTATAATATTTTATGTATATCTCTTTGTTCAGGAGATGTTAATTTTGACTTGTAAAAGTGCTATTATTTTTGCCTATTTACAATAAAATACTTTGACTTTGACTTTTGACTTTGACTTTGACTTTATAAAACTCAATTAAAAAAACGTGTTCGGTTATTTGTTTATTTTAATAGTGTAGCTATATAATTATTTAAAAAAATATGTTGTTTTCGCTGAAAATAACGAGAATAGCGATGAAACAAATTATTAATTATCATGTGGTAGTTCGTGTTTTTTTTCCAAGGATACCAAGCCATTTCTGAAAGTTCTGTTCGGCTATTTGTTTATGTAAGTAGTTTACTTTTCTAGCTACAGTATTTTTTGGTTTGCATAAAGTTGTTTCATTGCGTCCTTCTTAAAGTTTTGCTAATTTAGGGACTGAGCCCGAGTCCCCTGAATCCCCGCGCATCCATGGGTCGACGGTGCGGGCCATGGAAAAAGTTCCGTAAAATCACTTGCAGGGCTTCTCTGATAACCCTGCAAAGGTAGGAAGATATGTTCTTAGAAATCAATCTAGCGGTTTTCAAAAGTATTATAACAGCATGAAAAATCGATCTAACTACCTTACCTAAAATCGATTAAATGTGAAATTGTATTTTACACGAAATTGGATTTTGCTGATAAAATTAAACAAATAGTTAAATAAACACATTTATGTAAAATAGCTATAACTTCATGAAAATCAACGTTTTAATGTCCATACTATTGATATCTATTGATTTTCATGAAATTGTCTAAAAATATGTTTATACAACTTTTTATTCGAGTCGAGTTCGTATTTACTTTTTCCGCTTCCGTGTCCCGCGCGTCACATCTATCTTTTTCTTCTATCTGAGGCTAATTATTCGTAGATCTGAGGGCTAAAGGCACAAAACGGTGACCTTTTCGAATGGACGCTAGGACAGTAAGTCACATGACCTTATCAAATATATCCTCTCATCAATCAGTTAACTCACGTATATCCAGATAAGATGTCCATGAGGCTGCTTTTTCCCGCTCCCGACTGTCCTATGATGACCGTCAGCTCGCCAGCGTTGAACTGCCCCGACATGTTCTTGAGAATCACCTTGCGACCTATAACAAAAGTGACATATTGTAAGGTTATGTCGAAAATATTTGTATCCCTTAGAACTTGGAACATAACCTTCAGGACTGGCTAGGCGGTTTCTATATCGACAGAAGATAAGTCGCAGTTTTTAAACTTACATGGTCACTAAAACTATAGGCAAAATTAGATATGGGATATATACCAATGATGTTTAATTTTTAATATAACATCATTGATATATATCATGTATGACCGGTTGGCCGAGGGACCCTGACTTTGAAGTCAACCAACGATCGCGGGTTCGATTCCTGCAAGGTGCAATCATTTGTGTGATGAGCAGAAATGTTTGTTACCGAGTCATGTATGTAATATTGGTATGTATGTATGTTTATCCATTGTCTAGTGGCCATAGTACACGGTATCCTAGTTTGGGGATAGATAATTGTGTATGGACCGTTTCTTTATTTTTTATTCCTTTTCGACATTTCGGCGCTGCTTCTATTTTCACGGATAAACTGAAGAAAATGTGGATGTAAACAAGTCGGTCTACCTTCTTGCACGCTTGTTTTTAGGGTCCCGTGCATTCGAATGAAAAAAAGACGGAACCCTTATAGGATCACTCGTGTGTCAGTCTGTATGTCTGTCACAGCCAAGTTGCTCCAAAGTAGGGCTGCCATCCGTCCGGGTTTCCCCGGATTTGTCCTAGTATGAAGGGCCTCCGGAGGGCGTCCGGGGGGGGGGGTTTCTCAAGAAGTGTCCGGGTAAAACCCGGACGCTCGTCGTGTTGACAGTTTTGTTGGTTTTCTATTCCAGTAATTATTTATGTACTATGTATATGTATGACAAATGTTACGTATATGACTTGAGTCAAACAAACTGCCTCTAATCTGACACAATTGTGCATAGCATTTTCCGGAGACAACAGCAACACAAACTTCGGTTGAATTCAATGAGCAGGGATAAGAAAACCAAGCTGAAAGTAAAAATGACCTCAACGTGACACGCGATCACTTTTCATTCATATTTCAACCGACGCGTAAATCACTCAAAATGCTGTAATAACTAGTAACTTACTAAGACGTTATTTATTTTGAATTTAATGTCAAAAAGAAGCGAGTTCTACTTATATTGAGTTGTTACTTATATTTTTGTTACGTAAGTTCCTACCTAATTGTCATAGTAGAGTACGATAGATGTAATTTAATTATTTATTGGAGTAATTTATGGCGGAATCAGTCCCGAAATCAGCAAAAAGACGAATAGCAAAAAGTCAAGTAAGTAAGGAAACAATTTATGCAAACCAAAAAATCCTGAGGATAGAAAAGTAAACTACCCAAAAAAAAACGAACAGAACTTTTAGAAATGGCTTTGTATCTTTGGAAAAAAACAAGAACTACCACTTGAAAATAAGATGTAGTAAGGCATTTCCAATTAGACGAGAGGTATTTGATTAGATGAATTTTCATATTTTCAAATATTTCAAGGTCGTCCGGGGAAAACACCCAATTTCAAACAAATGTCCGGGGTTTCCGAAATCTTTGTCCGGTTTCAGCAATTTTGATAATGACAGCCCTACTCCAAAGTCAAGTCAAAGTCAAAGTATTTTGTTGTAAATAGGCAAAATAATAGCACGTTTACAAGTCAAAATTAACATCTCACGAACAAGGAGATATACATAAAATGTTATAAATATATCAAACCAATAAAATATTGGTAAATTATGTACGCTTTGAGTTTGAAAAGTGCCAACAGAGTTAAAACTCACACTGGAAAAGGAAATAGGGTATTTCCTTTTTCAGTGTGTTTTCCAGTTTCAGGTGCTTCGGAAATACGCCCGTTATAGAAGAGAGCACCAAGATCACAGAACACCCTATAAGAAGTCTATGCCCACACTATGGCCTTAAAATAACATGATAAATCTATGAATATTGTAAGGTAATAATTATATTCATCGTTCGGAACGCTTTCCACGCGAGTTCAACTCGCACCGACTACGGCAAGGCAAAGTATAGGTATGTGGTCAAACTAAAAACTTGGTCCGATTTTGACAAACGAGGTATCAATCGATTTGTCTTCATCGCAAGAGTGCCATAGGCTATTTTTTACCCGACCATAGTCGGTTTTAGTTTTTAGTTTTGTTTGTTATCGACACTAATACCACTGTTCATAGTATCACTTCGAACTCGATTAACATCACGACAAACAAAACGACTATCGTCCGCTGCACGTTCTTATTATTGACAAAAAACAACTTTAAAAAATATGCTAATTGATGCTGGCTGGGGAAAGAAAATCATCCGTACCAATATATAAAATTAAAACGTTGTTTGTTTGTTTGTTTGTTTGGGGAGCTTTCACGCGATGACGGCCGGACGGATTTTGATGAAATTTAGAATGGAGATAGCTAATACCCTGGAATAAAACAACGGACACATTTTATCCCGGAAAATTGTATGTTTCCACGGGAAAACTGGAAAAGGTTGATTACTTGCTGTAAGGAACGGTTGCCATGGGAACGAAATAACAAGTCTGTCAAAAAACATCAACAGCGTTGGTGCTATACCTACTTTTGCATTGATTTTTTATAAGCTAGTTATAAATATCCCAGTGATAATTGAATACGAAACGAGCTGCGGGTTTTCACAGTTACCTAATCATGAAGCTATTAAAAGTAATTTTATGTTCACTAATGAATAATGCAGCAACGTATTGCTGTGAAAAGCGTCTGGCAGTCCCAGCTTAATTATCATCATTCGTCCACTGCTGGACATAGGCCTCTCCCAAAGCACGCCATTCAACCTGATCTTCGACTCTTCGCATCCATTTTCTGCCAGCAACCTTGCGCAGATCGTCGCTCCATCTAGATGGTGGGCGTCCTACACTACGTTTGCCAATTCGCGGTCTCCTCTCGAGAACACGTTACCCTAACGGTTATCGGTTTTATGGCTAATATGGCCTGCCCACTGCCCCTGCTTCATGACTGGAAGAAACTGAATGCGGACGACTGAAGACCGAGCTCAGCAGCGTGCATTAGGTGAGGCCTTGATATTGATGATGATGATGATGATGATGATGATGATGATGATGATTAATGCATGATAATTAAAATATAGTTAAACTTGCATAGCTAGAAAGCACCATATTATGACCCTACTCTGCAAGATTACATAGAATCTAACCAAGGAAAATAATTCCTTTCGCCATTGCTTTGTTATAAGGCCGACGGACTCGTGGTCACACCGTTTTGTCATACTAGTTTGACCACGAGGAATTTAATAATTCCTCATGGTCACACCACGACACGAGGCTAAAACGTATCGAGTTATCACAAATTACCAGGAGAGCAGAAACCCTTAGGAGGTTGGAGATTGGAGGGGAGGGGAAGGGGATTGGGGGTAGATAGAGTGGGGGGAGTGTGAGGTAAAGTGTTAAAATAATATCAGAACGAAAGGCACAGAATGCCAGTGTAGATATAGTGAAGTAAAATTTCCACCAAAACAAAAAGGTCAGGGCGGTTCTTAAAGTACGTCTATTACCGTACTATTTGCTCTATTGTGCAACAAAGTACAACCGGTTGAACCATAACATTGAACCGATGCACGTGTTTGCTACGTTATACGCAATTGCACCATGTATTAACGTATCAGTACCTCAACTTCACTCGGCCCTCTCACTTGCCTAGATAACATAGCTTACAACCGTCTTGTAATATATAAAAGTTTCTTGATACACAGTTACCCACGATTCAGGTCTTTCTATGCAACCCAAACTCATCATTAAGCCTTCAAATTCGGGTACCTACTAATAATGTCATTGAAACTATGATACTGAATATTTTTGCACAAACTCGTTTCTGTCTGCAATAGTCCCTCACAATAGGTTATCAGATGGATACCAGAGTATCTTGTGAACGTCTGCACCAATTTCTTTCAAACAAGCTATCTCAACTCCACTAAAATAAACACATTGTAATCGGTCCGTCGGTTTGATATCTACGATGCTTACCACAGACAGACTAACAGACAAACAAACAAAAAAAAAAACTTATAGCGCCCCTCTTTTTGCGTAGGGGTTAAAAAAATGGGGGGATTAACGTATCTACACTTTTACAAACATGATAACCGGTTGGTCTAGTGGCTAGAGATCCTAGGTACGAAATCGAGCGGTCGCGGGTTCGAATCCTGCAAGGTGCAATCATTTGTGTGATGATTATCCGTTATCTAGTACCCGGATACTGTACTATGGGCATAGTACAGGGTATCCTAGTTTGGGGCTAGGTAATTGGTGTGGAATTGTCCTGAATATATTAATTTTTTATGATATTTTAAATCGATTTATAAAAAATGCATGCAAAAAACAGATCTTTCCTCTTTATAAGATTTGTGTAGAAGTGAAGACAACTGTCGGGCGTAGTAGAGCAGCCCATTTTATATACTTACAAAATTTTGGTCTGACTAGTGGTTTGAATTATTTTTCACTTCCTTGTTTCGTCACAAGTTTAGTTAAGACTACTACTATTTAATCTGTGGTTCATTTGACGCGGATATTTTCCCACATAAGTATAAATCTTTATATTAAAATCTTAACTTACTACAGTAGGCATATGATAATTTTTTAGTTTTTTGTAATAAGGCTGTACATAATAGTATAGTATTTTATTATAGTTATTAATTTACCTATTCGTATTATAGTCATGATGACGATGATAATATTATCGTAATTATTATAGTCAATTACAGTCAGATTATAGTAATTATTATTTAATTAAGTATCAAATAATGTTTATAAATTATCTAAATAAATAGTACTGGTTCCTTATATATTATTTTTATTATTATAGGTAATTATACTCACATTATAGTAATTATTATTTAATTAAATTATTTAATTCTATGCGTGAGTTTATGAAATAACAATATTTTTTCAATAACTAGTTTTTGGGTTCTGTATGATATGGTAACAATTCTTTTGTCCCAATCAGGGCTTGATAGCGGTACGAACAATACTAGTATCATAGCGGTAAAAACAAGTATTTTCCATTTCGGTACTTGAATATCGATACCTAAGAACCGGTATTTTCCCCTCAAGGCCGGTACCTAGGCCTCTTCTAATGCACGCCACTGAGCTCAGTCTTCAGCTCTCCTCATCCACTTTCTTCCATCCACTTTCTTCCAGCCACTTTTCGCAGCTCGTCAGTCCACCTGACCACAGGGCGTCCTACACTACGTTTGCCTAAACGTAGTCTCCACTCGAGGACTTGTCTACTCCAAAGGTAATTGGTTCTTTGGGAAATGTGACCAGCCCACTGCCACTTTAGCTTGCTTATCCTTAGAGCTATGGTTCTTACCTTGGTTCTCAATCGGATATCTTCATAACGAATCTTGTCCAGAGAATCTCCAAGCATAGCTTTCTCCATAGCTTGCTGATCAACCTTGAATTTGTGGACTAGTTTGACAGTGTCCACGTTTCGGCTCCGTAGGTTATGACTGGTAGGACGCACTGCTTAAAGACTTTTGTCTTCAGGCACTGTGGTATGGAAGAGAAGACTTGATGGAGCTTGCCGCATGCTGCCCAACCTGGCTGAGTTTTTCTGTTGGATTCCTTCTCAAAGTTGTTTTTTTTTTGGGAAATTATTGCAATTACCTTGGTAAACATACCTTGGTAAACACATTGTCAATAGATACACCATTCACTGCAATCGGTTACGGGTCAACAAGATAGGATAAACATGATCTTGGTCTTGCCTGTGTTCATTCCAAGACCAATGCGTCGAGAAGCGTCTACTGGGTTGGACAGCATACTTTGCCAGTCTTGCAGTGACTCCGCTATTAGGACGATATCATCGGCAAATTGTAAGTGTGAGATATTCTCCCAATTGATATTAATAAGATATGTTTAAGATGCTGGATTGAAAAGGAATGGGCATTCCATTCCAATCCAGCATCTTAAACATATCTTCCAGGGCATTAGTGAACAGTTTTAGGGATATAACATTCCCCTGTCTCACACCCCTGTCAGCTTAGACTGCTGGTTTTGCACTTGGACACTCATAGTTTCGGCGTCATACAGAAACCTCAGCATTTCGATGTATCTTTGCAGCGGTGTCAATCCACTTGACACCGCTGCAAAGACTCCAGAACAGCCCAGGTTTCATTTGAGTCAAAGGCCTTCTCATAAGCCACAAAAGCAAGACACAGGGGCTGGTTATACTCTTCAGACTTCTGTATAACCTGCCTCCCTAAGTGTATGTGGTCTATGGTGCTAAATTCTCCGCGAAACCCGGCCTATTCAGGAGACTGGATCAAGTCTTCTAGCGAGACGATTTGATATGTCCCTCGAAAACAACTTATAGACGTGGCTCAAGAGTGAAGCAGGTCATTAGTTCTTTAAAAGAGTTTTATACCCTGTTTTAAACAATAGTACTACCAAACACTTGCTCCACACCTCTGGAGTTCTCCCACTGTTAAGAATGGTGCTAAATAACCCCAGAACCTCCTAAAGTACGGGCTTCCGCCCTGCTTTTAAAAGCTTCTAAGTTATACCATCCTCACAGCGGGGGCCTTTCAATTCTTAAGTTGTTTGAACGCCATCTCAATCTCGTCTAGGCTGACGTTGGGCAGTTTGTCAGCGTAGTGGTGGGTCAGTATTGCGATGCAATAATATGTAAATGTATTTAGAAAATTTCTAGCCATAAGTTGGAGAGATGTATTGATATGAATTTTTGTTGTTGGTTACAACAACAATCTCAGCAATTTGTGGCAAGAAATTTTGAAAAAAAATATTTTTTCTCCTATTTATAATTTTACTTATTATTGCATCGGGATAGAATATTGAAGACTGTTGCTGCATTCACGGAAATGAGCCATCAAAATATTCTTCGAGAACGACTTGTTTTTGAATGTCTTCTTTCTTCCACGATTTTAAATTATCGTACTATAGCGAGAGAAAAAAAACGATTTGCGCCTGTTTTTAAATGACGGGTAATGTTAATTTTGAATTCACTACTTATTTCAACCCGTGAAGTACCTACTCACTGCTTTATTATAAGTATAGATATAAACCTCTTTGCAAGTAAAGTTGGTTGGACATGCAGAAATTAAAAAAACTGTAAATAAGTCGCACTAGCAAGGTAAGATAAAGTTTCAAGACCACAAGGCCTTAACTTTATTGCAACTTTATTGAAAACTAGCTGTACCCGCGGCTTCGCACGCGTGGTCTTTTCTTTCGGTTCAAAGTACCATAATGTGCTATTCAAGAAACAATATACAAACAAATGTCGGTATATTGGTCCTGAAATGAACAAAATTTCTTCAGCCGTTAAAAATACTTTTATCAATTGCTCAGCTTCTAACTCACCGGATTGAGATACCAATTACACCAGATTTAAATCAATCCCTAAGCTATCTAACAATGAAAACTGCATTGCAATCGGTCCAGTAGTTTTTACGTGATGCGTGAACAAACAAACACACAGACAAACAGAAATAAAGACCGAAACAAAATAAAGACCGAAACAAAAAAGTTGTTCAATACCTTTTTTAAGCACCCAAGAGCATTTTTTTCATTTGTATTCATTTAGTAGTTTGGGTGCAATGCGAGGTCAAGATACGGACAAACAGACACACAAAATTTAAAAGTAAAACCGTTTGGCTTCAGTATCGAATATAGAGAACCATATGAAAATATTATTTATTACTTCAATATTAACATAACTTTGGACCCATATCTCGCAGAAACCCTTTACTTTTTCGGGATAAAACGTGTCCTCAATTTTAACTCATCATTATAACTTAAGACAGTGCCAAGTTGCATCAAAACCCGTCCATTACTTTCAGCGTGGTACGTGTTTTTTTAAATAAGTTTCAACCCCTATCCTGCGAGAACCCATAAATTTTTCGAGATGAAAAGTATCCAATGTCCTACCTCGAATTATGAACTCAAATCATTCCAAATTTCATTTGAATTCATTGGGTATTTTCGGCGTGATGCACTTCCAAGGTACAGACAGACAGACGGACAGACAGACGGACAGACAGACACACAGACAAAAATAAACTGTTATGGCTTTAGTATTGAACATAGAACAGCCTCCAAAAAAATTACAAAATATCTTTGATTTACAGAATTTTGGACATTATCCCGCAGGAACTCTTTATTTATTCGAAATAAAAAGTATCCTCAATATTAACCTATCATATAAACTATGACTGTGCCAAGTTGCATCACAATCCGTACAGTAGTTTAAGAGTGGTAAGTGTTTTTTGAAATAACTTTCAACCCCTATCCTGCGGAAACCCTTTCATTTTTCGGGATGAAAAGTAGCCTATGTCCTACCTCGTAGTATGATCATACCAAGTTTCATTTAAATTCATTCAGTAGTTTCGGCGTGATGCCTAGCCAAAATACAGACATACAGACAGACAGACAAAAAGAAAAAAAAAACAGTATCGAATCTAGAGTACGGTCCAAAAAAATATATCTAAATATCTTCTATGTACAGAATTGAACCCGTGACAGTTTTATTATAAGTATAGATTTACTTTTTCATATTTACTGGAAATGCAGAAAGAAAATTTCGTGGACTTAAAAGCTCGCGTGTTACATGGGGCGAGACACTTGCGCTGTGCGCCTCTCACTGGCATCATTCGCCTACTGTACTCTTTCGCTCACACTTATGAAAAGTAGGTACTACGGGAACCGGTTTTAGAACCTATATAAGATACCACTTTATTAAGTAATACCTATATGTTAGTTAAAATACCAACACAGTACCGGTACCGTCCCAAAGTCAGTGGAACCGGTTTAAAAAAATGGCGGTATTTCAAGCCCTGATTCCAAGTTGACTCAAATAATTTATATCCAAGTCCATAAGTCACAGGAATAGTGGAAAGTAATAGTAGTAGATATAGTAAAAACTTGTTGAGTCAATTACAATGCCAGTAATGTAAGAGAATGCGTGTTTTATACAAGTATATGTTTAGGCATAGGTATGTATGAAAGCATGATTCATACGTGTAAAAGAAATACTACAAAACGCTACATATATACCGTAAACATAATAATTAGGTAGGTACTATTCGATAGAGTATGCTATCTACAAAAGCTATGGTAGCGAGCGCGCGGCTGGCGTAACTTTTGTCAGGGCGCGCGGGCCCTGCGCGGGGCATTTTCATCGGTAACGAATCGAGCAAGGTCAACGGCGTATACCCCCACCTTTAATTATTTACCGTTTGACCTTCTGGCAAGAATTCCGAGTGCACAACACCGCGATAGTCAACATAATTTACACTTTGGATCGACTTTGGCGTGTTTCTTTCGGTTTCGGTTCAGTTGGAAGGCGCCATTCCGAAGCTTGTCGACAAGTTTGCATGTCAAACTCGTAAACCCATGTCTCGTCACCAGTATAACAATGCGTCTCATGGATGAAGTTTTTATAATTTTATGCCACACATAGACAGAAAAGAATTTTTTAAATTTATTATAATATAATATGTGTAAGTATTATCATAATTTATTTTGTAATGTAATGCAACATTAAGTTAAGTTAATTAAAAAACTTAAAAAAAAAAAACTTTTATGCAGTAGCCATGTCATGTTAAACTTAGAACGGGCTATCACAATTAAATGCGTATACAACATTTCGTGTCTGTGCTGTTAACCGTTGAGGAGTTCCCTAGTAAACCCAACCCTGAGTGCAGCAACCATGTCATGGTAAAACTTCAAACCGGCTATTATAATAAAATGCGTACACAAAATTGTGTGTAGGACGCTTTCCGGCTAGATGGAGTGACGATCTGCGCAATGTAGCTGGCAGTTATTGGAAGAGAAGAGCTGAAGATTGGTCTCAGTGGCGTGCCTTGGGAGAGGCCTATGTCCAGCAGTGGACTAGTATAGGTTGTTGATTTATTTACCCCTATAATCATCATCTCCTTATCCTACTCCTTATCCTCCTTATCCCACTATTATGTGGGGTTGGAACAACACGTACTTTTTCCATTTCTCTCTAGATCAGCCGTCATCATTCACTCCCTCACACGTCACAATCCATCCACATTATTTTTGTTCTTCTTCAAGACTTGTTATCGTTAACATTTATTGTAACACTCTCCTCTTTACATGACAATCCTCTCTCCTCATAACATGCCCATACCAAGATAACCTTTTACTTAAATTAACTTCTCAACAGTTCAGTCA
Source organism: Alsophila aescularia (assembly GCA_946251855.1). NCBI lineage: Eukaryota > Metazoa > Arthropoda > Insecta > Lepidoptera > Geometridae > Alsophila > Alsophila aescularia. Next base: position 40,148,495 of record OX276383.1, read on the forward strand.
CTGGCGCAGCGCTACTTTCAAACTTCCTCTGACATACTCGTTTCTAATTTTATCCATTTTCGTCACCCTACACATTCATCTCAACATTCGCATCTTTGCTGCATGCAGTCTTCTTTCATATGTTTTTTTTAATATTTCGTTTGTATGTTTGTTTCCTCATATATTTAAAACTTTTGAATCAGTTTGGATAAAAAAAACTAATTGAAAGGGTCCCAATTAGGTCCCATTTTTTATTTTCATAATGTTTTTAATATCAAAAAGATGTTAATGTTGTTGTGAAGTAATTTTTTTTTGGCATGAAAATTTTTGTTTCGGTTTTTTCCATCAAGTCGAGAAAATGAATATTGGTCAAGTGGCCGCCGTCGGTAATCTGGCCGGCCAGTGCAAATCTCCAAAGCGAGAGAAAAGACGACGCGTTTTTCCGTTCCGTTCCGTTCATTCCGTGTTCTTGGAGTATAGCGTTCCAGGGCTTAATAGCGTGTATTCTGCATTTGTTTACTTCACAAATGTCAAAACAGATTTGTCATTTGCCGCTATTTGCAAAGTTATAGCTGTGAGTTTTATCGTCTTCCAAATGCCGATTACTTTTGCGCCACCTAGCACTTTTTTTTTTAGTAATTTTGTTTTATGTATATGCTCTACTATTTCTTAACCAATTTAGATAATACTTATTTTATCCAAATGGGTAGACTTTCAGTATAGTCTCATATAAACTTCATCAAAATTGTTTCAGTAGTTTTTTATTAGAAAACCTATTTGTTTTAATGTTTATGTTCTCTCATATTTTCGAGTTATCTGAACCGAATCAGATGATTATTTTAACTCGTCAAAACAACCTTCGTGTAAAAAATTCATCAAAATTGGTTTAGTAACTTTTTACAAGCTTTTATTTCATTCACTGGGTTATTATCCTTGGGACAAGACTACAAGGCAATTTTGAACCATTTCACGATGTGCAATAAAGCAGAAAATTTTCATACGGGTGTAATTCTAATGACTATACATAATACCATCGAACTGGTTTGACGATGGAGCAGAAGGTAGTCACAGGAAGTCAGCAATTAAATGCTAGAGCACCGTTGAGTTTATCATGATGAGTTCTCTGGTCTTATGTCTTATCCAAGGTCTGATGATGGAGCCGTAAGGAATCACATTTTTACCAACCTACTAACAGTTAGTAAGGTAACATTGATATACGAGTATACAGGAGTGTAGAATATCAATCATAGGTCTACTACCAATGATCATACGTATTATAAGTTTTGTAGTTCATAACTACAAATTATTCCTTATATATTTATGAGTCATTATAAATAGTCAAGAGTCAAACTAACTAGCATTACAATATATATATATATATATATATCCTGTATGTATAGTCTTATTTTACTGTTTATATAAATGTACAAGCCAAGATACTGTTTACATTTTCTTTTATAGGTTGAAGTGTTACGAAAGAGGTAACAAAATAAAATAGGTAACGAAAATAGGTAAAAAGGTAGGTATAAATGTGACAAATTCATTAATGTTGAAAAGTTACGATAATATTTGATAGTGAGTCTATATGCAGAACTTTTAAGATACAGGTATAAATGTGGCATAATCATTCATGTTAAAAAGTTAAAACAATAGTTGATAGTGAGTCTATATGCAGAACTTTTAAGATACAGGTATAAATGTGGCACAATCATTCATGTTAAAAAGTTAAAACAATAGTTGATAGTGAGTCTATATGCAGAGCTTTTAAGATACAGGTATAAATGTAGCACATTCATTAATGTTGAAAAGTTAAAACAATAGTTGATAGTGAGTCTATATGCAGAGCTTTTAAGATACAGGTATAAATGTAGCACATTCATTAATGTTGAAAAGTTACAATAATAGTTCATAGTGAGTCTATATGCAAATATTTAAGATACGGGTATGAATGTGGCACATTCATTAATGTTGAAAAGTTACAACAATAGTTGATAGTGAGTCTATATGCAGAGCTTTTAAGATACAGGTATACATAATTTGCTAGAGTTATCCGATTGGGCGGCAAGCAATTGAATACGACCGCTATTAACATATTTAGACAATTCCTAGAAATTGAACTCAATTAGTTAAGTTTAAAGAAGAAGGTTTTGCCTTAAGTATATGATAGATATTTATTACGAAAATGATTTTATTGGTAGCTTCCATTTGATACATTATAATATTGATTCCAGTCAGATATGTAACTTGATTGTTTTATAACCTACTAGCTGTGCCAGCGGCTTTGCCTGCGTGGTAATGTTTGTGGGATATGTATTATTCCAGAACCAAAAGTATCAATATCATCAAACCTCGTTCAGACGTCAAATGTTTTTTATCGATTGTTCGACTTCTGCTCATTGAATTGAGGTACCAAGTACGCCAGTTTTTAGGTCGAACCCTAAGCTATACAACATTGAAAACTGAATCGCAATCATTCCAGTAGTTTTACGTGATGTGCAAACAAAAAACAGAAAGACACGATTTTTTACAATGTTAAATTCTTCATTTTTTTGTTATCTTCATTTTACAGACTTTTTGGTTCTTATTGCTTTATTATGAGCTTAGATGTTCTGCTAAGATGAAAATAGTGCACATCAAGACTCCAAGAGCCTCTGTGGAGAGCTTGGTAAATGCTATTTTATATAGCTACTCTTCGCCTGAAGTTTTCCACTGAAGTATTCCAATGTAGCCCTGTAACTTCCACGCCTCAATCTTGAATTATAATATTGGTTCATCATTTGTTTTGTTCGATAACTAAGTCGAAAGCGTCATGCTCGTCGTCTCATCACCTCCGCGGTGATGAGACGACGTGTCCAAACTGGTGCCGTGTCACGACATATAACATATAATTAAATAACACTTATTCTCTGCTAATAAGAGATACTTTGGTAGTAACGCATAATCTTTTCTGGCAGTGTGTGCCAGTGGCAGTTTATAATAATGTGCGCCCGGGTTTTATACCCGGATTTTTTCAATTTATTTCAGCGTGATATATATCGACAATGTCCTTCAACAAATATTTGTTTGTTTGGTTATTTTTATCTTATTTGCTAACATTGGCTCGAGTATTTATCAGACGTATTTAGGCCAAGTTTAGATAACTTTAGTACGTATAATGTAGTATTAACAAGTTTGGCAAGATTGTTTCCGGTCATTTGAGATTGTATTGTTTGACAAATCTTTGTTGTAGATGACAAATGGGGGGTTTTACTTAGAAATTAAAATGGTTACCATTCCCAAATTATTTACAGTCAACTTTTTAATTAAATTAAATATCATAACACATCTTCTGCTATTGTTCCTTTATTTTTTGTTGATTTTGTTTGTGGTGTGTGCAATAAATAATTTATCTATCTATCTATCTATCTATCTATCATATGTTCAAATTTAAATTGAAAACTTTAGCTTTTCTAACGAGGCTTTATTAAAGCCTCGTTAGAAAAGGGAGAGCCTCGAGAGGGGTAGCCTCGTGAGAGTAGGGAGGTACATATAGTTTTCTGGTTTATTTTTTTAAGTCTTTATTATTGTTTTGAGTAATAATTCTTTGAATAATTGAAACTACTACAAATAGTGTTAATAAAATACAGTAATTGAAGTAATTTTAATGTTATTTATATGAAACCAAATAAGATGTCTAAATAAACGTTAAAATAAATAAATATACATCCAAATAGGCTCAGAAATCCCGGAGAAATGAATTCAAGAGTATATTTTCGGGTCCTCGTTTTATTTTGATGTAGTGAATATGTACCTATCATATTATTATTATATAATACTAGCTGTGCTCGCGGCTTTGCCCGTGTGATCATTTTGTTTAAAAGTAGCCCATACGTGTTATTCAAGGACCGAAAGTACCTATAAAGTACAATTACTACATTTCTTCCAAATTCGTTCAGCCGTCAAATAGTTTTTCATCAATTGCTCGGCATCATCGGATTAAGATACCAAGTACCCCAGTTTTACCAAAGTCTAACCCTATCCAACGCTATCCAACAGTGAAAATCGCATCGCAATCGGTCCAGTAGCTTTTACGTGATGCGCGAACAAACATACAGACAAACAAACAGAGAGAAACGATTAAAAAAAAACTTATTCTGTTGCTTATTTTAAGTATCCTAGACCATTTTTTTTAATTGTCTTTTTTGTACAGACTTTTTCAGTCGTATAGCTTTATGTATAGATAATTGTGTCTCGTCTCTATGGCAAAACTAAAGCAACTTCTTTTTGTAATTGGAAAAAAAAGAAGCAAAGCTAATACATTATTATAGCCACCGAAGTGGAAATGGATCAAAAGGCTGGCGAACCAAATTTTTAGTTACTACTGCTTCTACTATCTATGCACTACCTATTACATAGAGTGCAATATAATGCAAAGTAATTTTCTACTGTGTTCATTTAGTCCAAAAGCATCTTAAATCAAGGTACTTACTTCATATCAATAAGATCATATTAGTGTCACACGATTTTGACCCTTATTGGAATTAATCCGATTTAGTAAGATTCGCCATTTACTGTGTTCATTTAGTTCAAATATGTTGAAAAAACAAGGTGTGATACTTTTACAATAAACCGTTCGAATATATAAAAATATATAATAACGGTTTACTGACTTAGTTGTCGCACATATTGCTCAAATACAATGATTCTCCTATTCGCAACCTTTATTCCTATTTTAAAATCTATAAACGCTATATTATATGGGTTTTCCACGTCTTTACGAACGGTCACTTGTCGCTTATTTCTTTAATGTAACGACATACCCGCGGCGCGCCCGTCACGCTAACATAGCCTCTCTCTTTCTGATCTTTGGTGGTATGACTGGTATGCAAACATATTTCAGTATGAAAGCTCGAGCAGATAACTAAAAACCAACTAACGTGACCAACTGCGTAAACTACGTTGTACAAGCGTGTCTACTTATCAAAATTATTTTTATCTATTGGCCGGGTTAAATGAAACACGTGTTCTTCGTTACGGGATGTTTAAATAGGGACACTGTTGTACTGTTGCCTTGACTAAGAAAGAGAATTACTGTTGGGATCACCCAGTAAAGGTAAAAGCGCTGTCAAGACTGGTATAATTAAGTTACTCTATGACTAAACAAACCCCAACCAGAAAGAAGACCACTAAAAACGGAGCTGTTTAAAAAAAAGGTTTGTTCGATGATCACTTGTGAAACCACTGAAGTCTGAAATATAAGGAAATTTTGAAAACAGGAGCTGTTGATAATCATTATATTTTTTAAGTTCATAAATGACCTAAATCGGTTTGGGATATGGAGGTTTCATAATCAGGTCAAATGGCGTGTCATGTGAAAACACTTTGTATGTGGGCGAGAAAAGGGGGAAGGGTAGCGACTGACTCACGGGTGATCCTTTGGTTTGGTATGATCTTCGATGGATGATCTTCTTCTGGTGCATCAGGCTGGTTTTCTTATCCAATCCTAGATAATGTGCTAATTTCCATGTTTTTTTAATTAAGTATAAAAAAAGTTACTGGATCTCATTGATCGAAGATAATTTCGAAACCGTTATGACAACGGCGGATGGTGGAGGCGCAAGCAATGTAATTTCGTCAATCGCTTCGTCTGACGTTTGGAAGGAAGGAAAAGAAAATGTGTACCCTCCAAATTATTTTTTGTTGAGAAGTGTAATCGCTAAATGGTAAAATATATATATAGATGCGTTCTAGATTAACCAATATGGACATTTGAAAACTATTTTTCATCTATTTTTTTGTTCTATTTTAGCCTTCGATTCGAAGTTTGTGGTCTCAGCTCAGTTAGGGATTGGGACTGGTAAAAAACATCCAGCTCAATAATTCTGTACGAAGTTGGTTATCACTATAGCATATAATAAGCCCCTGATTATCACCAAATAAATTAATGATTGCCTAAACACATTGAGCTAGGGTAATAAGCAATTGTTTTTAGTATTTAGTATTAGCAATAGCTATTAGTAAAAGCTTTTACTAAAACCAAATGCTTTGTTCTTAGTACCCATAGTAGTGGCAGTAGCAGTAGCAGTAGCAGTAGCAGTAGCAGTAGCAGTAGCAGTAGCAGTAGCAGTAGCAGTAGCAGTAGCAGTAGCAGTAGCAGTAGCAGTAGCAGTAGCAGTAGCAGTAGCAGTAGCAGTAGCAGTAGCAGTAGCAGTAGCAGTAGCAGTAGCAGTAGCTCCCAAACGAATGGACCGAATTGGATGCGTTTTTTTTACTGTTTGTAAGCTGATGTGATCGAGATGGTTCTTAACTATATGGGGGAGGGGGAGGAGGGGAGAGGTGAGAAAAGAGGGGAGGAGGGGAGAGGTGAGAAAAGAGGGGAGAGGTGAGAAAACAGGGGATAGGTGAGAAAAGAGGGGAGAGGTGAGAAAAGAGGGGAGAGGTGAGAAAAGAGGGGTGAGAATCGTAGTTTCCAAATGAATGGACCCATTTAGCTGCGGTTTTTTTATGTATGAAAGCTGGAGTAATCGAGATGTTCTTAGCTATAATGAGGGGAAGGAGGGAAAGAGGGAGAGGAGGTAGGGGGGAGGGTGGAATAGTAGCTTCCAAAAGAATGAGACTTTTCTCATTCTTTTGGAAGCTACTATTCCAGATGTGGTGACCAGACGTTGGCGTCCTAGACGCAGATATAATAAGAGTAGGTCTGATGTTGATAGACAGCCGGCTTTCATGCCTTATGTAAAAGGAGTGACGGATAAAGTCGGTGCTTTATTAAAGGACTTTTCTATCAAGACCGTTTATACTCGTTTTTCCAAGTTAGCAAGGCATGTTAAAACACCGAAAGATGTCATTCCTTTTCAAACTCCGGCGTATATAAGATAGATTGCAGCTGCGGTAGTTCCTACATTGGACAAACCAAGCGTACTATAGCGGAAAGAGTCAAAGAACACATTACAGCTGTAAAGAACCGCCAGATAAATAAATCTGCAATTGCTGAGCATTTGCTCGAATCGGGCCCTAATCGCTGGATTGAACTCCATGACCCGAAGATCCTCTCCACGGAACGTCACTACTACTCCAGGATTGTACGTGAAGCGGTTGAAATTAAAAAGTATCCCAATTTCAACCGAGAGGATGGTTTCAAGTTGGCTGCGTCCTGGAATCCCGTGATAATCAAGTGTTCGCGTCGCGGTTTATGTCAGAAGATATCTGCAGATGTCGTTAGTGTCGTGTGTCGTGACAATTCAGAATTTTTACAAAACCAAATGCGGGTAGTTGGAGACAACGCTCGCCCTTCTCGACGCTGACACCCGCTACTTCAGTCTTCTCGTGACCACGATCAATGCAACTTGATCGAAACGTCGAAGTAAATAAATATTAAGTTTTCAGCGCGATTAAGTCCCGTTTAAATATTTAATGATGTTTAAGACCAAGAACAATATTTTTTTTATAATTTAAGATGTAAAAGGTTTGCACGCATACGTAACTGCTGCCATGAATGAAATAATGTGATGAGCTGAGCAAACGTCTTCAAATCGTTAAATTTAGATGTAAAACTTCCATAAAGGAGTCTGCGAGTCTACAGCGCAGAGGGTGTAAAGTAAGCGTAATTCAAAATCTTTGGCCTACAGACGATTTTTTATTGAGACTGATTGACTATACCCAGTAATGTTACTTTGTGAAATAATGCATGTTAGTTGTAGTGATGGTTTTTAGTTCTGTTTTGCTCTTCAAAAGAACACTACTATATTAAAAAAAACGTTTACTAAATGGCTTAAAGAACAAGTATTCACTAACGACAAGTAAAATAAACGCCCCACATGTCGCCGACGGTTAACAAGTTGAATGGATAGATGGTCTGATATAATAAATAATTTTTAATCATATTTAAAACATAATATTTAATTGTAGCTATTTTTAAGTAGCTTTCAGCCATCACTGTGGTGGCCGATAATGCGTGGCCTGAAACTGAACCGAACTGAGTGAACAACTAAATCATTTTTACCACTGCACTATTTTTATTTCATGGAGAATTGGTAAGACATGCAATGTCAGTTTACTCCCAGTAAGCGTAATTCAACCTCTTTGGTTTAATCCGACTTGATAAAAAATCGACAGTAAATCCATACCACTATATAAAAGTGAAACGTTGTCTGCTATTTGTTTGTTTGGGGAGCTTACACGCGATAACTGCTGAATGGATTTCGATTAAATTTGGAGATGGCTTATACCCTGGAATAAAACATAGGATACTTTCATCCCGGAAAATTGTAAGTTTCGTCGGAAAAACTGAAAATTTTTGGATTACTCGCTGTTTGGAACTGTTGCCGTGGAAACGAAATAACAAGTCTGTCAAAAAACATCAAGAGCGTTGGTGCTTTACCTACTTTTGCATTGGTTTTTAATATCGTAGAAGAACATAGGATGCTTATTTTCGCGATAAACTGTTGTCCGCGCGGACTAAGTCGCGGGCGGGAAAGCGGGTAAGTTCTTTTATCATTGCTGCATTGTGCACTCAGAGAAACAAAAGGTATGCGTAATTCAACCTCTCCGACTGGGTAGTAGCCTACGAATAAGTAATAAGTCAGGAAACGTAACAGCGTTAATAAAATGACCCAACAAAAGTCGTGCCCAAGTAGGTGGGGCTTAAAAGTCGTGTCCAGCGCGTCATCAGTCGTACATTTTTCATGCAAGCGAGCACACGTCATATCTTCGCGTACGTTTTAATTTTATCATTGTGAACTACAGCTGTGAATCATCATGCCAGCATGTGTTGTGAAGTGGTGCAGGAGCCATACAAGATTAAAATGTCCAGGGATCACTTTTCACTAGTAGTAGTTGCAAAATTATAATTATATTCAAAGACGTTCAAATACATTATCAAACTGCGATGGTCAATACTATGAAGACAGTAAAATGAAGTCAGTCAATTTTTGCACTAAAGTTTAATTTCTACTCGATGAAATTTTGAAATTAAGCTGTTCGCGCAGATGATTCATGCCTAAGAAACGTCAACATATTTAGGAGAATACTAAACAAAATAAGCAAATAAACAATAATGAACGATTACAGTTGGTATGTAATATAGGTTCGGCTTTTTCGACTCATGGGAATAACAATAGCATTAAAAAAACAGTTCATAGTTTGATCGAACGTGCTTTACGTTTAATTTTTCAGGCTAATGAAAATTCACCTTCTGGAAATTTTGAAGTGTTTGATTTACCGGAGTTGCTCAAAAAAACAAATAATGCAAACCCTCAAGGAATAAGGCACAAAAACTTGTAAGATTTCACTATTTTTTTTGCACTTAATATTTAGGTTTGATAGGAAATTTTATTTTAGCTGTAAATGTGTATCTATTTCAATTAGAGACAGTCTTTCATAGATTTGAAACTGATCTTCAATAAGGTTATTTTCAGGAGAATAATATCAACACTGAATGTAATGACGGTGTTGAAGAAGAACCAAGAAAAACAAAATTAAAAAATAATCTTATTTCAACCGAAGTCTTTAGTTTTGAAGAAAGAGGATCATGCGTTACGCCGATAAATATACCATCGTCAGATATTGAATCTGCTCTGAATACTCCTAAAACACACATTTTAAAGCAAAAACTAAGAAAAAAACTATTTTGGCAGTATAACGACTATCACAGATCAGAAATCTACAACGCCCAAATAAAAGATTAACTATGAAGAATATTACACTTAAAATATTTTATCCCAATTGAAGAAAAATGGATTTGGCGATACTACAGAAAATACTGCATTGAATGATTTTTTGAACTATATAGTTTTAGCCCTTAAAAGGAAAAAGTCAAAAGTTACTTTGGTCTTTGATGGCTGTGCATCTAACATCGCTACGGCTAAGATGTTGGGTTGCAATTTTGAAGACACAAACAATTCAAAATCGTTTTTTGACCACCCATCTACCGGAGACCCAGTAGTTGTAATATTAGATCCATTTCATATGGTGAAACTTGTGCGTAACACATTAGAGGAAAAATACACTCGTAGATAAAACAAAAAAAAATTGAGTGGGCACATTTGCAGAAACTGAAAAATGTTCAAGATATCGTTGGATTGCATTTTGGGAATAAATTGACAAATCGGCATCTATACTTCCGAAATAATATAATGAACGTGAAACTAGCGATTCAAACCTTAAGTCGAAGTGTAGCTGATGCGATTAAGTTTGGTTCGCAACAGTTAAACATGCCTGATTTTCAAGAAACAGAAAAAAAGCTTTTTAAAAGGTTGTTAAAAGTTTCTAAAAAGCTAACAGTTGCAGCTTTTTAGAAACGTTTAACAACCTTTTCGACATACTAAATTCAAGACCGACCGATACGGGTTTAAACGCCCTTTTTCAGTGGTAGAAAAAGAAAAACTACATGACGTTTTGGATCAAAGCGAAAAATATATTAAAGGTCTCTAAATCAATGTGCAGTCAAAAAAAACTCGAACAGTAAATGGACAAAGAGTAACAGTATATACTAACTCTTTGAAACCAGTGACCAAAACTCAGTCCAAAACTGGACTTCTAGGACTCCTCATATGTATTTCAAGTTTTAAATTACTTTTTGCACGGCTAGTAGAGTTACAAATATATAAATTTATTTAACCATATTAAGCCAAGATCATATTGAGTTGTTTTTGGAGTGATCCGCAACCACGGCCGTTGCAACAATAACCCAAACGCCTGACAGTTTATGGAAATATATAAAAATAATTTACTGAACTTGAACCTCAGCTCTAAATTCACAGGCTGACAGGAAGACATTCCGTTTTAAATTTCTCATAATCCGTCTTCACTACATTGCGAAAAAAGATTCTCTTTTAATGTCTTCTGGACAAAAACTTAATAAATTAATTATATTTCGTGGGACAAAGAATTTAATGAATTGTAAAAAGTGAGCAAAAAAAAAACATTGTACAGTAATATTGTTTTATTACTGACTTGGTACGGTCTACTTATTGCATAACATCGTCCTCGCCGCTATGACTCAGCTGTCATAGCAGACATTGCATTACGCGCGTGAACCAATCCCTGCTTTCGTTCTGAATTTAAGCCAATCACCAAGCATGTCTATTTGTAACCTCGGAAGTGATTCGTACTTTGAATCTTACGTCGTTTTGGTTTGAAGTAGGGGCACTTTTATTGTGACATTTGTTCTGAATTAGAGTTCCTGACTTATTATTTATTCGTAGGTAGTAGCACAGTACATACTTGTATATAGTCCAAGGACTATATATGTACTGTGGTAGTAGTCATAGTACATTAACTATATATTAAGTATATACTCGTATGTACTGTGGTAGTAGTGAATAACATTGACGTGTGTCCAAAGGAAACGATTAAACGAAGGATCATTAAGCTCTCAAACCTGATTGTATATCATTATTCACTATACATACAGGTAGGCATATCAACAGGAGTACCTACAATGTTGCAGTGCGCTTATCAAATTAGTAGGTAATGTACGATAACTTTGTTCAACCGTTTCCGAGTGCCATTGATTAATGAAAGTTAAGGATTAATAATCATAAGCCGTCTGCGATAAAATGGAGAACAAGTTACAGGATTTATTTTTACGCCGTGTGGTTCTGTGTTCGGGTGTGGTTAAACCAAGGAAGTTCTATGTACTTGCATAGAACTTCCTTGGGTTAAACATATTTACTAATCATCTCTCATCATTGTTCATCATCTCTACTCATCTGTGTGGGAGTGGGGTCGGTACAGCATATACTTTTCTTCCATTAATACATACATGTATGAATGTATGTATGTATGTATGAATGAATGAATGAATGTATGAATGTATGTATGTATGTATGTATGTATGTATGTATGTATGTATGTATGTATGTATGTATGTATGTATGTATGTATGTATGTATGTATGTATGTATGTATGTATGTATGTATGTATGTATGTATGTATGTATGTATGTATGTATGTATGTATGTATGTATGTATGTATGTATGTATGTATGTATGTATGTATGTATGTATGTATGTATGTATGTATGTATGTATGTATGTATGTATGTATGTATGTATGTATGTATGTATGTATGTATGTATGTATGTATGTATGTATGTATGTATGTATGTATGTATGTATGTATGTATGTATGTATGTATGTATGTATGTATGTATGTATGTATGTATGTATGTATGTATGTATGTATGTATGTATGTATGTATGTATGTATGTATGTATGTATGTATGTATGTATGTATGTATGTATGTATGTATGTATGTATGTATGTATGTATGTATGTATGTATGTATGTATGTATGTATGTATGTATGTATGTATGTATGTATGTATGTATGTATGTATGTATGTATGTATGTATGTATGTATGTATGTATGTATGTATGTATGTATGTATGTATGTATGTATGTATGTATGTATGTATGTATGTATGTATGTATGTATGTATGTATGTATGTATGTATGTATGTATGTATGTATGTATGTATGTATGTATGTATGTATGTATGTATGTATGTATGTATGTATGTATGTATGTATGTATGTATGTATGTATGTGACTTTCCTTATTCCACCATAACTTTTATATGCCTGAACAGGTTTAGACGTATGGGTATCTTTAGAATCCTTACATCCCCCCCCCCCCAGTAACATAGGCTATATTTTTATTTTGAAAAATTCGATATGGCTCCATTTTCAAATGCGGAAAAATATTTTTTCTTTGAATATCAAATACAAGGCCTTGATAAGCAAATTCCAACAGTATACATATAATTTATTGGCATAAGTTCGTTTCTGGCAGGGCAGGCGTGTTTTTCTAGCTTTTAAGTTAGTTATTTTATCCATTCTCGTCACACATCCATCTCGACATTCGCATCTCTGCTGCAAGCAATCTTCTTTACCCGACCCTTTGGTAGCCCAACACTCAGATCCATGCATAACTACAGGTCTTGTGTATATGTTTTATATTTTTTCCCCTTAACTTTAATAGACATGCGTGGATCACAAGTTGTTCCTGTGACCTGTTGCCATTTCATCCACCCCGCATTTATCCTCTTAATTACGTCCCGCTCTATTTCGCCATCACTCTGTACAAGTGAACTGATGTAACGAGTGAATCGGAGCAGGCAGGTGAAGATACAGCATATATGGCAATAGCTCTTCTAGCTCTAACTGGAGGGACCCCGAAATCACAGAACATAATGTATGTTCCGTTTTGGTCCTACTGATCTTTAACCCTCAGTTCTCTAGTTTCTCTTGCCATTCTCTCAGCCTGCTCTGTACCTCAAGTCCATCTTCTCCGACAAGCACAATGTCATAGGCAAACAGCATACACCAGGTTGCCTCCTCCTTGTATGTACGATGTCAGTGCATCCATAACTAGGAGGAACAAGTAAGGGCTTAAACCCAATCCCTGGTGCATGCCTACAGCCACACTGAAGTTGTCGATTTCGCCAGCTGCAGACCGGACGTATACGTACTAGCTCGACTGTACATGGCGCATATTAACTGACACAATTGCGGTTATAATTTTGAATTTAATTATTAATAACTAGCTGTGCCCGCGGATTCCCTATTAATTAGACTTATTTTAAGTATTTTTCTATGCTTCGTTAAGTTTATGACTTTTCAAAGTTCTAGGTATATTACAAAATACCTTTTAAGTTTTGAGGTTTTGTCATTCAAGAGAAATACTTTAATGTACCATCCCTTTTGAAGTGTATGTTTATTGACATGAATACAAACAAATTGTGCTTATTTGTTATGAGAGAAAATAAATCAAATGACGTCTTTGTGTGGTAATTAAATTAGTATTTTGTGGTGATAACCTCATATACGGAAGTACTTTTGCCACTTTTGCGTACAATTCTACGCTAACGTAACTTACATAGATACATATACAAACATTTTATTGTGCAGCCTATATTTAATCTTTTTTAACCCCGAACAAAGATACGGGTGTTATAAGTTTACGGTGTTTATCACTGTGTGTGTGTGAGTCTGTCTGTCTGTGGCATCGTAACTCCCAAACGAATGGACTGATTTTGATGCGGTTTTTTCCGTTCGAAAGCTGATGTGATCGAGATGATTCTTAGATATATGGAGAGAAGAAGGGCGGATGGGGGAGGTGATAAAAGGGGCGTGAAAATCCTAGCTTCCAAACGAATTGACCGATTTTGAAGCGATTTTTCTGATTGAATGCTGATGTGATCGTGATGGTTCTTAGATATATGTGGAGGGGGAAGGGAGAGAGGGGAGGTGAGAAAAGGGGGCGAAAATCGTAGCTTCCATACAAATGGACCGATTTAGCTGTGTTTTTTTAAATTTCAAAGCTGAGGTAAACGAGATGATTCTTAGCTATAATGACAGGAGGGGGAGGTGGAGGGGGGGGGATGGGGATGAGGATCGTAGCTCCGAAACGAATAGACCGATTTTAATGAGGTTTTTTATGTTTGAAAACTGATGTGATCGAGATGGTTCTTAGCTATAATGGGGGGTGGGAAGTCGGGGGATATATATTTTTTAATTTGTGATTGTTCTTGGTTGTGTTCCTTTTATCAATTCCTCGTAGGTACTTATTTATTTATATTTTTTATTCTAAATAATCTGAGGTCTTTTAACATTTATTTCACGTTTTATTATTATGCAAAAACCTTAGATAATCTGGGGACTCTACCGTTTACATTAGTATACTGAAAGTATATTTTTTCCCCTAGTTCATGAGATGTTAAGTTTTATGACTTTTAAAAGTGAAATATTGTTTTGCATTATAAATTAATTATTACCTATAGTAGGTACCGTCACATTCCTATTGTCTGATTGAAACCGCATAGCTGGTGGACTTAGAGATTGAAATGTGGACAGCTGTACCTTTATTTATATATTTAAGTAAAGTTAATTAATATTTCTATATTCATATTTTTTTAGTAAGTCATGTATTCTTTTATTATTATTTCTATAATTTATTTTTATGATATTATTATTACATTTAATTTGTTTATATTTGTTGTCACAACCTACTACTATCTACTCATTTTCATTATTTTTTTGTTCATCCAAAGTTTGTCTTTACGAGATTGCTGTAAGCGATAAGACCGTCGATTGTGTTACCGCAATTTCTATATTTTAGGTTATACTCGTATTATGGATGTATAATGTACGATCTACTTTTAAGTGGTATGCAATGAAGAGTTATCTATTTATCTATCTTGAGTACCCTAGGGGGTGTACTAAGCTGTGTTTTTTGATCCCTAAGGAGGTGAACGAGGGTGGCAAAATCTGACGCGAGCGAAGCTGCGTGCGGGGTGCAGCTAGTCCACAATTAACACTTTGAATTTTTAACACCCTATATTATTTCCATTTTTATGGTTCTGTACTTCCGAATGAAAATAGGAACCCTTCTAACACAGCCCTTATACACTCGTATGTATTTCTGTCTGTCCGTCTGCCACAGTAAGTTTTCTCCGAATCTACTGGACCGATTAAGTTGAAATTTGGTACACCTATAAATTTCTGTGACCCAAATAGGGACGTGTAAAGTTAATAAATTAATAATGAATATGAGGGTAAATTCTGGGGGCAAACAAAAATGAAAAAATAATACGTACTGTACCTTGTGACATACCAAATGAAAGAACTAGTTGTGAGGGCTTAATTTTAAAGTAAACAATTTTAAAATTATTCAAGAGTATAGATAAAAATTGACTACACCCATCTTATCTCCGAAACTACGAGCCAAAATTTAAAAAAATACCAGTAAATAATTATTTATTTATAAATTAAAGGAAAACCTGTAAGAAGTCTTAAAATAACATGTTAAATCTCTTCATATTTTGGGATAATTATATTCATCGCTTGGAACCCTCTCCACGCGAGTTGAACTCGCACCAGTTTTGTTATATAATGGTCACAATAGTCCTCGTGCGGTTTGAAGTGACAACAATTCATTTGATGTTTTTGAACTGACTTGGTCACTAACACTAAAGCTAATCTGTGGTCATGGCGCTTTCAACAGTGCTGCAGTGCAGTGCAAATATCCCATTTCGAATGTTGTCTTTAACAATTAATTTCACGGGAATAAATTAATATGCTGACTAGTGCCAATTGTGATATATAAGCACGGGTGCCTTAAGTTTCTAAAAGCTTTTTGCATTTATCCTACTGCTGATTTTGGTCAGCAATAAAAAAAAATAGTCTTGTCTATTATCCCACTTTCGTGTACTTATACAATGAAAGTAAATACCTCTTGGTCTTAAGAAGCGCAAGGGTAGCGCTCACATCGCGGCATTTTTCTTACTTTTAGCATTTTCATACGCGTTGTAACTTCTAAAAAAAAACCCCAGTAAGCGTAATTCAAAATCTTTGGCAGCAACGCTCGTGGTACTTTTTGACTGACAGATTTGTTATCATTTCGTTTCCATTGTCATTCCATTCCTTCCAGCGAGTAATCGAAATTTTTGACACCTTGTTGTACATTATTGCAATTTAAGAACAGATCTCAAATTTTTTAAATTACTTTTCATCCTGCCCATTTTACTTGCTGATAATGTAGCTTTATATAGGTGAAATCATTTTTAAATCAGTTTAGTATTTTTTGAGTTTATCCTTTACGAACAAACACACAAAAATAACAAATCTTTCCTCTTTATAATATTAGTGAAGATGTAGAAGTGTAGATAGTGTTTTGTTCAACAACGTATAAAGAACGAATTTCCGCAATATAACGTGTAATTCAATACATATCGAAGTAGACTAGGTACATATCTAGCATAATGAAGGCTATTTATACCACGTAACAGTGTCAATAGGTAATTCGATGTGTAAAGCATTGTATCTGTTGGTCATCTCATTCCACCAGTATCGTATTTCCTTTGGACTTAGATAATGCATGTCGTGTAAATTACGTGAAGAACAATAAGTATTTTATATCAAAAACATAGTTATTATGCTGAACCCTGCAGTCGTGTAGCAGTCGACTTTCTCAAATCCTGTGTGATAGGTATCTACGTGAACATACTTGTACTATTATTTATTCTCTGGTGATAGTGAGCAAGTTTCTTTCGAGAAGGGCGGTGAGGGCATGGCTCTATTTAGAAGCTTTACCTACATGAATTAGGTTGCCTTATGAAGAGATTTCCTTTGATTTGTTCTATTCTAGAGCAGCCAATGGAAGCACTTGAAAAGAGAGTAGTAGGGTAAAGAATACATTAACGTTGTTCCTCTCCGTGCACGGTTGGCTGGAATACATGGTTCTGAGCGATCTTCTTATCTAATGAGGCAAATACCTCTTTATTCCTTTAATTGACTTTACATTGAATTAACATCCTATTAATGTGAATTAACTTAGTAATGATAAGCACATTTTATTACGAAAAGGACTGTCTCGTCGCCTAATACAAATCTACACACATGCGTTGATAGGTACTTACCTATCTACTTGAGATAACACAGATTAAATAGGCCTACACTTGAAGTGAACATTACCTATCCACTTTAATTTAATTTAATGATAGTAAAGGCACTTGCCCGGATTAAAAAAACTTCTATTTATAAATAGATACCTCATTAATATAATTCTAAAGTTCATATTATTTAGCACATTATTATGTAAGTATTTTAATTTATAAAATTTCGAAACAACTCAAATAATTGTATCACATGTGCTAAGCAACAGTATAGTAATGTGCATATATCTATGTACTCGTACTTATATAAAAATATATAAGAATAATATGTAATGTGTATAAATATTGAAATATATATCTATATATTATGTACTAGCTTTGCCCGCGTGTTTATTTCATTTAAAAGTAGCCCATACTTGTTATTCCAGGACCAAAAACTACATTTCTGTAAAATTCAGTCAGCCGTTAAATAGTTTTTTATCGATTGCTCGGCATCTAATCATTGGATTAAGATATCAAGAACTCGAGTTTTTAATTCAAATATTAAGCTATTCAACATTAAAAATCGCATCGCAATCGGTCCAGTAGTTTTTAAGTGATGCGTGAACAAACATACAGACAAAGAGAGAGAGACACGATTTAAAAAAAAAGTTATTTTCTTGTTCAGTAGCTTATTCTAAATACACTATACCATTTTTTTTATTATCTTCTGTTTACAGACTTTTTCGTTCTTAATGCTCAGTATAAATAGGCAATGCGGTTGAACAAACTAACAATATATTATTTAGATAAGTATATCCTGGAATTTGTACCCCAGTTTCCAAGGAACTAATTTCTTGGGCGATAAAATCTATAGATGTACTTAATTATTAGTAACTTATTATTACAGCAGATTCTCGACAAAGGAACTTGTTTAACAAAGTGAGCAGCAACTTCAACAACGATAAAATATGTGGGCCTGTTACGTATGCGCCCGCGCCAGATATATAGCAAGTGTACTAATTATTTATCGGTTTAAATTGTGTCATTAACAGTGATAAACCTCCACTCCGTACCTGTAGCCAAAAAGCCAGTGCGGACTGTGAAGTTGATGTCTTCGAAGGAGATGTTCAGAGAGTCCTCTGAGAGGGACGTGGAGGTAGTTTCCAGGGACTCGATTTCGCTGGCCATTATAAAGGTCACTGTCACTGCACTATTGATTCACATGAGCACAATATTTAGATTACATCGCGTGCACAAAGGAGCGTGTTCTGTGTAAACAAAGGGTAGCGATGTCGGGCGAATGCGCGCGCGCTTCGGCGCTCCGTGTGCCGTAGACTGTGCTGTGCGCGCGGGCGGCCGAATCTTCAGCAATATTATCGGTCGTTCTCCCCACTCCCCTCATGGCCATCAGCCATCGGCCAGCTGATTGTCGTTATCGCACCAACAGACGTTGGAAAGTCTACAGTGAAATCGGTCTCTGTCCTAATTATTTCTTTACAATCCTAAAGTAAGTTAGAGATTTGGTGGCCGAGCGGCAATGCCTATTTGGGCTTTGTAATCCAACAACACCGGTTCGATCCTCGACCCCACTTTATTACTTATAACAAGTAACTAGTGGATTTGCCATCGCTCTGTGCTTCGGAGGTTGATAGCAAACGTTTTAATTTTTTAACGTCACGCCCGACCAACTTTGACACCAGAGGCACACAATAAATAATAATCCAGAGGTCGGCACTACCTCTTTACTACCTTAATTTTTAGACTTTCCTACTATTATTTATTCTGTGACACCGCGACCGCCAAGAAAAAATAATGCTCTACTGTGTTTAGGGTACACGGCTTTTTTAGTTTCAATTTCGGGTTTGCAGACACATACAATGTATTTTGGTAGTAATTAAGTTAGAATAAAAAAAAATAAAAAAACGTATTAACTTTTTTTTAATTGCATTGTTGTCTATTTTGAGCTACCCTGAAAGTTTCAGCCGGATAGCTAATCGGAAAATGCTCGAAATTTGAATTGCAAGATTCCAGGACAGACAGAAATACATAGATAGACTAGGCTACCTTTAATTCGGGAAAGTAAAAAATCGACCACGAAGCAGGACATGAATCTGCAACCTCCGGAATGCCGTTCTGAAGCTCTACCCAATGAGTTTTTTTTGCCCAAATTTAACTTTAGCATCTAATATGTTCACGCATTGCATGCTCAAATGCGTTGGGAAGTCAAAAAAACAACCAACAAATCTAAGTAGGCTGTGAGGATTGTGACTAGAATTAGCATTTTATATTAAAACATCAGCAAAATTTTGATACTAGATTTTCCACTATGCTGCTCTCTTCAATATTATCATCATCATCATCAATTTAAACAAATAATATATAAAAAAAACAAAGTCGCTTTCCGCGTATGTCTATCTGTCAGTCTGTTTGGCTGCTAACTCCTCCTACACCACGCATCGGGTTTTGGTGCGGTTTTCACCATCCGTTAGATAATTTTTCACGGATGGTTTAAATATATATAATACGAATATACGAGACCTAAACGTAGCAGAGTGAAGGTCGAGTGTGCGAGAACTTCACATTTATCACTTCATTTTTTCTAAATTACACCCATGCAAAGCTAGGGCGAGTCGCTAGCTATAAATGTGAATTTTTTGGCGAAAACAGGTCATGTCACGCCATGTGTTGCTATGGTGTTCCGTGGCCGCGGAACCAGTCCTAATGCCTATTTATAAAGTCTTATGATCTTACCTAGCAGGTATACATAATTACCTTCTTAACAACTAAGAATTATTCTAATCTTTATAAGTGTAGGACATATATTTTAGAGGTTTTTATATCTCGAGGCACTAAATCAGCTGCTGAAGTAAGAATGAATACAAGTGGCCCTATTACAGAACTTGGTTACAATCGTATTATCACTTTTTTCATAGCAATTTCGACTCTATCGCAAGGCATTAGTGATAACGATATTGACAATCCGATTGAAGCCAAGTTCTGTGGTCGGGGCCAAGGGCCCCAATTCTGTTAGCTATTGAACCGCGATAACGCAAGTCGATCACTTGTTTTTTTTTTATATTTATCACTTAAAAGTGTAAGTATTTTTTTTGTTTATTTCTATTTCTCATTTTATTTTTTGAAAATTTTCCAAAAAAAATCGCTTTTAGCACTTTTAAGTGGTAAATGAGAAAATTTCGCAAACATTTCTAGCGATCGACTTGCGTTATCGCCGTTCAATAGTTAACAGAATTGGGGCCCTGTTAATAGGCCCCAATTCTGTTAACTTGTATCTATCTACTTCTAAATTCAGCCTTTGTGTCACTTGTAGATTGCAGAAGGACAGATCCGATCATATCTGTCATTGACATGTTTGGTTGTAATCCAATGATATCTGTGATCGGAAAATATATAATCGGAGAACAAAAGCTATCAGAACTTTATTTCTTCACCTATTTCTAGAAGAAAGACTATGTCTATTTAGCGCAATGCCATAGTACATACTCGTATATAGTCCTAATTTGTAACTAGCTGTGCCCGCGGCTTTACACGCGTGGTATTCTTTTTTAAAAGTAGCCCATACGTGTTTTTCCAGGACTAATAGTACCTATAATATACAATATACTACATTGCTTCAAAATTAGTTCAGCATTCTAATAGTTTTTTCGGCATCTAATCATAGGATTAAGATATCAATTACCCCAGTTTTTAAGTCAAACTTGCAGCTATCCAAAAGTGAAAACCGCATCGCAATCGGTCTAATAGTTTTTAAGTGATGTGCGAACAAACATACAGACAACAGCATAAGTATTTAAACTGGTTAACTATTTTTAAGGGCATGCTATCAATAACGCGTGGCTGAGTTACAACAGCCAATCCAGATAGTTTACAGTGCATGTATTCTGTTTTAGCTCTGCTGACTCGAAGCCTCAAGTGCCGAGCACCAAGTATTTAGGTCGTTTTGTACTTCTTGCTGTATTTGGGCTATTAAAACTATATCATCTGCATACAGTAACGTCCACGGAGTTGGTTTTTGTAGATTTTTGGTGACATAGTCCATGACGATATTGAAAAGTAGGGGGCTGTGAGTTGAGCCTTGATAAACACCAACTTTGACCTCAAATTCTAAACCAGTGCCAGCAGGACTAACAACTTTGGTCTTAATATTGTTGTACATATCTTGAAGAATAAGTATATAGTGTTCCGGAACTAGTTGTGCGCGCAGTGCTTCCCATTATAAGTTTTTGTGGCACTCTATCAAAGGCCTTTTCCAGATCTATAAACACAAAATGTAGATCCTTTTTCTGAACTTTATTTTATTTTATTTTTATTTATTCGGAAAACTTACAGTGTTTTATAAAACTAGGTTAAAATTAAAAATATATCTAATCACTATTTTACAGTTTTTGCATATTGCATCTAATTAGCATGTTTGCTCCAAAAGAAAAAATCAACACAAATATTCATCATCGAAACTTGACAGTTAGGAAGTCACATTAAACCAATCTTTGGATATTATATTGCGAACTTTATTTGGAGATATGTTGAACAGGTCAAATTCAGGCAAGTCCAGACTATTAATAGTTTTAGGGGACCTAATAAAAAAAGAATTTTGCCTGTAATTTGTGGTCTAAACGTTTTCCGATAGGGTGCCTGACAGATTTTATCGGTGTGATTATGCCTATCTTGAAGAGGAGATCTGGGGAATCAATTAGAGACTGCGCTATTTTAATTAACATAATTATATCAGCAATCTTGCGTCTTTCGTGAAGAGGTAGCATGTATGCCTTCTGCATCTTGATTCATAATTATCATCATATATTTTGCATTTGTACTGTAAATGTCTCATGAATCTTGTTTGAATAGATTCTAGTCTATTAATATAAATATTATATTGTGGATTCCAAATTTGTGAACAATACTCGAGTATACTACACACATACGAACAGAATAGAATCTTGATTACTTTTATACTATTGAATTGATTGCTTGATCTGATGACAAATCCCATCGCTTTATATTTTTCTATTAAAATTTTTACTGTATGAATGGCATTAATAGTGCCGATTTCTTTTTAAATCCACACTGATTAGAGGTTATACTTGTAATTTTGTTTAATCTTTCTGTAATCACACTTTCCCAGATCTTAAGGGTGTGTGATGTAAGTTTGATGGCACGGTAATTACAACACTCGGTAACGTCGCCCTTGTTTTTATAAAATGGGATTAAATTACTCTGCCTCCACCCATTCGGAATTTTTCCATGCTATTGAATAGTGTAGTAAGCTATATGATCCCAGGGTCACCGCCAATTTTTAGAAGTTCTGATGGTATTTCGTCGGACCCTGAAGCTTTGCCATTTTACATGTTGGATTACGCGCTTTTGACTTCTGCTGTTGTTATCTTTTCTAAAGGCCCACAGGTTGGTAGCATGTTATAAAATATTTGTTAGGGAATTCTTCGTTAAGCAAGTTATTGTAGTATTCGTGCCATCTTTCATTTATAGATTGATCTGTTGTTAAAAGTGTTCCGTTGGAGTTTTTGATATATTTGTTGATTGATTGTTTGTTAAGTTTTATATCTTTAGCGCCGTGGCGGTCTCGGCTTAGAATAAGACCCCTCCCAATCCTCCTGTGGATGTCGTAAGAGGCGACTAAGGGAATACGCACCGGAAAATGGGCAGCAGCGTCCTCCGAGTACATATTTGTAACACTGCGGTCACCTATCCGCCTGCCGAGCGTGGTGACTATGACAAACCACCCCAGTATGATAGACCCGCAAAGACGGCCCCCAGTCCCCTGCGGCTCCGTTATTCCTGGCACTGGTAGCAGCCACGGTAACGGCGGAGCAGGGGGTGCTAAGAATCCCTGGCAGAGACCCAGCTACCAACCCCCAAGATCTCTGGACCTGGCAACTTATAACGCGCGCACAATGAGGACCGATGAGATGATGATAGAGCTGGAAGAAGTAGTAAGTAAGTTGCGCTGGAGTATTATAGGGTTTTCAGAAGTCCGAAGAGAGGGAGAGGATACGATGACCCTCAATTCCGGCAACTTACTCTATTACCGGGAGGGCAACCAGCAGTCCCAACACGGTATCAGTTTTCTCATCCACAAGTCCCTCGTCAACAACATTGTGAAGATTGAAAGCATTTCAAGCAGGGTGGCATATCTTATACTCAAGAATTACCGAACGGTATTCGTTGAAGGTCATAAAGGTGTACGCTCCACACTTGAAGCGCCCGGACGATGAAGTGGAGGATATGTATGACGACATTTCTAATGCCATACATGTCCCGAAAACACACTTCACAGTGATGGGGGACTTCAACTCATGGCTGGGCATGAACTGAGAATGGGGCAGTTTGGATTTGGACAGCGAAAACAAAGAGGTCATTGATTGGTCAACTTCATGGAGAAGGAGGGACTCATTATGATGAATTCTTTTTTCAAGAAGCGCCCGTCCAGGAAATGGACGTGGATGCACCCCGGCGGTCATAAGCATGAGATAGATTTCATTTTGACCACCAATAAGCATATTCAATGATGTCCCTGTGATCAACCGGGTTAAGACCAGCAGTGATCACCACATGGTAAGAGGCTCACTGAATATCAACGTAAAGCTGGAGAGGTCTCGTTTGATGGGATCTACTCTTCGCCCAAATCCTGCCCAAATCCAAAACCCCGAGAGGTTTCAGTTGGAGCTCCAAAATCGCTTCCAAATCCTTACCGAATGCGATACAGTGGACGAACTAAACAACGGGCTGGTGAAAATTGTTCACGCGATCGAGTTGGTGTTCTTTAAGACCCACCGTAAAAAAAGAACACAGAAACTATCTGAGCATACACTGAAACTTATGGCAGAACGAGTGACAGCTTGCTTAATAAACAGATCTCCAAGTTTATGCGACACGATTAGCGTTCCTATAATACTACTTGTATTAAAAACGCAATAGAGCAGAACAAGGGCTCCAAAGAGTTCGTAAGAGATCTGCCTATTGGGCAAAGCCTGTTCACGAAGCTGAAAACCGACAGTGGCAGCATCGTTTCGTTGAGTGAGCTCGAGAAGTTCTGTGGACAATTATACACCTCATCGCGTAGTCCTTCTAGCACGACTAGCGATGCAAGAGCCCGTTTGACCCGACATTATACCGAAGATGTCCAGGACGTCAGCCTATACGAGATCAGAATGGCTCTCAAACAGCTTAAGAGCAACAAGGCTCCAGGGGAGCAGAGACAGAGCTACTGAAAGTGGGTGGAACACCGGTACTTAATGTCCTTCAAAAGCTGTTTAACTCCGTCATCCTCAAGGGTACTACGCCAGGGGCGTGGCACAGGTGCGTAGTGGTTTTGTTCTTTAAGAAAGGGGAGCCATGTCTATAAGCTGTTTTCGACAGTAGTTACACACCGTCACGCTCGTAGGTTTGACGACTTTCAGCCTCCCGAACAAGCTGGATTCCGGAAAGATTTTAGCACGGTTTTAGGTGGTCTACGGACCACATCCATACGCTCCGATTATACAGAAGACCGAAGAGTATAATCGGCCACTATGTCTTGCCTTTGTGGATTACGAAAAAGCCTTTGATTCAGTCGAGACTTGGGCAGTGCTATAGTCATTACAGCCGTGCCAGATTGACTACCGGTACATCGAAGTGTTGAAGTGTTTGTACAGCAAGGCCACCATGACAGTCCGTCTTCAGGATTAGAGCACAAATTTTATCCAGGTGCAAAAAGGGGTGAGACAGGGAGACGTCATTTCTCCGAAACTGTTCATCTCCGCACTGGAAGACTTATTCAATCTTCTGAACTGGAACGGATATGATGTTAACATCAATGGCAAATACATCACTCACCTTCGATTTGCCGATGATATAGTCATCACAGCAGAAACCCTGGAAGACCTAACCACAATGCTCAGTGACCTCAATATTTTTTCCCAACAGGTGGGTCTTACAATGAACATGGGCAAGACTAACATCATGTCAAATGCCCATGTCGTACGCATGCCGGTTTATGTTGGGAACGATATTATCGAAGCTGTTGATTGATCACTATGTCTACTTGGGTCAGACGATCCAACTGGGTAGATCCAAATTCAACAAAGAGGTCAACCGACGAATCCAACTCGGATGGGCAGCGTTCGGGAAATTACGCCATATCTTTACGTCGCAGATACCGCAGAGCCTCAAGACGAAAGTTTATAATCAGTGCGTGTTGCCTGTGATGACATACGGCACTGAGACGTGGTCGTAACTATTGGTCTCATACACAAGCTCAGAGTTGCGCAGCGCGCAATGGAGAGAGCTATACTCGGTGTTTCACTACGTGATAGAATCCGAAACGAGGAAATCCGTAGAAGAACGAAGGTTACCGACATAGCTCTCAGAGTTTGCAAGTTGAAGTGGCAATGGGCAGATGATATAAATTGCAGAACCGACAACCGTTGGTGAATAAAGGTTCTCAAATGGCGACCTCGAACAACCAAGCGAAGTGTGGGGAGACCCCCCACACGATGGACCGACGACATTGTAGCAATCGCAGGAAGTCGGTGGATGGAGGTGGCACAAGATCGCTTGTCATGGCGCTCTTTGAGGGAGGCCTATGTTCAGCAGTGGACTTCTAAAGGCTAACATGATGAAGATGATGATGATGATGTATGTGGTTATGTGGATGTTCCACCATAGCGTCGTCCCTATTGATCCGATTTTAACAAGCGAGGTGTCAATCGATTTGTCTTCAGGTATAGAGTGTCATAGGCTATTTTTTACACGACCGTAGTTTTTGTTTTTGATCTTATGTCTTGTTTTTTCTTGTTTTTTTTTTATAGTTTCTCATTGTGTTGTGTGTATTCTCGACTACCAAGAAGACAAGTGTAGAAGTACCTAGTGCAAAATATAGTCTTATCTCTACCGGGCAATAAACACAACATTTTATGTAGAATGTGAAAGTTACATTAAACACCTGTATTTATGGCATGGTTTCAATGTGAATCACGATCATCAAATAAAACTATATTATTTATTTAGGCAAGTGTATTTAGAATTTAGATATAATGTGAACCATAATCATTCTCAGGTGCGTAGAATACAGTAAACTTTACACGAATACTCTTATTTTTTTCTAAGAATATAGGTATAGGCAGTAGGAGTCTGGCGGATGAATTTTCCATACGAACATATCAAAATCGTTTGTAATTGGAGCATATTTTCACAGGGTTATGATATTATTCAGATTTGGATAGTGTTTGTAGTACATAACCTGAATCGAAATGTAAGCAAATATTGTTTTTTCCTTATTTCCAGGAAAAACATACAATTCACTTAAATTTCGTTTCAGGTAATTGATTTCATATTTTGAAAACACAATTTCATTTCAGTGATTCAATTTCACTGAAATGAAATTGTGTAAAATATGAAACAAAATGTAATTGGGAACCTACATAAACACTATCTGTATCCGAATAATATCACAACGCTGTGGAAATATTCTCCAATCACAAATGATTTTGGTATTACGTTTGTATGGAAAATTCATCCTCCGCCGACCCCTTAAAAGTCCACTTACCAATTCGCACTGCTTGGAAGATTAAGTTTACATAAAAATACTTACTCTCCCATACTGGAAAAGCTGATAAAGATTATACCCATACTCTCTCTAATAAAGAGAAAGCCGATGAACGTTATACTCATACTCTGTCTCATATAAAGAATGCTGATAAAGATCGTAGGTACAACACAGAATAAATAATAGTACTACGTGCAGGAGACTCACTCCCTTAGAAAACGCTTAAATACCAACTGAAATATACCTACAGTCGTGAAATTTATTCAGCGCAAGGCAATTTGTACCCTACGTGTATTGGAGAACGGCGATAACACTGAACCGCTTCACTCAATGGCTGCGCGCCGTTATTGCTAGGGTTGCTTGTCTCAACTTGCGGAGGCCCACATGCGTCTTCGCCTCTCTGTGAAGTCGGTCGATCTCGTGGTCACAGAACAAAATATAATACTACTACGACGCCGCGGCCGCGGCACAGAATAAATAATAGTACTCAGTAGCCACGGCCACTGCGCGACGCTAGTTATTTTTATGAATTACTAGCTGCGTCCCGTGGTTTTACTCATTATTATGATGGATGGTGATTGATGATGATGAAAAGTAACATATATGTTTTTTACGGACTAAGCAATCGTTTGACCACGATCTCACCTGATGGAAAGCGATGATGTGGTCGAAGGTGTAGCACGCTTGCCTAGTAGATACCTATTCATTCTTGACTTGAACACACCGGAATCTTGTTTATCCAAGATATAAGCTGTCCTGGTACCAGATTTCATCCAAATCCTATTAGCTATTTGAGTGTAAAGGAGTAACAAACACACACACACACACACACACACACACACACACACTTCTAAAGATAAAAGATAGACAGCTCTAATCGGTTTTTATGCATTTGATGACGTTTTGTATAGACTGTCAGTTTTCCGCTCGAAAAGAGAGTATTCAGTTTTTGAACTCTAAGCTCTGATTGACCTGATTTGTATTAGTGTAGTGTTACTATACACTTTGGTACTTACAAAACAACATAATATATTTTAATCTCATACATTGCATTGCAAATAATATATATATGTGTAATCTATCTTATTATATTTGACAATTTAATTAAACATACTTTTAGGATTCCATAGTCAAACAAGGAACTCTTACAGTTTCGTCATGTCTGTATGTCTGTACCTACTTATGTCACAGTTATGTGTTTTATTACTATAGATTGAAATTTGGCACGTTTACATATAGATTATCATTTCTTTTTACATTTTTTGTTGGCTCCGATACGTATAATGGGAAGACAATAAATGTACCCCATCGAGTATTTAAGCATTATAATGAGTTTTTTGACAGTATTATTCTACATATTTGATTGCATATACGAGTGAGTTCTACGAGTTCTTTTATATTATTACATTGATTAAAAAATGAATCTAAGGGTATTAGAAAACTAAGTTTTATTGAATGCTTTGAAATGTAAAAACATTTTCATTAATTCGTGGTCGAACGATTGCCTGCTCCGTATTAGAGAACAGTAGTAAAAAGAAAAAAACATCCATAACATGATTAATATTTACTTCAGAATTAAACTTAGGACTTGAAATTAATTCCGAGTCGAATTAAAGCGTACGACCGCGCCACGCCCACGCGGCAAGCGGCAACCCACAGAAATAAGGGAACTCGGGAAAATAACGCGCACAAGTGCATCGAATGAAATATGCCCAAGAATGGGCTCATCATCATCATCATCATCATCATCATCATCATGTCCACCTTTAGAAGTCCACTGCTGAAAATAAGCCTCTCCCAAAGAGCACCATGACGAAGAAGAATGGGCTAAGCAGAATTTATTGAAATCCGCTCATCAAAAACATCGTAGTAACTTTAAAAAACTCGTCAAAAAAGTATAGTATATCCATACTCTCTCTAATCCATACCAAAGTGAAAACGTTTGTTTGTTTGGGGAGTTTTAACGTGATGACGGCTGTACGCATAATGATGAAATTTGGAATGTTGATAGCTTATACCCTGGAATAAAACACAGGGTACTTTTTATCCCGGAAAATGGTAAATCAATCCCGGATAATGGTAAGAGATAAGTTCAAAAAGTAAAACCCGACTACGATCGGGTAAAAATTGCCTTTGACAGTCTTGCGATGAAGATGAATCGATTGATAATACCCTTGTCAAAATCAGACCAAGTTTTTAGTATTGAACACATGTTTAGTATTGAACACAACTTACTTTGCTTCAACATAGTCGGGTAAAAAATAGCCTATGACACTATATCTACCTGAAGCACAGAAGAAATAATAGTACAAAATCTTGAAAATGAATCGATTGATGTGTGTGAATCGACGCTATGGTGGAACATCCACATAACCACATACATATATTATACATATAGGCTGTTGAAATCATTACCCTTCCGCAAGGGAAGGGTAAAAGGTAAACATACATACATACATACATACATACAGACATACATACAAACATTGCAAATTATATAAAAGCTTTTAAAAACAAAGGCCTTGCCGTGCCCGTGTGGCGCGTCCCGTCTCAAGTCAGCTCCTCGACAGCTCAGAGTCGGAGGCATCGATTGGGCGAGGTGGACACAGCGTCCGTTCTATACGTAGTATTATTAGGTGTTCTGCCCAAAGTATCATAAATTTGCCAATCAAATTGTCGATTACTAGCTGTAAGGAACGGAAAGACACGTTCACGAAATAAAAACAAGGCTGTCAAAGAGCCCCACGATTCTCCTCAAAGTCACGATCATTGCTGCAAAATTTTCGCCTATGAATCCCATGTAATGTACCACGGGATTTTCTAAAATCTCTGTTATATAGCGATGTGCCGTCAAACCTCCTCTGTTACCGTTTTTACGAACATGTCATTGAACATGAGTTCCGTTTGCCCGATCATAGATATGTCACTCCAGAACGTACACGAAACGCTCCAAAAGGATCACGATCCTCAATGCAACTTTGAGCATATATCTCCCCATGTCGACGATAGACTATTCTGAGACAGGTCGTTCTTGTAATGGTAAGCGCCACACCTGCAATATCTCCCAGAACTTCAGTTACTGCAAATTTGCATCTCCCCTCTTCTGTACAGCTGAGTGACGAAACGAGCCGATCGTTCAAGTGATGGTAAGCGCCACAGAAAAAATAAATGAAAACTTTAGTAAGAATTATAACTGAATTACAATTGCATCGTTTAGAATTGGTTTTTCTTAAGAAATAAGGGAATTGGGCACATGGTGGTGTTGATGAATTAGACCTGAGGACATCATTTATTTTTTCAAAACCTATCGTATCTGCTCCGGGACCAACCAGGCAGGCCAGGAGTTACGCTAAAGGGCAGTTAGCATGACTCATACATATTATTATCATGTTGTTTTTGCACTTCAGCAATACTGATATCAGTGATCTCTGATAAGGTACAATTTTTGCAACCATGAAAATTAAATGGTCCCAGAGCGAGCTTAACTCTTGTGTTGTTGGTTCCGTATCTACAAACACAACATATTTCGATTTATAGTATGTATGACACATCATACTTTAAAATCACATCTCACCTTATTCTAATAATTATTTATGTGAATAAATTTGTCTCGCTGTTAATAAAAAAATAAAAAAAACTATCCGAACCACTGTGCAGCTGTAACTGATTCATTTTGTACCACACTAAGTGCACAGTGGATCATTTCCCATTATTTTTAAACTGGTAATTTACTGAAAACCTTCAAGATATACAAAGTTAATCTCAATGAACAAAATGTAGTTACTTTAACTCTCTATCGTCTAGTAAAAAAATTACATTCGATCAGGTTCATAGTTGAGTAGCTACCAGCTCTTGAAAAAAAAAATGATCCACTGTTACCACATTGACCCTACTAATGTTAGTGACAGTTTAACGTTTAAAACGTTAAACTGTCACTAACATATTAGTATTTGTTGATGATTATACTTTTTACCTGTGGACCAGGCTCATTATGATGATGATAATTTTTAACAATTCGAAACGTGAATATCCAACAACATCATCTCTACATAATTTATCTTAGAATCTATGTGAGCATTTATTATAATGTAAATACTAGTGAGCATTTATTCTAACATAAAAAGTAGCAGTCGTTAAGCCAGAGGGTCTCAGGCGGCCTGACATACTCTGACACCAGAGGCCAGCACTACCTCATACGACAAACAACAAACAAACAGTTGCGCGCAGCGACATACAAGTTTTTTTTGTGTTATTGCAGGACCTAATTGATCTATATACGAGTAGTACCGTTTCATCAAAATTCATTCAATCATTACAAAGCTGAGTGACAAACATATCTACATACTTTAGCCTCGGACTTTCGCATTTATAATATTAGCAGGATAGTAGGATTAATTAGAATTAGAGGCCAGCGAGTTTCTTCCCACTGCTTCTTCTGAACCGTATCTATCACAATATTCAGAAATTTTCGATAAGGCACTGAATCAATTCGATTGGATTTAGGAGAGGATTCCCTTCTCCTTTCTCCCGTCCAATCTCCCAAACCCTCCCACTTAAACTTCCTCAAAAACACCTCTCCCCATCTCTTCCCATTCCCTTAACCTTCCCCTCCAACCCTCCTCCCTTATAAACTTGTATGAAACCATATTCCATACTCCATCTATACTCGTCTGTACAAAGCAGATAATTAAAAAAAATATGGTATAGTGTAATTAAAATAAGCTACTGAACAAGAATATAACATATTTTTTAATCGTGTCTGGCTTTTTTTCTGTGTGTATGTTTGTTTTTAAGTTTGCTACTTTGTCTGTAGGTTTGTTCGCGCATCACATAAAAACCACTCGACCGATTGCGATGTGATTTTCCCTGTTAGATAGACTGTTGGGTTCGACTTAAAAACTGTTGTACTTGGTAACTCAATCCGATCAGTATAAGTTGAGCAATCGATAAAATCTTTTTGACGAATGAAGGAATTTTGATCAAATGTTCGTATATTGGTATTTTAGGTCTTAGAATAGTACATAAAGTACTTTTAACCTAGAGAAATGACCACGTGTGCGAAACCGCGGGCACACCTAGTATATTACAAAAGTGAAAGTAACTCTGTCCTTCTGTTAATTTTTTACGACTATACAGCTGAACCGATCTTCATTAAATATGGTATAGAGATAGTTTGAATCCTGGGGAAGGACATAGGACACTTTTTATCGCGATTAACTGTAGCCCGCGGGACAAGTCGCGGGCATAAGCTAGGAAACACATAAGTATATCATACATAATATCATTTGAATTGGCTTTATTTTTGTATAACCAAAAAATAAAATAATTCCATAAAAAAAAAGTTTTCATACAGAACCCTAAAAATGAGTCACATGACGTCTGTTCCATTTGATTCATCAAAACTAGGCATCCTACTTGTACCGAGGACGTAACTGTTAATATAGATTATATAAGTTCATGTACCAGTAATGGATTCTCTAATCTATACCTACCTTTCAAACGCGTGCTGTTATCGCTTAGTCATATATACGGTTGCAATTATCACTAACGTCAAATGAGACTGTTTATCTTCATCATGTCGCGAATGACTAATTTCTACCAACAATAATGTTTGGGGGAGAGTTCACCAAACATTGTTGTTTGCACAGAGACAGTAACTTGGGTTGTGTGGTCTTTTCTGTTTTATTTTATTTTAATTTAAAAAAATAAAAAAATTGGTTTACGAAAACAGCAACGAATATGTCGAACGAGCTTTTACCAGAAAAATCAAGAAAGTATTCCGTTTTTTTCATTAATCGTAAGTTCCTATTGCATGAGCGTTGATAAAGTAGTGTATGAAACGGCACATAACTAGTTATTAAAACACTCGAGTGATACTATTACAAAACTCGCATACTTTTTTAAGGGGTATAAATGGGCAATTCAATAAACACTACAAGATACAACTACATGAGGAACCAAGTGATAGGTCAAATACTCACGAAGTAAGAATCTACACAGATGGTTCCAAAATGGAAACTGGGACGGGAGCGGGTACGTTCTCGGACGTTTGAACATGCATATAGCAGCAGCACTGGGTACTCACAACTCTATTTTCCAAGCGGAATGTGTGGGTATAATCCAGGCAGCAACAGCGATACTGCGCAGGAAGGTAACTGACTCTAAAATCAGAATACTCTCTGACAGCGCCGCAGTCCTTATAGCACTTCAAAGGTATGAACATTCCTCGGGGCTAACTATCCAGTGTCAGCATCTTCTGGAGAAGGTCAGTAGACATAATTACCTTACTCTCCAATGGATAAAGGGACACAGCGGATCCAGAGGGAACGACGCAGCTGATGAACTGGCTAGGAGTGGCTCGGGCATGCGCCCTGTAGGGCCAGAGCCAATGATCCCTTTGCCTTTCAGTCAAATTCGAGCCTGGATCCGTCAAAGGACACATAAACTACATCAAGAACTATGGGCAAGTATAAAGTATTGTAGACAGTCAAGGGAGGTTTTCCCGGAGTTAAATCCGAGATACTCCCGAAAACTTCTGAACCTTAAATGGGACAGTCTCCGACAAGTGGTGGGAATTGTAACTGGTCATTGCCATCTTAACAAACACCTTCACAGATTAGGTGTCACAGACAGCCCCTTGTGCAGAGGATGCATGGGGGCAGAAGAAACGGCCACGCATGTACTCCTTGAGTGCGAAAGCGTGGCGATACAAAGGGAACAGTTCCTGGGAACAATTTCCACCCTGAGGGAAGCCTGCGCCGGAATTCGCAAGCTGCTGGCCTTCCTGAGGGACATCGGGTAGCTGAATTAGCTGTCGTCGCCCGTTTCACGCAAAAAGGGCCGATGATCGGCCTAGTTGCGGAAAAGATGCCCAACCACCAAGAAATGGGCAAATGACACAAAGTAAATCCCGATCCAGTTCAAAAACTACTCACTGTATCCTACTGAAATTAAAATATATGATACTCGAGGATATAAGTAACAATATCTTTGTCCCCAAAACATGAATGCACTTATTTGGCTCGATGAAAAAAAATGCCAAACACACATCTGAAAATAAACAATGCCGTAAATATATCCTACATTTAATGGTATTTCGATATGATATTGTACCTAAATATTACTTCTATATTAAGAAATCGTGTCATTGTACTATTTTTTTCGAAAGACTAACTATTTACGTGTAATTGGGATTTTTCTAGAATGTCGCTTACGCTCTTTAATTCGGAGCGATATCAATTTCGTGCCGCACTACTCTTTCACGGCAATCTACGTATTTTGCTTCGCGGTCTCTGCCAGTTCTGCCATTCCGCGGCGAGCCGCGTTGCTAGGTGGACCTGCGCTACTATTGTCTGTTTTGACTTGGAGCTGAAGTGAATGAAAAAATGGGTAAACTAAAAGAAAAACACCCCAGATGTAGGAAGAAGCTTTACAAAGATCGCCACAAGCGTATGATCGCAATAATAAATAATAAAATACTATTATATTATCATGTCTTTCAGATCTAATAATTTCAATTTCTTTTACAATGCATTACCAAGTACTATGCCTAATCAAGTTGGTGATAAAAATCTTCAAATCGTTGAAACGTAAATATATTTGTCTGTAGATAGAAATAAACATTAAAAAAAAATGTGTTCGCAATATTCGCATTAGATACGTATGGCATGAGTGTGTGTTTGTGTGTTTTAATTTAAATGTTCAAATACACAAAGTCTATCATTTTTTTTTAAATCTGACCTTATATTGCTTGACCTAATATCGTGCCATGTACAAGTATTGTAGAAGAAGACTGTGACACTTTGCTATGTCACACTCCAACTTTCGAAAGGTTAATTAGTACAAATATCAATCACCTAAGACTGCTTTTCACGTTCCAGGTCGTGGATCTTTTCCATTTAAGGTTATGCCTTTTGGTCTTACTAACGCACCAGCTACGCAACAAAGATTCATTGATAATCTTGTTTGTGATGAGTCTAATAACGACTCTCTTTTTATTATTTAGATGATATAATAATAGCCACGAAAACGTACGAGGAACACGTACGTTTACTTAACAAATTACATGCAAAACTTTCAAAAGCAGGTATAACAGTAAATTTTCCAAAATGTGCATTTTTCCGAAATGAACTTAAATACCTAGGCTACGTAATTTATGATCAAGGTCTCCACACAGACTCTGATAAAGTTAAAGCAATCTTAGAAATACCAGCACCCAGGTCTGCTCGCGAAGTGAAAAAGTTTCTTGGTATAGCTAGTTGGTATAGACGCTTTGTACCCAGTCTTAGCACATTAGCTGCTCCCCTTACTAAACTAACGTCTACCAGTAAGAAAGCTCCCGCTTTCAAGTGGACTTCTGAAGCTGATAAAGCTTTTAATAAAATCAAACAAGCTTTAATATAAACTCCTATTTTAACTTGCCCTGACATTTCTAAACCTTTTGCTGTTCATTGCGACGCATCCGCTTTTGGACTTGGAGCAATGCTTACCCAAGACTTCGATGGAGTTGAAAAACCCATAGCTCACATGAGCAAATTACTTACAGGTCCCCAAAGGAACTATTCTATCACTGAACGTGAACTCTTAAGCGTTATAATAGCATTAGAGTATTGGCGTTGCTACCTAGACAATGGCCAAAAGTATACTATCTATACCGATCATTCTGCACTTCAATGGTTCTTACACTTAGATAATCCTACAGGTAGACTTGCCCGTTGGAGCATACGCTTATCAATGTTTAATTTTGACATTAAATATAAACGTGGCAAGGAACATTTGGTCTCGTATTAAACCAATTAATGTGATTAATTATGATACAATACATACTTCTGATTCGTGGTACACTTCTGTATACTCCAAGTGTAGCACAAATCCCACATCAACTCCTGATTATATGATACGACACAATAAACTCTACAGGTACACCCGTTGTAATACCCTCATAAACTCAGAATTGAGTTGGAAAGAAGTAATCCCATCTGAATTTCGTAAGCTATTATCGATGAAAACCATTCATCGATAATAGCTGCTCACAACCAACAACAGCTCGAATGAACAGCAGCTTGTATGATACCAACAGCAGCTCATTTTGGCACTTTCAAAACATACCATCGTATTAAAGAAATATACTTCTGGCCAGGAATGTACAAAAACATTGCCAGCCATATTTCCAAATGTGAAACATGCCTCGCTTACAAGCATGAGAATCAAAATACCATTGGTCTGATGGGTAAACCCAAGAACTGTTCTCGTCCTTTCCAATGCATATCTATTGATATTGTTGGTCCACTTCCAATGACACGTAAACTTAATAGATTTATTTTTGTAGTCACATGCTGTTTTTCCAAATATTGTCTTATTCCCTATGAAGCGAGCTACCTCTTCTGTAATCAAACATATACTTGAGAACTTAGTTTTTATGGTTTATGGTATTCCAGAGACCATAACCCTAGATAATGGCCCTCAACTAATTAGTCATGAACTCCAGGATTTATTTCAATATTACAACATACCAAAAATTCATTACACCCCTCGTTACTGTCCGCAAGTCAATACTGTTGAACGCTACAACAAAACAATTATAACAGCAGTGACTTCTTTTGTTGATAATGACCATCGTACTTGGGATTTATATTTAAATCAAATCTAATTTGCCATAAATTCAGCTGTTAATGAAACTACTAAATTCACACCAGCTTTCTTAGTATTTGGTCGCGAACTTGTAACGTGTGGTTTTGTATATAATGCTTCGGATCTAACTGAAGAATTGTTTTTTCCTCCACGCGATGAATACGCTGACAACATAGGTCAGTTAAGCCCTTTATTTGCTGAAATACAAGCACGTTTATTCCGCGCTCATGAAACTAACGCAACATATTATAATAAACATCATCAACACCTTGAATTTAACCAAGGCGACATTATATGGAAACGTAATTATCCCATAAGTTCAGCAGGCAAGTATTTTTCAGCTAAATTAGCTCCTAAATTTGTAAAATGCATCATAGCAGCTAAAATTTCACCACTAATTTACGACCTCAGTGATTTATCTGGTAATCTCTTAGGCCGTTGGCATATCAAAGACATTAAACCTATACCACGTACTCCTTAACTTTAACCATCACTTGTCTACTTACTTACATACTTTATTATAATTATGTACTATGAAAGTTACATTGCTTTCATATTCCCGTACTTTACCATACATTTAATTACCTACTTATTACCATTGTAGGTTACTTACAAATAACCTTGTATTTAAGTTGTAAATAATGTAATTTTAATATAATTTCCCTTTACGGAGTAATGTCCACATTTTTAGTTTTTTTTTTTTATTAACTTCATTAACTTTTCGGATTCTTTATGAACATTGACTTCAAGTCCCTACGTATTGCTATTCAGTGCTATTGTACTTACTACATACTTTAATTCTTTGGTACTAATAGTAGCTAATACCCTACTTGTTAGCTATGTATTTTTTTTATTTACAATCATAATGTTCAGTATTAAGCGAAACCAGTTCCATATATTATTATTTACTACACCTACACACAAAACTTCCAACACTGAAAAGAGCGGCAAATGTGAGCGGCATTTGTTATCAGTAGGCGTAGCACTTACTATCAAGCAAATGAGCTGCTTGTCAAAATTCAACGTATCTGCCTTTGTAAATAATAAGAAACCATTGCTATGAAATATGACTACAGTCGTTTACACCGCATATTCCACAGAAAACTCCTAAACAATGTATCGCTTAAATCGAATAATAGATAGTGATATACAAAGATGATTGTCACTTACATTATAAATCATTACTTAATATCGTACAAAATGGCCATTACACCCTTAGCAGTTAGTACAGGAGCTTTTTATTGGGGTGTAACCGACATACTTATTTTTTTTAGGATGTATACGAACCCTACTTCTTTGTTTATTAGATCTACTTGAAATATTATTCTACGCTGTTCTTTATCTCAAAATTCAAACATCTTTTGTTATATATATTATTTTTATAGGTACAAGCACAAATTAAAATTGTCATTATTTTTTTAAAGAAGAATTACACTCTGCAGACACCAGGGTCCGCTCATAAATTGACATTGGTCCATCTCCTGACGTTAGTCAAAGAATAAACAATAGTACAAAAGCGTTAGTTCCGTTGACGCTCACTACTGCCAAACTACTGCTATCAGAGCCAAAATAGCGATAACCAAATGCTCTCATTGCGATGTTCATCAAAAGCATGTCTAGAGTACGGAGTAATATGCAGTTGTCTATGATGCGAGCAAAGCCATGGGCGCAGCTAGTAAGGAAATAAAAATAATACGACATTGGTACAATTAAAAAATAAATTATGTTAATTTAATTCCAATACCACTGTTACAGTATCACAAATGCGGCTTACAAATAGGGCGGTCCGATAATGGTGCACAATATTTTACGGAGGTGGTAATAAAATCTAAAGAAATATATTTATGACGACTTTAAAACTGAGCTCTGATACCTATCGGCAAAGTAATATATTGAAGATTTTTTAATGCAGGTTTGATCATATATATCAAATTACAAAAGAATAATGTAGAGTATGACAGATATTTAATTTAAGAGTACATTTTAATCACAATAATAATTCAATTGTTAATTTAAATCTAAGTATTTGAAGCATTCGTCAAAATCGATAGTTGTAATTCAATGGTTGT
The DNA here is from genome assembly GCA_946251855.1 of Alsophila aescularia. NCBI lineage: Eukaryota > Metazoa > Arthropoda > Insecta > Lepidoptera > Geometridae > Alsophila > Alsophila aescularia. The sequence continues at coordinate 40,187,100 of OX276383.1, forward strand.
ATTGTAATATTTAGACATGCCTACCGTGTAGAACAACAGAATAAATAATGATGTAGAATTATTTATTGAGATTCTTACTAACTATTATTTCACTTTTAAAAGGATCTGGAGTCTAATATTTACTAAAACTTACTTTTCTTTCCAACAGTACTTTTGTCGGCCGCGAGCTGGGGCAATAATTCGACACAGAGAGACTCGACGCTGCGGTGATAAACCAATATATTTTAGAACGATTTGATGTCTTTTAATTTTAATCCAACAATCACTGTTTTATACATCAGCTATTCGTAAGAAAATCAGAATTTGTAAAAGTACTTTGTTTAGACCAAGTGTTAATGTATGTACACGTTTCACAATGGAACCATTGTGGTTCCATTGTGGTACTCACAATGGAATATATTTTTTGTTAGAGTAGATCATGCTCTGGACGATACAAAAAAACTAAATGAAATTAATACTTTAAATTAGGATAAAATTATCAATAAACTTAAGTAATCTAAACTAAATTCTAAGTACAATTGTCTCAATCTTAAATTGTTTATTTTGTCATCTCTACTTTAAGACTAAATAGATATACACTGGCAAGTACTTCAAATAGAAATATGTATTTAATAAACATATAATAAATTTGAAGTTAGCTATTAGCTAACTACGACATAATATCTAATACGTCGTATTCGTCATGTTGTAGCAAAGAAGTCATGATTTTCCCACTCAAATTAAGCGTGTTGTGTGTTATTATAATTAAATTTTTTGTCAAAGCATCCCGGAATGATGTGGATGAGATCGGTTACAACAACAGGCTTAAAGCATTATATTCTACCATTAAAACCCATAAATTTATCTAATTATACCTATCTATATCTAAGTTTTCTTTCTCAATAGGTAATTAATAAAGAAAAAAAATATGTCTTAAATTACTTTGTTGAATACATTTGGCAATATAGCTTATGAGGACGACACAGGTTGATTTCCTAAATACAATTACAATTTAATTACAACTTACGGAAAAAATAACAAATCGATCATGTAACTAAACATTACATTCGTACTGAATTTGATTTTTACATCTAAATTATCTTTAAAAAGGCAAAAAACGGGTCTTACGTATAACAATTGTATGATAGCTCAATTACTATATCTTTAATGTCAACTTTCATTTGGCTAATGTCATACACCACTGTGCCCATGCTTACATGATTATATTATTATTAAATGTATTCTGTTGTTTTCCATGCAAATTTAACTTATGTTATACAGTAGATAAGTGTGAAGTTCATATTAGCGTTACTTTGGGCATTAAACTTTAATTTTCTAAATTAAACTATCATTAGTCCCGAAATCCTTTAGGTCAAAAAGTTCTCCAGAATTAACGTGATAATAAAAAAGTTTACAATAGTGTTGAGTAGTGCCTACATACAAGAGGCATCACAATAGTACCGTATATGCACAACGGATTTTTTGCCTTACAGTGCCAGCACATATCATAGTGCCAGCACACATGATAGTGCCAGAACATTTAATGCCAGCTCATAAAATAGTGCCAACACCTAAAGAAACCCTTTGTAATAAATTATATTTAGGCCGCACCTTGCATCTTTTAATTTTCCAAACATATTAAAACACTTAATCTAAAACCAGCGCGGCCAACTAAAAACGTTAACAATTTAAGTCAAGTTAACTAAATAAATATCAGTGCTCATCTCTTGTTAAGTCTGTACCACAGCGCTGCGCAAGTGAGGAGGTGCATCAGGACTGTGGTGCCGAGGACGAGCGCCATGTTGCCTCCCACGTCTATGTTCTCCATGTCCATCTCTTTGAGGAACGTCTTTGGTGTGATGTAGTGGCAATATACTGGAAACAGGGAGATGTAGAATTCAGTATTGTGGTTATGCCATGAAAAGCATGCGTTACCGTCCCCATAAGACGGGTTCAAAGAAGCTAGTGGAAAGATTTGGATGACGACACATAGGTCTCGGTGGCCGAATTGGTAAAGGCATGTGCCGCGCTGAGGCACAGTATGCGAGTTCGAATCTCTCCATGACCCAAATTTTTCCATTAGAAAATTATTATATATATTTACGGTAAGCAGGCGTTAACTGCTATAAAAAATCATAAAAATACAGTGCATGCACTGTACTTATTTATTGTTAAATAAACAAAACTACGTAAGATAGTTGATAGATTCAGGCGTTACTTTGCGGAAATCCATAATTAAAGTGAACAATATAAAAATATGTAGCTTACTTCCTGGAGGCCTGAAAAAAAACACTATATTTTCATATTACATATACACATAATAAATATACACAATAAAAAACATATACCTCTATCCAAAAACCAAACGTCTGACACCAAAACCAGACAAATGATATATGGTAAAATAATTATATAACAGAAAATTAAAACCCCACGCTAACCAAACCCTACACAAATTGAACTATCGTAAAATATAAATGTAGTGAAAGACAAGGCCTGGAGGCCTGAAAAAACATTATATATTTATATTATATATACGTAATATATAATAAATATACACAATAAAAAACATATACTTCTATGCAAATACCAAACGTCTGACATCAATACCAGACAAATGATAAATGGTAAAATTAATATAAATAACAGAAAATAGGCGAGAGTAGATATTGAAGTCGAGGATAAAATGGCTTGTATGATAAAATATGAGAAAGAGAGAGATATATATATTTTAAATAAACAAACAATTTAAATACTGCTATGAAAAAACGCCACTTTTTTTTAAAAAACTTTCTTCGTGGCTCGCGTAGGAGACTATAGAGAAACAGAGAAGTAAAACACTTTCATGCATTAGAGCATAAAATGCTGTTTTAGTCGGCTCACACCCAGCGTAAATAAGAACTATACGAGCATGAGAACTGAAATTATTTTTAATTGCGAATTTAGTAAACAAACGCAATCTTTACAAAGGTCTCAAACCTCGCTGTACGAAGCTGTTTATTAGGAACTACATAATTTAGTAAAATAATAGAACTTACACTTGGAGCAATGTATCTTTGTCCTGTTAAAGCCGTACACAGAATGCACGGCCACGTGGAAGCCGGCTCTGAAGTAGGAGATGTGATGCAGCCACCGGAACGGGTACGGCGTGTCTGACAGCGCCAGGCAGAAACCGAATACGGAGAACAGGCATGCCAGTACCGGGCCCAGGAACACAGCAATCTGGAACAAAGTGCGTGATATGATAACTTAACAGATATCTATTTTTATCTATACTACATGAATAATGAACAAATCCTTTCTAGATTTTAATAGCAAGCGAAAGAAATTCTATCATAGGAAGATGACATTTTGCTACAAAAATAAGTAAAGGCACTAGAAGTTACTCTAAGCCAGGAAATAATTTTCTAGACAAAATGGCCTAGCTGTAATTAGCCTTTAAGGCCTTATTTAGAGTTATGGGATTGTTTGTACACATATTTAATTACCCCTTTCAGCAAGCCTGAACACTGGCAACTTAACTCACTGTGTTAGTACCTACCAATTTATGTTTGGAAAAATCTTGCAAGAGAATTTTGAACCACGTCTACGAATCTAAAACTTTCCATATTTTTTTTATTTTATTCTTATGACAATATAATAATAGGCCCTACTGATTATCGAGCCGGATGGTAGTCATTGGAACTCAACAATCACATATTATGAAACCCCTTTTAGTTTGGGCTCATTAGTTTTGTTTGGAAGGGTTCCCTGGTGCAGTAATACGGTGATGATATTTATAAGCTTGTTTTAAAATAGTTGTTTTTATTATTACAATTGTCTTTTAATGTTACATGGTGAACACGGATAGCGACGACATGTCTAAAGTGACGACTTAGTTTCCCAACCATTAAATTAATGTGCTAGTTTATCTAGCAGTGTGTATTTTACAGATTGGCTTTTAAAAAGTTGGGCTACATCCTCAAGTCACGCCAAATCCCAAAATGACTGATAACTCGCCTGTTCAATCAATTTGTCCTGCCTCCATGACCTATGGTGCCGAGACGTGGACACTCACACAAGAGGCTGTGCACATAATCAGAGTAGCTCAGAGAGCCATGGAGAGATCCATGTTCGGCATCAAACTCCAAGAAAAAGTCCGTAATGTCGAAATCCGGCGAAGAACAAAAGTTCGGGACGTCGTAACTGTAATTACGAGAGTTGATTGGAGTTGGGCAGGACACATGGCCAGACGAAGTGACGATAGGCGGTGTACCTAAAACTGTGTATGAGTGGTGGACGATATAGGGGAAGCGAAGCGTTGGTCGTCCGGCGGAAGATGGGCCAACGCAGGGGGAAGATAAAGATGATGATGATGGATTTTATAGGATAATAAGGATAACACAATCATATATTAATACCTTGGTGGGTGTTGTGGATCCAATGAAATAACCCCAGGCTTGTGCACAGAGCGAGGTGGCCACGACAGTAGCCAGGAACAAGGTCGCTCGCGTCGGCTCCAAGGGGTTATCCGTCAGCCAGTAGGATAGAACTACGTAGGACACGCATGATATCATCTGAAATAGAAGGAGATTCTAATAAATACATCGTATAGATACTTGTTTAAACTCGCAATAGTTTAAACGCAATAGTTACTCATTTAAACGCAGTTAATCGCGATAAAGATTGTGACGTCTTCTTGAGACCACTATCAATATAACTTGATCAAAACATCGAGGTACATAAATATCATGTTTGTATCCACTATTATACGTTTTCAGTACAAAAGTGCGCTTCTGTTTTCGTGTCTACTTCTGCTTCCAATAAAAATAAATAAAATATAACATGTGCCGTTTTGCTTCTCTCATAATATGTATGAGTAACACTTCTGTTACATTTATACTCTACTATCTGCGTCCAGCGGATTCACCCGTGTGGATGCTTATGATTTTATGATGGATGACGATGAAAAGTACGAATATCCATTGTACGAAACTTTTTGTTTATCTAATGACGTGCCATGAGGTGATGAGGTCCTATAAAGGAGAGAAGCACGACTGTTAGGCGTCTTTTGTTTATTCTTGAATTTTTAACGAAGCATACAAGTCAAGTTTGAGTTCATAGAAAAATCCTATAGAAAAAAGGACGTAATACCTATATTTCTAGAAATTAGAAAATATAGGTATTTTCTTCCATTTCTTCTTTCCATAAAAACCTAATTCAGACTATTACCTTGTACTATTATTTATTCTGTGCTATTACGAACATTTTTAAAACAAAAAACTAACAAGTCGGTCCAGCTGTCCTCAAGTGATGCACTTACCAATGAACAGCATTTCATTTTTGTTTGTATAATAAAAAAATGTCCAGGGTAGAACCTTTATTTTTATGGCGTCTGTCTGTCTAATTGTCTGTCTCACGTAAAAACTACTATGTATTAGACCGATTGAAATGCGGTTCTCACCGTTGTTGGATAGCTCTTAGGTTTTGACTTCTAATCTGGTATACTTTGTATCTCAATCCGATGAGTCCCATGAGCCGAGGATAAAAAACTAAATTTGACGGCTGAACGAAATTATTAGGTACATATTGTAGGTACTGTTTAAGCATCAGGCAGGCTGGTCTCACTCTTAATGTTTATGTATGAAGTTGAAGTTTCACTTCATATTGTCACCGAGGTCAGAACGTTTTCTGTACGCAGTACTATTAATTATTCTGTGGTATAGGTAGTTTTGGTACAGGAATAACATATATGATACTTCTTTCTCAGAAAAATGACCTCGCTGGTAAAGTCGCGGGCACAGCTAGTCTTCCATCTATACTTATAATAAAGCAGTGAGCACAGAATAAATAGTCGTACAACGCAGTGAAAAAGTCTGTAGAGGTGCGCGCCTGCAAACATTTCAAACGCCAAAATAAGCCGGCGGCGGCGCCGGAAATCAGTTTCACTTCAAATCCTTGAGGCTAGGTAACTTATCCTGATAAAGATGAATTCAGGAAGTCAAATCGCAAAACCGACGACGTCCATCATGACAATATATCTACTTATTACTTGAAATCTTTACCTGGAAGGGTAGCTCTACTGCTAATATTGAGAAAATATAAGGTCCCAAGTTGTACCATCGATTGAAGTATTCTCCTCTCAGTATGTTCATCTCCATAGGAACTAGAAATAAACAAAAACATGCCTCCAGTAAAATTATTCATCAACATTGACTCTTTCGCCTCGTCAATTATATTTTTCTAATACGTAGGTAAGTACGATACCGATTGGTAGGTATACAATTCTATGATGCGATAGGCGATTGCCACTTGCGCAAACAACCCAGAGTTATCAATTCTAATTATGATTAATTAAGTGATGATTATAATCATTACACACTTTTTTAGTTCAGCAAATTTTCCACACCACTTATGTTATTATGGATTTGCTGTAACCAACAAGTAACAAAAGGTGAATCAATTAATTATTGATTCTGTGATATTAATTATTTTTAGTATTATAAAACTGTACCTTGACCTTTTTCTTTGAATTAATAATTGAAATTGATTCAAGCTACTGAACCAATTTTGATAAAATACATATGGAATCACGCAGGAAATCTATCCATTCAATAAAAAGAATCATCCAAATGGGTTCAGAAATCCCGGAAATACGAGTGAACAAATACACAAAACGCAACGGTTTGGAAGTTGGTAAATAAAATAGATATAATTAGGAGTAGGTAGGTACCCAAATATTTTTATGAATTCCAAAAATATTAATGATTATAAATAATAGTTAAAGTGCCGGTTTTAGGGGCGTAATAACAAATGGCATCTGCCACATGACATGACTAATCTCTTTGTTCGTAATGTCACATCACAATGACATGATTTTTATCAGCAGTAGTCGGAGGAAGTGGGTTCGTACCATCGTCGAACCGCATCGGACAAATATACGTAACAATAATGCCTGTTGTACTATTTTTAATATACCTAGTATAAGTTTTCACTGTACATTACTAACCCATGAATTTTGTTGTCCGAAATAAACATAAGTTGAATTTGAATTGAAGCGACATACCACATTTTAAGATTTTCAGTTCTATCATTGTTTTTTTGTGTATGTTCACTCCTAAATCCGTATTTTTATTTCATAGGTCACCTTTAGTGTGGTTCTATATAAAGTAAACATTTTTATTCGAAATATTACTATCGTATATTTTTATATAACTATTATTGGGCTGCCAGTACGTCATTGATTTCCCAATCGGAAATCTAACACCTGAATCTATACCTAATAATCACTAGCATAATAATGTATTACAAGTTGTAAAAAAATGCTGTTCTATGGTTATACAAAAGTGCGTGATATTTAAAATTGTAAGGCAAAACCATTTTGTACTTATTAAAATACTAGCTTTCGCCCGTGACTTCGACCGAGCGGACTACAGTTTATCGCGAAAAAAAAACATCCTATGTTCATCTAGGATAATAAAAACCAATGCAAAATATAGCACTAAATCAACACTTCTGATGCTTTTTGAGAGACTTATTGTTATTTCGTTTCCACGGCAACCGTTCCTTACAGCGATTAATTGTCATTTTCCAGTTTTCCCGTGGCAACTTACCATTTTCCGGGATAAAAAGTATCCTGTTTTGGTCTCTATATTGTACGTTTTGGCGTGAAAGCTCCCCGAACAAATAAAAAGACAACGTTTTAGTATTATATATTGGTGCGGAACAGTGAGGGTGGTGAACTGGAGAGCACGATATGCAGTTCTAGAATGCACGTGTGGGCTACATGCATATAGCCCAGGGATAGATATTTTTATTAAAAGACAACGTTTTAGTATTATATATTGGTGTGGAACAGTGAGGGTGGTGAACTGGAGAGCACGATATGCAGTTCTAGAATGCACGTGTGGGCTACATGCATATAGCCCAGGGATAGATATTTTTATTAAAAAACAACGTTTTAGTATTATATATTGGTGTGGAACAGTGAGGGTGGTGAACTGGAGAGCACGATATGCAGTTCTAGAATGCACGTGTGGGCTACATGCATATAGCCCAGGGATAGATATTTTTATTAAAAGACAACGTTTTAGTATTATATATTGGTGTGGAACAGTGAGGGTGGTGAACTGGAGAGCACGATATGCAGTTCTAGAATGCACGTGTGGGCTACATGCATATAGCCCAGGGATAGATATTTTTATTAAAAGACAACGTTTTAGTATTATATATTGGTGTGGAACAGTGAGGGTGGTGAACTGGAGAGCACGATATGCAGTTCTAGAATGCACGTGTGGGCTACATGCATATAGCCCAGGGATAGATATTTTTATTAAAAGACAACGTTTTAGTATTATATATTGGTGTGGAACAGTGAGGGTGGTGAACTGGAGAGCACGATATGCAGTTCTAGAATGCACGTGTGGGCTACATGCATATAGCCCAGGGATAGATATTTTTATTAAAAGACAACGTTTTAGTATTATATATTGGTGTGGAACAGTGAGGGTGGTGAACTGGAGAGCACGATATGCAGTTCTAGAATGCACGTGTGGGCTACATGCATATAGCCCAGGGATAGATATTTTTATTAAAAGACAACGTTTTAGTATTATATATTGGTGTGGAACAGTGAGGGTGGTGAACTGGAGAGCACGATATGCAGTTCTAGAATGCACGTGTGGGCTACATGCATATAGCCCAGGGATAGATATTTTTATTAAAAAACAACGTTTTAGTATTATATATTGGTGTGGAACAGTGAGGGTGGTGAACTGGAGAGCACGATATGCAGTTCTAGAATGCACGTGTGGGCTACATGCATATAGCCCAGGGATAGATATTTTTATTAAAAGACAACGTTTTAGTATTATATATTGGTGTGGAACAGTGAGGGTGGTGAACTGGAGAGCACGATATGCAGTTCTAGAATGCACGTGTGGGCTACATGCATATAGCCCAGGGATAGATATTTTTATTAAAAGACAACGTTTTAGTATTATATATTGGTGTGGAACAGTGAGGGTGGTGAACTGGAGAGCACGATATGCAGTTCTAGAATGCACGTGTGGGCTACATGCATATAGCCCAGGGATAGATATTTTTATTAAAAGACAACGTTTTAGTATTATATATTGGTGTGGAACAGTGAGGGTGGTGAACTGGAGAGCACGATATGCAGTTCTAGAATGCACGTGTGGGCTACATGCATATAGCCCAGGGATAGATATTTTTATTAAAAGACAACGTTTTAGTATTATATATTGGTGTGGAACAGTGAGGGTGGTGAACTGGAGAGCACGATATGCAGTTCTAGAATGCACGTGTGGGCTACATGCATATAGCCCAGGGATAGATATTTTTATTAAAAGACAACGTTTTAGTATTATATATTGGTGTGGAACAGTGAGGGTGGTGAACTGGAGAGCACGATATGCAGTTCTAGAATGCACGTGTGGGCTACATGCATATAGCCCAGGGATAGATATTTTTATTAAAAGACAACGTTTTAGTATTATATATTGGTGTGGAACAGTGAGGGTGGTGAACTGGAGAGCACGATATGCAGTTCTAGAATGCACGTGTGGGCTACATGCATATAGCCCAGGGATAGATATTTTTATTAAAAGACAATGTTTTAGTATTATATATTGGTGTGGAACAGTGAGGGTGGTGAACTGGAGAGCACGATATGCAGTTCTAGAATGCACGTGTGGGCTACATGCATATAGCCCAGGGATAGATATTTTTATTAAAATACAACGTTTTAGTATTATATATTGGTGTGGAACAGTGAGGGTGGTGAACTGGAGAGCACGATATGCAGTTCTAGAATGCACGTGTGGGCTACATGCATATAGCCCAGGGATAGATATTTTTATTAAAAGACAACGTTTTAGTATTATATATTGGTGTGGAACAGTGAGGGTGGTGAACTGGAGAGCACGATATGCAGTTCTAGAATGCACGTGTGGGCTACATGCATATAGCCCAGGGATAGATATTTTTATTAAAAGACAACGTTTTAGTATTATATATTGGTGTGGAACAGTGAGGGTGGTGAACTGGAGAGCACGATATGCAGTTCTAGAATGCACGTGTGGGCTACATGCATATAGCCCAGGGATAGATATTTTTATTAGAGGCTTTTGTATGCATATATGTATGTATGTTTGTTTAGGTCAAATCTTGCAAGCTGAATTAGAACCACTTCCTCTTGTCCTACGTAGTTGAATTTTTGTATGTTGGTTTAGTTCCGATGACAATGCATTTTTATGGTAAGAATGACCTGAATCGACATCCAAGAACAGCTCCAGATAAAGGAACTCTTCAACGGTCAACAGCACTGTCACGAAATTTTGTGTACGCTTTATAGTATGATAGACGGTTTGAAGTTTCACCATGACAGGGTTGCTGCTCTCCGGGTTGGCTCCTGATTAGGGAACTCCTCAATGGGTAAAAGCATAGAAACGAAATTTTGTATACTAATTTAATTGTGAGATCCTGTTCTAATTTTCATCATGACATGGCTACTGCATAAAAGCTGTTTTTTTTAATTTTGTCGTGTCAGAACGCTGTCGTGTTGTGTATGTACTTCCTTGAATATTTATCAATTCTCCCTCTGGTAGCGCGCTGACCCTCACGAGTCACGACACGACAGACGAAACAGACCATATATTCGGAGTAAAATTGACTTCAGTCATGTGTGGATGCGTCAACAAGTAGCCCGCGTGAGCGTTCAAGGAAGTATCTCTAAGATGTATTGTGAAACACTTTGATTACTGTTTCAATGTTGTTTGATAACAAATCAATTAATTAATAGATATAACGTACTCGTACCACAGAATAAATAATAGTACAACTCGTACTTATTTTAAAAAACGGATCGATCGCAAGCGGAAGTAAATGTTGTGTTTTTAGATGTATCTATACTTTTTGTTCTAAAATAGAGGTTATAACGAAAATTTTGTTCGTTTTAAATTAAACAAATAAAATATATAAATATATATATATATATATATATAGTATATATTCGAGACAATTCACATCAATCACCTAGCCCCAAACTAGGATGCCCTGTACTATGGGTACTAGACAATGGATAAACATGCATAGATACGAATCATCTATGACTCGGAAACAAACATTTCCGCTTTTATTTTAATTTACATTAAATTGAAAAGATAATAATAATTTTTAAATATAGAAATTTAATATTGCCACCGACCCTTATTAGCAATTAACTTCTTTCCATCCTAAGGTTGTCTGGAAGAGATCGCTATGAGCGATAAGACCGCCCATTGTACCTATTGTTTATGTTATTTATATTTTGTAATTTGTTTAAATTTGTGTCAATAAAATGTTATTGTATTGTATGACTGCAGCTGCACCTAGCGGGATTCGAACCCATCAGGGTCATTAACAATTCGGCCAACCGGTTTCGGTTTTATTTCAATCGTTGATAGAAATAAATATTATGAGTCATTATATAGGTACTTAAGTACTGTGTTTTCCTTATTGCTACTTGTATAAGGAAAGCACTGAACATAAGTGAGCTCCTCATTCATGACTGGTATATAGCACGCGCGTGCCTGTTTGTCCTGGAATCTTGCAATTCAAATTTCGAGCACTTCCCGATTATATACCAGTTAGCTATCCAGCTGAAACTTTCAGGGTAGCTCACCGATGAAAAAGCAATAAAAATAATAATATACAACTTAAAAAGTGACAATGCAATAAAAAAAACATTAAAAAAACACTTTTTTATTTTATTTTGGACGAGCACTCTGTGTAGCTACCGCAACAAATAAATAATCAAAAGCTAGCACACAAAGTCATTCAAAGTTCAATGCCACTGCAATTATTGTGTCGTCAACCGTAAGATGAATGACCTGCATTCAAATTTTTAAGAAGGATTTAGTAGAAATTAACGCTAATGTATTTTTTACCCCAGTGCTGTTTTTGTATGCAAATATCTATACTTATACTAAGTAACGGAAAGTCTGTACAAAGAAGATAATTTAAAAATAAGAATACTTATATCGTTTTTAAAATTCGTGTCTGTCTCTTTGTCTGTTTATCTGTTTGTTTGTTCGCGAATCACGTAAAAACTACAAGACAGATTGCGATGTGGTTTTTACTTTTTTATATTTCAGGGTTTGACTTAAAAACTGGGGTACTTTATATCTTAATCAGATGATTAGAAGCCGAGCAATCGATAAAAAAACTATATGACCTGATATGTCATATAGTTGAATGCTGAAGGAATTTTGAGTATTGGTATTTCAGGTCCTGGAATAGTACATAATATAATCATAACCCAGAGAAATGACCACGCGAGCAAAGACGCGGGCACAGTCTGTAATAAATTAGTGTAAATTTAAGGAAACTTTTTCATTTTTTAACTTAAATTCTTAGGTTACGTTCTTACGATCCCACTGCTGGGAAACTGGCCTTCTCGTAAATCCACACCAATATATAAAAGTGAAAACGTTTGTTTGTTTGTTTGGGGAAATTTAACGCGAAAACAGCTGGACGAATTTTGATGAAATTTGGAATCGATATAGCTTATATACCCTGGAATAAAACATAGGATACTTTTTATCCCAGAAAATGGTAAGTTTCCACGGGAAATCTGGAAAATATTGAAGGAACGGTTGCCATGGAAACGAAATAAAAAATCAAGAGCGTTGGTGCTATACCTACTTTTGCATTGTTTTTAAATATCCTAGAAGAACGTAGGATGCTTTTTTTCGCGATAAACTATAGTCCGCGCGAACGAAGACGCATACGAAAGCTAGTAGGAAATATAGGAGAATAGAAATGATTATTTTAGGCCTTTCTAATAGGTGAAACTCGTCTATACATATAACTGCTTTGTGTAGAGTTAGCTTAGAAGTTGAAGGTACTTACAAGAAAGCGTGACAGACATCTTGCCAGTGTAGACCACAAGCAGCATCGAACCATAGAGGTACACGTAGTTTCCCAGCACCGTGCTGGAGTCCTTTCCTACTCCAGAGTATAAGTAGCCAAAGATGAGAGCGATCACCACGTGAGCTGCCACTCTGTACATAAACAGGGACTGAAAAAAAAAACATTCGTCATCATTATAGGCAGCCTGTGTCAGTGTACTGCTAGTTACGAGTAAAAGGCTTATTCTAAGGAAGTACTGAGCGTGATCTTCAGGTGAGGCCCGGTGATGATAATGATATCACCATCACCATGATGATCACATCATAATGATGTACCTAATTCATGTCGCCGAAAGTCTGTGTAGATGAAACAACATGTTAGGAGGAAAGTGACACATGAGGCATGAGCATGACCCTCAGCATTGGGGAAGTTACTCAAGGAGGATGGCCCAAATGCTGCTAGCCACTTTAAGAACATCAACCTTGAGTCTGACCTACACTACGTTTTCTGGTCGGTCAGTTACGGTATTTATGTACTCTAGGGCACGTTTACCTCAATAGTTACAGCTATGGGTCGGTATCTACTCACAATGACACACAGAAATTTAAGGAAAAATTTGGAGTGCTATATAGTGGTTACGGTGGATTAACTGGCTGTGCAGAGGCACGAGTTATGCAGGTTCATGTCCCGTCCGTAATTTCTCACTTACCGATCCTTCCATTACAATGGTTCAACCCATGCCGGTGAGTTTTCAGCAGCTGATATGGCTAACTTAAATGTATTGCAAGGATGTTCCAACAATAATGAAGATTTGGCGAGTGACGTCAAACTAGCTTTTTATGGTAGATTTGGGCTTAGTAGGTATTTATAATGCAATATAAATATTTTGCCGTAGGTACGACAAAAAATAAAGTTAGTAACCCTTTTCACAATTAGAATAAACCTTTTGAGACGGTGAAAAATAACCATACACCCAAGTTTTTATTTGTTTTGCTGACGATCTTACATACGGATGTTGTGCATGCATTAAGAAAAAAATACGTACCTACGTCTTTCATAAAATTTGCCTTTTTTACATTTATTTCGAAAACATTAGAATTTTGTTGTTGTGTTATTTTTTACCCGAGTACGGCGAAGCAAGTGAAGTGAGTTTAATAGTCTATGTAAGTATGTAAGTGGGTAATGTGGATGTTCCACTATATAGCGTTGCCCGTTTTGGGATTTTAACAAGCGAGGTATCAATCGATTCGTCTTCATCGCAAAAGTGTCAACTCGACACTTGTACTATTATTTATTCTGTGAGTCGACCGTAGTCGGGTTTTAGTCGTTGAACTTATATATTGTAATTCGTTTTGCGTTATACCACTACTACACTTGATCTTAAGTGATAATATGGCTACGACGGTACAAGCCAAACTAGAAAAAAATACTCACAGTCGAACATATAACCGTCTCCGTTTCTGAACTCGCTTAACAAGTAACCTATTTACGTCTGAATAGGAGGTTCCCAGTAACATAACTATGAGGAAACATAGGCACTAGCAAGTCCCAACTCCTCAGCCGAACTCATGAGAAACATGAAGCAAAATGATTCATGCGTATATGGGAGGAATATTAACTGTATATTATTTATTCATATAATTTATTATTCATTATATGTATATACTTATAATAAAGAAGTATGTACGAAAAAGTCTGTACAAAGAAGATAATAAAAAAAATGGTCTTGGGTATTTAAAATAAGCTTCTACTAGCTTTCCTTTTCAAACTCAAAGCATACTTAGTTTACCTAAATTTTATTGATTTGACCCTTTTTATAATATTTTATGTATTTCTCCTTGTTCATGAGATGTTAATTTTGACTTGTAAAAGTGCTATTATTTTGCCTTTTTACAATAAATTCTTTGACTTTGACGTTGACTACTGAACAAGAATATATCATTTTTTTAAATCGTGTCTTTCTGTTTGTCTGTATGTTTGTTTGTTCGCGCATCACGTAAAAACGAGTAGACCGATTGCGGTGCGGTTTTCACTTTTATGAAACCCTAGGCTACAGGGTTTGACATAGAACCTGGTGTACTTGGTATCTCAATCCAATGAGCAATGGAAAAAAACTTTTTGACAGCTGAAGGATTTTTTATCAAATGTTGGTATATTGGCATGCAAAGCTGGGGGTTCAGCTAGTTTACAATATCCACAAAAAAACGCGCAGTCTACGAGTATATAATATTTTCTGCCAAAAGACTAGCAACACTGCGCCGATGCTCAAGGATCTGAAGCCTTTCCGCGACTAATGCATCGTAACGCATTATATTGTTGAACAGTATCATTGGTAATTTAAATATCTTGTACCGTTTAGCTCTGGGAGGCTGTGATACACCGACACAAGGATGAGAGCACCAGTTTACCCCCTTTTTACCCGACTGCGCGGAGGATAATGTGTTAATCAGTCTATGTTTGTATGTTCCTTTGTGGCGCTCTAGAGACCAAACGCGGATGATTCTTAAGTCAATCGAATTGTCTTAATCTTGTGAGTGTCACTATAGATAGTAAGTATAGTAGTAGTAGTAGTACTAAATATGGCAGTAATCAAAATTCAATATGGCGACAACCAGACGCCATATTGTGAAAAAGAAAAAAATTAGAGTTGGCGAACTATGTATATCATTGAACAGGTATTTGAAGATAAAATCATCTTTAGATTTCTCTTATCATTTTTCATTTCGAATGACCATTTAGGATCTATAACAATTTAAAGTTGGTTAGCAACCATTCTCACTTAAATTTTACCTGTTTTTTGTTTTGTTCGCAGTCAGTTTTTTTTTAATTATATCTTGTTTGTAAAGGAACAATAATAAAACATTTGATAAGCCGTAAAGGTACGTGCGAATACTTACATAGTTCCTTGTAGTCATTAAATAGTTCCTATAAAGCAGTATTCCCGTTTGCCTCAGTAGTCCGGATGGTCTAAAAATATCTTTGGGGTGTTTCTTTTGGTGTTTACTGTTGCTGAGCAGTTGTTTTAATTTCGGTTCTGCGTTTATATCTGTAAACAAACCAAAATGGTAACATTATGCGATTATCGGGTAATATGCTTGGTATATTATTAAGTGCATTTGCGGCCAGATGGCTCATAACATTCTTAACGGATGCTTAAGCTAAAGTAGAAATAAACAGGAAGATTTTACTGATGTCATATCTTTCAAGGGTTATTAGGTGAACTCTACGGGTATTTAATTTGGGGACGGGTTTTTAAAGAGTTGGTGTTTCTTTGTCTTAGCTTTCAGGTATTTAAGTTTATTTGAGCAAGTATTGCTATGTATATGTCGCAAGCAGATAGCTTAATCCACCGTTCAATTAATAGCCTACCCTATTTACGAAACGGCGCCGTTAAACTAGCGGTCTGAATGATATTCAGCCATTCAATCAAACAGCTAGGCAAATGACTTGGATTGATAACATTCAAATACTTGCCTAGCCTAAGGCGCTGTTCAACTGGCGGACTGAATGATATTCAGCCATTTAATCAAATGTATAAATATTCGTCTGTTTGCAAACTACTATGTTTGATAGAACTGCGCCTAAAACTAGGTAGGTTACTTAGGTTGAACATGAAAACTATTTATAAAAAATTGTTTACAATGTTTGAAAGAATTGCGACTTTTTAGTCACATAGTCACACTGTTGTAAGAATGGCCTAAGCAATCAGCCAACCAGTTCATTATATGTTGTACTAGACGCTACGCTGCATATCATTCAGGTAGTTAATTGAACGGCGCCTTTTATTAAAAAGGCTAGCCTTTTAATTGAACGGCTAGCCTTTTAATTGAACGGCTGATTGAGCTATTTAAAGGGTCAGGTTATTGCCAGAAGAGTATCTAAGATGGATGGAAGTTTAGATTGCATACTGCGCTAATCAAAAAGATTTTATTAAATGTAGAGCTATGATTTCATTAAAACGAAGAAGTATGAACGAAGAACGGCATTGTTACAAGAGCCTTCAGAACGGCCTTTAACCTTTGAAGCATCGTAATCGTGTGGTGATAGGATGCGCCCAGCGTCATAGCTAGGGGCTGGCTGGGCGGGCGGATGCCAAGGGCGCAATCCTCAGGGGGCGCACTTTGTAGACCCACAGCCACAAAATAAATATCAGTACTACACCACAGCCTTCGGCCCGCTGGGTCACATATACACTAAATTAACTCACATAAAAAACTTGGAAAACAGATTAAACAGATTAGGAAGGGTGATCCTAAAACAACACGCTAAATTTGTCCTGAACTCTAAATAAAAGATAAAATAAAAAACCATTCGCTACTCATGGCAAGAAAGTACGACAAAATCTCTTCCTAGAAAATAAGTCTTGGGGGCGCAAAATAAAAATCTTGCCAGGGGCACAGAATAAATAATAGCGCTCATGTCCTAGCTACGACGCTGCTAGGACACGCCCCGTTCAGACTGCAAAATGGGACAGTGAAGCTGCACCGGATGCGCCAGAGGAAGCGGCCCTCTCACCCCCTCCCACAACTGGTTGTGCTCGTTGTGGCTAAAAAAGGACCACAAAACTAGTTGTCTTTCTAGCCTGATATATACTCAAGCTTGGTCCAAGCACTCTATTTCGTCCGACCTTGATCTTATTTAAATATAATATTTAAGTTCGTTGTAGCACAGAATAAATAATAGGTTGTAGTATGCAACGCTTGCAATCTGCATAATAATTTTTGCTTGTACTGTGTCCTTTATTTGCATTTATTTTTGTTCAAAGGTGAACGAACGTTAGAACAATGCAAATTTATTTTTATTAGTTAGTATTCTATTAAAAACAATTATAAATAATATCATACACAAAAGTGAAACGGTTTGTGTGGGGTTGAACGCTGTGGGTGTACCAATTTTGATGTTTTTTTTATGATCAAGAATAGTGTATGCCAAATAGTCCAATATCGGCTACATTTTTGCCGAAAAACACCCGTGGGACGCAAGGAAAACGTACCTAAAGGTCCAGGTAGTGCCGGGATTGTAGGTATGTGTTCTTCCCGAGTACCGTTGGCTGCGGGCTCAGGCTTGAAGTGCATCATAGTACGGGATGCCTTCACCAGGTCCACATCATACTCTCCTGATGCCACCTCCATTACTGAAAATAAATTTATGGTACAAATTACAAGTCAGCTCTGAACTGAGAACGCGAGACATACCGACTTTTCTAAATTTTGATTTACATTATTATTAAAAAACCGCTACTTGCTTCTTTTCGGATTTCTAAGTAGGTACTTAGAAATCCGAAAGATTGTGTGTATTTTTGTTAATTGTTTCTGCGCTGGGTTACAGAGCTGAAACGGCAATACGGATTTTAATGAAATTTGATGTATACAATATACTTTAGGTCCCGGAATAACACATAGTATACTTTTTATCATCATTGTCATCATCATCACCCACGCAGATAAAACCAGTGGGCTTTTCTAATCTAAAAAACAAAAGTATTTTTAAGATGTCCTTTTCCCACTTTTGTCTGATTGTCTCATTTTGAAATTTTAACGCCCATATTATAATAATAATATAATATATTCGGGACAATTCCACACCAATTACCTAGCCCCAAGGTAACGGATAAACATACATAGTATATATTATATAGTAATATTACATCCATGACTCGGAAATAAACATTTCTGCTCATTACACAAATGACCATCTTGCAGGATTCAAACCCGCGACCGTATGATTTCGTACCTAGGGACACCACTAGACCAACCAGTCGTCATATTTCAAGTAAATCTAGCAGTAATAATAACTCTAGTAGCTATTTGATTGTATAAGTAGTCTAAAAATCAACAGAATACGTACCGTACCATCTTAAGTTACACATCGGTATGAATAACTGTGGCTATCAGAAACTGTTAATTGGCGTTTTTATTTATTTTGAATATCCCATCATCATCATCGGCCTATACATGTCCACTGCTGGACGGAGGCGTCTCCTAATATACGCCTCTCGGTCTGTAGCTTTCTGCATCCAGTTTCTGCCAGCCTATTTTCGCAGGTAGTCTCTCCACCTGGGCACAGGGCGTCCTACACAATATTATTATTGTGTTTGGATATCTGGTAGCTTCAAATTCAAATACAGTAAGGATATCCATCATCGTCAACCGGAAGACGTCCACCGTTGAACACAGGAAGGGAAGGGGGAGGCCCTTCCTCTCTAGAAGGCTACAACGATCGGTCTGTGTTTAGATCTAGCAGCTCCCTGCAACATAGATATCTACATTGTGGGGGGGTCATCTTGCGCTCTGTCTTCGGGTCTGTGGTCGCCACTCGAGAATCTTTCTCTCCTAACGGATATTGGTTCTACGTGGCTTTGCCACTTCAACTTGCCAATTCTGAAAGCTATTTTTATAACTTTAGTTCTATGGATTTCCTCATTACGGATCCTATTCGAGAATTCGGAACCAAGTTTCAGGGCCATATTTTTTACTGGCAACATACACTGATGAAAACTTTGTCGGATAGGCACGAAAATATATATTTGTATAAGCAACCCCCCTTTGACCTGGGGAAAGTGGGTATATTGGACGAGAAAATGCGCCGAGAGAATTTCCAAAAATTTTCCTTCATCTTGTCGAAGTTGGACCTATTCGTCAACAACTGCCATAACATGCTAAATTTATAAAGCTGACCTAACTTAAGTAAATTATAGGAAACATATCTTATGATGTGGGCACATGAGTAGATCATCGTTCTAATGCGGCAAACGTTGACTTTTGTCGCTAATACGTGTGGTACTAGGAATTGCATTGTATTTTTATCTGATAAACATTTGTACGTCACAGCATTTATTGTTTAGTTAGCATCGCCATTGTGTCAGTTCTGATTGTGTTGTTGTGAGTTAAGCTAATGATCTTGAAACAAAACGGGCCACGGCCGATATAGAATATCTACAGAATCCTCTAAACAATTAACTATCATATCAATTATCTATATTAATTCACATTCGAGCATTGGAAAAAAGATGGAGCTCTCCATCTCCGCTTTGTAACAGGTCACCATGTCAGAGTTATTACTTACTTATATCGCCTAGTATGTCAAAACAATACATTATAATCGAATAAATAACTAATAACTATCGTCAATGGAATACAATAAGATTAATTCAAAAAATGGATAGTTATTTATTTAATAAATAACATACCAGATATGCGTGAGAATTCCGTTAATAATACCGTTAATACGACTTATGTAGTTTAATTATGACTATCTCAACACGTATGGCTTGTCTTTACTTATTTTGTTATTTTCTTTACTTATTTTGTTATTTTGTAACTTATTTAAAAAAAGGATTTCTATCGCTCTGTGCTTCGGAGGGCACGTTGAGCTATCGATCCCAGTTGTTATTGATAAATAGCAGCATCGGTCTTCGGGTAGCCTGACAAACTCTGACACCAGAGGCCAGCATTACCTCATACGACATGCTAGCAAGTATGAGCCACTATTGTAACGATCACAAAATACTACACTGACAAAATAAAGTGATACCAAAAGTAATTAAACCATAAAATAACGCATTCATAAATGTATGTGTATGAAAATATTGAGGCTCATCAAGCATAATTGATTCCCAAATCGGTGGAGTAATCACCAAATGTTGTTTATAAAACAGTAAACAACATCATCAAGAAGTCGTTGTTCTAATCATTTATTTGACTTTCAAAATACAACTCCCTTGAAAAAAAACTACACTGTCTTCTTTTTCCCTGATAACGCGGTAGATTCGACACGGATCCGGAACGTTCGGTCAAGTTCCCTCCTTAGTCTTCGTGGATATTTTTTGAAAACACAGTGTAACAATCCGTTAAGTAGGTCAGTTGGAATGATCCTCCATTTTTGTGTTAGCACAGAAATATAACGATGATATTAAATTATAAGATCCGACGAAGAGCTAAAGTTAGAGACGTTGAAACCACAATTACGAAACCACAGTAGACTAAAATGAGTTGAGACATATTTTCCTAACACATATACATCTTTTAACACGCTTATACTAACTTACTCAGATAATTTATTAATTGATCATAAGTTAATTATTAGTGGCTCTGTGAGCTGTAGACCTCGCGAGTACAAACTTTTTTGCAAACAATCTAGCAGTGCACAGTAGCGGTATCTAGTTACCTTATTGTAAAACTAACATTAATAACCGAGGTGCTCCATCAATATGAACCAGCTCTTTACCTAGTAGGTAAAGTGCTGATTCTACTGGTACTGGAAACCTATAAGTGAGCAATTTACTGCATTTTGAGGAGATATTCTGCCCATCACACCGAAGATACTCATCAGATCTTCACCAAATTTTTATGAGACTAACTTAAAGTTACTACCTTTCAAATAAAAAAAAACCCATCGAATTTCGATCTAATAAGGCGGATATATTCAGTAGCTCCCTTTGCTCGCGCTTCGCTCTCACTCGGTCGAATAGATGATTAAAAAAAATTGTCTCTGGCCATTACTTAATGGTTAGTCATGAAGCAATTTATGGGATCAAAAATCTATTGTCTTTTTGGGCTTAGGTGTAGTGCGGTATACAGTCTAAATAAGATTTACTTACATATATTTCGCCGCAACAATAATTATTTTAGTGTCATTCACAAAATAATATATTTTTAATCTTGATATGACAATGAAACATATTTTTATTGGAGAATACAGTATCAGACAGTAAAAATCATATCATATTTTGTATTACTACTTATGATATTTTTGCATATTTTATTTTGTTGTGCTACTAAAAACTGTTTCTTCTTTCTTCTTCAATGTACTCTATTTGTATATAGGTATTACCTAATCTCAATTTAGCGAAAATTCTATATCATTTTGGTACAAAGTATATTTTTTAAGTCTTGGTAGTTATGACACCCATCACTAGAACACGCGTTTTACATGACATCGATTACGTAATTTTCCCCTCTAGCGGACTACCCACAAAATCAAACAAGTCCGGAAGACTTTTGCATTTATGACGTAAATATAAATGTTTTTGTGTCTACTATTTCCATTCTTATGTCTATCAGATGTCATATCAGTTTGCCAGATCGTTCTACGTACATAGCTATGAGATTAGTCTGAGGTAAAAAAAAGCAATGAATTGAGAAAATCCTCTTTTTTGAAGTGGATAGCGTCCATAGTCTTATATTGGTTGGAAACACATCTGCAACATGCTGTTTTAATGCGATGAGATATTGTGATGCGATGCGGCTGCGCATCTCACGATGTTTTATGTATTTGAGCGAAAGTGACCTAAATTTGCAAAGCGATGCGTGCAAGAGTTCTTGTCCATGAAATGAGGCGACGCATACTCGAATGCTGCCTGCCTGTTTTGTTACTCTCCACTCCATACATAAATTATTTAAATTATTGTATCAGTATAAAATAACACCACCAATCTTGTCACTCTCTATGTCTGTCTGTACAGAAAGATCTCAGACCCCACTGAGCCGATTGTATTCCGACCAATGCGTTGGTTGAGTCGTAAGGAAAAGTTAATCGTGTATGGCATTATTACAAAAGCAGTTTTTGTACTAAATATGTTTAGAGTAGAGAAAACCATAGGTACGCATGCGTAGCCGGGTCCGGTTGCTAGTTGTACTTATATAAACACTTTGACAGTGAAATCATGGATTTAGAAACATCCATTCCAAAGCTATGAAAATAATCCACACCAATATATAACAGTGAAACGTTGTCCGTTTGTTTGTTTGGGGAGCTTTCACGTAATAACGGCTGGATGGATTTTGATGAAATTTGAAATGGATATACTTATAATTTTTATCCCGGAAAATGGTAAGTTTCCACGGAAAAACTTTATTTTAGATTACTCGCTGTAAGGAACGGTTGCCATGGAAACTAAATAATAACAAGTCTGTCAAATAAAAAGCATCACGAGCGTTGGTGCATTACTTTCGCCACAGAATAAATTTATACAACTTTTGCATTGGTATTTAATATACATTGGATGCCTTTTTCGCGATAAACTGTAGTCCGCGATGACGAAGTCGCGGGCGAAAGATAGTATTCTATAAACACAATGTCAGCACAGATTACTACATAGTTACTACGTAAGTGACAGACACTGTTATGTAACAAAGTACCTACTGATTACAGTTACTTAATAGGTATGTAATTGGATTCAGTACATAGAGATAATGTCAGGTGATGAGTAAAAAAACCCGCCTCTGTTATAACTTTCTCGGTCTTTCTCTATACCTATACGCTGCATGTGTTCATTCAAACGTAGTCGGTCACCTGCTCCAAGGTTCTCGCCTTTGTGTTATCCGATTAATGATTATACAACACGTGTTAACGTTCACTTTCACACGGTCGTTTCTGCGGTATACTTATATGTAGGTGTGTATATGCATTACCAGTAGGTAATCGATATCGATGATGTTTATTTACACACTGCTTTCACAAAATACCAAACACACTGTCACGGTAATGTTACCGTGGCACTGTTTTCTTATGACCCAGTGTACGTATTATATCCACGTGTGTAAGTCTGGGATGTTTTCATTGTTTATTATATGAACAAGTTTATTATAATTATGTTAAATAAACAATTAGTTTATGCTTCCGAGACAAATTCGAGTGCAAACAAGTTAACGTCAAAAAACTACGACGTGAACTTATACATATTTAGTATTGTTTGTATGTAGTATTAATTTGGCATTGATCAGAGAATTATTTTTATTTTCCAGTACCTACCTAAGCATCTCACAATAATTGCAATGTCATAATGGCCATAATTTCGAGATAATAATAAAATAATAAAAACAATTTTATACAGCCATTACAAGGTATTCAACACTTACATTGTTAATTGGATTTAAAAAGGTGTCAGCGTTAATTCCAAATTATTAATTTTCCATTTTCTGATATAGTCCACATTATTATTATTCCAACATCTTTTTTTTTCATATTCTGGATTTTCCGCATTATTTTACACATTATTATTTTTACATATTCCTAATATTCCACATTATGAATTTGCCTTGGGAAGTACAATCGTGACAAAAATTAAATTAATGTGACAGGTGTCAAAGTAAAGTTGAGGGGAGTGTGGGGTAAAATGAGGGACGTGAGGGAAGGGTAGGGTTGGGGGATGTGAGGGGAAGATGGGGAAGGGTGGGGGATGCGATGGAGGAGAATTTCAGGAAAGATGAGGGGAGGGTGGGGGAAGTTGGGAAAAGTGAAGGTAGGGTGTGCAAAGTTGAGGGGAGGGTGAGGAGAAGTGAGGGAGTGTGGGGGAGGGTGTGGGGATGTAAAGGGGAAATTTACACATATGCTAGGGGAATATTAACTAAATGAACACATTAAATTCCGAATCCGACTAAATCTGATTAATTTCAATAGGGCTCAAAATCATGTAACGCTAATTTTTGTAATTTAAATAGCTTCATAAGTATTTACAGGGTGTCAAACGATTTTCGACCTTATTGACATGAGCAATGTTCATGTTTTTTTTTTAACGAAATTTGACTAAATAAACACCGTAAATGCCGAATCTGACTAAATCTGATTAATGTTAATAAGGTCGAAAATTATCTGACACTTTTTAAATGATGTTAGAGCTACGTAACATTTCAACAATTAGCGTCATACTCATCCTCCCCCAAACTTTTTCATCCTTCTCCTTAATTCCCCCCACCCATCCCTAAAATCCCCCCACCTCACTTTTTTCCAACTTACCCCACCCTCACCTCACTTTTTCTCAACTTCCCCTACCCTCCCCTCATATCCCCCACCCTGCCTAACTTTCCCTACCCTCCTCAACTTCCCCAATCCTCCCCTCATATCCCCCATCCTCCCCCAACTTACCCCATCCTCCCTTCAACTCCACTTTGACACCTGTCACTTTAAAATGTCTTACTAGCAACTCAGTAGAACAAATTGTTTTTTTTGTCCAATCTGTTCTACAGTAGAACAAATAGTAGAACCAGGTCCAAATTAACGTATATTCATTACGGCACAGAAGTGGTGCCTTTTTATAATTAAATAATTAATTATACTTGTTGCTATATGTATCAAACTGTACTTGTTCGAAAAATAGGAGTTTGAACAATTTATAATTAAGAAAACGGAAATTATAAAATTAATAATTTGGAGATATAAGATTACCTAATACAAAGAAATTGGAAAATACATAATGTGGCAAACCAAATTCAAGGTTTTCCACAATATATATTTTCAAAGAGACTCAGTCTTTTAAATTAATCTTCAGTTTTAGTCTTAAGACTCAAGACTTGAGAGTTAAAAGACTTAGTCTAGTCGTGTGTCGCTAAAAATTAGTCGAGTCTCTTTTAAAGGCCTTAACAGGCTGAGTCTCTTTCAACGCAGTCGGAGTACGACCGAAAATGTTGGTGTCGACCACAGGTCGATACATTCTCTTATAATAATAAAATACGCTTCTTTTGTTTCAAGTCGATAACACATGAGCATACTCACGAAAATCAGCAGGATTATGGTAAGGTGGACATCTCAAGCCAGCTGTGGTAAGCGCCGGTAACAGGAATTTCCTCGGTCCATTATATAGCATTCTTCCATTCTCCAAGCAGTAGACTGAGTCGATTTTCTCGAAGAGTAAAGCTGAGGGCTGGTGGATGGTCGCAATGAGGGTCCTGCCCCCTCGGGCCAAGTTGTTCAGCAGTGCGATCAGAGATGCTGATGCTGATGAGTCTAAGCCTCTGTTGAAATAAGAGCTTAGGTTAAAACGGTGCAACAATCAATGCGACGTAACCAGGGAATGCCATAAAGTTTTGCATACTTAATGTACCTTAAATTTTTAGTACATTACTCAAATGGTGAAATACGTAAAAAGATGGCATATGAAGCAAGGGTCTTATGTATAAGATTAGATTGAATTTGGTCTATGACCATTATCAGACTAAGTGTTCACTGCTGGGATTTTAATAGCTTGGGCTCTTCTCATACAGCGAGGGTCAGACAGTACGCATGAGGCCTAGTAAATGGTTGGTTGACAAGTGAATTTTGATGATTTTGGACACAAACAAAGACGAATTTATTTGCGGGCTAAGAGCACGTAAGCGTAAGCACATTTACAAGGGCGTCACAGGCGACGAAGATGCTGTAATATTGACATAAGACTGAAGATGATTCTAATTTCGAATTTGATATGCAAATTGCATTAGCGCACTGTAAAAGGCGAACAATTTGGATAGAAAATCACATTTAATTTGGAAAAAAACCGCGGTGAATTTAATCTTTACGCAGATCTTTCTACAGAAAATAAACAAACATAAGCTTCTTAAAATAACCTACTGAACAAGATTTTTTGAAATCGTTTCTTTATGTACTTTTGATCCTGTAATAACACATACTTTTAACTTTTAACCTAGAGAAAAGCCACGAGCACAGCCAATACCCAATAAAAAAAACCTTCACGGATACAAAACAGAGCGTCCTACAGAGCATATTACGATATATTTTGTATATTAAGTTATTATAATAATATATATTTTGTGTTTAAGTTAGTATGTTACGATATATATAAGATGGCATCTTTTAAAAAATCCATATCGCTCGATATGCTAAGATACTGTAAGATGAAAATATATATTATCATCGCCGTTTGTGATGATTCATGTAAATTGTATGGCGAGCGAAATTTTATCTTAACACGAAATATTATGGTATCTTAGTCGTGTGACGCCCTTAAAATACTGCATTGCACATTTACACCTCTAAAGCATGAAACAGTCGCTAATTTACCTACTGAAGGTAAACAAATCTAATTATATTTTTTTCAATTAAAACGGTCAACAGCGGTCATCCTTGGCATGAAAACGAATGAATAGGAATTTTAAAGGTCGTCGTTAGGTGCATTATCATGAAAATAGCTTGTTTGTACATTCGGCTTTGCAGTTATTATAAATGGGGGATTTTTGAGACGGGACAGTAAGGGCAGGTACCTTAACCGTTATAGTTAAAGAAAAACGTTCCTAAGAGACCTTCCATAACTTTTTGATATATTCTGAAATGCATTCCCAGATTTTGGAAAAAATGTACAGTCAGCAATAAAATGGTAATTTTACACAAGAACTTTTTTTGATGCCAATAAATCCTGTTTCATATAAGTCAAGTAGTTTTTACGTGATGCGTGAACAAATATACAGACAAAATAACAGAAAAACAAACAGACATGTTTTTTTTTTCTATTGTTGTTCAGTAGCTTATTTTAAGTACCCTAGACATATATTTTTTAATTATCTTCTTTGTACAGACTATTTATAGATAAGCTCTCATTTGCTTGACAGAATGGTAACTGTGAAGAAATAGCAACGTATCAAAATTTGGCTTCAGTGTCCGTCTGTTTGTCTGCTTGTTTGTTAGTTTGTCTGTATGTTTGTTCGCGCATCACGTAAAAGCTATTGGATCCATTGCGATGCAATTTTCACTGTTGGATAGCTTAGGGTTTGACTTAAAAACTGGTGTACTTATCTATTACGGCATCTCAATCCGATCGGTAGAAGCCGAGCTATCGATAAATACTTTTTGACGGCTGAAGGAATTTTGATCAAATGTTAGTATATTGGTATTTTCTATATAGACTATTTTTAACCTTGAGAAATTACCACGCGTGCGAAGCCGCGGGTACAGCTAGTATATTATAAGTTATCTATCTGCAACTTTAAATTACCACGCGTACGAAGCAGCGGGTACAGCTAGTATATTATAAGTTATCTATCTGCAACTTTAAACTTTACTAAACTTTATCATACGATTATTTATTCTGTACCTATTTCCGAGAAAGCAATACGTACAGTCAACAAAAAAAAAGTTGGTCCCTGCCTTACACTGAATAAGCGTGTCAGATTTCTATGAATGCACCTGCTAAAGTGAAGGTCAGTATTTAATGTAAATAGGCAAAATAATAGTAACTTTTACAAGTCAAAATTTAACATATCATGAACAAAGAGTAGAGCAGAAAATATTTTAAATGGATCAAATCAAAACTTCCTTTCCATGTGCCGGTTAAGTGAATAAATACCATTCTGACTATACTGGTGTTTGGGAAATACGCACGTTATAGAAGAGAGCATCAGAAAACTCTACAGGATGTGTATTTTTCAATATTTGACAATTCTTTAATAATGATATTACTTCTAAGTCACGATTCTTTTTACACCTTTCTCCAATTTTACTGTAAATTTAATTGCCTACCGAATATTGCCGTGACAATTGGAGTACTATTATTTATTCTGTGGCAGGTAGGGAAACTCTGCATGCACTACTTCAATGACTGGCAATGACTACTGACGTTGGATGACTGGCAAAGATCCAAAGTTTGATGAATTTGGCAAAATATGGTGTGTGACCTTTTGCTTTTTCAGTCTGACTTATTTAGGAGTTACAATAATTGTTATGGACTAAGTACGTATTTTTCACGCGTTATTTATATAATTGAAACTTGGTGAAAAAACATATATATCTGTCAAAGTCAGGCTTTAGCGTAGTTTTTTTTCTTTACAGGCAACTGTATTTTATTATTCCACCGAACTCTGCTTGGTTGAGAGTTATTACTTCATATCTTTGTAGTTACTGCACTAAAAATGTTGGAAAAATAATAATAAAGATCAGCGTTGAAATATCTGGAAATGGTTTTCGATTTTCTTTGCCTGATGAAATATGAAAACTTGTCAATTGAATCGATGACTTTTAAAACAACAACTAATAAAAAAAAATATTTTATTTATTCCGGATTTTGTCTATGTTTTTGCCTTTGTCTATGTTTTTGCCTTTGTCTATTAGGTTAAGCATCAGAACAACACAACTGCGTTGCATTTACTAACAAAAATAAAATGTTGAAAATATATTTTTGTGTTAAAACAACAAATCTGTTAAAAATATTTATTTGGTTACAGGCTTACAGCCCAGTAGATCAATTTAATTCTACATTTGTTTATTTTAAGAAAAAAACCGTATCTTTAAAAAAAACCCTACAGAAATGGCTTATTCAGCAAAGGCTGATGCCGTATGTGCCAGATTCACTTAGATTTCTTTATAGAAGTTTTGGAGTACCCCACTACTACGGTAGAAAGTGTGTACAAAGTGGTAGATCATAAGGATATAAAATTTGTGTGCCTCAACTGTACTACTTGTACTGTGTACTTTGAAATATATAATAAACTAGCTGTACCCGCGGCTTCGCACGCGTGGTTTTTCTCTAGGTTAAAATCTACTCTATGTACTATTATTACTCACATAAACACATACATGAATCCTAAAAACAAATACACTCTTTTTGGCAGTCGTGTAAATAATACTATTTATTTCATCTTAGTTCGCTGCAGATAAGTGTTTATGCATATCACTATTAACTATGTTATCATAATTTTATAAGACTATCTTTTGCATGACTTCATTTTATATTGTACCTATTAGTCACATAAGTTATTTACTTACTACTTATAAGACTATCAACTTAGACAACAGTAGGTACTTTAAAAACTAATAAATTAGAACTAGACAAGTAACTAAGAAGTCTCCATCGGTAGACTGGTGATTAGGTATTAAATTGTTGGCAATCCAAATCTTCTATATTCTATCTATACCTATACTTATAATAGAGCAATAAGTACGAAAAATTCTGTACAAAGATAATTTAAAAAATATGTCTGGGGTATAAAAAAATAATCTACTGTACAAGAATATAACACATTTATACATCGTGTCTGTCTATTTGTCTGTTTGTTAGTTTGTCTGTACATTTGTTCGCGCATCACGTAAATAATACTGAACCGATTGTGATGCAGTTTCTACCGTTGGATATCATAGACCGCGGCCGCACTGCGTTGCGACTGTACATTGAGCATCTATGTCATCGGCGAATTTCAAGTGTGAGATGTACTCACCGTTAACCAGTCAAGATTCCAGTCAAGAGTCTTAAACATATCCTTCAATGCATTTGAGGACAACTTCGGAGAAATAACGTCCCCTTGTCTCAAGCCCTGCATCGAAGGGGAATATGCTTAGTCTGCTGGTTCTGTACTCAAACGGACATTTTTGCGGCGTTGTACAGACAGCTCATCACTTGGATATACCGCCAGTCAACTTGGCATCGTTGCAGGGACTCAAAAATAGACCCAGTCTCGATAGAGTTCAAGAATTTCTCATAGTCCACAAACGCTAGGCACGGGGCTGATTATACTCGTAGGTTTTCTGTATAATCTGCTGCACTGTGTGAATGTGGTCTATGGTGCCATAACCCGGCCAGCTCTGTTGGCTGAAATTCGTCGAATCTTCGCGCAAGACGATTCGTGATGACACTCAAAAACAGCTTGTAGACGTGGCTCAGGAGGAAAATTGGCCGATAGTTTTTCAAAATGGTCTTGTCTCCTTTTTTGAAAAATAGAGCGATCACACCCCTGTGCCATGCTTTTGGAGTTCTCCCAGAGAAGAGGACAGAATTAAAGATACGCTGAAGTTCTTTAAGCTTGAGAGTACCTCCTGCCTGCTGGAGCTCCGTAGTAATTCCGTCCTCACCCGGGGCTTTTCCATTTTTGAGCTGTCCTTAGACAGCTCAGCCATCTCAATTTCATGAAGGCTAACTTCTGGCAGCTCGGTATATTGGCAGGTCAGAGTGGCCCTGGAATCCTCGATGTTGGGTTCGGGTTGCGATGTTTGCGATTCGTACAGCTGACCATAGAGATCTTCAACTTCCACGAAAATCTCCATCTTAGAACTGATAAAGTTCCCGCCTGATGTGGTCAACTTCGTCAGATGGCTTTGAACGAGCTGTTGTACAACGATAAAAGTCTTTGTACAACAGCCCGACTTCGCTCAATTACTTCGTCTATAGCGCTTGTATTGGAGCGTCGGAGGTCTCGCCTTACCAGCTTTGTGATTTGTTTATTCGAAGCCCGCTGTTCTGGCGCAGTGACTGCTGGATCTTCGCGTCATTTCTCAATGAGCTGCAGAGACTATTCCGAAAGTTTTGATTTTCTGCCTGTACGCCGCATCTCACGAACTTCGTTCCCTCACCCCTCAGGATTCCCACCACTTGGTCAAGTTCCTTGTCAACGTCAACGTCAATTGTGCTTTCCAAGGCAGCGAACCGGTTCTCCACTTTCAACTGGAATGTTTCAGATCCAACAACGGTTTGGAGCAGGTTAGGTCGGAGCGTGGTCTTCATCAAACGCAGACGTTCAAGCTTATAATCAATATCCAGAGTGCCTCGAACAAGTCGGTGATTACTTCCGTTTTTAAACCTAGTGACCACTGAGACATCTCTAAATATGCGCTTTTTGTCCGCTATGATTACTATGATTAAGTCGATCTCATTTTTCGTCACACCATCGAGGCTTTGACAGGTCCACTTCCGTCGGGGCTTCTTAAAGAATGACTTCAATAAAAATAGCCTTTCTGTCTCCAGGAAGTTTACTAGCATTTGCCCGTTGGGATTTCTGCTGCCAAATCCGTCTACTACCGACTCGCTGCATGTCTATAAAATACAATACAATACAACAACTCTTTTTTGCACACCAAGAAGCAGGTAATATAAAGGATATAGCATAAACTTATGAAATGAATGGTACAATGGTCTGTATTCCCACTTTAGCGTTGAAATCCCCCATGACAACATTGAAGTGAGCCTTGGAGGTGTTGTGCAAAGCTTTGGATATGTCCTCGTACATATCCTCTACTTCATCATCCAAGTGTGACGAAGTCGGTGCGAACACTTGAATAACCTTGAGGCTATAACTCTCGTTTAATTTCATAACAAGGTACGCAATCTTCACTGGAGATTTCTACATTGTTGTCAGAGAGAACCTTGTTGACTAGGAAGCCGAAACCACCTTGGGATTAATGATCTCCTTCTCTGAAATACATATGATGGCCCGACTTTAAGTCACGGTGCCCCTCTCTTCGGACTTCACATAACCCCAGAATGTGCCATCTTATGTGTCCAAGCTACTCTTCCAGTTGTGCCAGATGTTCGTCGAGCCGTAAGGTACATCCGTTAAACGTTGCCAGAGTCAGTCGGTTTGACGGCCTTCCATAGCCTGGGGATTTTTACCACCCCCAGCCCTGACGTGACAATGACCACCGCCTTGTCCAGGAATACAGGGCGGCCGGGAACTGGGCGCCGTATTTTATTTTTGCTTATCTATTTTGGGTGGTTTAAAGTAATAATCGCCACGCTGGGCAGGTTACTCACGTGGTAGGTTCTTCAAGGAACATCAATGACTAAATGAGATTCGGGATAGAATTGTCATGAGATTACTCACGCGGTAGGTTTTTCCAGGAACATCAATGACTAAATGAGATCCGGGATGGAATTGTCATGAGGTTACTCACGTGGTAGGTTCGTCCAGGAACATCAATGACTAAATGAGATCCGGGATAGAATTGTCATGAGGTTACTCACGCGGTAGGTTCGTCCAGGAACATCAATGACTAAATGAGATCCGGGATAGAATTGTCATGAGGTTACTCACGCGGTAGGTTCGTCAAGGAACATCAATGACTAAATGAGATCCGAGATAGAATTGTCATGAGGTTACTCACACGGTAGGTTTATCCAGGAACATCAATGACTAAATGAGATCCGGGATAGAATTGTCATGAGGTTACTCACGTGGTTGGTTCGTCCAGGAACATCAATGAAGGGTCTGAAAGAAGTTCTAAGGCAACTGCTAAGCGCCTCTTCTGGCCTCCAGACAAGTCTCGACACAGGGTTTGGGCTGAGCCACTGAGACCCAAGAGAGCAAGAATTTCGTAGACCTGCAGAAAATACAAACGGTTATTCATAAACTGAAAGGACGTGTTTAATATGAGAGGTTTCTCTTTGATAGCCTATTTATCTAAAACCTCACGTATGATTGGTCTATGAAATTTCCGCAAAATATATTAGACAAATCATTATAATAATATTGTAGGTAAATATTGTAATATTTTTTTAAAGGAACTCCAAATACGTTTATTTTTAAATTAGAACGTTGATTTTTAAAGTCCCGTGTACCTACTAAACTACGATTAATAATACATAATAATGTACCCATATGTTGTGAGCAAAAGTATTTGCGGCCTTCAAGAATTTTAACCATTATTTTAAGTTTATTTCTGAATAATCGAAGCTCTGGTTGGTTAAAACAATATTATCCTGTTCACCCGGTACTTGTATGCACTTTGCACGCAATCATTCCATGTATGTCTTTTTTTAGGCCGCATATTTTGTAGAACAGACAAAGGAACTACTTTGATACAGGCTTCTGAGTTCGTTTTATTCTGCTTGTGGATAGGTTAATTACGCAGCTCAAGGAATCATCAATGCATAAAAAAGCATAGACACCTAGTGATACCTACTTCTGAGTTCGTTTTATTCTGCTTGTAGATAGGTTAATTACGCAGCTCAAGGAATCATCAATGCATAAAAAAGCATAGGTACCTAGTGATACCTACTTCTGAGTTCGTTTTATTCTGCTTGTAGATAGGTTAATTACGCAGCTCAAGGAATCATCAATGCATAAAAAAGCATAGGTACCTAGTGATACCTACTTCTGAGTTCGTTTTATTCTGCTTGTGGATAGGTTAATTACGCAGCTCAAGGAATCATCAATGCATAAAAAAGCATAGGTACCTAATGACACCTACTTCTGAGTTCGTTTTATTCTGCTTGTAGATAGGTTAATTACGCAGCTCAAGGAATCATCAATGCATAAAAAAGCATAGGTACCTAGTGATACCTACTTCTGAGTTCGTTTTATTCTGCTTGTGGTTAGGTTAATTACGCAGCTCAAGGAATCATCAATGCATAAAAAAGCATAGGTACCTAGTGATACCTACTTCTGAGTTCGTTTTATTCTGCTTGTGGTTAGGTTAATTACACAGCTCAAGGAATCATCAATGCATAAAAAAGCATAGGTACCTAATGATACCTACTTCTGAGTTCGTTTTATTCTGCTTGTGGATAGGTTAATTACGCAGCTCAAGGAATCATCAATGCATAAAAAAGCATAGACACCTAGTGATACTTACTTCTGAGTTCGTTTTATTCTGCTTGTGGATAGGTTAATTACGCAGCTCAAGGAATCATCAATGCATAAAAAACATAGATATCTAGTGATACCTACTTAAAGCCTAGTACGGCACTAAAGAGACCGTGACCGTAGTACTTATTCTGTGCCGTGACGCAGTTGGCAACATTAATTTATCGATCGGCCCGCCACTTTCACTGGTAATGCGTTTCCTTTCAATAAGTACAATGCTTCCGGACATTTTGTATCGATATAATGTTGGGCCACGAAGATGTTATTTATTATAAAAAGATTACATGCAGATGGTATGAAAATATTGGGATGGATACATAGATTTAATGAAAAGTGGGAAGATCAGGTACCAACCAGCTCCTCGAGCGTGGACACATAAATTAGGTGCAACGGACACAATTAATATTATTTGGCCTTAGTCTCAATTAAAGTGGCGTTTGTGTAGCACGTGTTAGCAGTGACCCCCATTCGCGCTACAGTCTCTCTATCTTTGTTGTTGATGCTCATGAAGCACACAGGTGGGTGTGTTTGCATGTGGTGTATCTAGCCCAGATTTGGTTTACGTGATATCAAAGCTTGCCGTCTTCCCCCTTCATCTAAGGATGGATATGTGGAATCAAGGGTATGTATAAGATTAGAAATACGAAGTATATCACAGGAAGTTTGAAAACACAGAAACAGTGACTGAAAAGACGAAAAAAAAACAACCGGCTACATATTACGGTTCAAAAGCTAGGACAGACAGACAGAAGGATGGCGTGTGCTAAGTAACATGACTCCATATTAACCATAAAAGTCTATCTCATGGTATGCTAAAGTCTTACGGAGAGAGAAATGTCACGTAACGAGAGAGTTACCCCGCTAGATACTTGTCAAACTTGACAAAAACTTGTCAAAATAAATATCTCTCCACGCAACAAATCCAATGCTGCAAATGGATGGCCTTAACGTTTACTGAGTTCAGCCTGTTTGTGACAGTTTTTTTGGGCTTGTTATCTATTTAATGGTGTGTAGTCTTAAATAAATGTATTTCCTTTCTTTCAATGAATGTTGTACCTTCTCTTTCCTCTCCTGGGCAGAGAAGTCAGCTAGTTTGAGGGCAGCGGCGAGAGCCATTGCTTCATATACTGTGAGGTGAACACGCAAGTCATCTTGCTGACGGATGTAGCGCGCTCCACCGCGGCCAGCCGATTGGGATGCGCAAGCGCAGACCCCGTTTATAGCAACCTCACCTTTGGCTCCTCGGGTCCTGGAACAAACGAAAAGCAATAGATAATTTCAATGTTACTGTTTTTTTAAAATAAAAATTACGCACTTATATATTTAAACTAGCTTTCACGCCCGCGACTTTGTCCGCGTAGACTACTGTTTATCGCGAAAAAAGAATCTAATGTTCTTCAAGGATATTAAAAACCAATGCAAAAATAGGTGTAGTACCAATGCTCTTGATGTTTTTTGACATACTTGTTATTTCGTTGGCATGGCAAGTTTCTTACAGCGAGTAATCAACAGTTCCAGTTTTCCCGTGTAAACTTACAATTTTCCGGAATAAAAAGTATCGTATGTTTTATTCCAGGGTATAAGCTATCTTCATTCTAAATTTCATCAAAATCCGTCCAGTCAATATCGCGTGAAAGCTCCCCAAAATAAAACAAACAAACAGACCACGTTTCACTTTTATATATTGGTATGGATGTACGAGTATGTATGTATGTCTGTTCCTTTGTGGCAAAGACCAAACGCGTGGACCGATTTTGATGATTACGTCAATCGATGTGTCTTAATCTTGCGAGAGCAGCTAAAGACATAACAATAATCAAAGTTCAATATGGCGACAACCAGAAAAAAATATTGTAAAAAATATATGAAAGCAGACGAACCAAGTTAAGCAGGGTCTTTGAATAGGTATTTGAAAATCATCTTTAGGTTGCTCTTGTAATTTTTAATTTTTAATGACTATGTAGGATCTATAACGATTTTAAGTTGGTTAACAACCATACTCACTTATTTTTGCGTCATTTTAGTTTTGTTGGCAGTCGAGTTGTAGTGAAGGTGCTTGACCGTGCTTGTTTTAAGAGGTGTAAAGTGCTATGTTGATACGAGTATAAATGATCAAGGTTCAGAATTAAAATTAAAATTAAACTTGATCATTCATATTGACACGGCACTTTACAGTTTACACCTCTTCAAAGAAGTAAGTGGGTATGTAAGTAAGTATTCAAAATGAAAGTTTCGAAGATAGTCATCATTCATCACGATTCATATCGGCACAATTAGATACACTTCAAAAAGAAAGATTCATGTAATCGCACTTTCATCTCAAGAATAAGGTATAGTGTAATTTTAACACGCTCTGCAATAAAATAACTTTCTACAAACAACGAATACATAAAGCGGGACAGCATTGGACTTCTATTTGTACATTTGGCGAACGTATACACATTGTCTTTGATGACGATCACGTCATAAAACGAACGCTTGAATAATTCACCGTAATTAGCGAGTTGTTATATGTACTAATATAATCAGATTGATAAAAAAAGAACTGTTTACCGATCGATAAATTTATAGAATTTTATCGATCGGTAAGATCCATGCTCGCACTGCAGTGACGAGTACTACGTATTTGTACTATTATATACCCTGTGTCATGAGGTTTCAAAATAGCTGGTCATGTACGTGTCGGATCATTCGTAGTTTAGGGTTCTGAACTTCCGAAGTTTGTGTAAAAAATATATGTAAAAGCTGTAAACCCACAAACAAGAACCGATGGACCCACGCGCGGAGCATTAAGTATGTTTTTTTTCAATAAGAACAAAGATTCATGGATCCGATTTTAC
The DNA here is from genome assembly GCA_946251855.1 of Alsophila aescularia. Taxonomy (NCBI): domain Eukaryota; kingdom Metazoa; phylum Arthropoda; class Insecta; order Lepidoptera; family Geometridae; genus Alsophila; species Alsophila aescularia. The sequence goes on from OX276383.1 coordinate 40,223,866, forward strand.
TCATCATCATCCACAGCTCTTACCTTCCCACTGCTAGGTATAGGCCCGTGTCAGTCCACTACTGGACGTAGGCCTCTCCTAAAGCACGCCAAGCCCGATCTTCGGCTCTTCTCTTCCAACTGCTGCCAGCCTCTACCACCTAGCCACCTAGCTGCAGGACGTTTACCGAGTCACGGTCTCCACTCAAGAGCACGTGTACTCCATCGGTTATCAGTCCTTCGACAGATATGACCAGCCCACTGCCACTTCAGCTTACTAATCCTAAGGGCTATGTCGACAACTTTGGTTCTCTGGCGGATCACCTCATTCCGGATACGATATTTCAGAGAAACTCCGAGCATAGCCCTTTCCATAGCCCGCTGAGCGATCTTAAATTGGTGGACTAGTCGTACCGTGAGTATCCGCATTTTTTTTGTCCCTACTATAAAGTAATAAGCAGTCGCAACTTAATATTAAAAAAAAACAAATATATTTAGCTGTCCGTCCACCATTGACATTGACCTTTGTCCACCATTTGGAATCTCTAGTCACAGATACCTAGAGAGTCTAAAAAGTGGCAGTGCTGTTTAACTGTACGTCCGTCCCGGTGAGACAGCAAGCAAGTGAGTCTTTTCAAGAAAAATAACTACTCACAGGTAACCAGCTAAGATATTGAGGAGTGTGGTTTTGCCGGCACCTGAAGGTCCCATGATGGCAGTCAGCTCGCCCGGCTTGAAACATCCTGAGACGCCTTTCAAGATTTGCCGTTGTTCTGCAAAAATACACATACAGTTAGATGATTTCTTGATTTGCCGTCAAATTTATATGTTTCCATACCTACGTAACTTATGTTCATGCTAATATTTATTCTGTGGTTCAAGTCACTCTATTCATTTAAATAAAGTTGAGGTGGCTACATAAAATAAGTAACATTCATCACAATTTATGGAAAATATCTGAAGAATCTGCTGGCAAATCTACCATAGGAGCCCAAAATTAGAGGAGTAAGGCGCTGATTCACCATGCAATAATTTGTAGAGACGTATCATGACCCACACAAAAAAAGACCTTGCGTAAGAGTGGGCTATTCCCACACAATAATTGAGTCATTTTCATATAAATTATATTTTAACAAAACGGTTATTACAAAATTGTTGTAAGATAAAGGCTTGTAAATTGCGACAACATAATAAAATCGTAATTATAAAGATAGCGTAGAAGTCAAAGATCAAAACAAAAGTTTCAGTTCTAACATGGCAAGTTATTTGTAGAATTGACGACGAAGATGTGGTCTACAATATTTTATTTAAAAAGTGCTCCCTATAATCTCAGCTCTGTGGTAAGTATAATCTAAATCTATAAACTTATTATAAAGCAGTAAGCTAGACAAAAGGCATCTTTAGTAAAATCTATTGACAAAAAAATATGGTTTCTGTCAATTTTTCTGGATGTTCGCGCATCACGCAAAAACTGCTGGACTGATAGAAATGCGGTTTTCATTGTATTTTATATCTCAATGTAATAAGAAGAAACCGGGCAAAAAATAAAAAAACTGTTTGACAGCTGAACGTTTTTTTATGAAATGTAAGTAATAGGTATATTGTACTCAATTAAGTACTTTTGGTCTTAGAATAACACACAGGTTACTTTTAACACACATAAATAAAAGGGCACGGGAGCAAACCCGCGGGCACGTAACCTGTGTGTTATTCCAAGATCAAAATAACCTATTAAGTACTTTAAACTACATGTGCTAGTATCGCAATAAGCACGTGTTCGGTAAGGCAAGTCAGTATACTCGCGTTTTTGGAAGAATCGTGTTGGGTAAAGATAAAGCGAAGCACGGGGTCCGGTTAGATTCCTTTATTCTGTGAAGTACCTACATTTTATTAGTCACATCCCGCGATATTCAAAGGTAGCATTTATTTGTCTTGTTATGCATTATAATTACACATTGACGTCAAAAGTTAACTATAGTCATCGATTTAGTTTCAATGTAGGTAGGTATCTAAGAACCAAGGGAACGCGGATGGCGTTCCCTTGGTTCCATACATAATTGGAACACACACTTGGTGTTTCAGCAACTTAGAAGAATCGATAACTAGACACTAACTCATTCTTATTTTATGTTGTATATTTGCATTATTACTACGTTGGTAATTTTGAAAAAGTGATACTGTTTTGGCTCAATTTTATTCTTTTTATTGGTAATTTACAAAATAACATTTTTGATATGAAGCCGTTTTATATTTTTTGGAAAAATATATTTTATAATGTTGTAGTTCGTGATTTTTTTCCAAGGATTCCAAGCCATTTCTAAAAGTTCCACCTTTTTTTGGGTCGCATAAAATTGTTTCATTACGTCGTTCTCGACGTTTTGCTATTCGTATTTTTGCTAATTTCGGGATTGAGCCCGCCTTAATGCCGCCAGCAGTGCTGGGTGCGCTACCATCTGGTAGTGGGCAAGATAATAACACTAGTGGACTACCTAATAAGCCTGTATGGAGTAATTATTCTGTCTAACTGTTTCACGTAGGTAGTAGTTGTATTCATTTATTATTTTGCAAAATTTGAAAAGTAGTCTCATATATCCCGTACGGGATACCGATAGCCGACAGGTTTAATGTACTTGAGGATTATAATAAAATATTATTTTAAAAATTTATTTTTTTCCAGAATAGGTTGTTAATAAGTTAATTTTAAAACTTTTATGCAGTAGCTATGTCACGGTAACTTAGAACGGGCTATCACAATTAAATGCGTGTACACCATTTTGTGTCTATGCTGTTAACCGTTGAGGAGTTCCCTAGTCAGGACCCAATCCTGAGTTCAAAAAACCATGACATGGTGAAACTTAAAACAGGCTATCATAATAAAATGAGTACACAAATGTATTTGTGGTGAGGATATTTTAAGAGTTCCTTTATCTGAAGCTAATCCTAGATGTCAAGTTAGGAACCAAAATGCATTGTCATCGGAACTGAACCAACATGTAAAAATTCAACTCCGTAAGATAAAAGGAAGTGGTTCAATCAGCTTGCAATATTTGAAATAAACAAACATACATACATACAAACATTGCAAATTAAAAGAAACTTTAAAAGAAGAGCTGTAGTTAAGAATGAACCGTGCCAAGGCAATACAAAATTCGTTTCCGTTACAATAATAATTATACGGAGCTCTAATGGAATTTCTATGAAGTTCTCAGAATTAGGCATGTGTATCACGTTGCGGTCGGTAAAAACTTAGTATTCGATTGCATGCGTCACTTGTCGATAGTATAAAAATATAATATCGACTACTTACGTACAATAGGAACAAACGTGTAAAATCAGGTCCCGTTTTCCGTTCGTTGCTCGTCCCGCTCATATATTAATCATTTTAGATGAGTCAGTCAGTGAGTAAGTACCCTACATATATAATATGTGTAAAACCTCGCAGGTTCGAAAATTTTCCTCACTTGTTCCATAGTAAATTCCACAAAACAAGCATGTACGATCCATCTGTTGGACTAATTATAATTCAAATCATGTGCAGACCGTTCGTCATATTATTATAGAACGGATATTTATGCAAATGAGATACAAGGAACTCTATTGATGGTTGCTAACATGACTATATGTTGATGCTTCAGATCACTATTGATAAAGATCACTACTAGGCGCCATCATCAGATTTAATTATCTACCCATAGAACAGTCGGATATACTCATTAGAATAGCTTTATTAGCTGTTCAAGTTGGCGTAGGTACTACTATATCTAGTTAGCGTTGGTAGCCTAACGGTTCAATAGTACAACTTAGAATCCAACGATACCGGGTTCGGTCTTAGGCACCGCACCAATGACTTTTTTAAGTTATGTGCGGTTTCCTATCGCTCCGTGCTTCGGAGTGCACGTTAAACTATCGGTCCCGGTTGTTATTGATTAATAGTAGTCGTAAAGCCATGTCAGAGGCCCTCAGGCGGCCTGACAAACCTGACACTAGAGGCCAGCACTACCTCACTCGACAACCAACCATTATACCTACCTAGTAGCCAAACAGAGCATAGAGCTCAGAAATCACAACAAGTCGATAAATGGATGAACTTTGGGCACTTCATAAATAATAGTACAAGTCTTTGGGAGACAGATGGGAAAATACATTTTAAAAGGAGTAATCTTTTAAAACCCTCCCAAAAAGTAGTCACTAAGCCCAATGGTGTTATATTAACTAAGCCCAAACAAACAATCATGAATAGCACGTACATTTAAATAAATTCAAAAAACTGTGCAAAATTCCTTATACGATATAGAACACATTTTATCAGGGATACATACAAGCACAGAATAAACTTTATAGTACCAAGATTAGTTGGGGTTCTCTTACGTAGTATTTTTATTTTTACACGACTGCCCAAAAAAAGGTGTGTTATGTTTTTAGCATTCATGTATGTATGTTTGTATGTATGTGAGTTTCTTTATTCCACCATAACTTTTAAATGCCTGAACCTTTAGTAATATTTGGTCTGAGGGCTGAACAAATTTAGACGTATGGGGTAACTTTAGAATCCTTACATCCGCCCGAGTAACATAGGCTATATATTTTTGAAAACATTCAATTTGGCGGCAGTATGGCAAACATTTCAAAAACGAAAAAAGTTTTTTCTTTGATACGTACTAGATGGGTATCAAATTGAAGGCTTGATAAGCACATTCCAACAGTATATAATTTGTTGGCAAAAGCTCTTTTTTGGCAGGGCAGCTGTGTTTTTTTTTAGCTTTTAATCTAGTTTCAGTGTGAGTTTCAATTATTTATTAGTAGCTGTGCCCGCAGCGTTGCCCACGTGGCAATTTTCCTGGAATATGAGGATATGAGGAATTATTCCAGAACCAAAAGTAACAACACCAAATTTCATAAAACTTCGTTCATATGTCAAATACACTGGGCCGCAAAGAAAGCGGCTCGGTAACAAAATAATTGGTAATAATTGGAACTAACTTTATGTAGTAAAGTTGTATAGTAGACAATTTTATATAAAAGTTCAAAATTATGAAGTTTCAATTTTTCACTAGATTTCAAAAAATGTACTAAATATGCAATTATCACACTTTTTTATATTTTGTATTGCCACCACAAGCTGTTAACACAGCTGTTATACGATTTGGCATGCTTTGCACTAGATCTCTGAGCCAATGCTAAATTATAAATATCGACTTTATTTTTTATTTATGGTTTTTAATCATCATCATCATCATCATTAAGTCAGCATCATGGTTAATGGTTTTTAATACAACCTCCAAATATGAAAAAAAATATGGTTTTACTTCTGCCTTTATTTGTAACTAGCTGTACCCGTGGCTTTGCCCGCGTGGTCATTTCATTTAAAAGTAACTCATACGTGTTATTCCAGGACCAAATGTACCTATAATATACAATAACATACAATATACTACATTTGTTCAGCCGTCAAATAGTTTTTAATCGATTGCTCGGCATCTAATCATCAGATTAAGATACTTGGTATCCCAGTTTTTAACTCAAACCCTAATCTATCCAATAGTGAAAATTGCATTGCAATCGATCTAGTAGTTTTTAAAACTACTAGATCGATTGCAATGCAATTTTCACTATTGGATAGATTAGGGTTATCACATTCATGATTAGGGAGTCATGAATGTGATATTCGTATTTATGTATGTTTATCCGTTATCTAGTGCCCATATTACAGGGTATCCTAGTTTGGGGCTAAGTAAATGGTATGGAATTGTCTCCAATATATTTATTATTATTTATTAATGTTTGTACAGCCACCAAGATACTTTGTGGAATAGAATAGAATAGCGTTATGTGGAGCGTTATTCGAAACTACCTATACCCGATCTCAGCTCGGCCAGTGAAGTCATAAATGTTCGAATGTATACCTTTACGGTGTACTTTCGAAGAATACATTTTTGCTTTCTGGATTTTAAAACCTACTCGATGCCAACCACGAACCTCTACAGATTCATGATGCCAACACGGTCTCTGACGCCAGGAGCGTTGTGTACGTAATGTATATTTTCGAAATATGCAACGACGTCGGCTTTCCTTTAGTTAGTGCATCAGACAGTTCTGTTAGTACAACTTATAAAACATTAAGCATTTTGGTTACCAATACATACAGCCGCAAGAGGGCGCTTTTTATGAGGGATTGTAAATAAAATTTGCACTTTAAGTAAAACTAAGAAATTTACAAAGTCAATAAATATTACAAAGTAAATTGACAGAATTGTTTTCTGTTTTTGAGCTATTTTCTAAATAATCCGATTTGGGATTATTGTGACTGTGATGATTTAAAACATTGGCATCGTCGAGCATTTGGTATTTCACGATTTTCGCGCATAATGGCATAATGTGAATTTGGCATTTATCATACCATTCTACGTCTTTGGGATTTTACGTTTTTGGTATATTGCATCGAAAGGGTTATAAATGATCAATATCCCATTATATATTGTTTTCAAACAAAACTTGACGGTTTACTTCAGTAAATTACATAAGCCTTAAAAAAAACAAATAAAATGTTATAAAACGCACAAAATATGTAAATGCTTATAAATATTGAGGCAAAATATTTATAGCAGCGCGCGGATTCGATCCATGTGCCTCTGGGTTGCAGGCCAGACACCGCTTCCAATGTGCCTCTGACTTGTGGCATAAGCGCCGAATTTACGGTACCGTTTTATAAACGGATGTGCAATTATTTTTCCTCTCAAATTAACATAACTTTAGACTCATATCCCGCAAGAAATCCCGTATTTTTCCGTGATTAAAAGTATCATTAATTTTAACACATACTATAAACTTTGACTGTGCAAACTTACATTAAAATCTGTCCAGTAGTTTCAGCGTAATATGTGTTTTTTAAAATAACTTTCAACCCTTATCCTGCGGGAACCATTGTTTTTTTCGGGATAAAATGTATTCTAAATGTTAATTCATAACATAAGCTATGATTGTGCCAAGTTGCATCAAAATCCGTCGGGTAGTTTCAGCGTGATGCGTGTTCAAAGAGACAGTCAGACAGAAGACAGACAGACAGACAAAAAATAAAAAAATAAACTTTTTGCACTCCATATCGATTTTGAAGTTTATCTCAATTAAAAATTTCAAAAAATATTTAATGTACAGATGTAGCCCAGTTACAGTTTTATTATAATATAGATATAGAAGATAGAAGATGAAATAAACTTAAATTGAGTTTTTATTTTAAAAGGAATTCTCTATTATTTTAAAAGTAATAGCATTTTTTATAAACGACCAGCTTTCTTTGCGGCCCAGCGTAGTTGTTTATCGATTGCTTCGTTTCTACTCAGCGGATTGAGATACCAAGTTCATCAGTTTTTATGTCAAAACCTAAGGTATCTAACAGTAAAACCCGCATAGCAATTGGTCGAGTAGTTTTTACGTGATGCGCTAACAAACAGACAGATAGGCAGACAAAAACACAGACACTATTTTTTAAAATGTTATATTCTTGTCCATTAGTTTATTCCAGGCCAGTTTTTTATTATCTGCTTTGTATATTCTTTTTATACTGCTTTATTATAAGTATAGAAGATTCCAAGTCAACGCGTGCATGTCACTATAACTTACTCGAACGATCCACAGGACTCAGCATGATACTGCTTGTACTATACGTCTAAATAAAACTTAAATTTTATTATTCAATAGTTGGCCATTTACTTAATGTGTTAATTAATCGGTATATGGCAGTGGCAAGAATGACTTACTTGATTAAATTCTGTAAATTATTAATGCTGCGGTTTAACAAAACAACATTAAATTTAAAAAAAACGGCTAAATCCGTTTAGGACTCGCATAGACTTAGCGTTCCATAGCTAGGAGCCAGGAAAGGGACTAGGCTATCCAATCGTGAAAGCCGCATTGCAATTAGTCCTGTAGTTTTTAAGTTATACCACAGAATAAATAATATGGTTATACCGCAATAAAGCTGTTTTTTACCGTTGGTAACCAGTACCTTGCCGCGTGCACACAGTTTGCGCGCAATGAGGTGTGTTGGCGATATATCGCCACCCGAGTCTGTCACTATGGAATTTGGCCGAATTTCAACTTAGTAAAGTGTTTATAGTTTCTAATTAAAATGGCAGTGACATTTTAATATAAAAATGACACATTCGTCTGTCTGTCCGTCAGTATATACAGACGGACAGATAGACGAACTGACAGACAGAAATTAATATACCTGTGAGTTATAATTATGCGTGTACATTTTGTAATGATTTCATATTCGGATTAATTACTAAAGTCGATCTGTTTCTGTATATTTTGGATGTACAATAAAGTGTTATCTATTCTAAAAGCTTTTATTTAACTTGCTTTGTATTTATGTACGTTTGTTTAGGTTAAATCTTGCAGGCTGAAGTAGAATCCCTTCCTCTTATCCAGACAAAGGAACTCTTCAACGGTTAATAGCACAGACACGAAATTTTGTTTACGCATTTTATTATGATAACCAGTTTTAAGTTTTACCATGACATGGTCTCCAGATAAAGGAATTGTACAACGGTCAATTTTATGTACGCATTTTATTATGATAGCCAGTTATAAGTTTTACCATGACATGGTTCCTGCACTCAGGGTTGGGTCCTGACTAGGGAACTCTAGACATATTATACAAACTACTCAATAAGTAGGTACTTATTGAATGTATGTCAACATTCAATTCTCTTCAATATAGCAAATTGTTTCGACCATGAGTTTCAATCAAGAAGCTCTCAGTAACAGCAATAATAATATAGAATCTAAAATCTTTTGCCGATGCAACTTCATAAGGTTGCATCTCATACACAAACAATCATACAACATAGTAATCAGCATCCTAGTCATAGAAGTGAAAAAAACACTGAGCTTTATAAGGGACTCAAAAGGTCCGGTCTATTCCAGTCTGATACCCCAAAATGATCCACCACTATTTATTATTAAAATAAAACACCGGTCCGATCCACCAAACTATTTCAATACCGACCGGATCCACCTTGGTAGTTTTTAGATAGAAAGGATAACAAAAAAAAACATCAAAATCAGTCTTCATTTTAATTCAATCATAATCATAACCAAATCCATAGTAGTTCACAATCAGACAAATGTTTTCAAACAGTTTTTATGTTCAACCTTAATACCCCACCTAGTTTTTTTAGGCGCCATTCTATTAAACATTGTAGTTTTGGTCTGTTTGCAAACTTGAGCACCATTCGTAATTATAGGTTGAATAGGTATGGACATGTTTAGGATACGATGGGGCTGACATGCCACTAATGGTAAAAGCCCCAAATAAAAAAAAAAAAAAAAACTTGAGACCGGAATAGACCAAAACACTCACGGCCACACGTCGAAATTGTCCCTGATAGCGATTCGAAACTGAAATCGGTGAAAGTCCTAACCATCCGATATTTGATACAGTACAGGTACTGAGGACAATCGATAGCTTCTGACAGTAACTGTCCTCCACGGACAAACAAACAAAAATGTCTGACATAATAATATATAGATAGGAGCCGCGCAAAGCGATTTCAAAATGCTCACATATCAGTGTTTAGAGTTTTTTTTATTTCTTCAGTAATAGGCCTTTTCATTAATCGACTTCACAAAAGGAAGTTCCTGGAGGATCTCCAGGTTGGTCCCATTGGTAAATTGTATTGAAATTGGATCTGTTTTTTTTTAAATCTATTTGAAGTCGATTTCTTGTACCATGGTATTTCGTACAGCACTTGTTTTATCTTTAAAATTGGTATATATTAATTGAGTACCGCCGGCAACATAATATTTAAATAATTTATGGATTCAGTAGTAAAACTATATATTTCTTTTTTATAAAAAATAAAATCTGAGCTCAGCATAGAGATGTGGTTGATCCACAACACTGGTTATCAGCTCAGTTCAGACCTTTTGTGACGACACTAGAACAGGGAAGTTAAAATATTGAACATAAAAACATACGTTTTATTAGAAGATTATAATATATGAACATAATTGCATCAACAGATTGCAAATTAAGCCTAGTACAAAACAAAAGCATGAATGGTATAGAATAAGAAGGTCTGGATATTGAAACACCAGCAAAGTGCGAGTCGGTTTCACGCACTGAGGATTCCGTACAATCTTGTAAGTATGTAAATTGTTCGTCCATCTCGGGAATCGAGCCACGTTTTTTTTAAGTGTATATACAATTTTACGTTTTTCGGATTTTTCCTTTACTTGCTTCTTGCTAAATTTCATGATTCTAGGTCAACGGGATCTCTGTAAATTTTAATTCCCACACGAGTGTCCAAAATGTCGAAATATGCGGCATAAACGCCCGTATCTTTTGATTGCATTGATTTAGAAGTTTGTTTTTTTTACAGCTCCAAAGGATTGCAAGCTTAAGTACTTGATAACCTCGACGCCTTCCTGAGAAATAGTGTCTTGAAAGTCAGACAGACAGATGGACGGACGTACAACAAAAAGCTGATCCTATCAGGTTTCCTATTTTCCTTTTGGGGCAGGGAAAGCTAATAAGAACCTATATATAATAATAACTATGTATTGCTAGACTATTATTTATTCAGAGCTACAGTGCTATCTAGATGTCAGAATAGGTATACTTATAGAACCGCCGATATCGAGGATTTCTATGGCCTATAATATTCTCCACATGCTCCTTGACCGGAAATCCCTAGTGAGGATTCAAGAGCTACACGGACCCGCCACTACACCGATGAGCTGCCAGATGTCAGCCTGGACGAGATCATACAAAAGTCGGAAGTGACTATTGGCCTCTGTGCTTAACTATCGTGAAAGGTCTTCGACTTCTTCGAGACCTGTTCTGTTCTGGACTCCATACAGCGATGCTTAGTGGACTGGCGATCTATTCAAGTGCTCAGATGTCTGTATGACGCTGCTACGATGTCCGTCTAAGTTCAGGACTGAAGAAATCCAATTGCTCCGTGAAGTACCCCTGATACTGTTTACTAACGCAATGGATGATGCTGGACTGGAATGGAAAAGGCATCAACATAAACGAAGAGTACGTCACTTCATCTTTTTGTTTCTCATCCCACAACAATGTACACATATGCCTAAATATTGATTGACTTTGTCTTAAAACATGCTTACAAAAATGATCTGTGACAAGCCTACTAACCTACTGGTAAAATTGAAGTTTTGCCAGTAGGTAAGGTTTTCTATTATAGGTAGTCATAGTCATCATATTCACCGTTTTTTTCATAAGTAGGTGCTAATTTATACCGAGCTATTTTTTTGCACGAATGTGCGAACAAAGAAAGTATATTTGTTTACTTTAGCTTACAAGCGGTTTCTAGCACAGTTTAGTATATTTTTTATACAATGGGATATACATGTTATAATACAAAGTATAGCCCACTGTATTATACTTTGTATTATAAATTATAACCCACGTTAACTTAAAGCCTGAGATATTGTTGTATATTGAGTAATACAGATGTTTTGAGTAAGATGGTATTTATTTTTATACAACCAACTGAGCAATCATCGCTTCAAAGCCAAAAGAGTATTTTAGCGCTTCAAATTGTATTAATATTGAAGTTAAAAAACAGAAAATAAGTAGTCTAGCGGTGTACTAGTGCCACATAGAATCCAACAATACCGGGTTCAGTCCTAGGCTAAAGCTAAAGTTATGTGCGGTTTTTTTTCGTTCCGTGCTTCGGAGGGCACTTTAAGCTGTCGGTCACGGCTGTTATTGACTAATAGCAGTCCCTTAGCCATGTAATAGGCCCGGACTAACTCTGACACCAGAGGCCAGCATACGATAAACAAAAGAGTTTGAATTAAGCGACAAAAATAATAATTCAAGAAAACTATTCAAGGTTAACACTAGCACTGAATTAATAATAGAATACTAATAGTATTTTCTTACTATTTTACACCAATGAATCATCATAGGTTATGGCAAGAAGTTATGAATTAAAATAAATTATTGCAGTTATTGTTTTTTTGCTTATTTCACTGTTTCTTTTTGGCTTAGCGGTCCGTAGAAAAGTGGACTAAACTAGTTCTAAATACGTATCTTTGATGAATCATCAAAGATACGTGTTACCTTCTTACCTAGAAATATAATAACTGTAGCATGAGATACTATTTAGACCCTATCAGAAAACTAGTTTAGTCCACTTTTCTACGGACCGCTAAGCCAAAAAGAAACAGTGAAATAAGCAAAAAAACAATAACTGATGAATCATTAAAGATACGTGTTACCTTCTTACCTAGAAATATAATAACTGTAGCATGAGATGCTATTTAGACCGTATCAGAAAACTAGCTAAGCCAAAAAGAAACAGTGAAATAAGAAAAAAAAACAATAACTGCAGGAGATACCGTTAGGAGAACTATTTCAATTACAAAAATAGCCTATTTAGTCACGGTGGGAGGCTTGGTACCATGACTATTCAACACAAGGTAGAATAAAATAAGAATCAATCGTGCTACTCGTACGAGGAAATCACAGAAACGATTCATCACATACTTAGTTAAGGATAATCAAGAAACCTGGTTTATCCACGGTATGCACGGGATTTACGGGTAAAAGGATAACATAGACAAATTGATTTGTTGTTGGGGATTTTTCTAAAAATCTAAAGTTTAAAAAAAAAAAAAAAAAAGTTTAGGTTAAGGAAAAAATAATAGGTGCTAGTAATTACTGGTTTCCGACGTGTTCGCAGCGTTATTTTTATTTTTATAGGTTATGGCAAGAAGTTATGAATTAAAATAAATTATTATAAAAAAAACAACCGCGATAATAACTAAAAAGAGGCAAACAAGATTTTAGATTTTGAAATATAAGATGCAATATATGGTGCGATTGACGTAAGAATTATCAAAATCGGACCACGCGTTTGGTCTACTCGTATATAGTGCCACAAAGGAACAGACATACATACATAGGCTGATAAACACATTACCGGACCTTTGCGTAGCGCAGTCTGGTTAAAAGACAGAGTCCACATCACCAAATCGAAGTGAAACACCTAAGATATGTCGATCCGCTACTACGCACAAGCTTGACTCACACACTTACACTTGTGCCGATCGGCCGCCACATCGCAGCAAGATCCCGACCCTGTTATCGTGTTAATTATGTCAAGTTCTCACAAAAAACAAAATCAATGCAGTTTTTTTCGATGAAATTGTGTAACAAACACAAAACAACACAAATTTGCAAACATTTGCTATGCTTCACTTTCGATTTGGCGGTGTGGACTCAATCTTTTTTTAAACCTTCTTGGATTATGGTTCATGGAGTGTCTTTAAAAATTACTGTTAAAAAAGGTATATACAAAAGTATGTGATTGAAATTACAAAAAAAAACTATTATTATCATAAACAACACAAATTTGCCAGTATTTGCTATGCTTCACTTTAGATTTGGCGGTGTGGACTCAATATTTTTTTAAACCTTCTTGGGTTATGGTTCATGGAGTGTCTCTAAAAATCGCTGTTAAAAAAGGTATATACAAAACTATGTGTTTGAAATTACGAAAAAAACTATTATTACCATAAGATGTAACTTTATAGGAGACATGCAACTAAAGCAAAAGCGTCATTTTCAGTTACTTCCTTATTAGCTCCATTTTCAAAATATTCGGCCGAAAAACATATATTTTTCCGGATTTTTTGTACCCTATGTTGCGGTTATAAATATCTAATTTATGTGCCAAATATAAACCTTGTAGTGTTGATAGTGTCTGAGTAAATTGGCTGTGATACAGGCAGACGGACATGACGAAACTGTAATGGTTCCTTGTTTTGACTACGGGACCCTAACTATATTATAGAAAGTGTCTTAAAAATGTCAGCGGTCATGACTCATGCTCATGATCATTCAACTAACGCCTGAGACACCAACCAGATGAATGGAATGTTGAAAGTGCAAGTTGATCTTGAGGACAGGCTATTATAGGTACATATGAACTTTTTGTAACCTGGAAACAAGATAAAATCTAGTTATAGAATATCTATGGATCAGTTATATCGTATACGTAATTGAGAGAGTGATATTACGCATGCACTACGTATAGTTATAATTACGCATGCACTATGTATAGTTATAATATTATTACGCATGTACTATTTATAGTTATAATAATCTTCTTGTACACCTTATAATAAAGCAGTAAGTGACAACATGTCTGATCATTGCGATGCTGTTTTCACTGTTGGATAACAGGGTTTGACTTAAAAACTGGCGGATTGAGATACCAAGATCTCAATCCGATGAGTAGAAGCCGAGCAATCAATAAAAAACGATTTGACGTCTGAACGAAGTTGGTACTTTTGGTTATGGAGTAACTCATAGGATCCTTATATACCATAAGAATTATCACGCAGGCAAAGCCGCAGGAACAGCTATTAGTTAGTATAATAAATCAATTTCTAAAACCAGTTTGCTTTCTGGGTCTGTGCCAGTTTGTTATAGATTCTAAACTTTGTAGATTTACCTTCTTCAGTTTCATGAGTTTTACCTTATTTGGTACTACTAGCTGGGCCTGCGTATTCACCCGCGTGAGGGATGATGATGAAAATTATACTATGTGTTATTCTAGGGTTTAAGCTATCTACATTCCAAATTTCATCAAAATCCGTGCAGCCGTTTGAGAGTGAAGTATGATGATGATAAAAAGTATCCCACGTGTTATTCCAGGGTATAAGCTATCTCCAATCCAAATTTCATCAAAATCCGTTCAGCCCAATTCGTTTGTAGGGGAGCTTTCATGCGATAAGTCGCGTAAAAGCTCCCAAAACAGACAACGTTTCACTTTTATAACTATACTAGTTTTACCGCCAGCGTACGCGCGGACTACTGTTTATCGCGAAACAAAGCATCCAATTCTCTTCTGGGGTATTAAAAATATAGCACGAATGCTCTTGACATTTTTTGCTGTCAAAACAAAATAACAAGTCTGTACTTGTTATTTCGTTTCCATGGCAACCACAGCCCATTCTGTGATGGCAACCGTTCCTTACAGTGAGTAATCAACATTTTCCTGTTTTCCCGTAGAAACTTACAATTTTCCGGGATAAAAAGTGTCCTATGTTTTATTCCAGGGTATAAGCTATCTCTATTCTAAATTTCATCAAAGTCCGTTTTGTCGTTATCGCGTGAAAGCTCCCCAAACAAACAAACAAACAGACAACGTTTCACTTTTATATATTGGTGTGGATTGGTTTGGATTTAGTGCTTATTCTAAGGTAGGCCTCAGGTACTACTAGTTTCGGAAAGTTAGGTACCTATGCGAGTTTATTCTCATTATGATAAAAAATGAAATCAATGATTATTGCTTTCAAGGGTCATTAAACTTGTACGTGTTCGTAGGTATAGATTAATAATAATACACATGGTCTTCATATCTAAGATTATATAATTTCTTAAGGTCAACAAGAATCACGTTTATCCGATATCTAGGTCTATGAGTATTGATTTACTATTGGATAGTTCAATGCAAGCTTGTATTATATTTTATTTTTACTGTTATCACCAAAGATCTAGTAGAAGGAGGGAAGATACAGTACGTTTTAATATCACGTACACAAAAAACGGGACTAGATACAACTACAGCCAAACACACCCACACAGCTTCATTACCATCGTTGTTTGTTGTGCTTCGTGTCCATGAATAACAGACATAGAAAGCCATTTGCAGACTGTAGCGCGAATAAGAGTCTCTGCTACACAAATACCACTCCGATTGGGACTAAATCTAATGGATGCAAATTGTGTGCGTTGGACCTAATTTATTTCCAAAGATACCACGTTCGTTCCTCGGCTCCGAAGCACTGACTTTTGTAAGTCACATGTACAGTTTTCCATCGCTCCATGCTTCGGAACTTCGGAAGGCACGTTAATATGTCAGTCCCGGTTGTTATTGATTAATAGAAATCGTTAAGCCATGTCAGAGGCCCTCGGGTGGCCTGATAAACTCTGGCACCAAAGGCCAGCACTACCTCATACGACGAGAAGCAAGCCACTTTATTACTGAACTACGTTATCTTAAAATTCGCTTAAATATTTTATCATCAAAATATTGGAAGGTTAAAGTTGTCAAAAACATTGAATTATCTACGTACATAATATTTATTGTCTTCGTATTGGGTTGGGATTTGCATGTATTAGCATTTTAAGTCCTCCTCTGTTCTGTACACTGTATAACGAGCTATGCCCGCTGCTTTGCCCACATGCTCGTTTTTCTGTGATATAAGGATCCCATGTGTTATTCCAAAACCACAAGTACCAATAGGTACACCAAATTTCATAAAACTTCCTTTATATGTAAATATTTTTTTACTCAGCTTCTACTCATAGTTATGAAATACCAAGTACGGCGGCTTTTAAGTCAAAACATAACCTATCCAAAAGTGGAAGCCGTACCGCAATTACTCTGGTTGTTTTACGTGATGCGTGAATAGACATACTGACAAACAAACAAAAAGACTGACACACACCATTTAAATAATACTTATTTCTACATACTTTTGTTACCTACTGCTTTATTACGAGTATAAGTATATATAGCTATTATCGTTTCAAGTTCATTTTTATTTTGTGGAATTTCAAACCTAGTTTAATAAACAAAACAAAGCTGTAATTGAAACCAAAAATAACTACCGAAATGATTACCGAATCAAAATTTGAATGAATGCTTCTCCATTTTTTTGCGGTCGCTTAAGTAATGATTACATCATTCAAGTGTAGAAAGTGGGTAACTTTTCTAGCACTCATCACGCTCTCAGCAGATAAACTTATGCAATACCGAGCACTACGTCACCTAGAATAGCTATTTTGAGAGATAACCGTTCCCCTGTCGTTTACTTGAATTAAAAACATACTAATAATGTTCAAAGCTAGAATTGTACAATCAGTAATGTAACGAAGGGTATAATGGGAAGGTAGGAGAGATAAACGTTCCTAAGCCTGCCGTTTTACTTGAATTAAAAACATACTAACAATGTTCAAAGCTAGAATTGTACAATCAGTGATGTAACGAAGGGATTAATGTGAAGGTAGGAGAGATAAACGTTCCTAGCCTGCCGTTTTACTTGAATTAAAAATATACTAACAATGTTCAAAGCTAGAATTGCACAATCAGTGATGTTACGAAGGGATTAATGGGAAGGCAGGAGAGATAAACGTTCCTAGCCTGCCGTTTTACTTGAATTAAAAACATACTAACAATGTTCAAAGCTAGAATTGTACAATCAGTGATGTAACGAAGGGATTAATGGGACGGTAGGAAATCTTTCAATAAAGTATCGGGGCGTCTGGTTGAAGCAATATGTGACCAAAATGTTGGCCTTTGCTCAAATTCTAAGCATTGCCACACAACGTGGCAATGCTGCCAGCATTTTGGGAACGTTGCCCACTGGCTGCGGATTATTAGACTAGTTTTAGTATTACTTTGTTTTAGGTTAGTATAGTAATTGTTTTTTTGAAGTCTTTTTGGTTCTTTTGAATAAATTTTTATGCTTACAAAGTAGGAAGTTAGTTTTTAAACGTAATTATCATAGTACCTTTACCGTTCCTAATTTTGCTGAAGGCATCACTGATGAAATGTTTTTCAAAATATTTTTGTACATCGGTAAATCGATCTGTATTTTTTTTATTAAAAGGTCATTGTGAAATTCAAATTCGTATTCAGTAGTTATCGATACACGTGGTACCACCGGCACGTGTTGAGGTATTGTGTTTTATCAGCCATTGTGTTTTCATTTTAGCTACTTAATACATTTAGATTGCTGGATACTACCTCACTAGTGTAGTAGTATAAAAGTAAGTCATAAAAAATACGTTTAAAGGTGTAGATACCTTATGCCGACGATGTCGTCCAAAATGTTATCGGTAAGGTATTTCCTAGTTCGTATGAGCTGATACGAACTCGTATCAGACATTCAAAATATATTTGCCAGAAATATTGTAAACTATGCCCGCGGCTTAGCGCGGTAGTATTTCTGGGATAAAAGTATCCTATATATATGGTATTCCAGGATCAAAAGTACCGTAACATCAATACCAAATTTCGTTCAGCCGTCAAAACGTTTTTTATCGATTGCTCGGCTGCTACTCATCGGATTGAGATACCAAGTGCACCAGATTTTAAATCAAATCCTTAGATATCCACAAGTGAAAACCACATCGCAATCGGTCTAGTAGTTTTTACGTGATGCACGAACAAACAAACAAACAGACAGACAGACAGGATAAAAGTACGAAAAATTCTGTAATCATTGTTCATTTCGTTTTTTTACCACTATTCACTTTGTAAATCTTGTTTTAAATGATGTTTTATGTATTAAATTGTAAAAACCGACAAATTACACTTAATTCATAAGATTGTAAACGAGCGAAAATTCTGAACGGACATGCTTTTCGAAAGCTTATGTATACCAATCAGTGCAGTATAATTTTTTTTCAGAAATAAATATTCACCGTTTGTTGTAAACCTTGTCCTGATTGGTCTATGTTTGTCACCATAGAGCTACAAATTCAATATAAGCTCACGAAAAGGAATCGGAGTACCCCGACCTCCTTTGGTCCGACCTGGCCTTTCCCCCGGATGTAACTCCAAAACGACCTAAGTGGAGTGAAGGTCGAGTGTGCGACTGGAGCGAAGGGAAGACGATGCGAGTTCTGGCAAGAACCCGTTTACTAATTCATGATCAATTTTAGTCATTGAGGTCATGTCGGCAATAAATGATAAAAAGTGAGTTTATTCCCACGACCGACTAACCTTCACACTGCTCTGTCACACTGGTGTGATGGTTAGGAAGAAAATTTACTAACCGCCACACTAGTATTAAGGATAGGAATTCGTTTTCTTAACCGTAACACCGTTTCTTAGTATTTTCTCGCGTTCACACTCATGACTGATCTTGACCGACTAAACTTCACACTGCTCTCACACCTAGCTGCACTTCAAAGTGACAGGTGCCAGTGACAGGTGTCAAAGTGACAGATGCCAAAGTGACAGGTGTCAAAGTGGCAGGTGTCAAAGTGGCAGGTGATAAAGTGTCATGTCAAAGACATACGTCAACACCTATCTTCGTTTTGGATGACAGCTGTCAAACTTAAAACCGCTATTACTCGGATACTATTGATCATTGCTAGTACATTCTTTACAGAAGAAAGGGTTACAACTTTGAAACTAACGATCCTAGACTAGTAGTTTCTTTACGGAAGTGATAGATCTCATCGATATCTTCATTTTGGATGACAGCTGTCAAACTTAAAAGAGCTATAACTTTGAAACTACCGAACCTAGACTACTAGTTCCTATACGGAAGTGATAGATCTCATTGATATCTTCATTTTGGATGACAGCTGTCAAACTTAAAAGGGCTATAACTTTGAAACTAACGATCCTAGACTTGTAGTTTCTTTACAGAAGTGATAGGTCTCATCAGTATGTTCATTTTAGATGACAGGTGTCAAACTTAAAAGGGTTATAACTCTGAAACTAACGATCCTAAACTAGTAGTTTTTTTTACAGAAGTGATACACCTCATCGATATCGAAAAGATCTATCACTTCTGTCAAGAAACTACTAGTCAACCAGAACAGTCTGTCCAGTCAGTCTGGTGGGGATTTCGGGAATAATCCGTATCGAGTGAGGCAAGGTGGGGAAAGTAGGGGAAAGTAAATGTTAAAGTCGTATGTTATCTTTTCCTCCCTCCCATCATTTAATCCATTCCTCACCTAACTTTTTGACAACTTCCCCTATCCTCCTTTCACATCCCTCCCAACTTCTCGGACACTCCCCTCACATCCACAACCTCTTACCCCACTCTCCCGTCAAATTCACTTTGTCACTTTAGATATGAAACAGTAATATTATAATACTTTTATATTTTTCTTTACATTACTAATCGAACTATTGCTACTAAAGGGTATTGATAGTTCGTTGCTTTGTACCAACAACTCTGGACTAACAACCAAACAAGAACTGCTAATTGCCACTACAAGAAATCACATCAGTGTTCAGGTAAGGAAAGTGACTTCCTATCGTACACACTGGTGTGATGGTTAGGAAGAAAACTTCCTAACCGTCACACTGCTATACGAACAGTGTGAAGGTTAGTAAATTTTCTTCCTAACCATCACACCAGTGTGACAGAGCAGTGTGAAGGTTAGTCGGTCGCGCATTTACCAGCTGGTACTGGTAAAACCTAGCATTTACGAACTCCTAATCACGAAGCACAAAAAAAACGGTTCTTATTTATAAATCCTTACATTTACCACTATACCTACGGGCTTTTACAGTAACATACACACTTACTTAACTTATTTATTCAACACGAAAAAAAAAAAATTTTGTTATTCAACACGCAACTAAAATGTTACAAACAGGCAAGATGGAACTGCTTTTATAATAATGATTAAACTTCTTTAATATTAAGTAAGCAATATTAACCTAGTTTACTTTAATACTGGATAATTGTAATGCAATGTTGAATTGGGCCATGGAACTACATATTCAAGTCCATAACTTATTGCGATTAGGATTTACAAGTCAGTGACAGGCGGACAGACGGAAAGACAGAGTTGCCGCAACAATATTAGGACCCTTAGGGTATGCAATCCTACATAAACATCAAATGTATGCGGACGAATTGAGGACCGCGTCTTTGAAGAAGAAATACATAATGCAATGAAACGATAAGTCCATGAATATGTCGTGGAGATAATGAAATATTTATATTTTATGAAGTTATCATTTACATCATGAAATGGTTTGGCTAGATGAATGCATTATTAGCGTTTGTCGATATGAACAGCTAATCTCACGGCTACTTCATGATATGTTCGAACATTAGTGATAATATCGTAAAATAGAGAGCAAGGGCGTAAGCCCGACTTGGCCGTGATAGGTTAGAAGGCGAAGGTGGGAGCGAAGCGTAGCAATCTCCTGCCTTCGACTTTGTGTTTATTTTTAGTCTTGAATGTTTGAACTCCCTGAAATAGAACCATTTCATGAAAATATCGACCATACCATGAAATTAAGCTCCCGCTTTCGTCTTTGTGTTTTTGACGACATATACATTACTATTTAGTAGCTTAAGATACGTAAAAAAATATTTTTATAAGGCGTAGCTCCATACGAGTAATTTCAATGTTGAAACTAGATGGTAACCGCACAAATAAAATAAGTAGTAGATAGGCTAATACTGCGTAATTTCGGAAAATATGTAATTATATGTTATTGATTTATTTATGAATTATTTAAGGCAAGCACTTGCACTTAAAGAAAAATACTTATATATAAAAATAATATATATATATATATATATATATATATATATATATATATATATATATTAACATATATATATATATATATATATATATATATATATATATATATATATATATTATATATATATATATATATATATATATATATATATATATATATATATTAACAATAAGTTGTTTGCAAGTTATTAGGTAGATTTATTTAAGTCGCTTACGAATAATTTGAATAAACAATATAGGTAAAGTACTGGAGGTCAAATCGCAAAGCATTGTTGTCACCGATCGCACCTTTGTTTGTGCTGCCATTTGATGAATTATTCAGGCGGCTCGCAAGAAATTTCACAATAATACTTAGTTGAGCCAAATCGTCACCATTTGACTCTATTTGGATCAAACATCAATAAAATTCAAATATCAATAAAAAAACTGTAAATTTAAACTTAACGTTTTTTAGCTAGCTTTAGATAATGAGTATTTGTTACTTTGATGGACTTTGGTAAACATTGATTTATGTCACAGTCTTAAATATTAATTGTATACACAGACGATATCTCTAAAAACATCTGGGTTGTGTAGGTAAGGTTAGGTACTTGTTTCTAAACGTTGTAGCGTCGCCAAATAAATCTGGATTATTCGGCTTCAATTAATGAGCTTAATTATGCGATGAATATATATGCAGGGGCATTGGTAACTCGTATTCACGACGTAATTTAAGTCCCCCAATTATGTGGCCGAAGTTTAATTGCTATTGAGATATTAGAAAAATACCCAATGTTGGGCATTTGAGACAAAAAAGAAATGGTAAAAGGAATTTGAATGAAGTATTATTTTTATTGGTGGGATTTAGTAACGAAGATTAATAGACAATAAAATGTTTTAGAAAATGTGATCACTTTGCCTTTTTTTTAGAAATGTCAATATGTGTGAAAATTACTAATAAAATACCTCGTTTCATAAGCTGTCCACAAAGGCATAAAAGTCGATACTTTTACTAGAACAAATTAATAACATTTATTATGAAATACCACAGAATGTGCATACATCCATTGTGGATAACTTGAGTCAATTGATTTTTATCTGATTTGACTCTTGCGGCGACGCGCGATTGCAAGCTCCTAACTTATTTAGATAGCTTAAGAAACGAGTTTTTTTATTTGTTACTAGCTTTCCCGCCCGCGACTTCGTCCACGCGGACTACAGTTTACCGCGAAAAAAAGCATCCTATGTTCTTCTTGGATATTAAAAAAACGATACAATAGTAGGTATAGCACCAACGCACTTAATGTTTATTGACAGACTTGTCCATAAACTTGTCTTATTTCGTTTCCATGGAAACCGTTCCCTACAGCGAGAAATCAACATTTCTCAGTTTTCCCGTGGAAACTTATAATTTTCCGGGATAAAAAGTATCCTATGTTTTATTCCAGGGTATAAGCTATCTCCATTCCAAATTTCATCAAAATCCATCCAGCCTTTATCACGTGAAAGCTCCCCATACAAACAAACAATCGAAAAAAGAGACAACGTTTCACTTTTATATATTGGTATGGATTTGTACACTTAGTGCCAGTGTTTTTAAACTAAGTCATGGTTTTACAAATAACGTAAATATATATAAAAAACTTTATTAGTCATAGTGGTCACATTTTAAACGTTTTTATAAGCTTTTAGTAATTTTGCAATGCATGTTTGTATGTATGTTTGCTTAGGTCAGATCTTGCAAGCTCAATTAGAACCGCTTCCTCTTATCCTACGGATTCGAATTTTTACATCTTGGTTCAGTTTCGATGATAATTCAATTTTATGGTAAACATGATCTAAATCGACAACCAGAATTAGCTCCAGATAAAGGAACTCTTTAACGGTCTATAGCACAGACACGAAATGTTGTATACGCATTTAATTGTGATAGCCCTAAGTTTCACAATAACATGGCTACTGCATAAAATCTTTTGTTTTAAAAGTATTTAAATTAACTTACTAGATATTTTATTGCTTCATTACTAAGTCATCTACAAATAATAGTATACTTCAATGACATTAATTTTTCATTTTTTTTTATTTTGTCTCACTTGCCTAAAATTCGGTATTTTCTAAAAAAATGCTAAATTCTGAATATCTCTATTAACTTTCAGCCACACAATACTTAATGACGGTATGTATGTCAACGTATTTCTTTAAGACTATTGAGTAAAATGTACACCTTATAGTTTAAACAATTAAATATGAATTTGGATGTTACCTATAAAAATAATCGTACAGGTCTAAACCAACATTCAGCTAACTTAATTGTAGCTTGAGTTAAAAATAAATCAAGCTATTTGAAAGTTTTACTGCTTTAATATTTACGAGATACCATACTGCATCACAATAATGTATGCAAGTCCAAATGAACCTTACCTATCACAATAATAATATATAATCATATCAATGTTCATAAATGTGTTAAAAAACAACTTGTAAAATTATGTAAGATATGGTGAGTTAACATTCAAGTTTTTGCCGAAATAATACAGGTTTTAACTTTTATTTGCATAAACGTCTAATTGTATAATCGACATTATGTAAACCATGACCTCTTGGCACAAATGCATCATTTTATGGTGCAATCTAAACAGATGAGAACAGTTAAAAATGTATGAAATTTCAGCTTATTTTTTTAGGGTTCGCACCCAAAGGGTTTACACAAAAACCTGTAGTTGTGGCAATTATGTCTGTCTGTCCATCTGAAAAAGTTATCCAATGGAAGCCCATGCCTTGCGTAAGTGAGTTGCATGCTAACGAATTACTATCAAGAGAATAGTCTCCTGAGCAACGGCTCATCTTCTTGTAGTATTACACTTCTATAGCTCAGCTATTTTTAGGCCAAATTAAAAGGGTCCATACATAGATTTCATTAAAAGTGGGAAGAATAGGTACTAGTTCCTCAGGCATGGACCGCATAAATTTGGTACCACTTCCAACATTTTGGCACATAATTGGCCTTAGTCACAACCGGAGCGTTTATTTAACACGTGTTAGCAGTGACAATAATTATTGTTATCTCATTTGCGCTACAGTCTGCGTGTCTCTCTATTTTGTTTGTTGATGCACATGAATCACGACAATGGAAATTTAACTGTGTGGGTGAGTTTGCCTGTATTTGTGGCATAAGACTGGACTAGATATCTAGTTTTTGTTTACGGTATATTAAAGTGTTCTGTTTCCCATCTAGAAACTAGATTATTTATAGATTATTTATACACAAATTACCTTTGGTGATTTGTGTTTTCGGTTCTCTAATTCATAATTGCAAGGAGATGTTTACAAGTAGGCTGCACGCAAAAGTGACGTTCTACAAACATGTATAGGCTTGCACAATAAAAACGCTATGTATACAAATGTTGTATTGGTCAATTAAAGTGGAAATATATATTGTTACAAATACTATGGTTTGCAATATTTTTACTTAAATATTATCATAACATTACAGTTTGTATGTTGCTGCTTTAGCATCGATCTGGTATCAAGTATTTATCGAAATTAACAATGTTTTAACAAAAATATTACCCATCTTCTTACAATTGATACCTGTATGTGCGTCATGATTCTGGTTCTTAAAAAGTTTCGTCACGTAAGGGCCTAAAGGCTAATGACCCTTAACTAAGTCAAAGTAAAGTCAACTACATTTTTGGACCGGTGTGATGCAAGTAAATGGTGAAATTTTAAAAGAAAAGTAATTTTGGGACGCTGTATTTCTAAAAATAGCTTTATTATAACAAATTACATATGCCACTGATACCTGTGTTGATACTAAGAAATGAAGATTTGGTCTACCAAATCTTCATTTCTTAGTATCATCTAGCCTACTTAGCGATAATAGCACTCATCATTTCACTGTGGTTTATGCCTAAATAACCAATTAATTATAAACATGAAAGCTTACCCATCCGGAATTTATTGAACATATTCAGCGTGCAAGTAATGTTCCGGAACTCCAGCTGTACCGTGGTCCGAGGCAGCAACGGGACCACGTTATTATTACTCATTTCCATCTCCATAGCGGCCGGCGTCATCACTTTCTCTCACAGAGAAACTGATCAAGCTCTCAGACACACACAGTTACAAAACTCCATACAAGACCTAATTAGTATCACGATCCACAACGAAACACGCACTGCACTTGCTGACAATTAAGACACGCGTGCGATGAAGGAAACCTTGTAATTGTCCTTCAAATCCGTCTTATCACAAACTACGCAATTTTATGTGTAATCTGCCTAAAAGTACTGCGTGAGACGGGAAGTCTTTTCGGTCAAGTCTTTATCTGCCAAAGTTCGAGTCGTTGTAATCCATGTGCTGTATCTGTGGAGAAATTATCTGACGTTAATATTGGTCATTGAGCTAATGGAGTCGGGAAAGTTCGGTGGGAACATTAGTTGAAGACATTGAACTCTAGAAATTATTGTATTCCATATTCTGGAGTTCAATGTCTTCAACTAACCTAATTTTATTTGCTGTTTCAATGATTACTTATGTCAGACAATCTTTATCACCTTGAATGTTGTACAAACTAGGCATAATAGCCAGGACTGCGGTAGAAAACTAGTTTGCTTTGTAATATGTGTCATATTCACAAATTCTTACTGTTAAATGGAAACAAATATTGCATAATACATGCATATTATGATGATGATATTCTAGAAATTGTTGTAAACTTATTAAATCTTTATTTATTAGTTCTTGATTGTTTCTTTTAGCAAACAAGGAAACTTAATTTTAATCAACTTATTATTTTATATTAAAGATAAGGTAGAAACTTTAAACATTGATTTTAGATATGATTGTTTTTATAAGCATTTATTTAACTTACAATGTTTATATGAATGTATGTTTAAGTGAAATCTTGCAAGCTGAATTAGAACCACTTCCTCATATTCTACGGAGTTGAATTTTTACATGTTGGTTTAGTTTCCATGACAATACATTGTCATGGTAAGCATGACCTGAATCGACATCCAGGATTAGCTCCAGATAAAGGAACTCTGCAACGGTCAACAGCACAGACACGAAATTTTGATTAAGCATTTTATTATGAAAGCTGGTTTTAAGTTTTTATATGACATGGTTGCTGCACTCAGGGTTGGGTCCTGACTAGGGAACTCCTCAAGGGTTAACAGCACAAAATGTTGTATACGCATTTAATTGCGATAGCCCGTTCTAAGTTTTACCTGCATAAAAACTTTATGAAATGTTTTTAATTAACTTATTTAAAATAAAATTGAACGTGGAAATGAAGCATTCGTTGCTATGCAGTTATTTTCTTTCAGCACATTATTTCTTTAATTTGTTACTATAGGACAGTAACTTATCAAATTCATATTGCTTGTATTATAGTTAATTATGACATTATCTTCCCACGTTATTCAATTCCACGCTTTGATAACAATATTAATGGACAGCTGTAAACAGTTAAAATTTGAATATTACCATGCACTCGTGAACTAAGGATGTACAAAAATCAGTTATTTATGTTCTTGTACCAAGCAATTTTAATTATTCATCATTATGTAACTAAGGGGAAAGAATACGTAATCTATTCGCTTATTCATAAATAAACGTGGTTGATGTTTCCAAATTCCCAAGTTCGGAAGGTGTGTGGTTAAACCCGATAAAATCTTTTGTCTATTTTTTGTGTAAGACCGAAGAATGGATTGCGGTTACTCGATCAGTGTCATGCGTTGGTCTTACTGTTTTATGATTTATATCCTATTAATGCCTACATTAATTATTGCATTGGACACCAAAAAGTATTCCTGTTTATTCCCAATATCAATTACTATTAACGTCTATGAATAATACCCTGTTAATAAACATCATAGGAATAATTTTGTGTATTATTATTATTATTGAGATTCCACTTCGCGTGATGCTACCAGTGCGTGGTCTTTTATTTAGATTCAAAGTACCATAATGTGCTATTCCAGGACCAATATACCAACATTTGATCAAAATTTCTTTAGCCGTCAAAATACTTTTATCAATTGTTCGGCTTCTAACTCACCAGATTGAGATACCAATTACACCAGTTTTTAAATCGAACCCTAAGCTATCTAGCAATGAAAACTGCATTGCAATCGGTCCAATAGTTTTTACGTGATGCGTGAACAAACAAACATACAGACAAACAGACAGAGGGACACGATAAAAAACTTGTTAAAACCCTTTTAAGCTTGTTAAGCACCCAAGAGCATTTTTTTATTTATCTTCTTTTTACAGCCTTTTTTGTACCTATTGCTTTATTATAAGTGTAGATATATGACTGTGTCAATATGCATAAAAAAATCCGTCTAGTACTTTCAGCGTGATACGTGTTCTTTTTAATAACTTTCAACCCCTATGTTGCGGAAACCCTTTAATTTTTCGGGATGAAAAGTATCCAATGTCCTACCTCGTAGTATGAACTCAAATCATACCAAGTTTCATTTGAATTCATTCAGTAGTTACTGTGCGATGCGCGGTCAAGATACGGACAAACAGATAGACAGACAAACAAAAATAAAAAATAAACCAGTTTTGGCATCAGTATCGAATATAGAGAACCATCCAAAAATATTATTTATTACTTAAATATTACCATAACTTTGGACCCATATCCCGCAGAAGCCCTTTAATTTTTTGGTTTAAAACGTGTCCTCAATTTTAAACCATCATATAAATTAAGAAGGTGCCAAGTTGCATCAAAACCCGTCTATTAGTTTCAGCGTGGTACGTGTTCTATTAAATAAGTTTCAACCCCTATCCTGCGAGAACCTATTTTTTTGGGATGTAAAGTATTCTATGTCCAACCTCGTAGTATGAACTCAAATCATACCAAGTTTCATCTAAATTCATTTAGTAGTTACGGCGTGATGCCTAGCCAAGATACAGACAGACAGACAGACAGACAGACAGACAGACAAAAATGAAAATAAAAAAACAATTTTGGCTTCAGTATCGAATATAGAGTACACTCCAAAAGAAAATTTCATAATATCTGCAATGTACAGAATTGGACCCGTTACAGTTTTATTATAAGTATTGATGAAGTAAATTTATTTCTTTTGTTAGGGATATATTTTTGTATAACAGTCGATGTATGTTACACTTGTAATAATATACCTAATTATTATATTGTCGATATTTAAATAGTCACTTATTGTGTTCAAGTTTAACATAAGAGGTAGCGTAGGTGCATTAAGATCTCGAGGATTATAAGAAAAAATATCATATTGATGATCAAACTACACTCTTTATTTGTAGTCCCATATGATACGCGTGTATTTTTAATCTGTCCTTTGCATTATCAAACTAAACAAAATTTTCATATCAAATTAATCTGAGTTGATAGGAAAATATTCTTAACACATTTTATCAGCTTTATTAATCATATCACATAACATCACACTAATCACACTTATCACACTATAATATTATAAATCAGAAAAATGTAGCCACTGTCGTAAACAGGCCAATCAGAGCTTAGAGTTTAAAAAATGAATACTCCTTAGCGAGCAGAAAACTTCGTATGCGCGATGCAGAGCTTCATGCATTAGAACTAACAGTCTATACAAAACGTCATAAATTGCATAAAAACCGAATAGCACCATCTACCTTTAGAGGTGTGTGTATGTTTGTTTGCTCCTTCGCGCTCAAACGGTTGAACGGATTTGAATGAAATTTGGTACCAGGATAGCTTATATCCTGGATTTACATAGGCTACTTTTCACCATCATCATAATCCACGCGGGTAAAACCGTGGGGTGCAGCTAGTTAAAACTAAACGATTCTTCCAAGACGTTATTGTAAACAAGAAACATTCATTTACTTATAGTATTGTAATTATACAAAATATTTTTATTATAATTTTTTTTTTTTATAATTTAGAATATATTTATATATATAATATTTTATATATTTAGAATTTTATTAATATGATAAAATTCTACAGGGTATGATAACAATCAGTTTTATCTGTGATTATTACGAGTACATGGATTTTTGAAATGTTATCACTGCAGTGACGTTTTTCTTATTATTTCTTGATTTCATCAGCTTTATTTTGTTATTATTTTCAGCATTATATTAATAAAATAAATTGTTAAAAGCTATATGTATAGAGGTAAGTTTTTTTGTATAAGACGAATTATTAATTTATGTGTATATATTTATTAATCAATAAATAATTATTTAAAATTTACGCATATCAAAGTATTTTGCGCAGTTTACCTTTGAAATAGTATAAAGGCATTGTTTTACCTAAAGGCCAGATGCCAGATATTACTTATATTACAACAGTTCTAACTAATATTCGAATAGAACCGTTCTTTTTGGGGATCCGCTCCAGAGGATCCAACGGAACTCT
This sequence comes from Alsophila aescularia, assembly GCA_946251855.1. Lineage (NCBI taxonomy): Eukaryota > Metazoa > Arthropoda > Insecta > Lepidoptera > Geometridae > Alsophila > Alsophila aescularia. The sequence goes on from OX276383.1 coordinate 40,253,528, forward strand.
ATCGCTGTCTGTCTATATGACCGATATAGGTTTGTCACGGGCTTTGACAAACCTATATCGGTCAAAGTGACTCATAAACATGATAAGATACAGGCCTAAAAAATATGTCATACAAAAAACTGCAACAAAAAAAAACTAGGGCTTCACGGAGCGACGAAAAAAATTTTTTCACACTTATAGGGTATTATTGAAAAGAACTATTTGATTAGTGAGTATAGTTATATATTATTCGTTTGTTTGTACAAATAAACAAAAACGTCAGCATCCTACTTAGTCAGCTTCCTTTGACGAATTTTGTTTATCTCAAAAACGATTTGACCCTTTTCAGAACTTATCATAATTTATATATATACAACAATGTTAATTCTAATAACAAACAGATCAAATATTTTTGTTGAAAAATTTAATATTTATACCCGATAATACTAAACGACTTGATTTTGCGGTTCAAGAAATGTGTTTTGCTGCTATTGAATAAATATATTATAATTGTGGAACTGGAATACTTAATTCACTTACAACTTTACAAGCGCGATAGATGTTTTTAAAATATAATGCGGAAAACGTAAAAAGACGATGTTTAAAACATACCGATCTATCAAGTTTTTAAATAAATCTGATATACCCGGTTGTTCCTGAATGTACAACCTCCAGAAGTTATATATGGATAGACTTAATATTCACTTTTTTCAACAATTATTTTTTAGTTTTGTTATGCCTTCGATAATGATTACTAGATATTATGTGGTACAAAATATGGAATCGACTTATAACTGTTGAGTTAGGCACTTAGCTACTTGCTATTAAAAAAAATATTCATTTGTTGAAAGACATACAAACCACATCATCATCAACGCTTTCCATCAGGTGAGATCGTAGTCAAACGATTGCCAAGTCCGTAATAAAAAAAAAAAAATTGTTGCCATGCACTGTTGCGCTATTTATTAAAATTACGGTGAATGGCCACACACTTGCGAGAGGGTATTTTCTACTTAACTTTTTAGCTACTTAACTTGTCAATCAGTATGACTTGGACTGGTGGTAATGCTGCATCATTGTTATTAACTTTCTAATTGTGCTATCACTTCTTAGACTTTTCTAACAGAATATAAACTACATGAATTATATACTTCAAAATAAATGGTGTTTCGTTAAAATATGTCAATTTTGTGTGATCACTATTGAGACATCTTACCACCACTGCAGGGTTAAATTAATACCTGTTTTAACGGGCCTAGAAATATTTGAGCGCATCTAGTATTATATTACCTTTATAATTTGTTGTTATTTATGTATTTACTGGGTGAAGAATTTTCATTACACATTTCTTTTTATTGTTCTAAAATAATACACATCTCTTATTACTTGAAATTACTGTCCACAATCCAAATACGTTATGATAGAAAACAAAAATAACCTTTATTAAAAAATGAAATTACCTATAGCCACAGAATAAACAGTAGTAATAAATCTACAGCCACAGAATAAATAATAGTAACTTACGTTAAAAATTTCGAATAGAGTACACTAATACAAATAGTTTCAGTTTTAAAATACCACACGCGAAAGTGAATAATTTATTATCTACGTTGGCAGTATACGCACGAATGATAAACGCAAGAAACGATCGCGATGCGACTATCGTGCGGAACACGCGGTGCGCGACTGACGCTACCTACCCCACGCGCGTAAACAAAAATAAAACGCTGGATAACGGAGTATTTTTTTAATATTTTTCTGATCGTTGGTCTTTGTCAAAGATAATAAATAATTTTAGGCTAACAATGGCATACAAAGTTGCCTTGTTATTATGTTTTGGCGTGTGCTTGTCAATGTTTAAAATGTTTCACAAAGGATTTTCCTTTATTTTGTTATTGTAGGTGAATTATTGTACCTACCTATTGTTTTTTCATAACAGGCCGAATTTGTCATTGTTTGGAATCATTATTATTTATGGATATTTATGTTGGTAGGTAGGTATAAGTTTTGCTCCGGTTACGTTTAATACAAAACACATTATCGTCTATTGTAGAAATAAAAGACAACAATAAGATCAAGATACCCGACTGTGAACTTTAAATCGTTAGGTATAGATCCTGAATTGTCATTCGAAATGAAAAAAATATGTGAGAAAACTTAATAAGATTTTAAAATACCAAAAAAATAAATATCGACAAACTATGTTATCATTGAATAGGTAGTATTCAATGATAACATAGTTTGTCGATATTTTTTTTCTTCACAATATGGCATCTGCTTGTCTTCATATTGAATTTTGATTACTGTCATGTCTTTAAAAGCACTCACAAGATTAATAAAAATCTACTGACGTAACAATAGTCAAAAGCGGCCTCCGCGTTTGGTCTTTATTGCAATACTATGTATTGCAATAAACGCATTATCCTGATAAACACATTATCCTCCGCTCAGACGGGTAAAAATGAGTTACCGTAGGTATGAAAGAAGTTGTTTGTGTTCAACAAGATATCTACTTAAAAACATAATCCTGCTTAGCTAAACAAATAAACCTGAAAGGTGTTTAAACTTTACACACCTGGTGGTATGGTCAAGGTGCTTCTGAACGAGCTATAATGTTTTTAATGATACCTGGCAATACCTATGTGGCTGTAATATTAGCAACCTAACTAACATTTTGTAGGAGTTTGCAGAATATGTTTGGGAAATGTAAACCTATGTCGGCAATGTATGCAATGTGTATCAAAACATTGACGACCGGTTGGCAGAATGGTTAGTGACCGTGACTGAAAAGTCTACCAACAATCGCGGGTTTGAATTCCGCTAGGTGCAATCATTTGAGCGATGAACAGAAATGTTTGTTTACGAGTCAGGGATGTAATATTTGTATGTACACTTGGCCGCAAAGAAAGCGGGTCGGTTGTAAAAAATGCGATAACTTTAAAAATAATTGAGCAATTCTTTTGAAATAAAACCTTAATAACAGTTTATTTCATCACAAATATAGGAAGAAGCTTAAATCATCAAAAATAATAATTAAGCGTATTGTCATTATATGATATTACTTATTTGGATTCGGTTAGTATTTATCAACTAGTTAGTTTTTTTCTAGTTTCCCAACCGTCTATTTTCTTAATGCTGATGAAAAACTAAATATAAACGAATATTCATATATTCACGACGAACATAGATACAATTCGCTTTCGTTTCGTTTCAGATTAATTATGACGTAGAATCGATTAAATTGTTATTATGTATAAAAAATATATAGGACGAAGTAAAACCTTTTATTTCTTTCTGGGATTGTATTAGAAACCATAAATAAAAAATCTATTTGTAATTTAGCATATTTTAGAGTATTTTTATAATTTAGCATCAGCTTATACAGAATGTGGCGTAAAGAGAAGTCAACCCGTGGTGCAGGGCATCACGACTGAGCGGAAAATCAAAAATTTGTGGTTTGTGAAAGTGTGATGGTTTTCTAGATATAGGGCATTTTTTATATTTCATAAATGATTGCACCCTTGGTGACTATTTTCGATGACATGATCACAAATAAAAGTATTTTCTTATTCAATTTTTTTAATAGTACTCTTGGACAGATGCGCTATCAAATGTAAGCTTTTGTTTTTATACCGCTAGCTTAGTTAGACGCAGTTTCTACGTTTTCTTGTAGTTTTTAGGGTTGCTTACGCTCACGCCAGCTTTCAGTTCAAAAAATATGCCTATTAAAGGGTGGTCCCTTTAATAGGCATATTTTTGAAAGTGTAAAAAAAAAGTACTTTTTTAGAAAATTTGAAAAAATATCCTTATTTGTCCCGTCTTTTCACTCCTTGCTTGAGAGAGAAGGACAGAGTACGTACGGAATGCCGCTGTCACAAGTAATGATTCTTGGAATCTTATGAATTATTACTCAATTACTACTATTAAACTAGTAAAAGAGCTGTTTCCGTAAGTTTAGTGGCCACAAGTTTACTTTTACAAAAATAGCTAAAAAGTTTACGAAAAAAAGACCGCGATCAACTTTAATATTATTTCATTCAAAGCTGAAAATAACGTGTGTTATACAGTTTTAGGAACTCAATGAAATCGATAAATTGATTGTGACTTGGTCACACAGAACACCATGTTTTTTTTCACACCACGGACGCCAAATCGAAAATAAAGCACCCAAGATATGCTGATCCGCTCGTACTGTTATATATTCCCTCTGCATGTATTAGTGCAGTATAGGCATACAAACCTAATAGATTAGAATAAAACCTAATTCCCTGAAATTCATAAGCAAGAAGTCAAAAAACAAATCGATCAAATGTTAGACCAAAACATTATTGAACCTTCTGGTCTCTCCATGGTCCTCTCCAATTTGGGTAGTACCTAAAAAGCTCGATGCTTCAAAAATTCAAAAGTGGCGAGTCGTAATAGATTATCGAAAACTAAACGACGTCACAATTGGCGATACTTACCCTATTCCTCAGATTGCAGAGATCCTGGACCAGCTGGGGAACAATAAATACTTCTCAACCCTGGACCTAGCTTCTGGGTTCCATCAAATCCCTTTAAATGAAGCTGACAAAACCAAAATGTCCCTGAAGGACACTTCCAATTCACGCGGATGCCATTCGGGCTGAAAAATGCCCCTTCTACCTTTCAAAGGCTGATGAATTCAGCTCTTTACGGCCTCCAAGGCATCCGCTGCTATGTCTATTTAGATGACGTGGTCTGTTATGGTCATGATCTAAATTCCTCGATAGATAGCCTAAAGGCCATCTTCCAAAAACTTCGTAAATTCAACTTGAAACTTCAGCCCGACAAGTGTGAATTTCTCCGACGAGAAGTCGGATATCTTGGCCACGTAATCACTAAAAAAGGCGTGATGCCTAATCCCGAAAAGGTTAAAGCGGTAACCCAATCCCATTCCGCTCAATCCTCCGACTCCTAGCCCATTGATTAATGAAAATCAAAATAACTTACCTGAATTTGCTCCTTTCGTGGAAAGCAATCCTGAAAATTAAAATAACTTACCTGAATCCGATGAAATTCTCGAACAACTCGTTCAAGACAGTCCTGAAAATACTGATACTCTACCTGATGTGATTACTATACCATCCCCGATCTCTGAACCTCTTAATGACTATGATTATTCTACCTTTCTGAAAGAAATTACAAAAAACTATAGTTACAATACCAATCTGAAAGAACATAATGAATCTCTAATGAAGACTTCTTCCAAAATACTCATCATCCCCACGTCACTAGACTTAGATGAAGCCAATCCTTACATTCCAGAAATATTGGCAAACTTAGAGAACTCGGAAGAATTTCTGAACACTGAAAGAGAACTCCACTCCTTCAAAATACAATAATATTCTTGGCATATTCCAAAGTCCATCATTTTGATGAAAGTTCCTATCTAGATATCTTCCAATTCTGAAATTAATTAGAAATCCAAGACTCCACCTACATTGCCATATCTGACTTTAAAGGTCCTTTTGAAAAACTCTCATACACAAAAATCTACAACATGTTAACTTACCTTTTCCACAACACTAAAATAATTGTTAATATCTACCATAATAAAATAATTTACCCAACACTGAGTGAAATCAAAAAAATATTGTACAAAAACCATGAGATACCTATCGCAGGTCATTTAGGCTCTTCTAGGATGCTGAAACGAATTCAAGATTTTATTGGAAAGGTATGAGAACTGAAATCGAAAACTTTGTAAAAAAACTGCACTCTCTGCCAGCAGAATAAAGCTTTTAGAAAAACTGATAAAGCACCGATGCAAATTACTACAACTTCAGCAAGCCCATTCCAACGTATGTGCCTTAGATATTGTTGGACCTTTGCCAGAATCTGGCACTGCCAAGATAAAATACATATTAACCCTTCAGGATGATTTGACAAAATATTCAGTAGCCTACCCGATCCGTTCTACAACAGCAGAAGAAACTATGGAATGACTAGTACATATTATATCACTATACGCTATTCCTAAAGCAATATTAACCGATCAAGGAAGTAACTTCACTGCCGACCTATTCAAGAAAACATGCGAATTCTTAAAAATAAAACAGTTGTGGTGCTCCCCGTATCACCCTCAAACATAAGGCACACTTGAGCGCAGCCATTCTACTTTAAAAGAATACCTCAAATCATTTGTCGAATCGAATCAAGAGAATTGGCCCAGATACGTATGCACTGCAATGCTTACATATAATACAAGCACCCATTCCACGACCAACTTCAGCCCTTATGAGCTTCTGTTTGGTCACAAACCATTCCTTCCTGATTCTATCTTCGAAGAAACTCTAGATCCAACTTATCCTGAGTATTTGAAAATGTTGAACCATCGACTTAAACTATCCCGTGACAAAGCAATTGAAAAAAAAAAAATAAAAAAAAAAACTAAGACTCATTATGATACCCATACGCGTCGCGTTCAATACAAAGCTGGCGACTTAGTTTATTTAAAAAATCATCTCCGTCTCAGAAAGGCCTTGTCCCCAAACTGGAAAGGCCCATATAAAATTGTAAAACTTCACAACAACAATACAGTAACCTTACTAATAAACAGACGACATATAACTCACCACTTTAATGAGATTAAGCTTGCCAGCAATAATCCACCTTGAAATATTGTTTTATCAAACATGATTTTAACAATATAAATACCAAACAAACAATAAAACATTTTCAATTTTATTTGTTTATTTCAGCGCCTATGCTGGAGCGAGCCCAAACTTTATTGAACCGATCCAGACTGGATCTGGATTATCTTCCGAATATGTGGGAAATGAAAATTAGAGATGGGAACCTAAATATCATAATCCCCATTGTTATTTCTCATCATCATCATCTCATTTGTTCATTCATATTGAACCACATATTACTAATCTTAATTTAGTTTTAGGTACTTTTAAGTTTCTTTGTAGGCAAATAGATATTATAGAACATTATGAATGTTATAATACGGTAGAACCTCTGTCGATTCGATATCAGGACGTAGTAAGGAATTCGATTCAATTTCTCATTTGATTGACGATAGAACCAAACGGTCAGCCTGGATTGGTGCCGGCGGCTCTATTCTAAAAACTGTTTTCGGAACTTTAGATAAAGATGACGCCATAAAATATGACTCTGTTATGAACTCTTTGCAAAACAATGAGAAAAAACTGGCTTCACTCATCAAACAAAATATTTTATTGACTTCATTGACTTTATCAAATTATAACCAAACCATTCATAAGATTAGAATGAATGAAGCTAATTTAAATCTGGCTATCGACGAGAACTCTGCTAATTTAAAAAATGTTACTTTCATTTCAAATGAGTTACTTATAAAAAATAAACTGGACAGCATCATTAACCGACTTGAAACTGTATTACTTACAATTTCGTTTCAATTAGAAGACATAACAAATGCTGTTTTACTCAGTAGCAGAAATATACCCAACGGTGATAACTCCCACGCAGCTATACCGAGAACTCGCCGATAATCACTTACACTTGCCTGCAGGTGTTAACCTACCGGTAAGTTTAGAGTTAAGTAAAATGTTTATTATTTTAAGTATGTCGCGAGTAGTTTGCTATTATTATAATAATAAGATAATCTTTGTTCTTAAAGTACCACTTGTAAACTCAGAGGAATATTTCGTATACCGAAACTTACCTTTACCTATTCCACATAATACTGTAAAACCAAACACATATAGCCTCATTATACCTAGCAGTACATATATAGCAATGACCAAAGACAAAACCCGTTACTGTACATTAAATGAAATATTAAAGTGTGAAAGTGCCAACCCTGAAAACTATATTTGTGACATACCCAGTGTATTCTCCACTTCCGAGAACCCCACCTGTGAATCTGAACTGATAACGCATGTGGTTACGTCCCTACCAGGGCAGTGCGAAACTAAAGCGATATTCGGACATGTAAACATTTGGAATTCTATGCGCCATAATAAATGGATCTATGTGCAATCGGAACCTACAAAACTGACAATAGAATGCGAAGACTCTAAAGTTTATAATCTTAACATTTTGGGTACCGGAATACTTACTTTGCCCACTTATTGTTTAGGTTTTAGTAAAAGTACTCGCTTAGTTCCTACGTTCGATTATGCTAATGTCAGCTTCGCGATTTTAAACACGGACTTTAACCTTATTAATGAGTCGTGCTGTAATCCTTCTATGATAAGAAAACTTACGTCTAGTGTGTCTCCTATTAAGTTAGAAAATATAAATTTGGAAAACTTAAGTTTGAATAAAAAATTGATAAATACTTTATTAGACAAAACAGATGAAATTCTGAACGAAGAGTCGTTTTTGAGTAAATATGGGACACATTACGCTATTAGTACTGTAACTTTTGTTTTTGATTATTCTATTTTTAGCTTATAAACTATATTATAAGTTTGTCAAGTCCGGCCGCAGTCTCAACATAAATATGGGACACATTACGCTATTAGTACTGTAACTTTTGTTTTTGATTATTCTATTTTTAGCTTATAAACTATATTATAAGTTTGTCAAGTCCGGCCGCAGTCTCAACATAAATATGGGACACATTACGCTATTAGTACTGTAACTTTTGTTTTTGATTATTCTATTTTTAGCTTATAAACTATATTATAAGTTTGTCAAGTCCGGCCGCAGTCTCGACATAAATATTAAGTCTAAATTCCCGTACACCTTCAATTTCTCAATCTGAAAATAGCGCTGCTATTCCTTTGCCCCGTCTTAGAAAAAAATATTATTTGAACCCTTTTTTTATTTGTTACCTAGTTCTTAAGAATTATGGCTTTATGAATAGAAATGACTGATCAAAATAAAACAATAAATAAATAAAATATTTATAAATTTAAAAATAATATGCATATTTCAACATAAACTTCAGTTCCTCATTCAACCCTGAAGTTTAGTCTTCTTCAGGGGGTTGTTATATATTCCCTCTGCATGTATTAGTGCAGTATAGGCATACAAACCTAATAGATCATCATTTATTGTTTGCAAGTATATTCAGTCATAAAAATGGTACTTAGTCCCCCTCCACCCTCTGACGCGAAAAGGCTGCTGGATAGTTTTTCTACCTTAGTGACACATTTTCTATTTTCAAAAATTAATTAATAAATAATTTCATTTTAGCGAACTCAAATCTTTTTTTAAAACGCGTTTTCTACAAACCCGCGTAACAGTACGCACAAGTCTCACGCACACACACCATGTTATGTCGATCAGCTGCCACATGGCAGCAAGATCTCGACCGTGATATTCGTGTTGATAATATCAAGATCTCACGGAAAATCATAAACAATGCAATCTTTTTATGGTGAAACTAGCTGTACGCGCAGTTAAGCACGCGTGGTCATTTCTCTAGGTTAAAAGTACTATATGTGCTGTTCCAGATTTTAAATTTCCAGTATACCAACATTTGATCTGAATTTCTTCAGCCGACAAAACGATTTTTATTGATTACTTGGCTTCTACTCATCGGATTCAGATACCAATTACAGTTTTTATATCAAACCCTAAGCAATCTAACAGTGAAAACCGTATCGCAATACATATACAATACATAGACATATTTTCGTCGGGGAAAGGATAAAAAGCGGGAGTAGCGTTTTCTATGGTCACAAACTAAGAAGGAGATACGGGTATGGTTCAGTACCATTGAATTTTACTTTTTAGTAGTAGGAGAGAGCTATTCTCGGTGTTTCATTACGTGATAGAATCAGAAATGAAGAAATCCGTAGAAGAACGAAGGTTATCGACATAGCTCTCAGAGTTTGCAAGTTGAAGTGGCAATGGGCAGGCCATATAGTTCGCAGAACCGACAACCGCTGGGGAATAAAGGTTCTCGAATGGCGACCACGAACAAGCAAGTGAAGTGTGGGGAGACCCCTCATACGATGGACCGACGACATTGTAGCCATCGCAGGAAATTGGTGGTTGGAGGTGGCACAGGATCGCTCGTCATGGCGCTCTTTGGGGGAGGCCTATGTTCAGCAGTGGACTTCTAACGGCTGTCATGATGATGATGATAGATTATATTTCCAAAAATGTTAGTTCGTACCGTTGACACACCCCGGACACTTTTCTAGATCTCTATACAAAAGCCGCGTTCTAACTACAGAGTAGACACAGACGTTTTATATACGTTTTTTTTTGTCCAGAAATTCAACGAGTCACGGGCATCTCCGATATATAGCCCACGCCGGAGAAATTTTCTTCCATTGTTTTCGTTTCTCGCATAAAAAAATATGTATAAAATGCTCGCGACGAAGCTCGCGCTCGTGCTGGTTGTATGAAGATAAACTTTTATACCCACCCTAAGAGACGGCGATATATATTCCCCGTCTTATGTCAAACGGAGATGTTTTTAATCTAAGTTTTTCGATTCTATGCTTTTAAGCGGGAGTAGCATGGGAGTAGCGATGTAGTAGCGGCACTTATTGTCCATTATGACAAACGTCAATAGATACATTTTCTCCTTTGATTTTATCCCTTTCCTTGATTGCCGTGCTATGTAAGATAGAGAAGATAATTATTTCCACTGAGAAGTGGATAAAAACGTGGGAATGATAATTTGTCCACCCCTCTAGCTAGCTAGGCCTGCTGAAGTTTTTACGTGCTGCGTGAAAAAACAAACATAGGTACAGACAAACAGACAGACAGGATTTTTACAATTGTTATATTCTTGTTCAGTAGCTTATTTTAAGTACCCTAGACCATTTTTTTTATTTATCTTCTTTGTACAGACTTTTCCGTACTGATTGCTTTATTATAAGTATAGATTGTACACGACATACACGTACGAACCACAAATCCCCAAAAAATATCCACTCACGCACACATTCGCTACAGCTACCATTTCCTATGCTATTCTCCTTTTTTGGCAGTGTGGACTCCGTCCGCAGGTCTAAAATAGTATTGGAATATTTCAAAATAAGCGAATTATATCAAATTATTTATTTTATTTATTTTTATCAGAAAAAATTACGACTTAAAATGCGAATAGTTACACAAATAAATAGTAAATAAGTCAATTACAAGTTTCCACTTATATAAATACATTGAGTTAATAAAAAGCTTTAACATAATAATATGATAGGTTCTTACCTATCATATTATTACGTTAAAGCTAAACAACAACAAAAGCAAAAACAAAATAAACAAAAAATTAAATTAAAAATAATATTTTATTAAAATTTATTTATTTATTTGTCAATTTTAGTAACAAAATATGTGACAATATGTAAAAAATAATATTCTAGTGTTTGACAGTATTACATTAAGGCAGAATTAGAAATTATACAAAAGTAAATCACTTTAATTATTATATTAATTTATTCTATCAAAAAAGCCTTTACCAAGCTGTCTCCTCACCACTGCAATACTATTATAGTATAGGTCAAGGTAAACATCACTGCCTTTGACAAAATTGTTGAATGATCTACATGCTCGTTGAATAAACGTATTCCTTCGATAATTAGTTGTAGCTAATGGAATATACATATAGAAGGGGACTATCACAATCTCAAAATGATCTACTAGGGACGTAAAAAAGCGCCGGGCAGTCAAAGGCGGAGGTTAGTATATTTTTAAGAAATATTATGTCGATACTGCAAGGGAAGAAAATGATACTTAGCACACTGCTTGATATAATCTTTCCCCCTACAGCTTGTTCGATAGTTTAGGAACTTTAAAAATTTACGTTGGATTAAATTTTTAAAGTTCGTTCAATGTGGTCAATATATAATTATTGCATAGCCTGGATTCCATACTTCAGACGCATATTCCAATTGGTAACGCACTTAGGTACTATACAAAATTTTAAGAGTTTCAACTCTTATGAAGTCTTTGGATGCGCGCATTATAAAGCCTAAAGATTTTGATGCTTTTGATACGATGTTAGAAATATGATCCTGGAAAATTAGTTTTAAGTCATGCAGTACTCTCATTTCAGTAACTCATTTTAAACATTGTTTTTTATGTGAATAATTAAACAATAATACGTTACGTTTTCTCGAGAACGTCATAACTGTACACTTAGACACATTAAGATCTAGTTTATTGGTCGTGCAATAGTCAGTTAAATGAATTAGATCATCCTGCAGTGCCAGAACATTTGCATGGGAATAAATAGCTTTATATATTTTCATATTATCAGCAAAACTAAGGAGAGAAGAGTTCTGAAAACTTGAATCTATGACCGATAAAAAAAACACAAATAAGAGTGGACCAAGTTTGGATCCCTGCGGTACTCCTCTGGGCACACAAATTCATTTAGACACATTCATGTAATTGCCCAGTACGACCGCCTGAGACCGATTATCAATATATGACGTAAACCATCTTAATAAGTCACCTCTGATACCAGCATTATTCAGTTTAATGATTAAACGATAATGGTCAGTTCGATTAAAACATTTACTGTATTAAGTGTAAACTACATCCGCTTGTGCTTCATTATCCATGAAATCAGTAATAAAGTCATTTAACCCCTCATTCCTATAAAAATGAAACGAGTCGTTTTTCCAACGTCTCGTTACTTTTTGTCGTTTTTTGTATTGCGTTTAAGTCAAAAGCCTACGGACAGTAAGCGAAAACGGTTCGTTTTAAGATATAGGAACCGGCCATTAGATAATTAAATAACTGATGGTAGATCGATCTCGATGGTTTGATAGACACACCACAAATACGGCCCCCAGTCCCCGGTGGCTCCGTTATTCCTGGCACCGGTAGCAGCCATGGTAACGGTGGAGCAGGGGGTGCTAAGAATCCCCGGCAAAGACCCAGCTACCAACCCCCACGATCTCTTGACCTGGCAACTTATTACGCAAGCACCTTGAGGACCGATGAGAAGTTGACAGAGCTGGAAGAAGTAGTAAGTTAGTTGCGCTGGGGTATTATAGGGTTATCAGAAGTCCGAAGAGAGGGAGAGGATACGATGACCCTCAATTCCGTTGAAGGTCATACAGGTATACGCCCCCACTCAAAACGCCCGGACGATGAAGTGGCGGCTATGTATGACGACATTTCTAATGCCATAGATGCCCCGAAAACACACTTCACAGTGGTGATGGGGGACAACAACGCACGGCTGGTCATGAGGAATGGCGATGAACTGAGAGTGGGGCAGTTTGGATTTGGACAGCGGAACCAAAAGGGTCAGCGTTTGGTCGACTTCACGAAGAAGGAGGGACTCTTTATGATGAACTCTTTTTCAAGAAGCGCCCGTCCAGGAAATGGATGTGGCTGCACCCCGGCGGTCATAAGCACGAGATAGATTTCATTTTGACGACCAATAAGCATATATACGAAATCGAACGGTCGCGGGTTCGAATCCTGCAAGGTGCAATCATTTGTGTGATGAGCAGAAATCTTTGTTTCCGAGTCATGGATGTAATATTCTTATCTATGTATGTTTATCCGTTATCTAGTGCCCATAGCACAGGGTATCCTAGTTTGGGGCTAGATAATTGGTGTGGAAATGTCCCGAATATATTTATATTTATTTATTTATTCTTATTCAATGATGTCTCTGTGATCAACACGGTTCGGACCGGCAGTGATCACCGTATGAGATGTATATATGTATATATATATATAGTAAGAGGTTCATTGAATATCAACGTAAAGCTGGAGAGGTCTCGTTTGATGAGATTTACTCTTCGCCCAAGTCCTGCCCAAATCCAAAACCCCGAGAGCTTTCAGTTGGAACTCCAAAATCGCTTCCAAATCCTTACCGAATGCGATATAGAGGACGAACTAAACAACGGGCTGGTGAAAACTTTTCAAGCAGTCGGATCAGAGTTCTTTAAGACCCACCGCTAAAGTGGAACACAGAAACTCTCTGAGCATACACTCAAACTTATGGCAGAACGAGGCGAAATGAGTCTTCAGTGGATATATCGAGTTACAGTTTGCTTAAAAAAACAGATCTTCAAGTCAGTGCGACACGATTTGCGTTCCTATAATACAACTTGTATTAAGAACGCAATAGAGCGGGACAAGGGCTCCAAAGTAAGGGATCTGTCTATTGGGCAAAACATGTTGACAAAGCTGCAAACCGACAGTGACAGCATCGTTTCGTCGAAGCCAGAGATTTTGAGTGAGCTCGAGAAGCTCTATGGACTATTATACACCTCATCGCGTAGTCTTCCTAGCATGACTAGCGATGCAAGAGCCCGTTTGACACGACATTATACCGAAGATATCCCGGACGTCAGCCTATACGAGATCAAAATGGCTCTCAAACAGCTTAAGAGCAACAAGGCACCAGGGGAGGACGGAATAATGACAGAGCTACTGAAAGCGGATGGAACACCGGTACTTTAAGTCTTTCAGAAGCTGTTTAACTCCGTCATCCTCGAGGGTACTACGCCAGAGGCGTCGCACAGGAGCATAGTGGTTTTGTTCTAAAAATCGAAAGGTGATAAAACCCTCTTTAAGAATTATAGGCTCATTTTGCTGCTCAGCCACGTCTATAAGCTGTTTTCGAGAGTAGTTACAAACCGTCTCGCTCGTAGGTTTGACGACTTTCAGCCTCCCATACAAGCTGGATTCCGGAAAGGCTTTAGATTACGTTTACGTTTGTGGATTACGAGAAAGTCGAGACCTGAGCAGTGCTAGTCATTACAGTGGTGCCAGATTTACTACCGGTACATCGAAGTATTGAAGTGTTTGTACAGCAAGGCCGCCATGACAGTCCGTCTTCAGGATCAGAGCACAAATTCTATCCAGTTGCAAAAAGGGGTGAGACAGGGAGACGTTATTTCTCCGAAACTGTTCACCTCTGCACTGGAAGATATATTCAAGCTTCTGAACTGGAACGTATATGGTGTTAACATCAATGGCGAATATATCACTCATCGTTGAATTGCTGATGATATAATCATCATGGCAGAAACCCTGGAAGACCTAAGCACAATGCTTAGTGACCTCAGTATTGTTTCCCAACAAGTGGGTCTTAAAATGAACATGGGCAAGACGAACATCATTACAAATGCCCATGTCGTACCCATGCCGTTTTATGTTAGGACCGATATTATCGAAGCTGTTGATCACTATGTCTATATCTAGTTAGGTCAGACGATCCAACTGGGTAGATCTAACTTCGACAAAGAGGTCAACCGATGAATCCAACTCGGGCAGCGTTCGATAAATTACGCCATATCTTCTCGTCGCAGATACCGCAGAGCCCTCAAGACGAAAGTTTATAATCATTGCGTGTTGCCAGTGATGACATACGGCACTGATACGTGGTCACTAACTATTGGTCTCATACACAAGATCAGACTTACGCAGCGCGCAATGGAGAGATATGCTCGGTGTTTCACTACGTAATAGAATCCGAAATGAGGAAATTCGTAGAAGAACGAAGGTTACCGACGTAGCTCTCAGAGTTTGCAAGTTGAAGTGGCAATGGGCAGGCCATATAGTTCGCAGAACTGACAACCGCCGGGGAATAAAGGTTCTCGAATGGAGACCACGAACAAGCAAGCGAGTGCGGGGAGACCCCCCACACGATGGACCGACCACATTGTAGCCATCGCAGAAAGTCGGTGGATGGAGGTGGCACAAGATCGCTTGTCATGGCGCTCTGTGGGGGAGGCCTATGTTCAGCTGTGGACTTCTAAAGGCTGACATGATGATGATGATGATGAGATCGATCTTTGAGAAAGCTATGTTGCGAATATGGTAATGACCTACATATTGATGCATACAACTGCACATGGATAATTTTTTCAAAAACCTTGGCGACGATACACAGTTTAGAAATAGAGCGATAATTTTCGACTTTATCCTTAGTTCCTTTTTCATGGATGAGAGATATGAAAGCTTTTTTCCACATAATAGGTACATATCCCTCACTTATATATTGACTGAATATAATTAACAAGGAGCAGATAATTGTTCTGCACATTTAATCAATAAAACTGATGGGATCGAGTCTGGTCACGCAGACTTTTCACTATCCAATTTAAGAAGCTTAGATGTAATAAGTGATTTGGTGAGCGAGTTAATTATCGAACCATTATTATCCAGAAAAGTTGAATGGAAAAAGTCTCCAAAGTAATCACATATGTCGCTACCCGAACTTGAAATATTTCCATTATAAATTATAGTAATGCGTTCTCTAACGCATTAGAATTCGAAATTGATTTGAAAAATGACAAAAAATGTTTAGAGTTGTCTTTAATAGAATTTTCCACTTTATCTATATTAACTTTATAACAAACGTCTTCTAACAGTTTGGCTCTTTTAGTCAAAATGTCAAAAGACACGTTGTCAGTTATCATACTATATTTTTTATATATAGAGTGATACTTAAACTTTTCTTTAAATCTATATCTATCTATCTATCTATATACTATAATAAAACTGTAACTGGGCTAAATCTGTACATTAAATATTTTTTGAAAATTTTAATTGACATGAACTTCAAAATCGATATGGAGTGCAAAATGAATAAATTTTTTTTGTCTGTCTGTCTGTCTCTTTGAACACGCATCACGCAGAAACTACTCGACGGATTTTAATGCAACTTGGCACAATCATAGCTTATGTTATGGATTAACATTTAGAATACATTTTATCCCGAAAAAAAAACTGGGTTCGCGGTGGACAGGGGTTGAAAGTTATTTAAAAAACACATATCACGCTGAAATGGCATAGTCAAAGTTTATATTGTGTGCTAAAATTTAGAATACTTTAATTCCCGAAAAAATAAATGGTTCCCGCAGGATAGGGGTTGAAAGCTATTTAAAAAAAACACATATCACGCTGAAACTACCGTACGGATTTTGAAGTAACTTGGCACAGTCAAAGTTTATAGTATGTGTTAAAATGAATGATACTTTTAATCACGAATAAATACGGGATTTCTGCGGGATATGAGTCTAAAGTTATGTTAATTTGAAAGGAATAATAATTGCACATCCGTTTATAAAACGGTACCGTGAATTCGGCTGCTATGCCACAAGTCAGACTGGCACAGTAGAAGCGGCGTCTGGCTTGCAACCCAGAGGCACATGGTTCGAATCCACGCGCTGCTATGAATGTTTTGCCTCAATATTTATAAGCATTTACATATGTTGTGCCTTTTTTTACATTTTCTTTGTTTTTTTAAGGCTTATGTAATTTCCTGAAGTAAACCATCAAGTTTTGTTTGAAAACAATATATATAATGGGATTTATCCAAACGAATGGTCCGACTTAGGTGCGGTTTTTTATGTTTGCAAGCTGAGGTAATCGAGTACGTGTTTGGTACGAGTATAGATAGCACAATGGCATCAACAACTCAAGCGAATAAACCAAAGGCATCAAAGTTCTCCCAAATCTCAAAACTCTCAAATTTAATTAGATGGCGCTGATTGACCTTAAAACACGCAATCATTTCATTCCTGCAACCAAGGGTCCCGGTAAATTCAAATTTATTAGTTTTTGGGGTTCGGCTCACACTAGCACTAGCACGACCTCCAGGGGCCTAATTCTCTAATTTTAAGACGCCAATTCCCCCTTCCTGCGTGGAAATTGGAATCACAAACAAATTCCACGTAGGCATGGGTCATACTCGCAATATCCAGCACCAGGGCTTTCAAGTACGTCCATCTTCAAACACTGGGCGTAAAAACCAGGGTTCAAAATACTTTCAAGTGCTTTCTGTAGAAACAGATTAAAAGTAGAAAATACTTGCATAGGAAATTGATTTTTGTCGTCATATAAATAAGGAGAACAATCGTGTTTGCAAAATAAAAGTACTTGGAAGCCTTGAAAGTAGAAAATACTTGCATAGCAAATTGATCTTTGTCTCTATATATAAAAGGAGCACTATCGCGTGTGTGAAAAAGTACTCTGAAGCCTTGAAATTGTTTGTTTGTCGTATGAGGTAGTGCTGGCATCTGATGTCAGAGTTTGTCAGGCCGCCCGAGGGCCTCTGACATGACTTAACGACTGCTATTAACCAATAACAGCCGGGACCGACAGCTTAACGTGCCCTCCGAAGCACGGAGCGATGGAAAACCGCACATAACTTCGAAAAGTAATTGGTGCGGGAGCCTAGGTTTTGAACCCGGTATCATTGGATTCTAAATTGCACTAAAGAACCATTAGCCCACAATCACTCTTTTGAAATGAAAGTAAAAAATACTTGCATAAGAAATTGATCCGTGGGTATTATAAATAAAGACCACAATTGCTTTTGCGTAAAAAATACTTCGAAGCGTTGCAAGTTTTCTGAGTATGTATATACATTAATGTACTACGTTTTTTTATTATGTTTCTTCCATTGAGATATTATAATGTACTACCTACGTACCTACATAATTATATAATTATATCGGAGGGTTCTTCATAATGTCTTACTGGCAAAATGGTTAGTTGTCGGTATTGAAATGTGTACATACAGAGGTAGGTACATGTATTGCTCTTCACAGAGAAAGTATAGAAAACTGTTATTTTTTCAAATCAATCCTCATATCGTGTTGAAAAAGCTCAAAAAGTAGGTAGGTAGGGTAGGTAATTATTAAGAGCCAGTTAAAGTGCCAGTAAGTACGTCGTTCTGTGAAACATCATAAAAAATAATTTGTACTAAGAACACAATGTTTCGTTGCAAATTTGTTCGAATGGACCTCATAATAATGACCTACCCTTGATGCCCATCCAATTTACCTCACCACCTTAATTACTCTCTAATCTGTGCCACTTTACCTTCGGAGATAATTTTCTCTACCCAATAACAAGACGTTCATGATAAAAAGTTACTTCATTTAAACTAGATGGCGTTGTCTACCCTTAAAAACTCAAGCGGTTTGTTACGAAGTGGTTTGAACGTTGAATGAACTCGAGCAACACGTTTTCTTCTTTTTTTACTTTATGGTCCTTAGAGGCTCTTAAAACGTATTTAGATGTTTTTTGTGTTTTTTGATAGAATAAGTCGACTTCAGTTGTAAAACGCGCAGCGAAATTAAGCGAATTATTTATAGTAAAATAGTAATTTATTAATTAAAAAAATAAATTTAACTCATTTATGTCATGAATCTTTCATTATAAAAATCAGGGTTCAAAATACTTTCAAGTGCTTTGTAAACCGAAGCCTTGAAAGTAGAAAATACTTGCATAGGAAATTGATCTTCGTGTTCATATAAATAAGGAGCACAATCGTGTTTGCGAAAAAAGTACTTGGAAGCGTGGAATTGAAAGTAAAAAATACTTGCATAGGAAATTGACCCGTACGCTTATGTAAATAAAGACCACAATTGCGTTTGCTTAAAAAAAACTTCGAAGCCTTGCAAGTTTTTTGAGCGATGTATCGGCCACCTAGCTTCTTGTGACCCGGCTGGCCGAGTGCGGCCGAACTCAGCCGAAGCCACGCTGAACCCGCCACCGAGTATGTGAGTGCGAGTTGGTGAGTAAAATACTTTGAAAGTCTTGCAAGTATTGCGGGTCCGCACCAGAGCGGCGTACTTACCACCTGACCAAAACCTGGTCGCGTAAATACCCACCTTCCCTAATTCCACGCAGGTGACGTGGAATTGGCGTGAGTGGTCATACAGAATCCAGGCCCTGCTCTCAAGCTCTTGCGCTGATTTAAAAACTGGGGTACTTGGTATCTTAGGCCTTGCACGAACTGCCTTGCAGTGGAACGCGGTGCGTTTATTCTAGCGTTTATTTCACATTGTATTATATGCGTTTATTTCATATTTTATTATATGCGTTTATTTCATTGCAATACGTGCACTTCTATGAAGTGTCATAGAAGTGCAAGTGTGTTATAACGCATATTCTGTGAAGTACGGAGTGCCATACTTCACAGAATATGCGTCATAAAAAGGCAAGGCAGTGCCTTATTCCGATGATTAGATGCCGAGCAATCGATAAAAAACTATTTGACGGCTGAACGAATTTCGAAGAAATGTAGTATAATATTGTACTTTGTAGGTTTGGTCCTGGTCCTCCTGGTCCTCTGGACCTGGACCAAACCTACAACTGGTCTGGTGGTGGGTTGGCTTTTGGTCCTGGAATAAAACGTGTGGGCTACTTTTAAATGAAATGACCACGCGGGCAAAGCCACGGGCACAGCTAGTACTTATAATAAAACTGTAACAGGTCCAATTCTGAACATTGAAGATATTTACTTTTTTTTATTGGAAGATACTCTGTATTTGATATTGAAGCCAAAACTGTTTTATTTTTATTTTTTGTCCGTCTGTCTTGACTAGGCATCACGTCGAAACTACTGAATGAATTTAAATGAAACTTGGTATAATTTGAGATCATACTACGAGGTAGGATATAGGATACTTTCATACCGAAAAATTAAAGGGTTCCCGCAGGATAGGGATTGAAATTTATTTAAAAAAACACTTACCACTCTGAAACTACTGGACGGATTTTGATGCAACTTGGCACAATCATAGTTTATATGATGGGTTAAAATTGAGGATACTTTTTATCCCGAAAAAATAAAGGGTTCCTGCGGGATACGGGTTAAAAGTTATGTTTAGCATAAAGCCTTTTTTTTATCTATATTAGATTCTGAAGACAAAATATATTAGTTTCATTTTTGTCTGTCTGTCTGTATGTATCTTGACCGCGCTTTACGCCAAAACTACTGGATGAATTCAAATGAAACTTGGTTTGATTTGAGTCAATACTACGAGGTATAATACATTTCATCCCGATATTTAGCATGGTTCATTTGGGAGAGGGGATGATAGGTAAAATAAGTATAATTCATGAACGCGTATTCCGATTTCATTCATTTTTTTTGTTAGAAAGGAAGTACCTACTTTAAATATGGTCATGTAAATATTTCAAGGTTATCAAGTTTGCAGTTCAGAAATTACATACAGCTCAACCCCTCAGAATTATTTCCAATTGGACATAATACTGAAACCCGAAATGTACAGGAACATTTGAATGTACGGTTCATCTTAAGCTGGCCCTCGCACTTTATCATAAAGGAGTAACGGTCACCGTAGACACAAATACAACGTAGTGTGGGACGCCTGCCGGCCAGGTGGAGAGACGACTTGCGAAAGATAGCCGGCAGCAACTGGATGAGAAAAGGGAAAGATCGGGCTCAGTGGCGTTCATTAGGAGAGGTCTACGTCCAACAGTGGACTGGTATAGGCTGATGATGATGATGATGATGATGGTTATTTAGTTTGTTTGTTCGCGTATCACCTAAAAAGAACTACACCGATTGTGATGCATGCAGTTTTCACTAATGAATAGCTTATGGTTTGACTTAAAAACTGGACTACTTGGTATCTCAAAATAATGTGTAAAAGCCTAGCAATCGATAAAAAACTTTTTGTCTGCTGAAGGAATTTTGGTTAAATGTTGGTATATTGGTATTTTAGGTCCTGGAATAGCACATAGAGTACTTTTAACCTCGAGAAATGAACACGCGTGCGAAGCCGCGGGCACAGCTAGTACTTTAATAAGTGCTGACGAGTACCAAGGAGAAGATTTTCTACGTACATATTTCATAGGAACATATTTGTTGCGTAATGTTTCAAGTTTTTTTATATAAAACGTCAACAGCTTCGTCCAGTGTCAAATTCTGAAAATCACCATACCAATTCACCAAAGCCAAATCATCGCTACATGCAATGAAATCGGTTCGGTTGAAACAATATTTATTTCGCGGAGTTGGTCTAAGAACCTCCTTAGTATAAATAATAGTAACTGTCACACATAAGGCGTTATGATGTGGATCCAAAGCGACATTGGATCCAATGTTATGACATTTTATAGGTTCAGGTTTTTCACACTTAGTTTTTTGTAGTTTCCTTTGTATGTTATTTGCTTTTATTTATTTAGTTCTGTTCTGAGGATAAAAAAAAAATATAAATAAGTTTCTAGTGTTAATGTTCTTAGGTTTTATTATTTTTTCTTGGTCAGCAGAAGCAGTCTTAAATCATCATATACTATCTTTAAATATTATATATAAGTAGGTACCTACTAGATACATTCCTGTAATCTGTACAGTTTTTATCTGACTACAGCGAAGCAAGGGAAGGGTAATAAGTTTAACAGTCTATGTATGATAACAATTGATTCCTCTTCATCGCCAGAGTGTCATAAGGCTATTTTTTACCCGACTGTAGTCGGTGTAGAGTTTTAGTTTTTGAACTTATGTCTTCATACTCGTATCATATGGAGTTGTCGGTACTGAAAGAATTACTAAGTATTTTTTAAAATTCAAATAATTTTGTTAAAAACGTATTCAATAGCATTTTAGCGCACTTAATGAGATTTTTGACATACTACATAGTAAGAAATTCGCTTTACATTATCAGTAAGTACGATAAATTTAATGTCGCTAAAATTCTTAGATAAGGAAATAATACGTAGTTGCGTGTTGAGTTACAGAAATAGTTATTTATTTAAGCATCATTGTGTTCCTGTTTTCGTTATCGCAAGCCTTATTAATAACGTAATTACTTGACTTTGTAGGAAGGCAGGTGCATGCTTCTTGTTATTACTAATTAAACAGATCTCTCATTAAGACTGGGAAGATAAGGTACTACCTCCTCGGGCATGGACTGCATATATTAGGTGCACCGCACATAATTAGCATTACACACAATCGAAGTGATGTTTGTGTAGCATGTGTTAAAAGTGTCAATGATTATTGTTATCTCATTCACGCTATAGTTGTGACCGGAGGTTCCCCTAGGGTTGGTCCACCGGCTCAGAGGGATACTCCGACAGCACAATGTACGTTACAGGAACAAATCAATGAACGCTGGAAATTTGTAGGAAGTTGCAACTTCCTGAAGCTTCAAACAACGCAAGTAAAACTGGAGATGATACTGGTCAATTACAGTGGTTTATTTCAATTAAAAACTTCTAATTGTGCAAATAAATTGATAATATTTAAAACTGTTTGTTTTAGTTATTAAACCACTGTTTTAAGATATTATAAGAAGCATAAGCCTAGATAATTTACAACATAATCAGGAGGTAGGTCTTGTCTGAACCAGCTGGGGTGAGCGAATGAGTCAAATGATTGACAGAAAAAATGAAGGCGGCGATAGAACTATTTGAATTTGAGAATAGAAGTGTGATAAATGTGACCGTGCACAGTGATATACTGTATCACTGTGCACTGTGTTTATGTTTGCAGCACGAGCTGAAGATACCGTATTGCCCTATTGTATTCGATGTAGCTGGATCGTGTTTGTCTACTGTCCTATCATATAATAGACTAACTGTGCGTGCGGCGTGGTCAAAATGTATGGCTTTTATTTATTTGCTTGGAATCCTAATTATTTTTCAAAAAATAATGTTTCATATCTTATTCCTTATAATATGAGCTATCTGCCAGTAAAAGTCTCATCAAAATCGAGCAAGCTGTTTCAAAGATTAGCCAGAACAAACAGACAATAAGACTTTCAAAAATAATTGCTTTTTTGTTATTATTACCCTACGAATAAGTAATAAGTCAGGAAACGTAACAGCGTTAATAAAATGACCCAACAAAAGTCGTGCCCAAGTAGGTGGGGCTTAAAAGTCGTGTCCAGCGCGTCATCAGTCGTACATTTTTCATGCAAGCGAGCACACGTCATATCTTCGCGTACGTTTTAATTTTATCATTGTGAACTACAGCTGTGAATCATCATGCCAGCATGTGTTGTGAAGTGGTGCAGGAGCCATACAAGATTAAAATGTCCAGGGATCACTTTTCACTAGTAGTAGTTGCAAAATTATAATTATATTCAAAGACGTTCAAAATACATTATCAAACCGCGATGGTCAATACTGTGCAAAATGAAGTCAGTCAATTTTTGCACTAAAGTTTAATTTCTACTCGATGAAATTTTGAAATTAAGCTGTTATTTTTTTCACGCAGATGATTCATACCTAAGAAACGTCAACATATTTAGGAGAATACTAAAAAAAATGAGCAAATAAACAATAATGAACGATTACAGTTGGTATGTAATATAGGTTCGGCTTTTTCAACTAATGGGAATAACAATAGCATTAAAAAAACAGCTCATAGTTTGATCGAATTAAAGCACGTTTAATTTTTCAGGCTACTGAAAATTCACCTTCTGGAAATTTTGAAGTGTTTGATTTACCTGAGTTGCTCAAAAAAACAAATAATGCAAACCCTCAAGGAATAAGGCACAAAAACTTGTAAGATTTCACTATTATTGTTTGCACTTAATATTTAGGTTTGATAGGAATTTTTATTTTAGCTGTATATGTGTATCCTTTTCAATTAGAGACAGTCTTTCATGGATTTGAAACTGATCTTCAATAAGGTTATTTTCAGGAGAATAATATCAACACTGAATGTAATGACGGTGTTGAACACAACACCGTCATTACATTCAGTGTTGATATTATTCTCCTGAAAACAACACCGTCATTACATTCAGTGTTGATATTATTCTCCTGAAAATAACCTTACCAACCAAGAAAAAGAACCAAGAAAAACAAAATTAAAAAATAATCTTATTTCAACCGAAGTCTTTAGTTTGAAGAAAGAGGATCATGCGTTACGCCGATAAATATACCATCGTCAGATATTGAATCTGCTCTGAATACTCCTAAAACACACATTTTAAAGCAAAAACAAAGAAAAAAACTATTTTGGCAGTATAACGACTATCACAGATCAGAAATCTACAACGCCCAAATAAAAGATTAACTATGAAGAATATTTCACTTATATTTTATCCCAATTGAAGAAAAATGGATTTGGCGATACTACAGAAAATACTGCATTGAATGATTTTTCGGACGATATAGTGTTAGCCCTTAATTAAAAGGAAAAAGTCAAAAGTTACTTTGATCTTTGATGGCTGTGCATCTAACATCGCTACGGCTAAGATGTTGGGTTGCAATTTTGAAGACACAAACAATTCAAAATCGTTTTTTGACCACCCATCTACCGGAGACCCAGTAGTTGTAATATTAGATCCATTTCATATGGTGAAACTTGTGCGTAACACATTAGAGGAAAAAGACACTCGTAGATAAAAACAAGAAAAAAAATTGAGTGGGCACATTTGCTGAAACTGAAAAATGTTCAAGATATCGTTGGATTGCATTTTGGGAATAAATTGTCAAATCGGCATCTATACTTCCGAAATAATGTCATGAACGTGAAACTAGCGATTCAAACCTTAATTCAAAGTGTAGCTGATGCGGTTAAGTTTGGTTTGCAACAGTTAAACATGCCTGATTTTCAAGAAACAGATGTAGCTTTTTAGAAACGTTTATCAACCTTTTCGACATACTAAATTCAAGACCGACCGATACGGGTTTAAACACCCTTTTTCAGTAGTAGAAAAAGA